>CM050163.1:201862980-203207980 GCA_027410445.1 Discoglossus pictus | reverse complement strand
CAATCTCTTCTATAATGTCATTGCACCAACCAAGCAGATACTTATAATATTCCCAATACTTTTTTGAGTATATGTTGGTTATTATGAATGGCTAAATGTTCCCAGCTCATAAGAAGTTACTTTCATTCCCTTTTCAATAACAGAAAAGCATTGGTCAAAGTCACATATTGTCTTATCTTCACTGTCCCAATCATCAAGCTTGATCTTCTCATATTCATTGTCTAATAATACTAGAGTATATTATTTTTTGGTAATCTGATAGACAATTTAATATAGAACTATTAAGTTTTATTATTGAAAGGCATATTCCAGTGGAAGACAAATACAATCTAAAAACAATATTTAAAAATAATCAAAGCTTCTTCCCATTTATCTTTTGTATGAGGGAACCAAAACATTACTCATATTGTACTATTACTCTTCCATTGAGCTCTATTGTCAAGGGTGCTATTGAGAGTGGCAGTCTTCAACAGAAATGAATAGAGATCTCATTTGAATCTACAGTTCCTCTCAGTCCTCCTAGGTTTTTGATTCTGCTAGATACAAATACAAAGTGTCCATCATCATTAAAACAATATTGAATACAAAAGATAAGCTGTATTTATTTATTTTCAAGAACATCTGCATTATCAAATATTGTTGTTTAAAAGAAAATACTAAAAATATAACACTTCAGTGGTCCTTTAAATACTGCATGCAATAATGTTTCACACAATGACATTAGTGGTGATTAATTGTGGTCAAGTTTCATCACACATGATTGTATTGTCTTGAGTGGGAATTAACTGGGATCAAGCACCCTTACACATGACCATATTGGGATCCAGCATACTCACACGGTTGTATTGTCTTGAGTTAGAATTAACGGGGATCAAGCACCCTCACACATGACCTTATTGTCTTGAGTGGGAATTAATTGGGTTCAAGCATACTCATATATGATCGTATTGTCTTGAGTGGGAATTAACTTGGATCAAGCACCCTCACAGGATATTTAATTGTTTTGAGTGGGAATTAACTACTTGGATCAAGCACTATCACACATGATACTATTGTTTTCATTGGGAATTAACTGGGATCAAGCACCATCACACATGATCGTATTGTCTTCAGCGGGAATTAGGTGGGATCAAACACCCTCACACATGATCATATTATCTTGATTGGGAATTCTCACACATGATCGCATTGTCTTAAGTGTGAATTAACTGGGATCAAGCATCCTCACACATAATTGTGTTATCTTGAGTGCGTGTTATTTGGTCTCAATTGGCCTTACACAAGATGCTACTGGCAAGAGTGAGAATTACCTGTGCCCAAACTACTGAATACACAATAAGGAATAACAAACACAAAGAGAAGAGAGGTACTGAAATAATAAAAAGGTTAAACTAGAATGATGGTAAACGTAAACTCCATTCAATAGGTACCACTAAACTGACATGTTTAATGGACACAACTGCTTGAGCAGAAATGTTTCAGTGAAATTTACCAAGATATAACCTAGTTTCTATGTTTTACAACATGCTTCTATGTAGGCTGCTTAGGCAATTGTCTTGGGGGAAAGTGCTATCACAGAGATTACTAAGCTTAGTGTATTTGGCCATTATCAGCTCTCAAGCATTTTGATAAAATTCTGTATTTCTTACTTCTGTAATACAGTCTTAGATTTCTGAGTATTCCTATACAGTGGTCATTGTTTCCATACATGCCCTCAAAGGCTGATTCACAGCTCTGGATCTACTTCTTTAGTAATTTTGTATAATTCTTATTCATAGCTCTATAAAAATGAAGAGCAATAATAGCCTGTATAAGAATATATAATTATAATATGTACTAGCGTCTTGCCCGTCAAAAATGACGGCAATAAAAACTGAAGCCTGGCAATGCTGTTTGCCACACAATGTAAGCCTCTCCCCCTCTAGTTTACTGGCCTTGTGATGAGCGCCTTTGGCGCTCATCACAGGCCTTGCAATGAGCCCCTTTGGAGCTCATTGCGAGTCTCTCCCTCTGTCTACTTCCTCCCTCGTGTCTTATTTCCCCCCTCCTCTCCCTCCCTTGTGTCTCCTTCCACCTCGTCTACCTCCTTTGTATCTCCTGCCCCCCTGTGTTTTTACCTCCCTCTCCCTCCCGTGTCTCTAAACCCCTCCCCTGTGTCTCTTTCCCCCTTCTCCCTCCTATGCATCTCTCCCCCCCCCTGTGTCTCCCCCAACCCTCCCCTGTGTCTCCCCCAACCCTCCCCTGTGTCTGTTCCCCCCTGGCCTGTGTCTCTTTTCCCCTCAGCCCTGTGTCTGTTACGGCCTTCCTCGTGTCTCCATTTACCTCCCTTGTGTATCTTCCCCCCTGCACTCTCTCCCCTGTGTCTCTTCCCCCTCCTCTCACTCCCCTGTGTCTCTTCCCCCTCCTCTTTCTGTGCCTCTTCCTCCCTGTCTCTTCCCCCTCACCCTCTGTGTCTCTCCCCACTCTGTGTCTTCCACCCTCTCCCTCTGTGCCTCTTCCCCCGCCTCTCTCTGTGTGTCTCGCCACTGTGTCTCTTCACCCCTTCCTCTGTTCCCCCCCTCTGTGCCTCTTTCCCACTCTCTCTGTACCTCTTCCCCCCTTCCCTCTGTGTCTCTTCCTCCCTCACCCTCTGTATCTCTCCCCCCTGTGTCTCTTCCCCCCTCTCCCTCTGTGCCTCTTCCCCCCTCTCCCTCTGTGCCTGTTCCCCCCTGGCCTGTGTCTCTTTCCCCCTTCCCCCTGTGTCTGTTCCCCCCCCCCCCATTTCCCTCCCATGTGTATCTTCCCCATGTTCTCCCTCCCGTGTGTCTTTTCCCCCTCCTCTACCTCCCCTGTGTCTCTTTCCCACCTATCCCTCTGTGTCTCTCCCCCCTCCCTCTGTGTCTCTTCCCCACTCTCCCTCTGTGCCTGTTCCCCCCTGGCCTGTGTCTCTTTCCCCCTTCCCCCTGTGTCCTTCCTCTGTTCCCCCCCTCTGTGCCTCTTTCCCACTCTCTCTGTACCTCTTCCCCCCTTCCCTCTGTGTCTCTTCCTCCCTCACCCTCTGTATCTCTCCCCCCTGTGTCTCTTCCCCCCTCTCCCTCTGTGCCTCTTCCCCCCTCTCCCTCTGTGCCTGTTCCCCCCTGGCCTGTGTCTCTTTCCCCCTTCCCCCTGTGTCTGTTCCCCTCCCCCCCCATTTCCCTCCCATGTGTATCTTCCCCATGTTCTCCCTCCCGTGTGTCTTTTCCCCCTCCTCTACCTCCCCTGTGTCTCTTTCCCACCTATCCCTCTGTGTCTCTCCCCCCTCCCTCTGTGTCTCTTCCCCACTCTCCCTCTGTGCCGTGCCTCTCCCCCCCCTCTTCCCCACTCTCCCTCTTCCCCACTCTCCCTCTGTGACTCTCCCCCCCCTCTTCCCCACTCTCCCTCTGTGATTCTCCCCCCCCCCCCCCCTCTTCCCCATTCTCCCTCCCCTCTTCCCCACTCTCCCTCTGTGCCTCTAGTCCCCCCTCTTCCCCACTCTTTTACCTGCTCTTGGGCCGCGCTGCGCGCAAGCGCGGCTTGCGCCGCGTTCTGCGCATGCGCGGCTCGCGCCGCGCTCTGCGCAAGCGCGGCTCGGGCGCAGAGCGCGGCTTGCGCCGCGCTCTGCGCATGCGCGGCTCGCTCCACGCTCTGCGCATGCGCGGCTCGCTCCAGTCTAACTGCGATTCGTCTGAAGCGTGACGACGAATCGCAGTTAGACAATTATAATATGTGATCTATCATATCAGATATGAAATACAAACTGGTCTAAACCCAAAGTCAAAGAAGGAACAGAGTAAAATAAAGTATTAGAAATGAAACAATGACACAGACAGAATACCAGTTAGGCAATCCAAGAAATTACATGATATCATGATCATTATAGTATTCATTATAAAATAAGTACATATGCTTCCAAAATGTAATTATGGTGTTACTAAAAGAGCAAGACCCACCCAGTAATTTTTCATTATCCATTTGTCACAAAACAGGTTGTGCAAGTGTACAACCTGGCAAATATATATATATATATATATATATATATATATATATATATATATATATGTGTGTGTGTGTGTGTGTTTGTGAATATACTGAATGACCCCCCTAATGCCCTAATGTGTAATTGATTGAAACAGATTAAACATTTCTAGACATCCTACATTTCCAGAACATGTTTGGCTCAGCCCGCTACATGTTAAAAAAATGCCTGATGCAGGGAGATATCTTTCACTTAGTATAGAGTTTTGAGAGCAGAGATAATAGAATCTGCTCGCTTGTTTTATTAATATTTGTACAATCTTGGAATGAAACCGTCAGTTTCTAGAACTCTGTTCACGTTTGTGACTTGAAACTGTAAGCGACATTAAACATTAGGGCTTACATTGCATCATAAGGAAAACCAAGTGGATAAGGAAATATAACTTATTTACATGGTTTGCAATAAACTGCAGTAGACTTAATATTGCAGATGCAGAAATTAAAGTTTTTTTTTCATAAGATGCTTATTGCGTCTACCCCTTTAAGCGTGCAAGAACAGTGTCTAATCTTTAGTATCAATACTGAATATTCAATTTGGGTGCACACACCTTTCATATGAACCGAATAACAAAATGAAATACTTACATAAATGTTGTGCTTCAAATATTTTTAACGAGGCAATTTACAAAATTTGCAACTTTCGTATTTCATTGTTAATAATATTTTAATTTTTCCCTGCAATCTACCACATGAAGAGATTCTTTTTGCTAAACAAATTATTATACTTGATTCAAGCAGTGTAGCAAATTATATTTATTGCTTGAAAAATGTTGCATCAATAACATGCATGAAGGAACATTATTTTTCCCACTGACATACTTTTATGGGCTTAATGTCCCTGTTCTCATTGTGTTTGGTTTATGTGGATAAATAGGTGTTTATTGTTTCCGCTCTGTTGTTACAGACCAATTTAAGTACACATAATTACATTTTTAAACATTTAGCAATTTCCTAAAAAACATAATTATTCTTATTCTATATTTTAAAAGCTTAAAGGCATATCCAAGTTTCCTAGATTATTTGATTTCTGCAATCTTTAGGCAAAAAGCATCCTTCATATATGCTGCACATTTCACATATATTTTATATCTAAAAATTCCTCTAATGATGATGTTGACACCCCCAGTGGTGTCTACACAAGCATCAGCCCCCCCCATCAGCATGAAGCATTAGAAGGACAATTTAAACTATTATTCACCTTCTGTGTCTTCCTCAGCTAATAGGAGAGCACTGTTGTCAGCTCCCAAGTCCCTGCTGGGATAGGACCCTCCCTGCTGCTTCCTGTCTGTGCTGTGCTGCTGCCATAGCACCTTCTAACATGGTGCCACACTGCCTATCCCAGACTGCTTTGCAGTACAAACAGGAACCCCAGAGCTGTAATTAAATGTTTCAGCTGCCTGTGCTTCCTCCTAATTGGCCAAAATGAATTATTAATTTTTTGCTAATTTAGCCTGCCTGGGTTTAGAGGGTGTGTTAACCCTAATTTTCAACAGTCAGAAATTACAAGACAATTTGCTAGCTTCAAGGTCAGTGTTTAAATGTTTATTTTGGTATTTTTTTTATGCAGTTTTTTTTTCATACACTATGAATTATTTTCAGGTGCATTCATAATCCAGGAAACGTATATATGCCTTTAATGACTATTTAGTACTATATTTAAAATACAATATTAAAAAATATTTGCCATAGGATTAATGCAAACTGCTTTTAGTATGGCTCTACCATATTACTTTCTTCTGATAAACTTCTGCCAAGAAAATAGAAGAAAAAATCAGCTGAGAAAAGAGAACGCAATCCGACAGTAAGGAATAACTGCACATAAAAGTTTCAAATATAGGTTGCTTTTATCTGTTTTCAGTCTAAAAATTCTGCCTATTACTAAGTTTAGTTATTCAATATAGAAAAAAATTGACCTCAGTGGTCCTTTAGTGAGACATGGAAATTTAATTAATTCTATTCAGCCAATCAGGTCCTGGACAGAGTTATTTAGTACATTCCATGTCCCCCTGAAGCCGTTAGAACCACAGCCCGTGTAGTATAGAATGGCCAGGGCTTTAGCAGTAACTTAAAGCATTTTTTTCTTCTTCATAGTCTTTTGAGTAATTCAACCTCATAATGGAAATGTGTTCTTTAGAAGGTACAACAAAACACAGCTGTTACATATGAACGCTTATATGCAATTATTCATTATACCAAGCTTTCATTTTCTTTACTAGGCTTCTTATTGTAGCCTCTGTCTCGAGTATGTATGCTTGTAAACGAATGAGTATTCCATTAGACCTAAATAATGCACTGGCAGTTGTGTATGCCAAATTGTTATTGTGCAGATACAAACTTCATGTGCATTTAAAGTCTTCTCCGACCACAGGAAGTAGATCACTGGAAACTAAAATACTAGATTTCACACCAGCATAACTGCATATAAAAGTAATAAATTATAGGCTGTGTTATTATTTGTAATCTAAAATTGTGTTGCCTATTTTCAAGTGTAGCTCTTCAAAAGAGGACATTTAATTTATGACCACAGTGGTCCTTTAAACCCCCATAATGCTTTTGAGATAGCTGTACAATATATTTATGGTAGGGAGGAAGGAATCAGTGAAAGGATTGACAGGTCTTTCTGAACAGATTTCTGCTTTGCCTCACCTTATTTAACAAGGTCAGATAGCGTAGTTGATCAAATCCTGACAATGACAGATTTTGTGATAGCCATGTAAAAAAGTATAGTAAATACAATGTTATTATCTCCTACTGGTTCAAAATCTGCTGTTTGGGTTTGATTCCAGCTACCAATGCTGTAGAGTCCTAATGACTTTTCAAATGTTGCAAATATGTAATATTATTGAAGAAAGAAGAAAATCTAACACAACATTGAAAAACTTAAAATATATATTTTGCTTCCTAAAATATTTCACTACTCAGTTATTTTTTATGAGTCAGAGATGATTCCTTCCACTCATATTTATCTACTCACTATATATTTCCTACAATTTTCTGACTATTACAAACAAGCTTTAAATACTTTCCTAGCTCTGGCTCTGAAGTAAATTAAAATAATATTGATGTGCCTTTCAGGTCACACCAATGACAACATGAAATCTCATTAAATTATAGCCAGGGGTCTTCAGATATAAATTTAGATCTTGATTTAGATTAGGAATCTGCATTAGATTTAAAACCCTATATAATAAGAACAGCATTCTATATGCTCAGGGAAAATATTCAGTTTGGGTGGTGTGTGATTTTGATTAAATAAATAATTCTTGTATGCAATAACATATTGTTTCTGGAGAATATAACCTTCTAAAGATTTTGGGGAAAAGGACTATTACATTGGGGAAACCTGCCAAAAATAACATCTAAAAATGAATCTTCACAGACTTTCCATCAAAAAACACAATGAAAGCAGTTATTGTACCCCAGCTGGACACCAATTTACCCAGAATAACCACTCCATTCAAAACCTGAAAATCAGAGGAAATTTCAAACACATCTAGGAGAGGAAAACATTTAGGGTAAAGTTAACTACATATTTAGGCTAGAGTAACAGACATTTTGATCAAGTGAGAACAGAGCAAAAAAAGGTTTTCCCTGGAAAGAGTAGGAAATGTCTAAAAAGAAAATTAAGAACACACACACTCTAAATATATATATATATATATATATATATATATATATATATATATATATATATATATAAAGAGATAGAGAGGGGGGTTGAATAATCAGAGTAGTACAGAAATACCTTTTTTTATTGAACAGACATATTAATTGAAAACGACAAGCTTTCAAGTGACACCTCTCTTTTTCAAGTCAGAAGCAAGACTTGAAAAAGAGAGGTGTCCAAGAAAAAGGGTATCACTATTCATCTACATTACTGGACACTCATGGCTACCTCATATATATATTTAGGGGGCCTATTTGTGACATCAGTTGGAAGAATTAAATCATGCGACATCTTCACATTGAACATAAAAATAGAATTAAATTGATGGAAATATAACTGGATTTATGTGGTAATTCCAGCTAAAATGACAACATAACTGTAATATTTTACATTGGTGTACATTTTTTACTTGCAAATCTAAAGTACTGCTAAAGAGAATTAATTATGGAACTCAACCAGTGGGGAGCCTATGACACATTCAGATAATTATGCATTTTCAAGATTTTTTTACTGTTTTTTAAAATATGTGAAGAACAGTGTTCTATGATGCAAGACACATTGCTTATCCTGCAACGCCATGAAATACATGAGAAATATATGTCAAATGCTTATTTTTTACTTAGATTAAAAAATGTTAAATTTTAAACTTCATGTCACATACCCACTTAGAAAAAGAAACACAAACTAGCATAGCAAACATGTCTATGGCATTTTAATGAGTGTAAAACAACTCCAAGAAATATGTTACATTTTCTACAGTGTGATTAAGGATCAGTCCCTTAGTGCTGACTACATCCCAAGCCAGACAACATGCAAATGCATCTATAGGTGTCAATCAATTCCATGGAGGGTTTCCTCTACCTGGTAAACACAGCAGCTCTGTAATCTGCCAACTACAACAATGCTGTATATTATTTCCTGCAGCAACCTGTGCCAAAAACAGTACCCTAATGAGAAGATTATGTTTCCAGTGCCCTCTCTCATTTTCTCAGTTCAATCTAAATGTTACAGATGGATCCAGCCCTATTAGATGTTGGTGTGCAAATGACATTGCATGCAATACATGGTCCCTTCTGTCACTGTCCATTAGTATTCCAAGCCACATCCATGCTGCACACATCATATAGCAATGCTGCAAATTACATTTATCAAGTTGCAACCTATTGCAAGAATATAAATAAATACACCTTGCTTTGTGATAGGGAAAAAAAGTAATCATATTGCATTTAATATTGTAAATGATACATTAATTTATTGATCAGCACTTTTTCTGCAGATCTCCAAAACAATTTAATTGCATAACTATCAGTTTCTTACATAGCATCAACATGCATTTTGTGCTGTTTTTTTTATTGTAACAGGCTTACCTTTTTGTCAGCACAGACAAATGCTAGCATTGACCTTGCAGAGAAATTCATCATCTGGAAAGGGATGTTGCTGTTACTGTAAATCCACTGGTAAATGAGGTGTCACAGATCTCCTAGCACAGAGCAGGGATGCAGGAGGAATAAAGTCTATGCTGTGCAGTGCCAATGAGAGCTGTGTCCTTGACTCCTTGGAGCTGTTAGTCAGCACAGATCACTGTTTGCCTATTAGTATGTTGTGCTTTTTCAGAAGCAGGTCTATTTTTTTCTCCAGGAGCTTTGCACAGCAGCAGCTCAGCTCCACAGGGAAGCACTCCTGCTCTGAGCCCAGCCCCACCTCTAGTGATGCTGCCTGTCACTCAGTGGGACTGCTGCAAGACTAGGCATGGACTACACAGGCTGCTTTGTACAGCTCATCTGTAACACTCAATTGGGTCATGCACATCTTCATTTACATTAGGGTGATGCCTTTGGGACTGCAGGAGACTGTGTACAGAAAATGACTCAGGTAATTAATAGGGACTCAGGGAAATATGGGTCATTTACTGGGGGAAATATGTGTGCAGGTATTACCTGGAAATATGCTCCAGTTTAATAGAATGCAGTCCTGGTTTTGGGTTCATATTACCTTCTGCCAAATTTGGGTTAACCCTTTCACTTTGTATGAAGTGATTTTTGAACCAAGTCACATATCCTTTAGATTGTAAGTTTGTGAGTTTTCAATATTGTTTTGGTGCATTGGAAACAAGCACTATGTATATTTGATTTGAAGTTGAAAGACAGGACCCTCCATTCTTTGTAATGTGTTAATTCTGTATTTGCCATGTACTTAACCCCTGTATATCGCTACGGAATATGTTGGCGCGTTACAAATAAAGATAATAATATCTATATTGACTATGTATGTATCTATCTCTCTATCTTTCTATCTATTTACCTATCAAATATTTATATCTATCTATCTGTCTATCTATCTATCTATCTATCTATCTATCTCTCTCTCTCTCTCTCTCTCCCACTCTCTCTCTCTCTATCTATCTATCTTTCTATCTATCTATCTATCTTTCTATCTATCTATCTATCTATCTATCTATCTATCTATCTATCTTTCTATCTATCTATCTATCTATCTATCTATCTATCTATCTATCTATCTATCTTTCTATCTATCTTTCTATCTATCTATCTATCTATCTATCTATCTATCTATCTATCTATATATCTTTCTATCTATTTACCTATCTATCTATCTATCTATCTATCTATCTATCTATCTATCTATCTATCTATCTATCTATCTATCTATCTCTCTATCTTTTTATCTATCAATCTATTTACCTATCAATTATTTATATCTATCTATCTATCTATCTCTCACACTCTTTCTCAGTATATATAGATGAATAATCAGAGTATTGCAATATATAATGATACCTTTTTTACTGGACAAACATATTTGTTGAAATAAAAAGCTTTCGAGAGTAACCTATCTTTTTCAAATCAGAAGCAATACCATTTCTCTTAAAAAAGAGAGGTGTCACTCTTGAAAGCTCATCATTTCAACAAATATGTTTGTCAAATAAAATAGGTAGCCCTATATATACTGTGATACTCTGATTATTCATCTAGATTACCTCACTCTTCATATATATGTCTATATATCTACCGTAATCTATCTTTGTATCTCTATTGAAATCTGTATGGATTTGTCAATTTACTTTGAACACTTGTCACTTTACTTTATAATGATGTAGCAATGATGATAAGTGTATCTTATAATAAGGTTGCAGTATCACTGTTATAACAATATCGGGATATTATGTTATTATGTTGTTAATTAGAAAAAAGTATTACATTTATTACATTATATGAACCCTGTTCTAAGCATGCCTCCCACCTTTCCCTCTTTCGGAGGTACAGTACCTCTTATCAGAGGAAATCTCCTTGTCCATTTTAGTTTCCAAAATGTCCATATATTTAAGCACTGTTTCTCAACCCTGGTTACCTCCCACTTTCTCTGGTTCCCCATGTTGTTTTCTCTCTAGATCTAGGATAAAGATCGACGCCTGGAGAGTCGGTTCCACAGAACACACATGTCTGTATTTGTAGCACTGTACACTGTGTACAGAATGGCAGTAATACTATCTCACAGTGCATTATTTTACAAGAATATAAATGTCACTCTTTGGTCATTTCAAATGCTGGGAGTTTTGTTATAAATTCTCTATCTCATTATTTTTCTACCTGTCATC
Organism: Discoglossus pictus; assembly: GCA_027410445.1. Classification (NCBI taxonomy): domain Eukaryota; kingdom Metazoa; phylum Chordata; class Amphibia; order Anura; family Alytidae; genus Discoglossus; species Discoglossus pictus. Next base: position 203,196,665 of record CM050163.1, on the reverse strand, counting down.
AGTGATATTTTCTACATCCTTATTATAATTCTAAAATAATACTAGTCTTGGCACAAACAGTTTTTATTTTTATTGTTTAGCGCAGCAGTATAAATTTGCTTAGAATTGCTCTGGATTTTGTTGTCACTAGTATCTGGTTCAGTAGACAGCAACATCTCCTGACTGTTGAGTGCTATAATTTATAGGAAAACTGTGTGATTTCCATTAGTTCTGTAAGCAGATTCTGCATTCCAATATATAGAATATCATTGCACTCACATTTGTGCTAATTGCTTGCTTCAGATGTGCTCCATGACACAGCTGTTTTGGCCCTCATGTGTGTTTTGCGTCATTGAGTCATGTCCAACTTTCTGGTACCTCATGGACTGTAATGCACCATGCTCATCCAATTGGTAGTCATGGCAGAAATACTGGAGTGGGTTGCAAGTTCCTTCTCCAGTAGGCCACAGCACACAGTTTCTGGTATTCCTGGGTGGTCTCCCATCCAAGTACTGATCAGACCCATTGGCTCCCTGATTGGAAGTCAACCCACGTTGCAGTGGTGAAAGCATCGACTCCTAACCCCTGGGCCACCAGGGAACCCCCTTGCCCTCATTTCCCTACACAAATCAATACTTTCTTACAGTTCCTTGTTTGGAGCGACAGTTCCTTCTTTTAAATTAAGATTTAAGACCTATATATTTTCATTTTTATTTATTACTTGTTAAAGTGACAAATCAGAATACATTAAGATAGGAAAAAATGCATATACAAATACAGTGTATCAGGTTGTAATTAGAAATTCTAAGTGGTTAACTTTTAACACCAGTGCCATTATCTCCTTCAATTTAGTCGCAATTTCAACTTGTTGTTTAACCCCCTATCTAATTGTGTAGAGCACATTGGTTGCCATTTAATCATATATCTTCAAAATTCTGAACAATATTGCTGCCAAAGTAAATTGTGGTAATGCAAGCTAGCAAATAATAAAGTCCTTCTGTGTGTTTGAGAAAAAACGTTGCAATATAATAAACTACTAAGTGTATATTTATTTTTATTTTATATATTTTTTATATATATGTACTGTGTGGGTTGTGTTGGAGGGGGCTCTGGGCAAAAAGAACTAGCTAGGTACATTCTGTGTATATTGTGTATTACAAAATGGAGAAAGGTTTATTGCTTATCATTCAGATAGGTAGATGTATAGTTATAGTATAAAGTATATAGTATAGTATAGTATATAGTATAAGTGCCTATATAAACCCCATAGGACATATAATCCCTAGGCTCTGAGGAAATAAGTACCCCAAATGCATGGAAAGAGAGCTTTAACCCTAAGACATGTTGCACAATATTTTGTATTCTTTTTTTGTAAACATAATTCACATTCTGGTTTTTATTACTATTTTATATGATAATATTTTACTAATGGAACATATTTTAAAACCACTGTTTAGTGAGTGTTCCAGTGAGTGAAAAATTACTGTTCACCAACAGTCCCTATCCAACCAGATAGAGCTTGAGTGTGTGTCTGTGTCTGTGAGTGTGTCTCTGTGTGTGTGTGTCTGTGTGTGTCTGTAAATGTGTCTCTGTGTGTGTCTGTGAATGTGTCTCTGTGAGTGTGTCTCTGTGTGTACTAAATGTAATGCTGTAGTAATACATTTATAATACTTTTCAAGACCCACGCTTGATCATAGTCAGAATGTCTTTAAAAAGAGATAAAATGTCTAACAATTGTGAGGTTTACTATTCATCACATCACCGTCAGCTACTGCCAGGGTCCTATGTGCCCCTTTCTGTCAGATTCAACCTGAACAAATCTACAGTGCCTTCTTGCCTTTCTTAACATATGCCAACAGCGGAGAGTTATTTAAGGCCCTTGGAACTCTCTGCCACCATTAGCTCAGCTGCTTTCCCCACACCCTCCCCAATGGCCCAATTAAGCATCTTCAAAATGCCAAATTGTCCCTACAGGGATCCCACCTCATGTATATGATCAGTTCCATTAATTTATTCACTTTTAAGCCATGTCTCCTCACTGGCTTTGTAGCACCAGAATATGGAGTGCACCAAGTTTTAGCTTAACGCAAATCAGCTGTCCCTCACTTAGTATATAAACTCTATTTTCCATCCATTCAACTGACAGTGCGCTGGAAAACTCCAGAGACCCATGGCCTGTTACATTCTGTATTAGCATCCCAATTGACAGATATTTCCCCAGATTCACATCAACAGGTAATAAATATCTGAAAATAAAGAAGAAATCAATTAACAAATAAACATACCCCCTACAAGAACCCCAATCACACATTCTGTCTGACAGACGTGCACATTAATTCTATTTAGGCAGGCAGCTCTGAGATCAATCAATCAAAATCTTTAGTGGATATAATGACACGGCATCTATTGCAGATCCATTCCGGTAGGAGTGAGAGTTAAGTTCATCATATACACTAATGACTGAAAATGGGTAGCCATTCCTATGCACAAATAACATAGACACAATCACAATGTACACTCTCTAAATACCTTGGAATGATAGTTACCTGCATTAATATTATTCCTCAATCCCAGCTCCCTCCCTTTCATTTTCCATTCCATCAATCTTCTTACTGTGAGCTCCCTCCCTTTCATTTTCCATTCCATCAATCTTCTTACTGTGATCAACAAAGATGTAGCTAGAGTCAATCAGGAGACTCATCAATACCAAGACCTACCCCATGTATAATGATAAGTGATGAATACGTTGAAAGGACAGTGGTTAGTATTTTGTCAATATCCCTAACAATGAACCTAAACATGTGCCTCCACCTCTCCTAGATGTTCTCACTCTGATTTCATGTTTGTCTGGAACAGGTTGACATACATTCATCAGTATATTTGCTCTTTCTTAGTGTGGTGTCCCTCACATCCCCTTCAGTAGCTGCAGATATATGTGTTTCGTCGTCATGTTCCCCATCTACATTGTCGTTCAATACATTTTCCAACACACACCTATGTGGCACGGCATTGCCAGCCTTACAATTTTATTCCCGTCATTTTTGACGGGCAAGTTCCTAGTTACTGTCAGGAGGAGGGGAGTTGAGGTTGAGGAGGGAGGTTGAGGATGGGGGGTTGAGGATGAGGATGGGGGGTTGAGGAGGGGGATGAGGATGGGGGGGTTGAGGAGGGGGTTGAGGATGGGGGGGTTGAGGAGGAAGGTTGAGGAGGGGGTTGAGGATGGGGGGGTTGAGGAGGGAGGATGAGGAGGGAGGTTGAGGAGGGGGTTGAGGATGAGAAGGGAGGTTGAGGAGGGAGGTTGAGGATGAGGAGGGAGGTTGAGGATGAGGAAGGAGGTTGAGGATGAGGAGGGAGGTTGAGGAGGGGGTTGAGGATGAGGAGGGAGGTTGAGGATGAGGAAGGAGGTTGAGAATGGGGAGGGAGGTTGAGGAGGGAGGTTGAGGATGAGGAGGGAGGTTGAGGATGAGGAGGGTGAAAAGTGAGGGGGGAAGAGACACAGAGAAGGGCGAGGTTGGAAGAGACACAGGGAAGGGTGAGGGGAGATGAGACACAGGGAAGTGAGAGGGGAGAAGAGTCACGGAGAGAGAGGGGGACACAGAGGGCACAAGAGGGACACAGGGGGCAGCACATTTCCCACCCTCGGCTTATACTCGAGTCACTCATTTTACCCAGTATTTTGGGGTAAAATGGGTGCCTCGGCTTATACTCAGGTCGGCTTATACTCGAGTATATACAGTATTTCTTTTGATTGCTGTGACAATAAAACCAGTGATAATAAAAAAGGGTTTAAAAAAATACTATTATATAAAAATATTGATTTTCAACATCAAAGTGAAATGCGTGTGGAGCAAACCTCATATACCATCTTTGCGAATACAGTGAATTTTGCCCTGGAAGTAGGTTTTCTTATCGGCACACCTGCTACTTGCTTATAATATTAGTTAGAAACACATTTACATAGATATATGGATTAGCCTTGGGCTTATGTTTTTTTTTAAGTAAAGTAGGTTTAAGGAGTTATTAAATTAATGATTTCCAATCTTATCCTACTCACTTAGAAGAGTAGGAAGTCACATTTACACGTTTTAATATGCAATGATGACCCAGTTTTGCTTTCTGAATCTCTACTGAAACCAAATGATTTATTTGATTTGCATCATGCTTTACCATAAATGTTCATCTAATGAATATGCAACAGGAAGTCTTCAAAAGTCCAATTAAGGATTTAAACAGTATATTGTTTGCCTTAACAATCGCACAATTTACTAATGGCACACATGTTAATTTATATAATATATGCATAATTTAATAGCTTCTATTATTTTGATAAATGAATTCATCTTAAATGACTTACTGTAGTCTTCACTTTTATCTTTTATACCAAATACTTATTTACTGCAGGTATTTATATTCTAAGCTCATGTCCTTGTAAACTAATGAGCATTCCATTACAGCCGCTGAAAGCTCTGGCTTTTAAAGATGACACAGTCCCACTGTGTAGATAGAACGTCGGGTGTAATCTAAGGCTCCTTACAGAAATCAAAATGTTGGATCATGTAGCAGCATAATTGCTTAAAGAAGCTAGTATATTACAGGCTGTATTATTTTATTTTGCATTCTAAACTCTTTCTGCAAGTGTAGTACTTTAAATAGTATATAGTAAATATATGACCAAAGTACCCATTTAACCCCCTGAGGTGATCAGCATGTATGGAGTGTGGGAAGAGATGGGGGATACCCCATCCAAATAAAACATTATTATAATTATTACTAGCGACTTGCCCGTCAAAAAATGACGGTCAATAAAAGAAAGTGTTGAAATGCTGTTTGTCACACAATGTGAGTGTACTGTGTGCCTCAACTATATAGACCCCTCTAACACACTAATGAACGCATGTAATAACACTATAAGTGCCATGAGGGTCATCCTGGACCCTCATGACCCAAAGTGTAAGCACTACACCATTTTAATCCAGACCCTCATAAGCCTCTATTTAACTCCATCAGTCCCATAAGGGTATATTATGGGCCTGTTACAACCCAACATTAACCACATAAGTGAAATGACGGTCCTCAAGGACAATCATGACACTAAGTATAAACAGTACACTTCACTATGCCCCCCCAGTAAAACATTAAATATCAACTAAACACCCTCTACACTAACCTGTTAACACCTACATTCCCCTACCTACCCCCTAATAACCCCCCCACCAATGTAATCACAGGAATAAAAAAAACTAAAGTCATGACAAATCAGAAATCTACATTACATAAAATAAAAAAACTAAAATCACCAAAAATAAAATTGAACATTACAGAAAAAAAAACCTAAGTCACAAAAAATAAAAAAAGGAACATTACAGAAAATTAAAAAATACATTACAACCCCCCCTCTACATATAAAAATAAAATTACACACCTGAAAAGGAAATACATATAATACATACAATACAATTAAATACAATACAATACAATACAATTAAATACAATACACCCCTATCTAATATACACCCCCCTATCTAATATACATCCCACTATGTAATATACATCCCACTATGTAATGTAATATACATCCCACTATCTAATATACAATACTATCTATCTATCTATCTATCTATCTATCTATCTATCTATCTATCTATCTATCTATCTAATATACAATAAATACTATCTATATACTATACATCCCCCTATCAATCTAATATACAGTCCATGCTATCTCTATATAGCAACCCTAATTCTAAGCTACAATAAAATAATTAAGACCACTTACCTTTGAGATGTTTCTTCAGATCACCAACCTAGGGTAAAAAAGATTACAAAAAATTGATACAACACATTTACATAAAATAACTAAACATTCTAAATATTCTAAATATTATACTCACCTTTCCAGCATGTCCCGTCCCAGCATGTCACGTCCCAGCATGTCACGTCTTTCATCTTTGCGTCTTCTCCAGCGCTGGCCCTGTTAAAAAAAAATATTACATTAGTACACATACATAAACATAAAACAAAGAGAAATAAACACAATCTACATTGTACTTACCTCCCTGCGATGTCTCCAGCCTCCTGGTGTTCTGCTCTGGAAGCATCCGCTAATGAGCTTCCTACGGAGTGTTCCAGAATAAAATTGTCAATGGCGGCTTCTGATTGGCTGAAAAGGCTGTCTATCAAATTCAGCCAATGAGAAGACGCCAATTGTGAACCAATGAAAAAGGGATACACCCCAAAATACCACGCTGATTGGATAATACACCTTTCAATCTTTATTTAAACCAATCCTAAGGCTTTATTGCCATCAGCCAATCACAATGGAATATACCCCCACATACTGATTGGTAAAGACATCTGCGCCTTCCCATTGGCTTTAATATTGATTGACATTCACAATAGCCAATGACAATGCGCAAATACTTCACCAATCAGTACTTGGGGGTGTATTCCATTGTGATTGGCTATTGTCAGTGCAACCAATCAGAATGCGCAGATGCTCCAACCAATCACCGTGTGGGGGTGTATTCCATTGTGATTGGCTGAAGGCATCTGCGCCTTGTGATTGGTTTAAGTAAAGATTGACAGGTACATTATCCAATCAGAGTGGGATTTTAGGGTGTATCCCTTTCTGATTGGCTCACACATTGGCGCCTCCTGATTGGGTGAATTTGATGGAAAGCTATTTCAACCAATCAGAAGGCGCCATTGCCTATTTTCTTCCAGAAAAGTCTCTGGTAGCCTCATTATTGTCGGGGATGTCCGTGAGTGTGGATGTGAGTATTTTTTTATTTTTATTTTTTATTATACAGGGCGTGGCAGAAGAGGAGACGGAGGCCGGAGACATCGCGGGGAGGTAAGTACAATGTAGATTATGTTTATTTTATTTTGTTGCTATGTATATGTATGTGTATTAATGTTATGTTTTTTTTAACAGGTGCCGCTCCGAAGAAGAAGAAAAGAATAAGGACGGGACATGCCGGAAAGGTGAGTAGAATATTTAGAATGTATAGAATGTTTATTTATGTACTGTAAACGTGTTGCACTATTTTTTTTTTTTTTTTTTCGTAGGTGCCTGATCTGAATGGACATCTGCAAAGGTAAGTGGTCTTAATTATTTTATTTTAGCTTAGAATTAGATTATTTTATATATAGATAGCATTTATTGTATGTTAGCTAGGGGTATGTATTTTATATAGATAGCATAGAATGTATTGTATATTAGATTATGGTATTTATTTAGATTGGGGATGTATATTATATAGATAGGATGTATATTACATTATGGTATTTATTTAGATAGATTGTGTGATGTATATTAGATAGGGGTGTATTGTATTTGTATTGTATTGTAAGTATTGTATTGTATGTATTATATTGTATGTATTGTATGTATTTGTATTGTATTGTATGTATGTATTATATTGTATGTATTTGTATTATATGTATTTCCTTTTCAGGTGTGTAATTCTTTTTTTATTTTCTATAGTGAGTTGGGGGTTGTAATGCTTATTTTTTATTTTGTGTAATGTTCCTTTTTTTATTTTTTGTGACTTAGGTTTTTTTATTTTTTGTAGTGTAGATTTTTTTTTGTGAGTTAGATTTTTTATTTTATGTAATGTAATTTTTTTGTGTGACTTTAGGCTTTTTTTCTTCTGTAATTAGGGTGGTGGCGGTTAATAGGGGGTAGGTAGTGTAGCTGCTAATAGGTTAGTGTAGAGGGTGTTTAGTTGATATTTAATGTTTTATTGGGGGGGTATAGTGCAGTGTAGTGTTTATACTTAGTGTCATGATGGTCCTTGAGGACCGTCATGGCACTTATGTGGTTAATGTGTATGTGGTACGTGGGTGTGTAGGATTTAGCGTCTTTGCTAAAAGTGTATCTTGTACCTCGTCCGCCTTTTTGGAAAAGCCGTATGTCCTTGGTGGTTTTTTGTGGCTTTAGGTGTCCTGTAGCCTCGTTTTCGTTTTTTTCGGCGGCCATTTTTTCTCTCGCTTAGGGGACTTAATTTGAGGCGTAACTTCAGTTGCAGAGGTCCTGGGTGCTCCCCCCCCCTGCCGCCCCTTGCTGTGGTTAAGCTTTTTATGTCTTTATTGTGTTTTTAATGTTTTCAGGTGCGCGCGGCTTTGCCGTTAAGCTCGTATTTTTGCAAGTTCGTAATGTTTTTTTTCTAAGTTCCGCGGCTTGTATTTTTTTAGGCTAAGTTTGTAAATTGTGCGTTCTAAGTCTGGTGGTTCGTATTTTTTTGTTTAAGTCTGTATTTAGTGAATGCAAGTTAGATCTATTTTGTTAAAGTGGCGTTTGTGTGGGTGTTTGTAACCGCTTCTTAGATCTCTAATGGAGGGGAAGCCCAGCAATCCCTTTCATAAATCAAGAATGAAAAAATAAATATATATATATATATATATATATATATATATACATATATATATATATATATACATACTACATTTATATATTTGTATGGTTCTCAATGAACGCGATGAGCGACGAAGGTGATCATTGCGGAGCACAAAAGTTGTGGGTTCACAAGGCCTGCAACGAGAGGCAAAGCCTCTCATCGTAAGGCCTGTACAGTGCACTGAAGGAGAGGCTCATAATGAGCACAAAAGGCGCTCATTGTGAGCCACGCGATGAGCGCCGATGGCATTCGGCGCAGTGCTCGCGATGAGCGCCGAAGGTACAGCATTCACAGCCTTAAAATGTTATTCCCATCATATTTGTCAGGCAAGTAGCTAGTATATAAATAAAAACAAGCCGGCAGATGCATGGCAAAATGTTTAATATGCATCTGGTCTCCTGGGTCAGAAACATGCTCTTCACTCCTGGAACTAAAATGGTTAAAGATTGAAATGTATGCTTGCTTCAAAAGGATTTTAGGCAAAATCACCAGATTATCACTAAAATGTGATATATAGAAAAACAAATATATAGATGAGAAACCTAATTAGTTTACACAATAGTCCCAAAATGAGCTAATTATATTTAATCATCTTTAATCATGTGCAATAAAATGTTATAATATCGAACCAGCAGCAGAAAAGAGCCTGACCAAATTAGTATTGCTGAAGTACCTGTTATGAATTGAATACATTTATCTACTGGCATTGGTGTTAACTGCCACTTAGTGCAACTGCACATTAAAATTCACTGTGAAAAAAAAGATTAGTAATAAAACATTTAATGAATTAGGTGTTTATAAGAAAGATCATACTATTAGTCTCTTCTCTGTAACATAAAGTAGGTCATCAAAGTTGTTCTGAGTTAAATAATTTATCCAATAAGGAACATCAATAGCTTAAAATTTTCGTTAAATTAAGGATAACTATTGATATAACCCAGGGACCGCGTGTATTGAAAAGCCATGTGCTAATGGTACCAATGTGAAGCTGTTAAGCAAGACATGCCCTTCTTGGGTGACCCTACATGGTATAGCTCACAGCTTCATTGAGGTACACAAGCCCCTTCACCACGACAAGGTAGCTATCTAGAAGGGGAACGAGAAGGATAGATTCCACTAAATTTAAAGGATCATTTATTGTCATGGTTTACAAATCTGCTATTTCTATTAGTTTGTAATGTATTGTTTCCACACAATATACAAATAGCCTTCTATTTTTTTACTTAAGTCAGTGGTGTATGTGTAATTAAGTTTCTTGCTTCACCTAAACCGACATATCTAGAAATGTATCCGGTTGTGTTATCCCTCATCACAGTAGAAATGTTGCATTAATTTAAGGAAAATATTTTTCTGCATGTGACCATGGTAAAGTGACACAGAATCACACATACATATCTTGTGTATAAAAAAAAAATGTTTTAACCATTACAAGCACTTTTTGTAGAAATAAAAATAAGTGTTTCAGAGACGAAAAACTTTTTTTTTTTAAATCTCTGTACAAACTGCTTTTTCAGTAATATCAGTAATATCAGGACTGGATTTCGGTTGGGACATGACAGCTTTAGTCTAATAGCAAGGGTACAAATGTCTTTGATGTAAAATACAGGTCAGAATTTCAAGTTTTCTCTGCTGTGAAAATTGAATGTAAAATTCTGAAATCCTGGATTGTGATAATCAACTGAGGACTTTCAAGTCACACCACTGGTATAGAGGGAGTAAATGTTTTTTTCCATATGCTCTGTATATCCGTATAAATATAACTGGATACATTTGATTGTTTTTTTAATTAAACTGAAAATAACAGACGTAAATGATTTTTGGGGACAGACCACAGATTGAATTTATAAAGTTTAGTATAAAATGAGTCCTATTGCACATTCTTTTATCAATACCATTTTCTTGTATTTCAATTCCAATCACACTGCTTAACATTGTATAGTATAGAAAATGGAATGATTTATTAATACAATATTTAAAAATAGGCAAACAATACTACAGAGGAACAGGAAAAGCTAAAAGGATGCTTAGATGTCTTGGTAGAGCAATTAGCAGCAGAAATAAATAGGTACTAATGCCGCTCTATAGAGTCAAAGTTCTAGGCACTGGTGCACTCCCGTATCCCAGCATAGTTCCTCCTGGTTTTGTCCACTGGGACGATGTGTTAGTTTTTCTACCAGTGGGCTATAGATAGAGTACTCTGCTTAATATCCTCCCGTCAGGATTCATTTATCCTCACACTCTTCATTTCATTTTTATTTAGTTTACAGTAATTCCTTTGCCTACCACCAAATGGGGAACATGACCATTATCTGATGATTGGCCCTATATAATGACAATCAGTGCCCCTCTTGGTCTTAATACTCTGCATCCAGTTCTCCATGTGAGGCAGTGTTCTAGGTACTGGTGCTCTGTGCGCTCCTGTATCTGGGCAGACGACCTCCTGGCTTTGGGTCTCATTCAATTGCTACTTTTTTTAGATTCGTGGTCGCCTTGCGGGTCAAACAATGCACCTTGAGGCTCCTGAAAGGACCTTAAAGGTCCTTAAAGGAGCCACGCTAAATAAAATAATTAACCCCTGCTGCAGGGGTATTTAAAGTACCCCCCAGCACCTAAAATGAACCCCATAGATCATGGGGGTCAATGTATAACCTCATGAGACTAAAATTAACCCCCTCAGTCCAACATGGATCTACATAGACTCCTAGAGGACACTATTAACGCCTATATTAACACGATAAGTGCCATGATTGTCCTCCTACACTATTAACCCTAACTATACCCCATTAACCCTAACTATACATTATTAACCCTAACAATACTCTATTACCCCTAACTATACCCCATTAACCCATTAACCCTAACTGTACCCAATAAAAACCTACCCTATTAACCTCTATCTTACACTATTAACCCCCTATCCTACCCTATACCATTCTATTAACCTCCTCTAACTAGATAACCCCCTCTAACTAATTATCCCTATTTAACGCTCACCATACCTAATTAACCCTATCACTAACCACTTAACCCCGTCTAGAACGATTTAACCCCATCTAACCTATGTAACCCTATCTAGACCTATTTAACCCGATCTAGACTTATTTAACCATATCTAGTCCTATTTAACCCCATCTAGACCTATCTAACCCTATCTAGTCCTATTTAAACCCATCTAGTCCTATTTAACCCCATCTAGACCTATTTAACCCCATCTAGACCTATGTAACCCTATCTAGTCCTATTTAACCCCATCTTGACCTATGTAGACACCATTTCTATTTTTCAACCGGAGCATGCGCGAGAACCATCCTTTACGTTGGGGAGCTCCTCAGTGGAGGGGCTCTGTTCGATTTTTTTGTTTTTTAGAACGTCAGGTTATTTTTCAAGGAGTCCTGCCGGAAAAGACTTCGAGGAGGACGGGTCATCGCTGGATGGCCATGTTGGACAGTAAGTGGCCTATTAGGTCTATATAATCTTACATGTTGTAATTATTTATGTATTAATTGTACTCTTTCTTTTTATTGTAGGTGTACTGGACCAGTGGACATTTTTGGATTGGGCCCTTGTTATAGGACAAAGCACAGAAGACCATCATCTCTGGATGAGCATTTGGGCATGATAAGTGGTATAATTTACCATTTATTAATTGCTGGGTGTGGGTTTTTATTTTTATTGTAATAGTGATGTATTTATTTTAGGTTGTAGTTTTTTATTTTCTGTAATGTTCCTTTTTTATTTTATGTAATGTTCTTTTTTGTGTGAAGCTGTTAATAGGGTAGAGGGGGGGTTAATAGTTTAGAGGGGGATTAATAGGGTAGAGGAGGGGTTAATAGTGTAGAGAGGGTTAATAGTGTGGAGGGGGTTAATAGAGTAGGGTAGGAGTTGGTTAGATAGTGTAGGGGTTAATAGGGTAGGGTAGGAGGGTGGTTAATGTGGGGCCCCCTTGGGGGTCTGATTTGGACCCCTGCATCATGGGGGTTTGATTTGGGAGCAGTGGGGAGGATATGTAAGGGCTTTGCAAGACCTTGCGACACCTCCATGGTACCAGTAAGCTGGAGTTGGCTATTTGTCATTTACGGGCTTGATGGAAGGGGTAATCGGAGCAATTGAATAGCAAAGCGGGACTCTTGCGGCCATGAAAGATCAAGGGCTTTGAGGGTAGTAACTTGCGATTAGCAGAAAGTAGCAAGCAGCAAGTAACCCGATCGGAGACTGCAAGGAAGAGGCAATCGAATAGCAAAGTAACTTTCTCTCTCGACTTGCGGGCCCGGGTCTCCAAAAAGTAGCAATTGAATGAGGCCAATAAATATAAAAAGTGAGGAATGGATATAAAAGAGAAAGGGGACACAAAGAGAAATGGCAAGAGCATTGTACGAGTACCATGGGTTACCTAGTCACTCCTTTAGTATATATTTCAGTACAGGGTTAAGTTCGGGCAGTAGAAATGCCATATAACATGCATTGGTAGGTCACAGAACTGTTTGGTTGAATAATTCTAATTACAGAGAATATATCTGTGTTCGGTCTTCTCAATAACTAACCCCATGTGCTATTGTCGCAATAATAGCCACAAATGGAGAGAAAATAGAGAGTGAAGTTTGTGGAGAATGCATAGACATTATTATTATTCTACACAAATGGGTGATGAGTCACATTATTACTAAAGAGTGTGCAAGTAACAAAACTCAATATGTCAATTCTGAATAGTAATAAAGTCTGTATGACAAATAGGGCCTCATTCTATTAGCGGCCGTAAATCGGCCGTAAGGCTGCGATTCCTTGCGGGGGTTCAGTTAACCCGCGATTCTATTATACGGCCCCGCAAGGATCTCCTTTTACAGCCGGCCGCATATCTTGGAACCGGCCGTAAGCTGTGAAATATAAAAACTCAAAAATAAATTCAAGCCTGCACTGTACAGCTCTGTAAATGCTAGGGATCATATTGGGGGACATGAGGATTAAAAGGAACCCACTCTCAAGCTTGCACATCAGCCCAAACCCAAGTTCAAATTAACTGTTTATTTTCCGGCTGCGGCGTGGGCGGGTCTGAGGTCCTCCAAGCACTCTGGACTTTTTACATGGATATTTTACGGATATTAAAAATAAAATATTTTACGGATTTGAGTATAGGATAATTATGTGCTATTTTTTCTAACACCTAAAATCCCTTTATAGTCTTCTCAAAGTGCAGGATGGCTTTATTTGAGCTATTTTATGTGCTTAATTGGTGCTAGCGTGACCTCTTTCCTGCAAGTAAGTAGCGGCTCGTTTTTAGCCTTGCAGAGAGGTTTCCCGGAGCAATTGAATTGCAAATAGGAATTTCTTACGGCCGAAACTCTTGCGGCCGTTTTAGATCAAAGGCTTTCCTCTGGCGCGAGCGGCCGCAAGAGATAGCAAGGCACCGGCCGCAAGCCTGCCGGAGCCTCCGGCCGTAAGGGAATAGAATAGCAGAATAGCTTGCGGCCGGTCCTTGCGGCCCCGCAATGGCTGCGACCGCTAATAGAATGAGGCCCATAGTCTGAATACTGACATGGCGGGAGCTTATTTATATTATTAAAGGACCATTGTATGAAAGTTTTTTTTAAAGAAATATTGCCCATGTAGGCAGAATGCCAAAATTATCAAAAAATATAACATTTATTTTTTTAATATTTTATTTTTATTCCATGTGACTCCATTTGTAGCTCTGATCAAGTCTGTGTCCTCCTTTGCTGTTGAGTAACTGCAGGAGCCTTCTGTGTAAATTATTAGGTTGTGAGCATGGCTGTGCACAGAGCTGCTTCTGATCTCAAGAGTCTGGAGGAACAGTGTGCACTAACAAACATATAATTTACATAGGAAATTCCTGGAGTGGCACAGCTGCCAAGGAGGACATATACTGCTTGATCAGAGCTGTATGTGGAGTCACATAGAATAAATATAAAAAATTAAAAAAATAAGTACGTTTACGTTTAATAATATGCTCAATCCTCATTCTTTGCATTTTGCCTACATGGGTAGTCTGCCTTAAAAAAAAAAGCTTTAATACAGTGAGCTTGCTTATTGGTAATTGCGAGATTGTTCTATTATCCAAAAGATATAACGAGTGATGCAAGCAAATTAAATCACTTTTCTAAAAAAGTACTAGCTGCATAAATCACATACATTTGTTTGTGTTTCAAGACTCTATTACCAAGGGTAAGGTCATCAGTGTTTATGAAAACTACAGAAGCACTTCTTTCTGTATTGTGCCACTAACAATTTTAAGCAGCAGGTTGAACTACTTATTCTCTGGGAAAATCCATAAATTGAGTGGTAAAACAATCAACACTTTGTTTATAGGTGGCAACTTTGTTGGTGTGTTTTAAAAGTACTTTTTATTATTGTTTGCATAACAGGCTAAACAATTTATTACTGACTAGCGACTTGTCCTTCCAAAATGACGGCATGATATAGTGTTATACATTTTGTTTTCTGTCTGTTTATGTACCATGTCTATGTGTAACATATGTATCTGTATTTTTTTCCCACTGCTTCCCAGATATGGCATAATTCCTGAAACCAATAAAAATGTATTCTTTTTTCTTAAATCCAATTTGTCTTTTTTTATGTCGCAACTAATAATGACCAATATCTTCATATGAAACTGCAAACATTTATTTTATTTTCATATACAGTAAGATTATAACATTGTGCAACCCATATTTTTACATGTCATTTTACAATTTAAATAATTCAGTCAACCCTATATATTTTTCTGCCAACCAATAATGAACAATCTATTCATTTAAAACTGTAAACATTTAATTATTTAATATATATGAGTCTCATAACAATGTACCACAAGTTTAATAATTTATTTAACTTTTCTTCAATTTTTTCTATACTTTTAAATCCTGAACAATATCTTCATATTTAACTGTCAATTTTTTTTGTTACTATACATGAATATCCTAAAAATGTCCAACCATGTTTTTTTTTATACAATAAGACTAAACCTTTGTTCTATTATACTTCGCCTATTCTCTGTAATTTTCTGTAATTCAAATCCTAACTAACAAAAAGTACTCCAGCAGATAAATGTCCAGTTACACTGTTCATCACCTGAGTGGAAAGTGAGAAACATGTGGAAATTAGCCAGTATATATAGCCGCAGTCGCAAGCTCAAACCGTTGGTTTTGGAGAAAAAAGTTCTTTGCCTGCTCTATTTTGCTTTTTTTGCTGTAATTTGCGGCCTACAGGCAGTCCTGAATCCATTTGCGTGTTTGATAAATTGCTAAATTTAAATGTGCTTTGGATTTACTAGCTTCAAAACATTTTACGTCTTTAAGGCCTTCATTTTTTTTCTCGCATAGCCGTTTTCCGAGTGTTAAAAATACGCCAATGGAATAGCAAATTAGGTTTCAACCTCACTTATAGGCTTGCTGGCTCTCCCCCTGTGGCATGTGAGGTTGTAAGCTAATTTGGTAATCAATTTGGGTCTTTTTGCAACCCCCCAAATGGATTCAGAGTTACAGGGTTTAACAAAATGGTGCTCATTGACAGCCTTTTTCAAAACTTGCTGGCCTAGCACTGGCTCATCGTGGGCCAGGCAATGAGAGCCAAAGGTGCTTATTGCCAGCTTTTTTCAAAGTCTTGCGGGCACCAAGATGAGCGCCTTTGTCGCTCATTGCCAGCCTCTTTGAAAGTTTTGCGGGCCTTGCGATGAGCGCCTTTGGTGCTCATTGCCAGCCTTATTAAAAGCCTTTGGCCGTCATTGCACATGCGCAAGCCCGTATCTTTTAATATAGCTATCACAACTATCACAACTATATATATGATATTTGCTTCTTTTTTTTTGCGTTGTTCATTCAATGCTGACTCTGTGACCACATGGACAGTAACACATCAGGCACATCTCTATGTCCATGTGGAGCCACTTGGTTTTCATGGCAGAGATTGTGGAATGGGTTGCCAGTTTTTTCTCCAGTGGACCACAGCATACAGCTCCTGATATTCCTAGATGTCTCCTATCCAAGTACTAACCAGGCCCAACCCTGCCTGATCAGGACATGGTAGTGTGACCTCTTGGTTTGCTTACTGGAATCCAACGCAGGTTGCATTGGTGAAAGCACTGAATCCTAACCACTGGACCACCAGGGAACCCTGTTACTGATTGGTCCAACTGGCCAGAAATAATGCAATATTAATAAATCCGTAATTATGATATTCTATTACATGCGAGTTACAGTATATATGTCGCAACGCATTGAATGCAGAGATCAATATTACACAAAAAATAATCATGAAATAAAGTATTTTTCTGGGCCGATTTGCGGGCTTGAGAATGTTGTGCTATTAATTCTAAGACATAACATCACTTTCCCTTATCATACATGTACATTAGAGAGAATTTATTTACACTACAAGTGCTCTGTATTGTTCTTTTCGAACACAGGTTGGCCTTTGGGCTCCATTTGCGTGTTAAGTGCTTGCTCGCTAGTAGCCACGTAACACTTTAATAGCTGGATTAACAATTAGCAGTTACGGACATGAAAGATGAAAGGATTTACGTGCGCGAAGTTCAACGTAGCTCTCCACGTAGCCTATTCTCGACTGCCCTGCATGTTAACACTCAAAGCTCTCTGCGAGCAACGTTACGAGGCATCTTAGCACACAAATAGCCCTAAGATGACAGTTACGAGCTACGTGTTAACACATAGCTCCAATTTAATGAGGCTGTTGGTCCTGGTAACCCAATATCAATATGCAATTTATTGTACTAGCAGGATTTTTACATTTTAACATAAAAACATTTTAAGAAATTATTTTTATTTTGTGCATCATATCTAATGGTTTTATTTATTATATTTTTCACTTTGATTTTAGTGATTGTGTAATCTATTGTTGGGAGGATTCACAATTTTATTAGATTATATATATTTAGGAAATACACTGTGTTTGTCTGTTTTATATTGTTAAATGATCTAATAAAATTGTGTTGAATTGTTTATTAACTAACACAATTTATACTCCATTTATAATTGAGACTACATGAAGATATATGTTTTTTCTATCATCAAAATTATTCACATTTACAGAAATTTGTGCAAAGGTGGTATTTAGTAGCCTTAATTTTAGCTAAAATGTTTCACAATCAGTCAAGGAATTGTTGGAGAATTGCAAGGAGGAGGGAACACCAAAACATATATGGTGGAATAGTAATTCATTGTAAACGTTTTAGGAAGTCTGTCTGCATTGCTATATATTAATCTGTGAATTTTAATATAGAAAAGTAAATAGGGCTAATTCTCATTAATATTCCCCCCTCAAATTTAAGCAAAATAGTCAACTTGTGTATACATTTGCATGACTAATAGAGATAGGAAAACCGATTTACATGATCAAGATCCCAAAAACACATTGCATTTCACTCTTTCCTCCAAAACCATTTCAACACTGTTGCTTTGAGACCTATGCCTGCCTCTATATCATAGCTTTTGAGCACAGCATAGAATGGATATGCATGAGTCAGTTATCCTACCCCCAGATGGTACATATTCAATCTTTTTAATTTCTAATAGAGTGGGACTAGTCTCTTACTCATGCCATGAGTTTTGTGACAAGGCTACTAACCACAGATTCATTTTGCTTCTGGTGGACAAAAGAGTATGAGAAGCCCTCCACCATACAGAATACTCAAAAAATAGTACATATCTGTATATATTTGCATGTCATTAAATAAGTAAGCCCAGACTATCAAGAAATCTGTTTGCACTGCATTCTGTGAAACTGGGTGAGGACATTCACATTAGGTCACAATATGTTACACTCTTTAGTCCAATAGCCATTTTAACATGACCTATTTATAGCACATTACAGCTTGGATTTGAGGTAGGTAACCTACCCACAGACAGTACTGTTTCAAACTTTTGGATCTCATCAGTGAGTGACTGATCTCTAACTCATGCTCTTCTAATTTAAAACAAAGAGATAGACTTCTAATCCATGGCTCCCTTTAAGAACTCCTATAACATTGACATTGACATTGTATCTATTCTATAGCTCCCACAAAAATGGGTTTTGGCTGTATCTGACTAGCTTTAACATCTACTTGGAGCCTGCTTAAATGTTAACTAAAATCTATTCTCTGTTTGGCTGTTTCTAT
The DNA here is from genome assembly GCA_027410445.1 of Discoglossus pictus. Taxonomy (NCBI): domain Eukaryota; kingdom Metazoa; phylum Chordata; class Amphibia; order Anura; family Alytidae; genus Discoglossus; species Discoglossus pictus. Next base: position 203,178,161 of record CM050163.1, on the reverse strand, counting down.
AGCCATTCAGAGTAGGGTGACACTAGAATAGAAACGTATTGTGATTGGCTGACAGGGGAAAAGAGATCCCTATGATTGGCCAATGGCTAACCAACCAAAATGCACAAATTTCAGTTTGTGCATTCTGATTGGTTGAAATCTTAAACATTCAGAAAAGGGTCAGTAACCTTCTCTGGTTACTGTGGATGTGCCCACTTATCCAGGGCTGAAGATTGATGTTTGAGTCTCGGATCATTACGAGAGGGTCTTCAAAGGGTGGGTAACTATAACCCCCCCCCCCCCCAACAGGAGTAGTTTTTTTCTTTATCTTTTTTTGCTTTTTTATGTTAATATTTTGTTTATAATTCTTTTTTATATTTTGTAGTTCTTTTGTTCAGTATTTTTTTATTTTGATTATTTTCAATATCATCTCTATGCAGAGAACACTCAAATTTACCTCTCAACGCCAGGTGTATCCCCCTCTATTCTAGCAAGGTTTTCTCACTGCCTCTCTAGCATATCCTCCTGGATGTCCGCCCACCATCTCAAACTTAATATGGCAAAAGCTGAGCTCCTTATTTTCTCACCTCTATTACAGTGTCTGTTCCTCAAATATCTGTCAGTGTTGACAATGCAATTAACCATCTCTTCACCTGTTGTCTTGGGGTTCTTCTTGATCCAGCCCTCTCTTTCATTCCTCCTATATATTCACTAACAAAATATTGTCTTTTTCACCTAAAAAATATCTCTAAAATATGTAACCATCTAACACAAGATACAATTACAATTATAATACATTTTCTCATCACGTCTCACCACAACTACTGCAACTCACTCCTTGCTGGCCTTCTCCTCACCCTCTTGTCACCACTCCAATTTATAATGAATGCCTATGCTAGACTACTGTCAGCATCACCACTCTGTCAGTCACTCACTGGCTTCCAAAAACCTCCAGAATAAAATGTAAAATCATGACCCTAATATATAAAGCCCCCAACAATAAATGTACCCCCTTATTTCTATTCTCTCATATCAAAATATTCCCCCAATTAACCTGTACCACTCTGTGCGTGATTTGAGGCTAGGATGGAGGTTCAAAGCCCAGACCTCAATCCAATAGAAAATCTATGGTCAGACTTAAAGATTGCTATTCACAAGCGCAAACCGTCCAACTTGAAGGAGCTGGAGCAGTTTCGCAAGGAGGAATGGGGAAAAATCCCAGTGGTAAAATGTGGCAAGCTCATAGAGACTTATCCAAAGTGACTTGGAGCTGTGATTGTCGCAAAAGGTCGCTCTACAAAGTATTGACTTTAAGGGGTAAATAGTTATGCACATTGACTTTTTCTGTTATTTTATTTGTTGTTTGCTTCACAATAAATAAAAAAAAAACATTTTCAAAATTGTGGGCATGTTCTGTAAATTAAATGATGAAGTCCTCAAACAACACATGTTAATTCCAGGTTGTGAGGCAACAAAATACGAAAAATGTTAAGGGGGGTGAATACTTTTGCAAGGCAATGTATGGACCCACTTGGTTATACTTCAGACTAATGTGTTCATTTAAGGTACTATGGGGGTCCATAAGGACCGCTATAGTTTTGCTTCAGATTAATGTGTTAATATTAGGTACCCTGTGTGTCCATGTCAATAGCACTAGGGGTGGGATTAAGTGGGCCCAATGGCCCACTGGTTGTTGAGGTAGGATCCTAGGGGATACCAGGGGGGCTCATAGGAGGTAGCAGGTATTGAGGTGGAAACTCAGGCAATACTCAGGCACATAGGGGGAAGTGGGTATTGAGGGAGGATCCCAGAGGATACCCAGGCTCAAAGGGGGTAACAAGACAATAGTAGCTCTTTAATTGTGTCAGATTGGAGTAATGAGGCCTCAAATCTGACACATTTAAGGTATTAGCTCCTTCATAGTGTTGGATTTTACCAATCAAGATTTCTCTGAGGCATTTTGGAGTTGAAGGTTATGAAGCTTGGATATGATTATGTCAACACTTCTGGGACAGGCACTCAGAGCTTAAGATATTACAGACATATTAAGCACTCGGATGGTATTTCTCTGGGGTTAGATTTACATATGTGATGTGATAGCTTGGTGGTCTTTTGTAAGTGAACTTCACTCAGTTTTTTCCTTACAGGAGGCATCAAATAGAGGCCCGAGATTCCTTATATCTCTTATCCTTTTGGGAATTAAATGGTTGATTGTAAAATGTTCGATAAAACAATCAATTCCCATTTATATAGTTAGTGAAGTACTAGATGTTCACCTTGCTTAAGAATTTTTTTTTTTTTTAAACAAGTAAAACATCTATTATGCATGCTTAAAGCTTTGTGCTTCTTTGATTTTTATTTGATTTTTTTTCTTTTTCTTTTTTTTTCTTAACTAAACTCCACATACCGTATATTTATTTTAACTACGTTATTTTATGAATGTTTTTAGCTTTGTATTGAAAGTGTAATGAAACAAGTTGCTCATTAAATAAAACAAAACAAAAAGAATCAAGTTGTATTTGAAATTTTACAATTATACAAGAAAATAAACAATCATAACAGTTTTTTAATAATAATAATGACTTTTCAAAGAAGGTATTATTCATAAATGACATTATTAGACAGCTTTTATTTGTTACATTGGATTTGAACTAATAATGGCTAATCCTAAATTTTTAATTTCTGTAATATGATATATTTGTAAATTTCACATTGAATTGAAAATTGTATTATAGTATGCCCTAAAAGTGTCCCCATTTTATGAAGCCCTATGTTTCATATAATTGAAACTGATAAACTGATAACCTGTTACAAAGTGTAATACATGTTTTTTTTCTAATGACGTTTTAAACAAGTAAATTATTTTCTTTACAGCATAAATTTACACTGTTATCAGATGATTTTATCAGATGTAATCTTGTGGTTCCTCTTTTTCATTTACATTTTTACATTGTTGCATGAAAGTTCTTTATTAGATATCGTATGAGTGACAGGTCACTTAATTTAGGTCTAAAGAGACACTGAAAGTGTTGTTTTTCAACAAAATCCCTGGTGGTCCAGTGGATAGAATTTGGTGCTTTCAGCACTGCAACCTAGGTTTGATTCCAAGACAGCGACCCAAGAGGTCACACGACCCAGAAGTTGAGCAGGGCTGGACCTGGTCTTAAGCACTTATGATAACAGTTTTGAATAGCACAATTTGAATGAAAATGCACTTTAAGTAATAGAATCACGAAATGAACATGAATAAAGAGGGTAAAAGATTAACACAAAAGAAACATAAAGGCACCTAAAGCATATACTCAAGTGAAGTGCTGTATGAATAAACAAAACTATAAACAGATAAAAGAAAAATCCTATCTTATGTAAATTAAAAATCAGGGTACCTAATAAGGATTTAATCAAGGAAAAATAACCAAAAATACACAAATACAGTTGAATTGAAAAACAAAATCTTTTATTGACTGGAGCATAATAAAGTAATTAAATAAAAAAGCTGTGATCAAGTCAAAGTATATAATAACAATAAAAATAATACGTAAATAAACCTTTAATAATTTGCTGGACATCAAAAAACCCAAAGAATTAAAAACCTTCGGTTTAACATGAATTTTTTAATCGTTGCATTTTTAACAATATTTTAAATGTACAATTCCTAAATAGGATCCATAGGACAAATTTTCTGTAGGCATCTTAGTAATAAACCCCAGGCCTAATAAACAAACTAACATCATTTTTTGAGCATTATAAAATATGATTACACTGTTATACTGTATGTATGTTGGTGTATGCTCTGCATAACACATTAGCTATTCTGCAGGCTATTGCATCAGCCAACACCCAAGACCGTAGTCTAATAGATCCTTTTACAGGGTTTCCCAGTAAGCAGGAGCAGCCTATTATGTACAGTTTTGTTATCTGGTGAAGACTCCCCCGACCTCACAGGGGCCTTGAGCAGAGAGGCAGATAGTCTGAGTCGTTAGAACAATTTATTTAAAGTTAATATAATCAACAGGATGAGCTCATCAGAGGACAGGGTTATCCAAGTAAGCATGGGGCTTACTGATTGGCCAGCCTGTGTGATATAAAATTGTATTACATTTGCCAATTAATAAAGGTATGAGAGTGGTATCTGAACTTACATACAGTGCCTTGCAAAAGTATTCACCCCCTTGACCTATTTTGTTACATTACAGCCTTAAGTTCAATGTTTTGTTAATCTGAATTGTATGTGATAGATCAGAACACAATAGTCTAATAGTTGGTGAATTGAAATGAGAAAAATATATACATAAAACTATTTTTTTGAAATAGAAAACAGAAAATTGGCATGTGTGTATGTATTCACCCCCTTTGTTATGAAGCCCATAAAAAGCTCTGGTGCAACCAATTACCTTCAGAAGTCACATAATTAGTGAAATGATGTGTGTGCAATCTAAGTGTCACATGATCTGTCATTACATATACACAACTTTTTTGAAAGGCCCCAGAGGCTGCAACACCTAAGCAAGAGGCACCACTAATCAAACACTGCCATGAAGACCAAGGAACTCTCCAAACAAGTAAGGGACAATGTTGTTGACAAGTACAAGTCAGGGCTAGGTTATAAAAAAATATCCAAATCTTAGATGATCCCCAAGAGCACCATCAAATCTATCATAACCAAATGGAAAGAACATGGCACAACAGCAAACCTGACAAGAGACGGCCACCCACCAAAACTCACGGACCGGGCAAAGAGGACATTAATCAGAGAGGCGGCACAGAGACCTAAGTTAACCCTGGAGGAGCTGCAGAGTTCCACAGAAGAGACTGGAGTATCTGTACATAGGACGACAATAAGCTGTACGCTCCATAGAGTTGGGCTTTATGGCAGAGTGACCAGAAGAAAGCCATTACTTTCAGCAAAAAAAATGGCATGTTTTGAGTTTACGAAAAGGCACGTGAGAGACTCCCTAACTGTATGGAGGAAGGTGCTCTGGTCTGATGAGACTAAAATTGAACTTTTCCACCATCAAAGAAAACACTATGTCTGGCGCAAACCCAACACATCACATTACCCAAAGAACACCAACAGTGAAACATGGTGGTGGCAGCATCATGCTGTGGGGATGTTTTTCAGTAGCTGGGACTGGGAAACTGGTCAGAGTTGAGGGAAAGATGGATGGTGCTAAATACAGGGATATTCTTGAGCAAAACCTGTACCACTCTGTGTGTAATTTGAGGCTAGGATGGAGGTTCACCATCCAGCAGGACAATGACCCCAAACATACTGCTAAAGCAACACTTGAGTAGTTTAAAGACGAAACATGTAAATGTGTTGGAATGGCCTAGTCAAAGCCCAGACCTCAATCCAACAGAAAATCTGAGGTCAGATTTAAAGATTGCTGTTCACAGGCGCAAACCTTCCAACTTGAAGGACCTAGAGCAGGTTTGCAAGGCGGAATGGGCAAAAATCCCTAGAGACTTATTCAAAGCGACTTGAAGCTGTGATTGCCGCAAAAGGTGGCTCTACAAAGTATTGACTTTAGGGGGGTGAATAGTTATGCACATTGACTTTTTCTGTTATTTTGTCCTATTTGTTGTTTGCTTCACAATAAAAAAAAAACATCTTCAAAGTTGTGGGCATGTTCTGTAAATGAAATGATGCAAATCCTCAAACAATCCATGTTAATTCCAGTTTGTAAGGCAACAAAACACGAAAAATGCCAAGGGGGGTGATTACATTTGCAAGGCACTGTAGACAAGGTGTAAGTGTCATCCTGTACATTAACCCTAATTCTAAGGGATTATATGGTGTTCCTGATATTCTGGTCTGCTGAAGCAAGTTCCTGGGCATGGTTCCTGTGTATCATCCAGTATGGGGAGATTGAGATTATCAGACGGTACTGTGCTTCTCTTGGATATTTGACAGTATACCAGTGGAGATATGGAGCGTAATATTGCATCTCCGCTACACACATCTCCTGTAGAGCTGGTTAAAAGTAATATTCAGAATACTACCCTTTGTGCTGTTTTCACTTTACCATCTAACTTGACATAACTCAATAAATCTGAATTGCAAATATATATCTTGGTGATGCACATTTTAACAAGACACTGTATTGCCTTTTTCTGTTATGGGATCAGCAGAACCATCTAGCAAAATAGAGCACCACATGTATTACAGCCCACAAAATTTTTTGGGTGTTATTAGCTATCTTTTAAAAGCCTACAATGAAATCATATCTCAATTTTTCTGTTATGAATGATTTATGGGGGCCAGGATGGAGAACCCCTGAACCCCACCAGCAAGGCCTGTATGACCCAAGATCGAACAGTCGCCACCCAAACTCAAGGACTGTTTTGTTATGAATGTTATTACCTTGATAATGTTAGGCCTCAGGATCTCATCAGGTACCAGATCCCCAAGGAGCATGGCCTATGAGTATTCAGGCCTAATAAGAATAAGAATAATGTAGTTGTGCTAGTAGTAGACCCTAGGATATGCTGGATTTGGAGATTCTAATAACCAGAGGTGGGTGGTGGGGTGAGAAGGACACAGTAGGAAGAACAGACCCCTGAAACAGAGATGGGAACGTATTGGTAACGGTAGTAATGATCTGCTTGTACTAAGCAAGGGTACAGATGTTGTTAATGTGGCCTAATCATTGTTGAGATCTTGAACACAAAAACTAACGACCCAGAGAGAGAAAATTGGAGTGCGCATGGTTCCTCACATCTGGGGTCATAATTTTAAGTGAATGAGGATTTTAGCAAGTCACAGGGAAAAACAGAGAGAAGACATCCCAGGACCATCAAAATGTTTAAGTTGGAAAAAAACTTTAGTAAATCGCATTATGATTGGAGATGATAGGTGAAAGGTTACAGTGGTCTATCACACTGCTGTAATCACCTGCGATCCTTTAGTAAATTGCCCGATTGTGTTAAGAAATATGATGGAACACAATGAAATTTCAATTGCAGGAACCAAGTACTGTATGTAGTTTATCTTTGAAAAATGTGCAAATAACAATGTAATGTTCTCTAACCCCCCGCAAACTATTTAACATAACAATTATATCCCTTTTAGAAACAGTGGAAGCTAAACGTGCCAACAAAGCATTACCTATTACGGAACAGTTATTTCTTTGTTTTACCAACCATTTTGCAAACTAATACAAAATCTTCTTATGCAGCATGTATTCTGTTTGACAAATAGGTCATGTAAACTAGAGTGATCTTGATCTTTTAATTATATAATCAATACAAAAAAATAATGAAGAAAAACAATCCACCAGGAATGGTTCTAGTGGAGTACTAAAACAATTTACAGCTGTGAATTCTCATTAGTGTCAGTTTTCTTATATCCTGTTCATTGCACTTCAAATCACAGGATCTTGTAAAATACATACTTTTGAAAGAAATGTTATGCCATCATTAAACAACCTGTCAAGTAGTTTGGTAATTTACACGAATAGTCTTTTTTTTACATAATTACTCACAAACAATTGCTTTGAAAATGGGAATAATTTATCTCTTTGAATCGAAAAATGTTGTATACCAGCGTTGTATAAAAAAGTTTATTATTTTATTTGACTAATTATGGTGCATATTTGCAGAAAATGCTAAAATGCTAAAAAAAAATCTTCTATCATTTAAGGTGTTATTATCGTACAAAACCATTTCCTACCAGTAATGTCAAAAAGGTGTTCACTTTACCATCTAACTTGACATACAGTAACTCAATAAATCTGAATTGCAAATATATATTCAGTTCAGGCACATTTTAACTAAAGGTTATTGCATCTTACACTTTCATTCTGTGCACATATTTTTGCATTCCAAGTTTAATTTGACACAACAGCTAGAAATAACTTCTGTTCATTAAATGAATTTTATAACTTCAGATTTAAAAAAAATGTGTTCTGTGAGATAGATGCATCATTTATCAACTGCACACAGGAGCTTGGCTAATGACCCCATTAATGAGGATTTATGTGAAGAAAAAGAGAGATGAATGATGAGTGAATAGAGTCTGCCTTTAGGTTGAGGTTGGATAGCTATGACATTTTTTATTTGCTAATCTACTTTTATGCCTGCTGAATCACGGTGCCCTCAATAAGTCAAAGTTACAGTATGTTGTAGGGCAAAATGACTTATGATGTGACATCTAATGTAAGTTCCATATGCTCAACATTGCCAAAAGTGCTAGTATCCAGCAAAGATGAACATCAATCCTGTTTTATTCTCTGGTCAAGAATATCCGAATCATCAAAAATCTGAAATAAAAACCTGACATATAAAATAAAGAAAAGAAACATTTTACAAAGGTGCAATAAATGTCAAAGAAATAAATACAATGTAATTTTGTAAATAACTATTAGTCTGTATTTTCCAATTTGCATACAAAAAAGGTACATCAGAGGACTGCCCTGGTCCTATATATCAATATACTCTTTTAAAGAACTATACTTGGAAAGATTAATATATTTGTTGCTCATTACCTGGCTCACTAATTTTATTAACTTTCACCTTACCCTCCTTTTTAATGAAAAAATAATATTTTAAATATGGCTTATAAAGGCAGACATTGACATATATAGAGATGCTGCATTTTTTGATCAAAAGTCAGTTCTGTTAAAATAATAATAATAAAAAAGAAAATAAGCAAATTGTTTTATAAGGTAAAATGAAATTATTATTATTATCTTTATTTATATTGCGCCAACATATTCCGTACCGTTGTACAGGGGTTGAGTACATGGCAAAAAAAAAATGAACACCTTATAAAGAAGGTAGGGCTCTGTTTTTGAGCTTAGTTTCCAAGGCACTGACACAAGATTGAAAACTCACAAACTTACATTCTAAGGGGTTAGGTGTGATACAAGAGGGTGATAGATGCAAGATGGCAATGTGAAAGCAATTTGTTTAGTCAAGTGGAGGTGTCTGTGTGTCGAACTGTAGATTGTGGGTGTAAGTGTTTTTAATTGGTGGAGTGTGCAGTTGTACATATTAAGGCTGAAGGTGATAAGATTTTTTAAACAGGTGTGTTTTTAGTAATTTTTTAATGGTTTTGAGGCAGGAAGATAGCCTAGTGGAGCGAGACAAGGAGTTCCAGATAGTAGGGACAGCACGAGAAAAGTCTTGAAGATGGAAGTGAGAAGAGGTGATAAGAGAGGAGGAAAGAAGAAGGTAATTAGCAGAATAAAGTAGGCGGTTGGGAGAGTATTTTGAAACAAGAGCAGTGAGAGTGAGCGATATTTGAGAAGTGAAAGCTGTAGTAGAGGGTGGAAAGATAAGGAGTTCAGTCTTAGACATGTTCAGTTTGAGTTGACGGGCAGACATCCAGGAGGATATGCTAGAGAGGCAGTTGGAAGCTTGAGCTAAAAGAGAGGGAAATAGATCTGGTGCAGAGAGGTAGATTAAAGTGTCATCTGCAGAGAGATGATACTGAAATCCAAAGGATTTTATAACGATACCAAGGGAGGATGTGTAGATGGAGAATCGGAGGGGGCCTAGGACAGAGCCTTGGGGCGCGCCAACAGACAGAGGGAGAGGTGAAGAAGAGATGCCAGAGAAGGAGACACTAAATGTATGATCTTCTAGATAGCATGTGAACCATGAAAGAGCTGTGTCCTGGATGCCAAAAGAGCGGAGAGTTTGGATTAGAAGAGGATGATCAACTATATCGAAGGCAGCAGAGAGATCCAGGAGAATTAGAATAGAGAAGTGACCCTTTGATTTGGCGGTTATCAAGTAATTGGTAACTTTTGTGAGGGCTGTTTCTGTAGAGTGTTGGGCCCGGAAGCCAGATTGGAACGGCTCAAGAAGGGAATTGGAGGAAATAAAATTGAGTGAGGCGATTGTAAACAAGCCGCTCAAGCAGTTTAGAAGCCAGGGGAAGTAGAGATATAGGGCGATAGTTGGAAACTGGGTTAGATGAGGGCTTCTTGAGAATGGGTGTAATTATGGAGTGTTTTAAAGTGGATGGGAACTTGTCAGTGTTTAGGGGGAGGTTGAATAGATATGTGAGAGCTGGGATAAGTGTGGTAGATAGGGGAGGAACTAGCTTTGATGGAATAGGATCATGTGGACATGTTGTAAGGTGAGAGGTTGATAGTAAAGTAGATATTTCATCCACTGTTACAGGGTCAAAGGAGTTCATAGTGGAGGTGGAATTGGGGATGGGTAAGGGCCGGGTGTTGAAAGTTATTGAGAGGATGGTGAGATAGGGCCAAGCTGGGAGGAAAGTTCATTTCAGATGGTTTCAATTTTATTTTTAAAATGGCTAACAAAGTCATCAGCAGTGAGACAGGAAGGGGCAGGAGGTGGGGGTGGACAGAGGAGGGTGTCGAATATAGCAAATAAATGTTTAGGGTTGGAGAACAGGTTTGATATTAGTGATGAGAAGTAGTATTGTTTGGCAAGATTGAGGGCAGAGAAGTAAGAGTGCAAGGTAAACTTGTAGTGGAGAAACTCTGCTGAAGTGCGAGATTTCCTCCATAGTCGTTCTGCTGTGCGTGAGCATCTCTGTAGATAGCGTGTTTGTGTAGTGTGCCATGGTTGTGGATGAGAGCAAGGGCGTTTGCTTGTGATTATGGGGGCATGAGAGTCAAGGGTGGAGGTTAGAGCCCTATTGTACTGGGATGTGGAGATGTCAGGGCAGGCAAGGGTGGTGAGTGGGCTGAGAAGGGGTTTTAGCACATTGGAAAAGTTGTTGTTGGTCAAGTGCTTGCAAGTTTCTAAAGGTTCTTGCGGCAGGGATTGAAGAAGGGTGGTGAGCGGAAGATGAGGTGAGGTTGCAAGTTAGCAGGTGGTGGTCAGATAGAGGAAGTGGGGAGATTGGTGAAAATAGGGTCAATGGAGTGTCCACCACCGTCAGTTGCGGAATCTGTCCATTGTGAGCGGCCAAGGGAAGAGGTAAGTGCAAGTAATTTTTGCAGTTGTTGAAATAATACATCTTCTAGTGTATCTTTTTATATGTAATTATGCTTCTTTTGCATCTAACATTTTTTTTCTGCTGGTGGGTGGAGATTTTGAATAGACAGAGGTTGTTTCTGTCTGTACAATGGTAGTGTGGCTAAAACTGCCAGTGTTTTCAATGTTCAAATTGAAAGTTGCCTCCCACCCGGGGAGGAAGATGATAATCAGAAACTCAAATGGTTGATTACACTGCAAGATAACTGTATAGAAAATGTAATAAGAATTTGTATAATTTTTGTAAACTTAATAATATTTTGCCTTTTTAAATGTGTTGAAATTGATGACTGCACTAATTCATTAACATTTTGTAATTATTATTTGATACTTACTTTTTAATGGGTATGATATGCTTATCAAATACTGTTTTAAAATGCACTCTTATTCAGCACATTTAATGTACAACAGATTTCAACTGCCTAAGGCTCTTATATTCTAACTTTACAACCGTAGTCAAAATTGTCAGTTTTGAGGTATTATTATTGCTGGTTTTATCTAACCTGTCTCATATCACATATGAATCCAGCCATAAAAAAAAAATAGATCTGACAGATTGTGTTATTCACAAATTAGCTTTATATTCAAGCAATGTACTCTCACAAGTATTTTCCTTTGCTGTAAGGAGTTTGATACTCATTCTAAGATTAAAACTAACCTATGGAAGTACACAACTCGATAGAAGTTTTTTTTTTGTCCAGAATAAGAGCCTCATTCTGAGACATAGCTTGAGAAATGCCTCCCTCATAATGTTGGGACTTTTTTTTGCAATGTAGTGAGCCATTCCAAACCAGCTAACCTAAAACCTTCCCTCAACATGCATCATGGCTGTTCTCAAAGCTGCTCTCTTGCTCTAACGTGTGCACACAGCCTGCTCACAAGAGACTCTGAAGTCTGAAGCTCTGTAGTCTCCGTAGCAGTGCTACATAACACTACACAGCCACAATACCTTCCCCTGCCCAATCAATGAATGTAAATCCTTCCCTTTGAGGGCCCCAGTGGTATGGGGTTAGATGCCACAGAGGTCTATTAAGGACCTCCGTGGCAAGAATTATTAAGTCAGTGCCACAAAGGTCCTTTAAGGACCTCCATGGCATAGGGTTAACTTTTAGATGCCACAAGGTCCTTTAAGGAGCGCCCATGGATGGCGGGTTAATGTTAGTTAATGTTCCATGGTGGAGCTTAATACAGATGCCAAAGGGGGCCTTACAGGATCACCATGGCACACGGGTTCATTTTTAGCTGCCACTGTGGTCCTTTATGGACCTTAGTGACAGGGTGTTAATAGTTAGTTTCCATGTAGGTCTATATAGACCCCATGGTTATAGGTAGACTAGCGAATTGCCCGTCAAAAAATGACGGCAATGAAATTGTAAGTGAGCTAAGGGTGTTTGGTGTATATAATGTGGCTGATGTAGCGTTGTCCGTTTTCTATGTCGTGCGAGTTTTTCGGAATATTAGTTTTCTATGTCGTGCGAGTTTTTTGGAATATCCGTAGCTGTTTGGTGGGCTTTTTCCGAATATACGTAGCTGTTTGGTGGTGTTTTGCGTGTTTATGGTAGTGTTTTGTGTGTTTATGGACCTTTAGCCTAGTTTTTGTTTTGTTCGGCGGCCATTTTCTCTCTCGCTTGGATGATTTTTGGGTCTCTAAACTCTGAAATTTGTGGTTAAATGGAGGTGTAACTTGCATTGCAGAGGTCCTCGGTGCCCGCCCTTGCTGTGAGTAACCTTTTTATGTGTTTGTTGTTTGTATGTGTTGTGTTTGTAATGTTTTTGGGGTTGCACGGGTTGCGCCCTTGTTTTCTAATCTCGTAGGTGTTTTTCGGCAAATACGTAGGTTTTTGGTGGCGTTTTGCGCCTTCAGACTGCTGTAGCCTCGTTTTTGTTTTTTTCGGCGGACATTTTTTCTCTTGCTTATAGAATTTTTTTGTGTCTAAACTCTTTTAATTTGACTTAAATTGAGGTGTAACTTTAGTTTTTGAGGTCCTGGATGCTCCCTCTTCCTGTAAGTAAGCTTTTTATGTATTTGTTGTGTGTATTTGTTTTATTTTTCATGTTTTGATATGCGCGTGTTGCGGCCGATTTTTGCGAGGTCGTAATGGGTCGTAACGTGTCTCGTATTTTGTTTGCGTTGCGACGTAAATTTTGCGAGGGTCACAGTTGCTGGCAAGGAGCGCCTTTGGCGCTCCATGCCAGCAACTGAGGCCCTCGCTTCGCGAGGGCCGCAGGCTCTCTGCGCGAGCCCGCAAGCGTTAGCAACAACTCGCATGCTCACAACTATATATGTGATAGTGAGAAGTTTGTCTGGGTGGAGGGAATCCCCAGGGATCCCCTATTTATAGCAGGTTTTTGGGAGAATCTCAGGGGTCTCTGGGCTCATAGGAGATAGGATAACCAGGGGATCCCCAGGATTAGATGATGAAGTTGGTGTTGGATGGCATTATTCATCTCTTAATTGTGACAGATATGAGAAATTAAGCCTCATATCTGACTCAATTAAGGTATTATACTGATCATAGGGTGAAATCTGATGCTTTTTTGCTTTCTTGAAGATATTTTTTATGCCTTGACAGATAGATCTCAGTACACATAGAATTTTTGCACCTTCTTAGGACTTGCATACCCTCAAAAGGCAACGTTTTTCACTCTGATTTTGGATTAGACTGGCTTTGGGATCATTTTTGTTTTAGCTACTTTGCATGCACTTCTGGTAGGGCTGCTTTTTTTATGCATTGGAATAGGTATGTGATGATTTATGTGTCAACTTAACAAATAAATCAGCTCTAAAAAATTGGAATGGAAAATGTATATTTAGATAAAGGAATTGATATCATGCCTTGCCATGGTCTGTGTCTTTGTACACAGGAGGAAGTACATATAAGTGATACATTTCTTCAAATTGCACAAGGTTTAATCTTCTTAGGTGGAGAAAATTGGCAGTCTACCTAAACACCAATACTTAATCCAAACCTTTTAATAAATAAACTTCAAAAATGTATTATTTCTTCATGAAAACAAACATGATTGGAAGCAACAGGGAGGAGAATACCCTAATCCTGAACATGCGCCTAGGGCTGTTAGAGTCTTTGCCTTCATCCCACTGACTATTGTGTGACTCACCTCTGCTTGCTGCTCTGTGACATTGCAAACAAGCAACAGAACATATAAAACAGCACAACTACCATTATATTAAATAATTAACGCAAGTTCAACGAAAGCATAACAAAAGGAAAACCAACACATTATCAGTAAAAAAAAAAATATATAGATATTTTTTTTTTGATGGGAAACCACCAACCAAAAAGTTGCACAGAAATGCTCCACACCCGGCATTCCTGTCCAATTATGTGATCCCTTTGGCTTGAATATCAGTCCAGCCTCCAGGACCACTTTTTATCTTGCTGCCACAAAAATGTGAATGTACAATGTCACAGTTCAACTTTGTCAAGATTTTTTATATTAAATCCAGAGACATTACGAGCAGCAAAAGGGTAGGCATAAAAACCACTGTGATTCATGTATATAATACATAGATTTAGTCAATTTAAAATGTCATATTACTCAGTATTATAGATTCAAAACAATTATTTGACAGTGTATATGAACTTTGGACCCTGGAAATTGGGACATCAGGGCACAATACATGGTGTATATTTTGTGCACACTATGATATTATTAAATGTTTAGCATGCTTATAATAACTTGACAGCTCTGCTCGGTTTTAAACATGAAACACCTCCTTATATTTTAAACAGCAATTAATTCATACAATTTGTTTGCTTGTAATCTGCACCTAAGATTAATGTTTGCAAATGTATAAAATATGCCAGGTGTTTTTAAAATCATCACATTGTCAAAGAGAGAAAGACAGTGCTACAAAAAATCCGGAATGATCCATGTGTGCCATTTAGAATACAATTAAAATAAGAGCGGTATTTTACTTATATTTGCACTAAAATTATGTTAAACAAAGCTTCTATTTCATATTAAAACTGTGTTACTATGTACAGCATAAAATAATTCTATGAGAAATAAACTGCATATAAAACTTGCATACTTGTCTAGATGGCATTTGATATAAGGCTTTA
Organism: Discoglossus pictus; assembly: GCA_027410445.1. Lineage (NCBI taxonomy): Eukaryota > Metazoa > Chordata > Amphibia > Anura > Alytidae > Discoglossus > Discoglossus pictus. Next base: position 203,163,135 of record CM050163.1, on the reverse strand, counting down.
TTCAATTTGAGCCAAATTATTTCACCCAGTGTCACGGGGGTTATTTAAGGACCCCCATGGCACCTAAATGTTAACACCTTGATGCCGGCATCTATTAAATTAACCTCTGCTGCAGAGGCCCTTGAAGGCCCCCTGTGGCATCTAATAAATTAACCCTTGTCACTGAGATCCTTCTACCCCTGCAGCATCTATGAATAACCCCATAACATGGGAGTCCTTAAAGGATCCCCATGGTATACCTAGAAACCTCTAATATACCATGCAAATTTATATTAAGCAGGGTGGCTATTCAAAACTGATTCTGATTGGATGAAATATGATGGACATTTTATGTTTTCTTATTTTTCTAATTTATTGGGGTGTAGTAATACTTTTTATTTTTATGTAGTGTAGTATAGTGTTTTTTACTTAAAGTGACATGAGGGTCGTTGAGGGGTTTATATAGACATTCCCATAGTATTTAGGGATTCATTTTGGTATCATAGGGTTTTAAGTATTAAAAAAGGATAAATTATATTGTTGTTCTGCCTTAATTTATTAATTTATTGCAGCAGCATTATATTTGTAGGTCCTATTGGATGCGCTCTCACTTTCATCTATATCTCTCTTTATCCAAACTTATTCCTTTTATTGCTTTAACTTCATGTTTTTGATTTTGTCCTTTCCTTTTACTCCTCTCAGTTCTTCCTTCTAATTAATATTTCAGCTACTAATGTATATGCTCTGTTTCTACTTGACAAATTCCTTGCTAAGGTCCATGGCATTTGTATTGCCCTATAAAAAGAGTGATGTATAAACGTGTGTCACGTAAAGGATCAACATAGCAAACTTAATTTACTGTATATGGAGGTTACAGATCGGTTATGGTGGGTACTGCAATGCATGATTTACCCTTCTTACAATATACATTACTGCTAATTTATCCAACAACCTGTACACTTATGACATATATAATTAAGTCTCCAACAGAGACTTCAGGTAGTTAGAGGGTGATTAGCTAATATTGTCAGGGTTGGGTGTCATAGGGCAAAAACATGGCATATTCCCATTTGTGTTTTTGGCTTTGTTTCAAGTTATCTCTGGTGTTCTCTATATCCCACCTCTTTCACACTGCTAAAAATATAGAGTACACTGGCATTCTGACTAAGGCATTTATGGCTGTAACCTGTGCTAATGCACACATCACAAATAATACCTTAAGATTTTAAAAAAGAAGGAATGTTAGATAGTGTATGTAGGTACCTGGTACACTGAAATATCCAGACTCTCTTGTATGATTTATGATTATACAACATTTCAGGCTCCAGAATTACAGAAACTCAGAGTCAATATGTGAGATTACACTCAAACCATTTAAAAACCGTACACAAAGGTTGACCTATTTGTCTTTCATGGGGAATCAGCGAAAGATACAAGAGTGCTGACTGCTTGACTAGGAAATATCTCCTCAAATCCACAGCCTGTTTAGAACTGTGTTGTAATCCTGTTTTATTTTAAATTTAGCCAGTTGTACTAACTATCATTTTACCATAGACATGTTTTATTGTGCTTAAGGGATTATGTTTTCCCTTGTCACCAAGGGGCTTTCTATGCCATTTATAGTTCTGGGTAACTGAAGGCTCCCAATAATTGTTTTATCTTAAAATGCCAATTTTATTGGTTTTGGAGTTAGGTGACCATTAAAGGGCTTTCTACATCTATTATAGAAGTCTTCTAGCATCAATAAACTGTTTTGTGGTTAATCCTTTCACCCACACACCCATATTAGGCAGACACCTGTGGGGTCACAACACATGCAAAAAACATGTTTTTCCTTAAAGGGGCATGAAAATATTTGCTGCCTCAGAAAGAGGATGTTTGATAATGTACCCCAGTGTGTTTTCTGTTGTCAAGTAAAGGTGACAGTGCTCCAAAATGTATTCAGAAGTGTAACTGCTCTTGGAGATTGCCGTCTGCCAGCCAATGAGATCTACAGACTAAACTATGCTCTCTGCATTTCCTGTTAGCTTCCATGAAGTTTAAGCAGGTTTTACTAAAACAAATTCATGCTAAAAAAACATATGTACATGCTCTTTTAAATGTTTGGAAAAATACAAACAGTTGTGTTTCATGTCCTTTTAACTGCCCTGGCGGTCTGGCCGTGTCAGTGCCCTCCAGTGTTAAAGCGGTACACTCAGGGGTGCTGACATGGCCAGACCACCTTGTTCCGTCCCGCTGTGTCGCCTACAGAAGACGGATGTGTGTGATCCCGAGCGTGGCTTGGGTTGCAGCTTTCGGTTCTGACAATTAGCCCTGAGCCACGCTCGGGATTACCGTTAAGGTGGTTAAGTATGGATAGAAGATGAGTATTCCTAAAATATTGGAGTGGAACAGAACAACTGAATAGGTCTAGATCAATATAAAGGCTAAATACATCACTGAGAGGAGAAATAATAGATTCATGCTAATGGAAGACATTTTTTAATCTGCCATAAAATGACATATTCCAATGCTTGTGAGCATTTTGCTGGCAGCAGTCTTTGGCTGCTGTTGTAATCTTGTTTATTTTATTTATAGAGGGAACTTTCATTTTGAATTGATGAGCTTTTAATTGTTGTGTTTGCATGAACTCAATTAGTTTTCAGCTGCTCATGTTGTTATTTTTTGACTTTTAATGATTTCCTGATGAATCAGGTTATCAGGTTATATATACAGTGATATTTGGATGTTCTGAATGGTGTGCCAACTGAATAAGGCTGTTTCTGCTTTTTCTATGGAACTTTTTATTATGGACCACTGTAGTGTTCATACAATAGGATTCCATATTATATCCATGTTATATTTTTAGAATTCAGCAGATTGGGTTCTCTCCTACAAACCTAGACCAGTGAGAAACAATTTGATCAACTTCATGGGCAAGTCCTTCCCCACCTTTCATACGCTTCACACTGACCTGCACATGGTGGTTTGTGACAACGCCATCTGGAAAAGTAATGGGGGTAGAGAGAAGCAACTCTGCTAGTCCATAAAACACTGAAGTTGTATAAGCCACATTGAATTTACAACAATTGCTGTACAGCCACTCACTACTAACCAATCTGCAAGGCTGTTAGGTTTAACAAATGTCTTATTGGATTGATGCTACCATTTGTTTCTTACGGGACCCATTTTTCACAAATGGAACCCTTTCAATTGTTCAGCCAAACCAAGCTGAACTACAAGCCTAAAACAGGCTGAAACCAGCTGGATTAACTTGTATATTTATTGGTGCATTACAGTGAAAAGAAAGGCAAATAGTTCCTCTGCAAAACATCAATAAATGTGCAAATTAGTCATAAAATGATGCATTTGGGAAGTGAATTTAAGCATGCTTATCAGTAGAGTTTGTAGATAAGAAGTTATCAATGACAGATAGCAGCCTTGAAAAGTATGATGTTGTCATAGATAAAAGATTTCCCAGTATGTAAACACAATATTCTTACCTAGATTATGGGGTTCGGTTGGCTTGGATTGCAAGCTTTGCAGATCATAACTTTGCATTGATGATGGTTCTTGAAAGCTTGCAATTTATTCCAATTCAGTTAGCCATTAAAAAGGTATAATCTCCATTAAATGTTATCTGTTTAAAATACATGATGGACTAAAGAAGCTATACCAGATAAAGCAGGAGATTTTGAGCTAATTGTTATGGTGTTTTTGTTACTCTTTTTGTCTCTGTTCCTTCCATTTTGATTTAATTTGTGCAAACCTTCTCAAACCTTCTCAGTATCTTTTCAATATTAAGCTATTCTATGTAATATTTCCATGCACAGTATTCCGTTTTTATACAACCAATTCCCATTCTCTATTCTGTGTGCACATAATCTGTACATATTCTTGCATTTTTTATTTCAATAGAAAAGAAAGTTTACTTAATATATTATAAACCTATAGAACATTTAGAGAAAGGTGGCAATTAATAAAATTGATGAGGGAAGCAAAATCAAAATAGGTTATTCAAAAGAGGTGCTTCAAAAGAACATAAATAGTCTTTACATGAAAAAATCATGGAAAATACAGAGTTGTTAAGGAGCTAAAATTAGATTTTGTAGGTTAATATCATTTATAAAAAAAAACAGGGATCCATAGCAGCAAAATCATTTTACAACTGTGTTACTATGAGAGCAGGATACTCTCCCTGCCTCAATATTCATTATTCTCCAGAGATTCTAAAATTCATATCACATTGTTTCAGAGAGAATCCAGTTGCCATTTTTGTTTTCTTTTGTATCTTGAATTTAATAAAGGATTTATTTCCCCATAGCAAAAAAATATATAAAATACATGATTGGATATTTTGTTTACGTTTATCTGATAAAATGAGATTATTGTTATTATTTTATTTGTAGAGCACCATCAAGTTCTGTAGTGTTAGGGCATAACAAACAAAGGATACATTTTTTTTTACATGCAGTTGAAGCAAATACAGACAATACAAGGCAGAACATTGTATATACATTAGTACAGGAAATGAGAGCTTTGCTCTTGAGAGAGCTTACAAATTATCCAAGTAATAATCAAACTGTTAATGTATGTACAGTAAACTCACAATAATCTGGCACTCAACTAACCGGGACTCTCAAACAACCGGCACCTGTCTCTATTTCTCATTTGACAAAAACTCTCACGTAATGGGCTTTATCTGGCACAACCGGCATCCAATATAGTTGTTTTTTTTAATCAACTTTTTTATCTTCTTATTTTTTCAGTTTTACATGATTAAGATTAGTTTGCAGTAGCTGTTTTATAGATAGTTTAAGGTTTAGGGTTAGTTAGGGCTTTTAAAATAGTGACTCTCAAGCAACCGGCAACTACACTTATCCGGCAATAGGCAATCCCCATAGGTGACGGATAACGGGGAGTTTTTGTGGATCATCATGAATATTGGGCCTATTGTTTTCTAGATGATACACATCTCACATTGCTCCTCATTTCAAATTCCATTCATTGATACCAACATATAATGCTTGATAGGAAGGAGAGGTCCAATGGCAGCACAAACAACGATTGGTGGCATTTATCTAGGGTATCATTAAGCTCACAACACATTGAATTACATTATATTTATTTATGTCTACTGTAGTTATAACATAGAATTTTGTCAATAGTCTTTGAATAGTTAATGAAACAAGGTGTATTGTTTTACATAAACATTAAAGTTATTTGCGCTAGATATCTTGCAAGTGAGTAGTTTAAAGTTGTTTTAATATTATACTATGTAAGTGATGCTATAAGTGATATTTACTAAACTGAATATCTAAAGTGTTGTCAAAAGAGAGCTTTATGCTTAGTACATCAGTGAACAAATCAGGCAGCCAAAGCAAGGCACTTATAACGACTATAAGCCTCTAAAGCAGCTTAGTGCATCCCCCAGTGTGCTCTACTTATGTACATCGTAACAGCTTCTACCACATGGCATAATTTTGTATTGACTCCATTTTGTAACTAGTTTTTCAGTTTTGTTAGGTTTACAGCTAGAGTTAGGGTAACAGTAAAGTTAACAAAAAGCTTACGGTAGTGGTAGGTAATGTCTTGCAGTAGTGGAATTTGGGGTAGAGTAGGATTATTATTATTATCTTTTATTTGTAGTGAGCCACCATATTCCGTAGCACTGAACTAGGGTTAAGTACAAGGAAAATTCAATTTAGAAATTTTGCAAAAAGTGTATGTGCTTAGAATGGGTTGTGGTACAGATAACATGGTGACGTCAATAAGGGGTCATCTTAATATCAGTTGTAATATTTGGGGTTAACATTAGAATTTGGCTGAGGACAACTCTAAAATAATGGATATAAGCTAACAATAGACTAAAGGGTAAGTGCAAAAACTCTTTCATCAACATGATAAGCGGTTATGACAGATCCAAGCTATACAAAATTTACAAATAACTATATATATATTACATATCATAGATATAACACCAAGAAAATACGTTACTATCATCATAGGAGATTGGAATGCTATAGTAGTGAACTAAAGGACACCTGGAATAACATGCAAATTTGGCCCTGGAGTACAAAACGAAGCAGGTCAGAGATTAGTAGAATTATGACAAGATAATTGTTTGGTCGTTTCAAATACCCTTTTCCAACAGCCTCCAAGATGACTCTACACATGGACATCACTAGATGGACAACATAGAAATCAGATTGACTATATACTTTGCAGACAAAGGTGGAGGAGCTCTATACAGTCAGCAAAAACAAGACCTGGAGCTGACTGTGAGTCAGACCATGAGCTTCTTATTGCAAAGTTCATAATTAAACTGAAGAAAAGAGAGAAAATCATTACACCACGCAGATTCAAAATAAACAATATCCCCTATGAATATGCAGTGGAAGTAAAGAATAGATTTAAGGGACTAGACATGGAAGATAGAATGCCTGAAGTACTTTGGACCAAAGTTTGCAACATTATCCAAGAAACATCAACAAAGAATATCCCTAAAAGAAAGTAGGAATGCAAACTTGCTGTCTGGTGAGGCTTTGAAAGTTGTCCAAGAAACAAGAAAAGCAAAATGTAGTGAAGATAGGAAAAGATTTGTCTAACTGAATGCAGAATTCCAGAAGATAGCAAGAAGAGACAAGGAGACAGTCTACAATGAGCGATGTAAAGAGAGAGAGGAAGATAACATAATGGGTAAATACAGAGATCTCTTTAAGAAAATTGGGGATCTCAAATGCCCCTTTCATGCCAAAGTGGGTGTCATAAAAGACAAAAAATGTTTTGGACTTACCAGAAGAAAATCAGATAAAGAAGAGGTGACAGGAATACACTGAAGATCTATACATAAAGGATCTTAACAGCAGTCATGACCTCAACAGTTTGTCCAATGAGCTGGAGCCAGACATCTTGGAGAGTGAAGTGAGATGGGCCCTAGGATGTCTTGCTGATAATAAGGCTGCATGAGGTGAAGGAATCCCAATTGAGCAATTCAAAATTCTACATTATGCTATGAAAGTGTTGCTTGCTGTATGCCAACACATTTAGAAAACTCAACAATGACCAATAGACTGGAAAAGGTAAGTCTACATCCCAATTCTAAAAAAAAGCAATGTCAAAGAGTGCTCCAATTATCGAACAATCGCACTCATTGCACATGCCAGCAAGATAATGCGTAAGCTTCTACATGCTCGACACCAACAATATATGTTGTGGGAACTACCATGTGTGCAAGTTGGGTTACGCAGAGGAAGAGGCACAAGAGATCAAATTGCCAGTGTCCGATGGATAATAGAGAAAGCAAGAGAGTTCCAGAAAAGCATTTACTTCTGCTTCATAGACTATTTTAAAACCTTTGACTGTGTGGATCACAACAAAATGAGGCATGTTCCTAAAGAGATGGGAATACTAGATCACCTCATACTCTTCCTGAAAAATCTGTATGTGGACCAAGAAGCCACGGTCAGAGTCGAACATGGGACAAAAGAATGGTTCAAGATCGGAAAAGGAGTGCAACAATGTTTTATATTGTCACCTTATTTATTCAACTTATATTCAGATTACATCATGCGTACAGCCGGACTGGGTGAATCCAAAGCCAAAATCAATATTGCTGGAACAAATAGCAACAACCTCAGATACTCAGTTGATACTACTTTGATGGCTGAAAGTGAGGAGGAGCTAAAAGGCCTGTTGATGAGGGCAAAAGAAGAGGGTGCAAAAGTTGGCCTGCTGCCCCACATTAAAAAGACGAAGATCATGTCAAACGGTAATCTCAGTTCCTGGCAAATAGACAGAGAAGAATCCAAGATCTCTGCAGATGCTGACTGTAGTCATGCAATTAAAAGACATTTTCTTCTGGGGAGGAAAGCTATGGCAAGCTTGGACAAGCTAGTAAAATGTAAACATATTAAACTATCATCAAAGTTCTGTATATGGTTTTCCCAGTAGTAACATACAGATGTGAGACCTGGACTATAAAGAAGTCTGAGCACCGTACAATTGATGTCTTTGAATTGTGGTTTTGGCCAATAAATTGGTACTTCAGAAAATCAAGACAAAATGTTCACTAGAAGGTAGGATCATGAGGCTGAAACTCAAATATTTTGGCCATATCATTAGACAGCAGGATTCCCTAGAGAAGACTCTGATGCTGGGAATGATTGAAGGCACAAGAAAAAGGAGACGACAGAGGCAGAGATGGATATATGAGGTCACTGAAGCAATGAGCATGAACTTGATGGAGTTCAGAGGGGTAGTGTCTGAGAGATTTACCTGGAGTGCTTTGGTCCATAGAGTCACAGAGAGTCAGACGTGACTGAATGACTAAGCAACAACAACAATATGTATATATTTATACTTATTTTAACACAGTTGTAATTATGCACTCAACCAACATTGTATAATATTTAGGTGCACCTATTATCATTTGTTTCACTATAATTAAAAAGGGTGGAGGTTCTTGGAAAAGTCATGTGGATCATTGGAATTTGCTTCATACATTGCAATATTCCTAATGTCGAATTTTTTTGTAATATGTTTAATAAAGGGTGTTAAATCTGTAGCTCTATCTGTATTGCTATTTTAGAGATAACCCTATTATTATTCCCATCACTCTCTGTGGCCTATAATATTCTCAGTCAAATCATAACATTAAATGAGCACTGATATATCATATTCTATTTTGAAAAACATGACTGCATAATTCACAAAGGGTTTTATAGTATTTAAAAAAAAAGGAATATTGTCTTTACATTTTAAACTTTTTCCTAAAAGGCTTGAATACCTGGGAGGTATGGGAGGAACTGTGGATTCAGATAAGATCTGTATTTAGTTATCTTGAAAAGTGATCTCTAAATAGCACACGTGACAACAAAACTTTAAGGAATATTAGGGCCCCACAGGATAACGCTCCCTTCATGCTACAGCCAAATTATGAGCCGATTCAATTGAACAATTGTAACTTACAGTCGCCCATAATAAGTTATTTTCCTATTCAATTGGCATTTTGCGGGCTACAAACGTGTTACGGGTTACCACCTTGAAATCCCTGCGTTTGTTAAAACTGTAACTTACAGGCCATCGAAGCCTTTGATTTTTCACATCTGCAATAGTTCCGAGCACTAAAAATCGCTATTCGATTGCAACAATTCCCCAAGCACGCAAATGTTTTCACACCGGTAAACGGCAAATGTAGGAGCAAATGCTACGAGTACTAGAGAGGACCTGCACGGTGGTTTAACCCCTATTCGCTGCACTGTAAATGCAAATATAAAATCAATACTTCACTTTAAAAGACAGGGAAAGCAATGAAAGACATTAGAATTAATTGCACATCAGGCTCGCAAATCGGAAATAAAAAATAAAAATGTTTATGTTTCATTTCGGGATATATATCGATCTCGGGAATCAATGACTTAATACATATCAGGCAACCAACAGAACAGTATTATCATTCATTTTTATTATTTAGTATTTTGCGGTTTTGCAAGTCCGATCCCATATCGGACCCCTAAACGCCAATTGATTGACATGTAACCTCCATGTTTTACTGACCTAATGATGACAGTCTCATTTTCTATTGGCTGAATGGGTAATTACGGCCTTGCTTAATTGAACATGTTCCCGCCCTGAAATACTACATACTAGTGCATGGTTTACGGTTTTGGCTTTCGGCCCGTAACTTGCGGGGTTGTTCAATTGAATAGCACAGGAATTGTAGCAGAGTTCAAGCCCGCAGCACAGCCTGTATACCCTGAAATGCGGGCTTCTAATTGAATCGAGCTATATGAGTCTGAGGATAGATTCACTCATGAGACAAGCAGAGTCAGCTAAATATATTATTTTCACAAGCATGTGAAATAATTACCAAGCTAAGGGGGTCCTTTAGTGTGTAGATTCACACCATTTCATAAAATGTACTATTTAAGCAATGTTATGCCAGTTTAGAAATATATGTATAAAAAAAGAATACAGTGAAGAAAACAGTGACATCACAGTGCTGTGTTGGTGCTATTTAAGGCCAGAACAGTGCCCGAGAGTCCTTTTTTGCCTCATAGAGAGAAACACTGAGCTTTACACTCTGCTTTTGAATTTCATATCAATGAGGTATTTTTGATCATTGAAAAAGTAACAGGATAAAAGTGGTGAAACGCGTCTGTTCAGTATTTTTCCTATGTATTTATTTTTTAATAATATTAGAGTCACTGTATAATTTGCCATTTTTATTCTTATTTTTCGCTATTGAACATATTTTATTATATATTTTTTTTTTACAAACATTGAATAAATTTAATTTTTATATCGAAACCATGTTTTATATAGCATTTTGATTAAACCCGGCCAAAATATTTATATTCGGACACCACTATGTATTGATAGTGTTGTAACATTCCCCATGCTCTGAAAAGTGCACAAATACATTACCCTAATACCCACACTCTATTGGAAGAGATAAGACGTTCACGGAGGAAAGAAGTACCAAGCTACAAGCCAACAAGTGTTCGTGAAGTCTATAATATACCTCATAGACTGAGGTTAAAAAAGGTGAGAGCTTAGTCTCTGTGAACAAGGGTTTGGGATTACAATATATTGGTTATTTTGCACAAGGAAATGGTGCGCTATCTCTCCCCACCCCTCTTCTCTTTGTTGCATACCAAACACACACCAATGAACTGTGTTCCGAGAGAAGCAGCACACCTAGCTATAACCATCACATTGGACTTGACAATACACTAACTGAATTCAGAGACAAATGAGAGCATTCTAAAGATCGGATTGATAACTAATCCCCTAAGAACTAGATCACCTGAGGAGCGCTACAGAGTATTACAGGGTCATACCCTGTACTTTTTTTATCTAAAAAAATAATCTGTTTAACAAATATATTTTTAAGGGTACACAAATGAATGTAACTGAAGTTTTCATGCAGTTTTTCAATCACACACTTTTTAATTTATTAGTTAATTTACTCTGGCCTCTCAGATCTGCTTGCACATTAAAATTCTTCATGCAAGTGGTGTTCAGAGGGGGGGAAAAACAGTGTGTTAAGTTCAGAATCATCCCTAATGAGAACTGAAGCTGACAGACTTCATGCTTTTCCAGTACAGCCAAGAGAAGATTACTTACTTACATAGCAATTTTACTGGATTTTAGATTCTTAATTCAGCAGCCTAGTTCATATTCTAGCTTGCAGCATTTATCCTAACAGTGGGCACCTAAAATAGATGAGAAACAAGCCAAGTGTAAATAATTTGCTTTACTTTGCCCTATGCACAGGCATATTTAAATATATATACTGGCGCTTTCACGTTATCTGTCTAGTTTAACTATATAATGGTAATATAAGCTACTTCTTTACGTATTACAGAGAAAGTTAATTATTCTGCCCTTTCTAAGGATAGTAAAGCTTTTAAACCTACTCAGCTATAAAACCTCAGTCCACCCTGAATCAAATTATTCATAGCTTGCACAAATACTACATGCTGAATGCAACTAGAAAGTCAAAATCTAGTCTATTTCTAGAATACAATGCACTTTTCTACTGGGAATATAACATTTTCTTTAGTGCTCCAGATATCATTCCTATTATTTATACTGGAAGCTGCACTTACTCAGGATTTATGTGGGTTCTGGTATTTTGAATTATATATACATTACACAAAATGTTAGTTACTTACAATAGTTAATGCATTGCATTAATTGGATACTATGGATTGATATTTTATTTTTATTTTTTATGCATTTGATCTTTTTCACATAACATTTACATTAAAACATTCAGAAACCGTTATCAAATTAAATAAAATAAAGAAGTTGTACTGTGGCATGGACACTGTATAATAATTACCTTTACCCTATAATCATTAATTCAGGATTCTTTTACATAACCCAATCACTCATACAACCCTTAATAAAACATTCTAATTAAAGACACAAACAACAATTTATGATTGCATCAGGCCACCGCTTATTTAATGAGTTTATCAATGAAATCAACATAAACCAGATGAATTGGTGCTTGCCCTTCCCAATTAACAATACCCCCTTCCTGGCTGCCCCTAGACAAACTGTAGGATGGCTGTTGCCCCACACTTGGAACTTAGATAACAATTAAAGGGCAAGCACTGCCACCACAAGTGCACTTTTAAAAACCTAGATAGCCCCCCACCCCATGTATATGTAAAAACTCATGACCTAAACCAAAAACTGCTCCCACCTCAAGCTTCTGACTTCAAGCAATTGAAGAGAAAGTGTCTCTTTTTCTCAATACATATATGAACACCCAATGGGCCAGAAGGGGCCATGCATAAAACAACTCTAAATCTATTAGAACTCCACCTTCTATGCATAAAATAACCAATCAACCGCCTAATACATTTCACCCAATTATTGCTCAGCCCCTAGCTGCCTCTATTGCTACTCCCAATCCTCAACAAGTGGGACCAACACTGCAAATGATTGAGGCCAATATTACTTAAAGTAAGGTTTACAATGGTGATAAATCGATACTGTGAAAGTATGCAACAAAATAGAACCGAGAATCTTGGGCCGATATAACATGTCTTGCAGAACTAAAAAATACTGACAGCAAGGCTCTGAAATGGCATTTAAAAATATAGATACCCTCTTGAAAATCTGTCAGTTTTCAATTGATGTAAACAATTTGCTAAGTCAACTATGTCCTATATCCACGCATATGATATTTAATTTGACAATTTCTTGATGCAATTGTTAATTTATTCATGCCTGCATAAATGTATGTATATTAATTTATCATAGGTTTATATCACTGAGGAAGCTGCAAATTATTGGCAGTTAAACCCGTTTCTTACACTTTTTGCATACTTATCAATTGTTTTTACCAATTTGGTTTTTGAACTTCATTTGTAAATAAATATACATTTTTCATCCACTATGCGTGCTATTGTCTTGTCTATGGTCTTGTCTCTATTGTTTATGGTCTGGGAGATATATTACCCACATCATGCACACCATAGGTGGATCATAGGAGGATAAGATACTACTGTTACATCCTAAGTTTGACTCCCCCCCCCCCCCCCATCACAGACTGATTAGGGCTGACCTATTCTGATTTCCTGAACATAGGCCAAAGGCCAGAGAGAAAGGTTTCTTGAAAAGAAGAGTTTCATAGGGGAATATACAAATGTGGGGTTAATTATTGACATCATTTATTTAACATTGAAAATTAATATATCAGTCTTCTAGTGTCTTTGACTCTCCATCCTTGTTTAGGTCCCTTCAGAGCCTGCCTAATCAGGACGTTTTTGCGTAATCCTGATTTCCTTTGGAAGATGCTGCTCTAGATTTGTTCTTAACCATGGTGTTGTTAGAGTTGAGTATATACCTACTGGTGCATTAGTAGATGTTGACTCACTGGAAGCCCCAGGAGCAGGCTGCTAGGAGGCTTTGTCATGAAGTTCACTCGTAGCCGTGAACCATTTTCTTGCAATGTTTAAGGGATGGGGGATTAACATAGCTATGTAGGATTTACTGTGCTATTACGGGCACTTGTAATTGATTTTTCAGGGATTAGTATAGGGGCTGTAGTCAGCTGAGCTGCAATCTCACCAGCTTACAAACTAGGGAAGTCCTCAATAACAGGGTTAAGAATCTCCCCTCTTATGATATGACGCACATCCTGTGTGCAGACATTCATGTTAATTGGCAGGCCCTAGGTCAGCCGGCCTGGCTCATAAGTAGCCCAGTGGACTTCGCCCTCTCCTTGACCCCTATGACAGCAGACCCTAGATCACGGGCAAACACAGGATTAAAGGTGTCCTCCTTATACCAAGGTCAGAAAGCCAATTGTGGCCCTTTATTAAAGATGTCTCAATAGCTGAGATATTAGGGCATCCACTACTGGGGAAAAGTTGGAGGCAGCAGGGGAAAAATGCTCTACCTTGTGCTCCAGTGAGCCAATGTCTGCGAAAACTCCTATGTAAAGCCTAGCAAAACCAACCCCTCACCTACACTCCCCTACCAACCAATTGAACAAATGCATCCATTACTTCTCCCTAAAGTAAACGTCCTACCCCCCCCCCCCTCACGACACACACACACACTGTCTCCCTCCCCTTGCTCTACAGTGGGCATTATTTTTCACATTAAATCTTTAAGACTCAGCTTTCTTTTACTTGTTTCTGGATGTCATTGAATAGAGTTTAAAACCACATTCGTTAGATGTTTTTCTTATTCTTTTACTTAATTTATATGCTTTTGTATGTGCTTAGCAGCGTCTGTACCATCTCAGCCATGAAGGGCAATCATCACTGTCTTTTTATAAATACCAAAGCATTTTAAATCATAAGTGCTCTATTCAAGCAACTGATTTGGAAAAAGCTCAGAGCTAAACTGATAATTAAAGGACAACTTTTATAATGCAAACTGAAAAACTACATAAAAAAGGATAGTGATTTAGTTTTATATATAGAACATTTAAGAAACTTTTTGGGATATGTATCAAGTAGCTTTTGTATTTAAATGCTTTTAACTGAAATACATTTATTCACACAAAAGATGTACTCTTCATAGGTCATCTTGTTTTGATTTTAATGAGTCTTCAATAGTGTCTCATTTGTACTTCAAGCCTGATCATTTGTTTCTTTCCAGAGTCTTTATTGTTCTGGAATTGTGTGCCTATTCTGGTACATTGCAAATTAGACACATAGCTATTTAAACTTCATTCACTTTGACAAGAAGCACTCTCAGGACTGTCTAGAAGATAACAGCCATTATTATGTTCAAATATTGTTTCACAGCTGATAAAAATGTTACTGTAAAAGAATATAAAGTTAAATCTGGTGTTTTCTTATTTTTAATATTAAACTTCAATTGAATATTTGGTTGATGTCCTCAGATTGCTGACCACATTCTTTTTCTTCACTGCAGAACACCACAAAGTGAATGAAGTGGCAGTATTTTTTTGAGGGCCCTTTCCTGGACCAGAAGAGAAGATTGTGGTCTTTAATTGAGAATGAAGAGGACCTGAACATCTTTAATCAACATGGACCTCCTCAGCTTAAATATCCAATTGTAATTATATATATATATATATATATATATATATATATATATATATATATATATAAAGTATTTTCATGGCTGTGAATATAATGTACAAAATAACTAGTTCAGGCTCAGTTATGTACTAACATTCAGAATTCATGGCTCTCTATTGTTATGATGGTTCTTGCTGGAAGGCAAAAGTTCCAAATGCTAAATATTTTATTGCTTTCCTACTGTTCCTTAGTTTAATAATATAAGTATGACCTGGCAGCATTCATGCATTGTAACATTTTAGATGTACCCATGGCATTTAAAACAGTTCAGATAGACTCTGAATAATAATACAGTTTTAGATTCACTGACTTATGCTAAGTGGTCTTGTTATAATAACTTGTTTATTACAATATTGGCATACATAATCAATACATTTAAAATAAATGTACATAAAATAATTTTTTTGTCATTATTTAAATTATAGATAATTTTTATATAGGACCTCATGTCGTCTTTTGTTAACTATATAAGGCCTTCATTCAATTGAGCAAACTGTAGTTACAAGAGCCCGTAATGTAGCCTGTAAAATTGTTTGCTATTCAATTGGCATCTTTTAGCTACCTGCAGACGATTTGCAGGTTACAGGCTAAAAATCCCTGGGGTTGTCAAAATTGTAACTCCAACCCATCTAAGCCTTTGATCTTTTAAATCTGTAAATGTTACAATCGCAAATCACTATTCAATTGCTATAATTTCTCAAACCCACAATTATTTTCCCACCCGTAAATAGCAAATGTAGAAGAAAATCCTACGAGTACTAGATAGAACCCGCAAGGGGGTTAAACACCTGTGTAAATGCAAAATAAAAAAACAAAACTGAACTTTAAAAGATGGGAAAAGCTATGAAAGGCATTAAAATTAATTGCACAACAGTCTCACGCTCGCAAATCTGCAATAAAATTTTTTTTTTTGAAGATTCATTTCTGTGTTATATTAATCTCGGTATTCAAGGAGTAAATACATATCAGGCGACCCACATGGACTAGAACAGTATCGTCATTCATTTCTATTATTTTGTACATTGCCGAATTGCTAGTTTGATCACATATTGGTACTTCTAAACGCTAATTGATTGACGTTACACCTCCATTTTTTACTGACGTCATGATGACAGACTCATTTACTGTTAGCTGTTTCTAAAACGCCTTGCTTAATTGATCATAATCACGCTCTGAAATGCTACTTAAGGGTGCATGGTTTACGGTTTAGGCTTTTGGCCAGGTAGCTGCAGGCTTTTTTAATTGAATCATTCAGTAACTGTTGCAAATTTCAAGCCCACAGACATACAGTGAGGGAAAAAAGTATTTGATCCCCTGCTGATTTTTTATGTTTGTCCACTGACAATGAAATGACCAGTCTATAATTTTAATGGTTGGTGTATTTTAACAGTGAGAGACAGAATAGCAAAAAAACAAAAAAAAAATGCATGTCAAAAAAGTTATAAATTGATCTGCAGGTCAGTGAGGGAAATAAATATTTGATCCCCTATCAATCAGCAACATTTCTGGCTCCCAGGTATCGTTTAAAGGGAGTGCTCCTAATCTCAGCTTGTTACCTGTATAAAAGACACCTGTCCACAAAAGCAATAAATCAATCAGATTTCAAACTCTCCACCATGGCTAAGAACAAAGAGCTGTCCATGAGATTGTAGATCTACACAAGGCTGGAATGGGCTACTAGACTACCGGCAAGCAGCTTGGTGAAAAGGTGACAACAGTTGGTGCGATTATTCGCAAATGGGAGAAATACAAAATAACTGCCAGTCTCCCTCGGTCTGATGCTCCATGCAAGATCTCATCTCATGGAGTTTCAATGATCATGTCCAGAACGACATGGGAGGGTCTTGTAAATAATCTCAAGGCAGCTTGGACCATAGTCACCAAGAAAATAATTGGTAACACACTATGCCGTGAAGGACTGAAATCCTGCAGCGCCCGCAAGGCCCCCTGCTCAAGAAAGCACATGTACAGGCGCGTCTGAAGTCTGCCAATGAAAATCTGAATGATTCAGAGGAGAACTGGGTGAAAGTGTTGTAGTCAGATGAGATCAAAATCGAGCTCTTTGGCATCAACTCAACTCACTGTGTTTGGAGGAGGAGGAATGCTCCCTATAACCCCAAGAACACCATCCCCACCGTCAAACGTGGAGGTGGAACCATTATACTTTGTGGGTGCTTTTCTGCTAAGGAGAGAGGACAACTGCACCGCATCAAAGGGATGATGGACGGGGCCATGTACTATCAAATCTTGGGTGACAATCTCCTTCCCTCAGCCAGGGCATTGAAAATGTGTACTGGATGTGTATTCCATCATGAGAATGACCCAAAACACACAGCCAAGGCAACAAAGGAGTGGCTCAAGAAGAAGCACATTAAGGTCCTGGAGTGGCCTAGCCAGTCTCCAGATCTTAATATCATAGAAAATCTGTAAAGGGAGCTGAAGGTTTGAGTTGCCAAACATCAGCCTTGAAACCTTAATGACTTGGAGAGGATCTACAAAGAGGAGTGGGACAAAATCCCTCCTGAGATGTGTTTCAAACCTGGTGGCCAACTACAAGAAACGTCTGACCTCTGTGATTGCCAACAAGGATTTTGCCACCAAGTACTAAGTTGAATACTTATTTCCTCCTTGACCTGCAAATCAATGTATAACTTTTTTTGACATGCATTTTTTCTTGTTTGTTTTTTTGTTATTCTGTCTCTCACTATTAAAATATACCTACCATTAAAATGATAGACTGATCATCTCTTTGTCAGTGGACAAACATTCAAAATCAGCAGGGGATCAAATACTTTCCCCCCCCACTGTACGGCCGGTATGAAGTCAACTGCGGGCTGGCAATTGAATGGAGACCTAAGTGTGGTCAAGTGTTTAAGTAGCCTGTGTCTTTTACCCTATAAACGTAAAGGGTGTAGAGAAATGTGTAGAGGTGAGCTGAATGTGAGGCAGAGCTAACAAAAGTTACTGAAACCAGATGAAGTAAAACATAACTTTTAATGATAATATATCACAAAATTAATAAACACAAAAACTCTGTATTGATCTGGATGAAATAAAAACATAAAATCTCGTAGGCTGACTAGGTGCTTAGTGATGGATGAACTATAAATTTCAGTGTAAAGAGAAACTTTAATATGGAGCTCACCAGTGGTAATGCTGGGTGGAAGATAATTATGGTCTTATTAACACCCCAACGCACGAGAACATCGCTATTGCCCTTGCGATCTCCAGCTGTTGTAGTAAGGCTAAAGCAGGCTCAAGTTGGCAGAGAGGAGGCTGATACTAGCAGTAAATAACCACTGTGTGCAAACTCTGTTCTAATACTTAATTAGGCGTTTTCCCAAATGGTGTAGAAAAATGACTCAGGATAAGTAAAGTCTACATGTCTTATTTGTCTGGCTGTTGTGCATACAGACAAAAGAGATATGCAGATGTATAGGTGGCAAAACGAAATAAGCCAGTTCTATAAACAATAAAGCAATTAAGATATGAACTCATCTTCCTGAAGAATCCTTCATCAGGCAGGGGAAATGCGCATCGGGCCTATCCCTGGACTGGGTGCAAGCCGTTGGATGTCTCCACACTATTGCCTCCTGTCTACTTCCTATCCTCAGCTGAGATCCACCACAAACGCAAGTGCAGTTAGGGCAAGATACTGGGCACCTTCTAAAGGGGGACCCTTAGGGCCTCTAATCGGCCAATAACTTTTTTGTTTTGATTCCACCATACTGTTACATAGAGTCAGCGGCTATGGTAAGTAGAATTTTTTGGTGCAGGCTCAGGTAATTGTGCTAGCTCTCCTGCCATGTTATAGCAGCTGTTCACTGCCAGCATTACTGTAGGAGGTCTAGCGTCACTCTTGCAGCATTTATTTTCTGGTAGGGTACAGATGAGGTCTTTACTGTATAGTATAATAGCTTATTGTATTGTATTATACTTACCTCTATCTATTTATCCCCTGTCTCTATTGCTATATTGTTTATAGAACTGGCTAATTTAGTTTTGCCACCTATACATCTGCATATCTCTTTTGTCTATAGAACAGAGTTTGCACACCGTTGTTGTTTACTGCTAGTATCAGCCAAATCTTTGCCAACTTGAGCCTACTCTAGCCTTACTACAACAGCTGGAGATCACAAGGGCAATAGCGCTGTTCTCTTGCGTGGGGGCATTAATAAGACCATAATTATCGCCCACCCAGCATTATCACTGGTGAGCTCCATATTAAAGTTTCTCTTTACAGTGAAATTGAATTGTTCATCCATCGCTAAGCACCCAGTTGGCCCACAAGATTTTATGTTTTTATTTCATCCAGATCTGTGTTTGTTAATTTTATTATATATTATCATTACAAGTTATGCATTACTATAATTGGTTTCAGTAACTTTTGTTAGCTTTGCCTCACATTCAGCTGACCTCTACACATTTCTCTCCACCCTTTATGTTTACATTGTCAATGGTGGATTTAGTTCCCAGCCTTCTATTTGTAGAATTGTGAATACACAATTATTCAACTCTGGTTTAATTTGTCTTTTACCCTATGTGTTTAATAGTGTGCAATTGTACTTTTAAAGGGATACAGTAGTGATTTCACAAGTTATGGCCATCTAAGTTCAATCTAGCATAATAAAAGCCCTATTATCCTAATTATATAAAGTTTAGAGTTATTACAAATTTTATTTAACCTCCTGATTTTAGGGGTCTGTCCTAGTTCCCACAGAGTGTGTCATTATGTGAAGAGAGGCCAACATGGCAGCGAGAACTTTTAAACAGGTGTCACCATTAAAACCTTATCACTATAACAAAGGAAAGTCTAATGGTGATCTGAGAAAGAATAATTATTTCTCCACAGTTTTCCTTGCCAACCAAATACTACAGAGACTTATTCTCCCAGTAAGGTTAGCAAACGGTAAATGATAAAGGGCCAGTAGACATCTTGGTCTTCAAACTGAATTTTAATTTCATACTTTTAACTTTGTTCTTTTTTCTTCAGATATGTTCAAATATACAAATAAATTACTTACTACTATTTGATGCCAGCTTCCATGCAAAAACAGTTTGATTCTGACATTCTGAAAGTTTTACCTAAACACAAGTTACTCCTATTTGAAAGAGTTCACTTTAAAAGTTCAAATATATGCCTTGCCTTTTATTGCTACAAATTCTCTGTATATTATCAGTGGGCCTTGATTTAGCTCAAACCCTGTGTGAACCAATGTGAGGCGAATAATATTTAACAATCTGTGGAGACTCAAATTGCTTCAACTGTGTATTGACACAGTGAACCTAAATCACGGCCTGTCTGGTGGGTCTTGAGGAGAGATTTGGAACCAATATGAAGTAATGTGAGATGCTGAAGAACACAGAAACATAAATGTAACGACCACCAGACTACTTAACTGTAGTTTGATTGGCTCTTGATCGGGCTCTTGAACTTTTGACCAAATTAGCTCATTATTCTAAATGTCAGTGACAAAAATAGAAGTTAAAATGCTTCTTGTCTCCTCAAACCTGAAGGAGTAACTGACAAACTAGGCAAATTTCCTAACTTTTACAGAGATAGTTAATAGTTACATAGTTACATTGTAATTGAGGTTGAAATAAAGACTTTTAGTCCATCAAGTTCAACTTTTTTAGATCTCCTCTAATCTTTGTAATATACAGATTAAGGAAGTCAAACAGAAAAAAAACATTGAAAAATTGCCAATTATCTCAAAAAGGGAAAAAGACTATCCAAAATATATCCAATCCTTTTTAAACTTATCTCTCGATAACAGATTTGCCAGATTGAGTGAAACTGTTGGGGATGTCCATTCAGGAATGGCAATGCCAGATAGAGCATTTCCCTCTAACAGCCGAGAGAACTGTTCTATTGGAGGAGTCGGAGGGCAGAATAGGGAAAAGCAAGGGGGGCTTTATTATTAGGAAGGTAGACAGGGTGATTTGTCACCCAGATCCCAGCAATCGAACAGCTCTCTCCCGGGTGCTCAGGTTCGGCATGTTGTGGATCGGTTAGATAACTTATTGGGAGGGGCTAGAAATGATCTGGTGGTCTTGGTACATATTGGTACCAATGACAAAGGTAGTGGAAGATGGGGTGTCCTAAAGAATCACTTTATACAACTAGGTAATAAGCTGAAGGCAAGGACCTCCAAGGTAGTATGTTCTGAGATACTACCTGTGCCACGTGCTAGCCCAGGGAGGCAGAAGGAGATTAGGGAGGTTAATGCGTGGCTAAAAATGTGATGCATTAAGGAGGGGTTTGAGATTTTACAACAATGGGCTGACTTCTCACTTGGGTACAATCTGTATAGCAGGGATGGATTGCACCTTAATAATGACGGAGCTTGTGTGTTAGGGGATAGGATGGTAGAATGGCTGGGGGAGTTTTGAAACTAGTAGGCGGGGGGAGGGACTAGATAGAAGCCTGAATTTAAGCCTATAGTCACAGAAGATATTTATGGTGGAACTAGCAGCAATGTTGAATGTTTGTGGGTAGAGTTAAATAGTGGAGCAACTAACCCTCCATTTAGCTAAACTGTATATCTCCATACTTGAAGGGCAACAAATTCCCTCAGAAATGAGCCTTGCAGAAATAGTCCTATTCCTAAAAGAAGACAGGGACCCCCTAAGGGGGACAAATTATAGGCCCATATTTTTACTAAATGGGGATATTAAACTTTTGGCCAAGATCATGGCTGACCGCATCACAACATTTCTACCAAGCTTAATACCCAAAGACCAAGTGGTCTTCATTCCCCATAGACAGGCCAGAGATAATATTAGAAAGGTTATAAATATAATTCACCAGGCCAAAAGTTCTAAAACTCCAAAGTGCCTACTGGCCCTTGGTGTCAAGAAGACATTTGATTCACTGGAATGGCCCTATCTCCGAGTAGTCATAGGCAAATTCGGATTCAGCAATAAACAAAAAAATTACTCACACACTGGAAGACTCTATTCCTCAGTACATGGAGGTTTGGGGCCCGTGGCTGGAGAGTAGAGAGAGACAACCCTTGCGTTCACACAATAAACATATTTTGTTGGGGAGGGGGACGGGGCTCGGTGGTCATGATGGGGACCTGGAACCTGGAAAGGAGATCCTCTATTTCTAAAGGAGAAACCACTCTGGCAAGGTTGGAAATGTAATTACTATGTTGAATAATATGTATATGGTAGTACGACTTCAGCGAGCATGCTAAATGCGCACCGACAGCAGCGCGTCCACACATGAGTGCATACACACCAGCGCGTCTGACAATAGCGTGGCCCACATATGTGTGCATGGAAAACAGCGTGCCTGCCATATGCACGCAGAAGTAGAGTCCCTGAACTGCGGAGACTGTACAACCTAGAAAGCAAGCAGCTAAAACTGTTGATTGTTTTTAAAGAACCCGTGATGATACTGAGCTGGTAACTGTACTAAATCTGGAAGTTATGAGCTCTGGCACAAGCAATACAAGTTATGCATAAGCAATTTCATGTTTTTCTCTGCAACAGTATAACGATACAAATAAAACCGGCAGACAAAGGAGGGAATATTGTGATAATGGCTAATGAGGACTATCAAAAAATGTTTGATAGGATCTTAAAAGATAAATTGACTTATGAAGTACTAAGGAGGAGATCCAACTTACATTTACAGAGAATAATTAAATTAATCCTTGACAAGGCCCTGATGGAATGAATAATAAACAGCAATACACATTTATTGCCAAGGAATCTGACAATGCCTACATTTTATGCACTTCCAAAAGTGCACAAAAAGGTATTAACGATGTCCGGTAGACCAGTTGTGTCGGGGAATAATAACCTGTCTGAAAACATTAGTAAATTCCTGGATTATCATCTAAAAAAATCTAGTTACAGGCCTTCCCTCATATATCCAAGATACTACAGACATATTGAGACAACTAGAGGACAAAGTAGTACCAACTGAAACATGGCTTGTGAGTATAAATGTAGAAGCCCTATATAGCTCCATACCACTTACACAGGACATTGAGGCTATGTTTTTTTCCCTAGAACCAAAAGAACTAAATTGGAACAATTTAATAATTTTCTACTAACTCTAATTGGAATTTATATTAACCAAAAATTACTTTATCTTTGCTGATAAATGGATACATCAAATTAGGGGCACAGCAATGGGGACATCATGTGCCCCCAATTATGCAAATCTCTTCCTCGGGTGGTGGGAAGTGAGATGGGTTTTTGAAGAATCCAGGAATGATATCAGGGATAACATACTAATGTGGAGATGATTTATAGATGATATCATTATTTTCTGGACTGGAACAAAAGGAGAACTCTCTCCTAGGATTAAAATTTACATACAAAATTAATCAAACTGAACTGGCCTTTCTGGACCTAAAAATAACAAAGGACCAAATGGGAAACATCAGTACGACCACTCATAGGAAAGATACAGCATCTAATAGTTATTTAGAGTGGTCAAGTCAACATTATGAATCCCAAAAAAGAGGTATACCGAAAGGCCAATATCTACGTATCCGTAGAAATTGCAGTGATGACATCTCCTTCAAGTTGGAGGCTGATAAACTTAGGAAACAATTCAAAAGTACGGGGTATCCGAATAAATGCCTTAAAAAAGCGTATCAATATGCTCTAAATACCAAAAGAACAGATTTATTAAACACAAAAGAAAAGTATGTACCAAAAATAATTCAGAGGAAATTTTCTAAGTTCTGGTATTTATTCTAGTACTTCTCTGGTACTCCTAGTACATAGCCATTTGCAACAACATAAACAAAAGGAAAAAAACATGGCTAAAACCTCTAACAGGATGTTATAAATGAGGATGATGCAAATACTGCAAATTCATAAAACCAAGCAAAGAATTTATTCACCTAACAACAGGTAAAAAATACCCAATAAAAGATTTTTATAACTGTAAAACCAAAGGAGTTATATATGTGTTACAATGTATTTGTACAAAGATTTACGTCGGAAAAACAAATAGAGAGCTAGGATGGAGGATAGGAGAACATATTTTCTCAATTATAAATGAATACGAGACTTGCATGACATGTGAAATCAAAACTTGAAAAAGACACATCTGTCTTAAAATTTCTTGTTATAGATGGAGCTAGATTGGGCCCAAGAAAAGGGAACTTGGATGAAATACTACTTAGAAAGGAATCCAAATGGATCTTCAAAAAGGGGTTAGATATATTTCTGAATAAAGAGGGCATTCAAGGCTATCCTAGATAACAAGCAAGGAATATTGATCCAGGGAGAAATTTGATCGCCAGTTTCTGGGGTCAGGAAGGAATTTTGCTTTTTATTTCCCCTTATGAGACAATTGGCAAAGTTTCAATGTTTTTTTTTTTATGTTTGCCTTCCTCTGGATCAATTAACAATAATTAACAATTAACAATAATAATAAATAGTCCAAATTAAAAAGATCAATAGAGATCTAAAAAGGTTGAACTTGATGGACTAACTCTTTATTCATTCTCCAATACTATACTATTAATAATTATTTAATCAATAATTTAATTAATAACTAATCCGCATATTGAAGATCAGAGGAGATCTTAACAGGTTGAACTTGATGGACTGAAAGTCTTTTTTCAACCTTAATTACTATGTAACTATGTAACTATGTAACTATGTAACTATGAACTACAGGCCCAAACACCAAAAGGACTTAATGAGGGATTCTCCTTTAGTGCATTTTTATAACCTCTATAATGGTCTTACAACCCAATAAAAATATAACTCAAATATTCCCCAAGACATATTGATAACTTTCTTCCAAAGGACTTTGGAATGGAAGATTTATGAATTATGACACTGGAGGTACGTGAATTACTTTGAAGTAACCTTATGACCTGAGTGAATATAGAAACTCTATACTTCTCCCCATATAAGTATAAGAACAAATATATAAAAAGGATATACCTTGAAAAGGATATACCTTAAATTTCAATGCACTTATTTCACCAAAAATATCACTAATAAGATTAAATAAGTATATAATACGATCACACAAGGATAAAATTAACACAGAATATAAATTCTCATGTCACATACAATATCTATATATAGCACAATAAGTTAGACATTTTATTAGAATATAATGAACACAGCACAGGTTTAATACTTATGTAACCGGAAATATAATGTTATAATTAATATAAGCACTATTATGTTTGTTCTTATTAAACATACCAATTGTATCTCATACATGTATCTTTATATATAAAAAAAGTTGTGTATTCATTTAATGGGCATTGAATAGAACAGTATAAATAAATCATCTTAATATATTTTGTGGCATAATAGTCATAATTCCTCTATTTATACTCTGTAAAATTTATAAGATAAAGGAATATAAATATCACCAGAGATATTTCACTCATAACCTAGATGGAAGTTGGAACCTATTATATATTTTTCATAAGAGAAATAAACTTCACTTGCTATCCCATACTTGTTTATACCCCCTTCTCACTTGCAAGGAGTAAAAGGGTAACCATAACAACCAATTTGACTATAAATAGGAGGCTCCATTGAGGCGACGAAACGTGCGTCAGGGTTGTGTCTGACATCAGACGCCAATAGTGTAAACAGGCAGCGCTTCCAGTACAGCTCAGTAACTTATGAGATTCCTGCCATTTTACTGTGTCCTAAATTTAGTACATGGGAGAGCCTGGTACTATACAAGGGTCTAACTTATTGGCAACTCATTTACTGATTCTACAATCCCTAAACTAAAAATTAGAAGGTTCTATAATTGCGATAACCTTGGATAGGGGAGCAGGACATAAGAATGGAAGCAGATATGAGGGTAATTTGATCAAAGATCTTCCCCCTATAGATTTATACACTAAATACGGTAATCTCCCTTCTGAAATCGTAGTACCAGCCAAAAGATATCTAGTCTGAATGTATCAAACGCCCAATATATGTACCTTAAGGAAATTATAGATTGTAAGAGGACATCACTATATATTAAGCGAAAGCACCAAGTATGTTATATATATAAGTAATCTAACTATAACTTTTGGTGTGAGTTTGTAATAAACTTAAGGATTCAGGATTCTTGGATATAAACATAATATCTCTTAAAAACTGACAGAGATATATATATATATATATATGAAAGCCTGGAAGCCAAGCCAAATATAGTGTAAGCACTGATTAAGACAACATAAGAGGAAATAAGATCATCTAGATTGGTTTCTCAAGAATGAATTATTTACTTGTCTTAGGTGCTAAGAATAAGGGAGTCAATATTACATGTTTTTAAGGAATTAATTCCAATTCCCTTGGTTTTAAAAGGTTTTTAATCAACGTTGTCTCCAAATAATACAAATACAATTTTATTATTTTTGTTTTTCTCTACTTCTTTATTGAATATATGTGAAACAGGTGTTATTACCAAGAGGAAAAATGATCACTTCCCAATACTAGTACATTTAACAGTATAAAGACCAATACTATTATACTACTGTATTATTAAGAATACGTTGCCATATTATATGTACACAAGGACATTCTGGTATTTCAGCGAGTCTATGTCTGTGTGTTTACTTTGTGATAGATGAGATAATTATGTTTGCATGTTTGGCAAAACTAGTTTGTAGAGTTAAATGGTCCTAGTAACAGCTGTTCTTGAAAGAGATTCTCCATCCTTCATTCTATAGAGTAATTTTATTCAAGATAAGTTTAGATAAATTACATTTATAGCCTGTCTGTCACAAAGCAGGATTCACTAAGCTCTGATACAG
Organism: Discoglossus pictus; assembly: GCA_027410445.1. Taxonomy (NCBI): domain Eukaryota; kingdom Metazoa; phylum Chordata; class Amphibia; order Anura; family Alytidae; genus Discoglossus; species Discoglossus pictus. The sequence goes on along the minus strand of CM050163.1, from coordinate 203,136,335 downwards.
GCTTCAATGGATGCATATAGTTCTTGCTTTGCATTACACAACTATAACAACAGAGACCTGCAGAGTGAAAATTGGAAGCCTTCATTAAAGAGAGATAAGTAGGTACAGCCCCTCCATCCCCCCGTTGCTCCCCGCTCACCTGACTACCCCATCAAGCTTGTCTCAGCAATTCAGGGACTCTCCTGTTGCGAGCATATTGCGCACGCACCTTTTTCTATGCACACATATGTGGGCCACGCTGAAGTCAGGGTGCCTATGTATTTATATTTGAACAAAATTGTTAATATTTTTTTTATTTGAAGATGTTTAGTTTAATTTAGGGGAACAAAACGGGTTATGCAATCAATACGACCAAGATAACATAGTCATACAAATTCAGTTTAATGGAAACTTAACAAATAAGAAAAATACAGTAAGATATGCTTAGATAATGTCGCTATTACAAATAATCAGTTTCACCCTCAGATAGCAAAAAGAAAAGATGGAGAGGAAGACATAACTATAAATGTTAGATCATAAGATATCACACTGTGTATTGTATCTTTATTCATTTGTTGCCTCAAATATCTGTGTTGTTTATATAACTGACTATCTGACTAATAAAAATGTATTGAAATAAAAGAAAATAGCGGAGCAGCAAATTCTAAAAGAATATTGGTAGAAGGAGGAAAAATTGCTGACAGCAGTGCAGAGAGGAAGCACACATAGAGATCTTCTGCCATCTAGATGTTAATCCAGCTCCATCTGCCAAGGAGAAAAACAGACCAGATAGTCGGCAGTGTACCCCAGTGTTGGTGAGAACCACAGGAACATTTTAATCTATATATTGTGGCATTTTGTCACACCAGATTGTTAATAAAACCTGGGGTCTAGCTATATGGCAGCCTGCAGCCTGCATTTTGTGACAGCTGGATAAGCAACACAGGGAGTGAGAGACCACTATAGTCACACCCCCAAGTCACACTCCCAAGAGTTATAGCCAGCAATTGTTGGGAAACAATTAGACTGCAGATAGGCCTGAGACCTAGCCACATGGCAGCCAGCAGGCTCGATTTGTTTTCTTACACGAAATTGCAGCACCAAACATAAACCATATTACTGGGGCAAATGATACCTCTTAGCACTGCATGAACAGCAGGAAAAAGAGTGAGTACATTTCATTGAGAATAAAGTACTCTGATTTTAAAATATACTTGCTACACAAAGAGTGCAGAATCACCAGGGGTGGCTGGTGCTAAGTGGCAAATGGGCAAAGCCCCCCCCAAATGATCAATCACTTTAATATTGGTATTTAAGTTTATATAAAGAATAGCATTTAATTATATCTGTATATCAGCATTCATGTCTTCTTTCATATGATTTTGTTAAAAATATGCATCTATCACTTTAAATTAAACCTGTGTGTGTGTTCCCCAATGTTGCACTGCTGCTATAGATCATATAGAGCATTGTAATGCTGTCCCGCTCAGCCTAGCTGAGCCTACATTCACTGTGTTAGGATATGTATCAATTTTCCTGTCTGTCAGCTACAGAATCAACCAATCAAGCAGCTGCATAATGTGATTATGGACGTTCACTTTTTTATTCCCTCCTTATTTTTCCCTCTTACTCTCTCACCCTCTCTATTCCCACCATGCCTCCCCAACCGAAGGGACTCATCACCCGGGGTCCTGCAGCCCCAGGGCCATGTTACAGGCCACTCACAGACCCAGGGCCTCCAGGTGGGCTGCATCTCTTTCCCCCTCTATCCCTTCTCTGAGAAAGGATAGAGGGGGAAAGAGATGCAAGAGAGAGAGGAGGGGGAGAGAGAGAGAGAGGAGGGGAGATAGAGAGAGAGAGAGAGAGAGAGAGAGGAGGGGAGATAGAGAGAGAGAGGAGGGGAGATCGAGAGAGGAGGGGAGAGAGAGGAGGGAAGGTAGAGAGGAGGGGAGATAGAGAGAGAGGAGGGGAGAGAGAGAAGAGGGGGGAGAGAGAGAAGGGGAGATAGAGAGAAGGCGAGAAAGAGAGAGAGAGGAGGAGAGAGAGAGAAGAGGGGAGAGAGAGAGAGGAGGGGAGAGAGAGAGAGGAGGGGAGAGAGATAGAGAAGGGGAGAGAGAGAGGAGGGGGGAGAGAGAGGAGGGGAGAGATGAGGGGAGAGAGAGGAGAGCGGAGGGGGAGAGGAGAGGAGAAAGAGAGAGAGAAAGAGGAGGGGGAGATAGAGAGATAGAGAGGAGGGGATGATGGAGAGACAGAGAGAGAGGAGGGGGGAGATAGAGAGATAGAGAAGGTGGTGATGGAGAGAGAGAGAGAGAGAGAGAGAGAGAGGATGGGGAGATAGAGAGAGAGAGGAGGGGGAGATATATATATATAGAGGAGGGGAGAGAGAGTGAGATAGGAGGGGAGATAGAGAGAGAGAGGAGGGGAGAGAGAGGAGGGGAGAGAGAGAGAGGAGGGGAGATAGAGAGAGGAGGGGGAGATAGATAGAGAGGAGGGGGAGATAGAGAGAAGAGGAGGGTATAGAGTGAGGAGGAGGATAGAGAGAGAGGGGGATAGAGAGAGAGGGGGATTTAGAGAGAGGGGGACCAAGAGAGGAGGAGGATAGAGAGAGAGATAGGGGGATAGAGAGAGAGATAGGGGGATAGAGAGAGAGGGAGAATAGAGAGAGAGAGGGGGATAGAGAGAGACAGAGAGAGGGAGAGAGAGGAGAGGGAGTAAGAGAGGGTAATAGAGAGAGAGAGGGAGGGTAGGGAGAGAGGGAGGATGAGGTGAGAAATAGCAGGGGGAGAGAGAGAGAGGGGAGGGGGAGTTAGAGAGAGAGAGGAGGGAGAGATAAAGAGAGAGAGGAGGGGCGAGAGAGAGAGAGAGGAGAGAGAGAGAGAGAGGAGGAGGGGGATATAGATATATATATATATATAGAGAGAGAGAGAGAGAAGCATAGATAGAGAGCTAGAGAGAGAGTGACAGAGAAGGAGATAAAGCAAGGGAAAGGGAGAGACAGGAAGGGATAGAGATTGAGGGGGGATAGAGAGGGGGGTAGAGAGAGAGAGAGTTGGGGATAGAGAGTGAGAGGGGTATAGAGAGATAGAAGGGGATAGAGAAAGAGAGAGAGGGGGTAGAGAGAGGGGGATAGAGAGAGAAGAGGGGAAAAGAGGGAGAGGGAGAGAGAGAGGAGGGGAGAGAGAGGAGGGGGAGGGAGAGAGGAGGGGAAGAGAGAGTTAGGAGGGAGAGAGAGAGGAGGGAAGATAGAGAGGAGAGGAGATAGAGAGAGAGGAGGGTAGAGAGAGAAGAGGGGGGAGAGAGAGAAGGGGAGATAGAGAGAAGGCGAGAGAGAGGGTGATATATAGAGAGAGAAGTGATAGAGAGAGAGGGGGATAAAGAGAGAGAGAGGGGGAAATATATATAGAGATGGAGAGATAGAGAGAGGGAGGAGAGAGAGAGAGAGGAGGGGAGATGGAGAGAGAGAGGAGGGAGAGATGGATAGAGAGTAGGGAGAGATAGAGAGAGAGAGGAACGAGAGAGAGAAGGGAGGGGGATAGATTGCGAGGGGGATAGAGAGGGGGATAGAGAGAGAAGAGGGGGCGAGAAAGAGAGAGGGGGATAGAAAGTGAGAGACTGATAGAGAGAGAGAGAGGGGGATATATAGAGAGAGGAGGATAGAGAGAGAGGGGGTAGAGAGAGAGGAGCGGGAGATATAGAGAGAGAGGGCGATAGAGAGAGAGAAAGACTGAGAGAGAGAAGGGGGGATATAGAGAGAGAGGGGGATAGAGTGAGAGAGAGAGAGAGAGGGGGGATAAAGAGAGAGAGAGAGGGGGATATATATAGAGAGAGGAGGGGATAGAGAGAGAGAGGAGGGGAGATAGATAGAGAGGAGAGGGAGATAGAGAGAGGAGGAGGAGGATATAGAGTGAGGAGGAAGATAGAGAGAGAGGGGAATAGAGAGAGACAGAGGGGGGGCAAGAGAGGAGGAGGATAGAGAGAGAGATAGGGTGATATAGAGAGATATAGGGGATAGAGAGAGAGGGGGGATAGAGAGAGACAGAGAGAGGGAGAGAGAGGAGAGGGAGTGAGAGACGGTAATAGAGAGAGAGAGAGAGGAGAGAGAGGGAGAGGGGGATTTGGAGATAAGAGAGAGAAGGGAGAGAGAGAGAGAGAGAGGTGGGGGAGTTAGAGAGAGAGAGAGGAGGGGGAGATAGAGAGAGAGGAGGGAGAGATAAAGAGAGAAAGGAGGGGGTGATAGAGAAAGGAGGGGGACAGAGAGAGAGGGGTATAGAGAGAGAGGGGGATAGTGAGGGGGATAGAAATGAAATTAAAGCTGACATGCAAAAGATAGCTACTGATCTAACTAATGAAATCAAAGCTGTGTATGCCAAAGTTGTTCAAATAGGAAAACTATAGCAATCTCCTTAAGGAGCACAAGGAGTTGGAAGAAGAAGTGGCTATGTTGTAGGACGAACAGAGTCAACTCCAATTCCACCAGGAGGACTTGGAAAATAGATCAAGGCAACACAATTTAAGAATACGAAATTTGGAAAATTTTGGTGCCGGACTTGCCTGTTTACATGATGGAGCTCTGTAGGGTTCTCTTACCCAACTTGGAGGAGGCAGAGCTCAGGATTGACAGAATACATAGAGGATTGGGCAGACAGCCCTCTCCAAATGAAAGACCAAGAGACTTTATAATTCGGTTTCACTACTTCTCTACAAAAGAATTGTTTATGAAGAAAGCCAGGTCAGGAGTTCCTGAAATAAGGGGTTGTACTCCCAGCATTTTTTCAGACCTATCTCCAGTTACCCTATATAAGAGACAATCTTTAAAACCGATATTGGAAGTTTTAACAACCCACGGCTCGTGGGGTTTCCCTTTCAGGCTAACCATAAATAGAGATGGGAAGTTTTTCGCTATTCGCACACTTGAAAAATGAAGCAGCTCTTCTTCAATCCTGCAATCTTGCAATTCAGGAGTCTCCTGACCTGGCGCAAGGACACCCTCCTCGCCCACAAAGAAAACCCAGAAAGCAAAATTAATTGGTAGAATCAATGTTAAAGAGGAGGATAGAGAGAGAGAGATAGGGGTTAGAAGAATTTATAGACATCTGGTTCCTCCTGGCTGAACTTTGTTAAAATGCTACTGATATCAAGGGGGAATTACAGACTGGGAAAGACCTCTTTTTCAAACAATGTGGTTGTTGTAGACAGGCTCTAACTGTTTTTCTTCCATTAATAGGCATAAGAATTTGTAGTCTTGAGCAACTGCTGAAAACTATACCAAGCCTATCTGTAGTTATATATTTGGGATGGAGAATGATCCTATGTACCATGGGATATAATGCATAGTTCATGGTTAAAATTCGCAGAGTGGGCATGGGGGTAAAGTCTATGATATGTTCACCAAGCTTTGTCCCATATGGTAATTAAACTTGGAAATGCCACTCTGTATGAGATTGTACTTGGAATTAAACAGGGGACCCGTGATTGTATCTGTTTCTTTTTTTACGGAGACATTACTGCTCACCTTTAAATGTAGAGGACAGCTACTGCTCTTCTCTGTATTAGCAGCTTTGTAAATTATTGTATTTTGAAAAGTTAATTTCTGTAAGAGCAATAACTTAGAGGATAATTAAATAACCAAGCTGCATATGAGCTTTTTGGCGGTGTGTGCATATACTAAGTTTGATCCATAAATCGATCTATTAACCTTTATCTTTTCGCTATCTCATTTTATTTACTTAGCAATTTGTGTTTTTTAAAATTACAATTTTTATCTATTTGTTATGAGTATTGGTTTGTCCATATTCCCTCCTTTCCTTCCATACCCTTCCTGATATCTAATAGGTGATAAATCCAGAATTGAGGAGGATGGTCTCAAGGTGCAGGTTCTGATCTGACAACTGGGAGTGGACGGTCACATTATGAGTCTTAAGTTTGTAACTCATAATGTCCAAGGGGTGAATGAGCAGGTAAAGAGGGGGGTTGCTCTCAAGGAATACCATAGATTGGAAGGTGATATTGATTTGTTGCAGGAAACACACTTTAAAAATGATTCAATCCCTAAGCACTGGGGTAAAATGTTTTCACAGACTTTTCATGCTACCTCAACAGAGAAAAAGAAAGGTGTCTCTATTTTAATTCACAAGAGGTTGATCTTTCAGCACACAAAAACATACAGAGATAGCCAATGAAGGTACATTGTAGTGCAAGGGTCCATCAATGGGTGAGAGGTGTCTTTACTAAACATATATGCTCCAAATGTGGAACAATCGGCCTTCTTCTACAGAATCTCTGATTTAATGATCACACTAAAGCATTCAGCATGGGTGGTTGGAGGAGATATGAATGCAGTCTTAGACCCTATGAGGGACAAAACTAGAGATGTTTCCCTTTCTTTGATCCTAACAGCAACAAAATCACCTAGATCCTTAATCAAAAATCATTGTTTATTCGACCTCTGCTAAGCTCTAAACTAAACGGAAAACAATTATACATTTTACTCAGCTAGTCATAGTACTCACTCTAGAATTGATTATAGCCTATGGCAGCAACATTTAGCCACAAACATGTCAGAAGCCCAATAACAGACACTTTTGCAGAGTTTTATGCAGAATTTTATTCGGAGAAACCTCACTCTGGGTCAGTTCTGCATACTGCACAGATTAGAAAATTCCTATCTAATATAAATGTCCCTCAATTGGATATATATTTACTACACTCACTAAGTGATCCCATTACAGATGTGGAAATTTCAATGGCAATCTCATCCATTAAAGCACATAAAGCACCTGTGCTTGATGGCTTTACGAACTATTATTACAAACAATCCAGGGACGTTCTCTCACAGCATCTCAAATTACTATTTAATGAATTCCTAAATGGAAAGCTAATTAAGACAGAGTTTCTTGAGGCTAAAATTATTGTATTGCACAAGGAAGGGAAGGACCCCGCCCAATGCCAGAGTTATAGACCATGCGTCCATAAGGAAAATCCCTATGATGCTTCTCTCCTTAGATGCGGAAAAGGCATTTGACGGAATAGATTGGAGCTACATGAAAGAAGTTTTGAGCAAGTTCGGATTAAATTACACTTTTGTTAAAAGTATAATGACACTTTACTCTGGTCCAAGAGCGTACGTTTCCTACCAAGGATTTAGATCTTTATTTAACATTGGTAGAGGAACAAGTTAGGGTTGCCCCCTATCCCCGCTAATTTTTGCTTTATGTATAGAACCATTGGCTATAGAAATCAGGAATAGCCCAAACATCAAGGGCATTTAATATAGGGGTGAAGGAATATAAACTAAGTATGTTTGCAGATTACATTTTATTAACAATTTCAGAACCACTAATGGGGCTCTCCAACTTGTTTAATGTACGGGAAAAATGTGGACACATATCAGGGTTTAAGATTAAAGCAAGTAAAAGTAAGGCTCTGAACATATCGCTTTCGCAGCAAACGGAGAGCCTGTTAGCAGGGAATTTTTATTTCAAATGGGATCCATTAAGTATTTAGGCATCAACATACCTAAGCGGACTTAATTTATGGGGCTAATTATTTAAACATTCTTAAAACACTTTTTAAAGACCTGATGAGCTGGGCCTCCCATCTGATCTCATGGCTGGAGAGAATTAATGCAGTAAAGATGAACACCTTGCCAAAAACAATGTACCTTTTTAGAACGCTTCCAAGTGCAATTGAAACGATAGAAGTCATGAAACTAAAGAGAGCAATCCTCCACTTTAAATGGAATCATAAGAGGCCTATAGTAAATAGACAATCTATGATAGCCTCAAAAAGGTGGCTTATCTACTCCAGACTTACTCACCTATTATAAAGCATCCCATTTGGTTTACCAAGGACATTCATCCATGCTGGGTAGATATAGAGTGTGATCTACTCAAAGAATAGAACCTTATTATAAAGCAAGTGCCATGGTTAAGTTTAAGAAATAAAAGTAAACTGGGTGATCTACCCCAGAGTATCATTCACTCCATTCACTCCATTAGCTTATGGAAGAGAATTAACAAACGTACAGCATTACTAGAAGCAGGGTCGTGGTTTTTAGCTCACTCTTCTGTGGCTACCTTCACAAGACTCAGTGGGGGAATTTAAGTGTCAGTTTGCTTGGTGGAATCATCAAAATTTGTATATAGCAGCAGACATCTTGCTAAGAGATCCGATTTGGTCCCCAAGAGGCTTTAGGTAACAATATCCCCCACCCCAGAGAGAGTGGCTCAGATTGGCAGCCAAAAGCACCAATCTGGCCTCCATTATGAAGAGCAACAGTCTTTCTAGAAAATCGACATTTGAGAAGTGTTGTCTACATAATGCTATTGGAAAGAAGAATATAATATAACCATATATAACGGCTTAATTGATCAAGCGGCTAAAAAAAAGTTAGCTTACAAGTTGGCTTGGGAAAAAGAATTAGAGGTAAATCTGGAGGAGGTACAATGGGCAAAAATCCTTAAAAGTGCTCTTCTTTAAACTTAGCCATAAGAAAGAATTCATACAAAACTATTTCAGATGGCATCTTACACCAGAAAGATTACATAAGTCAAAAGGGTCTTTCAACGGAAACTGTTTTAGAGGGTGTGATGAATCTGGTACTGTGAGACATGCACTGTGGGATTGCAGCAAAATAGGTCATATAATGGAATGAGGCGTACAACGCATTGGAGAAATCAGTGGGTATATCTGTCCCTAGGAAACTGAGTAGGCTATCTTTGGTCTTCCCATTCAGGGGTTCTAAAAGGACTTGCAGTACTTGACAAACAAGGTGTTCCTTGACTCTAAAATCATAATAGCTAAACACTGGAAAGAAGGTGAGGTGAAGAGGAGACTCCAACATATTTATAGAATGTGTATATTATCAGCAGAGATAAATCAGAGGTTCAGAAAAAGGGGCGACCAGCTGGGATCTATGGATGCAATTCCTGTATCAAGAGATACAATGAAGTAACATTGGTTTGGAATGGAGGAAAGTTTGCCTACAACCTTAGCATCCCCCCCCCATCCTCCCTCCATCTTTCTTCTTTTTTTTTATTATTTCAGTTTATGACTGATAATTATCAAACTGATGATATAAAAATAGTATGTTATTGTGGAGAGAAAATACTGAAAAAGGTGGATAAGACACAGGAAGAAGTGTTTATTTGCTGGACTTTGTATCAGGTTTATAAGTTACAAATTGATTTTATATGCTCTCTCAGTGTCTTAATAAAGAGAATTAAAAAAAAAAGAATATTGGTAGGAGTATGCTATAAACCCCCAAATATAATTGAAAGTGAGGAAATGCAATTATTATTACAGATTGGAAATGCAGCTAAGCAAGTTTTTTTTTTGACAAGTTTTAATAATGGTAGATTTTAACTACCCTGAAAAAAACTGGATAAATGAGACCAGCAGTTCAGCTAAGGGAGCAAGGTTCTTCAGTACACTCAGGGATCATTATCTGTCCCAGGTTACAGAAGAACCCACTAGAAATGAGGCTATCTTGGATTTAGTCATCACAAATAGAATTGATATAGTATCAAATGTTGTAATAGGGCAACCTTTGGGAAACTGTGATCACAACACAGTCTAATTTGAGAGTGAATTAAAAAAACAAAACTGTAAGGGGCCAAGAAAAACTCTCAATTTTAAAAGGGCAGGTTTTAACGGTCTAAGGGCAGCAATACAACATATAGACTGGGACAAAGAATTGATAGGTAAAAAATTCTGAAAATAAATGGACAACATTCAAATCGTAACTAAATATACATACTTATCACCATATACCACGTGGAAATAAAAGTAGAAGGAGTAAATCACAACCCATGTGGCTTAATAATGACTTAAAGATGAAGATGAGGAGGAAGATGGGCTTCATTATCATCTCTATGCAGATGACACCCAAATCTACCTCTCGGCACCAGATCTATCCCCCTCTCTTCTAACACACGTCTCCAACTGCCTCTCTAGTATATCCTCTTGGATGTCCACCCACCATCTCAAACTCAACATGTCTAAAACTGAACTCCTAATCTTCCCTCCCTCTCCCACAGCGTCAATTCCTCACTGTCAACAAAGACATCATCAACCCCTCCTCCCAAACCCGTTGTCTTGGAGTTCTACTGGATCCCGCTCTGTCTTTCATCCCTCACATACAATAACTAACTAAATATTTTCTTCTCCATCTAAAAAACATCTCCAGAATTCGTCACTATCTTACACAAGACGCAACTAAAATCCTTATACACTCTCTAATCATCTCTCGACTAGACCACAGCAACTCGCTTCTTGTTTGCCTACCTACCACCCGACTGTCTCCACTTCAATCCATTATGAATGCCTCTGCTAGACTCATTTTCTGTACACAACATTCAGTGTCGGCATCACCTCCCTGTCAATCACTCCACTGGCTTCCCTTAGCCTCAAGAATAACATTTAAAATCATGACCCTATCTTACAAAGCCCTCAACAATAATGCTCCCCCTTACATCTCTGATCTCATCTCCAAATACTCCCCCCACCTGCACTCTTCGTTCTGCTAATGACCTTCTTCTTTCTACAACTCTTGTCACCTCCTCTCACTCCCGCCTGTAGGACTTTTCTCGTGCTGCCCCTAGTCTCTGGAACTCTTGCCTCAAAACATTGAAAACCTCACTTAAAATGCATCTCTGTAAAGAAGCGTATCACCTTCCACCCTAACACACCTATCACCTCTCTCTCCCCCTTTTACCACTCACTATACCTTTAGATGTTAAAGTGTGCGAGTTTCTATCATTGACTGAACCTAATTTATGTACAGCGCTACGGAATATGTCAGCGTGTTATAAATAAACTAATAATAATAATAATAAAAAACAGGCATTTAAATTATACAAACCAGAAGGGACAGAGACTGCTTTACATGAGTACAATGAAATCAGCAAGGCTTGCAAGAGGGCTATTAGACTGGCTAAAATAGAAAATGAAAAGTGAGTTGCAAAAAAGAGTAAGACTAACCCTAAATTATTTTCTTAAATATATTAATGGGAAATAGGTGAGGAAGGAAGCTATAGCAACATTACAATGTGAAACAGGCCATCTGACAATTTGTGACCAGGAAAAGCCAGATGAGCTAAATAGGTTATCTTCTTTGTTATACACAAGGGAGGTACCCCAAAATAATGGGGCTACACTACCTTCACTAAATAATTGGTTAACGAAGGAAGAAATCCAAAAGTGGTTGAAAAATATAAATGTTAATAAAGCCCCAGGTCCTCATGGAATACATCCAAGGGTACTGAGAGGACTGGGTTCTGTAATAGCAAAACCATTATATCTACTTTTTCAAGAATCACTCAACACAGGGTCTCTACCAGATGACTGGAGAAAGTCAAAGGCGATAACTATATTTAAGAATGGAGCAAGATCAAACCCGGGGAATTATAGACCTGTAAACCTCACTTCTGTAGTGGAAAAGCTTTTAGAAGGGTTAATAAGGCCTAGTATACAAGAACATATCTATTTAAACAAGAGTATAAGTTGGTCGACAACATGGATTTATGAACGATAGGTCATGTCAAACAAACCTAAATACAGTAGTTTCTAGGTTAGTAGGAACTTAAATCAAGGCAACTCAGTGGATGTTGTCTTTTTGGATTTTGAAAAGGCTTCTGATACAGTGCCACATGGGAGATTATTGAGCAAACTAAAGGATACAGGAATTGCAGTAAATATTTGCTCATGGGTTGAGAGCTGGCTAAAAAATAGGAAGCAAAGGGTTGTTGTAAATGGAACATACTAAAATTGGACTAATGTGGTAAGTGGTATAATTCTGCCACTATACAAATCCCTCATTTGGAATATGGAGTTCAATTTTGGGCACCACTTCATAAAGGGCAACAAAACTAATAAGGGAGATGGAGGGGCTAAGTTATGAAGAAAGACTAACCAAATTAAACATATTTTCTCTGGAAAAAAGGCGTCTAAGAGGGGATATGATTACCATATATAAATATATCCAGGGTTAATACAAGGCTTTGTCAAGTGAACTTTTTGTGCCAAGAGGTTTTCAACTGACAAGGGGACATCCTTTGAGATTATAAGTAAAAAGATTTCACCTTAAAGAAAGAAAAGGGTTCTTCACCGTAAGGGTGGTTAATCTGTGGAATTCTCTACCAAGGGAGGTGGTGACAGCGGATTCAATAGAGAACTTTAAAAAGGGATTTTATATATTTTTAAATAAAAAGGGTTATCCTGGATAATTAGAGAGGGAATATTTATCCAGAAAGGAATCCGATCGGCAGTATATTTTTTCCCCCTTTTGAGACAATTGGCAAAGTTTCACTTGGGGTTTGCCTTCCTCTGGATCAGGTAACTAAAAAGGTTGAACTTGATGGAACAAAAGTCAATTACTATGTAACTATGTAACTATGAGCCTCATTCAATTATGATTCGGCCAATTTAATAGGGCTCTATATAAGCAAAAAGCATATTTTTTTACAGAAGTTTTTAGTTAGTGAAGTCCTTGCGTTTGTATAGAAGTTCACTATCTAAAAACTTCTGTAAAAAAATATGCTCTTTGCTTACATAGAGCCCTATTCAATTGGCCAAATCGCAATTGAATGAGGCCCTATGTAACTATGAATCCGCTGTCACCACCTCCTTTGGTAGAGAATTACACAGTTTAGCCACCCTTACTGTGAAGAACCCTTTTCTTTTCTTAAGGTGGAATCTTTTTACTTCTACCCTCAAAGGATGTCCTCTTGTCACTTGAAAACCTCTGCACAAAAAGTTCACTTGACAAAGCCATATATTAAACCTGGATATATTTATTTAATGTAATCATATCCCCTCCTAGATGCCTTTTTTTTCTAAAAAAAAGCATTTAAATTGGTTAGTCTTTTTTCATAACTTAGCCCCTCTATTCCCCTTATTAGTTTTGTTTTCATGGCAACTTTTCCTTTCCAAATACATAACTTTAGATTTATTTATATGAAATCTCATCTGCCATTTAGATGTCCATTTCTCTAATTATTGCAAATCCCTTTAATTGCCTGTCATCAGTAAAAATAGAGACACTACTTTCCAGTCCTACTTCTAATTCATTAATAAACGTATTAAAAAGGAGAGGACCTAATACTGGACCTTGAGGATCCCCACTTACAACATTAGTCCAATCGGAGTATGTTCTGTTTACAACAACCCTTTGCTTCCTGTCTTTTAGCCAGCACTAAATCCATGAGCAGATATTTATTGCAATTCCTGTATCTCTTAATTTGCAAAATAGTCTTCCATGTGACACTGTATCAAAGGCCTTTGCAGAATCCAAAAAAGACTACATCCACTGATTTCCCTCCTCATAGAAACTAAATTGATGTGTTTGACATGACCCAACCCTCATTCATTTCTCGACTCCTTCTAGACTCCTACTTATAATCTTGTTCATATTCTTGTATATTATCCATTATTAACACTTTTAAAAGAATTCTCACTGCAGAAGTGAGGCATATAGGTCTATAATCCCCTGAATTTGATCTTGCTACCTTTTTAAATATAGGTATCACCTCTGCTTTTTTCCAGTCATCTGGTAGAGTCCCTGTGACGAGTGAGTCTTGAAAAATTAGATATAATTGTTTGGCTATTACATAACCCAGTTCCTTCAATACTCTTGGATGTATTCCATCAGGACCTGGGGCTTTATTAACATTTTTTTTAACTCTTGAATTTCTTTCTTTGTTAACCAATTATTTGGTGAAGGTAGTGTAGCACCATTATGTTGCAGTGCCCCAACCACTGGTAACTCCCTTGTGTATACCGAAGAAAAGAACCTATTTAGTTCATCTGCCTTTTCCTGGTCACTATTTATCATTCGGCCTGTGTCAAATTGTAGCATTCCTATAGCTTCCTTTCTGGCCTTATTCCTATTAATATATTTTAAAAAATAGGGGAAAACTTTTCATTTTCTATTTTAGTCAGTCTAATAGATCTATTGCCACCTTTGTTGATTTCCTTGTACTCACGTAAAGCAGTCTCTGTCCCATCTTTATTATATAATTTAAATGCCTATTTTTACTCAGTATCTGGATCATGAAATCATTGTTAAGCCACATTGTATGTGATTTACTCCTTTTACTTTTATTTCCACAGTGAAATAAAAGTAAAAGGAGTGATCCTTAATATAAAAGGAACTTAAGTTTAGGTGGAACTTACCCCTTAATGTAACATCCACTAACATTGTCAATGTATGCCATATAACTTGTCCGATGCCTCCAAAGTGTCCTAGAGACCACCTGGTTGGATTTAACTACCCAATTTACAAGCAATGTAATTTAGTTCTTTAGACAGTTGACACCTCATGGGAAATTAAGCTTATATAGTTACACATTTAAGAAACGATTCCTATGTATGCTTTGGCTGCTTGTTTTGTACTGTTCATACTTTACCAACCAGAAGTAAAAAACAAAAAAAAGATGGAACAAAACATCACTAGTCACACGTGAAATCCCAATCACTGCGCTATAAGCAAAAGTGAAGTGTGGTCACCTGTTATGAACGATTTGGGGCCATGATGGGACCCCTTGCAACACACAAGTAACTCTGCTATTTGGGATGTTGGCACACTGGGTGTTCATGTCAAGAACTATTACAATGGACCGGGAACTTGTTGTTGGGGACTGAACTACAATAATTCATTTGGTGGTTACTAGATCATGGTATATGCACTGTAATAATGCATCTGTGATAAAAGTAGGCGCTAGGATGCTAGAATTATCTAAAAAATACTGCAGTCACTTATGTGACAAAAGTGGTAATCTTCTAAAGAATCTTTAGGGCCCTGCAAACGGCCACGTGTGAAGGCTCTGGCTTTGTTCAAGAAAGGGGGAACTAGTTTTATGGCTCTGTAAGAGGAGAAACAAAAGGTGTAATTAGAAGAAAGCCAGATGCCTCTATACATCTGGAAATCATGTGGGTGAGGGGGGATAGCAAGCGATTTGCCTAGGAGGATGGGCTAGAACCTGTGAAAGGTCTTTGGTGTTTTGTGTAATCTTTCTGTTTTGATATATATCTCTGAAAACAATAAAGAAGTGGCCAGTTTGACTTTGAACACACTAACGAAAGGTTGTGTCAGAGTCTGCTTGTACTAATCCAAGGTACATGGTGTGTGATTCGTAGATCCTAAGAATAGGGGTCTAAAGGTGCCTGTCTTTGCAGTAATGATGCTGTCATCTGAAGTGTCTGCTGGTGTCGAGATCTGAACAAAAAGTTGCGACCGTAGAGAGAGAGAGAGATTTGGGGTGAGTGTGGTCCCCCAAATTGGTCGATCGTGACAGCTGGTGGCATCGGTGGGAGATCTCAAGCATTTTTACCAGCAGCAAGGATGGCTACTTACAAAGGCAGAGAGACTGACTTTGGACACACTAACGAAAGGTTGTGTCAGAGTCTGCTTGTACTAATCCAAGGTACATGGTGTGTGATTCGTAGATCCTAAAAATAGGGGTCTGATGGTGCCTGTCTCTGCAGTAATGATGCTGTCATCTGAAGTGTCTGCTGGTGTCGAGATCTGAACAAAAAGTTGCGAACGTAGAGAGAGAGAGATTTGGGGTGAGTGTGGTCCCCCAAATTGGCCGGTCGTGACATCTCCCTTTAACTTCTCTCAGCTTTACTCCTCCTTGTGGGCACTCTGTTGATCCTCCAATAATTCACATATAAGGCAAGAAAAATAAAGAAATGCATTCATAGTGTAAACATATAAACAAGTTTATTATGCAAAGAAATAATGAAATCCAAGATTTTCTCAGATTTAAAAACAAATGTTACAGCCTGCCCCAGGCTTCTTCAGTGATGGTGTGTTTATAGCTCCCTTTTTTGTCCTGCATTTTCATAATCCATTTATCTTGCCACATATCAAATATCCAATATTGCCTATTTTACCAATTGTAAACATGTTCTACTAGAACGTATTAAACAATTAATATCATTTTAATATAATATCTATTTACTGGCAACATTTGCATTATAGTTAAGGTTGCAGCACAGGATGAAGCATCTTAAGACTGGAAAAATGCAGGGAATTGGGATGGGAAATTGGGCTTGCAAACAACCTTAACATCCCTCCCTTTCCCTGCAAAGGTTTTTGAGTATATGTTTTAACCCAATCATTGGCTCCCTAACGCATGCACAATAGTTGAATTGTGCCCCTGCAAAAAAGTCTGTTAAATGTGCTTGCTTTGTTTGTGTGTGTGTGTAAGGGTCCACAAGATTCAATGAGTATGGCTAAAAGGTGTACTCTCAAACAAATTCAAGGGCAGTAGCACCAGCAGTTTGAAAGAAGATGAAACATATTCAGGACCTTTTTTCTCATCACTTGAACATTCAATGTAATGATTCAAGAAACTTAAAAAAAAGGTTATGGCTGAGACTGAACTGCAAAATGTTATGTAACATGCAATATCTCAGTTCCTTACCCAGTTCTCCCTCATGCACTTTTGTATCTATACTATGAAACATGCTTTTACACAGAAGAAAAGTAAAACAGTTTGGGGTTTAATGTGCTTCAACTGCCCTTTTTATTTATTTTGCTAGGGAACCCAAAAGGCAGTTAGAGACAGTTTGATACATTGTTGTAGCTGCCTCTGATTGGCCACAATTAATGATAGAGTTTATGCTTATTTAGCTTGGATTTTCACGGGCATCCCCTGTCAAAATCAACTATCAGAAAACAGAAGAATTTTGTAAACTTTAGGATAAGTGGATTAATGTATATTTTGAAAAAAATTTTGAGCAAAAAAAATATTTGCATAGACTACTGATTCTCCTCTATCAGATGCATTCATAATCCATGAAACTTCCATACACCTTCAAGGTTAATAGTATTCTTACAAATTATTTAAAAATATAAAAATAATGAAAATATTAATATTTCGAACCAATGACAATGTATATCACTGAAAAAACTGTTATATATATATATAATAAATATAAAACTATTTTATCTGAGGCAAGGTGTGGTACTGTCTTAGCCATAAAACAATATCAATCAATTTTGTAGTAATTATATATATATCACATGAAATACTATATCTATATTTGATTCTATGATGATGAAAATATATTAGCTGAAAAGTTATAAAGTTTGGAACAATAAAAAAAATAATTAATATACAAATTAATATAAAAACAACTGACATGTCAACATGCATATTAACACATATATTTACACATATAAACCAATACTTTCAAAGTCCTATATTATCTTTAAAACCACAGGCATAGCTTCATACATATAACAACAGTATATTTAGTGTTTTTTAGAAAATCTAGCTATTTATGCAAAGTATCATTGCCTTGATCAAAATGATTTAAATGTAACAAATAGCAGAGTTGTATAATAGCAGTATATTACATATTATAGTTGTCGTACTACGAGTTGTCGTCACGCAATGTTAAATACAGGCTTGCGTATGCGCAATGAACGCTGGAGGCGCTCACTGCAAGGCTTGCACGACTTTCACATTACGTGACGACTTTGCTTTTGCGGCAATGAGCAGCGTGTCAGTTTTTTTTTTTAGGGGTCCTGCCTGCGAAGACTACATGGAGGACGGGAGCATTGTGGAAAGGTAACTGTTCTATTTAGAATGTAATGTTTTATATGATGTGTTTATCTATTTTATTAATTGTAACGTTTCTTATTTTTTGTAGTCGTGCCGGACCTGTGAAGATCTATGGATGGGCCCTTATGCTAGGGACAAAGGCCAGAAAACCGTCGTTGCTGGAGGGGCATTTTTGCAAGGTAAGTTGGCTTTTTTACTCTATTCTAGGTCTAGTAAGAGGGTTGTTTAAGGTGACTTTTAGGTTTTTTATTGACAGTAGTTAGGGGAATTATTGTATGTAGGTAGGGGTGTTATTGTATGTATCTCAATCTCATCCACAACCATGGCACACTACACACACACGTTACATTCAGAAGTGCTCCCGAACTGCTGAACGACTATGGAGGAAATCACGCTCCGCAGCAGATTTCCTTCACTACAAGTTTATGCTACGTTCCTACTCCTCTGCCCTCAACCTGGCCAAACAGCAGTACTTTACATCACTAATATCAACTCTGTCCTCTAACCCAAAATGTCTTTTTACCACTTTCAATACTCTCCTCCGCCCACAACCTCCCCCCATTCCTTCCTGTCTCACGGGTGAAGACTTTGCCAACCATTTTACACATAAAATTCAATCTATCCACAATGAACTCTCCTCTCACCATGGCTCACACACTTCACTCTCTTAACTAACTCAACTAACCAACAACACCCAATCTACCCCCCCTCCATTCCCACAGCCACTCTGAACTACTTTACCCCTGCAACAGAAGATGAAGTCTCCATCCTAATATCATCCTCTCACCTCACCACCTGTCCTTCAGATCCTATTCAATCTCAGCTCATCCCTCCCCTCTCTACTACACTAATCCCAGCTCTCACACATATCTTCAACCTTTCCCTAAACACTGGCACATTTCTATCATCTCTAAAACATGCCATAATTACACCCACTCTCAAGAAACCCTCATCCGATTCTGATGTTGCATCTAACTATCGCCCTATCTCTCTACTTCCCCTGGCTTCCAAACTGCTGGAGCGGCTCGTCTATAACCGCCTTACCAGTTTCATCTCCTCTAACTCTCTTCTGGACACTTTCCAATCCGGCTTTCGGCCCCAACACTCCACTGAGACAGCCCTCATAAAAGTCACCAATGACCTGCTCACCGCCAAGTCTAAAGGCCACTTTTCTATTTTGCTTCTTCTGGATCTCTCTGCCGCCTTTGACACAGTTGACCATTCAATTCTACTCCACATTCTCTGCTCCCTCGGCATTTGAGACACTGCGCTCTTGTGGTTCTCATCATACCTCCAAGAACGATCATTTAGCGTCTCCTTCTCTGGTACATCTTCTTCTCCTCACCCTCTGTCTATTGGCGTACTCCAAGGATCAGTCCTAGGCCCCCTCCTCTTCTCCATCTACACATCCTCACTCGGCACCCTAATAAACTCTTTTGGGTTCCAGTACCATCTCTATGCAGATGACACCCAAATCTATCTCTCAGCACCAGATCTATCCCGCTCTCTTCTAGCACACGTCTCCGACTGCCTCTCTAGTATATCCTCTTGGATGTCCGCCCACCATCTGAAACTCAACATGTCTAAGACTGAACTCTTAATCTTTCCACCCTCTACTACAGCTTCAATTCATCACATCTCTATCTCTGTCAACAATGCCATCATCACTCCCACCTCCCAAGCCCGTTGTCTCTGGGTTCTACCGGACCCTGCCCTCTCTTTCATCCCACACATAAAGTCTCTAACCAAATCCTGTCTTTTCCATCTAAAAAAACATATCCAAAATACGCCACTACCTTACACAAAACACTTCTAAGATTCTAATACACTCTCTCATCATTTCTCGCATTGACTATTGCAACTCGCTCCTTGTTGGCCTGCCCATCACTCGCCTCTCCCCACTTCAATCCATAATAAATGCCTCCGCCAGACTCATCTTCAGTACACATCGTTCAGTGTCGGCAGCTCCTCTTTGTCAATCACTTCGACTTAAATAAAATTAGCCTCAAGAATAAAGTTTAAAATCTTGACCCTAACTTATAAAGCCCTCAACAACAGCGCACTCCCATACATCTCTGCTCTCATCTCCAAATACTCCCCCACACGCCCTCTTCGTTCTGCTAACAACCTTCTTCTTTCTACCACTCTTGTCACCTCCTCTCACTCCCGCCTCCAGGACTTTTCTCGCGCTGCTCCTATTCTCTGGAACTCCTTGCCTCGCTTCACCAGACTATCCTCCTGCCTTAAATCCTTCAAAACATCAATAAAAACGCACCTCTTTAAAGAAGCCTATAACCTTCCTCCCTAACATGCTCAGCACTACCCTCTCCCTACTGTACCACATACAAACTTTAACCTTTAGATTATAAGTCTGCCAGTTTCAATCCTGCAAGGTGCTTTAGGGAAAGCGCTATGGACACTGGATTCCAAGCTCAAAGACAGGGCCATCCACTCTTTGCAATGTGTGAATCTTTAACTTGTCATTGCCTGTAACTTAACTTATGTATAGCGCTACGGAATATGTTGGCGCGTTACAAATAAATGACAATAATAATAATATTTTATTGCTGGGTTTGGGTTTTTGTTTCATTGTAATGGGATGTGTTTATTTTATCATATATTTATTTTATGTGAGCAGTTCATTTTTATCTTACTGTAAGTGTTGGGGTGTTTTTTTCTGTAGTGGTGCTGTTTATTGTTTTTTAAAATGGTGCTTTTGAATTTTTAGTAATGGTCCTTTTTTCTGTATTCTAGTTTTTTATTTGTTTGGTAATTAGTGGGTGTTGGGGGTTTAATAGAGTGTTAGGTAGTGTAGGTGTTAATAGGTTAGGGTAGAGGGGGGTAAATAGAGGGGGGTTAGTTTAGATGTATTGGTTTATTGGGGGTGGGAAAAGTGTAGTGTAGTGTTTGTACTTAGTGTCATGAGGGTCCTGGAGGCCCCTTAGGGCACTTATGGGGTTACTGTTAGGGTTCTTATTGTCCCATGAGGGTCTTTATAGACCCTTATGGGACTGATGGGGTTAAATTGAGACTTATGGGCGTTGAATAGAACTAGATGGGATTAAATAGGCCCAGTTAGTGTTAAAGGGGGATCGTTGGGCTTAATGGGGTTTAGTTAGGGTTAATGGGGTATGGTTAGGGTTAATAGTGTAGTGTATAGCTTAGACTTTGTGTCATGAGGGTCCTGGAGGACCCTCATGGCACATATAGTGTTAACATAAGGGTTAATGGTATTCTATAGGGGCCTATATAGACCCCTATTGGACTGAGGGAGTTAATTTTAAATTGACCCCCATGAGTGATGGGGTTAGTTTTAGGTGCCGGGGGTCATACTTATAGTACCCCTGTGGCAGGACCCAGGAGGTGGGAATTTTGAATTTTAAATGCAGCAGGGGTCCTGATCAGGGAATTTAAACCTGCAGGGAATTTAAACCTCCAAATCCGTACGAGTTTCGTGCTTGGAGGTCTGTAAATGCAAATATAAAATCAAGACAGCACTGTAAAGCGCTGTAATTGATGGGGAACATTATGGGTGACAGGGTGACAGTCCTAGTGGTTTGAATGACCTGCAAGCCCGTTATTCATTCTTCAAGCCCAGCGGTCTTTGGACAGAAAGTACAGTATTGACTATTGGCGATGTGCAAGTTTCAGAATGTAGTGCTTTTACTTGTCACCCATTGTGTTCCCCATCAATGCCAGTGCTTAACAGTGCTGTCTTGATTTTATATTTGCATTTATAGTGTTTAGTATTTATATACTTTTGAGGGCTTGAACCATGATCACAGGCTTGCGCCCGCGATCATGTTCAAGCCCGCAGATGCTTACTGCCGATGGCAGGGTTTGCGATCAGCGGAAAGGAGGGCTAACTTGCGACTGCGCACAATTGAAGAGCAGCGTAGACGTAGTGCTACTAGAGCACGTAGCCCAATCGTAGGGAATCGGGAATTTGCAATCAGTTTATGAACCCTAATAGAATGATTCCATGTTGTTTTACATAGACAAATACATTTAAGTGCATATGACAATGAAAATGTCCATCTGGTCTGTGCACTTTGGCTAATTCGCTCTGAATATAGCATTATCTCATGCAGTCTTAAATTTCATACATTTCACACTGCTACATGCAGTAAAAGCGTTTGCTATTTTTAAAGTACTTTTTTAAAATGAAATAGTACTTTGCTTCATTAGCATCAAATGCTTCCAAAGTATTTCTATATATCTCTATATATTTCTGTTTATTGGATGTTATATTAATTTGAAAACTTAAAAAACGGTTTCATATATTTAAATATAAAATGTTTAGTAATGCATACTTTTCTTAACCTGGATGCCAACTAAATATTAATTTATAGTAATTAAAATTACTATCAGTGGCAGGAATTAACTTTTAGTGACACATGGTGGTTGTTAGCCCTTTATAAGATTGTATATATATATATATATATATATATATATATATATATATATATATACACATTTGCCGCCATTTTACTGACACACAAAAATTAAATAAAAAGCTTACGCACAGCAACGGGGAGCACCCAGGACCTCTGCAAATGAGGTAAAGATACACTTTTACTAAGGACAGAAAATCATACACACCAGCGTAACACACACACATTTGCGCAATTTCACAACACTAACTTACAGAATGCGGAAGTACACAGCTACACTAACGGCTTTACCTCGCGCACGCAGCACATTTACACTACACACTGCACACATTGCTGACACTTACACCTCAGCTCCAGAACCGTGCAAACCTACATTGGATGCTGCAGGAACATAGAAACAGATTGTCAGCTCTTCAGCACAATGCTTCATGCATATATTACTTAGGAATAGGTAGAGTATATTAATTTATTAATTTATTAATTATTTCATTGGCATACAAGAATACATATACACAAAAAAGCCCCTGTAATAACAAAAAAAACAAAAAACAACAGCCACGCATTGAGCGCCGAAGGTCCTCTTGGTAAAAAATGGCTAAAACAACATTCCCTGCCTTACGATTTCATGCCCGTCATTTTTTGACGGGCAATTCGCTAATATATACATATTTCTTAATTTTTATTTTATTTTTTACATTTAAATAGTTAATTTCTATTTTTCAGATCATATTCTATTTCTTTTTATTAAACAAATACAATTTAATACGAAATATATTAAATAATACTTAAAGTATAAATAAGATATTAAAATTATCTCATCCATTTTGAATATTAGATAAACTGAGAAATTTACAAACTAAATTCAAATTTCATATGATTTTTATAATATACTCTTTTCTGCCTGAAAAAAATGTGATACTTGCATATTTGTTGAATATAGTAATATAACATGTATTTCTTAATTAACTAAACAATTAATAATATTATTATTAATAATAATATAAATGAAAGTAAAATATAAATATATAATATACCATATAATTTAAATTAAATTATAACAATATTTTTCACATACCTATTATGTATATACTCATATTTTCTGGTATAGGAACAAAGTTTATATTTACATTATACAGGTAATTTATTTCAATTACATTATTTAGTCCTTTGTTAATTATATATTTTTAAGATCTTTAGAGAGCAATGTTTCTGTTAAAGTAATAAGTAAATTATTTTATGGAGTAAATGTTATTTTTTTCTTTTTTTCAAAATATTTTTTCTTTTATTTAAAAAAAATCATAAACAATATTTAAGTATAAATAAACATATTCAATATTTATTTTATGTTATGTCACAAATTAATACAATATAAAATTAAATATTTTTAAATACAATTTCAAATATTTAAAGTATTAATAATTCTGTTGTATATATGTTTATAACGTCATTTTTTATTTTGTTAGAGAATTTTATTTAATTTTAGTAGTAAAAAATCTTTCACATGGTGAGTATTTAAAGTTATTTTTTTAGGAGTTATATAAAGTAAATTCATTTTTTTTAAAACATTTTCATGTACTTTAACTTACATGATAATAAGGTGGAGGGCTTCTATCGCTCTTTTGCCCACCATATATTAAATGATTGTTGTGGTTAACTACCTACTCATAAGGTCTACAACACAAGCTGAGAAGCCGCTCTATGCTGATGATAGCCAGTAAGCTTGAAACAGCTGTACATGGATAGGATTCTCAGCTTGTGTAAAATCCAGCCTTGGCTTTCCATTAAAGCTGTGTAATACAGCAGGCATAAGCTTAAAGGAAGGCATGTTTGAAAATGGCTATGGATTGAAGAGCGATGCATTTATAGGCACATTGGCATGTGCCAGCTCAGCTTCCCACAATGCAGTGAAATGGAATTCTGTGCTGGAAGCAGGTTTTTTTAACTTGCTTTAGACATTTAAATGTGAAAACAGATGTACTATATATATATATATATATATATATATATATATATATCAAATATATAAATAGATGATGCTAGAGAAGATGCTTCTAGTACAGAATTAGAAAGTTTAAAGTTTTAATGAAACAGAATTTGTGGCAAAATCTGATATAGTTTTGTTAATTTATGAACAGAAAAATGAAATGTGTTAAATATTTTCTGTAATTGTAAACAAATGTATTATATAATTTAATCTTTATTTAATTATATCAATTCAAGTTAAATTGTTTTTATAACATACCAAGAATACTACATATAAAAATACTTTCATATTTTTTTATAATGCATTTTATATTTAAAGATAAAGCAAGGACACATATCAGACAAAAATACTGGCAAAACAGAGTTGTAGTCTGGTAACTTTATTCATAGGGAGGTACCAGTGGTTGGGACACTGCAACAAAATGGGTATACACTACCTTCGCCAAATAATTGGTTAACAAGGGAAGAAATCTAAAAGAGGTTGGAAAAAATTAATGTTAATAAAGTCCCAGGTCCTAATGTAATATATCCAATGGTACTGAGGGAACTTGGTTCTGTAATCGCCAAACTATTATATTTAATTTTTCAAGATTCACTCAACACAGGGTCACTACCTGATGACTGTGGAAAAGCAGATGTGAAGCCTATATTTAAGAAGGGAGTAAGAGCAAATCTGGGGAATTATACACTAATATAAGTAGGAGTCAACACAGATTTACATAGTTACATAGTTACATAGTAATTAAGGTTGAAAAAAGACTTTCAGTCCATCAAGTTCAACCTGTTAAGATCTCCTCTGATCTGCAATATGTGGATTAGTTATTAATTAAATTATTGATTAAATAATTATTAATAGTATAGTATTGGAGGATGAATAAAGAGTTAGTCCATCAAGTTCAACCTTTTTAGATCTCTATTGATCTTTTTAATGTGGACTATTTATTATTAAATGTTAATTGTTATTTGATCCAGAGGAAGGCAAACAGAAAAAAAAAAACATTGAAACTTTGCCAATTGTCTCATAAGGAAAAAAAAAAGCAAAATTCCTTCCTGAACCCAGAAATTGGCGATCAAATTTCTCCCTGGACCAATATTCATTCGCTAGTTATCTAGTATAGCCTTGAATGCCCTCTTTATTCAAAAATATATCTAACCCCTTTTTGAAGTTGTCTATCGAATTCGCTGTAACCACCTAATTTGGTAGAGAATTCCACAGTTTAACCACCCTAACTGTGAAGAACCCTTTTCTTTGTTTAAGGTGAAATCTTTTTTCCTCTAACCTCAAAGGATGTCCTCTTGTCAGTTGAAAATCTCTTGCTACAAAAAGTTCACTTGACAAAGCCTTGATTGACCCTGGATATATTTATATAAGGTAATCATATCCCCTCGTAAACGCCTTTTTTCTAGCGAAAATACGTTTAATTTTGTTAGTTCTTCTTCATAACTTAGCCCCTCCATTCCCCTTATTAGTTTTGTAGCCCTTTTCTGTACTTTTTCCAGCTCTAAAATGTCTTTTTTATGAGGCGGTGCCCAAAATTGTACTCCATATTCCAAATTAGGGCGTACTAGGGCTTTGTATAGTGGCAGAATTATATTTGCTTTCTTTGCTTCTATACCCTTCCTAATACATGCTAATATTTTATTTGCCTTTGCAGCCGCTGCTTGGCTTTGAGCGCTGTTACCTAGGCGGTTGTCCACTAGTACTCCCAAATCCCTTTCAATATCTGATACCCCTAGATTTGCTCCATTAAGATTATAGATTGCATGGCTATTGTTCCTTCCCAAATGCATAACCTTGCATTTATTTGTATTAAATCTCATCTGCCATTTAGCCGCCCATTTCTCTAATTTATGCAAATCCTTTTGTAGGGAAAGTACATCATTATCTGATTTTATTACCTTGCACAACTTAGTGTCATCAGCAAAAATGGAGACACTTCTTTCGAGTCCTACTTCAATGTCATTAATAAATATGTTAAAAAGAAGAGGACCTAATACTGAACCTTGATAAAACCCCACTTATCACATTAGACCAATCGGAGTATGTTTCATTCACAACAACCCTTTGCTTCCTGTCTTTTAGCCAGCTATCGATCCATGAGCAGATATTTACTGCAATTCCTGTATCCCTTAGTTTGCTCACTAGTCTTCCATGTGGCACTGTATCAAATGCCTTTGAAAAATCTAAAAAGACTACATCCACTGAGTTGCCCTGATCCAAGTTCCTACTAACTTCCTCATAAAAACTAATTAGATTGGTCTGACACGACCTATCCTTCATAAATCCGTGTTGACTGCTACCTATGATCCTGTTCAAATAGACATATTCTTGTATTCTGTCCCTTATTAACCCTTCTAAAAGCTTCCCAACTACAGAAGTGAGGCTCACTGGTCTATAATTCCCTGGATTTGCTCTAGATCCCTTCTTAAATATAGGTATCACCTCTGCTTTTCTCCAGTCATCCGGTAGAGACCCTGTAGTGAGTGAGTCTTGAAAGATTAGATATAATGGTTTTTCTATTACAGAACCCAGCTCCCTCAGTACCCTTGGATGTATTCCATCAGGACCTGGGGCTTTATTAACATTTATTTTCTCCAAGCTCTTTTGGATTTCTTCCTGCGTTAACCAATTATTTAGTGAAGGTAGTGTAGCCCCATTATTTTGTGGTGTCCCAACCAATGGTACCTCCCTTGTGTAAACCGAAGAAAAGAGCCTATTTAGCTCATCTGCCTTTTCCTGGTCACTAATTATCAGATGGCTTGTGTCACATTGTAATGGTCCTATCGATTCCTTCCTGGCCTTCTTCCCATTAATATATTTAAAAAATATTTTAGGGTTAGTCTTACTTTCCATTGCAACTGACTTCTCATTTTCTATTTTAGCCAGTCTAATAGCCCTTTTGCAAGACTTGTTGATTTCCTTATAGTCACATAAAACTGCCTCTGTTCCCTGCTTCTTGTATAATTTAAATGCATATTTCTTTTTCATCATCATGATCTTTAAGTCATTGTTAAGCCACATGGGATGTGATTTACTCCTATTCATTTTATTTCCACATGGTACATGCTGATGAGTATGTTTATTTAGTAAGGATTTGAATGTTGTCCATTTATTTTCAGTATTTTTCCCTGTAAGTTCTTTGTCCCAGTCTATATGTTGTATTGCTGCCCGTAGCCCATTAAAGTTAGCCCTTTTAAAATTTAGAGTTTTTGTTGGCCCCTTACTACTCTGTTTTTTGTATTCAATCTCAAATGATACTGTGTTGTGATTACTGTTCCCCAAGGGTTCCCCTATTTTTACATTTGATATTATATCAATATTACTTGTGATGACTAAATCCAAGATGGCCCCATTTCTAGTAGGTTCTTGTATTACCTGGGCCAGATAATGATCCCTGAGTGTACTCAAGAACCTGCTCCCCTTAGCTGAGCTGCTGGTCTCATTTATCCAGTTTATGTCAGGGTAATTAAAGTTTCCCATTATTAGAACTTGCCTGTGCTTAGCTGCATTTCCAATCTGTAACAATAATTGTATTTCCTCACTTTCAGCAATATTTGGGGGTATATAGTATACTCCCACCAATATGCGTTTAGAATTAGCTCCTCTGACTATAGGCTTAAATTCAGGCTTAACATACAGACAGATCCCTCCTCCTCTTTTACCATTCCCCCTATCTTTCCTAAATAGGCTATAACCATCCAGATTAACAGTCCAGTCATGAGATTCATCCCACCATGTTTCCGTAATGCCTATTAAGCCCCATTTTTCTTGTACTGCTAATATTTCTAGCTCATCCATTTTCCCAGACAAACTTCTTGCGTTAGCAATCATACACTTTATGTTGCTATGGCTCTGCCGTTGTGAAGTGCCTGCCACTGTATTTGAGGCTCCTATTAATACCTCCCTACTTTCTATTGAAACCCTCCCCCCTTCTCCTCCCCCATGGGTAACTAATTCATCCCTTTCCCTCTATACCCTATTTACCCCAATACTTCTATATAGTCCCTCCCCCCCACCTACAAGTTTAAAAACTCCCCCAGCCGTTCTACCATCCTATCCCCTAGCACAAATGCTCCCTCATCATTAAGGTGCAATCCATCCCTGCTATAGAGATTGTACCCAAGTAAGAAGTCAGCCCAGTGCTCTAAAAACCCCAAACCCTCTGCACTGCACCACTTTTTTAGCCACACATTAACCTCCCTAAGCTCCTTCTGCCTCCCTGGGCTAGCACGTGGCACTGGTGGTATCTCAGAAAATACTACCTTGGAGTTCCTTGCTTTAAGCTTATTCCCTAATTCTCTAAAATCATTCTTTAGGACGCTCCATCTTCCACTAACTTTGTCATTGGTACCAATGTGTACCAAGACCACCGGTTCATTCCCAATAATTTATCCACCCAATCCACAACATGCCGAACCCGAGCACCCGGGAGACAGCAAACTGTTCGATTGCTGGGATCTGGGTGACAAATTACCCTGTCTACCTTCCTAATAATAGAGTCCCCTACCACCAAAACATGTCTGTTGCTCTGCCTATTCTGCACTCCCTCTCCTCCAGTAGAACTGTTCTCCCGGCTGTTAGAGGGAACAGCTCTATCTGGCATTGCCATTCCTGAATGGACATCCCCAACAGTTTCACTCAATCTGGCAAATCTGTTTGCCAATTTAGAACTGGCCTGCCTCCTGCTGTTCCCCCTGATTCCCCTTCTAACTGTAACCCAGGTACCTCCCTGGCCATCCTCACTAGCCCCAGCTCCTCCCTCCACACTAGGCCCAGCTAAACTGTGCTCCGTGAGCACCAACTCCCTTTCCAGTGTGACAATATCATGAAGTTTTGCAATTCTCCTCTCCAGATCTTCAATTTGAACTTCCAGAGGCAACATGCTCACACCTGTCACAGATGTATGGACCCTGGATCATCTGTTCCAGTAGTGCATACATTTGGCAGGATGTACACTGAGTGAGGTTACCACTGGACTGACTCATGATGATCTGTTTCAAAAATACAGTGAGAAAACAAATCAATGTATTTGTATAAAGATTTCTTTTCTATACCTTAACCAAACAAAACAGAAAAAATATATACGTTTGTTTTCAGTTTTTTCTTATAATACTCATTTTCTTTGGATTTCCTCCTTTTATTTAATCTCCTACACACCAACTACACTTACACTGGAAATGATTGCAAGCTCCCAAGCTCTCACTTCCCTTGTTAAAATAGACCCCGCCTACTCGCCTGTACAATGATAAATGAGCACAGGATAGAAAACACTGTCCTGCCCCACAGAACCGATTCAACAGAAAACAACAAAATACACACAGATATAACTTACACAGGCCAAGCCACACCCACTCTCACCTGTACACTGATTATTGCAACAGACAGAAAACTCTGCACTGACTTACGGAGCGGATTCAAACAGAAACTCACACAAATGCACACAGATATAACTTACACAGGCCAAGCCACACCCACTCACCTGTACACTGATTACTGCAACAGACCGAAAACTCTGCACTGACTTACCGAGCGGATAAGTCATGCCAAACAAATCTAATTAGTTTCTAAGGTTAGGTTAGTAGGAACTTGGATCAAGTACAAGTAGATGTAATGTTTTTGAATCATGCAAAGGCTTTTGATGCAGTACTGGATGGAAAGCTACTGTGTAAACTAACAGCCTCAATACATTTGGGCTTACTAACCTCTTGGAATATATACATAAAAAACAAAGGGGTCTATCTTTAAGAAAGTTGAACATTAGGCTAATACAATTGGAAAGATCTAATAAAGCAAATATAGATCCAGATGTTATTAGGGAATTTACATTAGTAGGATCTCAAATAAGAAAGATTAATCAACAGGTGGTAGATAGAGCATTGTGGACATTTCAAATGAATCAATATCATCTTGGAAATAAATCTGGAAAATACCTAGGGAATAAATTAAAAATGAACCTTCCCCGAAATGAATTAAAAAATTAAAAGCTAAAAATGGCATAACACAACATAAGCCTAAGGATATAGGCAATATCTTCTATAATTATAGTCAGTTATACAGCCTAGAAGAACAAGTACATTTCATCAAACCCAGTAGTGGAGATATACAATTTTTCATTGGAAACACTGAAACGTCTTAGATGAAAAAAATAGAAAAAATATCCCCGTCTGAAATTAAAATTGCAATAAAAAATGTATAATATAATAATAGAGCACCGGGGCCAGACGGTATAGCAAACCAATATTGTAAATTGTTTTCTAAAATTTTAACTGATAAATTGAACAAAACTTTTAATGAGATTAAAACTGAGGGTTTTGCACCATGTGAAATGCTTGAAGCTACCATAATTACACTACCTAAATTAGGGAAAGATCCAACTAATTGTGTTAATTATAGGCCGATATCACTACTGAACACTGATATCAAGTTATATTAAAAAATGTTAGCCTTGAGAATAAACAACTTATTAACAGAACTAGTTAATAGGGACCAAACAGGTTTTATTCAAAAGAGAGAAACTTCTGACAATGCAAGAAGATTTTTAAATATCTTGTCTCATGCCAAACAATGTAAAATCCCAATGTTGGCCCTGTCATTAGATGCCGAGAAGGCATGTGACCAGGGGTGGCTGTTGCATAGGGGTAAATGGGCAAGCGCCCCCCCCCCCCAATTATCTATCACTTTAATATTGTAATTTACATTTATATTAAGAATAAGCTTTCATGTCTTCTTTCATATGATTTTGTTAAAAATATGCATCTATCACTTTACATTAACCCTTTGTGTGCCTTCCCCCTTGCCTGGTAACTCCCTAGCGCTGCAGTTTCCAGTGTGAGCGTTGTGCTGTAATGCTTATCCTAGGTGAATCTACATTCACTATGCAAGTAATTGTATACATTTTCCTGACTGGTAGCTGCAGCATCAACCAATCAGAATGAAGCAGCTGTATAATGTGGTTAGGACTGCCGTGGGAACTGAGTGGCAGCTCCCTTGGCCATACAGGAGGACAATCTCTCTTTTCCTTCCTTCTCTCTATTCCCATTACCTCCTCCACCCCAGGGACTCATCACAGGGGTCCTGCAGCCCCAGGGCCCTCTTTCCCCCTCTCTCCCTCCCCTGTGTCTTTTCCCCCCTCTCCCACCCCTTTGTCTCTTTCCCCCCTCTCCCACCCCTGTGTCTCTTATTTTGTGTAATTTAGTTTTTTTTGTAATTAGTGGGATGACAGGGATTTTATTAGGGTGTTAGGTAAGTAGTGTATGGGTTAATAGTGTAGAGGGGGTAAATAGGGTAGAGGGAGGGTTAATAGTGTAGTGTTTAGACATGGTGTCATGAGGGTCCTGGAGGACCCTCATGGAACTTATAGTGTTATTCTATGGATTAATAGTGTCCTTTAGGAGTCCATATAGACCCCTATTGGCCTAATGTGTTTAATTATCATCCCATAAGGGTCTAATAGACCATGTGGGCACTAATGGGGTTTAATTAGTGTCCCATAAGGGTCTGTGTAGATCCTTATGGGACTGAGGGGGTTAATTAGAGGCTCATGGGGGTCTGTATAGACCCCCATGAGTGATGAGGTTAATTTTAGATGCCTGTGGGGGTACTTAAAGTATTCTATTGGTTGGGATATATAGGGGTCAACCTACAGTGAAGGAGAGGAGTCTATACTATGGGGTGGAGTCAATGTAACGGGAGGGGCCAGGTCTCTGTCTTCTACCTCCACCCAACTGGGAAGGTCACCAGCCACCACTGCATTTGACAGGGTCAACTGGGAATACATTGAAGAGGTATTACAAATGTTTGGTTTAGAAGAGTTTGGTTCTTTATCTGTGAAAGCTCTGTATGCTAACTCTTCAGCTTCAGCAAGGGGATTAGGATTTAAAACCAATTTATTTAAAATTACTAGTGGGACTCGTCAGGGTTGCCCACTTTCTCCATTAATTTTTGCTATTGTTATGGAACCCCTGGTGAAAAGTATAAGACTGGAGGAGGAAATTAAGGGAGTTGATATAAAGGACCATGTGAATAAGGTGATGTTGTTCACAGACGACGTCGTGTTGACATTAACCGATCCTCATAGGTCATTGTGTTTTTTGTACTACAAAATTAATTTAGAGAAAAATGAAATACTGTGGTTAAATTTGACCTTCAATTTAAGAGAATCCCTTATGAAACAGCATAATTTTAAGTGGATAAAAAACAAAATCAAATATTTGGGAAAAGGGATTCTCCCCTAACCTTTGGAAACGTGTTGTTAAAAATGTTGAAATCTTATATCAGGAGATCAAAGACATTTTTTGCAGATGGGAATATTTTAAATTATCCTGGTAGTAAAAATGTCAATCCTACCTGAAAGTATTGGACCCCTGGTCTTACTATAGCCCCTGGCTATCTTCGCTCGGTTTGTGTCTGCAGGCCTGGGAGCTTGATTTCAGGAAGTAACACAGACGGAGACAGTTGTGTTGTGAAACCAAACTCTGACTTTATTGTTGGCTCGTTGACACTTTTATAGCATAAAAGTGTAGGTGTGTAGCATTACACCATAATACATGTAATTCTTTCATTGGTTGATACAGACTACAAAAACAAACATCATTTACGGGAAACAGGGTATGTATAGAAACTACCATATAAGGATATCTTTAGGTTGTATAGAGTCTGAGTTCGGTATGACTCAGAGGTTACACAAAAAACGGAACTTAGGTTGGGTTATAAACATGTACACACATTAGTACAAAATGGAGTAGCATAAAAAATGGAGTATATACAGATTAGGTTCCCTACCGTCTCCCACAATCCCCTCTTAAAATCATATAAACCTAAATGATTTTTTTATATTATTATTCTCATTGGAAGTTGGGTTTATGAGCATTATGAATGTCATCAAGGGGCGCAAAGCCTCCCTGGAATATAAAACATGACTGGCGGATAAACCCTTGTATCCCTGTTAATTAAAGGGACCAAGCCACGCCCATTCTTAAATGATGAGGTTCTTTCTTTTCTTTTGCTTATGTTTCTTAACATATTCTGTATATTCATCGGGGTCAGGTGTTAGAGGCACCTGGCATTCGGGGATTGAGTGAGACAGCATGGTTACATTTTCAATACCTTTGTTTAGCAGTTTCTTAAAGCAAGGTATAATACAACATACTACTATACCAACAACAAGTAGGATTACACAGATAATTATAGCGAACTGAACTAAAACATGTTTCCAGGAAGTGAACCAACCAAAGTATTGATCCCAGGGGTTATCAATACCAGAGTTTTTCTTCAGTTCTACGGATAAATCCTCTAATCTCTTAATGGCCAAGGTTACTTTGCCATTTGGGCCGGTATTATCAGGGATCCAAGTACAGCAACCTTCTGTTTTACCTATGTATACACAGGTACCTCCTTTCTCGGCTAATACCATGTCTAGGGCCATTCGGTTCTGGAATACCATTTGGGAAGTTGGCTCTAGTTGTTCAGCTATTCCTTTCAGGGCGTCTCTGGTATCAATAACAAATCTCTGTTGGTTGTAATAGATGTAATTTATCCAGTCTACATTTTTATTGATAGTTATCATAGGTATTAAGGACTCAAAGCCTGCAGCTACTTGGTCTCTGGCTTTGAATTCATTTGGGACCCCTCTTGGTACCCCTATTGTATCTATGTACACATGGGGGTCGAAGCTTCCTCCTGGGGCTTCCCTCCTTGCTCTCCTGAGTATATTGCTTGAGTTATGGCCCAGGGGAGGATCTACCTCTGTTACAATATGGAGTGGCATAATAATCTTTGCTAGGGCGCACTCTCCTTTCCATGAGCCCTCTAACTTGGTTCTAATTTTCATATCACCACAAATCCAGTAGATGTCACCTAGGGACTTAGTTTGGTTGGCAATATTGGTTGTTCGGTTCTGTCTACAGTACCCTGGGGGGAATTTCTTTAAATCCCTTCCGCTATTGTTAGAAATGTAACAAGTGTAATTGCCAGGGTAAATAGTGATATGGCTTCCTGGATTCTGGTTTTTTGATAGGATGGGGTATTTTAGCATCCATTCACTACATCCTGTGATATTGGCAGGATTGGCAGTAAATAGACTCAAAAAGCAATCTTCTACATTCTCTGGGATATTAAGGGGTACAGTACCCAGGTGTGGCCTTGCTTTGCCACACACATAGCAATTACTTTGGTTAAGGGATATAGCATTGTATTTCATCCATTCTAGCCAGTAATTGGTATCAGAGAAACCCGTTTCTATAGCTAGGGTGTCCTCATACGTGGGGTCTCCTATAGCTATCATTTCTTTGAATGTGTGGAGAGAGGGTTTGAGAGGATTGTCTGCTGTAACAGGGGCATTTAGTTTGAACCAATCATTAGATTGATACATATCCTTTAGTAGGAATCTTCCTTGTTTTCCCCCTGCAGCGCCTGCTGCCCAGGTCCCTAGTATGTAAGTGCCAGCATCACTGGGTCTAGGGTTTTCAATGGTTAGGGTAAATTTCATACTTTGGCCTGATTTTCCATTGTTTAGGCATGTGCCTGTTTTTAATAAGGTCATTCTGCTGATTAGGGATTTTCCATTGTGGTCCTTTTTACTCAAGGCACTCTGTGGCTTATACCCCCAATCTGTCCCTGTGTTCCACCCTACAGATCCCCAATAGTCGCAGTTCTGTCCCCAGTAATCATCTGTGACACAGATATAGGTGGAACGAGACTTGGGCGTATCACGATACAAGTTACATTGCCAGGGAACTGGGGGACAGGAGACTATATTACAATAGTCAAAGGAGAAAGCGGCAACATGTGTGTTGGATGAGTTATACCAGAATGTGGTCACCAGGTCTTTGTCCTGTGTGATAGCCACTTGTTGTGGGGTAGGGTTAGCAGGGGGAGTGTTC
Organism: Discoglossus pictus; assembly: GCA_027410445.1. Lineage (NCBI taxonomy): Eukaryota > Metazoa > Chordata > Amphibia > Anura > Alytidae > Discoglossus > Discoglossus pictus. The sequence continues at coordinate 203,101,525 of CM050163.1, read as the reverse complement.
CTTCTAGTCCTAGGGGATTGTTTGGTGGCAGAGGCACTGTTGCCACAAATAGTTTGCAAGCTCCCTAACTCATCAGGGTCGTAAGTACAGTTAGAGGTGATCCATACTATGCAAAATATAGGTATAGCAATGAGTCCTATAAATGTCCAAGATTTTCTAGAATCTGGTGATAGTAGAGTTGGCATGGCTTGTTTTGTTCGAGGTCAGGGCAACTCAGGTTGCCCTCGTTAGTACCTCTCTTTCCTCTGGATCTTCCTCTTCGAGGTCAAGGCAATTTGCCTCCGTTAGTACCTCTCTTGTCTCTTGGTCCGGGTTTGATTCTGGGCTTGGACCTTTCTTTACCAGCTTTACTCGGGTGGCGTGGATCCAAGTAGGACTGTTTTCCGTTAGGACTGCTGTTCAGGTTACTGCAACGATGGTGGTGGGAGGTCCATAGGTGAAATCCTGTTGTTTCTTTCCTTTAGGATGTAGTTTTACCACTACTTCGTCTCCTTCCTGGAAGGGATGGGTGTTTTCCTGTGAAGAAAAAGGACATTTGCGAGTAACATCTCCCTCAGTGCTGACCAAGGTTTCGATCAGCTTTCATACATATTCGTCTCTTACATTATCGAGATTGTCCAGCGTCATGAATGTTTTCCTTGCCCATGGGGTGGGGAAGGGTCTACCAAACAGGATTTCAAATGGTGAATACCCCAAAGTCTTATTAGATGTCATCCTAATTTCAGCCATAATGGCTGGCAGGTACCTTTTCCAATTGGTAAAGGTTCCTCCTGTTGCCTTCCTGATTTTATCTTTAATTGTCCTGTTCATTCTTTCTACAATTCCTGAACTTTGGGGATGGTATGGGATATGGAACTTCCACTCGATCTGCAATGTTTTTGCTAATTCTTTACAAGTTTTGGATGTGAAGGCGGGGCCTTGGTCTGAGTTAATTTGTAGAGGTACTCCCCATCTGGGAACTATCTCTCTGGTTAGGATTCCTACCACTGTTTTAGCATCTTCTCTTTTAGTGGGGAATGCTTCTGGCCATCTACCAAAGACGTCTATTATGACACAAACTGGTTGTGTACCTCCACTTGTTACTGGGAGATGGGTGAAGTCAATTTGCAGATGTGTGAATGGTGTTGTTGGGTAGGGTAGGTGCTCATGTTTGACCTTGTGTGGGTTGTTGGGGTTGTTTCTAATGCATGTGATGCATCTTTGTACAAAACTTTTTACCATGGGTTCTGCATTTGTAATGTAAAACATTGTCTTTAGCTGTTGTAATGTGGCTTTCCAACCTATGTGTCCTATACCATGGACGTGTGCGATGTAGATTGGTGCACTATGCTGTGGGATACAGGGCTTCCCCTCTTTGCAAATTAGTCCAGATTTAGGACTCTTTTGCAACACTGGGTAACACCAATCTGCAAGCTCCTCCTCTGTAGCGGATGCCTGTAGATCAGTTAGCAGCTGTGTCTCATCTGGGAGGAGAGGCAGTAGGGTTGTCATAGATAGGAAAGTTGGTGTTGTGGATTTAGCAGCGGATTTGGCTGTCACATCCGCTAGGGCGTTCCCTTTTGATATGTCATCTGTGCCATGTGTGTGGGCCCTGCAGTGAATGATGGCCAATTCAGATGGAAGCTTTATTGCATTTAGCAATTGAGAAATCAGTTGGGCGTGGGATATACGTTTTCGGTCTGCTCCCACATAGCCTCTGACTGACCATAGGACGCCGTGGTCAAAAACTACGCCATAGGCATATTTAGAATCAGTGTAAATGGTTACTGGTTGATTGGCGTATATTGTACAGGCTCTAGTTAATGCTATTAACTCGGCGGCTTGGGCTGATTGGTAGTCAATAGGCTTTGCTTCTAAGATTATATTGGGTAGCTTTACAACCGCATACCCTGCATGGTAGGTATTGTCATTTGGACGGGAGCAGGAGCCATCTACGAAAATCACATCTCCTACATCTAGTGGGGCTTTTTGCATGTCCAGTCTTGGGGACGTCATTACTTCTATGGATTCTAAACAGCCATGGTCCTCAGGTATGTGGTCATCTGGTGACTTTAAACCTAGGAGGCCGTTTAAAATCATTGCTGGACCTGCAGTTGTGGAGTTATACTGGACTTTTAGCTGTGGGTTACTTAGGAGGATGATCTCGTAACCACTCTGCCTCTGGGCTGACATGTGTTGTGTGTGGAAACCCTTTAAGATGGATAGTACATTGTGTGTAGTATGTAGGGTAGTTGGGTGTCCTAGTGTGAAAGTGGTAGCCATTTCAACAACCATGGCACATGTTGCCAGTGCCCTAAGGCAAGAGGGAAAACCCTGGACTTGGAGAGGCATGACTTTTGAAAAAAAGGCGACAGGTCGCATTTTCCCACCGTGTTCCTGGCCGAGAACGCCCGCCATGGTTTTACAATTGTCTCTAGCATATAAATGGAACATCACATTATAATCAGGGAGGCCAAGGCCAGGACTTGTCATCATTGAACATTTCAATGCCTTAAATGCTTTCAACATATCATCTGACCAATGTACAGCTTCAGGAGAATCCTTTAGTGTGGATTGTCTTAAAGTATTGTCATAGAATGAGCAATCGCTTATCCATTGTCTACAATAGTTTACCATCCCAAGGAAAGATAGCATTTCTTTCTTGGTACGTGGGGTGACCAGGACCACAATGGCATCGACTCGTGATTTGCTCAAGCTCCTTTCTCCCTTTGAGAAGACGAAGCCTAGGTATTCTACCTTCTCTAAACACCATTGTAACTTTTGTTTTGACACTTTGTAACCACATTCTAATAACCATAGTAACAATGACCTACAATCTTTCTGGCTGGCCTCCTCTGATTCGCTGCAGATCATCAGATCATCAACATATTGCAGCACTACCGAACCACAGGGGGGGTTCCATGGCCTTAAAGTGGACTGTAGTACAATACTAAAAACCACGGGGGAGTCCACATATCCTTGCGGCAATCTTGACCAAGTCATTTGCCGTTTTCCGTCAAGGCTAAATGCAAAAGTGGGTCTCGTCTCTCTGTCAACAGGGATGCTAAAGAAAGCATTCTTTAAGTCAATGACTGAAAAATGTGAGGCGTCATGTGGAATGGTTGCCAAAAGGGTGCTAATGTCTGGGACAATGGGTGCTATCGGGGTCACAAGATTATTAATAGCTCTTAAATCTTGGACAAAGCGGTAAGTGCCATTAGGTTTCCTGACAGGGTTCACGGGTGTGTTGTACGGGGAGATACAGTACTCCAGTACCCCTTCTTGGAGGAACTCTTCTACTAATGGGGTTATTCCTTTTATCTTTTCTAGTGACAAAGGATATTGTTTTTGGTAGACCGGAGTGGCTAGGGGTTTGAGGGTGGCCCTATACGGAGTGCAGTCTATCAGACCGGTATCATGGTTTCTTTCAGCCCACACCTGCTCTGGTAGGTCGAGAGGCAGGTTTACATAGGTAAGGTCGAGGTTATCAGGGCCTATACTTTGATTGGGTTTTAGGTCAAAGAAGGGTGAGTCCACAATTAGGCCCCCTCCATGTTTGTTCATGGTGAGGGTCAAATTGAGCTTTTCAAATAGATCCCTGCCCAGTAGATTTACAGGGCAGCCTGGTATGATGCTAAAGGCATGGAAACAAAGTAGTTTCCCTGTACAGTCAGTAATCTTTAAACGGGTGGTTTTAAAAGTGGGGGTTGATATCCTATTTATTCCCATAGAAGGCGATGACTTTTCCTTTTTACCAGAGTAATTAACAGGTGATATTACACTAGTGGTTGCCCCTGAATCAATAATAAATGACAATTTATCTTGATTCACAATTAGGTCTACAAGGGGCAGTTCCTTCCATGTTTCTGTAATTTGTGGAAAAGTCGGGATATCAGCCTCCGGGCAGCATCAGCGTTGTTGCTGCTGGTTGGACCAGTCAATAGGGAATCTATTTCCTGCGGGCGTTTCTTGGGGGGTCTGTTGATGCTGTTGTTGTTGTGGAGCCTGATTAGAAAATTGGGGGTTCTGGGGTTTACGGGGTTTGGGGCAGTCCCTGGCCCAATGGTTGCAGTCCCCGCAATTGTAGCACGTACCTGGGGGATATCTGGGTGTGTTTCTCTGACCTGTACCTCTCCCAAATCCTCCTCTATTTGAGTATCCTCTCCCTCTTCCTCTACCTGTACTTTTCTCATATTGGGGGGAGGTGGCCTTATCGGTAAAGTAACAAGTTGTGTGTACTGACAACGGGTTTCTGTAAGTCAAAGCATCCTGCAGCTTCTTTTTGCATTAAGTGCGTTTTGAATCCTTCCACTGTGTCACTCGGCCATGAGGACACCATTTGTTTAATAGGGACGATAAGGTGCGGCAGGGTGTTAGTAAGGAATGTAGATATGAATAAACTATCATTATTTTGTATTTTTAGTCCTGCCTCTTGAATCCAACAATCATGAAATCTTTTCCAATAGTCGGGGATGGATTCATCCTTCTTTTGTTTGCATGCTAATGCCGTGGACAGTGAGGAGGTTTGTTTGAAAACTCTAATCACCTCCGTTTCTATTTCTGTCCACATTCTATCCTGACCTGCTTGTGTACTTAGGGTGTATTCAGCTGCAGTGGGATTTGTAGGGGGGGGTGTTGTTCCATCGGCAGATGCCGCGGGGGTTATAACCTGTATAACACTAATGGAGCCCACGTTAGTCCAATCCCACCCAGTCTGGGTTGTGCCAATAATCTGGTCTATAATGAGACGCATGTCCTCTTGGGTGTAGTTTCTACCTTTACAAGCTCTTTTCAAATAGGTGATCATTCCTAGCGGGGCTACAGTGGGCTTTGGACAGTGCTTTACAATTCTGTTTATATCTTCTATCTCAATGGGTTTTTTTAAAAGATAATTTCCCACTGACATAAAAGGTAGGTGTAGTGTCTCTTCACTGTTAAGTGCGAGGTCATTGGTACCTCGTTGTCTCCCACTACGGAGGTAGAGTGGGGACACTATGGGTATTGAAGGAGAGGCCCCGGCGGGGGCCAGTGCGGGTAACTGTTGCGCAGGTGAAGACGGGGGTGTAGGGGCATTGGGCACTACAGGTTGCGTGCCTTGTGAGTCATTGCTCGGTAAGTTGGCTAATATAGCTAAGCTATCTATCTCTTCTTTATTTAACATGGGATAAATGTGAGCGTATACGGTTCAATGGGATCCGAACTTAGTCAGTGTCCCCCTACATCTCATTTCATTCGGCCATATAGAAAAATAGCATTTTTTCTACTCACCGAATGAATGGATGTCCGCAGGAGTAACTTTCGGATCTCGGAAGGGCCCCCAGCTGAAAGTATTGGACCCCTGGTCTTACTATAGCCCCTGGCTATCTTCGCTCGGTTTGTGTCTGCAGGCCTAGGAGCTTGATTTCAGGAAGTAACACAGACGGAGACAGTTGTGTTGTGAAACCAAACTCTGACTTTATTGTTGGCTCGTTGACACTTTTATAGCATAAAAGTGTAGGTGTGTAGCATTACACCATAATACATGTAATTCTTTCATTGGTTGATACAGACTACAAAAACAAACATCATTTACGGGAAACAGGGTATGTATAGAAACTACCATATAAGGATATCTTTAGGTTGTATAGAGTCTGAGTTCGGTATGACTCAGAGGTTACACAAAAAACGGAACTTAGGTTGGGTTATAAACATGTACACACATTAGTACAAAATGGAGTAGCATAAAAAATGGAGTATATAAAAATTAGGTTCCCTACCGTCTCCCACACTACCTAAAATTGTTTTTCTGATGACGATGCTCCCATTAACTTTCCCAAAAAGGATTTTACTCTCTATGCAAACACAGATAGATAGATTTATCTACAGTCGTATCTAAATAAAAATGTAGAATTAATAATAGTATTGTTAAACGTAAATTCAATAAGTGTGGGTTGGCGACCCCTCTGATTGAGGAATACTATGAGGCAGTGAAAATGGCACAAATATTAGATTTATAATAACTATAGAAGATTTTTATTTGGTATGATCCTGCCCAAGTGATCTTAAACAACCTTTCATGGGTAACCAAAGTAAGTCTAAATTCATGGTTTAAGATTAATAAGAAATGTAATTTCATAGAATACCCCTCCCCTGCTAGTCCAATTAAATTTATTATGAAAATTAACAGTATGGAACAAGTAGATTTATGATATAGATATACAGACCCCCATGAGCCTCTAATTAACCCCCTCAGTCCCATAACAATCTATACAGACCCTTATGGGACACTAATTAAACCCCATTAGTCCCCAAAGGCTCTATACAGACCCTTATGGGACGATAATTAAACCCATTAGGCCAATAGGGGTCTATATAGACCCCTATAGGACACTATTAATTTCTAGAATAACAGTATAAGTTCCATGAGGGGCCTCTAGAACCCTCATAACACCAAGTCTAAACATTACACTATTAATCCTTTATGACAAAAATAGATTTAAACGTTTTGAAAGTTTATGTGCTGATTATAATTTACCATCTTCCAAATGGTTGGAACATAATACTTTAAAGGAAATTATTAAAAAATCTAATCTTGATTTAACTTGTAAGAAACCCCTTACTGATTTTGAGAGGAGGTGTTTCAATAAGAAAGGAAAAAAAGATTGGCATATCAGACTGTATTCACCTTAAGGAAAATAGCACTTATTTTAGGAAATCTTCCTATGTTGAATGTTGGCAGAGAGATTTTGATACCCAATGAGATAATTCAGTGTGGTTGAAGCATTTGCTTCAACTTCTAAGGCTGTATCTTGCACCACACTTAGAGAAACACATTTTAAATTGGTACAAAGATGGTACAGAGTACCAACTCTGTTACAGAAGGTCTATCCGAAAACAGCCAACAGTCTGTGCTGGAGAGGTTGTAATGGTCAGGGTACCCACAAGCACATATGGTGGTATTGCCATATAGTAGTGGAATTTTGGTCTATGTGCATGGAAAATATCAATTTTATTAAACAAAGTGAAAAATATTTGGTGATTTAAATCTTGCTAATAATTAAATGGCTTATAGCCAAATATTGGATATAAGGAAAACTTCCTTCATGGAACGAAATAGATTGTATAACATCGAAAGAGACATTGGTATTATAGATACAAATACCACATTTAATAAGCTTTCAAACAAATGGGAAAGATGGGAACAGCTAAAAAAAAGAAGAGTGTTGATGCTCCTCTTCGTCTTATTTACTGTTTGTAGTTTGTCAATGTATGTGTAGATGTTTTGTATATTTTTGTATAACTTGGAAGATATGCTGCTATTGTATTACAAAATGAATGTATTTTTTTGATATCTTTATAAGAAAATAAAAAAATAAAAAAAATAAATTTGGGCTACGTTGTAAAATGTAGACCATAACTCGAGATTTACTTGTCACGGCTATTAAATTAGCCCTATAACGTTGCTCGCAGCGGACTTGTGTGTTAACATGCCTTGCAATGAGCGCCTTTGTGTTAACTTGGCTTGCAATGAGCGCCTTTGGCACTCATTGCGAGTCTCTCCCCCCGTGTACGTCAAGTTTCCTTCTTTGCAACGATCACCTTCAAAGCTCATCGCGAATACAGATATATAAGTACAGTGTAAAATATATCTTTTTTTTTAGTACAGTGAATTAATAAATTAATATGAATTAATAAATTAATATACTTTACCTATTTATATTTAATATGCAGCAATCAATATCCTGAAGAGCTAACAATCTCTTTGGATTTTCCTGCATCAGAAAATGTACAGTTGGACTGTTGATCCCCTGAGGAGAAAGTGTCAGCAATGTGCCAAGTGTGCAGTGTAAATAGGCTGCGTGCACGAGGCCAAACCCTTTGTGTAGGCGGGTAAAGCGCCATTTTAGATTTGTAATGTTATTATTTGCAAGTAAGTGTTGTAAAATGGCGTTTTTTTATATGTGTTACTTGGCTCTCAAGCATTTTCCGTCCGTTGTAATGGTATATTTTGTATTTCCTATGTTCCTGGCTAACTCATACGTGCCTGGCGGTGATTTGCGTGCCTCTGTTTCCCCTCTAGACTCGTTTTAATCTTATTCGGCCGCTAATTATTTTTCTCGCTTAGCAGATTTTCGAGGGCCGAAACTCGGCAAATTCAAATTAAATTTGTGTGCAACCTTACTGCCAGGCGTCCTGGGTTCCCCCGGTGCTGTGTGTGAGTGTGTTTTTTTTTTTTTTTTTTTTTTATAAACATATTTATAATTACACCATACAAGAGAGAGTAATAGGCAATACACGAATATAAACATATCCTCTCAACATCTTTGATATCTCTCAAGTTTTAAATATAATTTTACAATCAACAGAAAACAGAGAGGGGGAAAGAGGGAGGAGAAAGAAAAAAAAAAAAAAATTCAAAAAAAAAAAAACTAACTCTCTCTCTCCTTACCTCTCCCTTAATATTCGTCGCGGGAGCGTTATCAGTGTATATCTCATCGCCCCCATTTTTCTAGCTTGATGTTAGATATTGGTCCCAGAGCTGCCATTTTATTATACGAGTGGCCTTGGGGATATTATCTCGGGAATTAACCAACGGATCTAATTTCATCATTTCTCTATTTTTTGAGATAGTGTTCTCTAATTCTTTCCAGGAGGGTACTTGTGGTTGTTTCCAATATTTCAATAATAACCATTTAGCAACTAGACATATGTGTGATATTAATAATCTTTCCCCTAGTGGGAAGAATTCCATTTGCCAGTGTAAAATAAATATTAACGGAATACAAGGAATTTGTTTACCAGTGAGAGCCGAAAGTTCTTTACTTACTTTCATCCAGAATGTTTTAATTTTTTTGCAATCCCACCACATATGAATGGTTGTGCCTGGTAGTCCGCATTGTTTCCAGCATAGGCCATCTAGGTTATTATATATTGTTTTTAGTCTATAAGGGACATAGTACCATCTATGGATTAACTTGACCATCATTTCATTGTATGAAGAGTTAATTGATGATTTCTTAACAATACTAAAAGTTTTAATCCAGTCTTCCTCCAGTGTTATGATTTTCAAGTCATCTTCCCAGGCTAATATACCCAAACTCTTTTCAAAGGGAGTGTTTTCATCAATTATATTACTAAATTTAGAAATGATGTGTGACGATTCATCTTTAATTAAATATTCTTCCATTTTCCAGATTTTGTTCATATTAATAATTTTGTATCCTAAGAGAGTAAGGTGTCTTTGTAGACCTTCATAATCTAACCAAGTAATTTTATCTACATTAAATTTCTCTTTGAGTCTTTTCAATTCCATTAAATTCCCTTTTTCAAATAGATCTCCCACCTTTCTAATATTATGTAGTTTTAGTAAAGACAGAAATAGTCCATTCAAATTATTTTTAAGAGAATCTATTGGTGCTGCCAAAGATGGGGACTGCACTATTAATAGTTTTGTTTTATTTTTATGCCATATGTTGATAATATATTTAATATTAGAAGGCAATTCTAAATTCCATTTCTGTTTATACTCGGTAATCCATAATATATTATCTATTGGGATTCTACCCGATAGGGAGTCCTCTAATGTTAGCCATCTTGGACTATTTTGTTTATAGTTATATCCGGCTGCTTGTGTGAGTATAATTTTTTTATTTAACTCTTTAATAGAGGGAGCATTTAGTCCCCCTTTCTCCAATTTCTTGCATGTTGTAGATTTTTTAATTCTTGTTTTTTTCCCCAGATAAATATAGTCGTCTAATGTGTCTTGAATGTTCTTTATGCAATAAACCGGTAATTTACCTGGGAGACATCTCATTATATATGTAATTTTAGGAATTAAACTCATGTTAACTGCATTTATTCTAGATAACCATGATAACTGTAAAGATCTCCAATCATTCACCTGTTTTCTTATTTGTTTCAATATATCATTATAATTATCTTTAAAGATATTTTTTATATGGTCTGGGAATTTTACCCCCAGGTGTACTATATGGGAGGACTTCCAGCAGTAAGAGTATGAGTTCACTAACCTATTTTTTTCTTCTAATGGTATGTTATAGGTCAGGACTTCGGTTTTCTGTTGATTAATTTTAAAATAGGAAAATTTACCAAATTCCTCCAGACTGGTCTGTAGTGCTCTACAGGAGTATTCAGGATTTGTTATTGTTATGATAATATCGTCCGCATATGCCATTATTTTATATTCCTCTTGTCCTATTTCAATCCCTCTGATTTCTGCCGAGTCTCTAATTTTAATCAATAAAGGTTCGAGGAATAAGACAAAGAGCAATGGTGACAGTGGACAACCCTGACGAGTACCGTTTGATATTAAAAATTTACCCGAGCTAAATTGTGAAGATGAAATATGTGCTATAGTATTTAAATAGAGGGGTTTTATTGCTGTTGAAGCACAACTTTTCAAACCAAAACTCTCCAGAACACTCTCTAGGAAGTCCCACCTGACCCTGTCAAAGGCTTTCTCTGCATCTAATGACAGGGTCAGGGAGGAGATCCTCTTTTTTTTTGCATAGTACAGGATGTCTAAGAGACGCCTTGTATTATCCGACGCTTGTCTATTCGAGATAAATCCTGTTTGGTCTGGATGAATTAGGGAAGGTATAATCTTGCTTAGTCTATTAGCCAAGATTTTAGAATAGATTTTAATATCAACGTTAATTAAGGAGATTGGGCGATAGTTTTTATAATCTTCAGGATTTTTTCCTTGTTTTAGGATATTAATTATTCTTATTTCCGTTAATTCTGATGGAATCATTCCTTCTTGTTTTATCTCGTTAAAGAGGTTACATAAAGTACTATTTAATTCTTTACTTAGATATCGATAAAATAAGTTATTAAATCCGTCTACCCCAGGAGTTTTATTTTTTTTATTTTTGGACACAATTTCAGATATCTCAATACTTTCTATTTGCTTATTCAGGAGGGTAAGTTGGGCTTCCGATACTTTGGGGAACTTTATATTATCTAGATACTGTTTAATCTCTTCTATTCCTGGCTTAACTAATTGATGATCTTTCTCTAGATTATATAAGTTACTATAGTAATCCTGAAATACTAATCCTATTTTGTCTGGATGCGTTTGAGGGGTGTTATTAAAATCTAGAATTTTTTCGATAATTTTTTTAATGTACTGTTTCTTCAATTTGTTGGCCAGAAATTTCCCTGATTTGCCCCCTTCAAAAAATTGTGTCTGCTGAAATTTCCATAGTATTTTATCTGATTGGAGCTGGAGAATCTTTTGTATTTGGCTATTTATATCTTTTATTGCTTTACTATTTTCACTATTTGGTGTCTCCCTAAAGATATCTTTCATCTTATTTAAATCCAGATAGAGAGTCCTTAGAGACTTACCTCTTGACCTATTCACTTCAGCTGCTTTAGCAATAAATATACCCCTCATATATGCTTTATACGTACACCACAAGGTTATATCTGAATTAACAGATGGCTTATTAATTTTTAGAAATTCCAGTGTTTCTTTTTTTAAGTATGCGACAAAATCTTCATCCTTCAGGAGCCAGGAGTCCATCTTCCAACTACTCTTTTTTCTTTGGGTATTTGTATTTAGGTCTTGTATGATTAATTCATTTAAAGAGTGGTCTGACCATGGTGTAGGACGGATATTTATCTTTTTAATTACTTTTAAAGTTGGAAGGTCAGTTAATATATAATCTATTCTGGAAAATGAGTTATGTCTGTATGAGAAGTGAGTATATTCTCGTACACCTGGATGTAAGATCCTCCATGAGTCTATCAGATTATTATCTTCCTTAATTTTACGAAATGCTTGTGTGAGTGTGTTTTGATTTTTATTTAAACATTTTTCTTGTTTTTTGTGTTTTTTGATTTTCGCGGTTTGGCCTTTAAATTAGTATTTTTGCAAGGTTTTTTAGCCCCCGAAATTCCGAGGTCGTTCCTGGCTTACTCGTACGTACCTGGCGGTGATTTGCACGCTCCTTTGGCCTAGTTTTCATTTTTTTCGGTCAGCATTTTTTTCGGTCGCTTTGCCGATTTTCGAGTGCCGTAACTCTGCAAATTTGGCTTAAATTTGCATGCAACCTCACTCCCAGGTGTCCTGGCATTCCTCCCATGCTGTTTGCGAGTGTTTTTTAATTTTTGCTTTTCTTGTTTTTCGTGTTTTTTGATTTCCGATGTTCGGTCGTTAAAGTTGTATTGCAAGGTCGATTTTTTTTGCCCCTGAGATTCCGGGGTCGGATTTTTTTTTCTAAATCCCCTAAGTGCTTTGAGCTTTGAAGGCTTCTATGCGTCAATGGCTCGCCTCGCAAGCGTGATGACAACTTGCAGTTTAAAAATTATAATATGTGATGACCCTGTAGCAGTACTGCACATTCCATGTGGGTTAACCCCTTCAAGTCCAGACCATCACACAACATTGTGTAATGGGAAAATTACCCTGCACTCTCTAATAGGGTCAGATCATATTCTAACCACATACCGAGCACACATACATTCTTTAATCTTTAGCCTTACAAGCAACATGTCCCAATCTCCATAACAAGTGTCTTGTCCACTGTAATAGCCCCTGACATTAAAAACCAGTGTGCCAGAGTTCCAAATAACTAAGTTACTTGTGGGGGTGCAGAGTAGCCCCAACATCAGTCATGACACCCTCTACTTAATCACTATAAAGCTTTTCCTATATCATATTCATTTGCTCGCCTGATCTGGTGCACCACTATATAACTTCCTATATTACCCTCTCGCCCCATTTGGCAAATCACTACAGCCTTTCCTATTTAATTATTTTTCTCCTTCTCCTGAACCATCAAAAACATTTCCAAATTAAGTTACTCACCCGATCTGGCAAACCATTATATAGCCTTTCATATATCAACCTCTTGCCTGGCGGAACACTATACATGCTTTTCCCCCTCTGCTGAACCACTATAAAGCTTTTACTATTTAATTTGCTTGCTAGATCAGGTGAAGCATTCTACAGCCTTTCTATATCAACCTCTTACTCCATCTGGCGAACCTCTATACATCTTTTCCTATATCATATTCTTTCCCCCTCTACTGAACCACAGTAAAGCCTTTCCTAATTCATTCGCTCATGCCATCTGGTGAACCATTATATAGCCTTTACTATATCATTCCCCCCCCTCTACTGAACCACTATAAAGCCCTTCCTAATTAATTTGCTTGCTTCATGGTGTGAACGAGCACAAGATCGTATGTTAAAACAATCTATTTTTTTAATTACACTAACAATAGCTAACAATCTAATTTTTAAGCCTGCTTACATACAAAGTCTATCCTGCCTTCTGGATGTTACATGAGTAATAACAGATAATAGAGCAAGCAATGAAGACAGTGATTTTACCCTGCACCTAGGACTGCACTGACAAGTTAACCCATAACTGACGGTTAAGGTGATTTCAGCATTACATGTTCTGAACAGAAAGATTTGTTAAGGGTTAACAGAGCTGAAGCTGCGGGTCTGGCAGTCAGTGACACATGTAAACACAGAATGTATTTGATTTGATTTCTCATCGAAAAATGCACAGATTTAAAAAATACAAACATATTTTCAACATGCTTTTAGGAGATCTTTACTGTGGTGTGGTCCAAATGGTTAATTATCTAGATATTGATCCCACAAAGACCATTTCAAAGTGACTCTATTTCTGGAATCACTACATGTTATTAAATAATCCATTTCAATATGTCTATTCCGCATTATGATTGATTGCTCTTATTTCACTCCAACTATCTTCCATTTCATGTCATCAGCCATTTGGCCACCAAAAGTATATGTACCATAATACCATTGCTTTTACCATCAATTCCTTCAGGAAAAATATGAAAATGACTAGTTCCAGGGGAAGGGCATACATCTTTTTTAATTGTTAATGATATATGGGCGACACACATGTTCCAGAAGTTTTGTATCTTTTCACAGGTCCACCACATATGCCCCTGAGTACCCTTTTCGGTACAGCCTTTCCAACATGTATCTGAATGGATTGCAGGATCAATCTTATTCAGTAACTTCGGCACAATATACTATTTATGGAGAATCTTAAAATGAGTCTCTCTAAGAGAACTTTTATTTTATATTCATTTCCGTGGTTGCACAGGCTTTGAACCATTCTTTTGCTACCCAGATTGTTCCAAGATCTTTTTCCCAACTAATCATACCTGATGATTTGTGATTCCCTTTTGCTCCCTCTCATATGTTAGAGCAAGTAGAAATTGAACATTTTGTTTGACCCTTTAAGCAAGCTTTTTCAAATGGGGTATAATCTGACCTCTTCAATAGTTTATGATCAGAGGTAAGCACCAGTTGTAATGTAGTGTAGTGGATCCAGTAGGTTCTAGGCACATCATTATTAAGTACTAAATCTTCAAAGGGTCTGAAATAGCCATTAATATAAATATCTGCCAAAATGTTCAAATTCCATAAGTTCCATTTCACCTTTTGTTCCAATGGACTTACCTCATAAAACTTTTGATCGGAGTTACAGGTGACGGGAAAGGTAAATTCCAAAACGCCAAGCACGTTTTAACCACTAATGGAGCCATTACAAGAACTCTATTTGGAAATTCTTTAAGCCAAATAAACTGCTCCAAATGATAATTCTGAGCGTGAGTTTCAATCTGGATACATTTTGGAATGTTCTTAGCCTCTCTAAATTTCATAAAGTGGTATAAATGTATATCCTCGGAATAATTAAATACATTAGGAGAAGAGAAACATACATGGCTTTCTTTTTAATCGTGACACCACTTACTTTAGCTTTCCGTCCCTTGTTAATGTAATGTTCAAGTGCACATTGATTTGTTTTAATTATACCCTTCAGAGTATTTAGGAGGATACTTCTTAATATGTACATGATTTTAGGAAGCATAAACATTTTAATGCTTGCTATTCTGCCAAACCATTTAAAGATTAAGTCTAATCCATTCCTTCAACTTCATGCATATTGGTGTATATATTGTTCCTAAATTGCTTTTTAACATTATTGATAAAATCAGGGTAAAGGTTATACTATTTTGCTCCCATCTAAAGGAGTACTCTTTTTTTAATCTATCATAAAATGTATTCTCAATACTTCTGTCTTAGTGGAGTTGATAGTATAAGAAGTTGCTATAGATGCCAATAGTAGTGATAAGTTGTTTTATTGAGTTTACATGATCTGACATCACAATTATAACAATAACTGCAAAGAGAGTTATCTTTGAAAGAGTTACAACAATCTATACACTTTATATCCTTGTTCCCTCTTATCAAGCAGGTCAATAATTCTATGCAAGGGGCAAAGATCAAAGGCGACATAGGGCACCCCTGTCTTGCTCCATTTCTTATTTTGAATGTATCTGATCTGTACCCTTTACCAGATACGTATGCAGACACATTTGAATATAATGCCATTATAGCTTTAGATCCAAATCTTCCAAAACCGAACGCTTTCAACATCACTTCAAT
The DNA here is from genome assembly GCA_027410445.1 of Discoglossus pictus. Lineage (NCBI taxonomy): Eukaryota > Metazoa > Chordata > Amphibia > Anura > Alytidae > Discoglossus > Discoglossus pictus. The sequence goes on along the minus strand of CM050163.1, from coordinate 203,086,098 downwards.
TAATTTCCAAGTAATGATGTCAAATGCTTTTTCGGTATCTAACGCCACCGCCACTGCTGGGATTTTCGTAAATTTTGGCATATGCAAATATATCAATCAAGTTTCGCACATTGTCCGGACCCTGTCTCGCTTTTATGAACCCGGTTTGATCTGGGTCAATAAGTTATTGTCTTAATATATAATAATGAGATTGGACGATAGTTTGTACAAACAGACTCCTATTTACCTTTTTCAGTGGTTTTTATCTCACTAAAGGTGTTTTTCAAATGTTTTACTACAGATTTTAAGAATATTCTATAATAACTACTAGGAAACCCATCGGGGCCCGGGGCTTTGTTGATCTTTAAAGTGATACGATTGTTATTGGATCTTTAGTCCAATATAGATGCTGAGTGCTAAGTCCGTCAAATGCCCCCACTTCCTTGTCAATATGATCACATATTATAATTGTCCAACTACGATTCGTCGTCACGCTGTGTTGCGTAGTGCGTACGACTTAGCGATGAGCGCCACAGGCGTGCCGTTAAACCGTACCACTTTGCCAAACGTACGACTTTACGATGAGCGCCGCAGCGAGCCGTTAAACCGTAGCACTTTGGCAATGAGCGCCACAGGCGCTCATTGTAGGCGAGCCTCGCGTAGCGAGGGCGAGCCGTTAAACCGTAGCACTTTTTTACACAAGACGCAGGACAAAAATACGAGATGAAAAAAATTACGAGATAAGCGGCGGAACCAAAACAATAAAAAAAACACTAAATACACACAAAAAAATAATAAAAAGGTCACTTACAGCATGGGGAACCAGTCAGGACGTCTGGGAGTGAGTTGGAACTCCAATTTACATAGATTTAGACGAGTTACAAAGATCCAAAATCGGCTAAGCGAGAAAAAAATGTCCGCCGAAAAAAATGAAAACGAGGCTATACAACTACGAACTGCGTAAAACACAGCCACAGATGTATGTGCTCGAAAAACAACGAGACAAAGGATGCGCATTAAACGCACAATGAGTAAAAAAAGACAGTAGCGAGTACATTTTACGAAACGCAATTACAGATTTACGCATTAACACAGATTTACCGCCTTTGTCTCGCGCAGGCGAGCCTCGCATAGCAAGGCGAGCGTTAAACCATAGCAAAAAAATACGGCAACTTGCAAACATGAAAAAAAAGACAAACACAATAAATCCACACAGCACATACATAAAAAGCTTACTGACAGCAAGAGGGAGCATCCACGACCTCAAAAAACAAAGTTACACCTTCATTTAGCTCAAAATAAAAGAGTTTAGACAATAAAAAATTCAGAAAAAATGGCGGCTGAACAAAACTAAAACGAGGCTACAGCACTATAACCACGGAAAACACGTACGGATAATCCGCTAAGATGCATACCACACATTACCCGACATTAAACGACGTACGGATGATCCGCTAAGACGCATACCACACATTACGCGCCATTTTACGATAATGCGGAAGTACACAGCTACGTTAACGGTTTCGGCTCGCGCACGCACACTATTACACAGCACCTCCACACCACTAATGCTACAGCAACATCAACACAGATTGCCAGCTCTTCAACACAATGCATAAAAATAGGTAAAGTATATTAATTTATTAATTTGAATTCTATATTTCAGTAGTACACACAAAACAACATTAGCTACCTTACATTTTTTGACAGGCAATACGCTAGTTCTATATATGCAGGGTATGTTGCGCTGCTGTTGTACCGTTCTGGTAAATCAAAGGAGACTGCTGCTTCTCTGGGGGCACCGTTCATAGAGATGCCCAATATAAGAGTGTGGAAATCGCAGAGTTGTTGTTGGAGAAGTGCAAATGCTCCTGACCAGTACCTGGATGTTCGGTGAATCTGTGCAGCTGGATGGAGTGTAGTTGTATCATTGGTTGATGATCTTTCCAATCTTGTGTGTGAGATGATGTATTGATAAAGTTCTCGTTATACAAAGAACATACACAATCGTATATAAAAATTCCAGTTTATTTTTGTTTTACAGAATTCTCCGCCCTCTGGGTCTGAATTTAGGTCATGTAAAAACAATAATGAAGCAATAAAATCCAAAGTGATAAAAAATGCTGATATATAATCTATCCCGAAATGCCCAAATAAATGGATGATCAAAATGCATTTGACTGTGGTGAAAACAGCTTCCTCAGTGATAATATAGTTCTGTGGGTACATATGAAAGAGTCAAAAGTCTATATTATAATATGGAGTACAGCTTTTATGACTCTTCTATGGTAAGCGGATAGCAGCAGGTGGTCCTTAGACTATTCTGTTCTCTTTTTAAAAACTAAAACATTTTCTTGATATACATAAAAGTAATAATAATAATGAATAATAATCAATAAACATTATGTATAGGAATTCTATAAATCCAACTACTAAGTACAAGTACAGTTTTACAGATTGTTATATATACACAGATATGGCTAATACTGGCATTATAACACTACAATCACTACATATATATCTATATATGTGTATATATATATATATATATATATATATATATATATATATATATCTGTATATATATATATTTAGATATATATATTTATTTATATAATTGTTGGATATATATATATATATATGTATAATTTTTAGACCTCATATATATTATGAATGAGTTTTCTAACTTATAACATGCACTATGAATAGGTTTTCAGCATTGTGATTGTAGCGTTATAATAGCAGTATTAGCCGTATCTGTGTATATATAACAATCTGTACTTAGTAGCTGGATTTATATAATTCCTATACATAATGTTTATTTATTATTTATTATTTTTATTATTATTACTTTGATTTATATTTATATTTATTTATTTATTTTTTATGTACATATAACAATCTGTAAAACTAATTGTAGCTGGATTTATAGAATTCCTATACATAATGTTTTATTGATTATTATTATTTATTATTCTTATTCTTATTCTTATTATTACTTTTATGTATATCAAGCAAATGTTTTATTTTTTTAAAAGAGACCAGAATAGTCTGAGGACCCCCCCCCGCTGCTATCTGGATAGCATAGAAGAGTCATAAAAGCTGTACTCTGTATTACAATAAAGACTTTTGACTCTTTTATATGTACCTACAGAACTATATTATCACTGAGGAAACTGTGTACACCACAGCAAAACGTATTTTGATCATCCGTTTATTTGTGCATTTTGGTATATATTATATATCAGCATTTTTTATCGCTTTGGATTTTATTGCTTCATCATTGTTTTTACATGACCTAAATTCAGACCCAGAGGGCGGAGAATTCTGTAAAACAAAAATAAACTGGAATTTTTATATACGATCGTGTATGTTCTTTTGTATAACAAATCTATATCAATACATCATCTCACACACAAGATTGGAAAGATCCTCTACCAATGATAACTACACTCCATCCAGCTACACAGATCCACCGAACATCCAGGTACTGGTCAGGAGCATTTGCTCTTCTCCAACCACAACTCTGTGATCTTTTATTCTCTATTTCTTTTTTGGAAATATCTTCTCCTAAGGTCTCACATTGTTCTCTAGTTATTTTGGGGAGATTTCATTTCTTCAAAAATGTTGCGATCATGTCCGAGGAAGGTTTAGAGAAATTAGGCTTATCTTCCAGATTATAATAGTCCATAAAGATCTCACATATGTCTTTAGGATTGTATTTTGTCTTTCCTTTTAAATCCATCTGAATTTTTTTGTTACTATTTTTTATTTTTAATTAGAGTGACTAATAAACTATGATAATATTTTTGCTGTAGAAGCCAAAGTATATTGCCAATTTGTAATTGACATTTTTTATTTCATGTGGGCCTGGATTTTTGCAATTTCAGAAGCAACCTCCGGATCTGGTAGGATTTTTTTTTTCTTTCTAGCCTATTTAGTTCTATATATAGTTTTCTCAACAGGGTAGCTTTTTCTCTAACTTTTTTGACTGCTTGGGATGTCAAAAAGCCTCTCATATATGCTTTTTGTGTGTTCCATGAGACCATTTTTTAAGAGATCGAATTTTCATTTTACCTAACAAAACCATCAATTTATTTCTGAATTTCCTCTTTATCCCTTAAAGACTGAAGAGATTAGCATCAATTCTCTTGATTTTATTATTATTATTATTATAAGAAGGGTATCCATTCAGAGAGAGTTTGATGTGGCCATGATCTAATTGCTATAGGTCCAATTTCTGTCTTAATCTTTTTATCTGAAAATAGCTTGGTCCACAAGAAAATAATCTACAGTATTCTAGAGAAGGCTTTATGGCGACAAGAATAAAAAGTGTAGTCCAGCTCCTCTGGGTGTGCAACTCTTCAAGCGTCATATAAATTAAATTTATTTAGGGTCTCATCAAATTTCTTAGCTTTCCTTTCAGTCCCTGAATCTGGAGTCGTTTTGTCATTAGATTTTCTATCAAGTATAGGGTCAAGAAACATATTTAAGTCTCTGAATATTATCATTATCTTTATTAATTTTACCAGTCCATATAACAAATCTACCTTCTGGATCAGTTTCAACATGGTCACTTATTACATAATTCCTTATATTAAACAAAATAGACACTCCTCTTGATATGTTCTTAAAACTAGAACTAATACAAGAGTTGAAAATTCTGTTTGGCAGATTTGTCTCTTTCCCGCTAATCCAGTGGGTTTCTTGGATGCAGACAACGTCTGCATTCTCTTTCTGAAAAAAAAATGTAATGTTGAGTGTCTTTTGCACAGCAAATTCAGACCATTTACATTCTGTGATAGGATAGTCATAGAGGAAACCATTCCAATTGATCAGAAACTCTAATTACAGCTATCTGCCTTCTATTTTGCCACCTACAACTCCAGTAAGTTCTGTCACAGGGTTTAATCATCCCAATTTGGGGACTCTTTTTCAATTTTTAAAATACAGTAAAGTTGCTATGGTCCTTAGGTAATCATGCAGTTTGTTGTTGGTAGTTGGATCTCTTGGTTTCTGCTCAGCTTCCAGATGTGGCATTCCAATGTGATGTACGGGTGTTTCCAAGTAGTAGCAATCACTGTGGTAATATCTTAGCTACTATAGTGCTGAAGTGGTGTTCTTCAGGAGAGGAAGCCCTTTATTGAGTGACATTATAGATACATATGTATTATATTATCCCAGTGATTGCGATTACTATGTCTCTTTAGTAATGCTGATGTTAGTATAGTCATGTTATGTCACATCAACTGGAAGCACTGCAGGAACAGATGCAGCTACCAGCTACCAACTGAATGGACTAAATAACTACCTAAGGACTGTAGTAGCATTAATTTGCACACAAAATATTATTTTAATTTCATCTTAGAATACTAAGGGACTGAAAAGGTTGCAGTTGTAACTCACTTCTACCAACTTCAGTGTTATACAGTGGACTCAATTTACTAATGTGATAGGTTTGTCACAAGTGGAGGGAGATGTGTCGTGTTGCAATGCTATCCAATAGATCCTATTCATAGAACTGTAAAGATGTCTCTCCAAAAAATTCATAGGAATTAGAGAGGGATCATCTCAGTAGACCCCACTCGTGATAGTGAATATAGCTCCATATATTTCTAGGTATATTCAGAACTAGTCAGAAGCTTTGTGCTCTAGAGTTAGAGCTTTAAATAATATATAATGTGTTCTAGTCAAACCATTTAATTCTCAGTATCCTCTACCTTATTAATTTCCCTGCTTTGATTTGTTTCAATGTATTAACATTTGCAAATGGGAAAGTATAATTACCAAGAAAACAGAACAGAACATTTTTAACTATAATGGATTTTGTCATTAAAGCATTTAAATTAAACAAAACATTTTGATAAAGAAGTAATCTGAAATGTAATTTAAAAGTCTAGTTTAATTTAGGTGCATAACTAAGTAACAAGTCAAGGAGACCAATTAAAATAATTCAACATCCAAGAAGACACTCTAGCTGCTCTTTCTCTGGCACCACGGGATGCACGTTTTTTAATTGATCCTGAGTTTAAAAAGTTACACAGATTCATTTCCTGCCCCTGCATTCCCTGGACAGACAGAGACGCATAAAAGCAGATAGATATCATTATAATGTTCTCATGCAGTCCTTTCGTGCTAGTGGTTTCCTCCTCAAGCATTAAGATGACCAAACCTATAGAAGGTATTAGTTGCTTGTTCTCTCTTTGCAGTAAAACAAAATATGTAGTAGATGGATATTCTGGGTGGAAACAGTGCTAAGAAAACTGCCGGAATGTAGATGGTCTTTTTCTGTCTCTAGATGGAAGACACGAGTAGATTTGATGCTACCTGCAAAAGAGAGAACCTACCAATTAGATGGTAAGCCCTAACAAAAGCATGGCCCTCCGCTTCTTCAGTAAAAATATGTGCTTGTTATGGATTCTCCCTAAATGGATTCCCTTTATATATGTAGCTCTACAGAATATGTTGGTGCTTTATAAATAAATGATAATAATAATAATACAGGTAGTGTATTGATAAGGTAAATCTGCATAGCAGACAATAAAAAATGTATAAAATAATTCTGTTCTTGAAACCCCCTTAAAAACATTATTCTGACCACTGATGGGTTAACCATTGAAAACAATGATATATGCTTAGAGGACATCTATTTTAAAAGAAAAATTATATGATGGAGTATTTTAACCTTTTTATTTAAAGATTCATAGAGTGTATCTTATACTTCAATAAAAGATTATAAATGATTGCTGTATTAACAGTATTGTATTCATAATTTATACAAATTGAAATTATACAGCTCAGGGTGATGTGAGTGGTAATAGAGCTACCAAATAATACATATTCCCATTAATCTGAACCTTTCACGTTATATATTTATAAGAATGGTGACCACCACTTGTAAAATAAGATCATATAATAATTATCTACTCATTTCACTTTTTCAGACTATAGAAGTTATAACTTTGGGGCGTATTATGTCGTTTTTTACATTAGTTGCTGGAAACTAGTGCTGCATTGTAATACTATTAAAATTTCAACTCTCTTCAGGGAACATAATCAACTTAAATACAGTGTAAAATTAAATTGGGACTCTGTCACCCCAAAATCAAGTGTGTTTAATTTATAAATTAAATGCAGTTAAAAAAAATGATTAAACAGAAGAGCCCTGCTCCCAAAAGCATCAAATGAAAAGGAATTGTCAACCTTTCTTATTTTGATAACTGACTGTATGTATCTGGGTATCTTTGTTCAAATGAAGAAAAAGGAAAGTTGTCTCGGGGGTAAGAAACACTGAAATGTGTTTCCTGCAGTGGTGTAAATCCTTACATATGGATGAGAGCTGAGAAACTATGGCAGGGGTTCCATGGATGTCCCTGACCATCATAGAAGGAAAAGCCAACATCTCCTGATGGCATGAGAGACATCTATAGAGTGCGCTGTGACTCATTTTTAAAGTCTCTACAGAAAATCGTTCCAGAAGAAATATTTAAAATTGATTTTGTGACTCCTGTATGCTAGATAAGCATTTTTATAAAATAAAATAAATACAAAGGAAATATAAGAGCTTTCGTTGATACTGATTTTTATTTAAAATGTATGTGAGTTCTGAATATTATGTCATATGTCCAGCTGCAGTATGGCTGCAGTTCCTGGTTGTCCAGATTGCTCATGGCTTCAGTTCAGAATGGCTTGTAACTTTTTAATCAGTACTAAGTGCTGCATGCTGTTTAGCTGCAAGATTAAATTGCTTCTGAAAATAGGTTTACAGTGCTTTGTTAATCTGTAGTAGATATAATCATGATAAAAATGAAACCCCCTAACATGCTTTAAATAGAGAGAGAAATTGTATATAAATAAATGTTTATTATTATACTACATCCATAGGATAACTGGTTATTGATTTTTATATTTCTACTAGCGACTTGCTCGTCAAAAGTGATGGGGCAATAAAATTGTAAGGCAGGTAATGCTGTTTGCCACAGACATTAATTTTTTTGGGTGGTCTGAGATCCTTCGGCGCTCATTGCGAGCCTCGCGCTGAGTACCTTTGGTACTTTGGCGCTCATTGCGAGCCTCTTGGTTGTTTTGCCTCTTCGTTGGGCCTCTTGCGGGCCTCTTGGTTGTTTTTTTTTTATCAGAGGCGTTTTTGCTGTCATTGTAAGGTCGGCGCTGATCTGCTTTTTGGGCTTATTGCAAGGCTGTCCCCTGGTGTTGTTTGTGTGCTATGAGCAGAGTTGGCGCTCGTTGTGAGGCGCGCGGTGAATGGCCTATTGTGTTTTTTTTTTTTCTGTATATGTATTTTTGTATGCTAATTAAATAAGTAATACATTAATAAAATAATATACTTTACCTATTTGTAAGTAATATATGCAGGAAGCATTGTGCTGAAGAGCTGACAATTTGTTTTGACGTTCCTGCAGTATACAATGTAATGTAGGTTTGCACTGTTGTGGAGCTGAGGTGTATGTGTATGTAGTACGCAGGTGTGGATGATTTAGCGTCCTTGCTAAAAGTGTATCTTGTACCTCGTACAGCTTTTTGGAAAAGCTGTATGTGCTTGGTGGTGTTTTGCAGCTTTAGGGTCGCGTAGCCTCGTTTTCGTTTATTTTCGGCACCATTTTTCTCTCACTTAGGGGATTTTCGTGTGTCTAAACTCGATAAATTGGACTTAAATTCGTCCGTTAAGGTCATATTTTTGCAAATTCGTAATGTTTTTTTTGTAAGTCCCGCGGCTCATATTATTTTGTGTAAGTCTGTATTTAATCATTGCGTGTCTGATGTTTTTTTTCAAAGTCCCGCATGCAAAGCGTGACAACGTTTCGTAGTTTGACAACTATTATATGTGATGAGCAATGAGAGGCAGTGGCGTAGATGTGAACACTGAATATTATCACTAATATAGTTTCTAAAGCATGTGTAGCGCTCTAGAAACTGTTTGTATGGATTTCAGTACAAGCCGCAGTGCGCACGGTGCGGCGCCAGCAACTCATGCACAAAGCGCAGCGCAGGCCGGAACAGGGGGGAGGGGGGAAGGGACAGAGGGGGAAAGGGGGAAAGAGACACAGGGGGGAGGAGGGGGGAAAGAGACACAGGGGGGAGGAGGGGGGAAAGAGACAGAGGGGGAAAGGGACACGGGGAGAGACACAGGGGAGGGAGATGAGGGAAGAGACAAGAAGAGGAGGGGGGGAGAGAAAGATATAGGGGACGGGTAAACGACTAGTTTGTTATAAATTATAACAAAAGCATTTATATATTTTTAACCAGCTAACATCATAATTCAGCAAAGACAAAAAAGTAAGATATGTATTTGCTTTTTTTTATATGTAAGAAAGTGATCAAGTAAAATTGTGCTTAAGGTAACTGCCAACAATATATTATTTAAGAAAAAATGAACCAATGCTTCATTTAGGAACTTTAGGCCAGTTATAGAATTGACCTACAGAGATATTGTCAGGGCTGATATCAGTGTCATGATCCCCTGCTGGCCTTCTCTTCTTTGGCTCAGCATCTAAGGGTACAAATGCACTATCCAAAGTGCTTACAGTATATATGTGCCTGTGTTTCCACTTATCTTGTATTCCTAAAGATGCAGGTTACATAAATTACAATCCAGGAATGTATGGTCCGGTCAAATTTTCTCCTGCACCCACTCCATCTTGGTTGTTGCACTTATCAGTTCCAATAATTGTTTTTGTGGAAACCATACAATTAAACTCTCGGCCTATATAAAGTCACAGCAAGTGAACAACATTAGCTCTCTTGGACAATATCTTGATTATTGTTTAGACAAGCTATCTCCTCGCCTACATGCAAAAGAATTGTGTGTTTCTTACTGATCTAAATTGTATGTACACCGTACTCCGTTACTCAGATAGACCTTCCCATGGAGATGCCTTTATAAAAAGGGCTTTTTCAGTTTTACCTCTGCCCTAGGCTGCTCATATTTGAACACTTGCATTGCTGCATTTAAATCTCTTCTTTTGATCTTGATATATATCATAGCCAATGGAAAAAGTGATCATTAGCATTACGTCAATGAGAAAGGGGAGGGTAGATTTCGAAGTCCTACGTGCCTCAATTCCAGTTTGCGATCAGACCCTCAGGCCAGATATAATACAATATTAATAAAGCAGTAAATATGATATTCTATTACATCCAAGAGAGCTAATTGTCCACCCAAGCACTGAAGTTATGAAGGATAACCACCTGGGGTAATCTAGCTTTAGTACAGTCACTAGGTCTGTTAATTCTTGAAGAGATACGTTTCTATCTCCAGGATGGTAGACAAGAAGGATTCTATACCCTAGCCCTGTAGACTTTCTTGCTCCTACACACTCAATACATTTAGGCTGTTCAATAAAAAATAATCTGCTATTCATACCCCCTTTTGTTCCTGTCTTAAGCCATGGAACCTTACATAAATGGCTACTAGAGTTGCTTCTAAGGCCTGAATTTCCATCTAGTCAAGCTTCATTGACACATGTTATGTCTGCTGAATTAACAAGGTCTGATATGATAGCTGTTTTATGTCTTAGCAATCTTGCATTTCACAGTGCAGTTGTGATGCAAAAGTCAGTGAGGCCTATACATTTGATGCAATGTCTCCCTGGATAGAGAGAGCCTAGAGGGATACGTTTCTGATCCTATGCACCCCATGCTTGGGATTAATTACATCTTGTATATGTTGATTTTCTAGAGATGGTGAAGATACACGTAAATAGATACCTTAGGATACAAGGTCAAAAATTATATTCTAGTTGACTGTGATAAGGCCACCTAGGTGGGTGGTTGTCTGTTATTGGTCTATATCTGAAAGTTATGTGGCTTGGGCATTTCTTTACATTTAAAATTTTTTTTGAAGATACTTCCAGAAGTACCATATTTCTACACGTAGGTGTTGAGGTGTGGCCTAGTGCAACTTAGTGTTTCCTTGTTATCTGAACTGCCTGTGTAGGACCTTGCCTTGTTTCTTGACCTTCCAGACACTGTCTCTCTAACCTTGGCTTTGATTACTGAATTATGCTGTTCTGCTAGTTGTTCTGACTGTTATGGTCCCAGGGCCATACTTTGACTCTCACATACAGTCCAATCAAGGAAAGATTTTTCTGGCTCAGATATTACTACCACCGACTACATTCTGGTTGCTGCACTGATCCAGTCCAGTAAGTGTTTTTTGCCAAAAAAATAGGAGGTGCAACACTGAACCGATATAACACAGTGACAGCAGAATACCTGTTCTCAATTGTTGTGCTTATTAGATCTACTTCAATGTTTCTCAACTCCAGTCCTCAGGGACCACCAAAAATTCACACAGAAATCAGGACCCTGCAGCACTTCAAACATTTTAATTCCTCGCCGCGGGTCCTTAAAGGGCCTGCGGCACACAAATGGTTACCCCAAGTACTGTAAGTACCCTCGCGGCACCTAACTTTTACCCCCAATGCTGGGGGGCCCCATCGGGACTCCCACAGTGTCCCTAAAATAACCCTTGCAGCGGGGGTCCCGATCGAGATCGATCAGGACCCCCGTTGCATTTAAAATTTCAAATTTCCTGCCACAGGTCCTGAAAGGACCTTAAAGGTCCTTAAACGACCAGTGATAAATAAAACAATTAACCCCCTGCTACGGGGTTACTATAACCCCATCACTTATGGGGGTCTATACAGACCCCCATGAGACTAAAATTAACCCCCTCAGTCCAGTAGGGGTCTATATAGACCCCTATAGAACACTATTAACCCCTAGGTTAACCCTACAAGTGCCATGAGGGTCCTCCAGGACCCTCATGAAAAAAAAAATCTAAGAACTACACTATTAACCTTAACCATACCCCATTAACACTAACTAAACCCTATCATCCTCAACTGTCCCCCTTTAACCCTTACTGTGGCTATCTAACCCCATCTAGCCCTATGTAACCCCATCTAGCCCTATGTAACCCCCTCTAGCCCTATGTAACCTCATCTACACCTATCTAACCCTATCTACGCCTATCTAACCCCATCTAAGCCTAGTTAACTCCATCACTTATGGGGGTCTATACAGACAATAAACCACTACACTACCACTACAGCTATTGCATTGGGGGGTTAATGTTAGGTGCTGCTGGGGTACTTACAGTACCTCTGTGGCTTGGGGTAACAATTTGTGTGCCCTTTAATTTAAATGTTTGAAGTGCTGCAGGGTCACGATTGGGACCTTGAGGCAAGGGGTTAATGTAGGGACACTGCAACGTAACGGCTTAACAAGCCCTTGCGACTGCTCCAAGCTGTCAGTAAGCTGCGGCTCAATTTAAGCCATTTCTGGGTTTGCCGGGAGGGTGATCTTAGCATTTGAATAGGGATTGGGGCTTTCTTCTGTCCTATACTCTCGCGGCCAAGCAAGATAGTAGTAGTTGTGGCGGCCTCTTGCGTCTACTTATTTGCAAATTGTGGCATTAGAATGAGGCCCCTGGACTGTTGTAATCATTCTAGCTTCCCTTCTTTGACTTTGTTTTCTGGAGGTTAAACGTCAATTAGCATTTAGAAGTCCAATATGCGATCAGACACTGGCAATGTACAAAATAATGTAAATGAATGAAGGAAATGTTTTAGTCCATGCGGGTGGCCTGATATGTATTAACTCCTTGATTACCGAGATTGATATAACACAGAAATAAAATGTGAAATAATAAATTTTTGATTGCAGATTTGCAAGCTTGAGACTGATTTTTTTAATTTGCATTTACAGTGCTATGATTAGGTGTTTAAGCCCTTTGTGAGTCCTATCAGGTACTCATAGGATCTTCTTCTACATTTGCCATTTATAGATGTGAAAACATTTGTGGGTTTAAGGAATTGTAGCAATTGAATAGCGATTTTGCGATTGTAACATTTACGGCTTGGAAGATCAAAGGCTTAGATGGGTCAGAGTTACGATTTTTAACAACCTCAGAAATTTTCAGCCTGTAACCCGTTTGCGGGTAGCTAAAAGATGCTAAATGAATAGCAAATTAGTTTATGGGCTACAGGCTTCAGTAACCAACAATTGCTCAATTGAACAGGGGCCTTCATAGATTTTGGTTAGAGGTGTAGAGGAAACATTGAAACAAGAAAAGAATAGAAAGGAAGAAGAGTTCTAATGACAGAAGACGACTAAAAGATAATAAAAATTGCATATGGGAAAACAGATGGAAGAGAAGGGCAGAGTGACTTATCCAACAGTATGCCAAATTCCAAGCAAAGTTGTAGACACAACTATGTAGTATATATGCTCCTATGCCAATGACAGGCAACCTAATTCACTAGAAGAGACATATTTAAGACCCCCCAAGTCCTTGTACAATGTTGTCTTATGGACAGTGAAAGGTGAATTAATTGTCAATGCTGTAGAGAATTAACTGGGGCGGCCTGGGAAATTTCTGAGGGTTGTATGAGGCAACCGGGTCATTGTTGCTTTCCACTGCTTGATGTGCTATACATGTCTGTTTAATAAACAAAATACTAGGCATCATTACATTCATACTGCCAGTACAGTAATATTTGCTATTGGTGTTTACAACTACATTTTTTATAATCCCAATTATTTACTTTTTTCCAAGAATTTTGTTTTTTTCTGCGCTTTACTCCTTATGGCTAATTACTGATCTGATAGCAACCAGCCTTAAAAGTTACCTTCTAATAATGTAAGAAGAAGAAATATCACTCAGAGCAATAAACCTAACATGCCATTATGGCAAACTATTTTGGAGGATGTATTAATGTAAACTACATTTTACATAGGGTAAGATCACTTTATCATTATTTGAGTCCATACATGTGGAGGAAAGGTTTTCAAATGTTTTATTGTGCACTAACTGAAGGTTCTTTGATATTTTGCAACAGGGTACAAGGCTATCAGTGAAAAAATATTAAGTTGTGAAATAGGTTAAGGTAAGTAGCAGTGTGCACACACATTTTTTAGTTTAATGAATGAAATCTCCGTTTACATGTGTGACTGCCCCCCCCCCCCCCCTCCATGACAGATCTACAGCAGCAGCTGCGTGCAGAGAGCATAATCAGAAAGAGAGTTAACCTGTTCCGGACCGTTTCCAGGGCCTGGATTCTGGTGCATTGAGCCACCACAGAGAACAGACTGCCCCATTGGAAAATGGGTAGGGGAACTATATTGGCACATGGCAAATGTGTGTGGTGGGGTGAATAGCTCCAAGACATAGTGCCATAGTGTACCAACATGCTTCATGTGAGCTTATGGCATATGTCTCTGCCTTATCCTGTATACTGTATGTAATGTCCCATGTAATATTACTGTTTTCTGTGTTATGTTTAAACTGTGACTGAGTGATCACGGTGGGGTTAAAACAGGATATGCTGATTCTGCAGTGATCAGACACTGCTATTGTACTTTTATCTGTTCTGGCTCATTGTTAGCAATTTAAGGTAATCCAATCTGCCATGTACTCTATCTAAGGTTTGGACCACTCAGACACAGAGATGGCAGGATGTGTATTAGAAGGTAGCCATATTGTTCACATGTGCCAGCTATCAAGGTACTGCTAGACCCCATGTGGGGTCATATCCTGTAATTATCTGCCACACCCTCTCATTGTTACATTGTGTACACCCCCTCTAACTGCTATAAATATTGCTGACTTTTCAAAATAAAACAGTTCACTTCTGGAGACATATATAAATCATGTGTCTCTTATTTTGCTCCTGCGATACTGAACCTATCTCCACACTGCAAGTAACCTGTCCTGATCACTACCACAGGAAGTCTACTCCTGGAAGCGCTGATATCTGATGGAGAGACTCTGACTGATACAGAAGCCAGATATCAGACTTCCAAGAACCCTCACTGTCCTTGTGGATAGTTAACTTGTAGTCTATAGAAGGTGGCCCTGGGCAGTAATAGCCCCTACCCCAGGATCGTCACATAACCCTTCACAAATTCATCTGCTGGAATCAACTAAAAATTACAGTTTGGAGATAACATCTCCTGCTGCATTTCTGAAGTTCAGGGAAAACTATAAATCTTTGCCTTCACTCGTTTTTTAGGTATTATTAGTGTAATTAAAAAAATAGATAATATTAACATAGAATCTTGTGCTCTTTCACACCATGAAGAGCACTTATAGTGAGGTAAATGCCCATTTAATGAGTTATAAATTGAGTGGTGAGGCCAAGAACAAGAAAAGAGCAGGAATGTCAAACTATAGCTGTAACAGAGGAAGTTTGACATCACTGTTCTTCTTATTCTGAAGCAGGGATGTCAAATGGCAGCCATCATCCTCTAATAACAATCCAGAATTTCAGGATCTGTCTGATTAGGAACATCTGCAGCAATTAAAATTGTACTAATACAGCCTCTTATGCTCAAGCACAAAATACTGAACATAATGACTATTCTTGATACATTTTCAGGCTTTTAGTTTATAACTCATGTTCTGGAGGAAAAAAGGCCTGTTTTTTGTGATTAAATGAATATGAAAGCTGAATAAAATACATCACTTAGACAGTATGATTTATCTTAAACCTTAAAAAGAGGCAGGAAGAACGGATCAAGTTAGGATTAAATATGAAGTTGTAAAGGAAGAGCCTAAACTGGGAAGCGCTACTAGTCAGATTCTGTTACTGTGTGTAACTGCCACCAAGATACCCTCCTACACCAGCTGGACTCTATATCCTCCAGATGATGGAAAATACAGCCCATAGTCGGGGGGGAGGGGGTGGGGGGTGTGTAAAACTTGGTTAATTATTTTGAGAGATCAAGTAGTACAACATAAAACATTTCTCCTCAGCCAATCCTTCTTTATTGAATAACTTTTTCTGTAAAGTGAAACACAATAAACATTCTCATACCCACTCAGAAAACACAACTGAAGGCATTTAGCTTAATTTAGCACCAAGTAGCATCACTTCAGTCCCTACAAAGTCTTCTGCTGGACCATTGCCTGAGAGTGTAACTACATGGACATTTTAGCACTTAGGTGTTTAGTCGTAGACATATTAAGTTCACAATGGCTGAGACCTGTCTAACAGAGATCATTATGACTGAAGAAATGGTGGAGAAAGAAATACTTTAATTCTGGGTAAAGAGTTCAGAGGGAATCCAAGAAGGTGATACTGTGTTTCAGCATCATGTGGTCCACAGTGTCAAAAATAGAAGATGACTAGTCCCCTTTTTTTTTTTGGACTAGTTTTTTCGAATGTGAAAGATAATCGGCTGAGTCATATTGATTAGGAAAAAACCTATACTTACACCACTTTGTACCACGAAAACAGCCGTGATAACAATAAAAACAGAGTCCTCTGGTAATTTTCTCATGATTATAGTTTATTTAGACAAAAATGTGGATCAGTAGCAAAAACATTCAAAATGGCTGCTACTGACCAGCTGAAATGAACAGAAATATAAACATAGCTTTTTATACTCGCCCACATAAAGACAATGGTATAGCCCATCGTTCCCTCCAGGAGAATGAGACACCCCCACCAACAACTAATAACATTTTATTTACATATGATATCCATTAAGAATATAGCACGTACTTAAGATCTGTGTTTATATATACGTTATATGATACACTTCTATGCAGTAAATAATGCTTATTAGACCTTGGGGATGACTGAAAATACAGATTTGTTATGACTAAGAGCTGTTTCTGTCTCTAACTGAAACTTGCTAAGTCATGCAGATTTAACCATTTCATAACTTATATCTTAATAAATGGAAAATACTGGTTCACTGCTTATATCCCAGACAAATATCATACTCAATGAAAGAAGTGCTAATTTTATATAAAAACGCTAAAAATGTAAAGATATTTGTATTTTCTCAGCACTCCCCCATGACAATGAAAATTTTCATAAAAAGGAGAAAATACAAAAATGATAGGATGCAATCTAAATATAAATTCACATATATGTCATATCTTCAACCAAATAAAATAAAACGATAAACATAATAGGAAGTAAAGGTATGAACTTCCTACTGGCTCTTATACAGACTCAAGGTCTCTAAAAAATCCAGTATAGATGAGTTTCCTACAACATGGAGATATTACATCTTATCTCACAGAGTCCTTTGCACCTTTTACCTTAATACCTTCCCAACAAGAACATTACACAAGAAAATATAATTATACATAAAAACAATAAAATACATAATAATAATGTAAATTAAATAAACCAATACGATCCGTGGAATAATGTAAAAAAGTTGTTCAATAATAAAAAAAACACAGCACAAAGTCCAGATAATAAAGTCTGTTGAATGAAAGCTTTACAATTAGTGATTATAAAGTGGAGGCAAGAAAAAATCTAATCTTGATGGTAAAACAATACATCCATGAAAACAAGTTTATACTTATTGTATTAGGAGGCATTTACAGGAGTGCAGAATTATTAGGCAAATGAGTATTTTGACCACATCATCCTCTTTATGCATGTTGTCTTACTCCAAGCTGTATAGGCTCGAAAGCCTACTACCAATTAAGCATATTAGGTGATGTGCATCTCTGTAATGAGAAGGGGTGTGGTCTAATGACATCAACACCCTATATCAGGTGTGCATAATTATTAGGCAACTTCCTTTCCTTTGGCAAAATGGGTAAAAAGAAGGACTTGACAGGCTCAGAAAAGTAAAAAATAGTGAGATATATTGCAGAGGGATGCAGCACTCTTAAAATTGCAAAGCTTCTGAAGCGTGATCATCGAACAATCAAGCGTTTCATTCAAAATAGTCAACAGGGTCGCAAGAAGCATGTGGAAAAACCAAGCCGCAAAATAACTGCCCATGAACTGAGAAAAGTCAAGCGTGCAGCTGCCACGATGCCACTTGCCACCAGTTTGGCCATATTTCAGAGCTGCAACATCACTGGAGTGCCCAAAAGTACAAGGTGTGCAATACTCAGAGACATGGCCAAGGTAAGAAAGGCTGAAAGACGACCACCACTGAACACAAAAGCTGAAACGTCAAGACTGGGCCAAGAAATATCTCAAGATTGATTTTTCTAAGGTTTTATGGACTGATGAAATGAGAGTGAGTCTTGATGGGCCAGATGGATGGGCCCGTGGCTGGATTGGTAAAGGGCAGAGAGCTCCAGTCCGACTCAGACGCCAGCAAGGTGGAGGTGGAGTACTGGTTTGGGCTGGTATCATCAAAGATGAGCTTGTGGGGCCTTTTCGGGTTGAGGATGGAGTCAAGGTCAACTCCCAGTCCTACTGCCATTTCCTGGAAGACACCTTAGAAAAACATGATTTTCATGCAGGACAATGCTCCATCACACGCGTCCAAGTACTCCACAGCGTGGCTGGCAAGAAAGGGTATAAAAGAAGAAAATCTAATGACATGGCCTCCTTGTTCACTTGATCTGAACCCCATTGAGAACCTGTGGTCCATCATCAAATGTGAGATTTACAAGGAGGGAAAACAGTACACCTCTCTGAACAGTGTCTGGGAGGCTGTGGTTGCTGCTGCACGCAATGTTGATGGTGAACAGATCAAAACACTGACAGAATCCATGGATGGCAGGCTTTTGAGTGTCCTTGCAAAGAAAGGTGGCTATATTGGTCACTGATTTGTTTTTGTTTTGTTTTTGAATGTCAGAAATGTATATTTGTGAATGTTGAGATGTTATATTGGTTTCACTGGTAAAAATAAATAATTGAAATGGGTATATATTTGTTTTTTGTTAAGTTGCCTAATAATTATGCACAGTAATAGTCACCTGCACACACAGATATCCCCCTAAAATAGCTAAAACTAAAAACAAACTAAAAACTACTTCCAAAAATATTCAGCTTTGATATTAATGAGTTTTTTGGGTTCATTGAGAACATGGTTGTTGTTCAATAATAAAATTAATCCTCAAAAATACAACTTGCCTAATAATTCTGCACTCCCTGTAGATGGTAGATGTAATTTTATAACCAATAGTTGCACTGATATGACTAATAACCCAGAGTGTATGCATGACAACTTCTTCTCTTCCAAATTACTATTCCTTATCGGATGTTAGTACATACTAAATCCTAGCAAGTTGATAGAATAAAGTGCAAACATGTTAGAAGCCAAACAATAGTAAAAGGAAGACAGGTATAGTAAAGAGTAGAAAAAAGGAAAATGACAACAAAGTGAAAACAAATGCTGAGAAACTTCATGCAGGCCCTTCTTTGTCCATACAGTAAATGATAAACAGGTGGATCACTTTCTTTTGGATGGTGAGATTCTCTGGTCAAAGCAATAGGCTATCATGTGCAGATCTTCAGTATGTGGCTTTCTGACAGGTCCTTACATCTTTTTTCTTTTGCAGCAGATATACAGTATCTCACAAAAGTGAGTACAACCCTCACATTTTTGTAAAAATTGTATTATATTTTCATGTGACAACACTAAAGAAATGACAATCTGCTACAATATAAAGTAAGTGTACAGCCTGTATAATAGTGTAAACTTGCTATCCCCTCAAAATAACTCAACACACAGCCCTTAATGTCTAAACCATTGGCAACAAAAGTGAGTACACCCCTAAGTGGAAATATCCAAATCAAGCCCAAAGTGTCAATATTTTGTGTGGCCACCATTATTTTGCCAGCACTGCCTTAACACTCATGTGCCTGGAGTTCACCAGAGCTTCACAGGTTGCCACTGAAGTCCTCTTCCACTCCTCCACGATGACATCACAGAGCTGGTGGATGTTAGAGACCTTACACTCCCCCGTCTTCCATTTGAGGATGCCCCACATATGCTTAATAGGGTTTAGGCCTGGAGACATGCTTGGCCAGTCCATCACCTTTACCTCCAGCTTCTTTAGCAAGGCAGTGGTTGTCTTGTAGGGGTTTTTGGGGTCATTATCATGTTGGAATACTGCCCTGTGGCCCAGTCTCTGAAGGGAGGGGATCATGCTCTGCTTCAGTATGTCACAGTACATGTTGGCATTCATGGTTCCCTCAATGAACTGTAGCTCCCCAGTGCCAGCAGCACTCATGCAGGCCCAGACCAGGACACTCCCACCACCAAAATTATACATCTATACTGAGGAAAGGTAGTTAAAATAATCCCTAAGTGACAGATAAAAGGATAAAGCACAAAGAGCACAAAAACACTGATATGAGATGAAACCCTCCGTTCTAACATAAACAGCAATGCAGATAGTGTTTAGGCAGCATCTGATATCAGCAGGTAAATTCATATAGGGGGAATCAACACAATTTGGACATTTCCGCTTAGGGGTGTACTCACTTTTGTTACCAACTGTTTATACATTAATGGCTAAGTGTTGAGTTATTTTGAGGGGACAGCAAATCTACACTGTTATACAGGCTGTACACTTACTACTTTACAATGTAGGATTGTGTCATTTCTCCAGTGTTGCCACATAAAAAGATATAATAACATATTTACAAAAATGTGAGCGGTGACCCACTTTTGTGAGATACTGTATGTATTAGCGTATGGTCATGACAATGAGCAAGAGTTTGAATATGTCCTTCATTGGGATTGGCCTTAATTATAGGCATGATTCTCGTATCCCCCTTCTTCAATGTCCTTAGGCAAGCGTACGGTGTATATTTGCAAAGTTTCATATAGGTATTCCTTCTGGGTGATGGCCTTGTCAATCCATTTCTGTATCAGTCCCCTTATGCAGGGAACCACACAACAACCACAAGTGACCAAAATGGCAAGCATGACACCGATTGAAGTCATCACAGGGAGGGCTATGCCCTGCCATCTTCCGAACCACGACTGAAGCCAGCTAGTGAATGGGTTTTCCATTCCTGAATTTTCTGCTAGTTCATTTGACAGGGCGGTCAATCCCTTCAGGGCTTTGGTAACTGTTTCATCAGGTACATCATGCATAAGTATTTGTCTGACCATTTCATACTTTCCTTATTTTCTCCGCAGGGTACGATTGCACAAAAGTCAAACTGTGCTGTTCCTTCCTGACATTCAGTAAAGGTTAGGTTTGTGGCTTCAGGTATCCATCTCACCTCTGAAGCTATCTCTTGACCAAATGGTGGTTGACCATTCTTTCATTTTCCTGGTTAGCTTTTGTGGATTTGTCCCTTAATCTGTTTTTGTATATTCTCCCAGATCAGGGTAGGTATTACTATAATGGCAGTGATATGGACCAAGATTCGTATGGACTTTCTCATCTCACACCATCCTGGACTTCTGAAGGGCAGCCACAGTCTGTGCTTGGGCATCATTCTAGGGATCCCTTCCTGCTTCCCCAAGGCTCCTCTAATCTGTCTGAACACGGCAGTATCTTCACTGGGTTTGAGACGAGTGACTCTATTGGTTTCACTCCCCTTTGTAGCCAGACTTTGTGTAGCAGACAGGTGGGGGTTACTCAGGTTAGCAGTTAGGTTCCCAGGTAGGTGCCGACAGAGGGACCCTCTTGCAGTGGGTCAGATATATCCAGGAGGTCTTTTCTGCAATTTTCACAGCTGTCGGGTTAGCCAACAAAACCTGTTAAGGACCTTCCCACCTGGCGTCCATCCAGTCGTTCCTTTTGATTATTTTAACAGGTACTCATTCTCCTGGTTTTATCAGTGTAGGTAGTTCCTGGTGTTCCTGTATAAGGAGTCTCTAGTCAGCAAACTCTGTATCTGTTGTTATCAGGATAGGTACTTGGTAAAGACTGTCTCTCATCATATATCAGGGCATGCTTGTTTTGTCCGACTCCACAAGCACATACTCGTCGTCTTCTTGTGGGGTAGGCAAGTGTGACAAAAAATCCAAACATACAAGAAACTTCCAAACATCTTTTAACTAGACATCCTCACATCCTATACACCTATCCTAAAATTTCCCTAACTGTAACATCAATTTAACATATGCATAACTCTGTAATAAACAAGGGGTGGTATAAACTAAAATTAAGCGATAATGTAAATCATGCAAAGCTAATAACTATATAAAATAATTGTAACATATATAATCAACCATTATTTTCTACTCCTGCTACAGCAACAAAAATTATCATTAGGACAGTATAAATACTATTAATTATGTCTCTATATGTGATAAGACATTACTTGATTTATCTTGCAACAGTTTGTATATTTAAAAGGAAATTGCTAATCTTATTACTATCAATATACATTTACTAATAAAGCTCTAAAATCTTTTCTTAAGAATAGATGTCACAATATTATAGTATTTATCGAACATGGATAAACAAAACATAACACATAAAATAATTTCACCTCTTTAAGCCTTAAAAATAATTAATTCTATTGAACATGTGCTTTTTGCACCTAAATATTACTAAAATATGTACTGTGCTACTGCAATGATCTCAGAGGAGATATAGTGGGTATTACAAGTTTGTTCTGGCAAAAAGTAAAACAGTTTTGTTTTTACTCAAACATTTTCTGTACACGACCTTGAATAGAACTAACAATTCGGTAAAATTGGATCTTGGCCAGTATATCAGTATAATGAAATAATAATAGAGCTTCAATGAATGTAATATTATATATATAATGTGGAAACTATATTATATATATATATGCTTTTAAACAGTTTTTTTATTGTAATAAAACCTTAAAAATCTTTATTTTTATTTTTTTACAATAACCCAGTTTTTTTTACCAATGACTGTATTTACTTGTAACTAATATTCTCAAATATCAACCTTTTAAAAAATATTTAACACAATCATTAACCAGATTTAAATAAAACCTTAATTCTGATTATCCAAAATGGCAGAGGGTATAATGTACAATCTTTGCACAAAAATGCAATGATATAATTTGGACACTATTTTTTTATATGAATATTAATATTCAGCATACACCATTCCAGGAGATCAACAGCAAATCTTCTCTTTCAAGCAAATTCACATGACAATCAGAACATACATGATGTCCTCACACATGTACAGATCTCAATCTCACACACTTCCAAACACTGTAAACAAACACACAAATCTTCCTTTTCTTCAATTTCTCACACAGCACTTACTGCACATGGTACTGACACTCAATACTCACACTCAGTACTCACAGTACATACATGCATGGGCCCAATTCATTTGTGCTTCTTTGCCATCAGCTACTTTTTTTCACATCAGCACCATGCAAATGTACAGTGGGGGGAAAAGCCATCAAATCTTGGTGAGAACCTCCTTCCCTCAGCCAGGGCATTGAAAATGGGTCGTGGATGGGTATCCCAGGATGACAATGACCCAAAACACACAGCCAAGGCAACAAAGGAGTGGCTCAAGAAGGAGCACAGTAAAGTCCTGGAGTTGCCTAGCCAGTCTCCAGACCTTAATCCCATAGAAAATCTGTGGAGGGAGCTGAAGGTTTAAGTTGCAAACATCAGCCTTGAAACCTTAATGACTTGGAGAGGATCTACAAAGAGGAGTGGGACAAAATCCCTCCTGAGATGTGTGCAAACCTGGTGGCCAACTACAAGAAATGTCTGACTTCTGTGATTGCCAACAAGGGTTTTGCCAACAATTACTAAGTCGAAGGGGTCAAATGCCTATTTCCCTCAATGACCTGCAAATCAATTTATAACTTTTTTGACATGCTTTTTTTTGTTTTGTTTTTTGTTATTCTGTCTCTTACTGTTAAAATACACCTACCATTAAAATTATAGACTGATCAATTCTTTGTCAGTGGTCAAACGCTCAAAATCAGCAGGGGATCAAATATTCCCCCCTTCCCCACTGTAGATAGCAAATCTACATTCTATCTTTTCATTTAACAGCTCCACTCTCAAAAAATCCATCTAGACAACACACTTTTTAAAGGTAAAGTAAACCTATCACTTTTTCTGGGTAAAGCAAGCCTCACTACTTTTTCCTAGGTAAAGTAAACATTTTCACTTTTTGTCGGTAAGTATTATTATTATTATTTTTATTTGTAATGCGCCAACATATTCCATATCACTATACAGGGGAAAAGAACAAGGACAAATATAATTTTAACAAACTGCAAAAAATGGAGGGCCCTGTTTTGAGCTTAGAATCTTTGTAGAAAATGTTTCTTCCAAAGCAGTCTACAAGATTGAAAACTCTCTACTTACAATATAAAGGGGATGGAAGAGGCACATAGGAAATAGCAAGGGTCAGGAAGAAAGTAAAGTTTCATTAGGTAGGAGGGTATGCAAAGTTAGAATGCTTTTTCATATAGAAGGAAAGGGAAAGCATCTGAGAAAGTAATTTGGTAAGTGATCCTAGTATGTAAAATGTTTTCTGCCCCTAGTGGTCAGATAGTATAATCTGTGAGTGGGAGGTGAGGGGCCTGTGTTAGGAGGTATGTCCCAAGAAGCCAGCAGAAGAAAGAGAGGGAGAGGAGGTGGGATTTGGACTTGCAGAAGTGTTTCTGCTTATGAGCTTTAGAAGGGGAGGAGATAGAGAATGGAGGAATGAGAGTAGCTCATGGGAGCATAAAAGAGGAGAGGAGAGCATGGAAGGTGAGATGGTTATGTTGGAGACATGATGGGGAAAAGTTGAGAAGAGGAGCTTGAGGAAAAGACAGGAATCAATGAGGAAGGAACAGGCATGAGGAAACATTGTGTAATAGATTAATTAGGTATAGTTAGCAGGTGTTGCTAATTGATCAGCTGTAGGAAATTTGAGTCACTCAAATCAAGAGAAACAAGGGGCAGGTGGGAGGGAAGTGATTGTAGTTCCAGAGAAAGTGAGAGAGGAGAGACTGAGGCCTAGAGATACTGGAGAGGCTGCAACAGAATATGAGAAGGATGGACTAATGTTATTTCACCGATAAGAAGCAATACAACCAGGCTTTGGGGGTGGAGGAGCAGGCAAGGTAAGGGGGGTTCCAGACAAATGCATAGGTATAGATTTGCTTAGTAAAAGTTTCTATCTCATCAGATATTATATCACAGAAACATTCATACAAATATTGATAATATTACATATAGTACAAGTTGAAATGGCTCCACAGTGTCTTAAGATACCTTCAGCACAGCTTCAGACAGTGCATTTGATTGTAGTTCCAGAGAAAATGAGAGAGGAGAGACTGAGGCCTAGAGATACTGGAGAGGCTTCAGCACAGCTTCAGACAGTGTATTTGATTGTAGTTCCAGAGAAAGTGAGAGAGGAGAGACTCTGTACCTCTGTATTCGCCTTTCTAGGGAGGCACACATTTTTCCTCTCTCCTTTATTATTATTATTATTATCTTTATTTATATCGCGCCAACATATTCCGTAGCGCTGTACAGGTGGTTAGTACATGGCAAAAAACAAACTTAACACCTTAAAGAATGGAGGGCCCTGTTTTTGAGCATATAATCAAATGTACATAGTGCTTGTTTCCAAGACACGGACACACAAATGAAACTCGCAAACTTACAATTTTACGGTTTAGGTGTGATACAAGAGGGTGACAAATACAAAATGGCAACGTGAATGCAATTTGTTTAATCAATTGGAGGGGTCTGTGAGCTGTACTGTAGATTGTGGGTGGGAGTGTTTTTAAGCTGTGGAGTGTGCAGTTGTAATTATAAAGGCTGAAGGTGATATGATTTTTTAAATAGGTGTGTTTTTAGTTATTTTTTAAAGGTTTTTTGGCACGAAGTTAATCTAATGGAGCGAGGCAAGGAGTTCCAGATAGTAGGGGCTGCACGAGAAAAGTCCTGAAGACGGGAGTGAGAGGAGGTGATGAGAGAGGAGGAAAGAAGAAGGTCGTTAGCAGAACGAAGGGGGCGGTTGGGAGAGTATTTTGAAACAAGAGCAGAGATATAAGGGGGTGCACTGTTGTTGAGGGCTTTATGTGTTAGGGTCATGATTTTAAATTTGATTCGGGAAGCTATGGGAAGCCAGTGGAGTGATTGACAGAGAGGAGCTGCAGACACTGATCGTTTGGTATTGAAGATGAGTCTAGCGGAGGCGTTCATTATGGATTGGAGGGGAGACAGACGAGAGATGGGGAGGCCAGCAAGAAGGGAATTGCAGTAGTCGAGTCGAGATATGATGAGAGAGTGTATTAGAATTTTAGCTGTGTCTTGCGTAAGATAATGACGAATTTTGGAGATGTTTTTTAGGTGAAACTGACAAGATTTAGTTATCGATTGGATGTGAGGAATAAAAGAGAGGACGGGATCCAGTAGAACCCCAAGACAACGGGCTTGGGAGGTGGGAGTGATGATGGTGTTGTCAACAGTGAGAGATATTTGAGGAGTGGAAGCTATAGTAGAGGGTGGAAAGATTAGGAGTTCAGTCTTAGACATGTTGAGTTTGAGTTGACGGGTAGACATCCAGGAGGATATGCTAGAGAGGCAGTTGGAAACTTGAGCTAAAAGAGAGGGGGATAGATCGGGTGCAGAGAGGTAGATTTGAGTATCATCTGCATAGAGATGATACTGAAATCCAAAGGATTTTATGAGGGTGCCAAGGGAGGAGGTGTAGATAGAGAAGAGGAGGGGGCCTAGGACAGAACCTTGGGGAACGCCAACAGACAGAGGGAGAGGTGAAGAAGAGGTGCCAGAGAAGGAGACGCTAAATGTACGATCTTTTAGATAGGATGTGAACCATAAAAGAGCTGTGCCCTGGATGCCAAATGAACGAAGAGTTTGGATTAGAAGAGGGTGGTCAACTGTGTCGAAGGCAGCAGAGAGGTCCAGGAGAATTAGCATGGAGAAGTTACCCTTTGATTTGGCAGTTAGCAAGTCATTGGTGACTTTTGTGAGGGCTGTTTCTGTTGAGTGTTGGGCACGGAAACCAGATTGGAAGGGGTCAAGAAGGGAATTGGAAGAAATAAATTGAGTGAGGCGATTGTAAACAAGCCGCTCTAGCAGTTTAGAAGCCATGGGAAGTAGTGAGATAGGGCGGTAGTTGGAGGCAGAAGCTGGGTCAGATGAGGGCTTCTTGAGAATGGGTGTAATTACGGCATGTTTTAAGGAGGATGGAAACCTGCCAGTGTTTAGGGAGAGGTTGAATAAATAGGAAAGCTCACCTCTGTTAAGCTATATCTACTTTAATTAAAATCTACAGCCCTTATTAAAATAATACCTCGTGAGGTACAATATATATATATATTTTTTTTTCTTAGAACAATATCAAAATAATACAGGTATTTTATCACACAATAACATCATATCTTTTCAATTAGTTCAAATATACAATACAACACACAGACATACACCAAAGTATATAAACAAAAATGAACAAGATAAATAAACAAAACAAGTAAAAAAGAGACAAGGGGAACAGCACATTATTCACTTCTAAACTGTTCCCATCTTCTCCATTTCCTCAAAGATATTTTATTTATATTATGTTGGTCTATAATATTAATATATTTTTTAATTAAGTATGATCTCTCAACATTAATAACTATTTCATTCCATGATGGAAGATTTTGTTTCCCGTATTTAGCTATCAATAATTTAATTATTTCCAAGATGTGAACAACCACATATTTATCACTTCTTCTGAGAGGTTCTGGGAAGATGTGGAACAGGACTAATCCTGGGTTCTTATTCAACAGGGTTTTAACAATAGTTGTTATTTTTTCAATACACATGGACCAAAAGTCATCTATCAAGGGACAATCCCACCATATATGTTTGTGGGTTCCTTGAAATGTACATCCCCTCCAACAATTTCCATTATATGTTTCTCTGTATATTTTGTGTGGGAATGTTTGTACTCTGTACCATTTTTGTACTAATTTAAAATGAGTCTCTTTCAATGTTGTGCAAGTTACGGCTTTAGCAGTTAAGTCAAATGCTTTTAGTCATAGTGAATTATCCCAACTCGTACCAAGGTCTTTTTCCAAACTTTCTATATAACAGGATTTCCCCCAATGGAAAATGTTTTTCTTAATGGATGTACAATCTGATATACTAATCTTTTTCCCTTTTTTTCTTTTTTTTTTTGCGCATCTGTTCTCAAAATTAGTAATTTGTTTCTTACATATCTCAAAGTCAGACTTTTTAATAATAACTTTCAGAGTATTGTATTCCAACCATTTGTAGCTGGCACATAGATCTACAAAAGGCTTAAAAACATATTTATCATAGAGATCATTCAATGTCAACAGACCCCATTTATCCCAAAAATCGCTTGGTTTTACCTTACTATTTTTCAAGATAAAACTAATCGGGGTTGCCGGAGAAGGAAATTCTATAAACGTATATTTTTTGTTAATTCTAAGCCATGCTTTCAAATTGATTTTAGTAAACCCAGGGAATTTTTGCTAATTTTATCTAGACAAAGTTGTCTTTGTTTATCGTTTGAATAAGTGACATTTCTATGTCTCTCCATTTAGCTGGATTATCACAAAATAATAAATCCAGTGTTTGTGCCATTTTAACTGCCTCATAATAATCTTCTATAATTGGCGCTGCCAACCCGCACTCCAATCCCCTCCTCCCACTTGCTCCTGGAAGCTCTAGAAGAGGTTAGGTCTTCTGACATAGGCTGTGAGGTGTAAAAGGTGGAGTTGGAAGGAGTGGGTGGGTCAATAGGCATGACGTTCTCCACATCACTAAGCATCACCCTCTTGGATGGGGCTGGTTTCAACACACCTTTCTCTTTCAGATTGTTTCAGCAGTGCAACTACATAGTCGTTAGGTTCAATGTCCTCCTTCCATACTCCACCACTGACATCTAACCACAGAGACCTACATGAGATTTTATGACTGCTTCCCCTTTTTCTCCACTTTGAAAACATACTTTTTTACAGAATAAGTTTCTTGCTGGCATAAAAAACTGCTGATAATAAAAAATAAACACAGGATCCAAACAAATATTAAAAATCTGTGGGGTGATCTGAAGAGGGCTGTGCACAGGAGATGCCATCGCAATCTGACAGATTTGGAGTGTTTTTGCAAAGAAGAGTGGGCAAATCTTGTTAAGTCAAAATGTGCCATGCTGATAGACTCATACCCAAAAAGACTGAGGGCTGTAATAAAATCAAAAGGTGATTCAACAAAGTATTAGTTTAGGTGTGTGCATACTTATGCAACCATTATTATTTTCTTTTTATATTTTTTCTTCCCTCTACCTAAAAGATTTCAGTTTGTTTTTCAATTGAGTTGTACAGTTTATAGGTCACATTAAAGGTGGAAAAAGTTCTGAAATGATTTATCTTTGTCTCCTTTTTTTACAGCACAGAAACCTGACATTTTAACAGGGGTGTGTAGACTTTTTATATCCACTGTATACTAGATGAATAATCAGAGTATTGCAGTATATAGTGATACCATTTTTATTGGACAAACATATCCATAGGTTTCATGAGGAGCTTTTCGAGAGCGTTCCTCTCTTTGTCCAGTCAGAGTCAATACTGATTATAGATTCACAAATACAGCAAAAAATTCCAGGATTAACAAATAATGTTCTGATCAGCCAGTCGTGCAAGTGTGTGGGGGTGCAGACCAGAGTAAGTAAATTGGGGTTGTAAATAGTTTCACATCTAAGGAACCATAGAGCTGTAACCAAACTCAGGAGGACGGCAGAGAACAAAAAATAAAAAAATCAATAAACACACATATATATTTAGAATCATGAATGTTGGAGGTTACCAGACATTTTGATAATGAGATAAGAATTCAATGTCTACATTAAGGCCTGAGTTATTACTGTTAAAGAACATAATCCTTTAAATTTCAAATGTCTTTCTTTCCTTAGTGTTTTTAAAAAAAACTTTGAGTATTTTGATTTTGAGATTTTTCATGGAGTGGTTATTCTGGGTGAAATGGTGTCCAACTGGAGTACAGTAAGTCTCCTCGTTGTGCTTATTGATGGAATGTCTGTGTAGATTCATCCTCATATGTAATTTCTGGCTGGTTTCTCCAATGTAGCAGCCTCTCTCACATGCAGTACATTGTATCATGTAGACTACATTAGATGACGTACAAGAATATGATCCTCTGATGTTATAGGTCTTCTTGTTGTGCGTGGCTGTGTCCTCTTTGCAGATGTGTTGATACAATTTACACCGATTTTTATTGCAAGGTTTTGTGCCATTTTCTATGTTAAGCTCTTCATTGGCCAATCTACTGTTCACCAATGTTTGTCTGAGATTTGGTGGCTGCCTAAATGCAAGAATGGGGGGTTTGGGGAATATATGTTTTAATTCTGTGTCCTCTGTTAGCAGTGGTTGTAGATCCTTAAATATTTAGCGGATTCCTTCTAGGTCCGGATGGTATGTGGTTACCAGAGGTGTACGTGAGGTCATTTCTTTAGTTTTGTATTGCAGCCGGTGTTCCCGGGGTGTTTTAATGACAGTTACTTTCTGTGTTATGACAATAGGTTTGTAGCCATTTCTCCTGAAGGAGTCAGACAGGGTTTTTAAATGTTTATCACGGTCCTCATTGTTAGAACATATGCGGTGGTATCGGATGGCTTGACTATAGATAATCGCGTTTTTAATATGTGAGGGATGAAAGCTAGAACGGTGGAGATAACTGCATCTGTCTGTAGGTTTCCTGTATACAGATGAGTTAAATTTACCATTGGTGATGGATATGGTGGTGTCCAGAAAGGCATGCCTCAAATTCCTCTCAACACACACTTCGAACCGTAAATATAACCCTGATACCAAAATACTAGAATATATCCTGACCCACAATTACTTCACCTTCAATGAACAGGTTTACCTGCAAATAATGGGGACCGCAATGGGGACTAAAATGGCACCACAATATGCCAATTTATTTATGGCTGACCTTGAACAGAGATTCCTGTCAACATATATACACAATCCTTACAGATACTACCTTTTCATCATATGGACAGAGGGAGAAAAGAAGCTGAGAGACTTCCACACTGCCTTTAATACCTTCCACCCATCTATTAAATTTAAAATAGATTACTCTGCAGAACAGGTGAACTTAGTATATATATATACTAAAAATGCAAGGATATTTGTATTTCCCCAACAATGTGATATCCTATAAACTTCTTGTTGATATATGCCTATCTGTTACAGAGGTTGTGAGGATTCTAGGAGTGTATCCCATATCTGTTGGAATAGTCCAGGCTTATCAGTTGCTTGACAACATTCATTGTCTCCACACCCTATACAAATATATATATTTTAAAAGCTACAGATGACTTTTAAAAATGATAATTAATGTTGAACCCCAGTTTCTCCATTTGTAAAAAATTCTAACCTAAATGCTAAAATTAAAACTAAAACTGTGGTTGCAGTCCAAAAATAATGTTTCACTAGTGCACAAAATAATGGGTAGTTCACATATTGTGGATACATTTATTAGTAGTTTTTGTTGAAAAATGTACCCACAGAAATGTGAACCATCCCTAAATCAGATACATATACAGTGGATATAAAAAAGTCTACACACCCCTGTTAAAATGTCAGGTTGCTGTGCTGTAAAAAAAAGGAGACAAAGATAAATCATTTCAGAACTTTTTTCACCTTTAATGTGACCTATAAACTGTACAACTCAATTGAAAAACAAACTGAAATCTTTTAGGTGGAGAGAAGAAAAATAAAAAAGAAATATAATGTGGTTGCATAAGTCTGTACACCCTCTTATAACTGGGGTTGTAGCTGTGTTCATAATTAAGCAATCACATTCCAAATCGTGTTAAATAGGAGTCAGCATACACCTGCCATCATTTAAAGTGCCTCTGATTAACCCCAAATAAAGTTCAGCTGCTCTAGTTGGTCTTTCCTGGAATTTTCTTAGCCGCATCCCACAGCAAAAGCCATGGTCCACAGAGAGCTTCCAAAGCATCCGAGGGATCTGATTGTTGAAAGGTATCAGTCAGGAGAAGGGTACAAAATAATTTCCATGGCATTAAATATACCACGGAACACAGTGAAGACAGTCATCATCAAGTGGAGAAAATATGGCACAACAGTGACATTACCAAGAACTGGAGCTCCCTCCAAAATTGATGAAAAGACGAGAAGAAAACTGGTCTGGGAGGCTACCAAGAGGCCTACAGCAACATTAAAGGAGCTGCAGGAATATCTGGCTGTGTGGTACATGTGACAAAAATCTCCTATATTCTTCATATGTCTGGGCTATGGGGTAGAGTGGCAAGATGAAAGCCTTTTCTTACGAATAAAAACATCCAAGCCAGGCTACATTTTGCAAAAACACATCTGAAATCTCCCAAAAGCATGTGGGAAAAGGTGTTATGGTCTGATGAAATTAAGGTTGAACTTTTTGGCCATAATTCCAAAAGATATGTTTGGTGCAAAAACAACACTGCACATCACCAAAAGAACACCATGCCCACAGTGAAGCATGGGGGTGGCAGCATCATGCTTTGGGGCTGTTTTTCTTCAGTTGGAACTGGGGCCTTAGTTAAGATCGTGGGAATCATGAACAGTTCCAAATACCAGTCAATATTGGCACAAAACCTTCAGGCTTCTGCTAGAAAGCTGAACATGAAGAGGAACTTCATCTTTCAGCATGACAACGACCCAAAGCATACATCCAAATCAACAAAGGAATGGCTTTACCAGAAGACGATTAAAGTTTTGGAATGGCCCAGCCAGAGCTCAGACCTGAATCCGATTGAAAATCTGTGGGGTGATCTTAAGAGGGCTGTGCACAGGAGATCCCCTCGCAATCTGACAGATTTGGAGTGTTTTTGCAAAGAAGAGTGGGCAAATCTTGTTAAGTCAAAATGTGCCATGCTGATAGATTCATACCCAAAAAGACTGAGTGCTGTAATAAAATCAAAAGGTGCTTCAACAAAGTATTAGTTTAAGGGTGTGCATACTTATGCAACCATATTATTTTATTTTTATATTTTTTCTTCCCTCTACCTAAAAGATTTCAGTTTGTTTTTCAATTGAGTTGTACAGTTTATAGGTCACATTAAAGGTGGAAAAAGTTCTGAAATGATTTATCTTTGTCTCATTATTTTACAGCACAGAAACCTGACATTTTAACAGGGGTGTGTAGACTTTTTATATCCACTGTAGTATATTAAAAAAAAAAAAAAAAGATTCCTTAAGAGGAAATAAATTAGTTTAATATTGTGTGTCCCCAAAGGATTGATAACAGTTAGCGTAGAAAGTCATACTATTTAACAGTCATTAAGATGAAAGGTGCATTTATATAAAAGCTAGTTTATATTGGAGGTGGCTGATATTTCCTGTATAATGTGCTTAAATTGATTTCTGTTTAGTCCTTCAGTAGTGTCCGACTCTCCTATGGACCGCAGCACACCGGGTACATCTCTCAGTCACTCCCCTCTGAGCTCCATCAAGTTCATGTTCATTGCTTCAGTGACCTCATGTATCCATCTCCCCCTCTGTCATTCTCTTCTTCTTGTGCCTTCAATCTTTCCCAGCATCAGAGTGTTCTCTAGGGAATCCAGTCTTATTTATGGTCCAAATGGATACTTAAAGGGATACTGTGACCCAGACAAAGAAGTTGTTTAATCTTAAAGAGGATAAAAACCGACTACCCATTGTACTAGCTGTTTTTCTACAATAACTAATTTGTGAGGTAGTCAGCATTGTTTGTGGATCTCCAAATGCTAATTTGTGACACAGAGGGAGGGGATCTAACTACAAGGTAGAAATGGGGGGATCATAGAAACAATCAAGCAAACAAATATGCTAATTAGGACATCAAAGCAGATAATTAGTATTCAGGAGCCACTCACTTACATAATGCTATTGCACAAACAGTGTTGAATATCTCAGGAAATATATACTTGAATGCCTAATACAATGCATAGCCACTTTGTGATGCTCTTTAAGAATACATAAAAATCAACCTAATTTGGGGAAAAGAGTTTCTTTAAGTTCTTTGCACTACCATGTCACTTGGTGATCGTTTGATTTGATCTGTTTCCTTTCTTAATGGGTAATATATTCTTATGACAATTTTACCTTATTGTGGTCAATATTATATGATCACAGAAAATGGCAAAATTATAAACGTATACATTCTAACATACATATTTATGAATATAGGTATCAGTCATTTAAAAAATTGAGTGGAACTGATAACATTGACAATAACTCCTTATTAATGCAGACTGTATCGTTGAAACACTTCAATTGTCTTTACATAACCTTGGAACTAAGTAATTGAATTTACTATTTTACATTGGAGAAATAGTGCATAGTTTGGAAAACAGTGTTGGGGTGGGGGCTAGTTTTTTATCTAGATGTTAATGGGTTAAGCCTCTTTGCAGAATTTGGGGTCATTGACAGGATCACAAGGCAGACCTGACTGAAGCAAAGCAGACATCGGTGTAGAGGCTTTCCACACCAAAGGTACAATGTGCCATTGACTCAGCTGGAATACGCCTTGGAACTACCTGATTGCCTGTGTCCATGTCCTGTTGTTGAGGGGTAAATGTATTATACGTGGAGCTTATCACCAGGGGTAGAGGCCTGCACCAAACAAACAGCAAAACCACACCTGCCACGTTCCTCCACATTACAGGGATGGAGAAGAAACCAGAATTGGTGAATCCCAAAGCCCAACAGAACAGGTACCACTCCTGACAAACAGGCTGCAAAGATTAAAATCTGAAAACAATTCAAAAGGGAAACACTAAAAAATTTAATTAAGCTAAAAATTTATCTTGGAAAAAAACAATACCAGAAATGCAGAAAAATGCAGAAATGGGTACTGAAAATGCAGACCCTTTAGGGTTGAGAACGCAAAATGAATTTATTGGACAAAAAAGAAGATATACAAAGCTTAGTTAGTTTAAATCAAAAGTCCATTGCTTGTATCAGTCCATGTGCAGAAACAACAGCAAAATCTTGTACTGAAAGCAAACTGGCAATGCTGCAGGAAACTGTACAGCAGCAGAAAATGAAACAAGGGGTCCTCAAAAACGGACTAGGAAGCTGAAGGCAAGTACTAGCACACAGATAGAGGTGATAACTCGAACAGAACAGCACAAAAGATACAGGCAGAACTCTTGTCAGGAAGGAACAGACACAACAGTGCTGGACACAGGCAGAACCCCTGCCAGACAGGAACAGCAGCAGTGTTAGACACAACAGCTATAGCAGCAAACCAGGCAGGACAAATACTCACAACTGGAAGAGAGTCTTATAACTGGCACCTTGGAGAGATATTAGCCAGATCTTAAAGGACCCACTAGATGCAGATTGGTTGAGCACCATCACCTGTCTGTGACTAGGGGGCAGAGTTATGATGCACAGGAGTAGACCCATCTTTTCTGGGTCTCCCTCGTGGTCTACTTAGTCTGTGACTCACTACAGGCGGTGGATTGATTGGAACAACCTACCCCAAGGCCTACCAGACCAGGCACTCCTGATAAGACACTTTATAATGTTCAGCAAATTATTGTACTTTCCCACTTACTGTAAAGTCTGCTATACCTATAGTTCAATATTATTTCTACAAATTTAAGGTTGAACAAATAAATTTGATGAGTGACCTCTGTAGCAACTGTCTGAAAATACTTTCACTATAGGTACCAAAGTAAACATAGTGAATTGAGAGCCCCATGGTAAAACAATATTGGGGTCACACTTGTAACCTCTTGATAAGTACCTCAGGGTGATCATATCACCTTTCTATAAAAATAATACTCTGTTCCTCTCCGATTATAAATTAAGAGTCTTGCTTTACCCCAGGCTGCTGCCAGTAGCATTGGGCATAATTTTTGTGTGTCCTGGTGCTTTGCACCGGCAGTAGCTCTGCGGCTGAATGGAACAGCAACAATGCATCCGTTTCCCCTCTGAGTACTATGCTGTCTTGTTCTGCAGATAGAGGTCCCAGTTCAAAGTCTAGAGCAAAGTCCAAAACATGCACTGCCTGAAAGCACGGGTATGTATGCATTGTGCCTCTGATGTAATATTGTAAATTCATTTATGATATGTAATGATTGGTGTATGTGCTAAAGAGATGTGAACAATAAATAACTCAAAGACAGCTTTCACAAAATATACTGATTGCCAGGGCCGGATCTACCTTTTTGGAGCCCCTAGATGGTGACGTGGAGGAGCCCCTGGAAGTGCCTGTGCAAGTTGTGCGCGCACCCACTTTTGACTTTTCTGTATATCGCACATAAAATGTCGATTTAAACTTTCTCCAATTGAGAAATGCTTTCTGTTCCCTCCTTCCTCAACCCTGTCTTGACAAAAAAACACACCCTTATGATCCTGCGCTCATGAAGTGATGTAACAAACCCA
The DNA here is from genome assembly GCA_027410445.1 of Discoglossus pictus. Classification (NCBI taxonomy): domain Eukaryota; kingdom Metazoa; phylum Chordata; class Amphibia; order Anura; family Alytidae; genus Discoglossus; species Discoglossus pictus. The sequence goes on along the minus strand of CM050163.1, from coordinate 203,050,030 downwards.
AAATACTCATACTTAAAGTCAGATTTTCTCAAAAAAATGTTTATGTCCCTGACTTACACATACTTGACAAACAAGTGTCTTTTCTCCTGAACTGCAGTGGACCCTTAAAGATAAAACTGAGCGCCACAGTGAGTGTGTGATCAGGATGTGTCTCACCATCTACCGGCCCTTCCCTTACAATACATCATAGAACAATGTGCCTCCGATATGTCTGAAGGTGGCAGTCAGACAAACACCATGATCACTTAGTCCACACACACACAGAGGTATACACACACAGGTACACAAATAGACACAAACACATAAACACACACACACAGAAAGATACAGACACACAAATACACACACATATATGTACACGCGCACACACATAGAGGTGCAGCCACACACAGAGGTACACAAACATACACACACAGCTACACAGACATACAGAGGTATACAAACACAAAGACACACATACAGGTACAGACACACAGCTACACACTCATACAGGTACAGACATAGAGGTACACAGACACACACGCCCACAGACGTACAGACACCCATACCCACAGACACACAAAGTTACAGACACATGCACACACATAGAGGTACTCACACATACACATCTATACACATACACACAGTTATACACATAAACACACACACATAATTATACACACACACATAATTATACACACACACATAATTATACACACACACATAATTATACACACACACAGTTATATACACACACACACAGTTATACGCACATGCACACAGTTATACGCATACACCCACAGTTATACACATACACCCACAGTTATACACACACACACAGTTATACACATATAAACACACATAGTTATACACTCATAGTTATACACACACACACAGTTATACACATAAACACACACACACACACAGTTTAACACATAAACACACACAGAGACACATACACACAGTTAGACACACACACACACAGTTAGACACATACACACAGTTATATACATAGACACACAGTTATATACACACAGATATATACACAGTTATATACATACACACAGATATACACACAGGTTTATACATACATACAGATATACACACAGTTTTATACATACATACAGATATACAGTTATATACATACACACACAGTTATATACATACATGCACAGTTATATACATACACACACAGTTATACACACACAGTTATGTTAGACATGGAGGGCGGCCCAGGCTCCCTGGGTAGAGAGAAGTGTCCTATGACCCGGCGGAGCCTGGGCGCGCTTCCTCCTTACTCTGGGGGGCCGGCGCAGTGACATGGGAGGCAGGAGCGTCATGTGCGCGCCATTTTGCCTCACTCTGCGGCCCTCCAGTGTGGTGATCTCCATCCACCCACCCTCCCAGGATGTTAAGGGTTGGGAAGTTTATGGCTTTGTTGTCGTTTTGTTCTGTAAGAAAAAAAAAAATACAAAAAATACAAAAAAAAAATAATAAAAAAAAAAAGGGTAGAAAATATATAAGTGAAAGAAGGGGTAAAAAAAAAATAGAAAAGAAAGTGAGAAAATAATAGATGGTTATTGTAATGTTCTAGGGCTGGGATCGATATTGTGTGTTATTGTTCTGTATTCGCTCTGTGGGTTGGTAACCTTATTTGTGCGTGTATTTGGTAATAAAGCTCAATAACGTGTTTTGTTGTTGGCGCAGCAGTGGATGGGGGAGTTGCCCGGATCAGTAGGTAACAAAAGGAGTCGTGTCCCTTACCTCAGGGCCTTGGTACAATGACGAATAAGTGGGCCCCATGGACGCGGGTCCAGGGGCAGGAGGTTACTCCTCAAGACACTAGAAAATATCTATATACTCCTAGATACAATTCCTCGTTATCTATAACCTGTATTTTCAATTAATTAATGTTCTAATGTAGATTTTACTATATTGCTTTCCGTAAAATAAAAAGGTTTAAAGCAATGTGATGTTGCATATGAGGAGTCGCATATGAGGCCTATCAAATGAAATAGATTACCTGGCATTGGTCTATAGTTATAGACTTTAATGAATATGCTGTTTCCATAATAAATTCTGCTCCAAATAGAATGATTTGCATAACAATAACCAAGGATAGAACAAACCTTTACTTTCTGATTGTTGTAATTCTGATATAGCCACACAAAGTATATTTTAGCTTTGTCAAAACACAAAATGCTGCTTAATCCTTTCCAATGTTTAAATGGAGGAGCACAGTGCCACATAGTGGTGATACATGAAAAGGCAAGAATAATTTACAGTATTTTGCAAGAAAAAGGCTACTCTCTAAATCATTTCAGGAACTGTGTTGGATATTATATCATCAGATAAAGAGATCTCTTTAATTTTCACAGTTTCCACTGATTATTTTTTTCCACTATTATCCAATTTTACAACCATTGTAAACTGACTTGAAAAATGTTGCAATAGTGTGAGCTTGAAGTGGCTTCTAGCGCACAGCAACATTAAAGAAACTATCATTTCATTTATCTGATATGTAAATAAGTATAGTTTGAGGCCTACATACAGTACATTTTAAAATAATAGTTAAATATAAGCATTGTGTTTACTAGTATATATCATATGTGTGCATGCGTGTAGGAACTGGGCTGGATGGGGGGATTCCCCCCAGCTCTTTCTATGTTTGTATGTATGTATAAATAAAAACATTTCGGCCTGTATATTCAATGAGCTGTATCCCCCCCAGAATTATTTAGGTTCCTACACCCCTGTATGGGTGTATAATTAATAAGATTATTTTGGTTATGTGGCATTAAAAAAAATAGGGTATTATTAATAACACTTCCTATGTTATTTATGGAAACTGTCTATAATATAGGGTTAACCTTCAATTTAGTTTAATAAATATGCTACATACAAAACATGGAAAATATGGAGATAAATTCCATTTAATTTTTAATAACCTAATCCAAACATTGTTTGGTAAATTATTATTATTATCTTTTTTTGTAATACAATGAATACATGGGACAAAGAAGACAAAATATACATACTGGTACTGAAGAAGTAGATGGCCCTGTTCTCATAAGAACTTACCTCAACCCCCCTTCTCATCCTCCCTCCTCATCCTCTCTCCTCAACCTCCCTCCTCATCCTCTCTCCTCAACCTCCCTCCTCATCCTCTCTCCTCATCCTCTCTCCTCATCCTCTCTCCTCAACCTCTATCTTCATCCTCTCTCCTCAACCCCCCTCCTCCTCCTCCCCCCTCCTCAACCACCTCCTCATCCTCAACCTCTCTCCTCAACCCCCTCCTCATCCTCCCTCCTCCTCATCCTCAACCCCCCTCCTCAACCTCTCACCTCAACCGCCTCCTCATCCTCAACCCCCTTTCTCAACCACTCTCCTCAACCCCCCTCCTCAACCCCCCTCTTCATCCTCAACCCCCCTCCTCATCCTCAACCCCCCCCCTCAACCCCCCTCCTCATCCTCAACCCCCTCCTCAACCTATCTCCTCATCCCCAACCCCCCCCATCAATCCTCATCCTCAACCACGCTCCTTAACCCCCCTCCTCATCTTCAACCCCCCTCTCTCCTCAACCCCCTCCTCATCCTCAAACCCCCTTCTCAACATCTCTCTTCAACCCCCCTCCTCAACCCCCTCCTCATCCTCAACCCCTCTCCTGAACCTCTCTCCTCATCCTCAAACCCCCTTCTCAACCCCCCTCCTCATCCTCAACACCCCTCCTCAACCCCCTTCTCATCCCCAAACCCCCTCATCAACCGTCATCCTCAACCCCCCTCCTCAACACCTTCTCATCCTCAAGCCCCCTCCTCAACCTATCTCCTCATCCCCAACCCCCCTCATCAACCCTCATCCTCATCCCCCTTCCTCAACCCCCTCCTCATCCTCAACCCCCCTCTCTCCTCAACCCCCTCCTCATCCTCAACCCCCCCTCCTCAACCTCTCTCCTCAACTCCCCTCCTCAACCTCTCTCCTCATCCCCAACCCCCCTCCTCAACCCTCATCCTCAACCCCCCTCCTCATCCTCAACCCCCCTCTCTCCTCAACCCTCTCCTCATCCTCAACCCCCCTCCTCAACCTCTCTCCTCAACCCCCTCCTCATCCTCAACCACCCTTCTCATCCCCAAACCCCCGTCATCCTCAACCCCCCTCCTCAACCTCTCTCCTCAACCTCTCTCCTCAACCCCCCTCCTCAACCACCCTCCTCAACCTCTCTCCTCAACCCCCTCCACATCCTCAAACCCCCCTTCTTAACCACCCTTTCTCAACCCCCCTTCTCAACTCCCCTCCTCAATCTCAACCCCCCTTCTCAACCCACCCTCCTCATCCTCAACCCCCCTTCTCAATGCCCCTCCTCATCCTCAACACCCCTCCTCATCCTCAATGCCCCTCCTCATACCCCCTCCTCAACACCCCTCCATATCCTCCCTCCTCATCCTCAACCCCATTCCTCATCCTCAACCCGCATCCTCACCCTCAACCCCCCCTTCCTCAACCCCCCCTCCTCATCCTCAACCCCACTACTCATCCTCAACCCTCCTCCTCAACCGCTCTCCTCAACCCCCTCCTCAAACCCCCTGCTCAACCACCCTCCTCAACCCCCTCCTCATCCTCAATCCCCCTCCTCAATGCCCCTCCTCATCCTCAACCCCCCTCCTCAACCCCCTCCTCATCCTCCACCCCCCTCCTCATCCTCCCTCCTCATCCTCCCTCCTCAACCCGCCTCCTCAACACCCCTCTTCAACCTTTTCAGCCTTAAAAAAATGGCTGAAGAACTCGGCTTATACTCGAGTATATACAGTACTTCAAATATTACAATATTATAACAATATTATAACAAATATTATAAGTACCCACATTTTCACATGGATAGCTTGAAGCCTGTGGGCAGATATTGATCTTCTGAACAACAATGGAAGGAGTAAAGGAATTTAACACCTAACCCCTTTCCCTGCCCATGCTCAGAAACTGGTAGTTTGCAACATGAATTGTAAGCCATGACCTGAAAAAGTGTAAATGCTTCCCTCCCACATGCAACACCAAAGTATTTTTGATCATGGTCCAGCAGAGACAAAGAAAAGTTAAATTCTTTGCAAGTTTAATCATTTTTTCTTGCCTTTTATGCTGTTGGTCTGGTCCAAAAGATACATTCATCTAAATGGACTAATGTGCACATATCAAGTTGTCCTTCTCTGATGGAGACCCTGCAGGTGTCCACCAAACATTGATCAGTGAAAGTGTTAAACACAAATACACAAATAGTTTATTCAAGCTATCAGTCACCTAAAATGACCATTACACAGAACTGTAAAAGTTATAAAAAAACCAATTTGGGCTCAAGGGAAAACTAGATTCCTTACACACTATAAAACCTCTTTATAGCAACATGAGGTTCTTAAGAGCACATATAAATTTTAATAAATGTACTGTATATATTCGAGTATAAGCCGACCGAGTATAAGCCAAGGCACCTATTTTAACACAAAATACTGGGAAAACGTAGTGACTCGCGTATAAGCCGAGGGTGGGAAATGTGCTGCCCCCTGTGTCCCTCTTGTGCCCCCTGTGTCCCCCTCTTGTGTGCCGTCTGTGCCCCTTTCTTGTGCCCCCCCTCTCCCCTGTGTCTCCCTTCCTCCTCTCCCTCCCCTGTATCTCTTCCCCTCCTCTCCCCCATCCCTCCCTCCCCTGCCTCCCCTGTATCTCTTCCCAATCTCCATCCCCTGTGTCTCTTCCCCCTCCCTCCGTTCCCTGTGTCTCTTTCCCCCTTCTCCCTCATGTCTCTTTCCCTCCCCCTCCCTTATGATCCTCCTCATCCTCCCTCCTCAACCCCCCTCCTCAACCCCCTCCTCAACAGCCCTCCTCTTCCTCTCTCCTCCACGCCCCTCCTCATCCTCATCCTCAACCCCCCTCCTCATCCTCCCTCCTCCTCCTCCCTTCTCAACCCCCCTCCTCAACCCCACTTCTCCTCCTCAAATCCCCTTCCCAATCACCCTCCTCATCCTCAACACCCATCCTCAACACCCCTCCTCAACCTCAACCCCTCACCTCAACCCCTCTCCTCAACCCCCCTCCTCAACCCACCTCCTCATCCTCAACCCCCCTCCTCAACCTCTCTCCTCATCCTCAACCCCCCTTCTCAACCCCCCTTCTCATCCTCAACCCCCCTCCTCATCCTCAACCCCCCTCCTCATCCTCAACCCCCCTCATCACTTTACCCCTCTTTAATTACCTCCCCCTCTCCCTTTCCCTTCACTTACCTTCCAGGACCGGGTTGTAAACCACTGATCTTTGTGAAGGGGATTCTCATAATGCACAAGCACATTTTTCCCTGTGTGATAAACAAACGAGTTATGAACATGTTTACTATTGGATTTCTATACTTAATATTATTCTTATCTTCACATTAGTCATATTTCAATACAAGTCAATTATAAGAATTGTAATATTTTATTAAAAAAACAATTATGCATCATTTAACAAATATACATCAATAATAAACAATAAACATATTCATAACTTGTTTCATATCTTATGGCACATAAAAGATTATAAAATGTAAGCTTGTTTAAACTTTCATTAAAGGCAGATTTAAGTTTCCTGGATTATGAGTGCATTTGATAGAGCAGAATAAGTAGTTTATGAAAAAATAAACAGTAATAAAAATACTCTGATGTTTGAAAAATCCAAGCTAAATTAGCGTAAAAAGCATAATTTGTATAACAGGCAGCATTGTTGCATTGTAACATTGTTGCATTGTTCACAAATTCTGTTTTTTCTCTAAAATGTTTTTTATGCCCATGGCTTACATACAGTTAGGTCCATAAATATTGGGACATCGACACAATTCTAAACTTTTTGGCTCTATACACCACCACAATGGATTTGAAATGAAACTAACAAGATGTGCTTTAACTGCAGACTTTCAGCTTGAACAGTGTAGGAATTACAACCGTTTGTATATGTGCCTCCCACTTTTTAAGGGATCAAAAGTAATGGGACAATTGGCTGCTCAGCTGTTTCATGGCCAGGTGTGTGTTATTCCCTCATTATCCCATTTACAAAGAGCAGAAAAAAGGTCCAGAGTTCATTTCAAGTGTGCTATTTGCATTTGTTGCTGTTAACTCTCAATATGAGATCCAAAGAGCTGTCACTATCAGTGAAGCAAGCCATCATTAGGCTGAAAAAACAAAACAAAACCCATCAGAGAGATAGCAAAAACATTAGGTGTGGCCAAATCAACTGTTTGGAACATACTTAAAAAGAAAGAACGCACCGGTGAGCTCAGCAACACCAAAAGACCCGGAGGACCATGGGAAACAACTGTGGTGGATGACCGAAGAATTATTTCCCTGGTGAAGAAAACACCCTTCACAACAGTTGGCCAGATCAAGAACACTCTCCAGGAGGTAGGTGTATGTGTGTCAAAGTCAACAATCAAGAGAAGACTTCACCAGAGTAAATACAGAGGGTTCAACACAAGATGTAAACCATTGGTGAGCCTCAAAAACAGGAAGGCCAGATTAGAGTTTTCCAAACAACACCTAAAAAAGCCTTCACATGCTTAAATATCACTCACGTAAGTGGAAAGATGCAAATATGTTTCAAAGATTTGTACATTACAATGAACACTATTTATTAATGCAAAGTGTCATTTTAAATGCTAAAACATAACAAATGCGATTCAATGAAATGCAGAACCAAAGTGCGCTGAGGAACACACATATATATCTAATGCGGTGCACTCTGGATTCTAACATTTAATTGAACCGTCCTTTGCAACAACTTTCTGTAGCCATGGCCCCTTCTCCTCTTGCTCTTTGCATCCAACACTAATGCCTACCCAGCAACCACTAGATGACAGATCACCCCTCCAACCCCCGATGTCATGGGAGAGGGAGACGGTGTGGTGGCACAGGAGGTGAGGGCCCAGACAAGGGCAAGAGGAGGAGTTAGTGGACTGATTTGTATTTTTTATTTTGAAAAAAAACAAAAAAAAACTCAGTAAATATAATCAACAATATGTTTGATACTCATGCCTGTCACCAGAGTAGATGATCATGGCTAAAGAGATATAGAGAATTTGAAATCCTGTAGCTATCCACCATCACATAGTCGATAATCCTCTTTTCTGTGGACATATGGTTATTATTAGCACAATTGATGGTCACTGAGGAATGCATTTGACAAGAGATGATGCAGTCCATATTTTGCATTGAATCATAAATCTTACTGATCAACCTGATTTTTCATATTTTGTCGGAAACACTAAGAAAAAAATAAGGCTATTTTGTCATCTTCTGGCAGTGTAATATGTAATAAGTGTAAGTAATATAATTACACAGTGGCTATCATCTGTTATCTAATCGTCATCCCTCCTCAAGATTGATCTCCCATGGCAATTATATATACATATATATCCTTGCATATATATCCTTATTTTCCAAAAGAACATGACTGTGTTTATGTTTACTTAGTACCAATGCTGATATGCCAGTTGACTTACACAGTCCAATTGAAATCTGTTGATCAAACCATGCATTTCCTAATGTGTTGCTAAAACATGCCATCCTCCAAACAATCTGGCTGAAAATGAATTAGACTGTTGTAATGTTCACATATTGAGGATGCAGAACCCTATTTGCAAATAATATTAATGGGTATGTGTTTACAAGTAATGATATAATTATTATCAAGTAACCTATGCTATGATGATACCTATATACCTATCAAATGCTACATCACTGGTGCTCACCAACATCAGAGGTAGATAGTGCTATTCCAATTAGCACGCTGAATGTGTTCATAGCGAAGCCATCATTGTGAAAGGCCACATCATGACTATTGGTCATGCCTAGTTACTCCTGCTTGTAGATGAATTTCCATAAATGTGTTTTAATATTACAGACTAAATGTATTGTACATACCAATTTTGCTAGAGATATCTCACCCTCTTGCTGCTTTTTTTAGCTTTTTCTACACCTATTATGGTCTACTTTATGTGTATGATTGACTTGGATTACTCAATTGATGATTAGATGCATATATGTAAGTGAGCATATGATTACACAATGTATGTGCTATGTACATTAATTGTTACATCTATTTGATGAGGTGAGAACATATGAGCTATTTCTTCCTCTGATTATGCCTATGGTTGTGTAATGTTCATATGTGAAATGATATGCATCATTGTTATGCATTTTTTACATTTTTGGCTTTCCATTAGTCACTTTTCCAAACAGCCTCTTGCCCTCCTAGGAGCTGCACCAAATACACATGTTATCAATGCACAGTAGTTTATATATGTGACTGAGATATACAGTTATGATAAACTTATTTTTGTTATAAACTATGTATCTGTATTCATGATTTTTAATGATTTGGGACTTCAACATATATTACATATTCAAAAAAAACAGTGTGTTATAACATAGAACAATCTTTATATATCCTCGGTTAAGTTATAGTGGATGTGTATATTACTTTAATTTAGTGATCATATGCATGTATGTAATTATGACATATGTGTAAAATTATATAATTAAAATCCGCATTGGTGTGCTATTTTGCTATTTTGAGGTTTATAGACATTTATAAATTAAGGCAAATTGTTAACTCATTCCATCTTAAATTTGATGTTAATATCATCATTATTTAACACAAAATTACATATTTGTGCAGACAACACTACACATATGCATTTATTTTGTCATACTTTTTGTGATATACTTGGCTAGCCCCTGACATTAGCAGACTAATGTTAAATGTTAAAGCAATGACGGTGTTAACCTGGTTTATAAAATATACATGATCATTAATTTATTAAAATATTATATTCTATCTAAGAATATATTTATACATACGTTTTTTCATTTTAACATGACCTCAATAGTAGTTATGTTAGAAGCCTCAAGTTAATGTTCCTCATATGCTCAGGAATGGTCACATTAGCAGTAGGAAAGAGATTTTGAAGGAAGTATGATGCATGCGTCCAGATAGGTAGGGTAGAAAAGAGGAGCAAAGGTAGAAGGTAGCAAGTCATATCACTTAATGCAGAGTATACAAATGTGCTGCTATTATGCCAGCAACAATAGCTGACATATGTAACATAACATCTACAAAGTATTCTGACACTAAACATTTAAAGCAAGTATGTGATCATCAGTAATGAAGCAAAAGTACACTGGATTACATAACATTAAGATGCATAAGGGACACACATACATGATGCAATGTGACAACAGCATGTCCATGGATTAACATCCTAATGGTAAACTGGACCTGTTCTGACATTGCTTGATATTACTTATTGTAATGATCTGTAACAAACATTCCATTATTTAATTCCGTTTATCCATAGATACGCACTTAGCAAAGATAATTCTACACATACCATGCCCCCAAATCCCCCTGTCCTCGAGCCAATGTAGCCATGTCACTTCCATGATCCACCACCATGTTCCTTGGCATGACCTGTGGAATTTGGTTTTCCTGTCTGTCTACAGGATCAGCATAACATTCTCAGCAACATCCGCTCACCTCTGACATGCACAACCCACTCCTCAATCTCACTCCTCAATCGCACGCCTCAAACCCGAGTCCCCCGTCCGGCACAATCTTAAAAAATGTTTTGATCTTCTGAGGGATCTCATTCACAGATACTCTCTCAACAATAGAATAGTTTCTTCATCCATGCTGGGCGGGACTGTATCTGGTCTTGTGTTTGTGGTTTATATAGCTGTTTCATTACAGCACCTGTTGTTGTTTACTTCATGATTCTTGTATCCTAGTGACATTACATATAATATGTTTTATGCACAGGTTTTTTAAAAAGTGGTGTGAGTTAAGCATGAAATGTTCCTGTTCGCAGTATGAGATGATGTTTGTGTGGTATTTAGCATATTGCTATGGTATGATATATATTTGAGTGTTTATTTAACTGATGTTTCAGGCATCCTCATGTTCTTTCAAGTTCTCACTTGTATCATGAGGCATACATGTAACATCACATTACTTTCAGCTTTGTTGTGCTGTTTTTCTGGGGATCTTATAAATATTTTTGTAGTGCTAAAATATGCTTTTCAATTAGTTTCTTATAGTGTGCTGTCTCTTTAAGGGTTCATCTAGCTTTTAACAGATATTTCCTGATTTCTATGTCTGTTATGTCACAGATGATAATCCATATTTGGAAATTTTGTTATATGTGGCATTATCAATACCAATTCCTTATTTTTGGATGATTAAGCATGCTTTTCCATTGATTTCTATTGTTGTCCTGCCCCTTTAAGAAGTGCAGTGGCAGTTCACCATGTTTTAATAAGCCACTGCTAGTGGTGTCTGGTACCCGTAATAGTTTCCTCTTTTTTTGAGTTGCGAGAGTGCCCTGATTTGCGAGCAATCTGTAAAATCTTATTAGCATAGGTTTTGGGGGTGATAGTCTCTTGGAGTAACTTGTAATCTATAGACAGTGGGAAAAGTCAATGGAAAAGTTATCCGTAGTGATGTCGCGAACCGGCGAACAGGGCGAACAGCAAAAAACTTCAATGGGCAGGCGGATTTTAAAACCCACAGGGACTCTTTCTGGCCACAATAGTGATGGAAAAGTTGTTTTAAGGGGACTAACACCTGGACTGTGGCATGCCGGAGGGGGATCCATGTCAAAACTCCCATGGAAAATTACATAGTTGATGCAGAGTCTGGTTTTAATCCATAAAGGGCATACATAACCTAACATCCCCCTCCATCATCATCCTCCCCTGTATCTCTTTACCCACTCCCTCATCATCCTCCCCTTTGTCTCTTTCCCCCCTTCCTCATCACCCTCCCCTGTGTCTTATCCCCCCTCCCTCATCATCCTCCCACCTCCCTCATCATCCTCCCCTGTATCTCTTTACCCCCTCCCTCATCATCCTCCCCTGTGTCTCTTCCCCCCTCCCTCATCATCCTCCCCTGTGTCTCTTTCCCCTCTCCCTCATCAACCTCCCCTGTGTCTCTTTCCCCCCTCCCTCATCATCCTCCCCTGTGTCTCTTTTCCCCCTCCATCATCACCCTCCCCTGTGTCTCATCCTCCCTCCCTCATCATCCTCCCAACTCCATCATCATCCTCCCCTGTATCTCTTTACCCCCTCCCTCATCATCCTCCCCTGTGTCTCTTCCCCCCTCCATTATCATCCTCCCCTGTGTCTCTTTCCTTCCCCCTCATCATCTGCCCCTGTGTCTCTTCCCCCCTCCCTCATCATCCTCCCCAGTGTCTCTTTCCCCCCTTCCTCACCACCCTTCCCTGTATCTCTTTACCCCTCCCTCATCATCCTCCCCTGTGTCTCTTTACCCCCTCCCTCATCCTCCTCCCCTGTGTCTCTTCCCCCTCCATCATCATCCTCCCCTGTGTCTCATCCTCCCTCCCTCATCATCCTCCCACCTCCCTCATCATCCTCCCCTGTATCTCTTTACCCCCTCCCTCATCATCCTCCCCTGTGTCTCTTTACCCCCTCCCTCATCATCCTCCCCTGTGTCTCTTTGCCCCCTTCCTCATCATCTTCCCCTGTGTCTCTTCCCCCCTCCCTCATCATCCTGCCCTGTGTCTCTTTCCCCCCTTCCTCATCACCCTCCCCTGTATCTCTTTACCCCTCCCTCATCATCCTCCCCTGTATCTCTTTACCCCCTCCCTCATCATCCTCCCCTGTGTCTCTTCCCCCCTCCATCATCATCCTCCCCTGTGTCTCATCCCCCCTCCCTCATCATCCTCCCACCTCCCTCATCATCCTCCCCTGTATCTATTTACCCCCTCCCTCATCATCCTTCCCTGTGTCTCTTTGCCCCCTTCCTCATCATCTTCCCCTGTGTCTCTTCCCCCCTCCCTCATCATCCTGCCCTGTGTCTCTTTCCCCCCTTCCTCATCACCCTCCCCTGTATCTCTTTACCCCTCCCTCATCATCCTCCCCTGTATCTCTTTACCCCCTCCCTCATCATCCTTCCCTGTGTCTCTTCCCCCCTCCATCATCATCCTCCCCTGTGTCTCACCCCCCCTCCCTCGTCATCCTCCCACCTCCCTCATCATCCTCCCCTGTATCTCTTTACCCCCTCCCTCATCAAAAAATATGCTTTTCAATTAGTTTCTTATAGTGTGCTGTCTCTTTAAGGGTTCATCTAGCTTTTAACAGATATTTCCTGATTTCTATGTCTGTTATGTCACAGATGATAATCCATATTTGGAAATTTTGTTATATGTGGCATTATCAATACCAATTCCTTATTTTTGGATGATTAAGCATGCTTTTCCATTGATTTCTATTGTTGTCCTGCCCCTTTAAGAAGTGCAGTGGCAGTTCACCATGTTTTAATAAGCCACTGCTAGTGGTGTCTGGTACCCGTAATAGTTTCCTCTTTTTTTGAGTTGCGAGAGTGCCCTGATTTGCGAGCAATCTGTAAAATCTTATTAGCATAGGTTTTGGGGGTGATAGTCTCTTGGAGTAACTTGTAATCTATAGACAGTGGGAAAAGTCAATGGAAAAGTTATCCGTAGTGATGTCGCGAACCGGCGAACAGGGCGAACAGCAAAAAACTTCAATGGGCAGGCGGATTTTAAAACCCACAGGGACTCTTTCTGGCCACAATAGTGATGGAAAAGTTGTTTTAAGGGGACTAACACCTGGACTGTGGCATGCCGGAGGGGGATCCATGTCAAAACTCCCATGGAAAATTACATAGTTGATGCAGAGTCTGGTTTTAATCCATAAAGGGCATACATAACCTAACATCCCCCTCCATCATCATCCTCCCCTGTATCTCTTTACCCACTCCCTCATCATCCTCCCCTTTGTCTCTTTCCCCCCTTCCTCATCACCCTCCCCTGTGTCTTATCCCCCCTCCCTCATCATCCTCCCACCTCCCTCATCATCCTCCCCTGTATCTCTTTACCCCCTCCCTCATCATCCTCCCCTGTGTCTCTTCCCCCCTCCGTCATCATCCTCCCCTGTGTCTCTTTCCCCTCTCCCTCATCAACCTCCCCTGTGTCTCTTTCCCCCCTCCCTCATCATCCTCCCCTGTGTCTCTTTTCCCCCTCCATCATCACCCTCCCCTGTGTCTCATCCTCCCTCCCTCATCATCCTCCCAACTCCATCATCATCCTCCCCTGTATCTCTTTACCCCCTCCCTCATCATCCTCCCCTGTGTCTCTTCCCCCCTCCATTATCATCCTCCCCTGTGTCTCTTTCCTTCCCCCTCATCATCTGCCCCTGTGTCTCTTCCCCCCTCCCTCATCATCCTCCCCAGTGTCTCTTTCCCCCCTTCCTCACCACCCTTCCCTGTATCTCTTTACCCCTCCCTCATCATCCTCCCCTGTGTCTCTTTACCCCCTCCCTCATCCTCCTCCCCTGTGTCTCTTCCCCCTCCATCATCATCCTCCCCTGTGTCTCATCCTCCCTCCCTCATCATCCTCCCACCTCCCTCATCATCCTCCCCTGTATCTCTTTACCCCCTCCCTCATCATCCTCCCCTGTGTCTCTTTACCCCCTCCCTCATCATCCTCCCCTGTGTCTCTTTGCCCCCTTCCTCATCATCTTCCCCTGTGTCTCTTCCCCCCTCCCTCATCATCCTGCCCTGTGTCTCTTTCCCCCCTTCCTCATCACCCTCCCCTGTATCTCTTTACCCCTCCCTCATCATCCTCCCCTGTATCTCTTTACCCCCTCCCTCATCATCCTCCCCTGTGTCTCTTCCCCCCTCCATCATCATCCTCCCCTGTGTCTCATCCCCCCTCCCTCATCATCCTCCCACCTCCCTCATCATCCTCCCCTGTATCTATTTACCCCCTCCCTCATCATCCTTCCCTGTGTCTCTTTGCCCCCTTCCTCATCATCTTCCCCTGTGTCTCTTCCCCCCTCCCTCATCATCCTGCCCTGTGTCTCTTTCCCCCCTTCCTCATCACCCTCCCCTGTATCTCTTTACCCCTCCCTCATCATCCTCCCCTGTATCTCTTTACCCCCTCCCTCATCATCCTTCCCTGTGTCTCTTCCCCCCTCCATCATCATCCTCCCCTGTGTCTCACCCCCCCTCCCTCGTCATCCTCCCACCTCCCTCATCATCCTCCCCTGTATCTCTTTACCCCCTCCCTCATCATCCTCCCCTGTGTCTCTTTGCCCCCTTGCTCATCACCCTCCCCTGTGTCTCATCCCACCTCCCTCATCATCCTCTCACCTCCCTCATCATCCTCCCCTATATCTCTTTACCCCCTCCCTCATCACCCTCCCCTGTGTCTCTTTGCCCCCTTCCTCATCACCCTCCCCTGTGTCTCATACCCCCTCCCTCATCATCCTCCCACCTCCCTCATCATCCTCCGCTGTATCTCTTTACCCCCTCCCTCATCATCCTCCCCTGTGTCTGTTTCCCCCCTCCCTCATCATCCTCCCCTGTGTCTCTTCCCCCCCTCCCTCATCATCCTGCCCTGTGTCTCTTTCCCCCCTTCCTCATCACCCTCCCCTGTATCTCTTTACCCCTCCCTCATCATCCTCCCCTGTATCTCTTTACCCCCTCCCTCATCATCCTCCACTGTGTCTCTTTCCCCCTCCATCATCATCCTCCCCTGTGTCTCATCCCCCCTCCCTCATCATCCTCCCAGGGGTGTTAGGGATAAGGGTCAGGGTGTTAGGTGTTAGGGTGAGGGGTGTTAGGGATAAGGGTCAGGGTGTTAGGTGTTAGGGTGAGGGGTGTTAGGTATAAGTGTGAGGGGTGTTAGGGTGAGGGGTGTTAGGGATAAGTGTAAGGGGTGTTAGGGTGAGGCATGTTAGGAATAAGTGTGAGGGGTGTTAGGTCTTAGGGATAAGTGTGAGGGGTGTTAGGGTTAGGGTGAGGCGTGTTAGGGATAAGTGTGAGGGGTGTTAGGGTTAGGGTGAGGGGTGTTAGGGATAAGTGTAAGGGGTGTTAGGGTTAGGTGTTAGGGTTGGGTGTTAGGGATATGTGTGAGGGGTGTTAGGGTTAGGGTGAGGGGTGTTAGGGATAAGTGTAAGGGGTGTTAGGGTTAGGTGTTAGGGTTAGGTGTTAGGGATAAGTGTGAGGGGTGTTAGGGTTAGGGTGAGGGGTGTTAGGGATAAGTGTGAGGGGTTTTAGGGTTAGGGTGAGGGGTGTTAGGGATAAGTGTGAGGGGTGTTAGGGTAAGGGGTGTTAGGGATAAGGGTGAGGGGGTTAGGTGTTAAGGTGACGGGTGTTAGGGATAAGTGTGAGGGGTGTTAGGGTTAGGGTGAGGGCTGTTAGGGATAGGTGTTAGGTTGAGGGGTGTTAGGGATAAGTGTAAGGGGTGTTAGGGTTAGGTGTTCGGGTTAGGTGTTAGGGATAAGTGTGAGGGGTGTTAGGGTTAGGGTGAGGGGTGTTAGGGATAAGTGTGAAGGGTGTTAGGGTTAGGGTGAGGGGTGTTAGGGATAAGTGTGAGGGGTGTTAGGGTTAGGGTGAGGGGTGTTAGGAATAAGTGTGAGGGGTGTTAGGTCTTAGGGATAAGTGTGAGGGGTGTTAGGGTTAGGGTGAGGCGTGTTAGGGATAAGTGTGAGGGGTGTTAGGGTTAGGTGTTAGGGTTAGGTGTTAGGGTTAGGTGTTAGGGATAAGTGTGAGGGGTGTTAGGGTGAGGGGTGTTAGGGATAAGTGTAAGGGGTGTTAGGGTGAGGCATGTTAGGAATAAGTGTGAGGGGTGTTAGGTCTTAGGGATAAGTGTGAGGGGTGTTAGGGTTAGGGTGAGGTCACCCTCCCCTGTGTCTCATCCCACCTCCCTCATCATCCTCCCACCTCCCTCATCATCCTCCCCTATATCTCTTTACCCCCTCCCTCATCACCCTCCCCTGTGTCTCTTTGCCCCCTTCCTCATCACCCTCCCCTGTGTCTCATACCCCCTTCCTCATCATCCTCCCACCTCCCTCATCATCCTCCCCTGTATCTCTTTACCCCCTCCCTCATCATCCTCCCCTGTGTCTCTTTCCCCCCTCCCTCATCATCCTCCCCTGTGTCTCTTCCCCCCCTCCCTCATCATCCTGCCCTGTGTCTCTTTCCCCCCTTCCTCATCATCCTCCCCTGTATCTCTTTACCCCCTCCCTCATCATCCTCCCCTGTGTCTCTTTCCCCCTCCATCATCATCCTACCCTTTGTCTCATCCCCCCTCCCTCATCATCCTCCCAGGGGTGTTAGGGATAAGGGTCAGGGTGTTAGGTGTTAGGGTGAGGGGTGTTAGGTATAAGTGTGAGGGGTGTTAGGGTGAGGGGTGTTAGGTATAAGTGTAAGGGGTGTTAGGGTGAGGCATGTTAGGAATAAGTGTGAGGGGTGTTAGGTCTTAGGGATAAGTGTGAGGGGTGTTAGGGTTAGGGTGAGGCGTGTTAGGGATAAGTGTGAGGGGTGTTAGGGTTAGGGTGAGGGGTGTTAGGGATAAGTGTAAGGGGTGTTAGGGTTAGGTGTTAGGGTTTAGTGTTAGGGATAAGTGTGAGGGGTGTTAGGGTTAGGGTGAGGGGTGTTAGGGATAAGTGTAAGGGGTGTTAGGGTTAGGTGTTAGAGTTAGGTGTTAGGGATAAGTATGAGGGGTGTTAGGGTTAGGGTGAGGGGTGTTAGGGATAAGTGTGAGGGGTTTTAGGGTTAGGGTGAGGGGTGTTAGGGATAAGTGTAAGGGGTGTTAGGGTAAGGGGTGTTAGGGATAAGGGTGAGGGGGTTAGGTGTTAAGGTGACGGGTGTTAGGGATAAGTGTGAGGGGTGTTAGGGTTAGGGTGAGGGCTGTTAGGGATAGGTGTAAGGTTGAGGGGTGTTAGGGATAAGTGTAAGGGGTGTTAGGGTTAGGGTGAGGGGTGTTAGGGATAAGTGTAAGGGGTGTTAGGGTTAGGTGTTCGGGTTAGGTGTTAGGGATAAGTGTGAGGGGTGTTAGGGTTAGGGTGAGGGGTGTTAGGGATAAGAGTGAAGGGTTTTAGGGTTAGGGTGAGGGGTGTTAGGGATCAGTGTGAGAGGTGTTAGGGTTAGTGTGAGGGGTGTTAGGAATAAGTGTAAGGGGTGTTAGGTCTTAGGGATAAGTGTGAGGGGTGTTAGGGTTAGGGTGAGGCGTGTTAGGGATAAGTGTGAGGGGTGTTAGGGTTAGGTGTTAGGGTTAGGTGTTAGGGTTAGGTGTTAGGGATAAGTGTGAGGGGTGTTAGGGTGAGGGGTGTTAGGGATAAGTGTAAGTGGTGTTAGGGTGAGGCATGTTAGGAATAAGTGTGAGGGGTGTTAGGTCTTAGGGATAAGTGTAAGGGGTGTTAGGGTTAGGGTGAGGCGTGTTAGGGATAAGTGTGAGGGGTGTTAGGGTTAGGTGTTAGGGTTTGGTGTTATTGATAAGTGTGAGGGGTGTTAGGGATAGGTGTTAGGGTTAGGTGTTATGGATAAGTGTGAGGGGTGTTAGGGTTAGGGTAAGGGGTGTTAGGGATAAGTGAGAGGGGTGTTAGGGTTAGGGTGAGGGGTGTTAGGGATAAGTGTGAGGGGTGTTAGGGTTAGGGTGAGGGGTGTTAGGGATAAGTGTGAGGGGTGTTAGGGTTAGGGTGAGGGGTGTTAGGGATAATTGTGAGGAATGTTAGGGTAAGGGGTGTTAGGGATAAGGGTGAGGGGATTAGGTGTTAGGGTGAGGGGTGTTAGGGATAAGTGTGAGGGGTATTAGGGTTAGGGTGAGGGGTGTTAGAGTGTTAAGGTTAGGGTGAGGGGTGTTAGGGATAAGTGTGAGGGGTGTTAGGGTTAGGGTGAGGGGTGTTAGGGATAAGTGTGAGGGGTGTTAGGGTAAGGGGTGTTAGGGATAAGGGTGAGGGAGTTAGGTGTTAGGGTGAGGGGTGTTATGGATAAGTGTGAGGGGTGTTAGGGTTAGGGTGAGGGGTGTTAGGGATAAGTGTGAGGGGTGTTAGGGTAAGGGGTGTTAGGGATAAGGGTGAGGGGATTAGGTGTTAGGGTGAGGGGTGTTAGGGATAAGTGTAAGGGGTGTTAGGGTTAGGTGTTAGGGTTAGGTGTTAGGGATAAGTGTGAGGGGTGTTAGGGTTAGGGTGAGGGGTGTTAGGGATAAGTGTAAGGGGTGTTAGGGTTAGGTTTTAGGGTTAGGTGTTAGGGATAAGTGTGAGGGGTGTTAGGGTTAGGTGTTAGGGTTAGGTGTTAGGGTTAGGTGTTAGGGATAAGTGTGAGGGGTGTTAGGGTGAGGGGTGTAGGGATAAGTGTGAGGGGTGTTAGGGTTAGGGTGAGGGGTGTTAGGGATAAGTGTAAGGGGTGTTAGGGTTAGGTGTTAGGGTTGGGTGTTAGGGATAAGTGTGAGGGGTGTTAGGGTTAGGGTGAGGGGTGTTAGGGATAAGTGTAAGGGGTGTTAGGGTTAGGTTTTAGGGTTAGGTGTTAGGGATAAGTGTGAGGGGTGTTAGGGTTAGGTGTTAGGGTTAGGTGTTAGGGTTAGGTGTTAGGGATAAGTGTGAGGGGTGTTAGGGTGAGGGGTGTTAGGGATAAGTGTAAGGGGTGTTAGGGTGAGGCATGTTAGGAATAAGTGTGAGGGGTGTTAGGTCTTAGGGATAAGTGTGAGGGGTGTTAGGGTTAGGGTGAGGTCACCCTCCCCTGTGTCTCATCCCACCTCCCTCATCATCCTCCCACCTCCCTCATCATCCTCCCCTATATCTCTTTACCCCCTCCCTCATCACCCTCCCCTGTGTCTCTTTGCCCCCTTCCTCATCACCCTCCCCTGTGTCTCATACCCCCTTCCTCATCATCCTCCCACCTCCCTCATCATCCTCCCCTGTATCTCTTTACCCCCTCCCTCATCATCCTCCCCTGTATCTCTTTACCCCCTCCCTCATCATCCTCCCCTGTGTCTCTTCCCCCCCTCCCTCATCATCCTGCCCTGTGTCTCTTTCCCCCCTTCCTCATCACCCTCCCCTGTATCTCTTTACCCCTCCGTTATCATCCTCCCCTGTATCTCTTTACCCCCTCCCTCATCATCCTCCACTGTGTCTCTTTCCCCCTCCATCATCATCCTACCCTTTGTCTCATCCCCCCTCCCTCATCATCCTCCCAGGGGTGTTAGGGATAAGGGTCAGGGTGTTAGGTGTTAGGGTGAGGGGTGTTAGGTATAAGTGTGAGGGGTGTTAGGGTGAGGGGTGTTAGGGATAAGTGTAAGGGGTGTTAGGGTGAGGCATGTTAGGAATAAGTGTGAGGGGTGTTAGGTCTTAGGGATAAGTGTGAGGGGTGTTAGGGTTAGGGTGAGGCGTGTTAGGGATAAGTGTGAGGGGTGTTAGGGTTAGGGTGAGGGGTGTTAGGGATAAGTGTAAGGGGTGTTAGGGTTAGGTGTTAGGGTTTAGTGTTAGGGATAAGTGTGAGGGGTGTTAGGGTTAGGGTGAGGGGTGTTAGGGATAAGTGTAAGGGGTGTTAGGGTTAGGTGTTAGGGTTAGGTGTTAGGGATAAGTGTGAGGGGTGTTAGGGTTAGGGTGAGGGGTATTAGGGATAAGTGTGAGGGGTTTTAGGGTTAGGGTGAGGGGTGTTAGGGATAAGTGTGAGGGGTGTTAGGGTAAGGGGTGTTAGGGATAAGGGTGAGGGGGTTAGGTGTTAAGGTGACGGGTGTTAGGGATAAGTGTGAGGGGTGTTAGGGTTAGGGTGAGGGCTGTTAGGGATAGGTGTAAGGTTGAGGGGTGTTAGGGATAAGTGTAAGGGGTGTTAGGGTTAGGGTGAGGGGTGTTAGGGATAAGTGTAAGGGGTGTTAGGGTTAGGTGTTCGGGTTAGTTGTTAGGGATAAGTGTGAGGGGTGTTAGGGTTAGGGTGAGGGGTGTTAGGGATAAGAGTGAAGGGTTTTAGGGTTAGGGTGAGGGGTGTTAGGGATCAGTGTGAGAGGTGTTAGGGTTAGGGTGAGGGGTGTTAGGAATAAGTGTAAGGGGTGTTAGGTCTTAGGGATAAGTGTGAGGGGTGTTAGGGTTAGGGTGAGGCGTGTTAGGGATAAGTGTGAGGGGTGTTAGGGTTAGGTGTTAGGGTTAGGTGTTAGGGTTAGGTGTTAGGGATAAGTGTGAGGGGTGTTAGGGTTAGGGTGAGGGGTGTTAGGGATAAGTGTGAGGGGTTTTAGGGTTAGGGTGAGGGGTGTTAGGGATAAGTGTGAGGGGTGTTAGGGTAAGGGGTGTTAGGGATAAGGGTGAGGGGGTTAGGTGTTAAGGTGACGGGTGTTAGGGATAAGTGTGAGGGGTGTTAGGGTTAGGGTGAGGGCTGTTAGGGATAGGTGTTAGGTTGAGGGGTGTTAGGGATAAGTGTAAGGGGTGTTAGGGTTAGGTGTTCGGGTTAGGTGTTAGGGATAAGTGTGAGGGGTGTTAGGGTTAGGGTGAGGGGTGTTAGGGATAAGTGTGAAGGGTTTTAGGGTTAGGGTGAGGGGTGTTAGGGATGTGTGAGAGGTGTTAGGGTTAGGGTGAGGGGTGTTAGGAATAAGTGTGAGGGGTGTTAGGTCTTAGGGATAAGTGTGAGGGGTGTTAGGGTTAGGGTGAGGCGTGTTAGGGATAAGTGTGAGGGGTGTTAGGGTTAGGTGTTAGGGTTAGGTGTTAGGGTTAGGTGTTAGGGATAAGTGTGAGGGGTGTTAGGGTGAGGGGTGTTAGGGATAAGTGTAAGGGGTGTTAGGGTGAGGCATGTTAGGAATAAGTGTGAGGGGTGTTAGGTCTTAGGGATAAGTGTGAGGGGTGCTAGGGTTAGGGTGAGGTCACCCTCCCGTGTGTCTCATCCCACCTCCCTAATCATCCTCCCACCTCCCTTATCATCCTCCCCTATATCTCTTTACCCCCTCCCTCATCACCCTCCCCTGTGTCTCTTTGCCCCCTTCCTCATCACCCTCCCCTGTGTCTCATACCCCCTTCCTCATCATCCTCCCACCTCCCTCATCATCCTCCCCTGTATCTCTTTACCCCCTCCCTCATCATCCTCCCCTGTGTCTGTTTCCCCCCTCCCTCATCATCCTCCCCTGTGTCTCTTCCCCCCCTCCCTCATCATCCTGCCCTGTGTCTCTTTCCCCCCTTCCTCATCATCCTCCCCTGTATCTCTTTACCCCCTCCCTCATCATCCTCCACTGTGTCTCTTTCCCCCTCCATCATCATCCTACCCTTTGTCTCATCCCCCCTCCCTCATCATCCTCCCAGGGGTGTTAGGGATAAGGGTCAGGGTGTTAGGTGTTAGGGTGAGGGGTGTTAGGTATAAGTGTGAGGGGTGTTAGGGTGAGGGGTGTTAGGGATAAGTGTAAGGGGTGTTAGGGTGAGGCATGTTAGGAATAAGTGTGAGGGGTGTTAGGTCTTAGGGATAAGTGTGAGGGGTGTTAGGGTTAGGGTGAGGCGTGTTAGGGATAAGTGTGAGAGGTGTTAGGGTTAGGGTGAGGGGTGTTAGGGATAAGTGTAAGGGGTGTTAGGGTTAGGTGTTAGGGTTTAGTGTTAGGGATAAGTGTGAGGGGTGTTAGGGTTAGGGTGAGGGGTGTTAGGGATAAGTGTAAGGGGTGTTAGGGTTAGGTGTTAGGGTTAGGTGTTAGGGATAAGTGTGAGGGGTGTTAGGGTTAGGGTGAGGGGTGTTAGGGATAAGTGTGAAGGGTTTTAGGGTTAGGGTGAGGGGTGTTAGGGATAAGTGTGAGAGGTGTTAGGGTTAGGGTGAGGGGTGTTAGGAATAAGTGTGAGGGGTGTTAGGTCTTAGGGATAAGTGTGAGGGGTGTTAGGGTTAGGGTGAGGCGTGTTAGGGATAAGTGTGAGGGGTGTTAGGGTTAGGTGTTAGGGTTAGGTGTTAGGGTTAGGTGTTAGGGATAAGTGTGAGGGGTGTTAGGGTGAGGGGTGTTAGGGATAAGTGTAAGGGGTGTTAGGGTGAGGCATGTTAGGAATAAGTGTGAGGGGTGTTAGGTCTTAGGGATAAGTGTGAGGGGTGTTAGGGTTAGGGTGAGGTCACCCTCCCCTGTGTCTCATCCCACCTCCCTCATCATCCTCCCACCTCCCTCATCATCCTCCCCTATATCTCTTTACCCCCTCCCTCATCACCCTCCCCTGTGTCTCTTTGCCCCCTTCCTCATCACCCTCCCCTGTGTCTCATACCCCCTTCCTCATCATCCTCCCACCTCCCTCATCATCCTCCCCTGTATCTCTTTACCCCCTCCCTCATCATCCTCCCCTGTGTCTCTTTGCCCCCTCCCTCATCATCCTCCCCTGTGTCTCTTCCCCCCCTCCCTCATCATCCTGCCCTGTGTCTCTTTCCCCCCTTCCTCATCATCCTCCCCTGTATCTCTTTACCCCCTCCCTCATCATCCTCCCCTGTGTCTCTTTCCCCCTCCATCATCATCCTACCCTTTGTCTCATCCCCCCTCCCTCATCATCCTCCCAGGGGTGTTAGGGATAAGGGTCAGGGTGTTAGGTGTTAGGGTGAGGGGTGTTAGGTATAAGTGTGAGGGGTGTTAGGGTGAGGGGTGTTAGGGATAAGTGTAAGGGGTGTTAGGGTGAGGCATGTTAGGAATAAGTGTGAGGGGTGTTAGGTCTTAGGGATAAGTGTGAGGGGTGTTAGGGTTAGGGTGAGGCGTGTTAGGGATAAGTGTGAGGGGTGTTAGGGTTAGGGTGAGGGGTGTTAGGGATAAGTGTAAGGGGTGTTAGGGTTAGGTGTTAGGGTTTAGTGTTAGGGATAAGTGTGAGGGGTGTTAGGGTTAGGGTGAGGGGTGTTAGGGATAAGTGTGAGGGGTTTTAGGGTTAGGGTGAGGGGTGTTAGGGATAAGTGTGAGGGGTGTTAGGGTAAGGGGTGTTAGGGATAAGGGTGAGGGGGTTAGGTGTTAAGGTGACGGGTGTTAGGGATAAGTGTGAGGGGTGTTAGGGTTAGGGTGAGGGCTGTTAGGGATAGGTGTAAGGTTGAGGGGTGTTAGGGATAAGTGTAAGGGGTGTTAGGGTTAGGGTGAGGGGTGTTAGGGATAAGTGTAAGGGGTGTTAGGGTTAGGTGTTCGGGTTAGGTGTTAGGGATAAGTGTGAGGGGTGTTAGGGTTAGGGTGAGGGGTGTTAGGGATAAGAGTGAAGGGTTTTAGGGTTAGGGTGAGGGGTGTTAGGGATCAGTGTGAGAGGTGTTAGGGTTAGGGTGAGGGGTGTTAGGAATAAGTGTAAGGGGTGTTAGGTCTTAGGGATAAGTGTGAGGGGTGTTAGGGTTAGGGTGAGGCGTGTTAGGGATAAGTGTGAGGGGTGTTAGGGTTAGGTGTTAGGGTTAGGTGTTAGGGTTAGGTGTTAGGGATAAGTGTGAGGGGTGTTAGGGTGAGGCGTGTTAGGGATAAGTGTAAGTGGTGTTAGGGTGAGGCATGTTAGGAATAAGTGTGAGGGGTGTTAGGTCTTAGGGATAAGTGTAAGGGGTGTTAGGGTTAGGGTGAGGCGTGTTAGGGATAAGTGTGAGGGGTGTTAGGGTTAGGTGTTAGGGTTTGGTGTTATTGATAAGTGTGAGGGGTGTTAGGGATAGGTGTTAGGGTTAGGTGTTATGGATAAGTGTGAGGGGTGTTAGGGTTAGGGTAAGGGGTGTTAGGGATAAGTGAGAGGGGTGTTAGGGTTAGGGTGAGGGGTGTTAGGGATAAGTGTGAGGGGTGTTAGGGTTAGGGTGAGGGGTGTTAGGGATAAGTATGAGGGGTGTTAGGGTTAGGGTGAGGGGTGTTAGGGATAATTGTGAGGAATGTTAGGGTAAGGGGTGTTAGGGATAAGGGTGAGGGGATTAGGTGTTAGGGTGAGGGGTGTTAGGGATAAGTGTGAGGGGTATTAGGGTTAGGGTGAGGGGTGTTAGGGTGTTAAGGTTAGGGTGAGGGGTGTTAGGGATAAGTGTGAGGGGTGTTAGGGTTAGGGTGAGGGGTGTTAGGGATAAGTGTGAGGGGTGTTAGGGTAAGGGGTGTTAGGGATAAGGGTGAGGGAGTTAGGTGTTAGGGTGAGGGGTGTTATGGATAAGTGTGAGGGGTGTTAGGGTTAGGGTGAGGGGTGTTAGGGATAAGTGTGAGGGGTGTTAGGGTAAGGGGTGTTAGGGATAAGGGTGAGGGGATTAGGTGTTAGGATGAGGGGTGTTAGGGATAAGTGTAAGGGGTGTTAGGGTTAGGTGTTAGGGTTAGGTGTTAGGGATAAGTGTGAGGGGTGTTAGGGTTAGGGTGAGGGGTGTTAGGGATAAGTGTAAGGGGTGTTAGGGTTAGGTTTTAGGGTTAGGTGTTAGGGATAAGTGTGAGGGGTGTTAGGGTTAGGTGTTAGGGTTAGGTGTTAGGGTTAGGTGTTAGGGATAAGTGTGAGGGGTGTTAGGGTGAGGGGTGTTAGGGATAAGTGTAAGGGGTGTTAGGGTGAGGCATGTTAGGAATAAGTGTGAGGGGTGTTAGGTCTTAGGGATAAGTGTGAGGGGTGTTAGGGTTAGGGTGAGGTCACCCTCCCCTGTGTCTCATCCCACCTCCCTCATCATCCTCCCACCTCCCTCATCATCCTCCCCTATATCTCTTTACCCCCTCCCTCATCACCCTCCCCTGTGTCTCTTTGCCCCCTTCCTCATCACCCTCCCCTGTGTCTCATACCCCCTTCCTCATCATCCTCCCACCTCCCTCATCATCCTCCCCTGTATCTCTTTACCCCCTCCCTCATCATCCTCCCCTGTGTCTGTTTCCCCCCTCCCTCATCATCCTCCCCTGTGTCTCTTCCCCCCCTCCCTCATCATCCTGCCCTGTGTCTCTTTCCCCCCTTCCTCATCACCCTCCCCTGTATCTCTTTACCCCTCCGTTATCATCCTCCCCTGTATCTCTTTACCCCCTCCCTCATCATCCTCCACTGTGTCTCTTTCCCCCTCCATCATCATCCTACCCTTTGTCTCATCCCCCCTCCCTCATCATCCTCCCAGGGGTGTTAGGGATAAGGGTGAGGGTGTTAGGTGTTAGGGTGAGGGGTGTTAGGTATAAGTGTGAGGGGTGTTAGGGTGAGGGGTGTTAGGGATAAGTGTAAGGGGTGTTAGGGTGAGGCATGTTAGGAATAAGTGTGAGGGGTGTTAGGTCTTAGGGATAAGTGTGAGGGGTGTTAGGGTTAGGGTGAGGCGTGTTAGGGATAAGTGTGAGGGGTGTTAGGGTTAGGGTGAGGGGTGTTAGGGATAAGTGTAAGGGGTGTTAGGGTTAGGTGTTAGGGTTTAGTGTTAGGGATAAGTGTGAGGGGTGTTAGGGTTAGGGTGAGGGGTGTTAGGGATAAGTGTGAGGGGTGTTAGGGTTAGGTGTTAGGGTTAGGTGTTAGGGATAAGTGTGAGGGGTGTTAGGGTTAGGGTGAGGGGTATTAGGGATAAGTGTGAGGGGTTTTAGGGTTAGGGTGAGGGGTGTTAGGGATAAGTGTGAGGGGTGTTAGGGTAAGGGGTGTTAGGGATAAGGGTGAGGGGGTTAGGTGTTAAGGTGACGGGTGTTAGGGATAAGTGTGAGGGGTGTTAGGGTTAGGGTGAGGGCTGTTAGGGATAGGTGTAAGGTTGAGGGGTGTTAGGGATAAGTGTAAGGGGTGTTAGGGTTAGGGTGAGGGGTGTTAGGGATAAGTGTAAGGGGTGTTAGGGTTAGGTGTTCGGGTTAGTTGTTAGGGATAAGTGTGAGGGGTGTTAGGGTTAGGGTGAGGGGTGTTAGGGATAAGAGTGAAGGGTTTTAGGGTTAGGGTGAGGGGTGTTAGGGATCAGTGTGAGAGGTGTTAGGGTTAGGGTGAGGGGTGTTAGGAATAAGTGTAAGGGGTGTTAGGTCTTAGGGATAAGTGTGAGGGGTGTTAGGGTTAGGGTGAGGGGTGTTAGGGATAAGTGTGAGGGGTGTTAGGGTTAGGTGTTAGGGTTAGGTGTTAGGGTTAGGTGTTAGGGATAAGTGTGAGGGGTGTTAGGGTGAGGGGTGTTAGGGATAAGTGTAAGTGGTGTTAGGGTGAGGCATGTTAGGAATAAGTGTGAGGGGTGTTAGGTCTTAGGGATAAGTGTAAGGGGTGTTAGGGTTAGGGTGAGGCGTGTTAGGGATAAGTGTGAGGGGTGTTAGGGTTAGGTGTTAGGGTTTGGTGTTATTGATAAGTGTGAGGGGTGTTAGGGATAGGTGTTAGGTTAGGTGTTATGGATAAGTGTGAGGGGTGTTAGGGTTAGGGTAAGGGGTGTTAGGGATAAGTGAGAGGGGTGTTAGGGTTAGGGTGAGGGGTGTTAGGGATAAGTGTGAGGGGTGTTAGGGTTAGGGTGAGGGGTGTTAGGGATAAGTGTGAGGGGTGTTAGGGTTAGGGTGAGGGGTGTTAGGGATAATTGTGAGGAATGTTAGGGTAAGGGGTGTTAGGGATAAGGGTGAGGGGATTAGGTGTTAGGGTGAGGGGTGTTAGGGATAAGTGTGAGGGGTATTAGGGTTAGGGTGAGGGGTGTTAGGGTGTTAAGGTTAGGGTGAGGGGTGTTAGGGATAAGTGTGAGGGGTGTTAGGGTTAGGGTGAGGGGTGTTAGGGATAAGTGTGAGGGGTGTTAGGGTAAGGGGTGTTAGGGATAAGGGTGAGGGAGTTAGGTGTTAGGGTGAGGGGTGTTATGGATAAGTGTGAGGGGTGTTAGGGTTAGGGTGAGGGGTGTTAGGGATAAGTGTGAGGGGTGTTAGGGTAAGGGGTGTTAGGGATAAGGGTGAGGGGATTAGGTGTTAGGATGAGGGGTGTTAGGGATAAGTGTAAGGGGTGTTAGGGTTAGGTGTTAGGGTTAGGTGTTAGGGATAAGTGTGAGGGGTGTTAGGGTTAGGGTGAGGGGTGTTAGGGATAAGTGTAAGGGGTGTTAGGGTTAGGTTTTAGGGTTAGGTGTTAGGGATAAGTGTGAGGGGTGTTAGGGTTAGGGATAAGTGTGAGGGGTGTTAGGGTTAGGGTGAGGGGTGTTAGGGATAAGTGTGAGGGGTGTTAGGGTTAGGGTGAGGGGTGTTAGGGATAAGTGTGAGGGGTGTTAGGGTAAGGGGTGTTAGGGATAAGGGTGAGGGGGTTAGGTGTTAGGGTGACGGGTGTTAGGGATAAGTGTGAGGGGTGTTAGGGTTAGGGTGAGGGCTGTTAGGGATAGGTGTTAGGTTGAGGGGTGTTAGGGATAAGTGTGAGGGGTGTTAGGGTTAGGGTGAGGGGTGTTAGGGATAAGTGTGAGGGGTGTTAGGGTAAGGGGTGTTAGGGATAAGGGTGAGGGGATTAGGTGTTAGGGTGAGGGGTGTTAGGGATAAGTGTGAGGGGTGTTAGGGTTAGGGTGAGGGGTGTTAGGTTTGGGTGTTAGGGTGAGGGGTGTTAGGGATAAGTGTGAGGGGTGTTAGGGTTAGGGTGAGGGGTGTTAGGGATAAGTGTGAGGGGTGTTAGGGTAAGGGGTGTTAGGGATAAGGGTGAAGGGGTTAGGTGTTAGGGTGAGGGGTGTTAAGGATAAGTGTGAGGGGTGTTAGGGTTAGGGTGAGGTGTGTTAGGGATAAGTGTAAGGGGCGTTAGGGTTAGGTGTTCGGGTTAGGTGTTAGGGATAAGTGTGAGGGGTGTTAGGGTTAGGGTGAGGGGTGTTAGGGATAAGTGTGAAGGGTTTTAGGGTTAGGGTGAGGGGTGTTAGGGATAAGTGTGAGAGGTGTTAGGGTTAGGGTGAGGGGTGTTAGGGATAAGTGTGAGGGGTGTTAGGGTAAGGGGTGTTAGGGATAAGTGTGAGGGGGTTAGGTGTTAGGGTGAGGGGTGTTAGGGATAAGTGTGAGGGGTGTTAGGGTTAGGGTGAGGGGTGTTAGGGATAGGTGTTAGGGTGAGGGGTGTTAGGGATAAGTGTGAGGGGTGTTAGGGATAAGTGTGAGGGGTGTTAGGGTTAGGGTGAGGGGTGTTAGGGATAAGTGTGAGAGGTGTTAGGGATAAGTGTGAGGGGTGTTAGGGTAAGAGGTGTTAGGGATAAGGGTGAGGGGGTTAGGTGTTAGGGTGAGGGGTGTTAGGGATAAGTGTGAGGGGTGTTAGGGTTAGGGTGAGGGGTGTAGGGATAAGTGTGAGGGGTGTTAGGGTTAGGGTGAGGGGTGTTAGGGATAAGTGTAAGGGGTGTTAGGGTTAGGTGTTAGGGTTGGGTGTTAGGGATAAGTGTGAGGGGTGTTAGGGTTAGGGTGAGGGGTGTTAGGGATAAGTGTAAGGGGTGTTAGGGTTAGGTGTTAGGGTTAGGTGTTAGGGATAAGTGTGAGGGGTGTTAGGGTTAGGGTGAGGGGTGTTAGGGATAAGTGTGAGGGGTTTTAGGGTTAGGGTGAGGGGTGTTAGGGATAAGTGTGAGGGGTGTTAGGGTAAGGGGTGTTAGGGATAAGGGTGAGGGGGTTAGGTGTTAAGTTGACGGGTGTTAGGGATAAGTGTGAGGGGTGTTAGGGTTAGGGTGAGGGCTGTTAGGGATAGGTGTAAGGTTGAGGGGTGTTAGGGATAAGTGTGAGGGGTGTTAGGGTTAGGGTGAGGGCTGTTAGGGATAGGTGTAAGGTTGAGGGGTGTTAGGGATAAGTGTGAGGGTTGTTAGGGTTAGGGTGAGGGGTGTTAGGGATAAGTGTGAAGGGTTTTAGGGTTAGGGTGAGGGGTGTTAGGGATAAGTGTGAGAGGTGTTAGGGTTAGGGTGAGGGGTGTTAGGAATAAGTGTAAGGGGTGTTAGGTCTTAGGGATAAGTGTAAGGGGTGTTAGGGTTAGGGTGAGGCGTGTTAGGGATAAGTGTTAGGGGTGTTAGGGTTAGGTGTTAGGGTTAGGTGTTAGGGTTAGGTGTTAGGGATAAGTGTGAGGGGTGTTAGGGTGAGGGGTGTTAGGGATAAGTGTAAGTGGTGTTAGGGTGAGGCATGTTAGGAATACGTGTGAAGGGTGTTAGGTCTTAGGGATAAGTGTAAGGGGTGTTAGGGTTAGGGTTTGGCGTGTTAGGGATAAGTGTGAGGGGTGTTAGGGTTAGGTGTTAGGGTTTGGTGTTATTGATAAGTGTGAGGGGAGTTAGGGATAGGTGTTAGGGTTAGGTGTTATGGATAATTGTGAGGGGTGTTAGGGTTAGGGTAAGGGGTGTTAGGGATAAGTGAGAGGGGTGTTAGGGTTAGGGTGAGGGGTGTTAGGGATAAGTGTGAGGGGTGTTAGGGTTAGGGTGAGGGGTGTTAGGGATAAGTGTGAGGGGTGTTAGGGTTAGGGTGAGGGGTGTTAGGGATAATTGTGAGGAATGTTAGGGTAAGGGGTGTTAGGGATAAGGGTGAGGGGATTAGGTGTTAGGGTGAGGGGTGTTAGGGATAAGTGTGAGGGGTATTAGGGTTAGGGTGAGGGGTGTTAGGGTGTTAAGGTTAGGGTGAGGGGTGTTAGGGATAAGTGTGAGGGGTGTTAGGGTTAGGGTGAGGGGTGTTAGGGATAAGTGTGAGGGGTGTTAGGGTAAGGGGTGTTAGGGATAAGGGTGAGGGAGTTAGGTGTTAGGGTGAGGGGTGTTATGGATAAGTGTGAGGGGTGTTAGGGTTAGGGTGAGGGGTGTTAGGGATAAGTGTGAGGGGTGTTAGGGTAAGGGGTGTTAGGGATAAGGGTGAGGGGATTAGGTGTTAGGATGAGGGGTGTTAGGGATAAGTGTAAGGGGTGTTAGGGTTAGGTGTTAGGGTTAGGTGTTAGGGATAAGTGTGAGGGGTGTTAGGGTTAGGGTGAGGGGTGTTAGGGATAAGTGTAAGGGGTGTTAGGGTTAGGTGTTAGGGTTAGGTGTTAGGGATAAGTGTGAGGGGTGTTAGGGTTAGGGATAAGTGTGAGGGGTGTTAGTGTTAGGGTGAGGGGTGTTAGGGATAAGTGTGAGCGGTGTTAGGGTTAGGGTGAGGGGTGTTAGGGATAAGTGTGAGGGGTGTTAGGGTAAGGGGTGTTAGGGATAAGGGTGAGGGGGTTAGGTGTTAGGGTGACGGGTGTTAGGGATAAGTGTGAGGGGTGTTAGCGTTAGGGTGAGGGCTGTTAGGGATAGGTGTTAGGTTGAGGGGTGTTAGGGATAAGTGTGAGGGGTGTTAGGGTAAGGGGTGTTAGGGATAAGGGTGAGGGGATTAGGTGTTAGGATGAGGGGTGTTAGGGATAAGTGTAAGGGGTGTTAGGGTTAGGTGTTAGGGTTAGGTGTTAGGGATAAGTGTGAGGGGTGTTAGGGTTAGGGTGAGGGGTGTTAGGGATAAGTGTAAGGGGTGTTAGGGTTAGGTGTTAGGGTTAGGTGTTAGGGATAAGTGTGAGGGGTGTTAGGGTTAGGGATAAGTGTGAGGGGTGTTAGTGTTAGGGTGAGGGGTGTTAGGGATAAGTGTGAGCGGTGTTAGGGTTAGGGTGAGGGGTGTTAGGGATAAGTGTGAGGGGTGTTAGGGTAAGGGGTGTTAGGGATAAGGGTGAGGGGGTTAGGTGTTAGGGTGACGGGTGTTAGGGATAAGTGTGAGGGGTGTTAGCGTTAGGGTGAGGGCTGTTAGGGATAGGTGTTAGGTTGAGGGGTGTTAGGGATAAGTGTGAGGGGTGTTAGGGTTAGGGTGAGGGGTGTTAGGGATAAGTGTGAGGGGTGTTAGGGTAAGGGGTGTTAGGGATAAGGGTGAGGGGATTAGGTGTTAGGGTGAGGGGTGTTAGGGATAAGTGTGAGGGGTGTTAGGGTTAGGGTGAGGGGTGTTAGGTTTAGGTGTTAGGGTGAGGGGTGTTAGGGATAAGTGTGAGGGGTGTTAGGGTTAGGGTGAGGGGTGTTAGGGATAAGTGTGAGGGGTGTTAGGGTAAGGGGTGTTAGGGATAAGGGTGAAGGGGTTAGGTGTTAGGGTGAGGGGTGTTAGGGATAAGTGTGAGGGGTGTTAGGGTTAGGGTGAGGGGTGTTAGGGATAAGTGTAAGGGGTGTTAGGGTTAGGTGTTAGGGTTAGGTGTTAGGGATAAGTGTGAGGGGTGTTAGGGTTAGGTTGAGGGGTGTTAGGGATAAGTGTGAGGGGTGTTAGGGTTAGGGTGAGGGGTGTTAGGGATAAGTGTGAGGGGTGTTAGGGTAAGGGGTGTTAGGGATAAGTGTGAGGGGGTTAGGTGTTAGGGTGAGGGGTGTTAGGGATAAGTGTGAGGGGTGTTAGGGTTAGGGTGAGGGGTGTTAGGGATAGGTGTTAGGGTGAGGGGTGTTAGGGATAAGTGTGAGGGGTGTTAGGGATAAGTGTGAGGGGTGTTAGGGTTAGGGTGAGGGGTGTTAGGGATAAGTGTGAGAGGTGTTAGGGATAAGCGTGAGGGGTGTTAGGGTAAGAGGTGTTAGGGATAAGGGTGAGGGGGTTAGGTGTTAGGGTGAGGGGTGTTAGGGATAAGTGTGAGGGGTGTTAGGGTTAGGGTGAGGGGTGTTAGGGATAAGTGTGAGGGGTGTTAGGGTTAGGGTGAGGGGTGTTAGGGATAAGTGTGAGGGGTGTTAGGGTTAGGGTGAAGGGTGTTAGGGATAAGTGTGAGGGGTGTTAGGGTTAGGGTGAGGGGTGTTAGGGATAAGTGTGAGGGGTGTTAGGATTAGGTGTTAGGTTGATGGGTGTTATGGATAAGTGTGAGGGGTGTTAGGGTTGGGTGCTAAGTTGAGGGGAGGATGATGATAAGGGGGGGAAGAGACACAGGGGTGTCCTTGCAGCAGAGATCAAAAGAGTCCTTCAGGACTGTATTGCACACTGTGTACAGTAGCCTAGCAATGGTTTTCCCTATTGATATACTGGTATTATTTTATAGCACATTATAGGGTTTTTATCCTCTTATAGATTGCAGTTATTTAAATATCTTATTATAACTCTTGCACATATTAATTTTCAAAGATATATTCCACCTACTAAATATATATTATTGAATTTAGGCTGTGTACCATATTTTTATTATCATGCTGATTATTAATACTAATTATTGTAAATAGAAGACATGTGCATATATGTGTGCTCATATATATGCTTTTGTGTAGATATACATGTGTTTCAACACATACTCATAGAACAAATGCAATAATTGTGAAATACAAGATGTCCATAAAAAGTACAACTATTCCATCTTCCTTTGTTTTCATTTTATAATAAAGGAATGAATTTGGACTTGCTAATCCGAAATAATGTAAAGTATTTAAATTAAGCTTGCCATTCTATGTCTATATTTACCCTTCTCACTTGGTGAGAGTTAAAGGGTAACCATAGCAACTTATACATTATAAACAGGAGGCTCCGTTGAGGTCCTCGCCCCTCCCTTTGAAAAAGTCACGTCTAAGTGACGAAACGTGCGTCAGGGTTGTGTCTGACGTCAGACGCTCACACTGTGAATAGGCAGAGCTTCCAGCTAAAGCTCCGTGAATTGGGAGCATAAAGTCACCTTCTTGTGCCCTAATTTATAGTACACGGGAGAGCCTGGTACTACAGAGAAGGAATATCTGTATATATGCGATAACGAACGCATCTTAAAATGTGGAATTAATGCTAATATTTGATATTTATGTGACACCCGAAATGGAGCACATAAGAAATGTTTGAGACAAAATACAGGGATAAAAATATGGGGAACTCAGCTAAAAAGACCCTCTGACCAGTCTGAAACCTCTATATTATACACAAATAATTCTACAATAGTAAGTCACTATAAAAATGGGAATATATACCAGGATAATTAAAAGTGACATAGTGATTTAAATGACATTCGGATCATATAACAACATCTTGAATGTTTGAAAGTGACAGAACAACAGGATATAAATATAATATCTCTAATATTGATTAAAGATATATATTTCCCAAGAGTCTGGAAGCCAAACCTAACATAATTAAACACTTAATAAGATAAGATAAGGGGAAATAAGATCATGTACTGATCCCCCAAACACTAATATTTTACTTATCAAAAGTGTGTAAAAGAAGGGATTCAATATTAAAATGTTTTTAAGGAATTACTTCCTGTTTCCCTTGGTTTTAAATAGTTTTTAATCGACGTTGTCTCCTAAAAATGTGAATAAAACTTTATTATTTTTGTTTTGCTCTCTCCAATCCTCTATTGAATGTATGTGAAGTAGGTGTTAAGCACCATGAGAAAGTAATTATACTTCCCACCACTAAAATATATATTTTCCCTATTGATGCAGTATCACCTACACTCAGCCTCCTCTCAGTAAGACTGCAAGTTAGTTATGATTCCAAAATGGCTGCTGTCCATGAGTTAGAAGGCTCTGGAAGGGAGTGTATGCTGCTGATTGGCTGGAATGTTTCTGCTGACTGTGACATGCAGGGTCAAAGTTTGCTCAATGATAAAGTATAGGGGGCGGGTCGAATATCGCATATGTTCGCAGTTTGCCGCGAACGCGAATATGCTATGTTCGCCGGGAACAGTCCGCCGGCGAACTATTCGGGACATCTCTAGTTATCCGTAATTTCCAAATCCGACTTGCTGCAGTGACTTGTAGCATTTCCCTCCCAATGTTTTAGGGGTGGTTGATTAACATAGTTAAGCAGATTTTTTTGTACCACTACGGAACTCGTAATTTATTTTTCTGAGATTAACATAGGGGCTTAAGTTAGCAGCATCCCACTGCTTAGTAACTAGGAAATTAAAATTAATTTGATAAACACAAATAAATCTGATATTTTTTACCCCATATAAAATTGATTTCTTTATTGTAACTATAAATAAGAAAAAAGGGAACTAGTGAATAAACTGTGCACTGTATAGCAAAAAAATATCCCAATTACATTTCTGATGCCTTGTTGTTAATATTCTGGTTGAACTGTCATCAAAAAAGTATATTAGTGAGTATATATTGTTCCAAGTGTTCATTACTTCCCAGGAACCTTCTGGTACTACTTCAGTCCTCGGCCACCTACTTTTCTCCATCTATACTTCTTTCCTTGGTACCCTAATAAAATTATTTAGAATTCAATGTCATCTATATTCAGCCGATACTTAAACTACCTCTCTGCACCTGATCTATCTCCCTCTCTCCTAGCACACGTGTCCAGCTGCCTGTCTAGCATATCCTCTTGGATGTCAACTCGTCAACTCAAATGCACACGTGTCCAGCTGCCTGTCTAGCATATCCTCTTGGATGTCAACTCGTCAACTCAAATGCAACATCTCAAAGACTGAGCTCCTTATCTTCCCACCCTCTACCACAGCTTCCACCCCACATATATCTCTCACTGTTGGCAATGTCATCATCACTCCCACCTCCTAGGCCCCGTAGTCTAGGGTTTCTGTTGGACACTGCCCTCTCTTTCACTCCTCACATACAATCCATAGCAAAATCGTGTCTTTTTCACCTAAAAAACATTGCCAAAATACGTCACTATCTTTTTTTTAATAATAATTTTATTGAAAGGTATACGCAATGATCGAACATATTAAACAATACTTAGATCTGACATTCTTCATTTTCTTTAACAGAAGTGTCTTTTACTTACTAAATTGGCATTGCCTTTCCATTTTATGTTTTCAATTACTATTGAACAACAATAACTCTATAACAACAAAAAAATAAAAAATAAAGAAATAAATAACTAAAAAAATAAAAATAAACATATAACTGTAAAAATATAAACAATAGACTGTTTTATGAACTCAACCAGCAAACGCAGCGAGTTTCAAGAACGAGACACCTAGTCTAGGTTTAGTGATTTCTAACATAGCTATGAGGTCTTTTGTTCATCCGTTTTAGCCTGAGATTGAACATTAAAAAATAGCTGTACATTTACAACCAAGTATTTAAATATTTACCTTCTGTCCAGCCACCCGTGTTATAGGGTAATTCCAGAGTCTTATCCCGAGCCTCTTCCTTCCCGAGTCCTCCTCTCATTGAGTTGTGATGAGATTTTGGTTTCAAGTCACGTCAGTGAGGTGCTAATGAATGATTCTAACCAGGGTTCCCAAATGTTATAAAATTGAGACATGTTATCTAGTATAACTCAAGTTAATTTCTCATTTATTAGTATATAATTAATTTTCCTAATTACCTCTTGAAAGTTCAGGACCTTAGACTTCCATTTGCTAGCAATATGTAATTTAACAGCAGCTGCCATTAATTGAAACAACTTGTTTTGATTTGATGACAGATTTTGTATCCTAATTCCTAAAAGACAGGATTCCATGCTGACCGGAACAGCCGTCTTAAATAGTAATGCTGCAAGTTGTGTTAAGTCTCCCCATATATTATGAACCACCGGACAGAGCCACCAAGTGTGGATGTGATCCCCTATCTGCTGGCACCCCCTAAAGTATTTGTTACTCTCTCTGGGATTAATCTTTTGAAGTTTATCAGGTGTACAGTATACCCTTTGGAGTACTTTGATAGACATTTCTAAGTGGGCATAATTAAATGATCCTTTACTTAGGTTTGAACATGATTTTTCCCATTTCTTCCAATCCCACTCTACACCTAGATCTTCCTCCCATCTACATATCAATTTAGGTTTCTCGTTCATGTTGGCTTTCACAAAAATATTGTACAGTGACCCTATCATTCCTCTAGAGAATGGGAGATCCATGAGGATTTAGGAGGCCCAAATTTCTTAAGCTTTTTGCTACCCCAGCTTTTTATTTTTAAATAATTATAAAATTCCTCTCGAGGCAGAATATGTTTCTTGCAAAACTGATCATAAGTTATTAGGCGACCTTCAGTGAACCATGAACCTAACCTATCTAGGCCTCTAGATGTCCACCAGTGTTTAGATATTGCGCTAGGGGATGTATCTAGGTCCAGTCTATTTTCAGATCTAGCCCATTTCCAGGAGGTTAGGGTTAGGTGTATTATTGGGTTTTGGTGTGATTTGACAGGGCATAATCTTTCTGTAACCCAGAGTATCATCTCCCAGCTGTGAGGAAGCATTTGCTGGTTTTCGTCTAAGAATACCCAACTTGGTTGATGTATGACAGAATGCGCTGAGCTAATCGCGCCGCTTTAAAATAGTACCTTAAATTTGTGCACGAGAGCCCCCCCGTTTTTATGCCTATACATTATTCTTCTAGGAATACGGGGAGGTTTATTTTTCCATATAAATCTGGACATATCAGACTGAAACCGGTCTAGTTCTTTCAGGGAAATCGGTATAGGAAGAGTTCTAAAAAGATATAAAATACATCACTATCTTACGCAAGACACAACTAAAATCCTAATCCACTCTCTCATCAAATATCACCTCAACTGCTGCAACTCTATCTCCTTGCTGGCCCCCCCATCACCCGTCTCTCCCCACTTGAATCCATAATGAACACATCCGCTAGACTCATCTGCCAAACTCAACCTTCAGTGTCTGCAGCACCACTGCAGTCACTCCACTGGCTTCCCATATTTTCCAGAATAAAATTTAAGATCATGACCCTAACCTAAAATGCTGTCAGCAAAAATGCACTCTCTTATACACCCCAGCCTTACCTTCTACATTGTAAGCTCTTTGGAGTAGGGACCTCACTTGCACCAAGCTGTCTGACCCATTTGTTTTGAAACTTGTATTGCATTGTACCGGTGCTTACCTTAGAATGTGTCTATAAATTTTGAATTAGCTAAATGTGCCCACAGTACTCTATTCTACTCTATTGTAAATAGCACAACAGAAAATATTTGCACTTTATAAATAGAGAGTAATAATACAAACAAGAAAAAAATGGACATTGACATTGTCTAATAATTTAATAATGTACATTATTTGTAAAGAATATACCTGTATATATATATATATATATATATATATATATATATATATATATATATATATATATCAATACATATATATTTCACCACAACAATCACTTAATATATGGTGGGCAAAAGAGCGATAGAAGCCTCCACCGTACAGTAGTACAGTAAATAAATAGTACATTTGTGTTCACATTTGAATGTCTAAAACAAGTTAAAAAACTTGTTTCCTGCTCGAATTGCAAGAAATACAGTTATTACACTGCATTCTGGGAAGCTGAGCTGGGACATGCAAATGTGCCCACAAAGGCTTTGCGCTTCAATTCATAAACCATTTTAAACATGGCTTCCTTTAAGCTTATGCCTGCTGTATTACACAGCTTTTATGCAAAGCCAAGGTTGGATTATACACAAGCTGGGAATCCTACCCACGTACAGCTGTTTCAAGGTTACTGCTTATCATCAGCGTGGGGTGGTATCCTAGCCTGTGTTGTGGACTTTATGAGGAGGTAGTTCACCCCAACAATAATGTAATATATGGTGGGCAAAAGAGCTTGTGTATAATCCAATCTTGGCTTTGCATAAAAGCTGCGTAATGCAGCGGCCTTAAAAGAAGCAATGTTTAAAATGATTACAGATTGAAGATGTGAACATGGCATACTAGGTAAGACTAATTCTTAGTTTCTTAAAACATGTATATATGGAGTATGAACAATTTTAATATGCGTTTTACTTATTTAAAAAGTGTAATTTAAAAATATTATTAAACAAATCTTAAAATAATCTAAGATTCACACATTCCAAATGTAAAATATAATAATGTACATCACAAAATGCAGTGTGTATGTTCTGATTCAGATTCCAAATGTAAAATATAATAATGTACATCACAAAATGCAGTGTATATGTTCTGATTCAGATTCCAAATGTAAAATATAATAATGTACATCACAAAATGCAGTGTGTATGTTCTAAAATGCAACTGCATATTTATGTAATCATGTGGGAAATAATCCTCGTAAACCAGCTGTGCACCTGACTACTTTCATCTAATAAAACATGCAAGGTTATTTCTTAATTCACACATATCATATACAGCAATTCAGCCTTGATCGATGATATATTTGAATGTAAGATTTATGGCCGATATTTCCAATAAAAGTTAATTTTCTATTTATACACATATAAATGGCCACTGTAATGTCTTAATATTAGGATTAAACATTGATCATTTATGAAAGTCAATATTTTAAAAATGCAATTTTCAATATTGAATGTATGTTCTACTATAAGATCAATGGGGACATTTTTCTTTCTCTAGCAAGAAGTGAAACATTTATATCCACACAATGGATCCAAACAGTTATATCCACACAATGGTCTTCATTAGCTGAGGACTTGTGTTAAATTGGTTTTCTGGTGACGGCAGCCTATGTCTGGTTGGCCTCTTAAATTATATATATATATATATATATATATATATATATATATATATATATACAGTATACTAGCGACTTGCCCGTCAAAATTTTAAGCCTGGCAATGGTGTTTGTCAGACATTGAGGGTCTCTCCCCCCTCTACTTTACTAGAGAGAGTGAGAGAGAGATGGGGAGAGAGAGGGAGATAGATGGGGGAGAGAGATGGAGAGAGAGAGATGGGGAAAGAGAGGGAGAGAGATGGGGAGAGAGAGATTGGGAGAGAGATTGGGAGAGAGATGGGGAGAGAGATTGAGAGAGAGAGAGAGAGAGAAATATGGGGAGAGAGAGGGAGAGAGAGAGATAGGGAGAGAGATGGAGAGAGAGAGAGATGGGGAGAGAGAGGGAGAGAGATGGGGAGAGAGGGAGAGAGAGAGATGGGGAGAGAGATGGAAAGAGAGAGATGGGGAGAGAGATGGAGATAGAGAGAGAGCGAGAGAGATG
Organism: Discoglossus pictus; assembly: GCA_027410445.1. Classification (NCBI taxonomy): domain Eukaryota; kingdom Metazoa; phylum Chordata; class Amphibia; order Anura; family Alytidae; genus Discoglossus; species Discoglossus pictus. Next base: position 203,010,636 of record CM050163.1, on the reverse strand, counting down.
GTGAGAGAGAGGGAAAGAGATGGGGAGAGAGAGGGAGAGAGATGGGGAGAGAGAGAGATGGGGAGAGAGAGAGAGATGGGGAGAGAGAGAGAGAGAGATGAGGAGAGAGAGCGATGGGGAGAGAGAGAGATGGGGAGAGAGTGAGAGAGAGATGGGGAGAGAGAGGAAGAGAGATGGGGGAGAGAGATGGAGAGAGAGAGAGATGGGGAAAGAGAGGGAGAGAGATGGGGAGAGAGATAGAGATTGGGAGAGAGATGGAGAGAGAGATGGGGGGAGAGAGAGAGAGAGAAAGAAGGGGAGAGAGATGGAGAGAGAGAGAGATGGAGAAAGAGAGAGAGAGATGGGGAGAGAGAGGGAGAGAGATGGGGAGAGAGAGGGAGAGAGAGAGAGATGGGGAGAGAGATGGAGAGAGAGAGATGGGGAGAGAGATGGAGATAGATAGATAGAGAGAGAGATGGGGAGAGAGAGAGGGAGAGAGATGGGGGAGAGAGATGGAGAGAGAGAGATGGGGAGAGAGAGATGGGGAGAGAGAGAGATGGGGAGAGAGAGAGAGATGGGGAGAGAGAGAGATGGGGAGAGAGAGAGATGGGGACAGAGAGCAATGGGGAGAGAGAGAGAGCGTGAGATGGGGAGAGAGTGACAGAGAGATGGGGAAAGAGAGGGAGAGAGATGGGGGAGAGAGATGGAGAGAGAGATGGGGAGAGAGATTGAGAGAGAGAGAGAGAGAGAAAGATGGGGATAGAGAGGAAGAGAGAAAGAGATGGGGAGAGAGATGGAGAGAGAGAGAGAGAGAGAGAGAGAGAGAAAGAGAGATGGGGAGAGAGAGGGAGAGTGATGGGGAGAGAGAGGGAGAGTGATGGGGAGAGAGAGGGAGAGAGATGGGGAGAGAGATGGAGAGAGAGAGAGAAAGAGAGAGAGAGACGGGGAGAGAGATGGAGATAGAGAGAGGGAGAGAGATGGGGGAGAGAGATGGAAAGAGAGAGACATGGGGAAAGAGAGGGAGAGAGATGGGGAGAGAGAGAGAGATGGGGAGAGAGAGAGAGATGGGGAGAGAGAGATGGGGAGAGAGAGATGGGGAGAGAGAGATGGGGAGAGAGAGATGGGGAGAGAGAGAGATGGGGAGAGAGAGAGAGATGGGGAGAGAGAGAGATGGGGAGAGAGAGAGATGGGGACAGAGAGCAATGGGGAGAGAGAGAGAGCGTGAGATGGGGAGAGAGTGACAGAGAGATGGGGAAAGAGAGGGAGAGAGATGGGGGAGAGAGATGGAGAGAGAGAAAGAGATGGGGAAAAAGAGGGAGAAAGATGGGGAGAGAGAGAGATTGGGAGAGAGATGGAGAGAGAGATGGGGAGAGAGATTGAGAGAGAGAGAGAGAGAGAAAGATGGGGAGAGAGAGGGAGAGAGAAAGAGATGGGGAGAGAGATGGAGAGAGAGAGAGAGAGAGAGAGAGAGAGAGAGAAAGAGAGATGGGGAGAGAGAGGGATAGTGATGGGGAGAGAGAGGGAGAGAGAGAGAGATGGGGAGAGAGATGGAGAGAGAGAGAGAAAGAGAGAGAGACGGGGAGAGAGATGGAGATAGAGAGAGGGAGAGAGATGGGGGAGAGAGATGGAAAGAGAGAGACATGGGGAAAGAGAGGGAGAGAGATGGGGAGAGAGAGAGAGATGGGGGAGAGAGAGATGGGGAGAGAGAGAGAGAGATGGGGAGAGAGAGCAATGGGGAGAGAGAGAGAGATGGGGAGAGAGAGCGATGGGGAGAGAGAGAGAGATGGGGAGAGAGTGAGAGAGAGATGGGGAGAGAGAGGGAGAGAGATGGGGGAGAGAGATGGAGAGAGAGAGATGGGGAAAGAGAGGGAGAGAGATGGGGAGAGAGAGAGAGATGGGAAGAGAGAGAGATGGGGAGAGAGAGAGAGCGATTGGGAGAGAGAGTGAGATGGGAAGAGAGTGAGAGAGAGATGGAGAGAGAGAGAGGAGAGAGATGGGGAGAGAGATGAAGAGAGTGAGAGAGATGGGGAAAGAGAGGGAGAGAGATGGGGAGAGAGAGAGAGAGATTGGGAGAGAGATGGGGAGAGAGAGAGATTGGGAGAGAGATGGAGAGAGAGAGATGGGGAGAGAGATTGAGAAAGAGAGAGATGGGGAGAGAGAGGGAGAGAGATGAGGAGAGAGAGGGAGAAAGATGGGGAGAGAGAGGGAGAGAGATGGGGAGAGAGAGTGAGAGAGAGATGGGGAGAGAGAGGGAGACAGATGGGGGAGAGAGAGAGAGAGATGGCGAGAGAGAGAGATGTGGAAAGAGAGAGATGGGGAGAGAGAGAGATGGGGGGGGAGAGAGAGATGGGGAGAGAGAGAGATGGGGAGAGAGTGAGAAAGAGATGGGGAGAGAGGGAGAAAGAGATGGGGAGAGAGGGAGAGAGAGATGGGGAGAGAGGGAGAGAGAGATGGGAGAGAGAGGGAGAGAGATGGGAGAGAGATGGAAGAGAGATGGGAGAGAGATGGAGAGAGAGAGGGATGGGGAGAGAGAGTGAGAGCGAGATGGGGAGAGAGAGAGAGAGAGAGAGAGAGAGAGAGAGAGATGGGGAGAGAGACAGATGGGGGAGAGAGAGAGATGGAGAGAGAGAGAGAGAGAGAGATGGGGAGAGAGAGAGATGGGAGAGAGAGAGATGGAGAGAGAGAGATGGAGAGAGAGATGGGGAGAGAGGGAAAGAGAGATGGGGAGAGAGAGAAAGGAGAGAGAGAGAGATGGGGAGAGAGATGGATATAGAGATAGAGAGAGAGATGGGGAGAGAGAGGGAAAGAGATGGGGAGAGAGAGGGAGAGAGATGGGGGAGAGAGAGAGATGGGGGAGAGAGAGAGATGGGGAGAGAGAGAGAGGGGGAGAGAGTGAGAGAGAGATGGGGAGAGAGAGGGAGAGAGATGGGGAGAGAGGGAGAGAGAGAGATGGGGAGAGAGATGGAAAGAGAGAGAGAGATGGGGAGAGAGATGGAGAGAGATGGGGGAGAGAGAGAGAGAGAGAGAGAGGAGGGCATAGAGAGAGAGAGAGAATGGGGAGAAGGGAGAGAAGATGGGGAGAGAGGGAGAGAAGATGGGGATAATGTGGAGAGAGATGGACGAGAGATGGGAGAGAGATGGAGAGAGAGAGGGATGGAGAGAGGTGAGAGCGAATGGCGAGAGAGAGAGATTGGGGAGAGAGAGAGAGAGAGAGTGGGGAGAGAGAGAGAGAGATGGGGAGAGAGAGAGAGATGGGGAGAGAGTGAGAAAGAGATGGGGAGAGAGAGAGAGATGGGGGAAAGAGAGAGATGGGGAGAGAGAGAGATGGAGAGAGAGAGAGATGGGGAGAGAAAGAGATGGGGAGAGAGGGAGAGAGAGATGGGAAGAGAGGGAGAGAGAGATGGGGAGAGATGGGAGAGAGATGGGAGAGAGATGGGAGAGAGATGGAGAGAGAGAGGGATGGGGAGAGAGAGTGAGAGCGAGATGGGGAGAGAGAGAGAGAGATGGGGAAAGAGAGAGATGGGGGAGAGAGAGAGATAGGGAGAGAGAGAGATGGGGAGAGAGAGAGATGGGGAGAGAGGGAGAGAGAGATGGGGAGAGAGAGATGGGGAGAGAGAGAAAGGAGAGAGAGAGAGATGGGAAGAGAGATGGAGATAGAGAGAGAGAAAGATGGGGAGAGAGAGGGAAAGAGATGGGGAGAGAGAGGGAGAGAGATGGGGAGAGAGCGAGATGGGGGAGAGAGAGAGATGGGGAGAGAGAGAGAGATGGGGGAGAGAGAGAGATGGGGAGAGAGAGATGGAGAGAGAGAGAGGAGAGAGATGGGGAGAGAGATGAAGAGAGTGAGAGAGATGGGGAAAGAGAGGGAGAGAGATGGGGAGAGAGAGAGAGAGAGATTGGGAGAGAGATGGGGAGAGAGAGAGATTGGGAGAGAGATGGAGAGAGAGAGATGGGGAGAGCGATTGAGAGAGAGAGAGATGGGGAGAGAGAGGGAGAGAGATGGGGAGAGAGAGGGAGAAAGATGGGGAGAGAGAGGGAGAGAGATGGGGAGAGAGAGTGAGAGAGAGATGGGGAGAGAGAGGGAGAGAGATGGGGGGAGAGAGAGAGAGATGGCGAGAGAGAGAGAGATGGGGAAAGAGAGAGATGGGGAGAGAGATGGGGGAGTGAGAGAGATGGGGAGAGAGAGAGATGGGGAGAGAGTAAGAAAGAGATGGGGAGAGAGGGAGAGAGAGATGTGGAGAGAGGGAGAGAGAGATGGGGAGAGAGGGAGAGAGAGATGGGAGAGAGAGGGAGAGAGATGGGAGAGAGATGGAAGAGAGATGGGAGAGAGATGGAGAGAGAGAGGGATGGGGAGAGAGAGTGAGAGCGAGATGGGGAGAGAGAGAGAGAGAGAGAGAGAGAGATGGGGAGAGAGACAGATGGGGGAGAGAGAGAGATGGAGAGAGAGAGAGAGAGAGAGAGAGAGAGAGAGAGATGGGAGAGAGAGAGATGGAGAGAGAGGGAGAGAGAGATGGGGAGAGAGGGAGAGAGAGATGGGGAGAGAGAGAAAGGAGAGAGAGAGAGATGGGGAGAGAGATGGAGATAGAGATAGAGAGAGAGATGGGGAGAGAGAGGGAAAGAGATGGGGAGAGAGAGGGAGAGAGATGGGGGAGAGAGAGAGATGGGGGAGAGAGAGAGATGGGGGAGAGAGAGAGAGATGGGGAGAGAGAGAGATGGGGAGAGAGAGAGAGAGATGGGGAGAGAGAGCGATGGGGAGTGAGAGAGCGATGGGGAGAGAGTGAGAGAGAGATGGGGAGAGAGAGGGAGAGAGATGGGGAGAGAGGGAGAGAGAGAGATGGGGAGAGAGATGGAAAGAGAGAGAGAGATGGAGAGAGAGAGAGATGGGGAGAGAGAGATAGGGAGAGAGAGAGATGGTGAGAGAGATGGGGAGAGAGAGAGAGATGGGGAGAGAGAGAGATGGGGAGAGAGAGAGAGAGATAGGGAGAGAGAGAGATGGGGAGAGAGAGAGATGGGGAGAGAGGGAAAGAGAGATGGGGGGAGAGAGATGGGGAGAGAGAGAAAGGAGAGAGAGAGAGATGGGAAGAGAGATGGAGATAGAGAGAGAGAAAGATGGGGAGAGAGAGGGAAAGAGATGGGGAGAGAGAGGGAGAGAGATGGGGGAGAGAGCGAGATGGGGGAGAGAGAGAGATGGGGAGAGAGAGAGAGATGCGGGAGAGAGAGAGATGGGGAGAGAGAGAGAGAGAGAGAGATGGGGAGAGAGAGCGATGGGGAGTGAGAGAGAGATGGGGAGAGAGTGAGAGAGAGATGGGGAGAGAGAGGGAGAGAGATGGGGAGAGAGATGGAGAGAGAGAGATGGGGAAAGAGAGGGAGAGAGATGGGGAGAGAGAGAGAGATTGGGAGAGAGATGGAGAGAGAGATGGGGAGAGAGAGATGGGGAGAGAGAGAGAGATGGGGACAGAGAGGGAGAGAGAGAGATGGGGATAGTGAGGGAGAGAGAGAGATGGGGAGAGAGAGAGGGATGGGGAGAGAGTGAGAGAGAGATGGGGAGAGAGAGGGAGAGAGATGGGGAGAGAGATGGGGGAGAGAGAGAGATGGGGGGAGAGAGAGAGAGAGAAAGAGATGTGGAGAGAGAGAGATGGGGAGAGAGAGAGATGGGGAGAGGGAGAGAGAGATGGGGAGAGAGGGAGAGAGAGATGGGGAGAGAGAGAGATTGGGAGAGAGAGAGATGGGGAGAGAGAGATGGGGAGAGAGAGAGATGGGGAGAGGGAGAGAGAGAGAGAGATGGGGAGAGAGAGAGATGGGGGGAGAGAGAGAGATGGGGAGAGAGAGAGATTGGAAGAGAGAGGGAGAGAAAGAGAGAGATGTGGAAAGAGAGGGAGAGATGGGGAGAGAGAGAGAGATGGGGAGAGATGGGAAAAGAGAGAGAGATGGGTAGAGAGAGAGATGGAGAGAGAGAGAGAGATTGGGAGAGAGAGAGAGAGAGAGATGGGGAGAGAGAAAGAGATGGGGAGAGAGAAAGAGATGGGGAGAGAGAGGTGGGGAGAGAGAGGGAGAGATGGAGAGAGAGAGAGAGAGAGAGATGGGGTGAGAGAGAGAGAGATGGGGAGAGAGAGATAGAGAGAGATGGGGAGAGAGATGGGGAGAGAGATGGGGGAGAGAGAGAGAGAGATGGGGAGAGAGAGGGAGAGAGCGATGGGGAGAGAGAGGAAGAGAGAGAGATGGGGAGAGAGAGAGATGGAGAGAGAGAGAGAGATGGGGAGAGAGAGAGATGGGGAGAGAGGGAGAGAGAGATGGGGAGAGAGGGAGAGAGAGATGGGGAGAGATGGGAGATGGGGAGAGAGATGTGGAGAGAGAGAGATAAGGGAGAGAGAGAGAGATGGGGGAAGAGACAGAGAGAGATGGGAGAGAGAGAGAGATGGGGAGAGACAGAGAGATGGGGAGAGAGATGGGAAGAGAGAGAGAGAGATGGAGAGAGAGAGAGATGGAGAGAGACAGAGAGAGAGAGTGAGAGAGATGGGGAGAGAGAGATGGAGAAAGAGATGAGGAGAGAGGGAGATAGGTAGAGAGAGAGAGATGGGGAGAGAGGGAGAGAGAGAGATGGGGAGAGAGAGAGATGGGGAGAGAGATGTGGAGAGAGAGAGAGATAAGGGAGAGAGAGAGATGGGGGAAGAGACAGAGAGAGATGGGAGAGAGAGAGAGAGAGAGATGGGGAGAGACAGAGAGATGGAGAGAGAGATGGGGGAAGAGACAGAGAGAGATGGGAGAGAGAGAGAGATGGGGAGAGAGAGAGAGATGGGGAGAGAGATGGGAAGAGAGAGAGAGAGATGGAGAGAGAGAGAGATGGAGAGAGACAGAGAGAGAGAGCGAGAGAGATGGGGAGAGAGAGATGGAGAGAGAGATGAGGAGAGAGAGAGAGAGATGGGGAGAGAGATGGGGAGAGAGATGGGGAGAGAGAGAGAGATGGAGAGAGAGAGAGAGATGGGTGAAGAGAGAGAGAGATGGGGAGAGAGATGGAGAGAGAGATTGGGAGAGAGATGGAGAGAGATGGAGAGAGAGAGAGATGGGGAGAGACAGAGAGAGAGAGAGATGGAGAGAGAGAGAGAGAGAGAGAGAGAGATGGAGAGAGAAGGGAAGAGAGATGGGGAGAGAGAGGGAGAGTGATGGAGAGAGAGAGATGGGGAGAGACAGAGAGAGAGAGAGAGAGAGAGAAAAAGAGAGAGAGAGATGGAGAGAGAGATTGGGAGAGAGATGGAGAGAGAGAGAGAGAGAGAGAGAGATGGGGAGAGACAGAGAGAGAGAGAGAGAGAGAGATGGAGAGATGGAGAGAGAAGGGAAGAGAGAGAGATGGAGATGGAGATGGGAATTTTTCAGATGAGATCACCATAAATAGTTCATGTTGTTCTGTATCTCTGTTCTGAAGGTTAGGTGATATTGTCAAAAGGTGGATTTCTGTTTAGGATTCGGTAAAGGACAGTGCAAGTTTTTGATAATAATTATATCTGAAAATTAAATTATATCTGAAAAGGTATATGCAAGGTGTATGCAATGTCAATACCTATAAAATAATTCCTATTTATTTCAGCTCATTTGCTTTTTAGCACCATACATAGCATGATGCTCTGGCTTTGAATTGTAAATCATAGTCTGACATTAAAGTAATGAAAAATAAAATTTAACAAAAATGTTGATAATAATAGAAACAGCAAATGCATAGTAGCTGCTTTGAAATGTTACTTTTATATGTGAACTGCAGGTGTCACTGTGAAATTATACATCTATTTGTGCAGTTTATTCACTATTTTTAAAGAGCTATGTGCACAGCCTCAGATCTAAGGGAAACAATGAGAGAAACAGGAAAATATAAAGGAGCTGGTACAAACAGATTCTCTTGTTATGACCACAGGAGTTACCATAAGACCTTTCAAATGACATTGTTATATTCAACATTTTCACTAGTAATTTGCAGGGCCTCAACTCCCTCATCTCCTTTAGGTTCCAGGTTCAGGACATTTGACCTAAGCATAAGTGACATAGGTCCGCATAATACAAAACCCCCAAACACCAAAAATGACACCAGACATAAGAATTAGGTATAACCAGGCCCCAGCTTTATTGATAAGTTAACAATGTAAACATATAACAAGAGGTAGCTGCACACCCTTACAAGTAAGGAGCTCACCCTCCAGCCAGATGGCCAATGGAACCCCGTGTCCAAAGGACCTCTGGTAACAACTACTCACAGGAAACCTATCGGCTAATAAGCTCCCCCCAAGGGTGATGCAGCACCCCCGCCAAACTGTGACAAATCAACATATACACAAACCTTAACTACAGGGAGGGAGGGAAACTATTACTCCTGTGCTGCCTCACCCAGTGCCCACTGGTGGGAAAACCACCCCCACTTATACCCCCCTATTAAGCACCACCAACATACTACCCTAGCACTGAGCCAGGTAAAAAGCCCCCTCCCCTTTATTTTTTCCCTGGGGGCTGTATTTCTTACAGATAAAATCCTTAAATTCTATGAAAAACATGATAAACTGGATAAATCCTACTGAAGACCATTGTATGGTCGAGTTCCTAGTAGAATGATTGTTGTCTTTATCATTCATAAGGGGCCACTGCTGTGATAATACAATATACTTTAATTTGTTTATTTTAGAACTAATTAACAATAAAATTACGGTAAGAGAAAATAAATGTAGCTTTTAAAACTTACATTTCAACTTCAGTGTTTCAGTGTTAAGCACAACTGATTCTCTCCACCCTCTATTGCTTGTTCATGAAGCGGACCTGCCCAGGAGTCTGTCCTAATTTTTTTATTGGTCTAGGCTTTCCTACAGTGGCCTCTACTTAGAAGGCAACAAAAAGACTCCTATCAGGACCACCAGTTTGTAAAGGCACAAGAACAATTTTTCCTTACAGGGGTCCAGATTTTATTTGGTTCATATGCTGCCCCTGCCCAGTAGGAGAACCCTACCTCTCATATCTAGGCAAACTAGCTGTGCATTATGGAAACACCCATGACACAAGCAGTTATTGTTTAATTTTTTTTTTATTTTTTTTTGTTAAATGTATACCTGGAGTGAGGTGTGAAGATTTTTTTTTATTTTGTACAGTGGCCATCTGTGTATTAACACCATCACTGAGGAAGGAGGCTTGGTGGTGATTTTGTTTGGCATTATTATCATTTTGTAGGTGCCTTTATAGTTATTATTTTTTTCACATTTTGCATTTTTAGTGTATAAGGTAAGGGTAAATGAAGACACTGCTCAGTAGTTAGGTTTTGAAAGTGAATTGGTGGTGACCACAAAATGAAGATGATCAGCAACGAATCACTGCATGTATCTACATATAATAATTAAGAAATTAAACATTTTTTAAAACTAAACCAAATATATTTTGTGCCTTTTAGTTTATTAGTTCTTCAAAAAGGCATAATGTAAAGACTGGAATTTTGTGTAATTTTGTTAACATTTTTGTAAGCCTTATTTGTAATTTACTGAAACTTTTTAATATATATTTGCATTTGAAAACTCCCATTTTGTTAGCCTTGCTAAAGAACTGGGTATGTGGGGAAGTAAAGCTAAAGTTGTATATCAAGAGTTGTATATCAACATATTCAGTATTGCTAAGAACATGGGATATAGAGAATACAAAAACATGACAAATGGATACATACTGGTACAAAAGGTGTAGAGGGCAGCTGTACTTAGGATTTAAGAAATGAATGGGTATTAAGGACCGAATGGCAGAGTACTACTTGTTGGTATAACTGCAGGATCCATGCACAGGAGACATTTATTGTCTTGTATAAATAGCTGATGTTCAGGATCAAGTTTGCAGGTTTCTCTGAATTTCAGAGAGTGTTTGAAGAGTAGGGAAGAGTTTGGACGAATGGGTTAGAGAATTAACAGGGTGGGGGCAGCACAAGAGAAGTCCTGGAGAAGAGAGTGGTAGGCAGGGGCGGCCCGTCCATTGGGGCGTCAGGGCAAACGCCCCCCCAAATATTTTCGTCACCCTGCAATAAAAAAAGACAACAATGTATTAGTAATAACCCAAAAACAATTAAATATAAGGTGTACATCATCATTCAAGTCTTAATACAGTAATAAAATGAAGTAAAGTTAGTAAAATATTCCCAGGGACACTGTCACTTTAAGATAACCCTTGCGCTACATTAACTAATGCTGCTATGTATCTATTGTAGCCCCCTGCACCCTGTGTGATCATATTACACTAGTACACTAACCTTTAGACTCTTCTCTCTTCTCTTCAATGAGTCCTGGCCTGGCCCCCTGACCGTTAATGCATGCCGCCCACCATCACAGTGACGATATGCATTGGCGGTCATAAATGTATCAATTAATGACTGACAGTCTTCCATCATTGACCAATCAATGATGGAAGGTTGTACAGTTGCTAAGAGAACAATCTAAACCCACCCAGACCGTTAGCCCTGAGCGCCCGCCAGCTAATAGGGCCTCGAGTTTACATTTTGATTGACTGATACAGTGAATAAAACCACCAGTTGCCTGTCCCTTCCCCCTTTCTGTTTCCTGACCCTGGTCACGCTGAGACTGAGAGACCTCCCTGGCTGAATCTACTCACATCTGCTCTGCTGCCTGCCTAACAGTAAGTCTTCCTGCCTGGCACCTGGCCAAACCAAACCCCTAGTAGCCCCTAATAAAAGGTAGGGGTGACCAGTTACCCCACTATCCCTGCCTGGCCTGCCACCTACCCAGCCACCCACCAACTTACCTACCACCGACGACCCTAGGCCTGCAATGCCTGTTGCCACCCCCAGCCATCACCCCCATGTGGCCTGTGCCACCCCCGATCAGGCCTGCCCTATGCGATGCCACCCACCGCCCGATTACCCTGATCACGGGATCGGGGTAGTCGGGTGGTGAGCGGGGTGGCACAGGCCCACATGGGGGTGATCGGATCACCTCCATGTCGCCGCCCTGTGCCACCCCCGAGGCCCGATCACCACCACCCCGATGTGGCCTATGCTATGACACCGCCCGATTACCCCGATTCGGGCGGTGAGCGGGGTTGCACAGGCCACATGGGGGTGGATGTTCACCCCCATGAGGCCTGTGCCACCCCTGATCGTGGCCTACGCGGTCACCGACCGACCGATGGGCGCCTGGCCTGAGCGTGACCGACCCCACCCAACTACCTAGCACCCCACCCCCCCTATTTTTATTCCATTTTTAGAAGTAACAGGCATGTACATGTGTCTGTCACTTTTAAAGATAAAATAAAAATAAGGTAAGGGAAAAACAATACAGTAAACACATTATTACATATACAAATAAAGTAAACAGCTTTAAACAAACAATAATAAAAATAAAATAAACAACAGCACATACTTACCTGTCAAATTGACCCCTCCAGCGTTGGCCTTCTGTCCTCTATGACCTGGATATAGTCATGAAAATAATCCAATGTTGATTGAAGCCCATGTCGAATAATCCAATGTTGATTGAAGCCCATGTCAAATAATCCAATGTTGATTGAAGCCACTGGTCAAATAAATAATCCAATGTTGATTGAAGCCACTGGTCAAATAAATAATCCAATGTTGATTGAAGCCACTGGTCAAATAATCCAATGTTGATTGAAGCCACTGGTCAAATAAATAGTCCAATCTTGATTGAAGCCATTGTCCAAAAATAATCCAATCTTGATTGAAGCCATTGTCCATCCATCCATTCTGGCCCATTGAAAGAGGCCTCAACCCAAAAAAAACCGACGCTATAAAAAAAAAAAACAACAAACTAACAGAGCTCCTCCTAGAAGGAGCCCCACCCGCGATTAATTGATTTTTTCCCACGGTCTGCTTTATATACTAATTTTTGAAGGACTCTGATTGGCTGAAATTTTTGATTGACATCGATTTCAACCAATGAGAGTCTTTAAAAAATTAGCAAATCAGCAAGCAGGTATGGAAGCCTGTAAGGGTAAAAAAGGTTAGTGTGAACTTGTTTGACCCTGTATGTATTATACATATTACAGGGCTATTTTATGTGATATACATGTTACAGGATAATATCCTGTAACATGTATAGCCCAAAAATAGCACTGTAATATGTATACAAAATAATGTGTAATAGAAATACATGAACAATATAATATAATAAGTAATAAAGTACATCAATTAATCAAATAATAAATATCAATTAATATATATTGTTTTATGTATATGTTTATGTATATTTATGTGTATTTTTTATGCATGATATATATATATATATATATATATATATAATATATATATATATATATATATTTATATATATATATATATATATATATATTGATTGATAGATATATTGATTGATATATATATATATATATATATATATATATTTATATATATATATTTATATATATTTATATATATATATATATTGATTAATAGATATATTGATTGATATATATATATATATATATATATATATATATATATTTATGTATTCATTGTGATATATTGATATCAATATATATATATATATATATATATATATATATATATATATATACATATATAATTTTTTTTTTTTTATAATTTGGGCCTATATGGTCCCACTTTGTTATTTAGGGTTTTTAAGGTGCGGTTGGGGCCTATATGGTCCCAATTTGTTATTTAGGGTTTTTAAGGTGCGGTTGGGGCCTATATGGTCCCACTTTGTTATTTAGGGTTTTTAAGGTGCGGTTGGGGCCTATATGGTCCCAATTTGTTATTTAGGGTTTTTAAGGTGCGGTTGGGGCCTATATGGGCCCAATTTGTTATTTAGGGTTTTTAAGGTGCGGTTGGGGCCTATATGGTCCCAATTTGTTATTTAGGGTTTTTAAGGTGCGGTTGGGGCCTATATGGTCACACTTGCTCTTTTAAGGTTTTAAAAGTTAAGGTTTGGGTCTTGAACGTTCTAATGTTTTTTTTTTTTTTTCTATCACTTCCCAGGTGCAAACTATCTGTGGAAGCAGATTTGTTTGGGCTCGTTGGTTGACTTACTGGACGTGAATACCCCGAGAAGGAGAGTCAACTGTAGGTGAGTATATGGTCACACTTGGAATTTAAAGGTTTTTAAGGTGCGTTTGGGGCCTATATGGTCACACTTGCTCTTTTAAGGTTTTAAAAGTTAAGGTTTGGGTCTTGAACGTTCTAATGTTTTTTTTTTTTTTTCTATCACTTCCCAGGTGCAAACTATCTGTGGAAGCAGATTTGTTTGGACTCGTTGGTTGACTTACTGGACGTGAATACCCCGAGAAGGAGAGTCAACTGTAGGTGAGTATCATTGCCTTTAGTTTTCTGTCCATGCGTATAGGTGCAAATTTGATGTTGATGTAGTCTTGTCACATGAGGGTTTGCAATCTGTAATGTATACCAATGAATTCAACACACTGTTATTTTAAAGTAATTTTGTGACATAATATATATTAATATACCGTGGTCTCTTTCTTCTATTGGTATCAGAAATGAATACTATTGACTCTCTACTTGTGAAGCCTTTTGGCACCCTAACCTATGAGGAGAAGGTGGAAGTAAAACGGTTAGGAGCTGACCAACCAGAGATAAATCTGCAGCAAATCGCAAGAGATAGAGGGAGGCAATATATCCGTACTTTCAATACTGAATGGTACAAGAAGAACGACTGGATTTCTGGAAGCGTTTCTAGGAAGTCCTTATATTGTTTCCCATGCATCCTATTTGGGGGTGACGCTGCTTGGACCAAAACTGAAGTGACTGACGTCAAACATCTAGCTGATAAATTGGCGAAACACAAAAGTTCTAAAGCTCACTTGGATAACAGGATCAAGTTTGAGATGCTTGGACAGGCGAACATTGCTGTTCAACTGGACCAAGGATACCAAGTCAGCATTCAAAAACACAACGAAGAAGTGGCTAAGAACCGGTACATCCTTTCCAAGATAATTGATTGTGTTCGCTTTTGTGGCGCTTTTGAACTGGCATTAAGAGGACACGACGAGAGTGAAACATCGCTAAATCCAGGAGTGTTTAGAGGCCTGGTGGATTTGGTTGGCAGTATCGATAGTGCAATGCAACAGCATTTGAAGACTGCAACTGTGTTTAAGGGCACGTCCAAAACCGTGCAGAATGAGCTACTCGACTGCATGCATGAAGTTATTAAGGAAGTGATTCACCAAGAGCTTAAGGAAGCCCAGTTTGTGGCAATCCAAGCGGATGAAACAACCAATATTTCCGCTAGGACACAGTGCGTTGTAGTCTATCGCTACATTGACAAGAAGCATCAAGTGGTGGAAAGATTTGATGGCTTCACGGAAATGAAATCAACGGATGCAGACTCGATTGCTGCTGTTGTGCTGGAAACACTGAATACTGTTCTCCCAGAGCCAGAAGACAAGAAGAAACTCATAGCTCAAAGCTACGATGGTGCCAGTGTGATGCGTGGAGATCAAGGAGGAGTTCAAAGAAAAATAAAAGACGTGTACCCGAACGCACACTACGTCCATTGCTATGCTCACCAACTGAACCTAATAATGGAGAAAGCAGTTTCAAGGATTGGAAGAGTTCGAGTTTTTTTTTCCAACATAGGCGGCATACCATCTTTTTTTTCACGCTCTCCAAAAAGGACTGGAGTTCTGGATGAGGTAGTTGGTAGAAGACTTCCAAGAGGTGCACCGACACGATGGAACTTCAATGTTAGGACCGTGAACGTGATCTACGAGAACAGAGATGCGCTACTTGAGTGTTTCCAGACAATTGAAGCATGTCTAAACTTTGATCCAACATCTATACGTGAAGCCGCAGTTTTCATTGGAATGCTGGAAGACAGGGAGTTCCTTTACTTCCTTAAATTATTTCATTTAATAATGCCACATGTTGACATCCTCTATAGTCAGCTTCAGAAGCGAGACACGGATACTGTTTATATCAAAAAAGTCACAGAAGACTTTGTCGCCAGCATCCAGAAAATCCGTAATTCTGTTGAAGAGATAGAAGCAAGTTTGCCGAGCGATGTAACAGTCAACAGACGGAGTGCGGAGATCTCAACCTTGAGACAACTTTCAAGAGAGGTATGTGACATAGTGGTGGTTCATGCAAAAGAACGTTTTTCATTTTCAAATCACCTAGTCAGTGCCAAACTTGTTCAAAGTGACTTGTATAAAACCCATGACACTTGCTTTCCAACCCAAGCTCTGGAAGACACCGTGCAAGCATATCCAATACTGAAGAAGGAACAATTACGCACTGAGCTGTCACTTCTGTATGGGAAGACAGTTTTTCATGCTTGTACAAGTGCTGTTGCTCTGCACAAACTTTTACATCAATTGAATCTGCAGAATGATTTCACAGAGACAGTGAAATTATTAAGAATCCTGATTACAACACCAATGACCACTGCAGAATCAGAAAGATGCTTCTCCACATTGAAGAGGATCAAAACCTTTTTAAGAAGCACCATGTCCCTGGAGCGGTTGAATGCATTGGCGATGCTCTCAATGGAAAAGCAACTGATTTCCGAGATCCCAGACTTCAATGAAAAGACCATTGAGAAGTTTTGTTCTTTGAAAGATCGGCGTGCAAAATTTAAATACAAGTGATTGAAGCAAAGAAGAATGCATACCCCCAGGGTGTGCAAAGATAAACTGCGTTAAGCAGCACCACCTCACACTACCAAACATAACTAGTGGTAAGTAAAGTATGAACGGTGTGTGGGTGTGCATATGGAAGGAGCTATGAAAGGTGTGTGCATGGTCAGTAACAAGCCTTGGCGTGGTTTGAAGGAATTGGAGGCACTTCCAAGGGTAGCTGTCACTTGTTTACGGGAAGCAAGAATTCCATGTCTGTACAAGTGCTGTTGCTCTGCACCAACTTTACCATAAATTTAATCTACATAATTTAACAGAGTGAGTGAAGCTATAAGGAATCCTGCTTACAACAACGAAGACTACTAAAGAACCAGAAAGATGCTTCTCCACATTGAAGAGGATAAAAAGGTATTTAAAAAGCACCATGGCCCTGTAGCTGTTGAATGCATTGGTTTGAAGGAATTGGAGGCACCTTCAAGGGTACGTAAAGTTCTCAGAAATGGCACCACCTCACTACCAAAAATAACTAGTGGTAAGTAAAGTATGAATGGTGTGTGGGTGTGCATATTGAAGGAGCTATGAAAGGTGTGTAAATGGTCAGTAACAATTGTTGAAGCCTTGGCGTGGCGTTACTGCTCATATGGTTATCCATATGCTAATTCAACGTGTTTGTTTGACATTCATTATTGTGTTGTCTAAACAGAAGTTAAATGTTGTTGTTTTCTTGAATCCCAAGATCCACTGGTTTGGGCCTATGCAGTGCTGATTGGTCTTCTAAGATATGTTTGAGGCCTATATGGTCACACTTGGTCTTCTAAGGTATGTTTGAGGCCTATATGGTTCCACTTGGTCTTCTAAGGTATGTTTGGGGCCTATATAGTTACACTTGGTCTTCTAAGGTATGTTTGGGGCCTATGGTCACACTTGGTCTTCTAAGGTATGTTTGGGGCCTATGGTCACACTTGGTCTTCTAAGGTATGTTTGAGGCCTATATGGTCACACTTGGTCTTCTAAGGTATGTTTGGGGCCTATATAGTTCCACTTGGTCTTCTAAGGTATGTTTGGGGCCTATGGTCACACTTGGTCTTCTAAGGTATGTTTGGGGCCTATGGTCACACTTGGTCTTCTAAGGTATGTTTGAGGCCTATATGGTCACACTTGGTCTTCTAAGGTATGTTTGGGGCCTATATAGTTCCACTTGGTCTTCTAAGGTATGTTTGGGGCCTATGGTCACACTTGGTCTTCTAAGGTATGTTTGAGGCCTATATGGTTCCACTTGGTCTTCTAAGGTATGTTTGGGGCCTATATGGTTCCACTTGGTCGTTTAATGTTTTTTAAGTATGGTTTTGTTCTTGAATGGTCTGATTGATTTGCTTGTTTTCTTTCAACCCCAGGTGCAAACCCTATGTGGCTGCAGATTTGTTTCTACTCGTTGGTCAACTTAATGAACGTGAATACCCTGAGAAGAAGACTCGACTAATGGTAGGTGTCACTCCTTTAATTTTTCTGTTAATACGTATAGGTGCAATTATGATATTGCTGTAGTCTTGTCACATGAGTTTTTTCAATCTATATTGTATACCAATGAATTTAACACATTGTTACTTTACTTCTTGACATTTCTGCATTGGTGATCATGTATTTCAATGGGCTTCACAAGTATAAGGTCATTGGGTGGGGCTTATAAAAGTCATCATGATGTCAGGGGGAGGAGTTACAAAATGGGTGTGGTTTGAAAAGGGGGAGTGGCTATGTTTCGCCCTGTCGCCCCTCCAACTTAAAAAGTCACCAGCCGCCACTGGTGGTAGGGGTGATGATAGTTGAAAGAGATGTTCATTATGGTCAGAGTGGAGGGTGGTTAGAAGATGATCTGGAGATTAGGTGTGGTATGTAGAAGGGTGTTGAGAGCATTGTGGGTGAGTATCAATATTTTAAACTGGGGTAGTAGATGAGAAATGACCAGTGGGGTATGAGCCTAGCACGAGCATTTAGCATGGATTGGACTGGGAAGAGTCTAGTAATGGGAAGGTGTTAGGAGTGAGTGGGATATAAGAAGATTTACTATTACTAACTAGTAGTGGGATCAGTGCTGAACATTCAAAGTGTTGTAAAAGATCTTTTGTCTGATTCATTTATATGACAGACATGTTTTGACATTCAATGTAAGATAATGTTCCAGCACAGCCTAAAATAGCTGTACGTGAAGTTTTGGGAATGCCTCCTGCAATTTGTACTGAAACCATAGTAATTACAAATTTATGATCATAACAGAAAGACAATGCAATGACACTGTGCATTTTTTGTAGTATTCTTAGTGCCGTGTGGGAGACACTGGACAATAAAATAAAGCAGAAACATAAAGATGGTTAACACATACTCTGTGGATTATTTTTGCTTTAGTATATCTGAAATCAACATTGACTTTAATAGAAAGTTGAAAGTTGTTAAGATAAGTTGTTTATTTAAAACCACAAAACTCTATGCATCCCCAAAATTGTATGATGGTATCTTACTTTTTTTAATTTAAGGTCATATCAGGCTACCTGATCAACAATGTCCAATATCTTAAATACCTTTCCTGTTATAAGAAGCATATATCGTCCCATTCAGGTTTGAGAAGCCATCCCCCACTGACACCTTTACTCAGCTACTGCTCCTTCTTTCCACTTCCTTTGTCTCAATCCTAACATTACCCCATATATGTGTACAGTAGAATATGTTTATGTGTTTATGATCAGAATATTAGAAATGTATGTGAGATACACTTACAGATGGAAGTGTCATTGCATACAGGCATTTCTGTGCATTTGGACACACTATTCCATGGCACTACATCATCAATTTGAGGCAGCCTACAGCCCAATAAAAACGTTTTGCCATAGGCATGGGCCTTGTTGGCCTAGTCAGAAATATATCACTGCTGTTGTGCTTCAGATCTTATTGGTTGCCATTAGATAATTAATACATACATTTAATATAGGGAAATAACGAGCTCCAAAAACCTTCTCATCCATAGAATATTTTTTTCTCTCAAAAACATTGAAGGAAAGATTTACCATGGCTAGTATCATAATTTGAGATTATTGAGTTTCTGTAGCAACATTATTTTAAATTATAAATAAGTCATATAAATATTCATTAAATCACTAAGCTCTGATCTAAGGATATTTAAGACTATTTAATTCCATAATCTATGTATTGGCTATATGGATCACCTATGTTGCCATATGCCTTAAATTACCAATTCTTTATTTAACTACAATTTCTAGGTAAAAAAAATTCCCAATTCTTATTTTCTGACAATACTTCACCCCACATAAGTTCTCTTCTCAGTAAACTTGCAAACAGATGAACGTGGCTAACAAAATATTCCTACCCCCTTGTTTCAGCTAAATGATGATTAACATTAGGACAATATCATTTTGTGGTGCAGTATATATCTTTCATGAAGGCTTGTAGGAGCTGGACAATTTTAATGTCCACGTAAGAATGCAATTGCAGTGAAAACTGATATTGTAAGTCATGGAGTTATGGCCTCTGTTCTCTTTAGAAGGTGACAACTCCAATACAATATCCATTTTGTCATTTCAGTTATCACCAACACAGTGTTGTCACAAAGTTATTTGTACATATTTTCTGATGTTGGGTCAACGGTTGTTTCCTAAATCTTCTTTGCTTCATTAGGGAATTTTGTATCAAACACACAACCAGTTTATATAGTTTTGTGACACTAAGCAAAAGTTCCCTAGATGTCTCAGTATCTTATCTAGACACAGGAAGCGTGTTTATGTTTAACAGATGATGTAGTCAACTAACCATGAAGCTATTTACATTGGTACACAAATTATTACACTTTGATCTACATTTACAGTACAGTACAAAATACTATTTATGGTCAAAAAAACAAAACATAAAAAAAGGAATATTTCATAACCAAAATATATGCAGCTTAGAGGACAGAAGGGAATGAAGTGATATGATGGAAATTTGGAAATATATTGAAAAATGTATACAAGTTCAGGAGAGAAGTGTCTTCTATAAAAAGAGGAATGGTGATTTGAAGTTATAAGGTGGAGGATTTATTGAGGTAATGAATGAAAGCACTATTTTATTGAAAGGGTAGTATATAAGGAACAAGGAACAACCTCCAGTGGACATGGTAAGGACAAACAAAGTTAAGAAATTCAAGCACGCCTGGGATAAGCATAAGGCCATCCTGGATAGATATTATGTGAACACTAGATCAGCCTAGATAAGAATAGATAAAAATACATTTGTACATCAAAGTTAATTTCCTGATAAAAAGTGTACCTCGGGCACAAAGAATCTTGAAAATATTTTGACACAGACAAGAGAATATTAGGCATGACTTGTTGCTATAATAAAGTATTTTAGGTGTTGTGTTTATAAGAGGCCATTGTGAAGAATAATTGGTGAGGCAAATTGTTCAGGAAGTTTGACAAGGTACATAGGGTACAGAACAGAGTATGATTAACGGTAAACTGAATCAGTGAATGTATTGTGTCTCCTTGGGGCCAGTGTATCCATTTAATGAGGCTGAGCCCAGAATTCACATGTCTATTGTAATGGAAAAACAATAGTGTTTATAATGAAACCAAAGGAAGTCTCTTTATAAACTGAACTCTTGGCATTCAGCATATTAGATGTGAACATTGGCTCTAGAACATTTGTGTATATTAACTCATCATATTTGACTGTTTTTTTTTATTTAACAGAAAATCAAACAATGTTTATCACACATTTAAAAGACTAGGTTTTAAAAGTTACAATAGCTTTTATTTATGCCAAACAAGTGCTGTAAGTCTTAAAGGACCATTGTAGTCAAAAAAAATTACTTAATTTTGAGGTATGGATCACACTAACAGTATTAGCAGGTTCCTAAGCCATGGGCACAAAACATTTTTACAGAAAATCAGAATTTGAAGTCTGTTTATAAACAGAGGAATCCATTTTGTCTTCATTACATTATTTCTTGAGAGCTGGATCACAAGTGTATGTTTTTTGTATCTATCAGTAGGCGAGGCAGAAGTGTTTAGGAAGAGGAAATTAGACTTTCTTAGATAATTAAATCTGATTGAAACTGACATAACCATCAACATCAATAGATGCAGGCATTGCTCTCCAGAAATATAAATGTCCTTCTCACACACACATCTTCCACCAAAAGATCATCAATGCCTCCAGGATCCAGCAGTGGGATCAAAATGTATTTTATTGTACATGTATTTATTGTAAAAAAAATAGCTTTACAACTTCTTCCCCTGTCTAATATATATATATCTCAATCAATGTACAGTGGTCCTTTAAAAAAGCACTGAAGCACTGTGTGAGGAAGCCATTGGAATGCTAAGACCCACCCCTGGCAACTATCTATCTATCTATCTATCTATCTATCTATCTATCTATCTATCTATCTATCTATCTATCTATCTATCTGTCTATCTGTCTGTATCTATCTATGTGTCTATCTATCTATCTATCTGTCTATCTATCTATCTATCTATCTATCTATCTATATGTTTGTATCTATGTGTCTATCTCTCCCTCCCTCCCTCTATCTGTCTATCTATCTATCTATCTATCTATCTATCTATCTATCTATCTATCTATCTATCTATATGTTTGTATCTATGTGCCTATCTCTCCCTCTATCTATCTATCTATCTATCTATATATTTTTCTTGACTTAAGTAAAAGTTTGTAAGAATATTTGGGCGTTCCATTTTTACTTTGCTTGGTATGAGTTTGCTAGGCCTAGCAATTATTAATGTTTAATTCTTTTCAATGTCTTTTAGTTTTCACACAAATGAAAAGACATTTCTGAAAATTCAATTATTTGGATCAATGCTTGTTTTCAGACAAGGAAAAAGTCAGATAACTGTAAAACTGAGACTTTTTACATTTAAGTAATTTGATTTGTTTCTTCTTTTGAGCTATATTGATTTTAGGAGAAAGCTGTTTTTAAATATAATTTTAAGTATGGTGCATTGAAAGAATTAAATAGCAACACATCAAACAGAAACAATCTCCATTACATTAGATTTAATAGATGGTAAATTAAAACTTGATATATTTTTCAAAAGACTAGGGTCATCATATTTTAATGAGGTTAACGTAGAGCGATTTACAAAAAAAATGCTGCGACGCAGGCAGCTCCATTGGATAAAAAAGTAGAGATATAAATAAATATAATTATAGTTGATTGCCTTTTACATTTTTGAGTAAAGTGTTAGATAATTGAGCTTGAAAGTTTGGTAGGTTAAACACTTTCTTAAATAAGTTATCTTATGTGATTAATTATCTCTCTTAGCATGAAATGATAGCTTGACAGAGCATGCCCAGTTGGTTAAATTATAAGGGTCACATATGTTGTGTAACGAGAGGTGTGTGTAAGATGCTGCATCAGTAAGGCACATTCTCCACACCTCATAAATGTGATGGTCACTCTTGATTTAGAAAGCAGAAATACATGCATACATATAAAGGAATTTAATTACATTTTGCATGAATTATATTTTATCTTATCCTATATTCTATCTATCTATCTATCTATCTATCTATCTATCTATCTATCTATCTATCTACCTATGCAGAGAGCAACTGATCTGAAGGGTTGCTTGTTCAGTCTTTTGATGATCACGTAGCACAAAACAATTTCATTAAAAAGATGCAAGGGTAGCCAGGTTTCCGAAAAAAAAAAACATGTCCTTTTTGTTTAAAGTAGGAAGGAAGGAAAGAGGGAAAAATATCTGATGTACTGCTTTTGATAACCAAAGCAAATAAACAGACAGGTGGTGGAATTGCAGGACACTGTTCTGAATATCTGAACATATTGTTACAGTTCATGTACTGTTGATGTTAAACTTCAGAAATGGGAAATGCGTGGTACTATAATTTTAATTTGTTGAGAGACAAGCTTGCAGTGTCTCATGATGAAATAATTGTTTCACTGTTGCAGAGCTGCCAAAAAATCTAAGCATGCAATTTAGAATGACCAAATAAATGCCATATGATAGTTTCACTTTAACAGATGATTGTCTAGTTTGTGTTAAGCAGAGTGGTTGACTGGAGTGTTGAAATCATGTCAGGGTTTCAGGAATTCCAATTTTATACATAGGAGACAGTGATCACATATGTCATCTGTGCATGTGCAAGGAGATTCTGAATTCATGGCATGTGTTCAGCATCCCTGAACCAACTTGCCTTCCACAGATGTAAACCTTGGTGAAATGCAGCGGCTTTGACTAGATCATTTGAAAAGGTTCATCCAGTGGTTCCATAGGGAACCCTATACAGACTATCAGCCTTATTAAATTCCAGCCTCATAGATACGAGGTTTCTACTTAAACTCTATGTGCTGCAAATTATGAAAAGTTACAACGCTATTAAATTAGCCCTGCTGTGAGCAACATGTGAGCTACGCAGCACGGCCGTCCATGTCAAAATCTACATGAGGAGTGACAGCCTGCGAGATGATCTTGCAGGATCCCCCACCGAATCAATTGCTGCGGGGGTCCTGAATGGGACCTCCGCGGCAGTCCTACATATAAGCCCTGCCGTGCGGGGTACTCCAACTACCCCCCCGGCACCTAAAATTAGCCCTCCTCTATGCTGGGGGTGCCCATCGGGACCCCCAAAGTGTCCCCACATTAACCCCTTGCTGCAGGGGTCCATAGGGATTTACAATTTCAAATTTCCCGCCTTGCGGGTCCTTGAAGGTCCTGCGATAAAAAATATTAACCCCTGCCGCAGGGTTACTATAAGTACCCCCCAAGACAACTAAAATGAACCCCAGCACTTAAACTAACCCCATTACTCATGGGGCTCTAAACAGAGCCCCATGAGCACTTAAACTAACCCCATCACTCATGGGGCTCTAAACAGAGCCCCATGAGCACTTAATTTACCCTGTCACTCATGGGGGTCGAAACAATTCCACATAAGCCCTTAATTAACCCTATAACCCATGGGGCTCTATACAGAGCCCCATGAGCCGTTAATTAACCCTGCCACTCATGGGGGTCAATACAGATCCCCATAAGCCCTTAATTAACCCTAGAACTCATGGGTCTCTAAACAGAGCCCCATGAGCACTTAAATTAACCCTATAACTCAATGGGCCAATCTAACTATATTGGGCCTATTTAAACCTATCTGCACCTAATAACCCTAACTGGGCCTATTTAATCCCATCTAGCCCTATTTAATCCGATCACTTACGAGGGTCTATCCAGACCCCCATAAGCCGCCATCTAAGCCCATCCCTTATGGGGGTCTATACAGACCCCCGTAAGCCTCTAGTTAACCCATTCATTCCCATAAGGGTCTATGAAGACCCTCATAGGACAATTAGAAGCCTATTATTAACCCCATAAGTGCCATGAAGATCCTCTAGGACCTTTATGATACTAAGTACAAACACTACACTACACTATTCCCCCCTGAAAAACCACTAAATCTAAACTAACCTATTAACCACTACCTACCTAACACTATCTACCCAACCCCCTATTAAACCCCCCACCCTATTAATTACATAAAATAAAAAAATAAAAAAATATGGTATATAAAATAAAAAAACCTAAGGTACACGAAACAAAAAAGGACATTACAAAACCCCCGCCACTACAAAAAAAAAACAAAAAAACTCACAACCCCCCTGTCACTACATAAAATAAAAATAAAAATTACACATCCGCAAAGGAAAGGTATACACAAATACACATAACATTACAAATATACACCTAACTACAATACATTTAAAAATTACATGAAATAAATAAATTGTACGAATACAATATTAAACTTACCTTTCCAGCATGTCCCCGTTCATCTTCTTCTGTTCTCCGGCTCAGCCCCTGGAAAAAAGATACATAACATTAGTCACACATACATCAAACACAACAAATAAATGAAATATAAACATTATAAATTGAAAACCTACCTGTCCCGATGTCCCCGGCCTTTTCCTTTACTGCCCCAGCTGGGCCCTTGCTGAATCCGCGCTCTAAAAAAAACAAAAAACACAAATGGAGCTCTGCACTCGCAGAGCTTCTTGATGCTAATGAGGCCTCCAGAGCCTCTTCCAGTAGGAAATTGGCAATGGCACCTTCCGATTGGCTGAAAAGGCTGTCAATCAGGCTGCAGCCAATCAGAAGGCGCCAAGGAGTGAGCCAATCAGGATAGGATACACCCCTATATCCCATTCTGATTGGCTGAAGGAACTGTCAATCTTTTTTAAACCAATCAGAAGGCACTATTGCTTTCAGCCAATCACCCAGTGGGGTGTATCCCATTGTGATTGGCTTAAGGCATATGTGCCTTCTGATTGGCTACAGTCTGATTGACAATGACAACAGTCAATCAGAAGGCGCTATTGCTTTCAGCCAATCACAGTGGGATACACCCCCATGGGGGGATTGGCTGAAGGCATCTGAGCCTTCTGATTGGCTATTGTAACTGTCAATCAGACTGCAGCCAGAAGGCGCTGATTCGGCAAGGGCTCAGCCGGGGCAGTAGAGGAGAGGGCTGGAGACATCGGGAACAGGTACGTTTTCAATTTATAAAGTTTATTCTATTTATACTATTTATTCTATGTAATGTTTATTTTTTTAATAATCTGATGGGTTTTTTTTCCTAGGGGGTGCGATCAGAAGGGACATCCGCAAAGGTAAGTGGTTTTATTTATTCTATTTTAGCTTAGATTTAGGGGGTATTGTATAGATAAGGGGTGATGTTTAGATTGGGGGTTAGGTATAGATAGGGGGTAATGTCTAGATAAGGTGAAATGTATTGTAGTTAGGTGTATATTTAAAATGTTTTTATGACTGTAATGTTATGTGTATTTGTGTATGACTTTTCCTTTGCAGGTGTGTAATGTTTTTATTTTATGTAGTGGTGGGGGGGGGGGTAGTGATGTTTTTTTTTATTTTATGTAGTGGTGGGGGGTTGTGATTTTTTTTTTTTGTAGTGTCGGGGTATTGTAATGTATTTTTTTTGTTTTGTGTACATTAGTTGTTTTATTTTATGTAATTAGTAGGGTGGGGGGTTTAATAGGGGTTTAGGTAGGTAGTGTTAGGTAGGTAGGGGTTAATAGGTTAGGGGAGAGGGGGTTAGTTTAGATTTAGTGGTTTATTGGGGGAAATAGTGTAGTGTTTATACTTGTGTTTGGTCCTGGAGGACCCTCATGGTACTTATAGGGTTAATAATAGTCCTATGAGGGTCTTCATAGACACTTATGGGACAGATTTGGTTAACTTACAGGGTTTGTATAGACCCCCATAAGGGATGGGCTTAGATGGAGTCTTATGGGGGTCTGAATAGACCCTCATAAGTGATGGGATTAAATAGGGTTAGATGGGGTTAAATAGGCCAAGTTAGGGTTATTAGGTCCAGATAGGTTTAAATAGGCCCAATTAGGGTTAGGTTGACCTAGTTAGGGATAGATAGATAGTATGGGTCATTGGGGTATAGTTAGGTTAATAGTGTGGTGTAGTGCTTAGACTTTGTCATGAGGGTCCTGGAGGACCCTCATGACACTTGTAGGGTTAACCTAGGGGTTAATAGTGTCCTATAGGGGTCTATATAGACCCCTATTGGACTGAGGGGGTAATTATAGTCTCATGGGGGTCTGTATAGAGCCCCATTGGTTATAGGGTTCATTTAGGGCGCATGGGGCCCTGTATAGAGCCCCATGAGTTATAAGGTTAATTTAAGTGCTCATGGGGATCTGTATAGAGCCCCATGGGTTATAGGGTTAATTTAATTGCTCATGGGGCTCTGAATGGAGCCCCATGAGTTATAGGATTAATTAAGGGCTTATGGGGGTCTGTATTGACCCCCATGAGTGACAGTGTTAATTAAGGCTTATGGGGGTCTGTATTGACCCCCATGAGTGACAGGGTTAATTAAGGCAAATGGGGGGCCTGTATTGACCCCCATGAGTGACAGGGTTAATTAAGGCTTATGGGGTCTGTACTGACCCCCATGAGTGACAGGGTTAGTTAAGGGCTTATGGGGTCTGCATTGACCCCCATTAGTGACAGGGTTAATTAAGGCTTATAGGGGGCTGTATTAACCCCCATGAGTGACAGGGTAAATTAAGGGCTTATGGGGGTCTGTATTGACCCCCATGAGTGACAGGGTTAATTAAGGCTTATGGGGACTATATTGACCCCCATGAATGACAGGGTTAGTTAAGGGTTTATGGGGTCTGCATTGACCTCCATGAGTGACAGGATTAATTAAGGCTTATGGGCGGCTGTATTAACCCCCATGAGTGACTGGGTTAATTAAGGGCTTATGGGTGTCTGTATTGACCCCCATGAGTGACAGGGTTAGTTAAGGGTTTATGGGGTCTGCATTGACCCCCATTAGTGACAGGGTTAATTAAGGCTTATGGGGGGCTGTATTAACCCCCATGAGTGACAGGGTTAATTAAGGGCTTATGAGGTCTGTATTGACCCCCATGAGTGACAGGGTTAATTAAGGCTTATGGGGACTATATTGACCCCCATGAATGACAAGGTTAGTTAAGGGTTTATGGGGTCTGCATTGACCTCCATGAGTGACAGGATTAATTAAGGCTTATGGGTGGCTGTATTAACCCCCATGAGTGACTGGGTTAATTAAGGGCTTATGGAGGTCTGTATTGACCCCCATGAGTGACAGGGTTAATTAAGGCTTATGGGGGTCTGTTTATAGCCCAATGAGTGATGGGGTTAATTTTAGTTGCCTGGGGGGGTACTTTTAGTAACCCCTGCAGCAGGGGTTAATAGTTTTTAGAGTGGGACCTTTCAGGACCTTTATGGTCCTTTAAGGACCCACTAGGCAGGAAATTTTAAATTGTAAATGCAGCGAGGGTTGTAAATGCAGCGAGGGTTGCGATCGGTGCAGATGGGGGACCCCCGCTGCAAGTAGTGAATGCGGGGGAGCTGCGGGGGTCCTTATAGACCCCTGCAGCAAGGGGTAATGGGTAATTTAAAATGTTTAAATGCAACAGAGGCCGATCGGGGACCCCCCACTGCAAGGGGTAATGTGGGGGGGGGGGGGGCTGCTGGGGTGCCTATGGACTCCTGCAGCTAGGGGTTAATATTGGGGAGACTTTGGGGGTCCCGATGGGGACCACCAGCATTGAGGGGGTTAGTGTTAGATGCCGCAGGGGTACTTGCAGTACCCCCACGGCCGGGGTAGGTTAATAGTGTGCCGCGGGCCCTTTAAGGACCCACGGCAGGGAATTTGACATTTTTAAATGCGGTGGGGGCCTGATCGATGCTGATCGGGGACCCCAGCTGCAAGGGGTAATGTGGGGAGGCTGCAGGGGTCTCTATAGACACCCCTGCAACATGGGGATGTGTTTAGGGAGCAGGGGGGAGCATCACACAGCGGTGTCGGGCTGCTCTGAAGCAGCACGTAGAGGCTTTAGGAGCCCTTTTTTTGTGCCCGTAGGAATTCTTCCAAGGTGCAAGATTCACCTCATAGATTTATGGCTGCTTGTTACTCCATAGTTCTTTCAGAGCCTATTCTCTGTGTCATCTCGCAAAGTAGGCTGAGAGGGACGTATTGGGGAATCGGTCCTTGCAAACAGCAAAAAACTGTCTTTTGCGAGGACCGAGGTTACTACGAGGGCTAATTTGATAAGGCCCTAGGTCTTAGAGGCAGCACTGTGAGAATGCAGGAGAGGCAAATAGTATCCAACATAATTTGGAGTTGATTATTGATCCCCAAATCCTTGCTGACTGTGGTTCCTTGGTGGTTTGGGAACCATTGATTTAGTCAGTCAGCTAACAAGTCTACGGTACATAGCATCTAAACAATCACCTGAGAAATTACAATTCCTAGTGCTACTTACTTAACTTTCTGTCATTTTGGAGGATGCAGAATCATCATTTGACGTCACTGCTAATTTCCTGCATTTTGTCACAAGCTGTCTAACTGCAATCTCTCGTTATCATGCTTCCTGAAACATGGCCTATACTGTACTGATTGCCTTCTCTTCCTGCAAATATACTTCTGTACCAAACATCTCCATTATCATTGGTAGTACAATAATCTATTATGGTACACAGGCAGGTTGCCCAGGAATCACCTTTGACTCAAGATTGTTCTTGCAGTCTAATTCAGCACTACTTAACTTCATCCATTAAACATTGCTATATTATGGACATGTCTTATCAGATCACTACCAGAAACCTGACTTGCCTACTATAACCTTTTATAGTCATCAAAAATGAACTATTATCCAAAGGGCAGGATATATCATAGAACCAGCAACTTGTATTTCACTATTTCATTAGTCAGGTTTTCTGTAGCTAAATAAATGTATTGCAAAAGCACAGACAGAAACAGGAACAGATGCAAAGACAGGATGTTCATGAAGATACAAATAGACATTTGTTTTAAATTGATAGTCTATGGAACTGTGTGCAGGATAAAAACAATGCTAAAAGATTTAATAAATGAATAAAAGATATTCTTCCTGAACATATGATAGAAACTGGGCCATTATTTTTTATTTCAACTTTACCATAAAAGAAACAATGCAATTGGTTGCAAATACTTTGCATGAAACAAGTACAGTAGTCTCTCCTTACTTGATAAGAAAAAGAAATGAGGGAATAGTAATAATGCACAAATTCTGCTTTCTATGTTGTGTTATATAGCTTATAACAGTCTAGCTAAGCACAAGTTAGTCTTTTAGGAAGAAGATCAATATTATATTGGTCCAATTATAGGTGTAAATATTATTGGACCACATTTTATTTTTACAGGTCTTCTGTATGTTAGATCTTAGAATTGCAGCTGTTGCTTGATGGACTCTTGATAACAAAGCTCAGACATCTAAATCTCAGTTTCAGAAATGTACCATTTTTTCTTCTAATGGAGGTACCTACTTATCTTCAAATATAGAGCAGAAAAGTTACATAATTTTACATATATTATATATAATCTTCTATTGGTGTGATCTTTAATAGAAATGATATCTAAGTTCTGGTGGAATTTTCTCTTTAAAGGAACAGGGAAGGTTTTTGGATTTTAGTAGGAATATTATATATCTATATATTTCTTTACTTTGTGTACTTTATGGGCTACAGAGGGCAGACCCAAACAGTTAAAACTGTATTATTTTAGGCAGAAAAAAAAGAACTTCTTAATAAAATAAAGAGCATTAACAATAAATAGGTTCATAGCTATATAATACTACCGAATTGCCCGTCAAAAAATGACGGCAATGAAATTGTAAGGTAGCTAATGGTGTTTTGTGTGTACTACTGAAATATATAATACAATTAATAAATGAATATACTTTACCTATTTTGAAGCATTGTGTTGAAGAGCTGCAATCTGTTTTGATGTTGCTGCAGCATTAGTGGTGTGGAGCTGCTGTGTAAGCATGCTGAATGTGTGCAGTGTAATAGTGTGCGTGCGCGAGACCAAACCGTTAGCGTAGTTGTGTACTTCCGCATTGGCGTAAAATGGCGGGTAATGTGTGGTATGCGTCTTAACGGAATATCCGTAGGTCTTTTGTGGTGTTTTGCGAGTTTCTTGGGGTGTTTTGCGTGTTTAGAGTGCTGTAGCCCCGTTTTATTTTTCTTCGGCGGCTATTTTTTCTCTCGCTTAGCAAATTTTTTAGTGTTCAAACTCTTTTATTTTTAGTTAAATGAAGGTGTAAGTTGTTTTTTTGAGGTCCTGGATGCTTCCTTTTGCTGTAGGCAAGCTTTTTATGTATGTGCTGTGTGTATTTATTGTGTTTTGAATTTTGTAATGTTTGCAAGTTGCGTCCGATTGTTGCGAGGCATGTGTGGTAACGTGTCTTGTATGTTTTTTGCGTTGCGCTGTAAAGTTTGCGATGGGCGCAGTTGCTGGCAAGGAGCGCCTTTTGCGCTCCTTGCCAGCAACTGAGGCCCTCGCCCGCGGCCCTGGCGTAGCAACGTGAGCAATGGCTCTGGCTGGCTCGCCTGCTCACAACTATATATGTGATTCTTAGTGAAATCCAGAGACCTGTTAGCACTTGGCAGATGGCTACAGACTGCCCTCCCCTTCCTTGTTCCATCACTGTTGCAGAGTGCCAATATCATGGAAATTGTAGAGGAGCTTTATATGCTAGATACAACACTGAGGAATAGTAGGAGGTGTAGTCTAAGGCAGTAACCACTCTTAGTGGGACATAGAGCACCATAAATACAAAACTGAACCTGCTTGCTGGCACTAGCCTCTGGTACATGCTATTCTTGTGCCCTGCTCTTGTGTTTTAATATTGCAGACATGAATGGGAGATAGAAATATCTTACATGTCCATTTTACAGATTGTTGCATAAACTGTTATGCATGATGTGGGGTCAGTTAGGGGTACTCTTAGGGGTGCTGCTTTTACGTTTTCTTTCTGGGAGCCAGATTTTCTAGAAACTGCCCAGTTCCTCCCCCTCCCGTTTTGACTTCTATATTCATTTAGTTTCCAAAATGTTGTAGTTTTTTAACTTTCATAAAACAATCTAAAAATTTAAGTTTGCTGTGATTATTTCCAAATGATTCAGTGAATTTGGCTCCAAGCATACACTCAGCTCTGGTAATGTTCTACCCTTTAGGGACCTTAATCTAAGTAAATATGTGTTTGTTTAGTTTCTCATGCACTGACATGGTGATCAAAGGTTTATTTGCTGTAGAATTTCAATCAGATAGATATAAAGAGAGCAGTGCTGCAGGAGTAAAATTAATAGTTTCTCGGTATAGTGAGAAAATATTTCGCTTTTCATGTTTTTGCTTATTTATGTAAATAAGCAGTGCATCCATCAAAAACTGTTCTGGCTATTTATAGAAATGTCACTTCCATCTATATAATGTCTGTGGGCCATCTTCATAATACATTTAATACCTTTTAAAAATATTTTTAAATATTTTATGAATTTAGAGTACAAAAACGCACATGTGGAATATATACTTAATGGAAATTTGATGGCGGATATGTATTGGAGTTAATCCTATTGACCTCAGAAAGCTACTGCCAGACCCCATGTGGGGTCATCTCCTGTAATTGTGTGCACCCCCTCTGTACCTATCTTCTATAAATACTGCTGTAATTTTCAAAAATAAATCAGTTTACTTTGAAGCATATAGAAACTGTATGTTTGGTTCCTGGTGTCTGCGATACTGAACCTACAGTATCTCCACCCTACAAGTAACCTGTCCTGGTCACTACCAGGGACTCCTGGAATGCACTAATTACTGATGGAGAGGTTCTGACTGATAGAGAAGCCAGATATCAGGGTGCTGGTGCCGAGATTTCAAAGAACCCAACGGTCCTTGTGGGTAGATAACCTGTAATCTATAGCAGGTGGCTCTGGGCTTGTATAGCCCCTACTCACAGATTGTCACACTAATAACATATACCGTATATACTCGAGTATAAGCCGAGTTTTTCAGCCCTTTTTTTAAGGCAAAAAAGGGCCCCCTCGGCTTATACTCGAGTCACTCTCCCCCCGTGTCTCTCTAACCCCCCCCGTGTCTCTCTAACCCCCCCTGTGTGTCTCTAACCCCCCCGTGTGTCTCTAACCCCCCGTGTGTCTCTAACCCCCTGTGTGTCTCTCTACCCCCGTGTCTCTTTCCCTCCCCCCTCCTCAACCTAAACCCCCCTCAACCCCCCTCCTCCACCTAAACCCCCTAAATACCTCCCCCCTCTCCCCTCACTTACCTGCTTATGCTCCTGCCTCCGCTCCTTGACCCGGCGCCGGCGCGCATGTGACGTCTCATGCGCGCCGGTTCAAGGAGCAATTGAGTTAGTATATTGCTACATAGAGTTTTTAGCACTGTACTGTACATGCATGATTTATTTATTTTTTTATCCTCCTTTTTTTTTTTACCACTTTTTTCTGATTTTTGTTTTGGAAACAGACTGTATGTGTGAAACTGGATTGGATTACACAGTCCAGAGGTTGAATTATCTGTTTCATTGAGCAGATATAGACAAGTTGTAAGTGTTATGCATATTAAGGGTTTCTTCAATTAAATGGAGTGATTTCTGATTACCTTTTTTTCATCAGATTCTGGGTTGCAGTGGACACAAGTAACCCTGGTAGGTGCTATGCATCACGCTTATTCTAGACTATGACATTACCCCCTTTAGGTATCCCCTTTTTACCACAAGCCTCTTGCTCTCCCGGGATCTGCCCACACCACAAGCATGATTCTGATTTGTATGAAATAAAGCTTTGTTGTACCATTCTCACGGTGTCAGTGTGTTTTCAATGGTTGGGGCTTTGGGACATCCACATACATCACTTTTGTGTCACATTCCTATATCAGTAAACTAATGAGCCCTTGTTACTATGCAATGGGTTAATACATATAATAACAATAATAACAATAATAGTAATAATATCATGAGATATCATGTAATAATATATATAATATATAATAATAAATGGTTAATACACATGCAAAGTCCAATTTGTGATACTGTGGAGTATAAACTTTACCCTGAAGGCCTGATAGGAATATGACAAGTAATAATGTGAATTGATTGATAGCAACACACTTAATGGGATGTCGTCACCAAATGATAATGGGTATACATCTTGGAACATGGCCAACAGTAATGGCGTGGGACTATCCAGGATGGGCGTAGTGGAGATGGAGGTGAGTTGGCTGTTGCTCTACGTGCCTCTGCACAGCCTCCATGTGTTTTTGCAGCCCTTCCTGATGGGTTAGAGCAGATTAGTGTTGTGTATGTTCCCCTGGTCTCCTTTTGGATTGCTAAGTGGTGGTGGTGAAGGGTCTTGTGTACCTGAATGAAGCTGTGAGCTATACCATGTAGGGCCACTGTAGATGGGCATTTCATAGCAGAGAGGTTAGACAAATCACAGCCCACTAGAGAAGGAACTGGCAACCCACTGCAGTATCTTTGTCATTAAAACCTTGTGGATAAGCACAGACAGAAACATTAGTAGGTCTGCTGCAGTCCATAAGGTCACAGAGAGTAAAACACAAGTGAGGAACTGAACAACCAAAGGTGAAATTTTCCCCTGGTACTTGATATATGCCATGTGGCAGTGTAATTTGTCTGTTAATTGTTTTCCCAATGTAGATGTGATGTGTGAGATGTATATAAGATGATCTTTGTATTTTTAGGGTCCACATTAGAGCCATTAGAGACTTGTCTATATCTGCTCAATGAAAAGATGCTTAAACTTCTGGACTGTGTAATCCAATCCAGTTTCACACATACAGTGTGTTTCCAAAACAAAAATCTGAAAAAAAGTGGTCAAAGAAAAAACGGAAGGAGGTGGATAAAAAAAAACATGCATGTACAGTACAGTGCTAAAAGCTGTAACTGTAACAATATACCAACTCACCTGATTCCAATGAGAAAGGGTTAATATGGCAGCCATTTTCATGTATTTGTGTTGCAATTTAATGAGGTAGTGTGTCTTTAATATCTTTCAGCATGTTGCAGAATGACTTTTCATATTGGTATATGCATGACCATTACAACCTATGCAGTGTTCCAAACTAGTCTAGAAATCCTTTGCAGGTCCTATTTGGAACCCGTAACCTTTGGGCCAACATTTGCCAATTTTTGCAATTGAATAGCAATTTGCGATTTTAGCACTTGGAACTCTTGCAGATGTGAAAGATCAAAGGCTTCCGGAGGCTGTAAGTACGGGTTTTACAACTGCAAGGATTTCAAGTTCGTAACCCGTAACCCATTCGGAGCCCGCAAAAATAGCAAATGTACTTACAGCCTCCCTTATGGGCTACAGTAACTTATGACTGCTCAATTGACTCGGGCTCCAAATCTCCAGATTTTAGAAGAAAATGTGACAATTCAAAAGAGGGCGACTAATATGGGTCATGATGTAAAAGGAAAAACATATCAGTAAAGACTAATAACAAGAGCCGTGGTTCTCAGACTTTTTTGGTCAAGGGACTGTCTGGTCATGGGAACTGGAGATGAAATCCAGAAGAGGTGTAACAGGGAGTTAACTCATGTGACTCATTGAATTTTCATCTAGCTTTGTAGTGATGAACTGCGACTAGTTGTGATGGTATATAGTATAAACTGTTAGGCTCTCCTCGTCCCTGAGTAAAGCCAGAAAGGGACTTAGGGACAGACAACAGACCTAGGAACAGCTGTTGAGAACCACTGGTTTAGAGGAGAGAAGGGAGAGGTGATATGATAAAAACATTAAAATATATTAAATGATTTAATAAAGTTCAGGAGTGAAGTGTGTTCCAGCAAAAGGTAAAGGTATCCAAGCATGTCGGATAAGCTTTTGGTTATCCCAGAGATTAATGAAGCCAAAAAATTAGATGGAATATGCAGACTAGCTTGACCATCCATCTTGTATCTGCTGTCATATATCTGGCAACTAGGCATATAGTTTTTAGCAGGCAGATGACCAGGTCAGATGACCAGGTCAGGCCTAATTATGAAATCATAAAATGAAATTATAAAATAGTTCACCAGCTCCACACTCACACCCCTACTCAGGTTTATTATGTCCCTTTAAGAGAATAGTAAAATTCCCCACTTTCTGTACTCAGCTTCCCAATACCGGGACCTAGCGCCCTTTATGTGGGAGCCCTAGCTGATGCTAGCAGGGTGATCTGCACCTGTAGGGTACCCCTTGAGAGGCTTGCAGTTATTGGTAGCGCCCATGTTCACCCCAGGCTGGTACAAGTTACACTTACGGACAAGTTACTTATGGTAGAGGGAGTAGAACACCTTTGGGTATCAGACTCTGCATCGACTATTGGTGTATAGTATTATTAGTCAGGGAACTTAGGCTATATTTCTGGGCAGGTACGATTTATATAAGGAAACATGTTGCATATGGTCAATAGGACGAAATCCATTGGATCCTGATACCACTAATGGCCAGATAAAACGAAGGAAAATTTGGAAGGGATTCCATTACTTTTGGGGAGGTGAGACCATGGGGCACCCACTTTCAGGGAAGACCAGGGCTCTCATAGAAATACATAAAAAACTACTTATTGACTTAAATGGTGCCATAGATATGAACAGTAACAATAGGGCTTAACTACCAAACAAAGGATCAAAGAAATGCCAGCAACAGGGTAAGTTGTAGAGGGTGAGGTCATTAAGAGCTCAACCTTTTTTACGTTTATTTTTAGATTGTAGGTGGTCATCCCGGAGGAGGTGTTGGATAGACATTTGGTGACATGAGTTAGTAGCGTGGGAAATAAGTCAGGAGCGGAAATTTAGATTTGGATATCATCAGCATAGATATGATACAGGAAAGCAAGATAGTTTATTCATGAAATAAATAAGGAAAGGAGCTGTAGATTTGGATACCATCAGCATAGAGATAATACTGGAAACTAAGAGAGAATATTTGTTTGTCAAGAAAGCAATGTAGAGTGAGAAAAGCAATGAACCCATAACAGAGCAACAGTGAGTTGTAATGGTGATTAAGTTGAAACCAAATATATAACATTAAAGGAGCAGGTAGCTATATAACATTGGAACCAGGAGAATGCATTGTCAAAGAATCTGAGAAACTGGAGAAGAAGTATGTGGTAAACTGTGTCAAAGGCAGCAGAGAGGCGTAGGGGGATAAGTAGAGAAGGGTGCCAATTTGATTTGGCCATCAGGAGGTCATTAGCTACTTTAGTAAGGGCTGTCTCATTAAAGTGTTGTATGTGGAAACCAGATTGCAGAGGGTGAAGTAAGTGACTGTTTGAAGGAGAGGAAAATGTGTCAGTTTTGAAGGAGAGGTTAAAGAGGTGGGTTAGAGCTGGTGATATAGTAGAAGAGAAGGAGGAGGAAATGAGATGTGAGCGGATAGGACAAGTGCTCTTATTTCTAGATGAGAGACTTAGAGGAGTGAGGCCACGCATCCTATGTGACTTGGGTGATGAGGCTGAGGGAAGCAATTGAACAGCAGACTGTCAAAAGCTGAGGGCTTACGGTATGCTGTAGAACGATATCTTGTCTCTTGAATCAATTTTATTTTTGAAGGATTATGCAGTGTCTTGGGCTACACAGAGCACCAAGAAACAAGTATTCTGTACAATAAAGGGTCCACACCTACCACTACCAAGTTAATCTGCTGAAAAAAGATACTTGAAGAGAGGTTTCACCCCATAGGCCTCAGCTTGACCTGTGGCTCTCACTCATTATAAGACGGATCATGGTTGATTCTTGTAACCTCCAAATGGTGTTTTTTAGACAAAACTGAATAACTAATAGTCCAACAGGGTGATCACACTAGCCATTGGCGCATTTGTTAAAAAATACAATTTTTTTCACTCATATGTAAATTTTTTAAGCAGTTCACTTTTGGTTTTATTGCTGGTAAACTATTTTATGGTTTAATTTGTTTCATTTAAAGGTGGGTAACTTCAACAAGTTCATTTCAGCTGATATCTATATCGCAAAGACAGTTCTCTTAAATTAATAGTGTTGAGTATTGACCAGGTCAGGCTGTCTGCAACAACCAGTTGATCTCCTGGATATATATACTGCACGAAAACCTTTTGAAACCTTTTTGCAGTATGGGTGATAGGTTCTTTGGAACTATATTAAATGATGTGAGAATGGAGAGGCAGGAAGCAAGTCCAGCTAGGTTATATAAGGGATCCTAGTAATTGGAACCTACAGAACCACAATCAGGATCGAAGGCTGCATAAACCTTTAGGTCGAACTATACGCCATAACTATGATATAGGTTTGATGTTGCCTAGTGACACTTCCCATCTCTTAGCTCTCAACCCCAATCCCACAATCCCTCATCAACCAAATGATTTCCCTACCTTTCCGTGAGTGCAGAAAATAATGAAACGTTTTAATGGAAAATCTGGTTTATGTTCCTGACAGCAAGAGACAAATCACAACAGTTTGTTTTCTCAGCACAAATGAACTAATATGGTGATTACAAACAAATAATAGTGCAAAAAGTGTTATATTATAAACTCTAAGGCATACAAGTACCACTGCTCCATTTTGTCTGTCCCACAATGAACATCTATTTATTAAATATGTATAACCATAGATTCATTATTTGATAAGAGATTTAAAAAATGTTTTTAAAAGGTATTGTTCTGGAAATGCCAACAGGTATATAGAGGGAAGTTATATTTATATAAATAGCAACCACAGTTTGTGATGTATGCACTGTTAATTTATAAAAATAAAGAGGATCATGAACAAAATATATTCTGCTAATCTGAGAAAATATAAATTTTAAAGAAATGTTAAAGCAAATAAAACACAGCAGTTTGAACAAAATTAAACATTTGATCAACTGTATACATCTGCTAATGCTAATTAGTACTAGTGGGATACCATCTATAATTTTATGTTAATGCATAGCAAAACATATGCCTATACTTTGTGTTAATCATGTTTACATTTGTTCTACAATTCTTAAAATACATTTTACACCTCTATTCAGAACATCTTAGATTTACAAGGCAGTTACATATATTTTTTTGTTTCCACAAGTGGCATCCATCCGTTCTTGAAATGTAGAAAATGACCTTGAGGAGCATATACTCTTCTGGACTTGAGTTAATGTCTGAGGATCTATTTATTTTTGAGGTAGTATCTGAAGATTAATTTATTAAATAGCATCAGCTTTTCCATTATTTGAAACAGGTCTGTAGGTAATGTGGAACCGAACAATTGTGAAGAACAGAGCACAGCAAGATTATTTAGGGTTAAGGTGTTTGGCTAATCATAAAGATTCTATATTTTTATGATCAGTGTAGATCAGTTTTGAGTAAACCGCTCTGTCTAGGTAATTTTTTGCACTTTTTCAAAGCTTGCTTAATGGGTAACAGTTCACAGTTGCCAACAACATATTTTTCTTGAAGCAAACAGGATGCAACAAGTGTTGTGACAAGATGGCACCAATAGCTTTCTCGGAGGCATCCACTTCCAATATATATATATATGGCTTTGATGGGTCTGGATGTATTATGAAAGGAGCTTTAGTGAATACTTTTTTGAGAACCTCAAAAGTAATTTGAATTTGTTAAGTTCAGGAGAATATATTAAACGTTTTGGTTAAGACTGCTAAAGGTTGTATCGCTTTAGTAAAATCTCTCACAAACCTTAAATAAAAGTTGACAAACTAAATGAATAATATGTCCATCATGGAGGTTGGTGTATGCCAATCAATATTTTTTTGAGTATATTTTGAGTCCCTAAGAAAATATGATGAATCCCCAAAACTCTATGGTATCAGTATTAAAAATGTATTTGTTTAGCTTGGGATAAAATTGATGTTGAGTCAAAACTTGGTTTAACATGCCACCTGTGGTTATGAAAGTTATTGGAAAACTCATGAAATCATCTAGATCGATAATAACTAACTAATTCAACAGATCTCTGAAAATGCTGAAAGGTAGCAGGGGCGTTGCAGGGGCCAAAAGACATCATAACGTATTCTTAGTGGCCAATGCTATTTTCCATTCATCACATTCCCAATTCTGGACTGGATTTTAGGCACCTGGAAGATCCACCCAAATGAAGATCTTGGCCTCTCTCATATGGTCGAACAATTTGGGATTAGTGGAAGAGGATAGCGTTCTTTTACTGTAACAGCATTTTGTTCTCTGTAGTGCACACAGGGGCAAAGGTCTCCATTCATTC
Organism: Discoglossus pictus; assembly: GCA_027410445.1. NCBI lineage: Eukaryota > Metazoa > Chordata > Amphibia > Anura > Alytidae > Discoglossus > Discoglossus pictus. The sequence continues at coordinate 202,971,437 of CM050163.1, read as the reverse complement.
TCTTTATGAAAAATATCAGTGTCCCAGGAAGTAGAAGGGTAATTAACTCTTTAAGATTGTCGTTGGTGTACCCTTTCCATGCTAAGAGCTCTATTTTGGTCAATGGACATATTGCCCCAAAATAAATATTTGCTCTTAGCAAGAGGGCAGTCATATACCCTATCAAGAGGGAGAGTATTAGCTTCCTATTTGCTGAAAATGTTAGAACGTGTTCTGTAAGGAGCAATGTTCAGACTAACTTCAGACGTGTTGTCAGTGGCACAGAATTTCAAGGGACGAACAAAAGAATAACAGTAGTTCTGGCAGTATTCTCATGACAAAGAAACTTTCTGAGATGTCCAATTGATGGATGGATTGTGCAGTTGAAGGCAAAGATGTCCGAGCACAAGTGAAAACGGGTGTATGGACACATCAAACTTTAATCATTTTCTATGGCTAGAAGTATTGGAGACAATCAGGGGTATTGTTTCCTGTGTGACAGGTCCTGATTTTATTGAAGTCCCATCAATAAGTGGAATAGGCACTTGAATGTCCTGACATGGAATACTGAAATTCGCAACTAGTTGTAAGTCTTGCCCCTGAATCCATAATTGTGTCAATGAATACTTGATATTGGCTCCACTGTAACAAAACAGGAAGAGCAATTTGAGTTTGAGAGATTGGAGGTAGTGTAGTAGTGTGAGGAAGTAAATGACGGCAGTGGGATTACAGGAAGAAGTCTTGCTTCTCCACTTGCAGCCACAGAGAAAAAGACCAGGTTGTCTGCAATAAGGACACAGATTGCTTTTTCTGTGATTGTCTCTCTCTTGGGATATGTGCAGCCTCCTTTCCACACCTCACTAGCTAGAGCAGACAGCAGGGTTTCAGTAGCTCTTCCGTAGATCAAAGAGCCACAAACCGGTCATGGAAATCCCAGCATCTAAGAATAAGAATATAGTTCTACCGCCTATGTCTTAACCAGAAAATATCTTTATTTAACAGGGCACAGTATATTTCGGAAAATGCAATGATAACTAAACAGATTAATAAAAAGTAGTTAAACAGTGGTGTCATGAAACAATACTGCTTGGTAACATAACTAAGTTCACTAGATCAAAATGACATGTAAAACAAGTAAATTACTCCGAATTGCTGCAAAATATGCCGTTAGCATCTGGTTGTTTGCTTCTCCACATAAGGCCTTCAATGATAAATTGTCTCATTTTTTAAAATGTTGTCCTTTACTCCACAAAGGAGCTATTTGATCTGTCTTTGCAAACAATAATTGATCTACCTCCATAGATCAGGTCACACAGGATAGCTTAAATTACCACAATACTGAATGAACCAGCCTCACATTATAATTAATATGCCAAGAAAAATATTGATGACTAAAGCAATACTTATCCACCATTCCAGGAAAATAGGTGAAATCTTATGTAAAGCAGATGACGCAGGTAATCATTACATTTTGTTTTGATTGTAGAACAAAATATGAAGAAGTGCCAATAGAGCTGAACATGGTGAAGTATATCTGGACAATATTTATTGAGACACTAATAAAAATATACTCACAAGATAGGTTCTTGGTTTATCGCAACAACAAGGTATTTATGAAAATGCGAGGGTGATTTTGAAGATCCTTAAGTATATTTCTCTATGTTTGTTAAATCTGACATATAGATTTATTGTGGTGCATCCCACATATTGGAGAACACAACCACATTCCAACAGATATATTGTATAAGTTAAGTTACAATCTGTATAAGTCTTGAGCTCATGTACCTCACCAATAGAGGTTGAATGCACTTGTTTAGTTCCATCTTCGATGCATTTACAGCAGGTAAATCTTTTATGTTTACATATTAAGGTACCAAATATAATTTCTAATTTTTCATAACTTGATTCACTTCCAGTTTTAGCCCATTTAAAAATCAAATAAGGGTTTCTAGGAATTTGATTCACTATTATGGGATTTTGGCTAATTGGCCTGTTAGCCTTTAGGATAGTGTTCTCTGGAACTGGTTTGGGGATTTTTTTTGTACATTTATTGTTATCTTTTACAAAGCTAATTAGATCTAGAAACGATATGTATGTATTCGGTATGTAAATAGTAAGCCAATATTGTTATTATTCATATAACTTGAATCTATTCAGGCCATCTATTGGTACACTCCAATTTACTAGAATATCATCTATGTACCTGGGACATTAAACCAGATTTTCCAAATACAGTCATCTCTCCACCAGCCTAACAAGGTTTGTCATAGCTGGGACTAATCAATTTCCCATAGCTGTCCTCTGTAGTGGTAAATAAAATGTGTCCATAAACTTAATGTAATGACAGCAATACCCCGTTTAGTGCTCAACATACGTTCCTGCATGTAGGAGAGCTATGTGAAGCAGTGCTAAACTGTGCATTCTATGTGAGTGGTATGGCGAATCAGAGAACACTAAGCATGGATTTAAAGGGCAAAATGAGATTTGGCACTCAAAAAATGTGATATTGCAAGGTTTAGAGTTAAGCAGGGAACTAGAGTGAAAAAGAGCTCTATTGTGATCCAGTTCTAAGGGGGGTAGCGTTAAGCAGGGTATACCTGTATGTTCCAGAAATAACTTTATCCTATCCGCTAGAAACTGTTTTTGTAAAATGAGAATATGTTTCCCAAAGTGGATGATGTCTTATAGTTCTATTCCTAAATTATCCCCTCAACCCACTCTCTTATCTCCTCAACAAACTTATCTCATCTCCCCCCCTCTGCCCGAACCTTCCCTCTCCCCTTATCTATCTGCTCTGGCTGCAGGGGGGCATCAAACTCATGGGTAGCCCCGGGTGGCAAAAGCTCTAGCTACGTTACTGTGCAAGGGTAAAACATTGTTTTATAAATATTAAACAAATATATTTTAAGGGATTTGGGTACCCTCCAAATCCCAACTTTAAACCAATGTGTCCCCAATGCAAAATTGGGAGACTGATCAGCACAAGAATGTCTGCACGTAATGTGATTGGCCCCGGAAGTCCAGCCAGGCAAAAAGTTAGTTTATCATCCTTAGCATTTTAGAGGTTAAAGAAGTGCAGCATTTCCTGATTTTTTTTATAAACTCACCCCATAGACATGGGTTTGAAATATTTTTAAACAATACCTTTTATGGTTGTTAGGGAGTCCTTTTGAGAGGTGCCATCCTGGACGGGGGGCTTTATGCTTGTAGGTATATTTATATATTACTTATTTAGATGGGTGGGAAGGAACACTGCTTCCCCGGCTGCTGGGACTGACATACTAGCACTCCTTTCAGTGGAGTGACACAGGTTGCAGCAGGTGCAAGAGAGAGTGAGACAATTGCCGTTAACATAAAGCCTTGCTATGGGAGATGGTAAAAATGGATGTTTATCTGTTTGGGGGAAGGGGGGGGGGGGGGCTTGGCTATTACATTTGTAGTGGACCTCAAGATTTCTGATTATGGTGCTGATACCAATGTTTTTGTCTTATACTGAGTAAGTTGGCAAGTGTAATGTAGTTGATCTCTAATGTAGTATAACAATGGAGCATCTTCCTACCAACATGTGAACTCAAAACAAAGATAAGATTGTTCTAACCATGGAGAAAAACAGAAAATGTTTTAATAGATCTTTAATAAGAAATTTAACAAAATAAAATAATTAAATATTATAAGTCAAACTGAAGATCTACCCTTGAGGTAAAAGCGACACAGCTATTCACTAAGAGATACTAAGTATAGTGGTTTAAAAATGGAATGATGTATTAAAAAATGACATATTGTTATGCCTTGATCATAAGAAATTATGTTAGATGGAAATAACTGGGTATGTTATGCCAAATTAGTAAATAGTACACAAAAGGCACGCTTAAGGAATGGTATAATCACTGTAATTGTAAAAATAGATAAATACACAGATATAACACAGGGGGGAAGGAAAGAAGGGAAGAGAAAAGGAACACAAGAGAATAATACTATTTATTGGCATTTTCTTTTCTTTTTTTTCTTTCTCTCCTTTTAAAGAAATTCTCATCATGCTTAATGTAAACTTTGGCACCTAAAAAAAGAACAACTAATGACATTATATGAGAAAGCTATAGATATAAAAATGCATGTTGATCTAGTTCCTTTATCAGCATGCATCTCTCATACTGATAGGAAGTTAACTACTTAAAAATGACAGTATTTAAGATTATAAGTCTACTGTCAAGAGGTGTAATTGCTATAATTATTTTTAATTATATGTATGTCAAATCACAAAGATTAAATTGTATAAGGTTGAAACGGCAGGAAAAATCCCATAAAGTTTAAAAAATTTGTCTTTCTTTGGATAACAAAAATGAAATTTGGTTTGTGAGCTGGACGGAGGTGAGGAGAGGAAACAGATGCCTAAACATTTCTATAAAACTAGATATGAAGATGGAGAACTTAAATAAATATGGAAATGTGGATGAACCTAGGAGCTCATGGCATAAATGGGAATTAGTTATATGGGTCTGAAATTCCTTTCATATAATGTTAACGGTTTAAACTCTCAGTTTAAGAGACATGCGATAATGGATTTTTTATCGAAAGAGAACACTGACGTCGCGTGTTTCCAAGAGACTCATTTTTTAGACAAAAGGGTACCAAATATATCTCAAAAAGTATACAAATATAGATTTTTTGCTAATGCACAATCTAAGTCTAAAGGGGTAGCGATTCTGTTCAATAAAAGAAATACAATAAAAGAAGAACATTGTGAAATAAATAAAGAAGGAAGATCATTCATATATATTGGTATAATTAATAATATTCAATACACAATTGTAAATGTATACCCTCCAAACCACTGCCAGATTAGATTTTTAAATAACATTTTGAATCATATTTCCAAAATTAAGAAAGGGCTACTGGTTATATGATGGGACCTTAATATGGTTGGAGACCTTGCCAAAGATAAAAATCGACTAAATATATAAATACAGACAATCTATAAATACAGACAGCATATTAGCAAAAAACTTTAATATTAGTCTACAGAAACACCAATTGTATGATAGTTGGAGAGTGTTCCACCCGGATAGGTCTGACTTAACATTTTTCTCAGCTAGACACCAGAGCTACTCAAGAATCGATTACATTCTAACAGATCAAGCAGCCTTACAAACAACAGCTTCTACGGATATATATCCTATTTCTATTTCAGATCATGCTTGTCTATCATTGACTCTGGTTAGCTCAGATACAATTTCAGAAAAACAGAGATTTTAGAAAAGATCCAACTCTCTTTAAAGCAAAGGAGGATGAAAATAAATTGAGACTGGAGATTTCTAAATTTTTCGAGTTGAATGAAAAGTCGGTCTCATCTAATATCACTCTATGGAACTCACATAAAGCCATTATCAGGGGGATATTAAAAGCGTGGTTGGCGTCTAAAATGAAATCACGCTGCAAATCCTTAAAAAACCTATACATAGAGTTGAGTGTTACTCAGCAATTAAACAAAAACTCTATAAATAAGAAATACACCCTTAAGATTTCCGAGATACAAGCACAAATAAAAAAGATTCTCCAAATAGAGGTTGATAATAGAATCTGGCTGTCACAACAGATATTTTATTATTCAGGTAACAAACCTGGTAAAATACTGGCATACCAAATTAACAAGAAAACTTCTAATAAAAGAATAGAGAAAATATTGGATAAAAACGGTAAGATACATCTTAAACCTAGGGATATAGGTTAAACTTTTTCAGCATACTTTAGTTCATTGTACAATCTCAAGGGAAAACAGATAAATCACAGATAATGACATTTCTGTATAAGATAAACCTCCCCAAGATCACAGAAAATCAACTAATACAATTACAGAAATAAATAATAGAGGAGGAAATTCATGACTACATAGAAAAACTTAAAATTGGTAAAGCTGCGGGGCCTGACGGCTTTTCAAATTGTTACTACAACATTTTTGAAAAATAAATTACAAAATATTTAAAATTAATGTATAACGAAATAAAAGATCAAGGACAAGCACCAACAGAATCATTACATGCCACAATAGTAACTATCCCTAAGCCTGACAAAGATCCAACAAATGTCCTTAATTACAGCCCGATCTCGTTATTAAACTCTTATACTAGCAAATAGGCTAAGCCCGATGATTGAAAAGTTGATAAACAAAGACCAAACAGGATTTGTAAGAAATCGTCAGGGCCTAGACAATATTCAAAAACTAATTGACCTATTTGCACATGTCAAACAAAAACATATCCCAGTTGTTACCCTATCGATAGATGCTGAAAAAGCTTTCGATAGGGTCAACTGGGACTTTATGGAAGCTGTCTTGGATAAGTTTGGTATGGGCAGATTTGGAAGCTCCGCAATAAAGGCACTATATTCTAACGTTAGTGCTTCTGTTTCCAAAATTGTCTTTTCCTCTGAAACATGTAAGATCTCAAATGGAACTAGACAGGGATGCCCCTTGTCCCCTCTGATCTTTGTAACTGTGATGGAACCATTAGTAGAACTAATCAGAAACATAGAAGAGATTGGGGGCATCCCTGTAAAACATCTGCAAAGCAAGTTCACACTTTTTGGGGATGACCTTGTGGTCACCGTAACTAATTCAGTGGAGTTTTTGCATAAATTACAAGAAATAATATCGGAATATGGTTTTGTATCATATTATAAAATTAATCTGTCTAAATCAGAAGTATTACACATGTATATTGATAAGAAAATACTTAATATATTAAAAGAGAAGTTTCAGTATAATTGGCAATATAATTCCTTCTCGCACTTAGGGATTAAATTTACATCAAGTTTAAATAATATACTTAAAGAAAACTTAGATCCTTCTTTACAATAAAATTTTTAAACTCTTATCAGAGTGGAGGAAACTTGACTTCTCGTGGTCAGGCAGAATTGCCATCATTAAAATGTCAATCCTGCCAAAACTAACATATATTCTGAAATAGCAACTAAGTAAATTCCAAAGACTATTGGACAGATTTATATATAGGGACAAATGCCCAAGGCTGAAAAAGGGACATTGTCTCTAGAGACTTTGCTAAAGGAGGTTTGTCCTCACCAGATATCTTTGAATATCACAGAGCTATATGTTTAACTCTTATTCTGAAATTTTCTATAAGTAGTAACAAGCCCAAATTTTGGGAAATAGAAAGTGCTCTTTCTGAGGCATTTTCTCTAAGCGGTCTCTTTTGGAATAAAGGGGTGAATAAAAAAGTAACAAACAAGTTAAGTTTGGTGGTTCAAATTTTAACCACACAATGGTACAGAATAAACTCTCAACTGAATCTTGTGAATTTTCCCTCGCCAAACACACCCTTAAAAGTATTATATACAGTAATGTCAACAAATAAAATAGATTGGGACCATTGGGACCTTAGGGTTGATAGCGACTTATATCAAGAATCCACACTAAATACCTTCCAGTTTCTAGTCCAGACAAGTAATCTACCAAGAGACCAGTGGTTACAATATCTATCAATTAAAAACATTTTACAAAAATTTAAATTTTCTGAAAATATTGATGAACCCATATCGGATTTTGAAAGCTTGATTCTCGACGAGGAAAGTAAAAAGTCGATAAGTAAGTGTATCAAAATCTTAAAACATTATAAACATAATAATAAGATCATAAAATGGGAAAAAGTTATTGGTCTAGAATTGGAAACTAAGGTTTGGTTCAAAGCTTTTGAAAGAACGAACGCAAATATAATATCTGTCCCTTTAAAATAAACATATTTCAAACTTATACAAAGATGGCACATATCCCCTGAAAAACTGGCAAGAATAGCTCCCCTCCAAAGTTCTGGCGAATTCTGGAGAGGATGTAAAAAAAAAAGCCTTGAGAATATGTGGTGCAGGTGTCCAAAAATCAAAAAAACTGTGGGAAGAATGCATCCAACATTTATCCTTAGTTACGAATAGTAAATTGCAACTGGTACCAGAACTAATTCTATTCATATCTCCCCAGTATCTAGTTGCTTTAAAATGGAAAAACTCTGAAGTTCCAGTTTGGTCAGAGATTACAATTTTGATAGATAGAAATAAACAAATAGAATTAGACTATTTGTGGTCGGAACCTAAGAGACACAAGAAGATTACCAGTAAATGGTCGCTCTGGGATTAGGATCTTATAAATACGAGTTTAAGGGTTCAGACAGTCTGGGCTCTCTCTCCTCACCTCTTTAAGTTATTTCTCTTGCTCGTTTACTACTATGCTTAAATCCCAAATTTTGGGTTTTAAAATTATTAACCTCACAAACTGAATAAAAAAAAAAAAAGCTTGTAATAAAGACTGTAAAATTTAGACAATCTACAAGCATAAATGTACAAAAAATTATATTTTGTATTGTTGATGTCTTTTAATGTTCTGCATAAATGTAAAAAAAATATATTTTATATTGTTTTTTTGTCTTTTAATGTTTGTCATTTTGTATTGTTGAAAATTTGAAAAAAATAAATAAAAAATGATGATCAACTTTACCAAAACGTTACCAAACCATTTTCATCTACAACCACAGCATAATCCAGTTTGTTATTGTTTTTTAGTTATGTACATCATGGCAACTGCGAGTTGCCGTTATCTGTTGCCCACCTGGACCACCCTCTCAATTTCTGGCTCCCTCACTTTCTATTCCAAAAAAGACCTTAACTCGTTCTTGGTAATTTCAACATTGTCACTGACACTCCCACCTCCCCTACAGCTGCAAAATTATTTGCACTTTCCTCTTCCCTTGGCTTCTTCACAATAGACAGAATTGCCAACACACCGTGATGGACACTCCCTTGATCTAATCTTTACTCCAACCGCACTTGCTGTTTCTGACCATCAACTCCTAACCTATACCCTCACCTCCCACCCTCTGCCCTTCTTCACCCCCAGTCACCAGAACCCATATAAATCTGTAAGAACTTGATCCACAATATATTTACAATGTGCTACAACCCCTTCTCAATCCTCTCATCACACTCTATTGTCCTGACATTGCCACCACACAATACAACTTGACTCCACCCTTGACACTGTTGCACCTATATGCACAGACAGACACCCTCACTGTCACCAACAACCGTGGCTCACTACACTAACACACTACATCCAGAGCTGCTCTCAAGCTTCTAAATGACTATGGAGGAAATCTTGCACTTCAGCAGACTTCCTTCACTACAATTTTTTTTCTTTGCTCCTATCACTATGCCCTCAATCTTGCTAAACAGTGCTAATTCTCATCATTAATATCCAATTTGGTCTCAAAGCCGACATTTTTGGTCACCACATTCAACACTCTGCTCTGTCATCCACCACCTCCTGCCCCTTCCTGTCTCACGGTTGAAGATTTTGGTAGCTACTTTACAAATATCTGTAATGAACTCTCCTCTCAATGTGGCCCTAACTTTGACCCTGTAACTGAGTTGCGTGCCTCATACTCATCGTGTGCCTGACAATGAGTGCCTTCGGAGCTCATTGCCAGAATTTTTCTTGCAGGCCTCACGATGAGCGCTTTCGGTTACCGACAAATTAGCAATTACAACAACTATTATATGTGATTCTAATTCTACTGGAATTCTCTTCTGCCTTTGATGCAGTTTACCACCCTCTTCTCATCCAAACTTTCCCCTCTCTTGTCATCCATGACACTACTCTCTCAAGGTTTACATCTAATTTAGAAAATGTAACATTTAGTGCCTCCTTCTCTGGCTCCTCTTCTTTACCTTGCCCTCTGACTGTTAACATACCCCAAGGATCAGTCCTAGGCCCCCTCCTTTTTTGCATCGATACATCCTGCCTTTGCACCCTAATACAATATTTTGGATTCCACTATCATCTACATCAGAACCCTTTCTTCTAGCTTAAGTTGCCAACTGGCTCTCTAGCATATCCAAACTCAACATGTCAAATACTGAGCTCCTAATCTTCCCACCTTCCTCCACAACTTTCACTCCTTACATTTCTCTCGCTGTTGACAATGCCATCATTACTTCCACTTCCTAGGCCTGTTTTCTTGTGGTCCTATTGGACCCTGACCTCTCTTTCCTTCCTCACATACAATCTTTTACAAAATCTTGACTTTTTCTCTTAAACACATACATCACAATCTTACATAAGACACAGCTACAATTCTAATGCACTCTCTCATCATACAGTATGCTACTGCAACTCTCTCCTTGCTGGCCTCCCCATCACCTGTCTTTCTCCACTTCAATCCATATTGAATGCATCCTCTTAACTCATCTACCATACTCAACGCTCAGTTTCTGCAGCACCTCTCTGTCAGTCACCCCCCTATTTATCTTCTCTGATCTCAAAATACAATGCCAACCGCTCCCTCTTTGCTCTGTTAATGACCTTCTTCTATCAATTATCACCTCCTCTCACTCCTGTCTTTAGGACTGCACATGTGCTGCTTCTATTCTCTGGAACTCTTTGCCTGACTCCACTACACTATCTTTCTGCCTCAAATCCTTCAAAACCTTACTAAAATCTCATCTGTTTAAATACATCACCTCCAGCCTTAAACCTTAATGTGCACAATCAATCTATCTCTCTTGTACCTCCCCCAAACCCTTTAGACTTTAAGTTTGCAAGTTTTCAATCTTGTCAGTGCTTTAGGGAAAGAACTGTGTACGTCTGATTTTAAGCTCAGAAACAGGGCCCTCCATTCTTTTGCAATTTGTTAAAAATGTTTTGATTAGTAGTTAACCTCCACAGTGGTAAGGAATATGTTGGCGCATTACAAATAAAAAATAACAATAATACATTACCATATGTTTCCTACTACTATAAACGTCTTATGTTATACATTGATATATTAACAAACTAGTTGGTGTAGTAGTGTACAGCTAATAAAATAATTTCTTATTTTAATAGATTGTATGTCAGATGTTTTCTAAATATAATTATTCTTTTTGTATATAATTTCTCTTTAAACTCTTGTGCAAATTTTTAAATACAACTTAAATCAATTAAATGCTATAGTTACTCCTGGAGCAAATTGATTGTCTTGTCTAATTTATTTAGGGATTCTCACTTGTGCATAATAATGAGTAACTTGAGCTCAACACTTTCTAAGATATCATTCAAATAACCTTGCTCAAACATTGTTTTTATCTTTGTAAAAATAAACTGGCCAGACGTCCCCTTTGAAGGGAAGACACTTATGAAACATACAGACTGCTGGGCAGCTGGCAACAAGGTGAGGACAGTCAGCAACAAAGTAGGCAATTTTCATATGCACAAGCCAACTCCTACACGATGCTGCAGTCAGGCCCAGATTTACCATTAGGCAGAGTAGGCAAGTGCCTTTTAAGGCTCTGCTAGAGCTCTCTGCAAGAGTAGAATATTCCTGGACTTTGAATGCATCTGATAGAGGTGTAGTGTATGAAAAAAAATGTTGCATGGAAAAATCCCAAAATAAACATTAATAAACTTACCCTGAAGTTAGCAATTGTTTTGTCAGTTACATTTGATAGTATATATCCCTAGAAAATCCACACTAAATTAGCAATAAAAATACATTTTTAGCCGTGGCCCATCAGAGGCAGCAAACACATTATAACAGTCTGTATCTCAGTGACTTCCGATATGCGCAGTGCAACAACTGAGGTCAGAAGGGCAAATCTCTACCAGCACTTCCTTTGTTTCATCTTCCTGCTGTTTCAAGGGAAAGACATTCTTACTTTACAAACTGTCTCACTTGGGATGTAACTGTACTTATTGCTGATTGTGTGTGTATTCCATCTCTCTATACAGTCACACCAGTGGAGTGGTCATATTTGATTGTTATATACATAATATATGAATAAATAAGGGAGGGGCTTCTTGTAGCTGTAATATGGGATCAAAGTGCTTACAATAAAATTATATCTGGTGCTAATACTAAGAGAAATCAGTGTTGGTATTTATTTATTTGTTCCCATATATATATACCTATAGCCAATAAGATGATATCTGCCTAAGAAACAGGAAAAGGCTGAAAGAAATAACATGGTGTTTGCTTATAACATACAATCATATTGCTATACCAAACATAGGCTTCAGTGCAAGGGTTCAGCCTTGGTGACGTGTCTGTATTGTATGCCAAAGGGGGCACAGAAAAAAAACTTGATTATCCTATCAGCTTAACTATAAGTTTTTTTTTTATTTATTTCAATTGCCCTAATGATGGTGTTTGGCAGATCTAACGAAGCCAGGTGAGGAGTATCTCCTTTCAGGTCTTGCTTCAGATCCCCTACCACTCCTGTTGGAAGTCAATTCTATTTATCAACTTGCAGCTTCAGACTCACTGTCTCCCCCCCCCCCCCACCACCACCACCCCTGCTGAAATTCAACTCTGAGGTATCAACTACCGCAGCTTGCTGCTGCAATGTCTCTCTCCCCCTACCACCCCAGCTGAAAATCAACTCTGAGTATCAACTACTGCAGCTTGCTGCTGCAGTGTCTCTCTACCCCTACCACCCCAGCTGAAAATCAATTCCTGATATTAACTACTGCAGCTTGCTGCTGCAGTGTTTCTCTCTTTCCCTTCTACAACCCCACCTGAAAGTTATTTCCGGGTATCAACTACTGCAGCTCCCTCAGCCCCCACAACCACCATAGCTAAATGTCACTTCCGGGTATCAACTAATAAGTCTCTTTCTTTCTCTACCTTATGATTGCAGCTGAATGTAATTCTAGGTATCAAATACTGCAGCTATATACAGTATCTCACACAAGTGAGTACACTCCTCACATTTTTGTAAATATGTTATTATATCTTTTCATGTGACAACACTGAAGAAATAGCACTCTGCTACAATGTAATGTAGTAAGTGTACAGCCTGTATAACAGTGTAAACATGAGTGCTGTCGGCACTGAGGCGCTACAGTTCATTGAGGGAACCATGAATGCCAACATGTACTGTGACAAACTGAAGCAGAGCATGATCCCCTTCCTTCGGAGACTGGGCTGCAGAGCAGTATTCCAACATGATAGTGACCCCAAACACACCTCCAAGATGACCACTGCCTTGCTAAAGAAGCTGAAGGAAAAGGTGATGGACAGGCCAAGCATGCCTCAAGACCTGAACCCTATTGACCATCTGTGGGGCATCCTCAAATGAAAGATGGGGGAGTGCAAGGTCTCTAACATCCACCAGCTCCGTGATGTCAACATGGAGGAGTGGAAGAGGACTCCAGTGGCAACCTGTGAAGCTCCAGTGAACTCCATGCCCATGAGGGTTAAGGTAGTGCTGAAAAATAATGGTGGCCACACAAAATATTGACACTTTGGGCCCAATTTGGACATTTCCACTTAGGGGTGTACTCACTTTTGTTGCCAACGGTTTAGACATTAATGGCTGTGTGTTGAGTTATTTTGAGGGGACAGCAAATTTACACTGTTATACAGGCTGTACACTTACTACTTTACATTGTAGACGAGTGTCATTTCTTCACTGTTGTCACATGAAAGTATATAATAAAATATTTACAAAAATGTGAGGGGTGTACTCACTTTTGTGAGATACTGTATATGGTTATAAGCAAGTGTGCCTTTATTCACAGTCAGATGTAGTAATAGATCATACACACATGTATGATCTCCTAAGTGTTAGAAAGGAGGCAGAGAATTTTACATAAAGACCGCATAAAGTATTTAGGCCACCCATATACTGTGTGTTATATGATTGTCACTTATACAGTATTTGTCCATCTTAAAATAAAACTGATTGGCCTTGGTTATTAGGATATATATATATATATATATATATATATATATATATATATATATATATATAGTTATAAGAACTAATCAATCGCAAGGATAGATTTTATATAATAGATGTCTGAAAAGAAAATCAACCAAACTTTAGATGATTTATAAATCATGACAAGTTAGTCACATTGTGTATACTTTGGGACAATCTATTTGTGACAATATATAGCGAAAAGTTATAATATGACTTGTTAGTCATTAAAGCAGCTTAAACTAAGTTAATTACACCATGGGCATCTTGTGGTTGGAGGCTTATCCAACTTTTAGAAACTGACCATAGTATCAGTTTTGTGTGCACAAGCTCAAGGTGTGGCAATTCTAATCTTGTGAGCCTTGGTGATTATTATTAAATTGTCATCATAACAAGGAAAGTCAATTGTGTATGGTAGTAATTTTTCTGTATCTGGGAACACAGAGTTATTGCCAGCTAGGTGGCAAACTTGAGTGAGGGTTGTGCACCTGACTGGATCTATTAAAAATACACTCGTAGACACAGAATTTCACCAGCAACTTGGACACTGAGTGTCCTTTAAGTTATACTAGTGTATTTATTTATGTTGACCCACCCGCAACAATATTACAATCAAGTCTCCCCCCTTCCCCTTTCCTGATATAGGTAATTGGTTTGTTGTATTATATATGACACTTATCATGTTATTTGTACATGTGGTGTTTTAATGTTGACAATAAAAGTTACATTTTATATTATGGGGATTTTTGGTGGTGACTCTACACTTTTGGGCATATGAAGCCAAAGAGTGCACAATAAAATTTATAAATTTCAGATTGTATATTTATTACAGTAATATATTTTCTGGTTTAATTGGTAAATCAGATAAAGATTGGAATGTATTTTGCTTAGCTCACATTTGGAATTTATAATTACAGCATTTTTGTTCGTATAAAAATAACTGTGAATATTTTGATTTGAAATTGTATAGTGAGAAGATTTTGTACGATCTCTATTTTCTGGACTGATTGTTGCTGTGTAAATCATAATTATTTTTTGATATATATTTATCTGTCATTCTGTTACATTCAGTAAATCTTTATTGTAATTTAACAACTTTAAATACAAGGTGTTTGTGTGATTATAAAATCGATTTTAAACTCAATAAAATAGCGTTATTAGCAGGGATTAATAAATGTAAACTTATATATTTTTATAAATTTCACATAAATCCCCTGACAGTATTTCTAAATATGGATAGTATATAGCTGGTAGTTATTGGTATTACTAGCGAATTGCCCGTCAAAAAATGACGGCAATGAAATTGTAAGGTAGCTAAATTAGTAAATGAATATAGTGTACCTATTTTGAAGCATTGTGATGAAGAGCTGGCAATCTGTGTTGATGTTGCTGCAGCATTAGTGGTGTGGAGCTGCTGTATAAGCATGCTGAATGTGTGCAGTGTAACACTGTGCGTGCGCGAGACCAAACCGTTAGCGTAGTCGTGTACTTCCGCATTGGTGTAAAATGGCGAGTAATGTGTGGTATAGGTCTGTATCGGAATATCCGTAGGTGTTTTGTGGTGTTTTGCGAGTTTAGAGTGCTGTAGCCTCGTTTTCGTTTTGTTCGGCGGCCATTTTTTCTGTCGCTTAGATTTTTTTTTAGTCTCTAAACTGTTTTATTTCGAGTAAAATCGAGGTGTAAGTTGCATTTTTGAGGTCCTGGGTGCTCCCTCTTGGTGTAGGTAAGTTTTTTATGTATGTGCTGTGTGTATGTATTGTGTTTTAAATGTTTGTATGTCGGCGTGTTGCGTCCGATGTTTGCGAGGTCGTAATGTGTGGTAACGTGTTTCGTACGTTGTTTGCGTGCCTCGTAAAATTTAGCGAGTGTCGTAATTTGTGTGTCGTGTTTTTTGAGTAGCGACGTGAATTTTGCGAGGGTTTGAGGCCCTTGCCCAGTGACCTCGCCAGCAACTGAGGCCCTCGCTTCGCGAGGGGCCTCAGTTGCTGACATGGAGCGCCTTCGGCGCTCCATGCCAGCAACTGAGACCCGTGCCCAGTGACCTCGCCAGCAACTGAGGCCCTCGCTTCGCGAGGGTCCTCAGTTGCTGGCATGGAGCGCCTTCGGCGCTCCATGCCAGCAACTGAGGCCCTTGCCCAGTGACCTCGCTACGCGAGGCCCGCGGCTCGCTACGCGAGGGCCGCGGGCTCGCTATGCGAGCCCGCAAGCGTGAGCAACGACTCGTACGCTCACAACTATATATGTGATAGTACTGTGAGATTAATACCTATCCTTGGCTTTCCTTTTGTTTCACTTCTAATCATCTTAGATGCCATATTGATTGACCATGCTGTCCGTGTGTATGTAGCATTAGTCCTGCAACTATAAAGTGGTATCAGTTTATCTCAGTCTTGCCCAAAAAAGGACATATTTCTGTACTGACCTATTCCATTGGACCTTGGGCTGTGACTGCTACTTTTCTTGAACCTGCCACAAATCCAGAACTCTTGCTTGTTTACCTGATCCTCTAGCCTTGGTCTTCCTGTCTACTAGATATCCTAGCCAGTCTCCAGCCTGTGACCATGGATCGGATACTGACACATCCCCTGCTAACTGGACCCAGCCCCAAATTCAAAGGGCGGTATATGATCTCTATCTATTTCCAATGGGTGTCCTTCCAATGAGTTATCGAGTGTCTCCTATCACCTGCCAGTGACTGATTTGCTGTATAAAGTTGTTGAAAAGCCCCCCTTACCTTGTTTTTTTCTAACCTCCATATTGATGAACCTTCTGCCTGTATGAGCCTTTCACCACTTGCTCCTGATCTGGCTGGCTTGAGCACTTTTTTGCTTTTGGTATCTCCAATTCTGCCCTTCAGGATCCTACACAGGACATATTAGTTCTTCCAGTAACACATACAAGGGGATGTTGAGGTATACTATTAATAATGTTTCCGAAAACAGATATTTCACTATTAAAATTATGGTGATGATGTGTAGCAGATTCATTATCAAATCAAGACTGACATGGCTTAGTAAATACTGTGAAGAGAATTCCAAGCTAGTGTTTTAAATGCAAAATATTGCCATCATGCCACCATGCTGTAGGTTTGAGGAAGGTAATATAAACATAATATTGACAAGGGAGTAAGGCTATAAAAACATGGCTACCTCAGCATAAGGAAACTAACACATTCTTTAAAGAATAAATGTGAGTTCTGTGATGTTATATATACACACAGAGAGCACTGACATCTATGTATGGTTGGGGTGACATTATTCCATATATTATTGGTTTTACTATTTTACTAGCGACTTGCCCGTCAAAAATGACGGCAATAAAAACTGAAGCCTGGCAATGCTGTTTGCCACACAATGTAAGCCTCTCCCCCTCTACTTTACTGGCCTTGTGATGAGCGCCTTTGGCGCTCATCACAGGCCTTGCAATGAGCCCCTTTGGAGCTCATTGCGAGTCTCTCCCTCTGTCTACTTCCTCCCTCGTGTCTTATTTCCCCCCTCCTCTCCCTCCCTTGTGTCTCCTTCCACCTCGTCTACCTCCTTTGTATCTCCTGCCCCCCTGTGTTTTTACCTCCCTCTCGTGTCTCTAAACCCCTCCCCTGTGTCTCTTTCCCCCTTCTCCCTCCTATGCATCTCTTCCCCCCCCTGTGTCTCCCCCAACCCTCCCCTGTGTCTGTTCCCCCCTGGCCTGTGTCTCTTTCCCCCTCCCCCTGTGTCTGTTACGGCCTTCCTCGTGTCTCCATTTCCCTCCCTTGTGTATCTTCCCCCCTGCACTCTCTCCCCTGTGTCTCTTCCCCCTCCTCTTTCTGTGCCTCTTCCTCCCTGTCTCTTCCCCCTCACCCTTTGTGTGTCTCCCCACTCTGTGTCTTCCACCCTCTCCCTCTGTGCCTCTTCCCCCGCCTCTCTCTGTGTGTCTCGCCACTGTGCCTCTTCACCCCTTCCTCTGTTCCCCCCCTCTGTGCCTCTTTCCCCCTCTCTCTGTACCTCTTCCCCCCCTTCCCTCTGTGTCTCTTCCTCCCTCACCCTCTGTATCTCTCCCCCCTGTGTCTCTTCCCCCCTCTCCCTCTGTGCCTCTTCCCCCCTCTCCCTCTGTGCCTGTTCCCCCCTGGCCTGTGTCTCTTTCCCCCTTCCACCTGTGTCTGTTCCCCTCTCCCCCCCCATTTCCCTCCCATGTGTATCTTCCCCCTGTTCTCCCTCCCGTGCGTCTTTTCCCCCTCCTCTACCTCCCCTGTGTCTCTTTCCCACCTATCCCTCTGTGTCTCTCCCCCCTCCCTCTGTGTCTCTTCCCCACTCTCCCTCTGTGCCTCTTCCCCACTCTCCCTCTGTGCCGTGCCTCTCCCCCCCCTCTTCCCCACTCTCCTTTTTCCCCACTCTCCCTCTTCCCCACTCTCCCTCTGTGCCTCTCCCTCCCCTCTTCCCCACTCTCCCTCTGTGCCTCTACCCCCCCCCCCTCTTCCCCACTCTTTTATCTGCTCTCGGAAGCCGCGCTCTGCGCATGCGCGGCTCATGCTGCGCTCTGCGCAAGCGCGGCTCGTGCCGCGCTCTGCGCATGCGCTGCTCGCGCTGCGCTCTGCGCATGCGCTGCTCGCGCTGCGTTCTGCGGCTCGGGCACAGAGCGCGGCTTGCGCCGCGCTCTGCGCATGCGCGGCTCGCGACGCGCTCTGCGCAATGCGCAGCTGTTTATAATTGTCTAACTGCGATTCGTCTGAAGCGTGACGACGAATCGCAGTTAGACAATTATAATATGTGATATTTATGTACCAAGGCTGTAGATTAATTAAAAAAAAAAAATCTGCTAATGAAAAGTAGTTTAGCAATATAGACAAAAAGGATGATTAAACCACATATTTAATTGCTTTTTCAGACATTGAGATTCAAAATAAGGATTGATTGGAACTTTATCTTTTTTTAATGATCACTGAAGTTCATTGCATTAACAAAATGCATTACATATAATTTATGTCTCATTTGTTCCTAATTTAAAAGTAAATGCCAAAATGAATATTTTACAAAAACAAATAATAAAAAAAGTGCAGAAATTAAAGCCTTTTGTAAAATGACCCAAAAATCAGTAAAGTTGATGTTCTCATGAACTTTTTTCAAGTGTACAATGTGAAAAGCTGTATTAAAGGGAACAGAAAATAATATTGTATGTACTAAACTGTGAAGATCTCAAATGATCTCATCTTTGAAGATTTCAAATCTAAATCCATGTCCCATAAGATAACATTGGAATGGAGAATTCTTAGTCACATCACTATTTGGCATATCTAGGGGCATATAATTTTCCAGAGTGTTCATTTTCCAAAGTCCAAAGTGTAGCACGTAAGGGCTGCATGCTTCAAATTTGTCAGACTTACGTTGCTATTAAATTAGAATGGGCTGCGAGCTACGAGCGAGAGACGCTATTTCGGAAACCAGTTCGCAGCCGTCGGACTTGCGTGTTCACACGGAAACAATTAATCAATTTCGTAGTTAAAGGTTCAGATGGAGCCAATGGAAAAAGAGATTGTAAGCGTTACGTCACTGAAAAAGGGGAGGGTAAATTTCGAAGTCTTAGGTGCTCCAAATCCAGTTTGCAATCAGTCCCAAAGGACAGAAATTATGCAATATTAATAAAGTCGTAAATATGATATTCTATTACATGCGAGTTACAGTATAAGTCGTAACACATTGATTACAGGGGTCGATATGACACATGAAATATTCATGAAATAAAGTATTTTTCGGGTCCGATTTGTGGGATTGAGAATGTTGTGCTATTAATTCTAAGACCTAACATCACTTTCCCTGTTAATGAAAGTACAGTAGAGTGTTGTTATGTACAGTACAAGTGCTACATACAGTACTTAACCCCCTTTGCAGGTGCTCTCGAGCACACGGCACTGTAATAGCTGAACTGAACAAGTAGCGGTTACGAGGATGAAAGGAATTATGTGTGCGAGATTCAACGTTGCTCTGCACTTAGCCTATTCTCTGCCGTCCTGCGTGTTAACATGCAAAGTCGGCTGCAAGCAATGTTAGGATGCATCTTAGCACGCAAATACTGCTAAGATGACATTTAGGAACTCTGTGTTAACACGTAGCTCCAATTTAATATGGCTATTAGTCCATACTGTCCCATTTGACCACCACAATTAAACAGAGGGACTTTGAATAATATCTATTTTATATATTGTGTAAAGATTTGTTTTAAAAGAAATAAACATATTTTATTTAATATGAATCTGGAGTCTGGCAAACATTTTCCTTTGCACTTTCCTGCCTTTTTCCTATATAAGACTTTATGCAGCAACAGCGACATTATTTTGGTTTACATGACATCTCATTTTCTAAAGCATCTCATTATCTGACAAAATCAAAACAATTTGAAAAATATCCTAGGGGGAAAGACAAATTTGAAAAGTTGCAATATTGAAAAGTTGTAGCAAAGCGTTTTTTATATATTTTTAATGGACACAGCAAAGGGCTAGCAAACATGGCATAATTTAAAACTGTATACAATAACAAGTGCTTTGTCATCTAAAGATCTTATAGTAAACTTGACATTTTACATTCTTAGCTGTTAATCAGCTTATTTATTCTACCCACCAATCATAGTCTGATATCTCTCATTCATGGATAATTATTGGAGTAATTGATATCTAACCCAGGATGGTCTTGCTTTATGGGTTTTAGTCTAGGTATGGTATCAGGGTTGGGCATATGATAGCCTGAAAATATGTATTTTAGTGTGTTTTTAAATGTTTGAAGGCCTGGACAGCATCTACTAACATGTAGAAGTGTAATCCAAAGAAGGGGTGGACCGCAGAAGTATGATATGAAGGAATGAGAGGAGACTATGAGCCCGATTCAATTTGAAGGTCGCATCTAGCGGTATACATGCCGTATGTCTGCGGGCGTCCTGCGGGTCCAGTCTGCTACAATTCTGGTGTTATTCAATTGAACCAGCCCTCAAGTTAAAGCCCAAACCGTAAACGATGCACTCGTCCGTAGCAGTTCAGGGAGGGAATATGAGCAATATTAAGCAAGACCCTAACCACCCATTTCAAAACAGTCAATAGAAAATGAAACCATCGACATGATGTCAGTAAAACATGGAGGTTACATGTCAATCAATTAGCGTTTAGGGATGGTCCGATATGCAATCGGCCTTGCAAAACCGCAAAATACAAAATAATAAAAGTGAATGCCCATACTGTTCTAGTCCATGTGGGAGGCCTGATATGTATTAACTCATTGATTCCCGAGATCGATATAACCCCGAAATGACATTAATGAAATTAATTTTTCATTGCCGATTTGCGAGCTTGAGACCTTTGTGCAATCTAATGTATGTCATCTATATCCCCTTTATTTACAGTGCAGTATTGATTTTTTATTTGCATTTACAGTGCTACAGACAAGGGTTAAACCCCCTTGCGAGTCCTATCTGGTACTAGTAGGATTTTCTTCTACATTTGCCGTTTACGGGAATGAAAACATTTGCGTGCTTGGGGAATTGTAGCAATTGAATAGCGATTTGCGATTTTAGCGATCGTAACTCTTGCGGACAGGAAAGAGCAAAGACTTTGGGAGGCTGTAAGTTCCGAGTTTAACAATCGCAAAGTTTTCAAGCCTGTAACCCATAAACTGTTTGGAGACTGCAAAAAGACGCCAATTGAATTGCAAATTAACTTACCGCCTCACTTACGTGCTCCAGTAACTTACGATTGCTCAATTGAATCGTGCTCTATGAAAGGAGCAGAAAGATCATTTAGAAATCAGTGTTGAGATGTAGGACGGAACAGCATCATTTAGCACCTTGTAGGCAGGTCTAGTAATTTGGATTTGATTCTGTAGGAGAGTGGGATCCAGTGTAGGGGTTTGCAAAGAGCAATAATAGATGAAGATCTGTGGATGATGAGTGAGTGAATGAGGATTTTTGTTGAATCTTTAGTGAGACAAGGATAGGTTTTAGGTATGCTGTTTTAGTGGAGATAGCAGGATTGAGTGAGATTATGGCTGTGAGACTTGAAGGAGAGCCAGGACACGAAAGTGACAAGTAGACAAGGGGCTTGAGTGGTGGAAGGTATAGTGACATTATTAATGGTGAGCGAGGTGGGTGGTACTGTTGTAATGTTGCTGGGAAGAAAGACTATTGGTTCTGTTTTGCACATGTTCAGTGTCATGTGGTCATGAGTCATTGAAGAGGAGATTGCAAAGAGGCAGTTGGGGGCACAAGTAAGTAGCTCAGGGGTCATGTCAGGAGAGGTGAGATCCATTGTCAATGTGCAATTACGAATACGAATCATCAGCCAATGCTTGGTAGCTGGTTGAGAAAGCAAAAAGGACAATTACAAATTGCAAACTTCAATGAAGCTTTCTGACTGAAAATGCATGTTTAAATAACATTCATTTTATAATGTATTTCTCATTACATATTGTTAAGTGTTATCCCATCCCGTCCACTGTGTCCCTTAAAGCATGCAAAATAAATTGCTTACACAGACCCTTCATGTCAATGTTTGAGTATCCATTAGATACATATCACATATATAGTTGTGAGCAGGCGAGCTTGCTTAAGCCGTTGCTCACGCTAGCGGGCTCGCATAGCGAGCCCGCGGCCCTCGCGAAGCGAGGGTCGCAGTTGCTGGCAAGGAGCGCCGCAGGCGCTCCTTGCCAGCAACTGCAGCCCTCGCGAAGAGGGCTGCAGCCCTCGCAGCAACTGCAGCCCTCGCGCTCCTTGACAGCATTTGCGGCCTTTGCGAAGAGAGGGAGCTGTGCGTGCACGCCCCTGGAGAGAGGGAACTGTGCGTGCACGCCCCTGGAGAGAGGGAACTGTGCGTGCACGCCCCTGGAGAGAGGGAGCTGTGCATGCACGCTGCTGGAGAGAGGGAGCAGAACTCCATGCCCCATTAGACCCATCAGACTACTTACATTCATTGGAGCATCTCAATTCACCTCCGCCATGTCTCCCCTGCCTGCACATTTTCTGCAGAGGCAGGGAGTTTCAGAATTACGTCACATGCATGCAAAGTCATTCAGGAAGTCCCTGCCTCTGCAGAAAAACGTACAGGCAGGAGATGTAATGTGCAGTGTGTATACATATATATATATATAATGATGTATTGTGTGTGTGTGTGAGGTGTGTGTGTAATGTGCAGTGTGTATACATATATATATATATAATGATGTATTGTGTGTGTGTGTGAGGTGTGTGTGTAATGTGCAGTGTGTATACATATATATATATATAATGATGTATTGTGTGTGTGTGTGAGGTGTGTGTGTAATGTGCAGTGTGTATACATATATATATATATATATAATGATGTATTGTGTGTGTGTGTGTGAGGTGTGTGTGTAATGTGCAGTGTGTATACATATATATATATATATATATATAATGATGTATTGTGTGTGTGTGTGTGAGGTGTGTGTGTGTAATGTGCAGTGTGTATACATATATATATATATATATATATAATGATGTATTGTGTGTGTGTGTGAGGTGTGTGTGTAATGTGCAGTGTGTATATATATATATATATATATATATATATATATATAATGATGTATTGTGTGTGTGTGTGAGGTGTGTGTGTAATGTGCAGTGTGTATATATATATATATATATATATATATATATATAATGATGTATTGTGTGTGTGTGTGTGAGGTGTGTGTGTAATGTGCAGTGTGTATACATATATATATATATAATGATGTATTGTGTGTGTGTGTGAGGTGTGTGTGTAATGTGCAGTGTGTATACATATATATATATATAATGATGTATTGTGTGTGTGTGTAATGTGCAGTGTGTATATATATATATATATATAATGATGTATTGTGTGTGTGTGTGTGAGGTGTGTGTGTAATGTGCAGTGTGTATACATATATATATATATAATGATGTATTGTGTGTGTGTGTGAGGTGTGTGTGTAATGTGCAGTGTGTATACATATATATATATATAATGATGTATTGTGTGTGTGTGTAATGTGCAGTGTGTATATATATATATATATATAATGATGTATTGTGTGTGTGTGTGTGAGGTGTGTGTGTAATGTGCAGTGTGTATACATATATATATATATAATGATGTATTGTGTGTGTGTGTGTGAGGTGTGTGTGTAATGTGCAGTGTTTATACATATATATATATATATATAATGATGTATTGTGTGTGTGTGTGTGAGGTGTGTGTGTAATGTGCAGTGTGTATACATATATATATATAATGATGTATTGTGTGTGTGTGTGTGTGTGAGGTGTGTGTGTAATGTGCAGTGTGTATACATATATATATAATGATGTATTGTGTGTGTGTGTGTGAGTGTGTGAGGTGTGTGTGTAATGTGCAGTGTGTATACATATATATATATATATATATAATGATGTATTGTGTGTGTGTGTGTGAGGTGTGTGTGTAATGTGCAGTGTGTGTACATATATATATATAATGATGTATTGTGTGTGTGTGAGGTGTGTGTGTAATGTGCAGTGTGTATACATATATATATATATAATGATGTATTGTGTGTGTGTGTGAGGTGTGTGTGTAATGTGCAGTGTGTATATATATATATATATATATATATATATAATGATGTATTGTGTGTGTGTGTGAGGTGTGTGTGTAATGTGCAGTGTATATATATATATATAATGATGTATTGTGTGTGTGTGTGAGGTGTGTGTGTAATGTGCAGTGTGTATACATATATATATATAATGATGTATTGTGTGTGTGTGTGTAATGTGCAGTGTGTATACATATATATATAATGATGTATTGTGTGTGTGTGAGGTGTGTGTGTAATGTGCAGTGTGTATACATATATATATATATATATATAGTTGTGAGCGTACGAGTCGTTGCTCACGCTTGCGGGCTCGCGCAGCGAGCCGCGGCCCTCGCGTAGCGAGGTCACTGGGCAAGGGCCTCAGTTGCTGGCATGGAGCGCCGAAGGCGCTCCATGCCAGCAACTGAGGCCCCTCGCGAAGCGAGGGCCTCAGTTGCTGGCGAGGTCACTGGGCACGGGCCTCAGTTGCTGGCATGGAGCGCCGAAGGCGCTCCATGTCAGCAACTGAGGCCCCTCGCGAAGCGAGGGCCTCAGTTGCTGGCGAGGTCACTGGGCAAGGGCCTCAGTTGCTGGCATGGAGCGCCGAAGGCGCTCCATGCCAGCAACTGAGGTCCCTCGCGAAGCGAGGGACTCAGTTGCTGGCGAGGTCACTGGGCAAGGGCCTCAAACACTCGCAAAATTCACGTCGCTACTCAAAAAACCCGACACACAAATTACGACACTCGCTAAATTTTAAAAAACCCGACACACAAATTACGACACTCGCTAAATTTTACGAGGAACGCAAACAACCTACGAAACACGTTACCACACATTACGACCTCGCAAACATCGGACGCAACACGCCGACATACAAACATTTAAAACACAATACATACACACAGCACATACATAAAAAACTTACCTACACCAAGAGGGAGCACCCAGGACCTCAAAAAAGCAACTTACACCTCGATTTTACTCGAAATAAAACAGTTTAGAGACTAAAAAAAAATCTAAGCGAGAGAAAAAATGGCCGCCGAACAAAACGAAAACGAGGCTACAGCACTCTAAACTCGCAAAACACCACAAAACACCTACGGATATTCCGATACAGACCTATACCACACATTACTCGCCATTTTACACCAATGCGGAAGTACACGACTACGCTAACGGTTTGGTCTCGCGCACGCACAGTGTTACACTGCACACATTCAGCATGCTTATACAGCAGCTCCACACCACTAATGCTGCAGCAACATCAACACAGATTGCAGATCTTCAACACAATGCTTCAAAATAGGTAAAGTATATTCATTTATTAATGTATTATATATTTTAGTATTACACACCAAGCAGCATTAGCTACCTTACGATTTGATTGCCGTCATTTTTTGACGGGCAATTCGCTAGTTATAACATATAACTGTATTTTTATAATTTCACAGAATGATTGAAAGCTAATAAAGCATCAAATCACATCATTATGTACATTCTATTAGTATAATGCTGGATAATATGATGGAGGTGCTGAAATATTTAACCAATGTTCCAAGACAATATTCATTATATTTTATTGCTATTCAAAACTATTGATTAAATTAATATAAAAAATTGTATACATTAAGCCCTGACTTAAATGTTTCATAGTTACACAGATCTATTCCTCAATAGAATACTGGATAAGTGCTTCCATAAATAAGACGGAAGGTACCCAGTGCCAAAACATCTGGAAAATTGAAGACACAAATAATTGAATAGTACTGTAAATAAAAAACTGTGTTATTAAATAATTTGTGCATTCATATGTCAATGAATATATTGCATCCAAATGGTTAGTTCCATATTAAATTATGTTTATTTAATATGAAAGGGTACTCCTGGTGAAGATTAGCTATTTACATAAAAGTTATGAAATGTGCCTTATATGCTGGTTATCCCTCCATCGTTGTGGAGAGCAGAAGCTGCAATTTAAAAATGTATTTTGTCCCTGAAACTGAAATCTGTTAGCTTATTGGGTCAAAAGTTCAAGAGCCTGATCAAGAATCAATAAAACTGTAGCTGAATTCTAAGATGTTACACTTATATTCATATTCTGTGTTCCTCAGTAGCTCACATCACCTCACATATAGAGGTCTTGTGACATAAAAGGCAAGTGCTAAACCTTTAACACATATATTCGAACACCTATAAATGAACATTTTGATATAATAGCAAAAAGTGTTTAGGTGAAACTTTCACTTTAACATTAATGAAATTCCCCTCTTTTTCAACGTACAGTTACTCTATGGCCTAGAGTTTGTACCATCTTGTCATTATGTTCTACATTGGGGTTTGTGTTTAGTTTAATGCTATATACAGTAGATATAAAAAGTCTACACACCCC
Organism: Discoglossus pictus; assembly: GCA_027410445.1. Taxonomy (NCBI): domain Eukaryota; kingdom Metazoa; phylum Chordata; class Amphibia; order Anura; family Alytidae; genus Discoglossus; species Discoglossus pictus. The sequence goes on along the minus strand of CM050163.1, from coordinate 202,944,779 downwards.
TGTTAAAATGTCAGGTTTCTGTGCTGCAAAAAAATGAGACAAAGATAAATCATTTTAGAACTTTTTCCACCTTTAATGTGACCTATAAACTGTACAACTCAATTGAAAAATAAACTGAAACCTTTTAGGTGGAGGGAAGAAAATAAAAAGGAAAATAATGTGGTTGCATAAGTCTGCACACCCTCTTATAACTGGGGATGTAGCTGTGTTCAGAATTAAGTAATCACATTCCAAATCGTGTTAAATAGGAGTCAGCATACACCTGCCATCATTTAAAGTGCCTCTGATTAACCCCAAATAAAGTTCTGCTGCTCTAGTTGGTCTTTTCTGGAATTTTCTTAGTCGCATCCCACAGCAAAAGCCATGGTCCACAGAGAGCTTCCAAAGCATCAGAGGGATCTCATTGTTAAAAGGTATCAGTCAGGAGAAGGGTACAAAAGAATTTCCAAGGCATTAGATATACCATGGAACACAGTGAAGACAGTCATCATCAAGTGGAGAAAATATGGCACAACAGTGACATTACCAAGAACTGGAGCTCCCTCCAAAATTGATGAAAAGACAAGAAGAAAACTGGTCTGGGAGGCTACCAAGAGGCCTACAGCAACTTTAAAGGAGCTGCAGGAATATCTGGCAAGTACTGGCTGTGTGGTACATGTGAAAACAATCTCCTGTATTCTTCATATGTCTGGGCTATGGGGTAGAGTGGCAAGACGAAAGCCTTTTCTTACGAATAAAAACATCCAAGCCAGGCTACATTTAGCAAAAACACATCTGAAGTCTCCCAAAAGTATGTGGGAAAAGGTGTTATGGTCTGATGAAACCAAGGTTGAACTTTCTGGCCATAATTCCAAAAGATATGTTTGGCGCAAAAACAACACTGCACATCACCAAAAGAACACTTTACCCACAGTGAAGCATGGTGGAGGCAGCATCATGCTTTGGGACTGTTTTTCTTCAGCTGGAACTGGGGCCTTAGTTAAGATAGAGGAAAATTATGAACAGTTCCAAATACCAGTCAATATTGGCACAAAAGCTTCAGCATGACAACGACCCAAAGCATACATCCAAATCAACAAAGGAATGCCGTCACCAGAAGAAGATTAAAGTTTGGGAATCTCCCAGCCAGAGCCCAGACCTGAATCCGATTGAAAATCTGTGGGGTGATCTGAAGAGAACTGTGCACAGGAGATGCCCTCGCAATCTGACAGATTTGGAGTGTTTTTGCAAAGAAGAGTGGGCAAATCTTGCCAAGTCAAAATGTGCCATGCTGATAGACTCATACCCAAAAAGAGAGTGCTGTAATAAAATCAAAAGGTGCTTCAACAAAGTATTAGTTTAAGGGTGTGCATACTTATGCAACCATATTATTTTATTTTTATATTTTTTCTTCCCTCTACCTAAAGGATTTCAGTTTGTTTTTCAATTGAGTTGTACAGTTTATAGGTCACATTAAAGGTGGAAAAAGTTCTGAAATTATTTATCTTTATTTTTTTACAGCACAGAAACCTGAAATTTTAACAGGGGTGTGTAGACTTTTTATATCCACTGTACCTTTGAGTAAGTTTACTAGTATTAGTAGGGAACTTACTATACTGATATAGCAAAATGGCCTGTGCCTCAGGCAATTATGGGATTTTTATTGTATAAATGATTCAATATATTTTTGGTTACAAACATCACAGTAATACCACACTAACATGATTGCTTACCTGAATATGAATGTTACCATGTTAGCAATAGATGAGATACATTAAACAGAAATACTGTTATAATAGATAATTAAGGCATCATGTTTGTTATTCTAAGTAGAATAACATGTCAAAGATCATATACGTACCATGATATTACTGTATCTTTAAAGTCATATTTTGTAATGTAAGCTAAGAGAATATAATGGTATTACAGATGTTAGAACTGATAAGGATTGAGACAACCGCCTGTTTTGCAGAATAAGAGATTGATGTTCATATCAGTCATACTGTTTAAAGGAAAATTGATTGGCAATTTAGTAGATACTTCATCAAAGTATGAAATGTGTACTAGATGAAAACTGTTTCTATAGCAATTAATAGTCTCAATACATACTCTTAGTAAGATGGATTTTAGAGAAATGAGAGCAAAAGTGAAAAGAACATGTTGGTAATTCATTCCGTATGATTATTTATATATAATTATTTTGTGAGTTATTCTCAAACAAAATCTTCTCTTGTTTGATTCAACAAACTGTCTGAGCAATAGAATGATTGGGTTGAGCAGAATCTTGTGTGGCTGTCTAATGAGATAATCTGGTATAACTGAAGGAATATATCTGGTGTATCTGACATATATAGAGAAACCCGACCATTTACTTCACGGTTGCCACTACTTGTTTCTTGGTTATAAAGACTGCTTTTTTTTCAGGAAAGACAAACCTACATTTTAGTCAATTTTTGTATGACAAAGTATCTTCATATAGGTAAACCAGGGCCATGGAGGATTTAAAGTTTCTTGCATCCCTTATCTTTCAGCTGATTTCCCACCTACAGCCAATAGTGATATTTGATAGAGGCAGTTTTATATAGATGAAAGTCCTACTAACATAAGGAGGTGCTTATAACATGGAAAAACTTAGAATTTATCATACTCCTTAACATAGTGAACCTTATTATAGCTGGATTAATCATTGTTCAACTGGATCCCTTCACAACTGTCAGGGATGATTTTTCTGGTATCTAGACCTTGTATTCAGGCACATTAACACCAGTTTAGGTTTATAGTGCTACAGTGGAGGATTGTGTAACTAAGATGCACACCAACCCATCTAAATTGAAGTAGAGGAGCACAAACTATGACTATTGCTAAACATGCATAATACAACTGAGGGAACACTGATATTAGCTTAAACATTTAGATTGGTATCTTTAATTAGATGATAGGATGTATTTATTTATATATGAGTTGTCATGATCCCCCTGACCATCCTTTGGGTTTAGTAATTGTCATTGTTATTCAATATGTTTTTATGTTAAGTTGATTATACTATGTATATTAATTACTGCATGCTATGTTGCTTCCCTATGTGTGATTGACTTGTTATGTTTGATTTTGTATGTTGCATGTTTGGTTCATGAAGTATTAAATAGTTTAGAATGTTGTGTTGTCAGTCTGTAACTGTCAAAGAATTAGTTGAGATTTCAGTTACATGGAGTGAGATGTAATGGTGTCTCTGAGAACAAGCCAGTCTGAAGGCAGCCTTTGATGCTTGTGAAGAAGTTTGTAAAGAGAAGTGAGGCAGTTGAGATACTGCTGTGTTGAATGTCTTAATGAAGAAATATGCTCCTAAAGAAATGGGAGGTGATATATCTTGAAGACATATGCTCCTAAAGAAAAGGGAGGTGACATATTTTGAAGACACATGCTCCTAAAGAAAAGGTAGGTAATATATCTATAAGATAACATATCTAGAAGGTATATGTCAGCATTACTAGAGAAGGTAAGCACTATTACTGTATGACTGAAATAAATGTTATGATGCCTTGCAGATGACATCTTGTCAATAGTAATTTATACAAAGTCCAGAAGACACACAAACTGTTACAGACTGTTATCAGCTCAAGTTTAAATATACATCTATTGAACCTGTTACGAATTACAACAACAATTAAAGCAGTTCCTGAGTTTTATAATGCTGAGTCTGAGTTCATCTTATTTTTAAATGCTGCATCAACTTTCTTGGTGAAGGGATCAAAAGAATCTGCAGGTCTGCTGGGTAGGTAGGCAGCCATATCAAGCACGACTGAAGAAGCAGATAACACGAATGTCTTGAGAGACTTTGGCTCTTTGGTTCTGCGTTACTTTATATATGATGCAAAGTTAACTTTGAAAGAAATATACAGTATAATATTTTTAAGGCAAAGCAACAGATGTAGCTAAGCTTACTGTAAAAATTAAGATATCTTAAATGTGTTTGCCAAGCAGGTAAACTTTAAAAGGGTGAGAGTCAAGGTTTTAATGTGTAGTTTATATTGAGTAACATTATTAAGAGCAGCAATGGTCTGTTAGAAATAAGTAGGGAGAAAAATGAATGATGAGTAAGTTAGCAAACCATAGAAGAAAAAAACTTTACCTTCAGTCTATTAAGAACAATTAATTGTGTATGTACTATGATATGACTTGTAGCTACAGGACCTTTTATAACTAATCTTTTGGAACTATCACATCCTGTAAAAATTACTGACTCATGTCAGGGGGGTTGCCCCTAGCTCTCCAGTTCTAACATGTTCTCTTAGGTTTCCTAAAGTATACCCGTAGGAAACTCTGAGCCCAATTCAATTGAGCTTTTGCATGTTCCTGGAGTCATAAGTTAATTGCTATTCTTTTTGCGGGCTCCAAACGGCTCCAATTCCCCAAGCCCACAAATGTTTTCACACCAGTAAATGGCAAATGAAGTAGAAAATCCTACTAGTGCGGTTTTGTGAGTCTGATTGCATATTGGACGCCGAAACAAATTGATTGACAGGTAACCTCCATGTTTTACTGCCATAATAATGACAGTCTCATTTTCTATTGGCTGATTTGAAATGGGAGGTTATGGGCTTGCTTAATTGATTATGTTCCTGCCCTGAACTGCTACAAACCAGTGCATGGTTTATGGAGTTGGCTTTGGGCCAGTAACTTGTGGGCTTGTGCAATTGAATAGCTCCAGAATCGGAGACGAATGAGAACCTGCAACACACCCGCAGATATATGGCCTACAACAATCGAGTTGCGGGCTTGCAATTTAATCGGCCCTCTGTGTCTTTATCTCAGTAGCCTCTATAGCAACACTACGGAATGGTACCAACTATCTAATGGGAAAACACTACCCTATAATGCTCCAAAAATGATCTTAGTTTATTTATTGGGCCTAGGTGTTATAACTTAGATGCGTACCAAAAAATAATTACTACACTAGTCTTAATATCCTCTCATATCCCAATATATCTATCTGTGGCAGGGAAGAGGTTACAAAATTAATGTAGGGGTTTAGAATCCCTGCTAATTGGAGTGGTCCTAAACTCCAACATTTCAATATGCTATTGGCCCCACACTAAACAGATTTTCTCCCAGAACACCCTCAACACCCAATCTTTTTATTGGTTACTCTGTAACCAATCAGAAAAGGCTACAACTCTTTTTCTGACTGGTCAAGATTTCAACCAATCAGAATCTGTGGATTGTAATCTGGTTATTGGTTTGCTTTTAACCTATAAGAGGGCTCTATTTTTAGCTAATATTCTCTTCTCTGAATAGCTGTTTCAATAAAGAGGGTCATAATGTTAGGAGTTGTAAACCCACCTTATTTTCCCACCTAAGGTTTTCCAAATCATTCAGTTTCAAAACACTTTAAGGAAGTACACAAACAAAAGCCTGGAGAAATGCCATTTCCGGGTGTTTTAGATATTAAACAGAATTGGAGAGGGGGAAACACAGTAAAAACATTTTCTCAAAAAGAAGGAGAGATAATATATTATTTAAACACCAAGGCCCCCAAAGGTTTAAATGTAGATTTTGACTCAAATTGTTTCATCTAATAAAATCAGCCACTAAGTCACTATCAAACTGCAATACCATGAAGTAACAGTAGTTGGCAGTAAAAAAAATGGGAAAAAATATACAATTTATCAGTTTCAATCTGCAAGCAGATATAATCACACAAATAATTAAGTTAATAAATAAATTATATTGTGAGGGTTAGGAAAGTATTTTTACACATATAATGTTTTAAGTGTACCTTGTAATTTTATAAAAGTTGTATATTTGTTTTAAGTGTACTATGGTGTAAAAAAGTTTTTTTTATTATTATTTGTGTACTAATTGAGAAGTCAATTGTAAATGCTGAGCATTTTCAACTCAAATAAGATAATGACTTAAATAGAAGAACAGACCAACACAACCACCCACTCCAGATGAAGCACAAGTAAAACGGGTTGAGCGATTAAACAGTTCCACCTGTGACAACCAACGCAGGAAACAGAACCATAGCACGTGTAGTGCTGCTACTGCTGACCTGTGGAGATACAGACACAGAGGACTGAAGGAAGTTATCTTCCATTTGTGGACGTTACTAAACCTAATGTAAGCTTTTTATTTAATTTTTTTACTATGTATTAAAACTTTATTGACCATACCTTTCTCTCCCTGATGACTGCATGCATAAAGCTGACTGCACACATAACACTGCACAAGGAGAGCAGTGACAGGATCTGAGGGCCTGAATATCCTGGTATACATGTAAGGAGATTACCTGCTTTTTAAAGAGTTTTCCTCATTTGCAGAACTTGCTACCTTAGAGGAGCCTCTTTTCTCCTTGTCTATTTTTCAGCACTAAGGAAAATGAAACTGAAGATAAGCTCCAAGGATTTAGAGACATTTTTTATTTGAAAGTGTGTTACAAAACTTTCCTGCTTTTTAATCCAGAAGCGCAGCTAGATACACAATTACCTTATTTATATATATATATATATATATATATATATATATATATACCGTATATATATATATATATATTGGTGGATTGATATTTATGCACTTGTTATAACTGGTTGTAAATAATATTTGCAACTCAGTGTATCAAAAGGTTAAATACAGAACAAGTTTAAAAGTTGTATAAATTATGTGTCTAAGAGTATAACAAAAATAACCTACCTTCCCTGTAACATACAAAAATGATCAACCTTAATAAACGTAAACCCATTTGTCATGTCAAGAGCTATGCACTTTCAATACTCTCCTCCGCCCCCCCCCCCCCCCCACCAATCCCTTCCTGTCTCACGGCTGAAGACTTTGCCAACCATTTACACATAAAATTCAATCTATCCACAATGAACTCTCCTCTCACCGTGGCTCACACACTCCACCCTCTCAACTAACTCAACTAACCAACAACACCAAATCTACTCCCCTCCATTCCCACAGCCACTCTGAACTACTTTACCCCTGCAACAGAAGATGAAGTCTCCATCCTAATATCATCCTCTCACCTCACCACCTGTCCTTCGGATCCTATTCCATCTCAGCTCATCCCTCCCCTCTCTACTACACTAATCCCAGCTCCCACATACATCTTCAACCTTTCCCTAAACACTGGCATGTTTCCATCATCTCCAAAACATGCCATAATTACACCCACTCTCAAGAAACCCTCATCCGATTCTGACGTTGCATCTAACTATCGCCCTATCTCTCTACTTCCCCTGGCTTCCAAACTGCTGGAGCGGCTCGTCTATACCCGCCTTACCAGTTTCATCTCCTCTAACTCTCTTCTGGACACTTTCCAATCCGGCTTTCGGCCCCAACACTCCACTGAGACAGCCCTCATAAAAGTCACCAATGAACTGCTCACCGCCAAGTCTAAAGGCCACTTTTCTATTTTGCTTCTTCTGGATCTCTCTGCCGCCTTTGACACAGTTGACCATCCGCTTCTACTCCACATTCTCTCCTCCCTCGGCATTCGAGACACTGCTCTCTTGTGGTTCTCATCATACCTCCAAGAACAATCATTTAGCTTCTCCTTCTCCGGCACATCTTCTTCTCCTCACCCCCTGTCTATTGGCGTACCCCAAGGATCAGTCCTAGGCCCCCTCCTCTTCTCCATCTACACATCCTCACTTGGCACCCTAATAAGCTCTTTTGGGTTCAAATACCATCTCTATGCAGATGACACCCAAATCTATCTCTCAGCACCAGATCTATCCCCCTCTCTTCTAGCACACGTCTCCGACTGCCTCTCTAGTATATGCTCTTGGATGTCTGCCCACCATCTGAAACTCAACACGTCTAAGACTGAACTCTTAATCTTCCCACCCTCTACTACAGCTTCAATTCCTCACATCTCTCTCTCTGTCAACAATGCCATCATCACTCCCACCTCCCAAGCCCGGGGGTTCTACTGGACCCTGCCCTCTCTTTCATCCCACACACACAGTCTCTAACCAAATCCTGTCTAAAAAACATATCCAAAATACGCCATTACCTTACACAAGACACTACTAAGATTCTAATACACTCTCTCATCATTTCTCGTCTTGACTATTGCAACTCGCTCCTTGTTCGCCTGCCCATCACTCGCCTCTCCCCACTTCAATCCATAATAAATGCAAACTACCTTCTTATTTCTACCACTCTTGTCACCTCCTCTCACTCCCGCCTCCAGGACTTTTATCGTGCTGCCCCTATTCTCTGGAACTCCTTGCCTCGCTTCACCAGACTATCCTCCTGCCTTAAATCCTTCAAAACATCAATAAAAACGCACCTCTTTAAAGAAGCCTATAACCTTCCTCCCTAACATACTCAGCACTACTCTCTCCCTACTGTACAACATACACACTTCAACCTTTAGATTGTAAGTCTGCGAGTTTCAAGCCTGCAAGGTGCTTTAGGGAAAGCGCTATGGACACCGGATTCCAAGCTCAAAGACAGGGCCCTCCATTCATCACAATGTGTGAATCTTGAACTTGTTATTGCCTGTAACTTAACTTATGTATATCCCTACGTCATATGTTGGCTCGTTACAAATAAACGATAATAATAATAATAATAATATGCATGATGCACTGCAAACTTCAAAAATATAAATCAATACATAAAGCTTCCCTCTCTTGGTAGTGCACTAAATGTTTTGTTCGAATAAACAGAAATAGTGGTTGTCACTTAGATATTATATCACACTGACTGACGAGCTAATTGTCCAGAAGTACATATTTCTTACTGAAAACAGTCCAATATCTTGAAGTTAAAACTGGAGCCAGTCTTGTGTTAGAAGCTTTGTTCAATGGCAGTTTTCATAGCTACCAATGTGAAACTGCCATTCAAAAACCCAAGCATACAATTCAACAGCATTTTTCTGGTATTAAGTATATGCTGAAACTCTATAATTTATACACATTCTCTTTAGTTCATTCAGATATTTTGTTTTATTGCTGTTGTAAAGTTTTAACATCCAATTAATAAAAAAGGTTTACTACATAATATTGGAATCCATTTTATTATGCATCTCCTAATCTTTTCAATTGTTAATCCCTCTGTTATTTTTCCTTGTTTGGTTTCCTTTACATGATTAGACAGATACAAAATATGCATCCGGAATTTGAATTTAAAGGGATATCTAAATTTGCTGGATTATGAATGCATCTGATGGAGGAGAATTAGAAGTGTTTGAAAAAACATGTTTGCATGAAAAAAATACCAAAATATACATTTAAACACTCACCTTGAAGTCAACTGAATTTCTTGCATTTGCAAACAGTTGGCTGTCAAAGTTGACACCCTCAGCCAATATCTTCTAAAATTAGCATAACAGTCATATTCCGTTTGAACAATCGCAGGCATTGTATCCATCTTGTTTTGGAATGATGCAGACATGAGTTCTGCCCTACTTTGGGAAGTCACATTTTTTCATACACTTCCTTTTCATCATTTCCTGTGCAAACAGGAAGCTGTAAGGAGGAAGCTGCAAGGAGATTGGCTGAGCAAGCAACAGCAGGTAATTAATGGGTTAATATTGCTCCCTGCCGGTTTAGACACCCCCGGGAGGTGTCAACATAATCATCAGAGGGATTTTTAGATATTAATAAAAATAAAATGTTTTGTGAGATGTGTTGCCTACACATAGGCTGCTTTTTTGCCTATAGAGTGCAGAAATGTATTAATCCAGCTCACTAAGATATGCCTTTAATATGTTACGCCTATTTGAATCCAAAAGCATCATAGTGTTCCATATCACACTAAGGTTTACATAATTTTACAGAATAAGTTCCCTTTAAATTCTGTGATAGAGTTCCATTTTTCTAATTGCATGTTCACATGATAAAACAGAAAATAGATATAAACAGGAAAGTAGTTGAAACAAATATGGGTGAAGATTTTTAATAGGACTCTGTCATCCAAAACTCAAGATGTTTTTTTTTAAGTTATTCTTTAAGAGCATTAAAAACTTTCATGCTATTTAAGATGAAATCAGCTTTTTCATATTATGACAATGACCATTTAACATATATATTTTTTTAATAAATAAAACATAAAAATAAAAAAAAAAGTTGCTTTTACCACTGTGCAATCTCTCTGCATGACAAAAGTTAGGTGTAGAAATTGATGATAATGAAGACCATCGAGAGCCCCGTACTACTTTGTAAAAATTCCGTACCTCGCAAAAACTACGAATTTAACCGCTGAACCACGAAACTCGAACGAACAACAACAAAAAACAAAATATGCCTCAAATTTACTTACGCACTAACACACAGCAGTAAACACAGGCAGTAAAAAAGAGCCCAAAGCCAGTAACACTTAAAGCAGGCCAGTAACATTTAACCAAAGGCAGTAACATTCAACTCAAGGCAGTAACACTTAACCAAAGTCTGTAACACTCATTGCGAGGCCCCTAATCTACACGGGGAGAGAGGTTTGCAATGAGCACCGAAAGTGCTCAGAGGGGGCAGAGCCTCGTATTGTGTGGCAAACAGCATTAGTACATGGGGGAAGAGGCTCGCAATAAGCGCCAAAGGGGCTCAGAGGGGCCATAGCCTCGCATTATGTGGCAAACAGCATTGCCATGGCTTTTTTTATTGCCATAATTTTTTGACGGGCAAGTCGCTAGTATTTAAATAAAAGATGGAAAACATTTTTTAAAAGTGTGTGCATCTTATACTCTGATTATTTCATAAAAAATACATATATGCTTTTGGAATGTTTTGCATTCGTGTAATTTAGCTTGCTATATTTTACATTCGCTAATGAGATCCTAAAGTTCAACATTTTGTTTAGCAATTTAAAAAGTGCAAGTACACATAAATTATAATACACTGTTAGTAGTGATATATATGAAAGATGGGCAGGCAGGATGGGTGGTATAGCTGAAATGAAGCTTTCTTGCACATTGCAACACGTAGTGCCTTCCCTGTGTACAAATCTGACCCACCACACATTTTATAATACACTCGTAGTGGATATCATACAAATTGGATATCAATCAAATATTGCTCACTAACACTTGACCACTTCACTTATACACAGTTCAAATGGAAGAAACACATTACAAATATTTACCACTCCAAAAAAAGACACCTCTGATTAAAGCGCTCCTAGGTGAATGCTCTGTTGATCTTATTAGAAATCCGGCCCTCGACTGGAGGACAGATTCAACCCAGCTTGAGGAGAAAACAAACAGTTTAAAACCTAAGATAAAAACGATTTAACTTGCATTTATTTTAAAATGCATACTGTTTTTAATAGCCTATGCCCAGCAAACAAACATATGAGCTTTAATTGTAAATGCAGAACAGTGGTCATATAAGAAAATATTCTACCGTTATATACTTACTGATATAAAGGACCTAGATAGAAAGGACCAGAGGTTGTTTTTTATGGCTCACTATATATATTGTTCCTACGCTTTGGCTACTAAGGAGCACTCCTTCACTATTGGGGATAGCTAGGAGAAGGTACATTGTGATATGTGCACCAGGATTTGTGTCCCTATGCTGTTAACATACCTCACATTTGTTTGTGAGTGAGTGCAACTGTTTTTTATCTTTTGATTCATCAAATAAATGTTAACTATACTACACCTTCAGGTTCATTTTGCGCTTCCCTACACCCCCTATTTTGTTTTACAAATGGAGTACACATGTAAACAGAATTCCTGTTGAAGAAACTGCACGGTTCCTGTGGTACATATTGCTCCTTGGGACTTTGGAGTACTATATTCTTGCTCATTTAGAAGATTTGGACTTCCACTGTATTGGCCTTTATTGGACTGGAGATCCTCTGGACCAGAGAGTATTATCATTTACAAGGATGCAAATACACTTGTTCAATAAACTGCACCACGGACATTGAGTAACCATTATTAATCTTGAGATTGATTGATTTATTTTTACTATTTTATTGCCCTTAGGGGATACTGTGTGAATTCCAAAAATAGCCTGGACTAGTTGGGCTTTTCTGTATTGTCTTTGATATTTAACATATTGTACATTATACTGTATCAGAATTGTATTTGCTGCTTTACGAGATAACAATAAGGGTACTTGTAGTGCTACGGTTTCTTTAGTCATATACTAAAATTTTTGGAGTGGGGACTTCTCTTGTGGTTTTACTTGTTCATTGCTCTAGATTTATTAATTCTTTGTGCATTTGACTTACACCTCCTGGAATGCCTACCATGTTACATATGTTTGGGTCAACTGCAAAGAGGCAAACTGTGCCTTGAAGCCCACTAATAATACCACCAATAAATATATTAAACAAAACAGGCCCATCCCTTCCTCTGACTCTATTCCATTAACTATGCCTCTTTGACTTGCATCCTTCAACCAATGCCCTACCCTAGACTGTCGATTACAAATTAGTGCCAAAGTTTTACTAATATGTAGATAAACTACATGTACTGTTCCACAATGGTCTATAATTTTGGTTACATATTGTGACAGATTCACTGTCACGCTCGGGATCTGTGCCTTAGTTTTCAGCAAAATGGAGGACTCAGGAAGCTTTGACATGCTCAAACAGGCTTTAATAATATATTGTCAGCTTACAAAAATTAAAAAAACAAAAATAACACCTAGCTTCTTTGAAGCACTCACTACACATTAGATGCAGTTTCCTCATTGCGCTGCAGTAATATGCTAATACAGGGTAATCATACAGCAATACAGGCCTGCACACTTATCTGTTTTAGAGCCCACTCCCTTCAGGGTCTGCAATCCATTTGCAGAGGAGCTGTGTTTCTTTCACCTCTTCTCAGTTTTCTGTCTCTCAATTGTGCTGGCTGTACGCTTAAAACAGCCTCACTGGCTTTCCAGGTCTCCAGGTTTGCTCTGTCTCTGCAGAGGCTTCACGCTTCCAAACAATTCTCCAACTGGAGGTAGCAGCAGGCCTCGATTGCAGCCATACCACTGCCTTTTGAGAAGGTTGTTAACTCTCTCACTCCTGGGGAGAAGTCTTGAAGAGCTCTCTTCTGACCCCTGGTAAAACTTCACCACATATCCCCCACCCCAGCTTGACACCATGGGGTTGAGCGTCCAACGCTGTGAGGCCGCATTTGCGATCCAACGCATCCTCTGTACCATCTGTGTTCTCTCCACACTCTTCTCATCACTGCGGCACCAGTGAGACTTTATCTTATTCATCAAGCTACCGCTCTTCCAGCTGCATCCGTTGGTGTTCTCTTCTTGTACTTCTAGGAGCATCTACATCATTTGTCTCTACTGTCATCTTAAACTCCTTCATAGGACTTTTCCCATTTTGCAGCTTACCTTCTTCATCACTGCTTTCAAATTCCTTTGTCTTTCCTTGGAACTGTGTTTTCTTTCTGGGTGAAGAGACAAGTCCTTTTCCCTCTCTTCCTTTCACTTCGTATTTTCTGCTTTATTTGCCTTTCCACCTTAAACTTTGAGGGTAGGACACCGGCCTGCCCATCTTTCTAAGTGCTCTCCCCCAGGGACCCTTGAAAAGTACTTTGCGTACTTTGGTATGAGAATGTGTTTCTCCGTACAGTCACTTCCCTGGGGGTACATCACAGACATTACAGGTTTCTGTGACCTTCTCTTCCAGTGGATGCACTCTGACTTATCCTCTTTATATCTTTAATGCGAGGACTGATGTTTGCCAGTTCACTCTCTAGCTTGGATACTTCCTTACAGTTTGTTGGCTAGATGGTGTGTATTCATCTGTTCAAAGTCCCCATGGCAGTATTTATGCCTCATCTGCAGACCGAGGGGCCTGGGACTGGAGCTGCCTCACTTCGGCCTCTTTATGCTATGATTTCATTTGCTCCTTTAATCCTCCTGTTAAACATTCTTTCTTTTCCAGAAGATTATCCACAGCTTTCTCATCCCTTTCAACTTCACTCTGGAACAGCAACTTCTTGGGCTGTTTTTCTTCCTTCTGTTTCTGGCTCTCTCAGTTCCAGGTGCTCCTATTGGCTGGGTGACAACTCACCAAAACGTATCAGCCTCATGCAGTCATCTTGCTTCTGTTCTGGCCCAGTATCATCTATAGACTCCAAAGGCAGGTCCTCTCTCACGGCAGCATCTTGCTCTCGGATCTGTACTTCATCTTTCTTTCTGTGCACAGCAAGCATATGCGATATCTCTGCTTGAAAGGAGTTCTCAGACTTTAGGTTTTGCTGACTAAAGCTGACACTGAACAGATAGGCTAGTACACCTCTTAGTAGCCTCTTGAATCCTAGATTCCAGGAAAACACTTTTATTTTCAGCTTCCTCAGCCTTTATCCGTATTCTTCTTTTTGTAGCTTCTCTACTTGCTTTGCCTTCAAGGCGTCCAGCTTTTCATCTTCCTCAGCTTCCTTCAGCCGCAGTTTCTCCTTATTAGCTTGTTGCAAATCCAGTTCACTCTGCTTGTACTGGATCTTTTGCTGCATGTTCAACTGAGGAACCTCCTCTGACTCATCTATCAGGTCCTCCCTGAAAATCTTTGGCTGCTCAGTCATATTTTCTTCCCCCTTCTGTCTCTCTCATGCCTTGCATATGAGCTTCCTGCAAATATCGTTCTGCATTAAATGTATCATCTTGTACACACAGTTCCTTCAGGTCAGTGCTAGTCTCTTCTGGACAAACAATACTCTGCTCCAACTGTCCCTTGGTATCATAGAGTTTGCTAACCCACTGCTGTTCTGGAGTTTGTAACAGCAGTTCCTTTCTTGTTAAAGCTGCTCACCTCTGAGATACATGGTTAGCAAGGAGATCTCGCTTCATCTGTTCGCCACTGTGCAGCCACTTCTGCATAAATCTCTCATTCATCTTGTACTTGGGGGAACTCTCCCACTGCTCCCAATTAGACATTTGTGTCTTCTTCCTATAGGACACTCTGTTGTCTTCAAACGCAGGCTTCCTTCTCCATTCAGGAATATAATTTGGCATCATCCTGATAACCTTAATTTTAGTAGCAATTTGCCTGTCTTCTACTTCAGGCTTTTTCAGTCCTTCTGGGATTGAGTTCATCTGCACTCCTTGGTTTACTTTTATACATAGAGCTTTGTTTTATGGCCAACTGAGACAGAACGCTCTTGGGATACTTCATAGTTTTATAAGGACACATCTCCATGCTCTGCTTCATATGTCCTCTTAGAGACAGTGGTTTGTCTTTCACCATCTCAATCTCTAGACTCTTTTTTTCCTTACTTTTCACTTTAGTAAGGTTTCCAGTGTCTAACCTATACCCTGATCTGGGGTAGAGATGAGCATGCCATTCCTTAGGATTCCATATTCCATTTTGCTGAAGGCGCTCATTGCAAGCCTTTCCTCCCGCCTACTTTATGGCCCGCTCATTGCAGGGTTCGTTAATCTGCAAGTTTTGTGCTTGGGTATGACATGTGTCTATTTCCACCATCTCCTCCCTGTCCCTTCCCTGTGTCTTTCTCCTCTGTGTATCTGCTGAATCTTGGCTGACTGCCGTTGGTTTTATTTTCAAAGTGCTGCGTGCCTGGTGCTTGTGTAAGTGTTAATGTCTTTGCCGTTGTGTATTTTCTAAGTCCCGCATCCTGGCGTTGTGTTTCTATTTGCGGCGTCATGTATTTTCTAAGTCCTGCGTGCATGGTGTGGCTCAGCCTTGTTTTCATCCTGTTTCAGAATGTTTACGTTTTTCAGCCTCCATTTTTTTTCCTTGCTTAGCTGATTTTCAATTGATGAAAAATGCCAAATATGGCTCAGATTCGCTTGCAACCTCACTCTCCGGCTTCCTGGCTCTCCCTCTGTGATATGTGTGAGTGTTTTTTTATTTTTATTATTTTGTTGGTTTTTTAGAGTCCTGCGTCTTGCGCCTCTGGCGATGAGCGCCTGTGGCGCTCATCGCAAGGCCTGCAATAAGCGCCTTTGGCGGTCATTGCAGCCTAAGTCCCACCGGCCTCGAGAGGGCCGAAAAAGTGTGACCAACATCGCAGACGTTCCCAACATTTGCAAGATCCACAACTATATACAGTGCCTTGACTTTTTACCTATTTGGTTACATTACAGCCTTAGGTTCAATGTTTTGTTAATCTGAATTTTATGGGATGGATCAGAACACAATAGTCTAAGTTAGTGAAGTGAAATGAGAAAAATATATACATAAAACTATTTTTTAGAAATAGAAAAAAGAACATTGGCATGTGCGTATGTATTCACCACGTTTGTTATGAAGCCCATAAAAAGCTCTGGTGCAACCAATTACCTTCAGAAGTCACATAATTAGTGAAATGATGTCCACCTGTGTGCAATCTAAGTGTCACATGATCTGTCATTACATAAACACACCTTTTTTAAAAGGCCTCAGAGGCTGCAACACCTAAGCAAGAGGCACCACTAACCAAACACTGCCATGAAGACCAAGGAACTCTCCAAACAAGTAAGGAACAATGTTGTTGAGAAGTACAAGTCAGGGTTAGGTTATAAAAAAATATCCAAATCTTTGATGATCCCCAGGAGCACCATCAAATCTAACATAACCACATGGAAAGAACATGGCACAACAGCAAACCTGCAAGAGACGGCCGCCCACCAGAACTCACGGACTGGGCAAGGAGGGCATTAATCAGAGAGGCAGCACAGAGACCTAAGGTAACCCTGGAGGAGCTGCAGAGTTCCACAGCAGAGACTGGAGTATCTGTACATAGGACGACAATAAGCCGTACGCTCCATAGAGATGGGCTTTATGGCAGAGTGGCCAGAAGAAAGCCATTACTTTCAGCAAAAAACAAAATGGCACGTTTTGAGTTTGTGAAAAGGCATGTGGGAGACTCCCAAAATGTATGGAGGAAGGTGCTCTGGTCTGATAAGACTAAAATGTTACTTTTCGGACATCAAAGAAAATGCTATGTCTGGCACAAACCCAACACATCACATCACCCGAAGAACACCATTCCCAAAGTGAAACATGGGGGTGGCAGCATCATGCTGTGGGGATGTTTTTCAGCAGCCGGCACTGGGAAACTGGTCAGAGCTGAGGGAAAGATGGATGGTGCTAAATACAGGGATATTCTTGAGCAAAACCTTGAGGCTAGGACGGAGGTTCACCTTCCAGCAGGACAATGACCCCAAACACACTGCTAAAGCAACATTTTAGTGGTTTAAGGGGAAACAAGTAAATGTGTTGGAATGGCCTAGTCAAAGCCCAGACCTCAATCCAATAGAAAATCTGTGGTCAGACTTAAAGATTGCTGTTCACAAGAGCAAACCATCCAACTTGAAGGAGCTGGAGCAGTTTTGCAAGGAGGAATTGGCAAAAATCCCAGTAGTAAAATGTGGCAAGCTCATAGAGGCTTATGCAAAAAAAAAAAAAAAAATAACATCTTCAAAGTTGTGGGCATGTTCTGTAAATTAAATGATGCAAATCCTCAAGCAATCTATGGTAATTCCAGGGTGTGAGGCAACAAAACACGAAAAATGCCAAGGGGGTGAATACTTTTGCAAGGCATTGTATGTGATATATATCAGTATCTTTTTAAGAAACTAAGAGAATAGGTTCTTTCTTGTTGTCTAGGCCTATGAATGTTATAAGTCCATAAATATTGACGTATCAAGGCACTTTTAGACATTATCAATCTCTGCATACCACAGCTTTTATTGAACAACCAGCAATAGAGGCAATTGCTCACCACCCAAAAAAGAGCCCAACACCTGAGGTCTCCCAGGACCCCTCCCAAGGGACATCAGGAGCCAGCCCACAAATATGGGTACATCATAAAGTGAGCATGCGCCCCTGCACCGCCACAATGGGAGGGATGGATGTATTCTGACATGTGCTCATTCCTGACTCAGTGCCAGGAGCATGAAAAAATAGTTTTATTAACTCCAGCCCTCCAGGCTCCACCCGACCAAATCAAACTAAAAATTACTCTCCAGCTCGTAGCCAGGTCAAAAGCCCCTTCCCCATGCAGTTTCCATGGCTTTTTTACATTTACATTTTACATTTATCAGTGAAGTACTAATTCTTATCATTATATATATATATATATATATATATATATAAATATATCAAATAACTATTAACTGTAATATAATATTTTTGTAAATAGAAATTAGAGGAATTATTTCTACAGTGGAAACGGAACAGATGCTGAATTATATTCTATTATATTCTATGAAGAATCAAAACAGAAACTGCAGAGTTCTGAATTATAATGTAATTTTATGTCAGTCAGTGACAATTAGTGTTTTTTAAACTAGACAAGAGACATCAATCAGGGAAATAAGTCCTTGGTAACCAAATTCATCATCATTACTTCCAGGTGTTCAGGAACATATGGTAGATGAAGGACGCTAACACATAATTCTCATATTTCCAGCTTACAGTATGTATGAAGTGTGCAAGGTCATAATATACTTGAAAATAAAATAAAACAAATAGCATATAAACCAATTAGTATACCATCAATGTGTGTGTGCACTCAAGAATGACAAAAAATATCAAAAGTTATTTAAACTAAATAATCCCAAATGGAGTAAATATCAAGGCTCAGTGCAGCACTGTAGTCCCACGTTCCCCATCATGTATCTAAAAGAACATATTTTAAACATTACATAACTTCTATGTATGAAAAATAAATGGTCTATAGTGAAGAAAAGTTACATTAAAGTGAAACTGATTTGCTTGTCCTGAACATGATAAAGACCTTAAAGAAACAATATGTACTCTCATAAAATGGTGATTTATTACCATTTCTTTGAATAAAGAATTAGCAAAGCAAACACACATAAATGGTTCTCTCAATGGATTACTGTTGTTTGGGAAAAAACGTAACAACTGTGTAGTATGCAATAAAACAACATCAGCAACTATGTAAACTATGAGCAAAATATAATTTTAGAGAATTTCTAAAACTTCTCAGACTCTGATTGTGTCATGGAAGCGACCATCCTGGACACCATCATTGTGGCTTTCATCTTAGACTGCTACATTCCGTGGAGACTAGGGTGTTATCTTACTGGATTTTTCATTTCTATTTCAAGTGGCTATTCAGAATGGCAGTCTTTCATTAAAACTGATAGCTTACTTCCATTGCTTTCCAATGTCTAATCCCATTAATAACAAATGCCTGCTGCCATTAATGCGACAGTGAAACTGAAATATTGATTTTAAACTTTCTAAAATTAGTTTCACATATACTGTACTTTACAGGTATGTCCCAGCTTTTTAAGTTAATCTGTAAAGAATAATTTAAATCAGAAATTCTGAAACCATAGTTAACTTGCACCAGTGGTCTGCAGCCTTCCTTTATTTGCAGCATGAGACCCAGGGGCTTCTGAATGACATCAGGTTTCCCTACCTCAGCAAATAGACGCCCCCTTGCTATGTCCCCAGCCTATGAGTCCTACACACACATACAGTGGTACCTCTGTACTCGTTTGCTTCAAAAGACATTGGATTTGGTATTCAACAGATTTTGACAAGTAAAAATTGCTTTGCCACTTGTCCTGCTTGCTGTATTCTGCATCCTGTCTCTCCAGGAAGTTATATTACTGTGACATAGAGCAGCTTGTGCTTACAAAACCAAAGAGTAGCTGGTGCTTACAAGAACCAAAGTGTAGATTGGGCTTACAGGATCCAAAGAGTAGCTTGTGCTTACAATGACCCAAGAGTAGCCTTTGTTCACAAGAACCCAATAATAGAATGTGCTTACAAGTAACCCAGAGTAGCCAGTGCTTACAAAGTTTGAGATGACCTGCTTTTCCGCAGGCTGAATCAGAGGAGGTGTGTTAGAAGGCAAGAACTTCCCAGTTATAAAATTAAAGTCCTCCAGCATGTTGTCCTCCAAACCTGGAGGATGAGCAGGAGGACTGACCATTATTAACAGTTCTTTTTCCTACAAACATTTTTTTTTACACTGGGGTCAAATACGTTGATCGTCCATTTAATGAAGAACTGCCTAGTTACTCAGGCTTCGCTGTTGGCCGTCCACATTACACTAAACTTGCTTTATCACATTTTCTTTCTTGAAAGCTGGTGGGTTATAACTGTGATAGACTAGTAGATGCTTAAATTTAAATCCCCACTAGGATTCACACACACACCACAGTTAGCATGTCCTTCATCTGCTTGTGCCCTGGCAATGCCTTCTCCACTTAAGTTCTGATTTTGGCATTTTATTCCAAAATAAACCAGTCTATTCACAACTGAAAACTTGTAGGGGAATAAAACCTAAAGGTGTCAGAAGTTTCTTTGTTGGCACTGGCTTCCTCTCCATGCCTCACCACACAGTGAATGCTAGTTTTATTTTTAAAATGATCAAACTAACCATGACTGGCTTCACAGCTCTCATCACTTGTTGCAGGCTTGTATTTTAACAGATCGCCATGCATTTTCTCACAAACTATTGCCTTAGAAATTCTATCACTAATTGTTTTTCATTAAATAAAATTTACTATAATTTTGACCTCCAATGTTTGTGACCTTTGCTTAGTCACAGTCTCCACACATCTAGCCATACTGGCTCCTTTAATTGCTTCCTTATTTTTCAAAATCATAGAGACCATTGTTCTAGGAATTTGTTCTGACTGAACATAGCCTAATAGTGGAGGATATTATGTCTCTGGGCAAGTCCATGGACCTGGATGTGAGTAATGAAGACATTGAAGAGTTAGTGGAGGAGCACAGATAAGAGCTCAACACTGAGGAGCTGCATAAACTTTAAAGGGAGCAGCAGCAGAAATTGGCTGAGGAAATGTCTTCAGGTGAAGGGAGGAAACACCTAGTGCACTGGTAAAATGTGTATCACCCTATCAAGTCTCAGGCAAGCTGATATGTGGACTTGTTTAATGATCAAACAATGTCTTACTTCAGAAACATTTTGAAACATAGGCAGAAGCAAGTTTCTCTTGATAAGTTCCAAGTGAAACTCCCTACACCAGAGTCTCCAGCAGGGTTCAGCGGTGTTAAGAGACATAAAACAGAAAGAACCACTGTGCAAGTCCCTGGTCTTGTTGCAAAGGCACAGAAGTACACCACTGAAATTGTACTACTTATAATATGATGAGTATACTTATAAATAGTACACCTAAAAATAGCCACGTTTTTAGATTTCCTGACCTCAAAAATGCTGTTTTAAAAGAAAAATTGTATTCAGTTACAGCCATCCATTATTTATTTAGCAATGATTCATTAATGCATAGTAAAAATGGTTTAACTGTACTTCAGTTGCAATTGTACACTATTATTATTATTATTGTTAATGCTTCAATGGGTTTATCACTGAAAAGCGTACATTTTGTCTAGCTGTTTTAAAGGTGCTATCATTGCAAGACACTTATTTTATGATATCGAGCAACACCCTATTTTTATCTGATACTAGTTGCAGAACTTGCGGAGACAATAGTAGCGTGGAAACAAAAAGAGCGAGACATATCTGACAGAGGAGAAACTGTCAGAAAATATGATTATGTTATTTAACTTAAAATGTATCTGTCACCCCCACATCAAGATGTTGTTTTTTGAGTAAATCTTAAATAGCATGAACAATTAACTTGTATGTGTCATTTGATTCTGAAGTTAATCATTTCTGAGATAATCAGCATTTAGTCTCATATTCTTATGAAAATGAACAGCTTCTGAATACTAGTAAGCTGCTCGGATGTGTTAATCAGGATAGCAGTTCTCTTGTCTCAGAAATATTTTACTGTAAAGAGATACAGCTAATAAAATGTATAGACAGTTTTAAATGTTCTTTAAGATTAAACCAACTTTTAACCTTTATGGTGTGAGTTTCAGCAAAGGGTAAAATATACCCCCGAACATTTCAATTGAGCAAAGAGGAACACATTTTTAAAAACATATACATTATTTGTTAGTGTTATTATTTCATAATAATGGCAGCAGCTTAAGTAAAATGTTCATATATTAGATATATAGATACTGCCCCTATTCTCTGGAACTCCTTGCCTCGCTTCACCAGACTATCCTCCTGCCTTAAATCCTTCAAAACATCAATAAAAATGCACCTCTTTAAAGAAGCCTATAACCCTCCTCCCTAACATACTCAGCACTACTCTCTCCATACTGTACCACATACAAACTTCAACCTTTAGATTGTAAGTCTGTGAGTTTCAATCCTGCAAGGTGCTTTAGGGAAAGCGCTATGGACACCGGATTCAAAGCTCAAAGACAGTGCCCTCCATTCATTGCAATGTGTGAATCTTGAACTTGTCATTGCCTTTAACTTAAATTATGTATAGCGCTACGGAATATGTTGGCGCGTTACAAATAAACAATGATAATAATAATAATAATAATAATAATAATAATAATAAAAGCATATATACTACAGAACAAAGACATGATGTTTCACATGATGGAGAAGAACAGTGACATGATGGGAAACCACATCCCAGGATATATTCTGTGATTGGCTTGATTAGCTGACCATGGGATGATGGGTAAAAATAAGCAATTGATAAGAGAGGAGAAAGCAGGGGATCCATGGAACAGGGTAAGATAACCATAACATAATTTGTTGTTATTGTTCAGTTCTTCAGACATGTCAAGCTCTATGTGACCATATGGACGCAGCACATCAGGCATATTTGTGTCTGTTTGTGCTCATCCATATGGTTTTCTTGGCAAAGATACTGGATTGGGTTGCCAGCTCCTTCTACAATAGGATGCGATTTGTCCGATCTCTCTGCTATGACTTGCCCATCTTGGGTGACCCTACATGGTATAGCTTAGTTTCACAAGCCCCTTCACCACAACAAGGTAGCGATCCAGAAGTTATCAATCATTATGTAATCTTTAATTTTTCAATATGTTGTTAGATTACATAAAAAGCTCTAGTGAAATAAATACCATATGTTTTTCATCAGTATGTACACATATAGAAGGGGGTCAGGAGTGTGCCTGTTTGACATCATACAGTGGGCTGCCTGATCTACAGTATAGAAAAAAACTAGGCAATTAACTATTTTGCAGCATACATCTCTTTGTAGATTGTCTTTTACAGTCTATGGCCCCTATTTAATTGTCCAATTCTAAATTACATGAGCCTGTAATGGAGCATGTAAATGTTACTGATATTGCATTGGATACGTTCAGCTACTCGCATTACAATTGCCAGTTACAGGCTTAAAATCACTGAGATTGTCAAAAAAGTAACTCCATCCTATCTCCTCCTATGATGTTTCAAGCCCATAAATTTTACCAGTGCTAAAGACGCAAAATCCATATTTTATTACAAAAAATTCAACAACCCCGCAATTACCTTCAAACCTGTAAATAGCAAATGTATAAAAAAATTATACGAGTACTAAATGGGACCCGCAGGTGGGTTAGCACTGCAAAAGTAAATAAACATACATTGTTCTGAAAAATACTGGGAAAACAATAAAAAGCATTAGAATTAATTGCACAACAGTCTCAAGCTGGCAAACCTGAAATGAAAAAAAAATGTTTTTAATGTTTTATTTCCATGTTTTATCGATCCTGGGAATCAAGGAGTTAATACATATCATGTAACCTGCATGGACTAGAACCATTAATTTATTGATTTTTATTGATTTCTACATTTCTGGATTGCAAGTCCAATTGCAAATCGTACTTCTAAACACAAACTGATTGTAGCCTTATTTAATTCGGGGCTTGCAACTCGATCACATATCAAATGTCTGAGATTGAGTTGCGGGCTCCATTTGATCTCCATTTGTGATGCTATTGAATTTGGCAAGGACGCAAGTTATGGTCCGATAGCGAAAATCGCAAACCATGCCGTCCTATGTAGCATTTCCGGGCCTGAACATGTTCAATTAAGCAAGCCCGTAACTCCCTAGATAAAAACAGCTAATAGAAATGGAGCCTGTCAGCGATTCGGGCGCCGATATGTGATCAGACCGGCATGCCATCAAATCCAACCCCATGATGCAGAGGTCCCAATCGGGACCGCCACAGGGTCCCCACATTAATCCCTTGCTGCAGGGGTCCCAATCGGGACCTCTGCAGCATTTCAAATTTGAAATGCTCCGCTACGGGTCCTTAAAGGTCCTGTGGCACACAAATAGTTAAACCCTGTTGCGGAGGTACTGTAAGTACCCCCGCGGTATCTAGCATTAACACCCCCCATGCAGCGGGGTCTTCATCCGGACCCCAGCAGGGTCCCTTCATTAACCCTTGCTTCAGGAGTCCCGATCATGACCCCTGCAGCACTTAAAAATTCCAATTTCCTGCTTTGCAGGTCCTTAAAGGTCCTTAAATGACCTGTGCTAGAAATTCTAATAAACCCATGTCTAAAATTCACTCCATCACTCATGGGGCTTTATACAGACCCCCATGAGCCTCTTATTAACCCCATCAGTTTCATAAAGGTCTATATAGACCCTTATGGGACAATAACTAACGCTCACTTTAACACTATAAGTGCCTTGGGGGTCCTCCAGGACCTTAATTACACTAAGTCTAAGCACTACCCTACACTACACTATTCTCCACCAATAAACGGATAATTCTAAATGACCCCCTCTAAGTAATTAACCCCCCCTTTAAGTAATTAACCGTATTTAACCCTTACCATACCTAATTAACCCTATCACTAACCACTTAACCCTATCTAGACCCAGTTATTACTAGCTAGTCCTACTTAACCCTAACTTACCTAATTAGCGCTAACTGTACCTATTTAACCCTAATTGGACCTATTTAACCCTAATTGGACATAGTTACCCCTAACTGGATCTTTTTGACCCTTACTGGACCTAGTTAACCCTAACTGGAACTAATTGCCCCTAACTGGATCTATTTAACCCTAACTGGACCTTATTTAACACTAACTAGACGCAATAAACCCCTACCCTATTAACCCCTATCCTACCCAATTAATCCCTATCCTATTCTATGAACACCCCTCTACCCTACCCTATTAACCCCTGCACTACCCACGTAGCCCCCTAATAAAATCCCTAAAACCCCACTAAGTACAAAAAATAAAAACACCCACATTACAGAAAATAAAGAGACCCCACTAAGTACAAAAAATAACAAATGATTAACAGAAAATAAAAAAACACTACAGAAAATAAAAAAAGCATTACAGAAATCAAAACTTACACATAAAATAAAAATCACTACCCAAAGAAAAAAAACTTACAACCTGTTGAAAGAAAAGGGTTAATTAGTCCACCTGGCCAAAATGCCCCTCCAGCGGTGTTCATCGATGCCCTGGCTTCAGTTTTTTGTGCCAGGAAAGGCCCTTTCAACAATTTCCCGACGTCCTGTAACACCTGCAAAACAAAATAAATATTACAGTAAATAAAGATATCCTGACACCCTGTAATAAAAAAAAGGTTAATAGTCTACTGACCTGGCCAAAATGCCCATCCAGCAGTGGCCATCGATGCCCTGGTATTTTATTTTCTGCTTTTTTATTTTCTGTAGTTAATCCTTTGTTACTTTTTGTACTTAGTGGGTTTCTTTTTCTGTAATGTCTGTGTTTTTATTTTTTGTACTTAATGGTTATCAGTTTATTGGGGTGAATAATAGTGTAGTGTAGGGCAGTGCTTAGACGTAGTGTCATGAGGGTGCTGGAGGACCCATGTGGCACTTATAGTGTTAATGTGAGGGTTAATTATTGTACCATAAGGGTCTATAATTATAGGGACCCTCAGCAGGACATTTTAATTTTTAAACGCTGCAAGAGTTAATGTGAAGACCCTGCAGGGGTTCCGATGGGGACACCTCCATCGTGGGGGTTTAATTTAGGAGTGGGAAGGGTTAGGAGCAGTGTGGACATTTTAGGGGAGCATAGGTAAGGGCTTTTAAATCCCTTGCGAGTATTCCTTGGTACCATTAACTTTTGGTTCGAGTTTTGCCATTTACGTGCTTGACAGATGGCTTAGCAAGGGGGAATCGGAGAAATTGAATAGCGATTTGCAATTTTAGCCTTGCGAAATTAAACAGATCAAAGGCTTCGAGGGCATTAACTTGCAATTTTAAAAATCGATATGAATCGCAGTTCAGAGCCGGTATCTCCATTGGAGCCCCCAAGAAGTTGCCAATTGAATAGCAAAATAACTTGCGACCTCCATTTGCGAGCAGGGATCTCCAAAATGGCTCAGTTGAATGAGGGTCCATGTTTTACAGACATCAAGATGACAGTCTAATTTATTATTCACTCTGTCTAAAGTGTAATTTACAGGCTTATTTAATTGATCATAAACATGCCCTGAAATGCTACGTACGGGTTCATGGTTTGCGTGTTGGGGCTGTGAGCATGTAATTGCAGGCTTGAGTCAATTAAATCTATATATATATATATATATATATATATATATATATATATATATGTGTGTGTGTAAAAAAATAGTAATCATAGCCAAATTAGAATTAAATAGAGGCTAATGTGTTTAAAGAGTGGTGTTCACATCTTAAAAGGAACTTGGAAACACTTTACAATTTGTTACACTAGTGCGTATTTTGTTAATGTAACCAAAATATGTAACTTTTTCATTTTGGTTCTATATAAAATCTAATCTTCAAAGTAAAAATTGTGAAGTATATTATTGCAGTAAAGAGAAATATGAGCATTTAGAGAGAGCTTTTTGTCCATTTCGGATCTGATGGAATAAGCCAATGAGCGCAAAGAATCTTTTGGGTGCAGAGAGTCCTGCTTACGAACAGGTTAACTCAACCAATTTGATGTAAAAGCTATCACTGCATCATTTTTGTATAACTATAAAACAGTGATTTGGAGATTAAAAAAAAGATTTTACACATTTTTATTTGACTTTTAATTGATGGGGCAGGACAGTTTTTTTATGATGGGGCAGGACAGTTTTTACGACTTCAGTCATCATTTAATTATTTATGTCTATAAACAATGAGATTGTTAAAGCTAGGGCCATTGTAACAATTCTAGCAAATATCGTGTTTATTGTCATGAATATGTGTGTGTCTGGCCACCTAATATATTGACAGATACTATATGTTACTGCTATTATTATACTATTAATAGTAATTAGGTTTATACATGCCATTGAGGACATGGTTGATTTATTGTATTACCCCTTGCTAATCACCTTATTCTTCAGTGTGATTTAAAACCAAAATAACATTTTAGGAGCAGGATTTTTTACACATTAATGGCTTTTAGTGCATTTTACTCAATTTACTGAGGAGTTAGTTTTTGCAGTGTTCTGAGTGAATCAAGACTCCCACAGTGACATAAATGTGCCTCCTTCAGAGAATGTTTCAACAAATCTCTGAGACTTGGAATGTAGTTATGAATAGAGTATTGTATTGTGGAACATATATTGAAAAAAAGCCAGTTAGTTAAATGTCAGTCTTTCAATGTTGTTTATCTCTTTGACTGCATTTATGCTCAGGGATGTAGAACTACATTAACTAACATGCATCCTGGAGGCCATTTTGAGGCCCTGCAATGCTTATTATGTTCAAAGACCCCCACACCCCACCCAGCCTACACACACAAACACCCAGATCCAATGTTTTAGGCTACAGTTTGGTCCTGGTGGGCCACACACATGCCTGGATTTTAGGATTTCCTTTCTGTGCACAGGTGGGTCAATCAGCATGACCAAAGAAGCAATAGTCTCACCTGGGTGCAGCAGGCATATCATCAAATCCAGGCCTTTGTGCAGCCCACCAGGACTGAACTTGGACAACCCTGGTCTAGACTAAACACATAGGGCTCCATTACAAACTTTCATGCAGGTATTTATGATTCAAGTTCATAATTAACTTCCAAACCTATCTATTCCAATACATCTAAATTGCAGCACTGAATTGGCTAAACTTAGCTGTGTTATAAATTTATGGTTAGCTGTTTTGATAGAGACCCCCAGCAGCATGGGGGTTCATTTTAGGTGCAAGGCGTTCCTTTAAAGGTTTTAAGCTTTAGAGGCTGGGATTGTTGGGCAGAGACAGTGTACTGTCTCTTTAACTGCTGCTACAGCAGGAAGCAAAGTCTTTAAAAGCCTTTACAACTGGTCTTTGGTACCCATTATGTTTTTTTAATTTTTTGTTAATTAGGACACTACCCTAGTTTTAGTGAGGCCAACATTTTTATTAGCATAGGGTTTAGTTGTCAAAGTAGGGCTTTACGTACACTCAATAACTTGCGTGAGGACCATTAACTGCAGTTGGAATAGACTTTGGGTAATCAAAATGATCTAACATCATAAAACAAAATAAAACAATACCATATGAAACAATATGTAACAATTAGTCATTGACTGATCTACACCACTTCATCAAGTTGCTTTTCCCATGTATCTTTTCTGACGTTCCTTCGTCCCCCAAAGCCCCCAATCCCCCCCAATGTATCACAAATAGTTTTTTGGGTTTTTTTTGTTAATTTTATTTTTCCCTCCCAATAAAGAGCTAGGGGACACCTCTCACAAATCCATCACACTGGTTTAATCCCCAAATATTTAATCCCCGAACACCCAGTGCCCCCAAATCTCCAAAAACTTGTTTATCATGTCTGCTAACAAGACAATTAAATAGATTTTCTATTCTATCAGTTGAAAGTCCAGAACTCTAGACTTCCAATTTCTTGCAATGTGACTTTTTGCTGCCAGTGTTATGAACTGGAGCAATTTATTTTGGGAGCAGGTGAGGACCCCAATAGGAATCCCCAAGAGAAACGTTTCCATGACCGGAGCTATGTGGGTCCGAAAAATGTCAGAGGCTTATTGTGCCAACTTGCCCCAATGTTGTTGTACCCGAGGGCAGGTCCACCAGATGTGTAAGAATGAACCCACCTCTGGGCAGCATCTGTAGTAGTTAGGGCTTTCCAAATTTTTCTACTTGGTTAACTTTTCAGGGGTAATATAAGTCCTATGCAAGACTTTTATGGATGTCTCAAGAATACTGTGGTTCAGTGAACCCCTAAAAATATTAGACCAGGACACCTTCTATTTCTCTGGTTCCCACTGCACTAACCTATTGTTTTCCCAATCTTTTATATTTTCTCTTTAATACACTTAGTGGGAGCGTTAAATATTTTGTAGAGTTCGCCTACACACCTTAAGTGAGCGGTGAGTCCCTGCAAATTCTAGAAAAACAATTTAGCTCAAGCTTGCCCCTAGACTTGACAATTGTGTATATGAAGTGCTTCAGTCTGCAATAATTATAGTGCTCAGTTAGTGGTAGATCATGTATATCTTATTGCCTCAAAGGATACAATCTGTCCTTCTTTCAGCCATGAGTCAAGCTTATGTAGTTTCTTTGACCGCCACCAATGTTGCGAGAGGATGCTGTCTTTCAGAGCAAGGGTGAGCCTAACCATTGGGTTTGAGGGGTTTCTTAAAGTAGGGGGGAGATCATTCAATGAGGTAACTGTGTCCCCCAAGAGGGGATGCATACTCTGATTCTCAATGAAAATCTACGCTGGTTGATGATGTGTGGAATGCGCTATCGATAGAAATGATAGGTTTATTTTTTGTTGTTTTTTTTCTACATTTCATATACAAAAAAAAAAAAATAATACAAAATACAACACAAATACATATATCACCATAAATTACAAAACCACATGCATTCAAAACATACATTCATTCAAAGGAAACCTTATCTTATTCTGTTTATTATCTGTCACGGAAGTGAGAAGGGAGAAGAGTGAACAGCACTCCAGATACTAGCCTTGGGAAGGAAAAAGAGGAAAAAAAACACTTTCACTCCAGAAGAAATTAAGCCGATTGGTTTAAATCGATCATATTTTTACAATATAGGTCCCATATATACCATTTAGAGACCACTTTTTTATTTATCATGATCCTTAAGTTGCTATTTTTTATTAGCTCTCTATTATAACTTATTGTATTTGAAATTTCACTCCATGTGGGAATTTTTAAATGGTTCCAGTATTTTATCAAGTGATTTTATCACAAGCAGGATGTGTGAAGTCAGGTGTTTCTCCTGAGGGGCTAACTGGTCCAATCCTTGATGAAATAGTACTAACTGAGCTGAACATGGGATTTCTTTACTCAACATCACATATAGATGTTTACAACATATCTTTGACATTATGTTTACCTTATCACATTCCCACTACGCATAATTAAATGTGCCATTTAGTCCACACCCCTTCCAACATAGAGGGGAGTGATCTATTTTAAGTATACTCAATGATACAGGTACCCAGTACCATCTATGTGTCATTTTAAAGAATAATTCCCGATATTCAACCTTTATAGATGAATCTTTTATTAAACAAAAAGTTTTAGACCAGGAGTTATCATCTAATGTAAAATTAGCTTCCTGTTCCCATGTGTTTATGCTCTTTGATTTAAAGAACTTGAAATCTGACAATAAAGTGTTCCTTATTTTTGAGAGTATATGAATGTCAGTTCCTTTCATCATCAGTTCTTCTAATTCAATTTTTTTTCCATATTCCTAATATTGTAACCCCGTTTTTTAATACTTTATACCAGTGATGATATGCTAACCAAGAGATGTTTCTCTCGCCATATTTACTTTGCATCACTGGTAGAGTTAATAAAGATCCACCTTCAAATAATTCGCCAATTCTATAGATCTTTAATTTTGTTCAATTTATCAGCTCAGGTTTACTCCTATTTTCCTTAGGATTAATTTGAAATTAACTGGGGCATCTAAAGATGGCATATGGATCCAATTCCTTTTAAGTCTATTTTTAAACCAAAATGTAATCAACGAGATTAGACCTTTTGCGAAATTCTCCAATGAAAGCCATTAATATAATATATAATTTATGGCAGAATCTCGCAATATCTGAGTCTCTATGTCTCTCCAGACCGTATTTCGATTTATAAAATTCCATCCACATATATGGGAAATAGCAATCGAATCATGTAGATCTTTAATGGACGGAGAGTCCAAACCACCCTTAATTACTTGCTATGTCCTTTTTTATTCGGGATCTTTTATTATTATACTAGCGACTTGTCCGTCAAAAATGATGGGGCAATAAAATTGTAAGGCAGGTAATGCTGTTTGCCCCTGACATTAACTGTTTTGGTGGTCTGAGATCCTTTGGCGCTTATTGCAAGCCTCTTGGTTGGTGTATTTTTTGTTATCAGAGGGGCTTTTGCTGTCATTGTAAGGTCCGTTTGGCTCTTATTGCGAGGCTGTCCTCTGGTGTAGTTTGTGTCCTATGAGCACCGTTGGCGCTCCTTGTGAGGCACGCGGTGAAGGCCTTTGGCGTTTATTGCAAAAGTGTTTTCTTTTGTGTATATGTAGGTTTTCATAATAATTTATTAATTAATGAAATCATAAATTAATATACTTTACATATTGGTAATTAATATATGCAGCAAGGAATGTGCTGAAGAGCTAACAATCTGTTTTGATGTTCCTGCAGCATCCAATGTCGATTTGTTGTTTACCTGAGGTGTAAGTGTCAGCAATGTGTGCAGTGTAAATAGGCTGCGTGTGTGAGGGTAAGCCATTAGTGTAGCTGTGTACTAACGCATTCTGTAAGTTAGTGTTGTCAAATCTCGGCAAATGTGTATGTGGTACACGGTTTTCTCTTGCTTAGGGGATTTTCTAGTGTTTAAACTCGGTAAATAGTACTTAAATTGAGGTGTAACCTCACTTCCAGATGTCCTGGGTGCCCCCCCTTGCTGTGGGTAAGCTTTTTATTTTTGTGTGTATTTAGTCTTTTTTTAATGTTTTCCGCTGTGCGCGGTTTGGCTGTTTTTTGTTTGTTTTTTTTCATAAAGTTTTTATTGACACATTCACAAGACAAGCACATTTGAAAACAAGGAGAGACGCGCAGGTCCCCCACACTTTAGGATTTTCATCGTATACATTTGTGCTAGCCCAAGATAAAATACATATGTCAATTCCGTGTGTCACCCTCCGCCTTTTTCCTTTTTCTATTATTAAGATAGTCTATGCATGCAACCTATAACAGGTTAGGTAAGTTAACCGTGCTTAAATGCTCTATCTATGTCTCGCATGTGCTAGATATCCTGCTATGGTTACTTATTTCAGAAATTAAAACAATTTTAACTAACAAAAATATAACATAACACAAATTAACGTGTGCCTTTCAACATTATGTTTTACAGAAATTGCTTA
Source organism: Discoglossus pictus (assembly GCA_027410445.1). Taxonomy (NCBI): domain Eukaryota; kingdom Metazoa; phylum Chordata; class Amphibia; order Anura; family Alytidae; genus Discoglossus; species Discoglossus pictus. Next base: position 202,912,760 of record CM050163.1, on the reverse strand, counting down.
CTACCTTTCTTACCGTCCACGTCCGCAGCGACCTCAAACGAGGTACCATGGAGAGCCCTGTCCCGGACCGTACCAGCTATTATCTGCCTCCCCCTCTCGATCAGTGCACTACCGTCAGTGTATCTGGAATGAGTGTTCCGTCCCGCTCCAGTCACCCCATATTTCCTTATAAACAGCCACCGTATTGTTTAAAGTTGCCGTCATATGTTCAAATGTCATAATAAAGTTGAATTTGTTAATGACTGAGTGGATATCTAGTGTATTCTTCCGCCAATTTCCTGCCAAACTGCTTTTAGCCGCCAACATGATAAATTGAAGCCACTTATTTTGGTGAATACGTAAGTTTTGTACTGGAAGCCCTAGGAGACATGTTCCCATCTCGGGATGTATTTTTGTTTTAAGTGTATTAGAGGCCAGTTCGGCCACCTTGTGCCACAATGATTGAGCAATTTGGCAGTCCCACCAAATATGGCGGAAGGAACCTCCTGTGATACAGCCTCTAAAACACTCAGGAGAGATATTAGGGTCCATTTTGTGTAGCCTGTCTGGCGTGTAATAGGTTCTAAATAAAACTTTGGCTGATGTTTCCATATGGCTAAAGTATCCGGAGCCTTTTGTCAGTTCCAGGCTAATTTTGGACCACCTACTCATGTCCCATTCTACTCCCAAATCCTGTTCCCATTGCTTAACATGCTTGGGCTTGCTAGCCATGTCATTAGAGTTGGATATAGTGTACAGTTCCCCCAATATTCCCCTGGTTAGTGGGGTTTTATTGCATATTAGTGTGAACCAAGTTGAACTTGGCGGGCCCCATTTACGGAGTTTAATGGTAAGATTGTGGCGAATTTTGTTGTAGTTGAAGTATTCTCTGGGTGGGAGATTGTACGTTTCCATAAAACTCCCAGTATTTAGTACTGCACCCTCTCTAACCCAGCTTCCAAACCTATCTAACTTCCGTGAGATCCACCAATCTTTGGAGAACGTACCCATCTCCTCAAGGGTGCCTGGGGAAGGGAGTGTAGTGGTTAGCAAAGAGATATTGGGGCTTAGCTGTCTACTGATGTTAGCTCTTTCCCATTCCCTCAGAGACAGGGCTATCATCAGGTTGTTTCGAGCCAGCTTTAAGGGCAACGGGGAAGAAGGGTCCCATATAAGAGTATCCCATTTTAATGGTGCAATTTGGTGGTTTTCTACAAAGACCCAAAGTGGCTGGTGCTCTGCCGAATGCGCCTGAGGCAAGAAAGAAATCTGGGCTGCCCTGAAGTATTTAAGGAGGTCGGGACAGCCCAAGCCTCCAGAGGATCTTCTCCTCATCATAATTGCTTTCCTTATTCTAGGGTGCTTGTAATTCCAAATAAATCTGAATATTGCATTTTGGAAGCTGGTCAAGTCTCTCGTATGTACCTGAATAGGCAGAGTCCTGAAAAAGTACAGGATCCTGGGGAGAATATTCATTTTTATTGCATTTATCCTCCCCGACCAAGAGAGATGATACTTATTCCATTTCAACAAGTCCTGATTCAGGGACTTGTATAGCGGAATATAGTTGGACTGATAAAGACCAGTGATCTCCGGAGTAATTTTAATACCTAAATAATTTATATATTTTTCTGGCCAATCAAAGGAGTACTGGGATTTGAGAGTATCTCTCAAGGCCTGCGGAGCCTGAGCCAAGATCGCTTCCGTCTTGTCTATGTTAATTTTGAGCCCCGAGATGAACCCAAAGGACTCCATCAGGGACATCAAGGCTGGTAGTGAGTGAATTGGGTTCGTAAGTGTGCACAGGATGTCATCGGCAAAGAGGCAACATTTGAACTGATGTAGGCCTACATTTATCCCTGTTATTAAGGCGCTATTCCTAATAGCCTGAGCCAATGGCTCAATGGCTAGCGCGAACAGGAGGTGGGAAAGGTGGCCGCCCTGTCTTGTGCCTCTTTTAATGTTGATGAGTGTGTGATCAGCCCCTGGAATGCTGATGTTTGCAGATGGATTATTGTAAAAAGACTTAATAACATTCACAAAATTACCCACCAACCCAAACTTCGACAGTGTGGCGTGCAGGTATGACCATTCTATGGAGTCAAAGGCTTTCTCCAGGTCTAGTCCTATTGTACATAAGGGGGTATTATCCTTTTTGGCTAAGTGAAATATGTTGAGAAGTCTTCTTATGTTATCCCCCGCCTGTCTATAGGGAATAAAGCCCACTTGGTCCTTATGTATCAACCTTGGCAGAAACTTTGCTAATCTGGTGGCCAATATTTTCCCAAGGATTTTCACATCCCCATTCAAGAGAGAAATGGGTCTGAAGTTTTTAGCCAGTAAAGGATCTCTACCCGGTTTGGGAAAGAAGATAAGACTCGCCTGATTGAGTTCGGGGGGCATGGTCTTCCCCTCCATAATATCCCTGTAAAGCTTTTGCAACTTTGGGGCAAGTGGATTATTGAATGTGGCATAGTAATTGTTTGTAAAGCCATCCGGGCCCGGAGCTTTACCTTTTTTCAAGGTTTTGATCGTTCTGCTTATCTCCTCTAGCGAGACTTCAGCATTTAACATATTTAAATCCTCCTCAGTGGCTGAAGGGAGGTCATAGGCGTTCAGGAATTCGAAAATTTGATCTCATCCTGTTTCATAGTAATTTCCCCCCTCGCGTCCCTAAGCTGGTGAATGCGCGCAGAGTTATTCCTAAAATTTAGTCTCCTGGCCAGCATAGGAGAGGGCTTGTTATTTTGACAGTAAAATTTATGTCTCGTTTTTCTAATGGCCTTCTCGGTTCTTTCTGCCAGAATGGTGTCTTATTCTCATCTGGTTCGATTTATGACATTTTGTGTTTCCCTGGTGAATTTACTCTGGTTTAACTTTTCCAACTTTTGTAATTTCTGGAAGAGTTTGTTTTCCTTTGCTGAGTAGTTTCTTCCTATATGCCGCCGAGATTTTTATGATTATCCCTCTAATGTAAGCCTTATGGGCAACCCAGGACCATCCTATTTCCGTCTCAGGGATATCGTTCAGAACGAAGAAGGTGTTAATTTCCTCATCTATTTGGGCCTGTATCTCTGAGCATGTGATCAACTTGTCGTTCAGACGCCAAGCGTGGATGTGGGGATTATTTTGGCTTAAACTTAATTTACAAGATATCAACGCGTGGTCTGACCATGGGCAGGGTAAAATTTGGGCATCTGATGCGCTATTGAACAGTGAGGAGTTGATTAACAAGGCATCAATCCTGGAGTATGTGTTATGTGTAGGGGAAAATAATGTGTATTGTCTTTCAGAAGGATGTAACCCCCTCCAGGCATCTATTAAGTCCAGTTCCTTAAGTAGGGCATGTATGACTTTAAGTTTTCTCGCATCCCTGGTGTACGAGGGTGTCCCTGACCTATCCAGGAATGGCTGAAGCGCCAGGTTTAGGTCCCCCCCTATGATAATTTTCCCTCTGTCCTCTTGCTTCAAGAGGTTCAAAAGTTTGATTAGCGTGTTGTGCGGATTAACCGTGGGGGCATATAAATTCACCAGGGAAACCTTAAGTTCAAGAACCGTACCTGTAATTATAAGGAAGTTACCCTCCTTATCCTTTACCTGCTTCTCTAGCTTGAAGGGGAGGTTCTTGTGAAGGAGAATGGCCATACCTGCTTTCGTGGTTTGTTGTGAACAAGTATAAAAATTTGGGTAATCCTTGTGGAGGAATTTCGGGACTTTATCTGATGCAAAGTGAGTTTCTTGCATAAAAATTATAGAGGGTTTGATTTTTTTATAAAAGAGGAAGGCTTTATGCCTTTTAAACGGGGAATTGAAGCCTTTTACATTATGCGTTATTATATTATGTGGGTGATCCGTCATGGTTGTCTGTTCACTAAGTGTGTAAAAGTCTCTAGAAAGTTACCCCACGCGGACCACTTTGCCTCGGCTCCCGTTTCCCATACCGGCCGGTCCGGGACATTCCCACCGCAACTCGCTCCAGACGCGGACGACTCCAGCCAATTCTTGATCCGCCAGGCACAAGCGGCATAACATGTAAAAAAACAAAAAACAGTATCAGTACAAGTTAGTATCTCAGTAATAAACCTACAATGACAGTGAGTCCTCCCTTGACTACTACATATAGTCATTCCGATAGGATTAAGGTAAGAGAACCTACCCCCCCTAATTATTCCTACAGGGAGAAAACTATCAATTAACATTAACCATAATAATATTAGCCATATCTTGGGCACTAAGCCCCTGGTTGTCATGAAACTTAGCTACCTAAGATAGCCACCCGGAGTAATCAATAAAATATATGCAATACTAAGCGAGTTAGAGAACAATATGAAAACAAATAGAAAAACATTTTAGAAAAACAATTTAACCCATTACCCACTGCTGGCTAAAGAGGTTTTATAAGAGTCAAGAAACCCTACATGAGTTAACATCTCCTTAAGTTAAGCCTGGCCTCTAGCCCCTATATGCTCCCGCTAAACATATGCACAAACCAAGATACAATACTGAGGTAGAGTCCGTAGTGTGCTCAATGTCCCAGCGTGTGCGAAGAGTCTGGAGAATCGGGTTTTCCTCTCTCCAATCCCGAGGTAAAGTCCAGCCTCTGTGGACAGTATGTAAAAACTCATAGAGCAAGAGTAAGAGTGTGGACCTGGAAAAAAATTTAGGATAAAGGGTCCTCCGTCGCCGCCTGCTCCCGATGCTTGACGTCCCTCACATGGTTGGAACTGTACTTTGATCTTAGAGGCAGCGGGTTCTCTGAACCCCTCCTGGTCTGCCTCGAATCCGCCTGAAGGAAGGAGCTTTCCTCCTCTGAATCCTCAGGCACGAGTCTCAGTCTGGTTAAAAGGCTTTGGCTTTCCTCCAGTGATAGCACCCTGAAAGATTTTCCTTTATATGTGAACAAAAGGGCGAATGGGAACCCCCATCTATACGGTATTTTATAATGGGAGAGTACTCTTAGTGTGGGTCTCATCTCCCTTCTGCAAGGTAGAGGGTGAAAGGCCCATATAAACTTGGATCTTAGTGCCGTCTGGACATACGATTTCCTTTCTTAATCTCGTTTCAGCTAGAATTAAATCCCTAGCTTTTTGCTGTGTAAATCTGATGATGATGTCTTTGGGTGTATTTTGGTCACTAGATGACCCCATCGCTCTGTGAGCTCTTTCTATTGTCCAATCTGATTCCTCGACCGATGGAAGGATCATGCTGATAAAGTCTCTAGAGTACTGCAAAACGTCCGTTATTTTATTGGGAGCCCCCCTTAATCTGATGTTATGTCTGCAAGATCTATTTTCCAGGTCCTCCACTTTGTCTTCCAGTATCTGGATCCTAGACGCATTCTGCAAGATATCTTGCTTATCAAGTGCTTGGGCCTCCACAATTTGGTCGGTGCTTTCCTCCAGTCCCTGCAGCCGTAGATCATCTACTGCGTGCTTGATTTCAGCTTGCATGATCTGCTTGATTTTGGACAGGGTGCCGTCCGTTAGTTCCATTTGAACTGGTTGTGAGCTCTGCGCCACCGCCTGGGCCGGCGAGTCCGGATGTTCCGAATTAGGACTCGGACTTGGGTTGCGGCTTGCCTCAGGTGGTTTGTAGAACTCCTGGATTCCCCTTCCAGTCTGTTTTTTTTGTATTTTGATAGTACTGCGACTTGCCATCTTTTAAGGAGGGTAGAGATTCAAGTTTAAGGACCTGGACCAGTCTGTTAGCTGGGTTAGAGGGTAATGGGTTGGTATAGTGCTAAAGTAGTTAATTACTCTTGGATGGCTTAGTGGCTGCCAGCCTCATGCACGCATGGGAGCCACGGTCAAGCTGCCCCCTGGGCGTGTTGATCTTCTCTGGCCCAGTGTCCTCTGGGGCATGACGAACGCCTTGAGTAAGGGAATTTGTCGTTCCTTTAATGCCTCTGAGATCACCAATCCCTGCCCCAGTGCTATATAATATGTGCTCCCAGGCTAAGGGCTCTTCATCCGAATTAAGGTTAGAGAAAAAAACTTCCTTGAACAGAAAATGCTTACAGATTAGTGCAGTTTGTGATTTGGATGCGCTATTCTTAGAGTGTCCACCGGGTGTCAGTGTTAGCACACTAGTGTCAGAGTCATGGAGACTTTCAACACCACATAGCAGGGCAATCCAGTCTTTTAGACAAACACGAGCTGCAGGCAAACTTTCTCAATCTGTTATTATTACATAGAAATCAAGTTGGGGCCTTTAAGCCTTATAGTGAGACCCTTAGCCAGATTGTAATGTCCTCTAGGACCATAACTTCTCAGAATCTTTTAATGTCCCACAAAAAACAAAGTCTGTAATAAAATATGGGAGGGTTCTGTGTTGCATCAAGCCTCTCTTAGCAGTATCTGCTTTCTCTGTCCTTTGGAGTGTTTTTAACTGTACAGGTCCCTGAGCTTTTGGGAGCCAAGAGTATTAAATCCTCACTTTAGTGCCCCTAGGTTTGCAGTGTTTTTAGTAGCAGCAAAGCTGTAATCTTTCCTGGGCCTCTCACACAGTCTCTTCTTGTTAGGGTGCAACTTGCAGCTTCTGTATCCCCAAACTTGATTTTTAAAACCAGCTGGGTCCTCCTGTGCACAATCCTGGTCATATATATCAATTTGGTGATAAATAAGTCACTTTATATATGGCCTTAAAAAAATTTTCAGCAGGAACACACATCCTCTTTCATATATTATAGCTTTGAGAGATAAGCTGCTGGGTCTTCTCTTAAAAAGTAATACAGTTTATTGTGTACCATATCTTTAGATTATTACACAGACTAGATCTCCAGTAGTATAAGGCAAAAAATTGCATAGGTTTGAAACAGACAGGCAATATGAGTCATTACCAACCTTAAGTAGGCATGTTGTTTATCAATGATTCAGAGTCTCCTGTGTTCTGGTTCAGCTGCAAATCTCAGGAAAAAAGTTGCCAAACTTGATTTTTAAAGCCAGCTGGGTCCTCCTGTGTGCAAATTTGTTGATTTGGTGATAGCGGTTTGGCTGTTTAAGGTCGTATTTTTGCGAGTACGTCATTTTATTTTTGTAATAAAAGTCCTGTGGCTTGTATTTTTTTGTGTAAGCCCGTATTTTGTCATTGCGTGTTAGACTGTTTGTTTTTTTCAAAGTCCCACTTCTGTGGCTGTTTGTAACCGCTTGTGAGGCGCCGTATAGCTTCCACCTCCGCAAATGCGGCCCCTCGCTTCGGGAGGCACGCAGTTCTTGCGAACTCGCTTTGGGAACTCGCAAATAGGGACAACGTTTTGTAGTTTTACAACTATTATATGTGATAGAAATGTATAAATTACTTGTTGAATTGAGTCTTCGGGAGCTTTGCCCGGTTTTAGGATGGTAATTATCTTGGCTTCTACAAACTCAGATGGCGCCTTACCCAGATTTTTAATCTCATTATATGTATTACATAAGTATGTACCTATTTCTTTTTAAAAAATTATGAAGTGTGAGTGGTCAAAACCATCTGTGCCCAGGGCCTTGTTAGATTTTAAAGAGTTTATTGCATCTTCAATTTCTAGTTTGGTAAAATCTTAGAGATAGATGGTAACTTTAGTTCACTGAGAAACAAGTCTATGTCACTTTTCTTAATTTCTGGAATTTTAGTGTCATTTTTTTATAGTACTGCATAAATGGGTCTCCGATTTTATCTGAATGAGTATATTTCTTGTGATCTTCACCTTTTATGCAAGTTATCTTATTCTGTAAATGTTGATTTATTAGTTTTCTAGCTAAGAAAATGTTTTGTTTCCCAAAATAAAATGAGATTATCTGAATTTCCACAGCGAAACATCTGCTTGTTTTTGCAGAATAGATTTTATCTTTAAATTTACATTGTTAATTAGACATCCATTGGTCTTATTAAGATTAAGTTTATTTAAGCAGTGTAATTTTTCTAATTCTATATATAACTGTCGTAATGATTTTCCTCTCGCTTTGTACATCTCTGAAGTACGCAAGATCATTAGACCCTTGATGACTGATTTGGGGGCATACCAAAGTGTTGTAGGTGACTCTACAGAATCTTTAATGACCTTAAAAAACGTGTCTATTTCTTTTTTTAAATAAATTACAGAGTCTTCCTCCATCAGTAATGATGGGTTTATTCGCCAACTCGGTCTCTGACTTAGTGTTGGTTGATCATCTAATGATAAACAGGTCATGGAATGATCTGGCCAGGCTGTGAATTGGATTTCCACTTTTTTTACTTCTCTTAAAGTCTCTAAGGAAACAAACATATAGTCTAATCTGGAGTATGGGTTAAAGCGATTTGAGAAAAAGGTGTAATCTTTCTCGTAAGGGTGTAAGACTCTTCAACGATCTAGTAGGTCATAGCTCTCTATTTCAGAAATTTTAAAGACGTTTTTTCTGAGTTTCTGTTTTTAACATCATTTTACTGTTTTTATCTATTAAAAGATCCATAACCATATTAAAATCTCCACTTATAAGCATATGTCCTTTCTTTATTTTATTTGTTTCTCTAAAAAAAAAATTAAGAAAGCTAATTTGATTTTTATTTGGGCAATAAACATTCACTAAAACTAATATATATATATATATCCTTAATTTTTCCCACCCAGATAATATACATACCCTGTGTGTATTTTTTTTCCTCCTGTATCTTCAATCTACTATTGAATAATAGTGAGACTCCTCTTGCTCTATTGTTGTAGGTGGAATCAATTCTAGTTTTATAATTATTATTATTTGCATATCAAATAGCATCTTTTTTTAGGTGGGTTTCTTGAATGCATAATATATCGGCTCTGTGTTTATTAAAAGTCGTGAAAACAATCTTTCTTTTGGAGGGACAATTAAAACTGTTTGTGTTACGGGACACAATATTAATTATCATGTCTTCTTAATACAGATTAGCTTTGGTCCCACAAACCAGTAATCTCCTATTTCCATTGTTATACAAAAAAAAAATCAAATCTCTGAGAGCTAACTGCTCCTTCTCCCTTCTCTCCTACCCTGCTAGAAATAATAGTTGTGCACATTTGGTCACGACAAGCCACCCTGTGTTTTATGTTTGTATTTATATGGCAACAAGGCCCTTTGCGTATCTCAAAGCAAATAATGTTCAAAGATTTGTCTTTGGATATTTGATAATTCCTTAGCGATTATTGGGATTGGTAGAGTTCTAAACAGATACAACAGTTTGGGTAGAACATTCATTTTAATTGTATTGATTCTGCCTAACCAAGACAGGCACAAGTTTGCCTACCTATTTAAGTCCACTGCCAAAGATTTATAGAGAGGAGTGTAGTTGGCCTTATATAAATCCTCTATTTTAGGGATCAAATTTGTTCCTAAATATTTAATGTGTCTGGTAGACCAATTAATATTATGTTTCTCCTTGATGGAGTTTTTTTTTAAGACCTGAGAAGAGACCAAAGTCATCAATAGTTTGCATAAGTGTTGGTATGGTGCGTGATGGGTCCATGAATAGGCAGATTTTAAATTGATTGTGTCCCACTTCTATACTTCTTTGATCTCTTTATTTGCCCTAATTGCTTGTGCCAGGGGTTCCATAGTGAGAGCAAAGGAGACAATGGGCATCCCTGTCTGGTTCCCCTTTGTATGTTTATAGTTGGCTTCATCCAGGCTGGGAGCTTTAAGAGGGCCTTCAGGGAGTTATAAAGTGATTTTATTAAATGTAGGAATTGCCTGTTGAAAGCAAATTTCGCAAGGGAGAGGGCCATTCCAGAGAAACAAAGGCTTTGCCAACGTCCAGAGCCAAGAGACAAGCCTGTCTATATGGGACGAACCCTACTTGGTCATTGTGAATTTGTTTTGGCAAGAAGGTCGATATCCTCTTGACCATGATTTTCGCCGATATTTTAATATCATTATTTAATCTGGATATTTGCCTATAGCACTTGGTTTCCAAAGGGTCCCGGCCCTCCTTGGGAAACAAAACTATTTCTGCCTAGTTCAGATGGGGTTTGTTGGCCCTCTAAAATTGCATTATATAGAATGAATAAATGTGGGACTAGAATATCTACATTTTTTTTTTCTAATATAAATTAGTTAACCCATCTGGGCCTGTGGATTTACTAATTTGGCTTTTTGGATAGTTTTTCTAACCTTTTCTACAGAAATGCTGGCATTAAGTCTTTCAAGATCTTCCTCTGATAATGTAGGGAGATCACATGAATTTAGGAAGTTCTGAATCTCATATTGGTCTACCTGTGTCAAAGCTGTATATAGTTTTTCGTAATTTTTTTAAAAAGGTGTCCTGTATTTTGGTTGGGCTAGCAGAAACGTGTCCTGAAAGAGTTTTTATTTGATGGATTTTTGATTGTGCTGCCTTAGATATTAACTTTCTAGCCAGTAGGGAGCCAGGCTTATTAGCTTTATCAAAGATTTTTTGCTGAGTCCATTTAAGGGCTTTCTCTGTGTGATCTGAAAGTATCAAGTCTAGCTCCATCCTGGCTTTGTCAATCTGTTGTCTACTGGCATTATTCGGATTTGCTTGATTATGCCCAAACCAGTCCAATCCCAACCTCTTGGTTCAAGTTAGTTCTAAAAATAAATTCTAGGTCTAGGGAAATTTGGTTGTGTAAGCATTTCCATGATCCTCCAGGAATATGGAGGTCGACTTTCTATTCCTAAATTTATTGCTAGCTTAACCATAGAGTGGTCTGAACAAGTACATGGGATTATCTCTGCTGATTTAAGCCCGGGAATAGTCTATTAACATGTAGTAGATCTTGGAGTATGTGCCATTAGTGTGGGAATATAATTAATATTCTCTATAATTGGGAGGTAGTTCCCTCTGGAGTCTTATCAAATTAAATTTGGAAAGCAGGGATCTTATCTGTTTTATTTTTCTAGAAAATAGATTCCCTCCACATGCCCCTGTCCTATTCCGCTCCATGTCTAGGGCTATGATAAGTGTACCATAGTCTGATTGGTACAGAAGTCTTAATAATCCAATTAGAGTTTTAGGGGGATTGACCGTTGGGCATAAATAGAAATAAAGGAGGTTCTAACCTCTTGAATCTTATCAGTAATGATAATGTAATTACTCATACAGTCTACTTGTTTTTTCTCTAGAATGAATGGAGATTCTTTGTGTATCGTTATGGCTGCCCCATCCTTTTTAGGTTTGGCTTGCCATGTAGACCAGTTGGTAATTTTTATAGAGGAATTTGGGAATTTTGTTTTGAACAAAATGTGTTTCCTGCATGAACAGGACAGCGGGATGATAGTCTCTATATGTTATAAAAGCTTTGCTTCTCTTGAATGGGGAATTAAATCCCTTGACATTATATGTCAATAGGACCACATCTAGATTGTTCATTGTAATACGTATGTGCATGCTATGTGAAGCGATGCTGTAGAGCACTTACCCCAGTGACCCCTAGAGCTGACTGAAGGCATGGGGAGACCCAAAGGCCTGGAGGAGGAGCCATCTCATGAGGGGAGAATGTTTTTCTCAGGTAGAAGCTACTGTATAGCTGAATGAAGAATAGCAACGTCAATGACCTTAAACAGTGGCAATTTTTATACCAAACATAAAAAATAACAACAATAATGTAACTTATCCTCATTTAATTGTACTTATGCACTTACGTGCCTAGGGTAAAGGGAAAGGAAATAAGAAGAGGTAAAGGGAAAAAGAAAAAACAGTACCGACAGAGAAAGCTAAATAAAAACAAATTTCCTCTAGAAGTCCCTAGAATGAGGAAGATACAATATATAAAGTTTCAAGTAACTAGTTATGCTCTATCGCCTTATCCTTACATAAGGCTCAATCCTTCTAAGAGTGCTGCAGAAAGTGAAAAGGATATATACATCATTTGCATTATTTACATATGCACATAATACATGAAACAAAGAGCTCAAAATTATAGTTTGTAAGTTGAAGAATTGAGATTCCCCAGTTCCGCCATTGAATCTTTGAATCCAATTTGTAGCCCCCTCAAGTTATTAGATAACCTCCTCCCAGTCCCTGAGATTATGGAGTCTCTTTGGACGATGAGGGAGAGGCCTCGTTTTCCTGATGAGGATGAGAACTCTGATCGATTACACTTTTCTGGCATTTGGTAGATGGCACTTCTGTCCACTGTCTTGTTGGTCTATCTTTTTGGCCTGGTTCACAGGGTTTGATGGGTTCCCCTTCAGGGACGAGTTCTAATTGGACTAAATGCTTATAACATTCCTCTAAAGTTTGTGCCGAGTAATTAGCCCCATTGGGATTAAACAATATGCAAAAGGGAAAACCCGGTTGGTAGGAGATTTTGTTGTATCGGGACATCCAGAGCAGGGCATATCTCCCTGCGCTTTATCAAAGAAGATGTGGCCAAATCAGTGTAGATTTGTAGCATGGAGCAATCTGGGCCTACAATTTTCAACAATTTCCTTGAAGCTGCTAGGATTTCATCCCGTGTTTTCTGCCAGAGAAAGCGGGCAATCACATCTCTGGGAAGATTTGGGTTATTGGTGGCCCCAAGTGCCCTATGTGCTCTTTCTACTTCCAGATCATTATCCGTTAATTCAGGTAGTATGATTTTTATATCTGCCATAATATAAGGGATTAAGTCTGTGATTTGTTTAGAGATCCCTTGAAAGCTAATGTTGTTTCTACAGGACCTATTCTCCAAGTCTTCCAGTTTATACTCAAGCAATGTTGTCTTTGTCATTTTAGATGTAATATACTATCTATCTTGTGCTTGAGTATACAGAATTGTGTCTGTGATAGTTTCTAGGGTGTGGGTTCTTTGTCCTAATTCTTGTATTCTACTTTTTGGAGAATTGACATTTTGTCTCGCATTGTGTTTTTGCATATGAAATACGATTTAAATTTAATGCTAGCCTTTTTTTTGCCATTTACCCATTGATTTTTAACTGTATGAGATTGTTATATGATAACTGAGGAAGTTCTAAGAGCAGAGCGAAACGCATCTTATCCTTTACATTTATTTTTTTTAGACATTCCATCTGATCAATGGATGTCTAAATGATTTGACTGTTGATTTTTTTTAATAAATAATATTTTTTTTGCAAATATATGAGAGTGGTATCCATAATATTTGCTAAACCTTGGAAAACTGGATTCTTGTTTCACTTGAGTATCCATTGGAGCTATATCAGCTGAATTCCCTTGGAGGAGGAAGGTGTGAATACTAAACGTGTCTTATACGCTTAAGATACCTCATGTGGTGAAGTAAAGACATGCGAGTTGACACTTCATATATTATTGGGATCGTATTGATTTTCCATACATCAGAATCTCTGGATGTTATAATTTTATCTGCACTAGGGTGGGCAATTTTTTTCAAGAAACTGACTTACCTGATGTTCATCAACAAGCAGTAAAAACAATGCTGTATCTGTCATGAGACATCAGTTGTGATGACCAAAGCTTGGCTATGACCACAACCAAATACCAGGAGTACTATCACTATCTCTATATAATTTTGTTTGGCCATATTGTTATACCATTTAAAATGTATACAAGTGTTATATTATCATAACTGTGTTTGTTATGATATAATGACGATTAAGCATGTAGACATAATTATTGCTGACAAAGGTCATCAGCTGTAATGTATTTTAACAATATCTAAAAAGCCTATCTAGTCTCATATTTTTAAGAAGAGTGAAATGCTTAGTTCACCCATGTATAACTGCTGGGTTTGTTTAACATAATATTGTAGGACAATGCAATTTAACAGTCATATGTACCATGGTACATGTTAAAAATAACATCAGTCATGTTGCTTAAAATATGATATATGTGGTTATTTATAATGTGTGAGATCATTCTGCTGAGGAAGTCATTAATAGAATGGTCTAATAAAAGTCAATGTATATAGTTTACTTACATAATTAGATAGCACTGCTTGCAGGCAAACGGCCTTAATGGATGTGCAATATTCCTAAAATAAATGAAAAAATATAGGTTTATCAGTAAACAATTACAAATTAAAACTTCATAATCTCAACTGCATTCCTCAGTGACCATCAATTGATAAAATGATAACCATAACCATACTTGTCCACAGATAAGATTATCATAAACTAAGTGATGGTGGCTAGCCACATTCCTACTATATATCACCATTACATGGGACATGATCTCTGTAATTAACATTTCGACCAATAGATTTTCAATGAGGACTTCAGTTTAGATAGATTAAATGAGATGCAGCCAATATCTCCTTCTCTGTCTAGTTACATGGCCCTCCTGAGGGTGCACTTGGAATCCACTGTGCTGGAGGAAATAATGGTGGAGGAGCAGTTTGGGGTGGTAGTGCTAGTGGTTCATACTAGTAGGAGGTTTCAAGAGGATAATCAATGTGTGGGTGGAGGGGGCCAGTGGGGTTGAAGTTCAACCTGGTAGCTGATCGACCTGCCGGTTCCCCCACTGACCACATAGCTTATCCTCATCCTTATATACCTGGTCCTCCTCTGGCAGTGTTCCTGCTGCTGTGGCTGTTGTTCCTCCTCCTTCTCCTCATACCAGGGAACCTGCTGGGGGTTAAATTGAGGCTCCTCATACTTGGTCTAGGTCTTGGCCTCTGTCTCTGTGTAGACATCTCCTATCCTTAAAGCTGAAATTAGATAACAATAGCTTATCAGATAACAGTGGGTGCTCATATGATCTCTGTGTGTTACTGTATACTTGACTTCATGATGTGTTGATCCTGGATGGTTAAATTAATTACTATAGTGAGGAGTATGTATTGGCTAGGAATTATCAATGATGTCATGTGTATTATTAGCTTTTTTTTATGACATATCAATCCAATTTACCCTGCTGGGGTCTGCCATTTGCAGCTCATGTAGATACAGACTCTTCTATACTTGCTGTGTGGTGACTCATACTAACACATCAGTGACCATCTCTCAGCAGAATTTTGCAACATGGTGATGAGACATGGTCCCTGATGGGCTAGGACACTGCACTGCACATCCAGTTCTACAGAGTCTGTATCTGCATACTCGGCTGTGCGCAAACCCATGCAGGGACTATTTATTTGATATTTATTCCTTTAAAAAATATGTTTTAATTGATTCTCAAAGAAACATGGTGCAAAAAATGTATTAGACATACAAGTACGTTATATATCTAGTCAAATCCAGGAATACCCATATGCCTTTAATTGATGGTCAGCATTTACATTGCATGTGTGTTATGTACATGTGTGGTGTACATGTTTGCAATTGTGATGGGACGATAGTGTTTATGATATGCATCTGGCTGGATCCCTGGCTGCTGAGTGTCCATCAAATTCAGAAGTCAGACCACCTTTGCTGGGGTGGTCCAATTGCTCAGCATCCTTTCCTACTTGTTGACGAGTAGCTAATGGACCACCTCCAGTTGCTCTTGCATTTGCATTGCCTCCTATGATATCTTCCTCCTCATCTTGCACCATCAGTCATTGTGTCAGTGCTTGACAAATCATACATGCTTCACATACACCCCAAGACACTAACCTCCCTGGCTTCTTCCTTCCACATCTTAGCCTCACATCCCTGCCTCCATGGAGGATACTAGCATGGGCATAGAGGAGCACCATCCCCATGAGTATACTTTGGGGTCATGTGGTTAAGTACAGCCTCCTGTCCTCCTGACTGTGCCTAGGGTGGCTCATCTCCCTGGCCTGCTCCTGAGGCCTGTCCCTCCTTAGCCCTCTCCCCACCATTAGGATCATGCCCCTCTCCTTCTGTCACAAACATACTTAAATGTAACAAGCAATAGAGATAGAGGGCTAGATCACAATAGTACACATTCATTAAAAATAAACAGCCTTATTAAATTGCGATTCGGCCAATTGAAAAGTGCTTTATATAAGCACAGAGCATATTTTTTTACAGAATTTTTTATTTAGTGAACTTCTATCCAAAAGCAAGGTCTTAACCAATTAAAAATGTCTGTAAAAAAATAGGCTCTGTGCTTATATAATGAGCCCTTTTCAATTGGCCGAATCACAATTTAATAAGCCTGAAAGTCATTAAATGTTAATGTTAATAGTTTAAGGTTAAAACTTAACAACTAAGCAGCTAACAGAATAATTAGACTGTCTAAATCTCCATAGTAACACTTAGCAGTTCAAAGAAGTTCACATCAGTTCAATAATTTAACAATTAATGAATGTCTGTTGAATGTTAAAAATAATTAACAGCATTGCAAAAATGCCTCTAACAGGCATTTTGTAATGTTACTGGTGTTAATGAGATCTAGCACAATGCCAGATTTTTAAACCACAACTCACTAGGATGAATGTTTTAGTGGGCTTGATAATCTCTATAAAGGACCACTGCAGTGGTCATACAGTAGGGTGTAATTGGTTTATTTAATAATGGATTAGCAATTAAATATGATTTTGAAGAAATATTGCATGTCAACACCTCCTTATTATAGATCTGCAGTTTATATACAGGACATATGAAAGATAAGGTTTTTCCAAGTGCTTAAATTTGGATCAGCTAAGGGACACATTGGATCACATATTTGAACGACTGTTGTAAACAAGTAGTGAGTATGGAAAAGGGAAGTTGAAACAATCCCAAAATTCTTATTACATGTTACAAAAAGTGTTTTTTATATAATGTATCTTTAGATACAAATATACAGCTCTCCACACAAGCAATATTACACCTGCTACTTGTAAACCCAAGCCTTGAAGTAAAATTGCAAGGCTCAGGAATATAAGCAGTGCTAGGCTCAGTAATATTACTGTGCACAAACACACTGACACTAATGATCATCCCTGTTGATTCCCTCCATCCATGCACAAGGTGCAGGGGAACTATCCCCATCCCCTTCTACCCTCACTTCAGATCCCCTCCTTCCCCACTTGAAACCCATCGCCTTTCCCTGATCACCTCATCTACAAAAACATGGCGGTCCTTTGAGACCCCCATGGCAAATAAAGCATTAACCTTATGCCATGGTGGTCATGCACTATTTTTTATTTTAATTTTGAGTTTTTATTTAATACTTTATTTTATGTAATTTATTATTATTATTGGTATGTTTAGATTTTTTTTATTATAAAGTTATTTATTTTTTGGTACTTTAAGGGGGGTTAATTATAGTATAGTATTCCTTTTTGCCTTGTGGACCCCCTTAGCCCTTCAGGTTTTAATGTTAGGTCACCATGGTACTCTAGATGGACCACCATGGCAGATAGGGGGCTAATTTCGATAACATGGAAGTATTTTATTGACCTCCTTGGTTGTTAAGGGTTAATGGGGATACCATGGGGTCTGTATAGACCCCATAGTATGATGTTAATTACTTAAGTGCCATTGGGGTCCTTTTAGAGCCTCCGCGACAGGAGTTGAATACTTAGGTGCCACAGGGGTCCTTAATGGACACTTGCAGCAAAGGTTAATAATTAGGAATAGAATAGCTAGGGAACGTTACTTGTCACTTTTTGACAGTGTAGCTTTGCGATATGGAAGATTGAATAGGGCCCATAATTTGCTTTACTGAATATGTTGCAAATCTAGATCCTTCTTTGCTACACATTTTAAGATAATAAAAAAACATGTAGCAAGGATTGGATCCAGGAATCAACAAAAAAACACATTTATTTAAAAAAGATCTTCTATAGAAGCAAAGCAATGTAATATCACAAATATTTTGCCCTGAAAATGTGTTATCATCTAGTCAGACTGCTTTGAAGGAGGGACTAGCAATGCTTCTTTCTCAAGCTGTGCTTCCAGTTTATTGACTTACTCTGATTCTGCAAAGCATGTTAGTAGCTATAGTTTTCTGTTCCTATCAAAGATAGGAACCACAACTAACAGAACTCTGCCAAGGGTAGCTATTTGAAATTTTTGATTTGAGGCAGTGCCATTCTGAAACTGATATGAGGAGCTCATGTGAGCAGGATAGAGATGGTTTATAGAGAAATGCTAGAGAACCCAAAGACCATGGGCCTCATTCTATTAATTGCTGTAAAATGGCCGCAAAGCTGCGATTCCTTGCGGCCATCTTCCGGCCCCGTGTAGAGCTACTGCTACCTTGCTATTCAATTGGACGGCGCCGCAAGCACATACCCCTTACGGCCGGCTGCACATCATGAGCCCGTAAATCTTGTTTTCCGGCCGCAAAGTCAGAAAACTGTAACTGCAAATATAAATTCAAGATGGCACTGTAAAGCTCCGTAAATGCTAGGCATCATAATGGGGGACGTGAGGATTAATAGCAACACCCTCTCAAACTTGCGCATTGCCCAAATCTGATATATCATTTATGGTTTACTTTCCGTCCCGCGGGCTCGTCCTTGTCAAAACCCGTACGGGTTCGGAGGTTGAGGGCCGCAAACAAAGCATTGTAGAAGCCAATATATAATTAATCCAGCACTGCAAAGCCCTGTAAATGATGGGGAACATAATGGGGGGGGGCATAAGGATTAATAGCAAAACATTCTCAAGCTTGCACATCGCCAAATTGTACTTTGATTTTAAAATCTGTCCAAGTCCCACGGACTTTAATGATCAAGCTCCTTATTCAAACCTGTGCAGGCTTGCATGATAGATAAAACATGAAGATTGAACATGAAGTTAAATATCTTTATTTGCGGATTTGAGAGTAGGGGAATGTTGAGCTATTAATTCTAAAACCAAACATCACTTTCACTTTTAATAAAAGTACAGGATGGCTTTTCTATGCTACGACTTGTAAGTAAGTCCTTTACGACCGGTGGGTCTATTTTACCCATTTACGGACTTGACGGAGGCTAATTACGCAGCCTTTGCGGGTCTGAGGTGCTCCAAGCCCTTGGGACTTTGTCCACGGACATTTTACATGAATTAAACTAAAAATTATTTTCAGATTTGAGTGTAGAGGAATGTTGTGCTATGAATGCTAACACCTCCAATCACTTTATCGTCTCATCAAAGTGCAGGATGGCTTTATTATGTGCTTAATCGGGTGCTAGCGGGACCTTTTTGGTGCAAGTAAGCTGCCGCTCGGTTTTAGATAATTACGGCCATGACGAGAGGGTTTACATAGCAATTGAATAGCAACCGGGGCTTTCTTGCGGCCGAAACTCTTGTGGCCTTGTAAGATCAAAGGCTTTCCTGCTGCGCGTGCGGCCGCAAGGGATAACAGGGCGCCTGCCGCAAGCCTGCCGGAGCCCTCTGCCACAAGGGAATAGAATAGGCAAATAGCCTGTGCCCGGTCCTTGCGGCCACGCATTTCCTACGGCCGTTAATAGAATGAGGCCCCATGTGATTAGGCATTTACAATATATTAATTGCCCCTAATCGTGTCTCTGCCAGTGTAAACCACAAAGTAGGGCTGGCAATGAAAAGCTGTTTTGAGCATCAGACTATCATGACAGCTGGTGGGATAAATGGCACATAATGAAATATTATGCTGTCCTGCAAATAATAAATTATGTAATAATATGTAATAATATATAATAATAATATAGGGCCTTATTCAATTGCAAGCTCGCAGATTACGTTATACAGGCCGTATGTCTGCAGGCTTAAAATTTGCTACAGTTACAGAGTGAAAATATAAATCATGCAATTATAAGTAGCATTTCAGAGTGTGATCATGATCAACTAGGCAAACAGCCAATAGTAAATGAGACTGTCAATATGACATCAGTAAAACATAGAGGTTAAGAGTCAATCCGTTGGCATTTAGAAGTCTGATATGCGATCATACTCACAATTCGACAATGTACCAAATAATAAAAATGAATGGTGATACTGATTTAGCCCATGTGGGTGGCCTGATATGTATTAACTCATTGATTCCCAAGATTGATATGACACCAAAATGAAACATAAAAAAAATGCATGTTGTGCAATTAATTCTAATGACTTGCATCACTTCCCCCATCTCTAAAAGTGCCGTATTGATTTTTTAATTTGCATTTACAGTGCTACGAACAGGTGTTTAACCCCCTTGTAAGTCCTATCTGGTACCTATAGGATTTTCTTCTACATTTGCTATTTATGGGTGTGAAGACAATTGCGTCCTTGGGGAATTGTAGCAATTGAATAGTGATTTGCTATTTTAGCGATTGTAACTTTGCAGGCTTGAAAGATCAAAGGTTTAGATGAGTTGTAAGTTACAATTTTGGCAACCACAGGGATTTTCAGCCTGTAACCCATAGATCGTTTGCAGATTACTAAAAGACGCCAATTGAATAGCTAATCAGTTTACAGGCTCCCTTATGGGCTCCAGTAACCAACAATTTCTTAAGTGAATAGGGACCATAGTATTTATATCACTGTCATCTTACTGATGATGTGCCCCTTGTCTCCTATTATTTTCCTAAACACTTTTTATGAAGTTGCTATCATTTATTTTAGCATCATAATGCATATAAATCAATGTTTATTCTGCTGAGCAATTTGTCAGACTGTCTGTGAAATCTAAAAACCAACTAATATCAGAATAAATACTACTTCATAAAAGAGCTACTTTTAAAGAGAAATGTAAGTTCCAGTACTATTTTATTATGTCACATATGCCAAATTTGCTGTGGTCTAAGTGTGAGTAGCAGTATGTAACCCGCTAGCTTTCCAAACATATGAAAAAATCAGGGCATGTAACAGAAAATGTTTAATACTGAAGAAGACCCACATTTAAGGGCAAATACCCTTTTCCCTAGCCCTAATCATGTCTCACTTTCTCTGGTTCCTCATTTTGTCTTCTTTCAAAGTCTAGGAGAAAGATAGAATCCTGGAGTGTCAGTTCTACAAAGTCTATTAAGTTTATGGAGAAGTGTGCATGTATCTCTCAAACTTGGTTTATACAGCATACAGAATTGTGGTAACACTATGTAATTATGTTTATTATTTCAAGGATATGTCCCTCTTCAGACAGCTGAAATGTTAATATTAAAATATTTCCGTCTATATGAGGATTTGGGCCCCTGAGGAATATTTGCCCTGGCACATTAGATGTAAAAGGACCCTGTATGGAGTGTGTGCTTTGTTTTTGTGATATTGCTAAAAAAGTTCCTCTGAAACCTGTAAAGCTCCACTTGCAGTATTGAACTTCTGTGCAAACTCTGCTTCTGAACAAGGCCAGATATTTTTCGCAATACATTCACACACAATATAACTGTGCTGCATATCATTCGTCATCACATTTCTTGGTTTTGTGAAAAATGATTGTTGTATATTTCTATGCTTTTATTTTGTCCACATAGCTGTCCTTGACATTGTCCATGAATCATTTGCTTAGTATAGTGGCGATATTCAAGACTTTTCTATCATAAATACAGCTTCTCAATTCATCAAGCAAACATTTTTGCACAAGATAATAATTATTTATTTATTATTCAATAAAACAAAATAATTAGTTTTCATTAAAATAGTTTTAATGAAATGATCATCCAGCTTTGATGGTGAACTATTTGAGTGTTTTGTGTTGATCAGTGCTTTTCTTCCTTTTTTGATCTGGGTACCAGCTAGTAACCTTCCATAGCTCATGGGAACTGGCTGGTCATCCTCATAATATAATGAAATAGTAAAATTGGAAAACTTTATTAAACACTAAACAACACCGCTGTGAAAAATAAAAAAATGAATAATCTATGTTGGTTATGTGTCTTTAATACACAAGGAGGAATTTAATCATGGACACTAATATAAGGATCTGTTCTACTACAGCACTGGCTATCAATAAATTATATAATTGCAGTTCCCTTGGTGTGATTTTTGTCATGAGATGTCTGTGCAATAAGTTGTACATAGGTAAAACTATCTGCCAATGTAGAAGATGAATACTTGAACACATACATGCCATCAAGATTGACTTAGTTACTCCAGTGGTTAGACATCTTAAGACATGCCACACTAATTGTCTAGACATGATTAAGTTTTACATCATTGACAGTGTACAGATGGGTCCAAGGCGAGGCAATTTAGATAAAATTATATTGCAAAAAGAATTCAGGTGGATCTTCACATTAAATACTCAAAATTATGCAGGCCTTAAGTAAGGTTTTAGTTACAGTGCTTTTTTGTAATTTTGCCTGGATAACACTTTTTTGCGTTTGTTCGTAATGAATATATTTTCTCTCCAACATGGATCTTTTATATCTGCCCCAAAATATTACCAGTTATCTTAGGCACTTCTCCAAATTATATTTGCTCCTAATGGCCCTAATTGGCAATCATATTATTTTATTTTATCATCCCTTTCTTCACCTAAGAAAAGATAAAAAAATTGCAGAGGTATATTTATATACGTAGTATCTTTATAAGAGAGCTTGACACATATTTTAACTTCTATATTATAACAATTCTTCTTTACACCCCACATTTCTCACTGTGGTCACATTATATAGACTTGTGCTCAAAAGTTTGCATACCCTTGGCGAATTGGTAATATATGTACCATTTACAAAGAAAACATGAGTGAGCAAGCAAACCACATTTCTTTAATTTCTTATGGGATTCATATTCAACTGTAGGTTATAACAGAATGGCACAATCATAAAACAAAACATGGCAGCAAAGAAAAAAATTAAATGACCCTGTTCAAAAGTTTGCGTACCCATAGTTCTTAATACTGTGAATTGCCCCCTTTAGCATCAATGACAGCATGCAGTCTTTTGTAATAGTTGTATATGAGGCCCCTAATTCTTGTAGATGGTATAGCTGCCCATTCTTTTTGGCAAAATGCCTCCAGGTCATGCAAAGTCTTTGGTCGTCTTGCATGAACCGCGCGTTTGAGATCACCCCAGAGTGGCTCGATGATATTAAGGACAGGAGACTGTGATGGCCACTCCACAACCTTCCTATTTTTCTGCTGTAACCACTGGAGGGTCAACTTGGCCTTGTGCTTAGGGTCATTGTCATGCTGGAAAGTCCAAGAAAGTCCCATGCGCAGCCTTCGTGCAGAAGAATGCAAATTGTCTGCCAGTATTTTCTGATAACATGCTGCAATTATCGAGCCATCAATTTTCACAAGAAGCCCCATTCCTTTAGAGCCCCCTCCCCCCCCCCAAAACGTCACTGAGCCACCCCCATGCTTCACAGTGGGGATGTTATTCTTTTCACTTTCTTTTGTCCTCTCTCCAAACATAGCGCTTATGGTTGTGACCATAAAGCTCTATTTTGGTCTTGTCACTCCAAATTACAGTGTGCCAAAATCTGTGATCGTCTCAAGGTGTTGTCGGGCATATTGTTACCGGGCTTTTTTGTGGCATTGGCGCAGTAAAGGCTCTTTTCTGGCAACTAGACCATGCAGCTTATTTTTGTTCAAGTATCGTTGTATTGTGCTCCTTGAAACAACCACACCGTCTTTTTCCAGAGCAGCCTGTATTTCTCCTGAGGTTACCTGTGGGGTTTTCTTTGTATGCCAAACAATTCTTCTGGCAGTTGTGGCTGAAATCTTTCTTGATCTACCTGACCTTGGCTTGGTATCAAGGGATCCCAGAATTTTCCTCTTCTTAATAAGTGATTGAATAGTATTGACTGGCATTTTCAAGGCTTTGGATATCTCTTTATATCCTTTCCATCTTTTTTCTAAAGTTCTTTTCTGCTCCCCGTGGCTCAGTATCTAGCCTGTTCAGTGCAACCACTTGAGAGCTAACAAATTAATTGACTATTTATACACAGACTCTAATTGCAATTTTAAAAGCTGCAGGTGTGGGAACATTTAATTGCCATTTTAACCTGTGTGTGTCACCTTGTATGTCTGTAACAAGGCCAAACATTCAAGGGTATGTAAACTTTTGACCAGGGCCATTTGGGCAATTTCTGTTATCATTATGATTTAAAAAGGAGCCAAACAATTATGTGATAATAAATGGCTTCATATGATCACTATCCTTTAATAAAAGACATTATTTTGCATGATCAGTCATATTTTCAAAATAAATGCCAACATTTCTCAGTTTCTGTCGAGGTATGCAAACTTTTGAGCACAACTGTATGCAATATATGTTGTAATTGTACAGGGCACAAATAATGCCAGGAGCCAAGTTGTCATTGCCACAAAATGCTTTCAGGCACTTAGATCTCATCCACTGTATGTTTCTGCAATTAAGTTTACCTGGAAGCAGACAGACATGAGTGACTGAGCCAGGCCAGTGTTGGGGTTACATTCCCGGTTGCAGCACTGCACCCTCCAGCCGAACGTTCCTGTGTGTAAGTGAGGAGTGCAAGCTGCTGCTGCTAGAACAGCCCTCACTGACAAATATACTTAGCAGATCATCCTATGTGCAGGTAATCTTGGCCTTTTTTAATAGTGACTCTCATGCAACCAGAAACTACATTTATCTGGCATCTACCAATCCGCATTGGTGCCGAATAACTAAGAGTCTACTGTACACACTTTGAGATATATTAATACTGTATATGCAGTATCTCTAAAAAAGAGCAAATTAGTGCCTTCAGAAAGATGTATTTTGTTTTTGTTTTTCAGAGCAGGATACACCTAATACTGGCTTTAAGCCAGAAATATTTTCTAACATGGTGCTAGTGCATTTTTATGATACAATTATATCCATTGTAATACATACATGATGTATAAAATGTATCCAATTGTATTCTATATTGGCATAGCAATATAACAACTCATGCAACAACTGTTCACTGCCATAATGTTTCTACGAGGATTTCAGGCTGTGAAGTTATATATAAACAATGTTTTGAGTCCTTCATGGCTACTACTGTACAACATTGTTACATTTATATGTACTAGAAAATACTGATGTCACATATGTCCCAACCTGTCATATCTATTTGAACCAACAAACGCTGATGTATTAATTATCAACTAATCCTGAAGTTCAAAATTTACATTTTAATGAGTTTATACTTTTATTCATGTTAGCCATTATGATATTACATGCTACATATATTGGCTCCAATTATATGTTTCTATACAAAATGCACTCTGTCTTATTATAGACATCCTTCATTCCCATGTATTCATTGCTTTATAATATTCTGCTTCTAGAAGTTATCAATCTATTTACATTGATCTACCACTGCACCTCCAAGTGGAAAGCGATGGGATTACCGGCGTCCGTTCTGCAGCATTCACTTATTACCGCAGCTCCAAGTGGTTAGTTCTGCAATTGCTGCAATTTGTTGACATCATAATGACACGCCAGTCAAGGCTTTAAAAGCCTGCTGTTCACCGCTGTCTTTTCACTATGTATTACCTTTGAGAAACCCACATTTAGTGCGCAAAATGGTTGTTAGGTAGTTGCTAGACTACAATAGGGAGCTTCATATTGCTATTCAGCTTGGCTTATGACTTACTAATGGTGAGGCCCGCTAATAAGGGATATTAGTTTCTGGAGTCTTTTAGACCCATTTTGCTTAATAGTTTATGGCCTGCACTTAGTTCTTATGGTCCAAGCAGTTATAGACAGACAGTCTCTCCCTTAGAGGGGTAATATTAGGAATGACACTGGCATTATAGGCACTTGGAATACTCAACCTATACTTACTTTTGTCACATTGATAAATGTCTATATCCTTTACTGATGTCACATATTGCTGCTTGTACATTTTTTTTTAATCAATGAGGCCTGGTTGTAGATTGTGTATTACTTATGTGTAAGTGGAACTGGGTACACTATATGGAGTTTAACACTGCAGCTAAACATTGGCAGTTGCCCCTACATTTTATACATTGGGAACATTGAGTCCTCATATTAAGTCATTGATTTGACATTTTTCCAAGATGTGACTACTCATGTGGTCAATCAAGTAAATAGGATATGGTATACTGCTGTAGTAGAACAGACCCTTACATAGGAGTGCCCATGATTTAAATAAACAAACTTCCCACTTGTGTATTAAAGACACATGCACAATACAGGTTATTCATTTTTTTATTTTTTTACAGTGGCATTAATTAGTTTTTGATAAAGTTTTCCAATTTTACTATTTTTATTATAATTGTCAAACTGGCGTTAATCACCTGGAAACGTATGTTCACATTGTGGTCCTCCTCCTATGTTCATGAGGACCGACTGTGAGATCCAGAACATGTTTAACAGTGTGATACTCCATGTGACTGAATTATCATCTAGATTTGCACTAATTTAAATAGAGTGTACTTTAACTGTTTATAAGTTCCTCTACAATATATCTACAACAGTGACTAATGGTGACTAGTTTGTTGTATAAAGTGTTAAGGTCTCAGGGTCCGGTACCAGTTCTAGAACCAGAACTGTAGAAAACCGGTGGTGTAGATTACATTTTTGTTATGGCCATTTTGGCAAGAGAATAGATGGAGAGGTGAATATATAGAAGTTGTGTCTCTCTGAAGAAACTACTTACTCAGCTCTGACCTTCCCAACCAAAGTAAAAGAAAAAAAAAAATCTACAGTCACTTTCATGTGATGCCTAGTTACTCCCACACCTAACTCATTAACTCCAAGCTCATCACTATCCATGAGTATTACCAACATTTGTTCAGTGGCTGATCTAAATTGAAGTTACATTTAATTTAGAATGACAGGAAGCAAACTTTTATGTCCTAGATATATATGAAGTAATAAGGAATGCATTTTTAGACAGTCTATTATTTGTAGAAAATACATAAAATTGTGTAACGTAGGTGGCTACAGTTGTTTGTGCTTACATGAATATCTTAGCATCTTATTTAAAAATGGAATATTCCTTTTGGATAGTTTTAGCAAGTAAAAATCATTACTTTGAAGTCTTAAGATTTGGGGTAGCTACACAAATTGTTTCAAGGGGATCTTGTGAAAATTTACCACAAGGGAACAAGAAGAAAGCAGCATTTTATATTTAGTTCAGGACAAAATTCCTGATGGTCCTTAGATGATTTGCCTTGCACTATAATCCAAGAAGGTTTCTATAAGTAGACTTTTGTAATAAAAAAATGATGGTAAAGAACCACTGTATTTTGAGAAATGTTTACATGTGTAGGTGTAATAAGTTATAAACTAAATAATAAATAATAAATGTAACAGACTCTATGTGTGTCATGGGTGATTCCATCATTGACTGCTAGTCTGTCTGTAGCCTGAGGTGTAGCCTGAGGTGAAAATTTATGGTACTGCAACATGCAGTTCTGTTTGGTTCTGTTGTTGAATACCACTTCATATTTTCCATCTTTCATTAGAACTATTTAGATATTTCATCCAAGGTTCTTTCTATTCCTCCCAGGTGTCTAATCCTATCAATAAAAAAAACAAATGTCTGCCCATCATTACAGTTAAATTAAATATTGTCGTTAAAAATCAAAGGTTGTTTGTATTTATGTAGATTTTTCTAAAACAGTATGTCTATTATGAAATCAAGTTCTTCATATAAGTGTACTGTTAATGTTTCACCTTTATATTTCATGTTTTTAATTTCTTCTTATAATTGCTACACTAAATAAGTTCCAGTAGTATTTGCTGTTTTAGTGCCCTATTCAATTCCCTATTTCGTATAGTTATACCACTTGTTTTGCTTAAAAATGTCACTTATCTATTCAATTCACTTTTCCATTGATTTTCACACAAAATATTCTGAGATGCTTTTCTATTGATTTTCATGCAAATGCTATTCAATTGTAATTTTACTGAGCCCTAGCAAAATACTTACAACTCGCAAATTGAACGTTTATGGATTTTTAGAAAAAATATCTACTTACACTGAAGAGCACCAGTAAATGCTTTTAAAAGCCTTGCTGAGACCAGCAAAAGCAGCTTAAGTGCTAAAAATGCAAAATAAAGTATATAAGTGCGTTAGAAATTAAAAACAAATGGCACCATAGGCAAAAACTTAGGCCCTCATTCAATTACGATTTGGCCAATTGAATAGGGCTCTAAATAAGTACAAAGCATATATTTTTTAAAGAAGTTTTTTGTTAGTAAGCATCTATCCAAAAACAAGGTCTTCACTAACCAAAAACTTATTTTAAAAATATATGCTTTGTGCTTATTTAGAGCCCTATTCAATTGGCCAAATCGCAATTGAATGAGGGCCTTAGTATTTGAAAATGTTTTAATATATATGTATCAGTCAGTATACATATTGGAGCATGAACTATTGGCAATAATATACCGTTGGGTGTTATACAGTGAAGTGTGATACTGAATATGGCTAAATGGGGTCTGGTCATCCATGCTGGAGGTGAATATCAACATCAATATAAGAAATTTGGGCCCAAAGTGTCAATATTTTGTGTGGCCACCATTATTTTCTAGCACTGCGTTAACCCTCATGGGCATGGAGTTCACCAGAGCTTCACAGATTGCCACTGGAGTCCTCTTTCACTCCTCCATGATGACATCACAGAGCTTGTGGATGTTAGAGACCTTGCACTCCCCCACCTTCTGTTTGCAAGCCTGATTGCATCCCGATGCAAGCCTCTGAGGCAAGGGCTTGTGGGACTTCTTTGCAGGGCTCACACACTCATTGCGAGGCCTGTGGGACCTGTAGGATTCTCCCTCACCACCACCACATCCCTGTACCTGGTTCCTGCAAGTAGCCCCCTCCCCGCAGGCTTACCAGTTTATCCGCTTCTGATCTTCACAGGGAAGCCTGCGTGGTGACGTCTCCATGCGAACTTCACTGCCTCTGTCGCAGGGAGACAGAAAACCAGAAGAAGATATAGCGGTAAGTCTGTGGGGATCAGGAGTGGAGAAGGTTTACTGGATACGGAGGCTGGGGGCCTGAAAGGGTCCGGAGGGGGTGGGGCCTGAGGCGATTCAGAGAGGGGGGCTGAGGGGGTCCTGAAGAGGCAGAGGGGGCGAACAGAGAAACAGAGGGAGAGAGGGGGTAAGGAGAGAGAAGGGAGGGAGAGAGGGGGCAAAGAGAAACAGGGATGGAGGGAAAGAGAGGGGAAAGAGAGACAGGGGAGGGAGAGAGGGGGCAAAGAGAGACTGTGGAGGGAGAAAGGGAGCAAAGAGAGACAAGCTAGGGAGAGAGGGGCAAAGAGAGACAGGGGAGGGAGAGAGGGGGCAAAGAGAGACAGGGGAGGGAAAGAGGGAGCAAAGAGAGACAGGGAAAGAGGGAGCAAAGAGAGGGGCCAAAGAGAGACAGGGGAGAGAGAGAGGGGCCAAAGAGAGACAAGGGGGAGAGAGATTGGGCAAAGAGAGACAGGGCAGTAAGAGGGGGCATAGAGAGACAGAGGAGGGAGAGAGGGGGCAAACAGAAGCTGGCGATGGCAAAAGGGGCAAAGAGAGACTGGGAGGGAGAAAGGGGGCAAACAGAGACTGTGGAGGGAGAAAGGGGGCAAAGAGAGACTGGGGAGGGAGAGAGGGGGCAAAGAGAGACAGGGGAGGGAGAGAGTGGGCAAAGAGAGACTGGGGAGGGAGAGAGGGGGCAAAGAGAGACAGGGGAGGGAGAGAGTGGGCAAAGAGAGACAGGGAAGGGAGAGAGGGGGCAAAGAGAGTCAGGGGAAAGAGGGCACAAAGAGAGACAGGGGAGAGAGGGGACAAAGAGAGACAGGGGAGTGAGTGAGGGGGCAAAGAGAGACAGTGGAGGGAGAGAGGGGGCAAAGAGAGACAGAGGAAGGAGTGAGGGGAATAAGACACAAGGGAGGAAGTAAACAGGCGGAGAGACTCGCAGTGAGCGCGGAAGGGTGCTCAAATTTTATTCCTGACAGGCAAGTAGCTAGTATATATATGTGTGTGCACATATATGTGTGTATGTGTGTATATATATATATACTAGCGACTTGCCCGTCAAAAAAATGACGGCAATAAGATGTGTATGTTTGGAAAGTTGTTTAGTTATTAATATATATATCTGACAGTTGTATTGTGATATTAAAACATGTTTAGTTTTGTAAAATGTTCTCTTGGTGAACAATAATTCTTAAAGCATTTTGTATTAACATTTGAATGTAAGAATAGTGGAACTTGAAATTAATAATTATTGTAAACTTTAGGAAATGGTTTCTTAACATGCAATTTGTATGTGAAGAATTGTTAACTTCAATATACATGAAATCCCGAGGAAAGCAAACAGTAAAAACCCTTGTTGAAAGGTACACAATTTTAACCTGAACTTTGTAATATATGTAAGAAACTTGAAAGTATATTTTTTGAAACTTTAACTTTATTATTTGTGTAACTTTGGAACTTGACAAAACATTTGTATAACTTTGAACATTATAAACAGTAACATAGTGAATACATTTTTTAACATAATTTTGTATTAAAAGTATTAACATTTGAATGTAAAAACAGTTTAACTTTAAACTAATCAGTATTGTAAACTTGAGGTAATGTTTTTTTAACATGCAATTTCTATCTCAAGAATTGTTAACTTCAATATTATTCATTTAATCCAGAGGAAAACAAACAGTAAAAACCCTCCTTGAAACATACCCAATTTTAACATGAAGTTTGTAATATATTTAAGTAAGAAACTTCACATACACTTTTACACTTTTACAACTTGAAACATTATAAACAGTAACATAGTGAATGAATATTTTAACATAATTTTGTCTTAAAAGTATTAACATTTGAATGTAAAAACAGTTTAACTTTAAAGTAATAAATATTGTAAACTTGAGGCAATGGTTTTTTAACATGCAATTTCTATCCAAATAATTGTTAACTTCAAAATACATTGAATGCAGAGGAAGGCAAACAGTAAAAACTCTCTTTAAAATGTACCCAATGAAATAAATTCCTTCCTGACCACATGAACTGTCGATAAACCAGGGATACAGGGAGTAATAATACAGGGAGTAATTGTAACATAACAGACAATATTTACATTTTGTCTTAAAACGTGGTTGAGCTCTGAACATGAACTTTGTAATATGTTGAAGTAAAGAACTTTAAATTATTGTTTTCCAACTTTTAACATTAGAAACAGTAACATAGTTAATTAACATAATTTGTATAAATAATGAAATTGTTTATTGTTTAGTATTTTTGAATGCTTTTAAATTTGTTTTCCTTGTGTTTTATTTCTTTACTGAAAAGTTATAGTACTTCATAGTAGACAATGTTTTTAGTAAAAATACGTCCATCTTCTAATAAATCACCTTGACTTTCATTCTTTCCAATGTAAACTTTAATAGCCTTTGGATTCTTGCACCGTGACAACGCAACGTACAATTGACCATGTGCAAATACTGGTTCTTCCAAGAAAATACCCACAGATTTGAACGTTTGACCTTGTGATTTATTAATGGTCATGGCAAATGCCATAATAATAGGAAATTGTCTTCTTTGAAGTATAAAAGGGAGACTACTTTCACTTGGTGCTAAATCTATTCTTGGTATGAAAACTCTCTCTCCTTTATGGGTGCCAGTTAAAATTTCAGCATCTATAAAATGGTCCTTTAATTGTTGAACAATTAATCTTGTCCCATTGCATAGGCCTTTTTTGGGGTTCATATTTCGCAGTAACATGATAATTGCCCCTTTCTTTAGCTGCTAAATATGTGGTGGCATTCCAGAAGGAGTTAGTGAGTTTATGAATTCAGTAGAAAAGTTAGCCTGACTTTCATTGTCATCAGCAAGTACAGAATCAGCACTGTGATAATTTCTTTGTGGTGCATTAATTTATTTTAAGATTTCATTATTGAGGATTAATGCATCCTTATTTTTACACGTTAGTATGACTTGGTTGGCAAGCTCAGAATATTCCTCGTTATTTACGCTCCCTTCAAATATAGCCGATATAATATCTTGTTGACAAATCATATGAGGTGGGATCTCTACAGTGTCGTCAGGTAAATGTGGTATTTTTTCTTTTCTGCCTTCTCCAATTTTAATAAGCCAATCATTGAAATCAGTTTAGCCTTCTGATCTCATATTTTGTTGCAGTTGAAGATGGGTAAAATGTTTCCATACTGTGCTTGACTTTATACAGGTTTCGATAATGTCAGTTCGATTTCCATGTACAACGACAGGTAATGTTTGTCTAAAATCGCCACCTAACAACATTACCTTTCCACCAAATGGAAAAGTATTATCCATGACTTCACGAAGCAAACGGTCAATAAATTGGAGAGCATAGCATGACATCATTGTGGCCTCATCTATTATAATTAATTTACATTTGTTCAATTTCTTTGCTTGTAATGATGTCATGCGAATATCTGACACAGAAGTTTCTAAAATAGTCACTGGCAGTTTAAATCCACTATGAACAGTTCTTCCACCTTCTAAGAAAAGTGCAGCAATTCCAGTAGTGGCCAACGCCATTGCTATTTGACCTTGTGCTCGTACTGAACTCATTAATAAATTATACAGATAGGTTTTTCCTGATCCGCCAGGTCCATCAAGATAGAAATAACGCTCTGCCACCATGTCATCATCTATTGCATTTAATAGAAATTTAGTAGAAATTTCTGGAAAGTAGGCAGTATTTATAACCTTGTAGAAATTTCTGGAAAGTAGGCAGTATTTTTTTAAACTTTCAAGTGCCTCAGACCGTTAGAACGCAATACGCATGCGCTATTTGCGTTCCAGCTTACAATTTGCGTTCCATCTGCCATTTTGTGCGTAGTAGGGTTCAAAATGGTGTTTAATATGAGTGTGGTACGTTCCGTATAGTATCTATTTCATTCTTGCGTGTTACTGTAGTGTAGTTACGTCTGAAGCCTCGTTTTCGTTTTGTTAGGCGATTTTCGGGAGTTTAAACTCTTTTTTTGGGACTTAAATGGACGTGTAAGTTAACTTTTGGAGGTGCCGGATGCCCCCCCTTGCTGTAAGTAAGCTTTTTATGTGCTCGTTGTGTTTATTTCTTGTGTTTGTGATGTTTTGATGCAGCGTTTGGAATGGGTCGTTTTGCGGCCGTATTTTTTTGCGATTCTGCCGTATTTTGTTGCGATGGGAACGTATTTTTTTGCAAGAGACGCAGTGGGCTTTTACGTGTACGATGCAGTGTATTTGTTTCTAAGTCGTACGTATGTGTGTTAAGAGCGTGTGAGGGGCCTTTTTGGTGGGTTTTTTTTTTTTTTTTGTCTTTATTCAATGCGGATAACATAATACATACATAGGCTTACTTCAAGTATCATAAAACCATGGTTACATGCATTTTGTGGCATTTTTCACTCAATCCATTACATCAGTGTATTAGCAAAGTAGAAAGAAAAATACTGCCTATCTTCCATCCGCCATCTCCATTTTCTGCTATTTTCCTCCTATTGTACCTTATAACTCTCTAACTTATATACCATAGCTAGTTGTGCAAAGAATCATAATCCTCATTATTTTCTTTCTTATCTCCTCCCTCTTGTATATTGATTTTTATACTAACTACTAACCTCCTATTTTCTCCATCCTCCTCCGCGTCTCAGGGTATTCTCCCCCCCCGGCTGCTGGAGACCAGTCTTCATATCTCCCTCCATTCCTCAGGCCTAACTGATTAGTGTACCAATGTAACACCTGTGTATTCCACCCATGGGCCCCATGTCTCAATGTATTTGGCCATTGTATTTGCCAGGGAGTGCGTCATACGCTCATTTATTGCGATGTAATTAATTTTGGACTTCACAGCGGGGAAGTCTAGCCCTTCTGATTTCCAATGTTTTGCGATAAGGCTTTTAGTTGCGAGCGTAATAAAGAAAAGTAATCTGTTTTGTGAGTTGGATAGTGTCTGAAGGGGCCTCCCCAGCAGGCACAATTCAACTATTAACTATATGTTGCATTTAAATAGTAACGCCACTAACTCTTGCACCTGTGCCCATAATCTTTGCACTTTCGGACAATCCCACCAAATGTGGATGAAGGAACCTGTGCTATAACATCCTCTGAAACACTCTGGGCTTTCGGCACAACGCCATTTAGCCATCCGTTCAGGCGTCGCATAAGCCCTATATAGCACTTTGACCGACGTTTCCAAGATGCTATAGTTTAGTGACCCTCGAAAGATGTTTCCCTAAACCTCCTCCCAATCCTTCTGTTCCCACCTAGCATTAAGGTCCTTTTCCCATGCTAGCATGTATTTCTCTCTGGGAAATTCTATTTTTGTGTTGAACAATTCATATATGCTCCCTAATATCCCTTTCGTGAGCGGGGCATTTTGGCATACCCTAGACAGCCAGTTATGTCTAGGTCTGCCTGTGGCTCGCAATAGTGATCTGACGAATTGACTCAGTCTGTACCCATTAAAGTATTCCCTACCAGGGGGGAAGTTCCCCAGCCTATCTAACTTATGTGAAGCCCACCAGTGTCTTGAGTTCCTTGGGAGCCAGTTCCTTGGGAGCCTGGGGGTGATTGAGGACTGGGCCCATATACCTCTGGGCCCATTTCCAACTACCGATGGTGTTCTGGATAATTGGATTCATACATTGGGCAACTTTGTGTGGAGTATTTTCCAGCCATATTAATGTATCCCAGGTGTAAGGGTGCATTGTGTGGTGTTCGATAAATAACCAAGATGGGTGGTGCTCTGGGGATTGGGCTAAGGGAATGAAGGCCAGTTGGGCCGCCCTGTAGTATAGTTTCAAGTTTGGTAGGGCTAGTCCCCCTTGTTTTTTGAATTACCTAGTATATTTTTGGAGGTTCTGGCAGGCTTGTGTTGCCATACAAATTTAATTATTAATCTCTGCAGGTCGGCCAAATCTTTCATATTAATTGCTATAGGGAGGGTTCTAAAGAGTTACATCAATCTTGGTAGTAGATTCATTTTTACCGCATTAATCCTCCCAAGCCAGGCAATCTTATATGCGTGCCAGGTTCAATTTGGTCTTTAATGTGTTATAAAGCGGTTTGTAGTTAACCTTGTACATGTCGCGTAAGTTAGGGGTCAGGTTGATTCCTAAATATTTTACATGCGTGGTGGCCCATTTAAATTTGTATTCATCCGCTATCAGCATCTTGTCTTGTGCGGGTAACCCTAACGCTAGGGCTTCTGTTTTGTCCATATTTACAAAATTCCCTAATATTTGCAGTAGAGGGGGGATTGACGATTTAGCGTCAGTTAGGGAGCACAGTAGGTCATCCGCGAACAGGGATACTTTGAACTGATGTAGTCCTATGGCCACCCCTTTGATGGCCGAGTTTACTCTGATGGCCTGTGCCAAAGGCTCCATGGCCAGTGCAAATAGGAGCGGTGACAGGGGGCAACCCTGCCTCGTTCCCCTATGGATTGGAATTTTTGACCTTTCCTTCCCTGGGAGTTTCAGGGTTGCTGTGGGATTGTTATAATATGTTTTTATTACCTTCATAAATTCCCCCTTGAAGCCAAATTTTGCCAGCACAGCTTTTAGGAACGGCCATTCTAGGGAATCAAAGGCCTTTTCCACGTCTAAGGCCAGTAGGCATGCTGGAATTTTGTTTTGGTATGGTGGATCAATTGCATGATTTTCCTAATGTTATCCCTGGCCTGTCTTATCGGTACAAATCCTACTTGATCCTTGTGGATCAGTTTCGGTAGGAATGCCGAGATCCTGTCTGCCAATATTTTAGCCAGTAATTTGATATCACAGTTTAGTAGTGAGATGGGTCTGTATTTTTTTGGTTGAATTGGGTCTTTGCCCTCTTTGGGGAATAATACTATCTCCGCTGAGTTCAATTCCTGTGGCATTTTCCCTCCCTCTAATATGTCATTAAATAATTCTGCTAGGTGTGGGGCCAGCCTATCAATGAATGTTTTATAGAAGTGGTTTGAGAACCCCTCTGGGCACGGGGCCTTCCCTTTTTTAGTGTCTTGTATGGCTCGTCTCACCTCATCTACCTTGATCTTAGCGTTCAGTGAAGTCAAGCTATCTTCCGTAAGAGTGGGGAGGTCCAATGCTTGCAGAAACGCTTGAATCTCATGTTTGTTAACATTAGGGGATGCCTTGTAAAGGTTACTATAGAATCCCTCAAATGTCTCTTGGATTCTCTTGGGGTTGGCTGTGATTGTCCCTTCTGGGGTTCTAATCTGAAATATTTTTGATTGTGTTTGTTTGGCTTTCAGCTTCCTGGCCAGCCAGGTGTTTGTTAACCCGGGTGTAGTATCTATGTTGTGTAATTTTTAATGCTTTTTCAGTTCGCTCAGATAATAGCATGTCTAGCTTCCTTCTCACTTCCTCTATTTGGTCCCTAATTTGGGATGTGGGATTACTTTGGTTTATGGATTCCAGTCTTTGCAGGTCCCTGTATAGCTGTTGTTCTACTTCCCTATGTTGTTTTTTTCTTTTGGCTGCTATTCTAAGGCATGTACCTCTTATGAACGCCTTATGGGCAAACCAAACACACCCTATACCTGAGTCCCTTGATTTATTAGCCGTGAAGTACAGGTCTAACTCTTGTGCTATCTGCTCCTGAATTTGGGGAATGGCTAAATGCATGTCGTTGATCCTCCACGTATATGGGGGCCTATTATCTAATTGAAAGTCTATTTCCATTTTAACCATAGCATGGTCCCACCAGGGGCAATGTATAATGTCTGACCGTTTTGTTTTTGTTAACAGCTCTGCATCTATCAGCAGGTGGTCTAAGTGGGAGTATGTCCCATGTGGGTAAGAAAAGAAGGTGTATTGTCTTTCCCTCTGATGTTGTTCTCTCCATGCATCTACCATGTTTAGGGCAGCTAGGAGGTGTCTAATTTGTCTAAGCTTCTTTGCAAACCGATTGTCCGTTTGTGCCCTCGACCTATCCACTGCTGGGTTCAAAATAAGGTTTAGATCTCCCCCTAATATGATTTTGCCTCCGTCTATTCTTTTTAGTTTTTTAAGTAGGTCAATGAGGGTGTTGTGGGGATTTGTCGTAGGGGCATATAATGACACCAGTGTTACCCTGGCCTCTAACACCTTACCTACTAAGATTACATAATTCCCGTTTGGGTCTATTTTTTTCTGTTCTAGTGTAAATGTCTGGGGAGTAGAATGGCTGCTCCTGCTTTTCTCCTGGCTTGGGAGGCTGTGTAGTATGTTGGATATTGCTTATCCAGATAAGAGGGGGGCCTATCTTTTCTGAAGTGCGTCTCTTGTATGAAAAGTACTGCTGGCTTGTGTTGTTTGTATGTTATAAAAGCTTTGCGTCTCTTACTAGGGCCATTGAATCCCTTGACGTTGTGTGTCAGAAATGTATAATCTAGCGTACCCATCTATAGTTGTGTATTTGTGTGTGATGTATCTGGCCTCCTACCTTTCGTCTCGTTCTGCGATCAGGAGAGCCCGGGATCTAGGCAGCCGGAGGGGGCGCCCCCCTTCTACTTGGGGGAAGAGGAGATATGGATGCGTTTGCCTATGGAGGATACTTTAAAGTAGAGAGAGCAATTAATAACGGTATACTTTTCCGGTAAATCAATAACTATTTTTAACAACCAAATTGTTCACCTACTTTTTTTTTAAACTCCAATTTGCACGTTCGTGCCTAGGGTCTCAGGCTGTCCCGGAATTATCCCTAGATAAAAAGTAAGTAAAGCATTTTTAGAGCGCTACAAGCAGGTAAGAACTTCTTATTAACTACTTGCAAACCTATCCGTTACAAACAGGTAAAAAATGATTTTCTTCTTAACTACTTGCAAAAATAAATAGTCCAAAGGTATTTGTGTCCTCTGACACTTCTCAGTCCTCAGAAAATGTTCCGTCGCAGTCCCAGGGGGTCCACCCCTTATTGTCTCAGTCCTGCATTTCTATTTTGTTCCACGATGCCATTTTAAACTGCATTGGCCAGACTCTAATCCTTTTTAGAGGCACTTATAGCTCTTTGGGGCATTCCTCCCCTCCGCTTGTCTTCTGGGGGCTGGGTAAGCCTCTGGGGGTCTCTGGCTGATTCATCTGCCTTTGTGTGGTCCTCCCGAACTTGGGTATTCCTTCTTCCCCCCCCCCTTCGGGATTTCCATCCTTTGTCTCACCAGGAGGTCCCCAGGTGCTTTCTGCTGCGTACCGGGCCCTTCCTGCAGTAGATTCAGCTTGTTCAATTGAAGACGACACTCTTCTATGTCTCTGCGTCGTTGGAGGGTTGCTGGGGCCAGGTCTGCGTATATCTGTATAGGAGCACCATCTGGTCCTAGAATCCGTGTAGCCCTTCTTGCTGTAAATAGTATCTTGTCCCTTGCTTGTTGATGCAGGAAGCGAGCTATGACGTCTCTTGGCATGGATGCCCTGGCTGGGCCTCCTAGGGCTCTATGTGCCCGCTCAATTTCCATGCCGACCTCTTGGCCTCTCGGCATGATGTGATGCAGGAGTTCTTGGAGATATGGCAGCAGGTCAGTCACTGTGTTTGGTATACCCCGGAAGCGTATGTTGTGCCGTCTCAATCTGTTTTCGAGGTCTTCCAGTTTTAGCTGTAGGTTCCCAATTTGCTCTGCATTGTGGGCGATGTCGGTTCTGTCTTTGTTTTGGGAGTCAATTATTTCATCCACCGTGGTTTCAAGTGTATGGGTCCTTTGGCCCAAATCTTTTAAATCTCTGTGTAGCGGAGCCATTGCTTCGGCCAATTGGGTCTTCAAGAGAGATGCAAACCATGCTTTAGCTACCTGCGATAGATTGACATCTTGTGTCGTGTCCATCTGCCCCCCTTCGGTGTCTGAGAAGTCTGATGCACACGATAGTGAGTCTATAGGTGAGGGATGTTCCGCCACTCCTTTAAAATGCTTGGGGATGCTTTTTACTCCCAGGCTCTTTCGTAGTTTAGTTGACTTGCCCATGATGGGCTATTGTCAGTGAGCTTAGTCTTGATAGCTGAGAGGCTGTGTATGTGTAGACCTTGTGGTGTTACTTCTGTGTGCTTTTTAACTTTTTTATTTTTATTGTTGTTGTCTTTACTTTGTTCTTCTTGATCTAGATTAGGGCTTTGTTGAATAGGGCATCTTTATTTTCAAGCATGTGGACCTCCTTTGGGTTTGACTCTTAAGGCATCTCTATCTGCCCTAGCACTTTCTTTTAAAGGTATTATTCAGACGTTATAGTCTCCCCGAGATATTTCAAGACTATCCAGTATTTGTTCCAATGTGGGGTGTCCCCTCCAGCCCAAACTTATCAGTTCACAGCATCCGGGAGGTCATTCGGTCAGTCCTAGAGACTTATTTGAGGGCTATAAATTAGGGACATTCATTATCAGGAGCAAATTGCCTTATCTGGGCTGCGTCTTCTTGCATTTGGTCTGTAATGTGAGTTCGTGATATATATTCGTATATATTTAAAGCTCCTTTTCAATTTGTGTTGATTAACTTCACCTAACTAAACTGTCCTTCCAGCTTTAATTATACTGTGTTTAATATAGTCTGTCTATCCTTGTGCAGTTTTCCAGCCCTTTTTTGTTGTTAGGCTAATTGGATAGCTAATTATATATTTCGCTTTAATATATATTCTATAGGGATTCTTGTCACTTTATTCTTTTAGCCTGCTTCTTGGTCTTTGGTTTTTAAAATGTCCCAGGAGGAGCTAAGATCACAATAAGACATTTTTAAGGGTACCTTTCAAGTACCATCAGCTGTTGGTTCAAGCTCAGGGAGATCTTTTTTGTCAGACCTTAGTAGCTCAGTCAATAGATCTTATGCAGAGTGACTCTTTCCCCTTTAGGGCTCAACAAAGTCTAGTTCCTTCAAACTTTAGCTCCCACAGGGCCTCCTTATTTCCAGATTTTAGGGGGAGAAGCTGTGTAATAGCCTCCACACAGGTGTGCTGCCTGTTACAGGCATGAGCAGCTTATGTTTAGGCAGCCCTGGGCCTCCTTAGATGTGCAGTGTCCACCACAAGAGACCCTGTGGAGCTAGTACAATCTTCAGGGTACTCACTGTTTGCAGGCCTCTGTCTCAGTCCTGAAGCCTGTCTTCCAGAAATCCAAGATGGCCACCGTCTCTCCTGACCTCTCCCTAAGGGTGCAATTGAAGCTCCCAGGCCCCTCCTGCACCTCTCCTTTCCTCTCACACAGCCCCTCTGATGCCTTGTGGCTCCCCCAACCACACCAGCCACCCTTGGGTGCACCTGCAGGTCTTTTACACAGGTTTTTTTGCCTCTCACCACGGGGTCTGCTGGGCTGGCTGTCAGGCTCTGGATCCACAGCTACTAGCTCTGTTGTGCTGCTAATAGAGCAGGCTCAAGGTCCCCCGGGGGTTAGAGGTGACCTCTTCCTACTACCCCAATATTGAAAAAAGGTACTCTGCCCCTTTTATGTGGGAATTTAGGGCCAAAACACAGAGTTGGCCCTGGAGCTCTCTCCACACACGTCTGCTCCAGTCAGACACCTGGTGTTTTTTTTTTAAGTCTTGCGTGTGTGTCTGTGTGTAAGCTGGTGTTAGGCGCCTTTGAGTTTTTTTTTTTTTAAAGTCGTGTGTGTGTATGTGTGTGTTAACACAGCCGACGTTGGAGCCTCCACCTCCGCAAATGCGGACCCTCGCTTCGCGAGGACCCGCATTTGCGGGGAACTGCGTCCCTCGCAAAGCGAGGGACGCAGTTCTTGCGGGCTCACTGCGCGAGCCCGCAAGTGCGAGCAACGGCCCGTACGCTCACAACAGCCCGTACGCTCACAACGGCCCGTACGCTCACAACTATATATGTGATATATTATACATGTATACATTTACATATGCACATATATATATATATATATATATATATACATACACATACCTGTATAAATACTTTCTTACCTGCCCGATGCTGCACTCCACTTCCTGGGGTGAGGAGGGGCCATGGCAGACCAGAGAGCCGAGGATGGCCACAGAGGTCCAAGGGAGCTGCAGAGGTCTGTGGGGGCCTGCAAGTACTGAGAGGGCCACAAAAAGCCAATGGAGGCTGTAGAGGTCTGAGGGAGGGCACAGATAGTTCTGAGGTGCCACAGGAGGCTGAGGGGGAACACAAGTGGCCACATGACCTGCAGTGGGCACAGGGGGGGGGGGGCTGGGGCCAGTGGGGGGGACATGGTGGACACATGGGAGGGCCGTGAGGGCCATAAGGGGCCATGGTGGCCACAGTAGACCCTGGGGCCACAGTGACTTCAGGGAACCCGCAGGGACACAAGAGACCCACGGGGGCCACAGAGGATCCACCAGGGCCACATGGGGCCACAGGTAAGCCGCCGGGGCCACTAGGGAGCCGTAGGGGCCAAAAGGCAAGGGGGCCTCAAGAGTGCAGTGGGGGCCAAGGGGGGGGGGGCGGGGCCACTAAAGAACCGTGGGCCACAGGGGGGTTTGTGGGGGCCACTAGAAAGCAGCAGGGGCAACAGGGTGGCCGATGGAGGCCACACGGAACCCACAAAAGGTCCGCAGGAGCCCCTCAGAGTCCAGGGGCCTCAGTGCCTTGCCCCGGTCGCACTGGCATTAGCTCCGCGTCTGCATGTAATAAATATTTGAAATCATAGCTACTGTTATTTTACTAATTAATTATGAATACTACATGTCATATGGTTAACAACCCTTCCGTGGAATGGCAATTCAGAACAGTGTTATAATGTAAATATATCAAAGTATTAACTAAAAAAAAATCTGTATTATTGTTGTTCACGCGTTATTTAGAATCTTGTTATAATAACATATAAAATACTGCCTGAACACACAATGGCCATATTAAATCATAAGACCATCATGTAAGCCACACTCTAATGGACAGTATTGTTCAAATATTAATGTTTTTGTTAGAAAAAAGGCTAAATATTTTATCCTGATGTCATACTAAATGCAAATGTAAGGTGTTGTATGCACCAATATGTGAATTGATGTGAAACAATGATGATATTAACATCAGATTTGACATGTAAGCACTTGGCCATAACAGCATTAATTATTAATTAACATGAGATTATTGACATGAAAACATAGGCTTACAGTAATCGTATGCATGAAGACATAGGTGTCAAGACAAGTATCACCATCGACCATTAATGATATTGAAATAGATTATGCTGTTATCCATATGTTATTAATCCCTACATGAAGATGATTACTAAAAAGTTCAATTATACACATCCACCATACCATAACACAGGATGAGTATACAGAAAGATGATCTATATAAAAAATGATTGTTAAGTAAATGTAATGTATGTAACCATTAGGAACACACAGACAAACTGTTTATTATATACATAGATCACAAGAGGGTTTGTTGAAAACAAGAAAAAATCAAAAGGGTTAAAGGTAATACTGTATAATAATAATGATGCATAGAGTCACATGTGGTTATTACACCACAGCAGTGATAATCAGTTGAATAAAATGTTATCATTCATCACTTCATATAATAGAAGTAACCAGTAATGCACATAGCACTTACACCATGGCCCAATTCAATTGTCAAAATCGCAAATACTGATGCCCGTAATGTATCCCGCAAAAGTAACTGATATATAATTGGGCTCCTCTAGCTACCTGCAATCTATTTGCGAGCTACAGGCTGACAATTCCTGCTGTTGTCAAGATCGTAACTCTGTCCCATCTAAGCCTTTAATCTTTCAAGCCCACAAATGTTGCAATCGCTAAAATCGCAAATCGCAATTTACTTGCAACAATTCCACGAACACGCTCATTGCTAGTTTCTCTCCCCATCTACCTCTCCCCCCTCTAATTTACTGGCCTTGTGATGAGCGCCTTTGGCGCTCTTAACGGGTCTCGCAATGAGCGCCTTTGGCGCTCACTGCAAGCCTCTACCCCCTTTACTTCCTCTCCCTTCCTTGTGTCTCTTACCCCCTCCTCTGTGTCTCTTCCCCCTCTCCTGTGTATCTTCCCCACCTCCTTTGTGTTTCTCCCCTCCCTCCCCTTTGTCTCTCCCCCCCTCCTCTGTGTCTCTACCCCCTCTCCTGTGTCTCTTCCCCACCTCCTTTGTGTCTCTCCCCCCCTCCTCATTGTCTCTTCCCACCTCCCTTGTATTTCCTGTTCCCCATCTCCCTCCCCTGTGTCTCTTCCCCCTTCTGTGTCTGCACCCCCCCCCCCCCCCGTGTCTCTCCCCTTCCTCCTCTCCCTCCCCTGTGTCTATAGGAATAAAGAAACAAGCATACAGAGTACAGAGACAGATACATACATTCATATATATATATATATATACATTGGGTTGTTGCTGGTGGTGCAGTGGTGGTGCAGTGGGTTAGAGCTCTGCACTCCCACAGCTTTTAATCTGGGTGCTAATCTGAGTATTACTGCCTGGGCAAACTTACTTGGTTTATGAGAACAGCAGGGAAGATCAGTCAGTAAAAAGAGTGGGAACAGAGTGGGGGGAGTGTTTGAGATAATTGGTTTAGTAAAGCTTTCCTGATGTCATATCATAACAGTAAGACTCATAGGCTTGTGGAGCGTTCAGAGGGGATGTCTGTAGCAACCACACAGCTTGCAGCACTGATTGGTAATGCTGCCAGTCAAGTAAATTTATACATTTCATTGAACACTGTATAATCAATGCACTGAATTTGAGCGTTACAGCCTGACGCTCACAAAGCAGCAGCTCTAGGGAGAGATGTGACCAGGAAGGGGGAAGGCACACAAAGGGTTAATTTAAAGTGACAGATACATTTTTTTTTTTAAATCATATGAAAGAAGACATGAAAGCTAATATACAGATTAAATTGTATTATCTATATAAATTTAAAATACAATATTAAAGTGATTTCCTATTTTTTTGGGGGGGGCGTCTGCCTCTTTGCTCCTATGCACCAGCCGCCCCTGCATAATATATGTGTTTATTTATGGCATGTGAGATCATTCTCCCACTCTTCCCTCCTGTCCCTCTCTTCACTCCTCTCCCTCTTTTCTTCACTCCTCTCGCCACTCCTCTCCTTTTTTGCACTATATATAGTATGCAGTGTTGTACAGTCAGATGTAAACAATGGAAAATGCATAAATGCCTAAAGGGATATTGAAAGCAATGTTTTTCTTTGTTGCATCTGAACCAGGGTATTGATAATGTACCACTGTTTTTTTTTTCAAATGGAACTTTCAAAGCAGAACACAATTAATTAAAATTATTAAATGATCTGGGGGCAAGTCCCTGTCAGCCAATGATCAATATTATAGATGTATGGCTCATACTTATCTGCTAATAAAATCTACAGACGTACATATGCTCTGTGCACTTCCTGTTTGTTTCAATGAAGCTTAAGCAGATTTTACGTAATATTTTTCTTATGCAAAATAACAATTTGGTAATGATTAATGCAAGCTATTTTATATGCATTAAAATTGTCTTCCAAGTTCCTTTAAACTACACAATATGTTTATACCACTGTTCTAGAAGTTATTTTTCAGCAATCTGAAAATAACATTTTTGTTTTCTCTGTATATTTGCAGATACTTAGCAAGGTGCACAAAAGCTGATAATAGGGTCATAAATAACAAGGATAAGTCAGTAAAATACCTGGGCTACAAAAAGAAATATAGAACATTTAACAAAATATGTTTTAGGTGCTTCCAGTAGTTAACCTCTAATTCTGCATCTATCTGCTCTAACAAAATCATATCAAGTTCTTGTAAATTAGCTGTTAATAAACATATGGTCAAATACTGAATGTTAAATGTGCCAGATGGGGTGAAAATATCACACGCCTGACTCTAGCTGTGTGTGATGTAAGGCTGCCAGCTGAATTAGCACATTGTATGAACAAGCTATCAAGGCAATTTCTCATTAGCATAACATTTGTTAATGAAGCTAATCTGACAATTGGAACATGGTGGTAGTGAATAAGAATATATAAAGCTTTTGGATATATTTGATCAATAGAACCAAAAAAATTTTTTAGAATAATCCACATCCCTTAAAATAATCGTTAGGATTTGTATTGTTCCAAGCAAATTAATATTTTAAAATATTAAACTTTTTACTATTTCATTTTTTTTATATTTAGCCTGGCAGGATGTTGTCTTCAAGTTCTGCACACTAACTTGTTTCTATGCATGAGCTCTGCTAGCCACTGTGCTATGTTGCAAATATGCAGAAAACTAATTAGCTGTCTGAACAGGAAGTCAGTGGGCAGAGCTTGAAGCTGACAGGCTGCCAATCAATAGGCTAA
The DNA here is from genome assembly GCA_027410445.1 of Discoglossus pictus. Taxonomy (NCBI): domain Eukaryota; kingdom Metazoa; phylum Chordata; class Amphibia; order Anura; family Alytidae; genus Discoglossus; species Discoglossus pictus. The sequence goes on along the minus strand of CM050163.1, from coordinate 202,868,011 downwards.
GTCTTTGTACAATATATATTGATTATCTGTATTTTTCTATTGTTACAATAAAACTATTTAAAACAATTATCTTTTCTTAATTTGATGTTAAATTTACAAAAAATGGTTGCTTGAGAGTTCTGGTTGCTTGTGTTCTGGTTAACTGAGAGTCTACTGTATATGAAAATCCTAGGACAAGGATTTGCAACCGATGGCTCTATATCCCTGAGTAGATCTACTACCAATACAATATAAGTGCTTAGATAACTTGCAATGTAGCTATAGATCTAAAGGAAGAAAAAGGAGTAGCATTCCTCCAGCATGTCAATAACCAGAAGACAATGAGAATACTGCTGATTGTTTAGTGTTGCTTAATATCTTCTATGTGCTTTGCGTCTCAGGAAATAAAATAAAAATGCATTCAATAAACTTCTCTCAGTGTGCTCTTTTATATATATATATATCACATATTATAATTGTCTAACTACGAGACGTCGTCACTCTTTGCGTGGTGCGTACAACGTTAAAGCATAGCACTTAGCCGCGAGCCAATAACGCGTAGCACTTAGCCCCATTAACGTATAGCACAGCCTCAGCCCCGTTAATGTGTAGCACTTAGCCCCATTAACGTGTAGCACAGACCCAGCCCCGTTAACGCGTAGCCCTTTGCCCCATTAACGAGTAGCACTTGGGCGATGAGCGGGACTTCAGAAAAAAAATAAAAAAGGTACGCGACGCTAAAAATGCAACAGCCAGGACGTCTGGGAGTGAGGTGGAATGCGAATTTAACTTGATTTAGACGATTTTCGGCACTCGAAAATCGCCTAAGCGAGGAAAAAAATGTCAGTTGAAAAAAAAAAACGAGGCTACACGACCACGGACCGCGCAAAACACTGTTAAACGCGTAGCACTTTACACATCTAACTACCACATACAAAATACACTATTACTAAAGCCGGGAAATGCTCATGAGCCGCGTACCACATAAATAACATTGCGAATATACAATGACGATTTACACAAACGGCTTTACCTTGCGCACGCAGCCTATTTATACTGCACACTTGGAACATTCATTACACTTTAAAAGCAGGGCACCAACAGTCGCAATGTATATTCTATGCAGACGCAAAATACAAACAGATTGTTAGCTCTTCAGCCTGTTGAGCGCTGCATATAAGAATTAGAAATAATTAAAGTACATTAATTTATTGAATAAATCATTAATTATTACTTAACTACATACACATAGAAAGGTACTCACAGTATAAAACGGTTTACATTGTGTATCAAACAGCATTTCCAGCCTTACTATTTTATTGATCGTCATTTTTTGATGGGCAAGTCGCTAGTATATATACAGTATATATTATTCTGGATTGCCCCGTTAAATGTTCAGCGTCATATCTTTGTGCATATACTCCATATAAATGAAAAGGTTCTCTGACATTTCCCTGTAATTTACATCAGATCCCAGTCCTAAAATATTGTTCTCCATCTGGAATTTTCTACTGGTATTTTTTCTTAATATGAGAATTTTAAAGGGTCACTGTGGTCAAATGTTTGCTATATAAATAATATACATTGCGGTCTGTTTCAGTAGCACATAGAATTCTGCACATGTAATCTTTTGTTTCTTTGGTGCATCTTTCCTTTTTTCATATTTTGTTTTTCAGTATGACCATCTGAAAACATGATTATATTTTTACGTTTTTGTTAGTTAAGATTTAATACAGTATTTACTATATATAGATATTGGAATCTTGACAGATAGATAGATAGATAGATAGATAGATAGATAGATAGATAGATAGATAGATAGATAGATAAGTAATACAGGAAGATGTATTATTATCAGAGAGAGAAAGGTAATGTGTTTCATTGTGAAGATAATATAGGTTATTTATTAAACTCAGTCGTGTAAAAAAAGTCCCACAGAACATTACATGATTTATTTTAAAAAAATGAAAGATTCACACTTATAAGGGAAATAGAACTGGCACAGAGGCCAACACTTATAGATTGATAGACAGAAATATACATTAGATAGATAGTTAGATAGATAGATAGTTAGATAGATAGATAGATAGATAGATAGATAGATAGATAGATAGATAGATAGATAGATCTAGATATCTTTGTTTCTTTTCTTTTCAAATCTGCAACCAGATACTATTATTATTCTAAAATGTTATAAGATGTTATATGTTAGTGACTAAGCAGTTCTTTTAATAATTTCTAAATTATTCTTTCCAGCTGAACGGGATAACATGAAAATACAGATAAAACATATTGCTTTTCTCAAGACCTTAAAAAAATAAACAAGTTTTGATATGTAAAACAGGCCACTATGCAAATTTGAAAAGCATATTCCTAATTATAATTTCAAATGAATGCATATGGAGGTGCGTCATTAAAAGATCATCTGGAATCTGTGATTTTTCCGTGGTACAGCCAGCTCTCAAAAGCCATACTGTGAGTGTTATATCCTCACTTGAAATGACAAGGGATGGAGACATGAAAAGAAAACAAATTTAGCTCCAGACTAAGCTTAGAAATGGTTGCACGCTGCATGTGTGATTTTTCTCAGAATATATGAGAGTTTACTCTGCTGGAATAGATAATATGAGAAGACAAAGGAGAATGTGACTTACATTTCAACCTATTTTTATAGACAATGAATATAATATATATTCAGATTTAATTCCTCTGACATACAGATTCTGTGTCCCAATATATAATAAGGACTTTGTATTGTACTAATGCTGAAATGCAGTATTTGATATATGTTTTACCAAATGTGGAAGGTTTGCTGCATATTGTATATTATAAAATAATTGTCTGTAGTTTGCTGTTTCTCCTGTTCAGGGTGGAATTGCCTGTTATTTCGGGGCTGGGTCACTCTAGTGAGTGGGACCAGACTGATATACTACAGGATATTTCTCCCTGTGAAGGGCACAAGTGAGCTAAAAGAGGTTGCTCTCAGAGTGGGTTATCATGTCCACAGAACTAACCTATTAAGGTTAGTTCATTCTCTGATGAGCACCTCTGACTCTCTTGTTTTGTTTATGCAAATTACTCTTTGGGGTTAGACTCCCTAAGGGTGATAGGGGACTCCAGACGTGGACTCCTTGCTCACTGTGCCTTAGGGAGTTCAGCTGCACCTCAGTGACGAGGCCCAATGAAGGCCAAAATGCGTCTGGGGTTTACTGTTTCTTTTGTTCAGGGTAGAATTGCCTGGTATTTCGGAGCTGGGTCACTCTTTTGAGTGGCACCAGACTGATATACTACAGGATATTTCTCCCTGTGAAGGGCACAAGTGATCTAAAAGAGGTTGCTCTCAGAGTGGGTTATCATGTCCATAGGACTAACCTATACAAGATGTATTTGTAAAAGTTATTTTGCAATTAAATAAATACTGCCTTCACACATATATTTTTGCATCCAAGAAACCTGGCTCTGATGCAGACATAACCACACTTATAATGGAAACTCATTCACATTGATGTGGGCATTATCATGTATAGCTGTGTACATACACTAATAGGCACACACGATTACTGTTCTGAGTGCATGCGTGTACACTTAAAAACACACAACCACCTATACAATTATAACTATAGACTCTCATTCACTTCCTCTAGTATACATTCTAAATTAATTTAATTTACATATACCTTGATTAACACTAATAGAGTACTAAATGTATCTTATGGTACATTTTTGAAGGAGCATGTTGTGTTAAACCGACATTCCAAGAGGCTGATGGCAGATAGATCAAAATGGTCTTACCGACATGGAGGGTAGATATACCAAAAAGTTTAAAGAGATGCATACAGAAGAGGTCCTTCATTGTCTGGTTCTCAATGAGAGGTAGTATATATCAGTGGTCAATAGTTGTGACAACATACATGAGATAATATCATATATTTGACCTTTTTCTCACCTATCACCAGATAAATGCACTGATTATAACAAGGAAAAAGTTGAAGAATTCTAAATTAAGACCAACAAATTAACAAAATTGTATGGTATAGTTAAAGTAAAGATGAGAGCTACAATAAATATGAACAATCTAAGGTGTTTGGACTAGTGTGAAAAATTTATAAATCTATAATGTGACTTACTGTGTGTAACTGGATGTATAACTCTTTGAGCTTTATTTAAAAAGTGAGTGTGCTAATAATGCACTAATGTATGTAGTATCAAGGAAATCTTAGAAAACAAAAAAACAAATTTCATTAATTTCTTTAAAAAAATCAAAGCATTCATTTGTTTTAATTACTGGTTTTATTTTTTTGTATTTTTTTGTATTTTTTTTTAATTAACATAAGTGTTAATCTTTATTTAATACCTCTTATACTTTATCTTTAAATAACAACACATTCATTTAAAAACACAAATCAAGAAAACACGTGACAAATTTGTAAATTTGTTCGGTGCATAGTTCATGCTTAATGTCAGAATTACTGGATAGCTAAAAAACAGCACAAATCGTTGCACGGAACAGAAAATAACATAGAAAACATACAAAAAGTATTGTAAAATATTAACAATACCAAACCACTGGAAAACCATCAATAATACAAGTACCGTTTTAGAAAGTAGAACATTAGTAGACACTTAGGTGGATTTTTTTAAATCATTTTTGTTTTAAAATTAAAGCCACAACATTCATAGCACAATAATAAGATCCTGTTGCTCTGCGGTCCATCTCTGAAGGGAGGTCACCAAATCGGACATCGGTTTGCAGTGAGTTGCTGTTATTGTCTATGGAAGACTTCCTTATACACTTGATAACACAACTTAAATACAAGGAATTTGATGGCTGAGTACAGATCTGATCATTTTATGGGAAAGAGAATCTTCTATGTTGATGTCGCTTGTGCTGAATTGTTTATGCTTCAGGGTCATAATCTTGATATTCATCCTACATACAAATAAAGACAACATCAGTAACTAATAGCAAGCCTCTGTCAGTGAAGTCATTGTGCACTTTTCTTCAAGCCAATGTCTCTATTTTAAGGCAGTAAATTATACCCAGAGAAAGTTAATTTCAGATACAGTATTTCTCAATAAACAAAATAAACCAAAAATAAACAATAGACCAGGGAAGTCAATAGGCAGATCTGGCTTTGAATTAGGATCCTTTCTAACTGACCTCTTCTGCTTCACTACATTTAATATTTATTCTCGTCTTGCTTCCAAATCTTTAAATAAACAATTAAACAGCGAAGAGCATTTCCTAAATATGTATGCTTTCTTCTTGTGCCCTTTTGAAGTTTAATATTTATATAGTTTGATCCCTATCGGTAAAAAAATTTTTTCATGATCTTGTACAAATACATCTGAGCCATAGAGAATTTTGTGAAAAGCATTGACTAGCACTGCAGTAGATTATGTCCATAATAAAATACTATACCAGGCCCTTATTTAATTGTCCAAATTGCAATTACTGGGGCCCGTAATGGAGCCTGTAAAAGTTACAAATATTTACTTGGTTACATTTTGCTACTCGCATTCCAAATGCAAGTTACAGGCTCAAAATCATTGCGGTTGTCAAAAAAGTAACTTCGTACTATCTCCTCCTTTGATGTTTCAAGGCAGCAAAAGTTACCAGTGCGAAAGACTCAAAATCAATATTTAATTGCAACAAGCCCGCAATTGCCTTTAAACCTGTAGATAGCAAACGTATCAAAAAATCCTATTAGAATTAGATAGGACTTGCAAGTGGGTTAAACACCTGTTGGTAACACTGTAAAAGCAAATATAAACACACTACTGTACTTTACAATACTGGGAAAGCAATGAAAGGTATTAGAATTAATTGTACAACATCTCAAGCTAGCAAATCTGTGTTATATCGATCACAGGAATCAAGGAGTTAATACATATCAGGCCACCCACATGGACTAGAATAGATGATTTATTAATTATGGATTTCTACATTTCTGGATTGCAAGGTCGATCACAAATCGCACTTCTAAACACTATTTAACTGTAGTCTAAACTCGATGGGCCTTATTCAATTGCAAGCCCACAGATTACATTATACAGACTTGAAATCTGCTACAATTAGAGCAATTCTATTGAACAAGCCCACAATTTAAGGGCTGAAAGCCGAAACCGTAAACCATGCAATCATAAGTAGCATTTCAGAGCGTGATCATGATCAATTAAGCAAGGCTGTACCTACCGACTTAGAAACAGCCAATAGTAAATGAGACCGTCATCATTACATCAATAAAACATTGAGGTTACACGTCAATCAATTAGCATTTAGAGGTCCGATATGCGATCAGACTCGCAATCCGGCAATGTACAAAATAATAAAAATGAATGAAAGAAATGTTCTAGTCATGTGACTGGCCTGATATGTATTAACTCATTGATTCCCGAGATTGATATGACACGGAAAGGAAACATAAAAATATATATTTTTGATTGCAGATTTGTGAGCTTGAGACTGTTGTCCAATTAATTATAATGTCTTTCATCGCTTTCCCCATCTTTTACAGTGGAGTACTGATTTTTTATTTACATTTACAGTGCTACAAACAGGTGTTTAACCCCCTTGCATGTCCTCGCTGGTACGGTATGATATTCTTCTACATTTGCAATTTACGAGTGTGAAAATATTTGTGGCATGAAAAATTGTAGCAATTGAATAGCGATTTGCGATTTTAGCGATTGTAACATTTGCAGGCATGAAAGATCAAAGGCTTAGATGGTTTGGAAGTTACGATTTTGGCAACTGCAGTGATTTTTAGCCTGTAACCAGCAAATTATTTGCAGCTCGCTAAAAGACGCCAATTGAATAGCAAATTAATTTACTAGCTACATTACGGCTACAGTAACCAACAATTGCTCAATTGAATAGGGGCCCGTGTTTTACACACATTATGATGATGGTCTCATTTACTATTGGCTCTAAATTGTAACTTACAGGCTTGCTTAATTGATCATGATCATGCCCTGAAATGCTATGTACGGGTTCATGGTTTGCGTATTGGGGCTGTGAGCCTGTACTTGTGGCCTTGAGCAATTAAATACATCTATATATGTAACACATTTCTAACCCGCAGACATATGAGCTGTATGAAGGTAATTACAAGCTTGGAATTAAATGGGGGCCTCAGTTTGCAATTGTAGTTGTGTACTTGCAAATTGTAGCTGTGTACACCAGGCACATCTATCATTATGTCTCTAGTCGTGCTCACTCATAAGGTTATCTTGGCAGATTCAGGAGTCGGTTGCCAGCTCCTTCTCCAGTGGACTGCCAATTGTCTGACCTCTCTGCTATGACCTGGCCATCTTGGCTGACCCTACATGGTATAGCTTACAGCTTCGATGAGGTACACAAGCTCCTTCACCACAACAAGTTAGCGATCCGGAATGGGTATACTTATTAGATGGTCTCAAATGTTGCTATAATTGTAGCTGTTTTACATTAAAGAATTACCTTGAAGTTAATGGACATCTATTTTAGATAAAATATGTGAAAGTTAGATGGAGAATTGTGTTTTGTCTTTAAATAACAAAATGTTTCTGCAGCTATTTATCTAATGATCACTTATTTTTTGTGACTGAAATTATGAAGACAAATTAATGCTTTGCAGTAGCTGTAAGCAAAAAAAAGGCCACTTTTCCCTTCATAGAAAATGACTGTATTATGATATATTTTAGAACATTAATACATTAATACATGTGATTGTTAATTGATAGATATTAGGATATTATTAGAGTGAGGTATACTGTGAGCAAGTTAGAATTTGTATATGGTATAATTTCTAAATAAACACTGTGACTTCATCTACAATGTCTTATATTACATTTTCATTAAAGCCTAATTAGGCTTTCATTTAGGTTAGTTTGATTTTTTAGTGTGTGGTTAGTGTGTTGGGCTACCCTCCTTACCAATTTAAAGTAATTTAGCAATTTAGCATTTCATGAAAGCAATGCCCAAGCATCAGCATATAATTATATAACACAGTGTTAAATATCAAGCAGGATATTACTTCATAAGAAATGTAATGAAACCATTACGAATGGACATGGAATTCATTTATTTATCTAGTATGTATTTAAAAGAAAAGGATTTAAACAGACATTTTGCATAAAAATGTTTAAAAAACTACTGCAACAATGGGGGGAATTTACTTTTTTAACTGATATTATAAACAAAAGTCAATAATATATGATCTTGATGACATTACACGGAATGTTATCATTTCACAGGATTTGTTGTTATTATAATGTCTTTAATCATATAATGCCAGCCATCGCATCTTTGTCAAACAACATTGCCCTTTTGATGGCACAAGTATAATCTAAACACATCTGATTATAGCCAGGGGCATAGGAAGTGAGGAGATGAAGGGGGGGGGGGGGCAAACCCCCCTCCCCCCCAGATTATAGGAACAGGGGACACAAAAATAGCAAAATTAAACTTAATCATGCATTACCAGATTTAGCTATGGAGCAGTATGTCTTAGCCATGTCTGACCCACAACTTATATTATATATACATATGTATATACATGATAAATTGCCATATCGACATGTGTGTATATGTATATATATATTTTTACATACACTTGCTTCTGCACTGACAGAAATAGTTGTTAAACTGCACATGCTTAACCCCTAAAACATGTGCTACTCTTATTGTAATGTGTAAAGGGATGGATAGTGAGTGGTAACATAGTGCTACATCTCTTGCTACTGTGCATTACAGCGCCGTATTGTGTCCCTAATTATAATACATGAGTTTTCGTATATTACATGTACATATGTGTAATGCTAATACACAATGTGCTGGGGTAGATAACCGATTAAAGTGCATCTTTAAATTAAATTCCCCTCATAGTTGACAAGTCATTAGGATGTCACTTGACAAATTCTAATGTGGGAGTGTCAACTGCAGCAAATCAGTATAGAGGAAGTAAGTTATTTATTAAATGAACTCCATATCTATGCTGGACACACAATGATAGAAAGATATGTGATTGCAAATGCAGTTTGCAGTTCTAATAATAATCACTGCATTGCCATTGTAGTGGTCATGCAAGAGGGATTTATCTGTTTATTTAGTAACTGACTAGCAATAAAATCAGTAATTAAAAAAAACTTTAATGAACTTTAATGTTTCAGTTGGTAACAGCATTTATTTTTCTCCATTCCCTATCAGGTGTCCAGGTATCTGACCAGGAGGCTTCCCTAATTTTAGTGACTGATCAAGGTTTGCCACTCCAGAGAAGGAGATAGTTAAAGATTCATGTCAAGTAAGCCTCCTATAATTCTTAAAGCTACATTGATTTTGATGTTTTTCTTCAAATGGTGATTGATTTATCTTAATTTATTAGAAAAAACATACTAACTCAAGCAATGAACCCCTGTTGTATGAAAACTACAATGGGTCTTTTAAGTGACCATACAGAGAGAATGTGTTCCTTACTTTGCATATAGGGCAGTCAAGGACAGACAATTTCGTTTTCATCAAATAATTAACAGTCAGTACATTGATCTGGCAAGACAGCTTTTCACACAGTTATGCTCATTAAAATCAGATAGGAAATTATACCAGAAGCGAGCATTTTATAGCTACAGTGATTCACTACTTTGGAGTCTATGATTAGAGTTATAGTACGTTTGAGCAAAGACTTAATATAAAAGATTATTGACATGTAGATGGGTCTGAGAACTGTCATTACCAGAAGCCAAGTGGGGATATTGCAGTTCATTTATGGAACATGGTTGCCAGATTTCAGTGTTTTCTATGTGTTTGGATCAGTATAAATAAATGTCAATCCAAAATCATGACTTCTCGCGTTTTCTTTCTGCTGTTATTTCCAGTTAAGATGTGAAGCTGTCAAATTTGAAACAGTCTACACACAATACTATAAATGTAATTCCAAACTAAATAATGTTTGATATAAACAACTTATTCTTTTAGTGGCACAAGGTGGTAATTTATGAACATGTCCAAATGCTGTTTGAATTTTTTCAAGAATTGACTTAGATATTGTAATTTTAATGGTTGTTTGTATAGACCCTGAAGTCTTCCAACAAGAAATAGCATAGATAATAAGGTTTGGGCTGTGACTGTTACACTGATTATATTTAATCTTTATTGATTTTATCCCTTTTTATTTTTTGCATTAATGTTTTTTAATTAGTTAAAATTATTATTTGAGAATTTTCACAATTCCCTTATTTGTCTCATATCAGCCCTTTACAGTATATTTATATAAATATAGACAGTAGACTCTTAGTTAACCCGAACTCAAGCAACCAAAATTAATACTTTTTTTATTTTATTTTTTTATTTTATTTTTTACAGGGCTCAACAAATGCCTGTAGCTAGATTGTCATGCCATAAATGCTTATGCTTATAAAATGCTTAAAATGCTTATAGGGTAGATTTCATCCACTGTATGTCTTTGCAATTCACTGAGCAGGTGCAGTGTTGGCATTACATTCCCCGGGTTCAGCACCTCACACTGCAGCCGAACGTTCCCGTGTGTAAGTGAGGAGGGATCATCTATGTGCAGCTAATCTAGGCCTCTTTTAATATTAACTCTAAAGCAACCAGAAACTTAATTTATCTGCCATCTACCAATTCCCATTGGTGCCGGGTAACTGAGAGTCTACTATATATATATATATATATATATATATATATATATATATATATATATATATATATACTGGACTACGTACTTATATTAACATTTTCTCTAAACATTGTTCTATATTCATTACATAGCTGCTAATGTTAGTTTTTTACAAACGATACAAACATGAGCTTTTTGCCAAATTGCAGAGGTTCTTTAAAGGTATATTGAAGGCTCTGGATTAACATTTATGGCAGATAGATTCTTAGGTATATTATATACCTAGTGAAAAAGAACAATATAACTAACAATGAGCTAATCTTGTAAATATAACACTTTTACTATTCAGCATTACTGCAGAAATAACACTGGTCAACAAAATGTTACCTTTTTTGTCTGATAAGTCAAAATAGGCGAACCTTATAGTATATTTTGTGCTGAACACAAATATATTTTTAGAATTTCTCTATCACGTAAGGATTTTGAGAGACAGTGATTTTACGTTTACAGTATTACATACATTTACAATACGTACATAGTAAAGGACTAACTACCCTAAAAGGTAGAAGTATAGGATTTTCTCCTGTATTTCTTCTCAGGACCATCTCTCTTAAGGGTCCAACAGTAAAAAGCAAGCATTGCTGAAATACACTTGCCCTGCTTTTGCATTTTGGAAATGTCCCGGTGGAATCGTTCACCATGTTCATCGCTGACTTCCCCAAGAGTTGCTGGGAAGGAATCCAGGTGCAAATCCAAGAAATGGATTTTCAAAGACATGTTACATTATTTCTTTCTAGTTGTCTGCCTTACAATTCCCTAAAAAGTTCTGGCAAACCCTCTTGAAAGATTTCCATACAGCCTTTTCAGCTTGGTTCAAAGTTCTCATCTTTAATCAGTTGTCTTATTTGAGAGCCTACACAGACCTCTCTTTGACCTTTGCATCACTGATCCTTGGGGAAAAAATGTAATATGTAAATCCAGATCCCCTTTGATCCATCGCTTTGACAAAGTTCTTCATAAGACAAAGCTTTATATGGAGTGGAGGTAGATACAATTTTTCTGGATCGAAGAGTGGTGTATTGACAGCATTTTTCTGCTAGTGATGTTCATTTTGGCCATTGTTTCTGAGTGTAATGATTTCTTCAGTCTCTGCTGTCCCACTCAGAAAGAAAACAGCTGTACTTTGTGTGACCAATTTGTAGTCTAAGCAAAATAGCAACTACTTTCCATGGTCTCATACTTTTTTTTGATATTGGTAGCATGATAAATAAAAGTAATAATAATAATAATAATAATAATAATGAGCTAGTGGTACTGATAGAAACTTATTTCCTGCAGAAGCCCAGTTTTCAAGCTAAATTTAGAAGAATAGATAAATAAAAGCCAATCTTCTGTTTTGTACTTGTGACCAAATGCTTCCATGACAGAATAAACATCATTGCAAAAAACAAGTTCATCTTGAAGGGAAAATAAATCCTTAAAGTCACTATGCCTATCTCTAAAAAAACAAACTTTAGTTATCCTTTTGGAGAAGATTCCAGCCTTTCAAACAGGAGCCTAAAAGTTCTGCTTGCGTTTTAGATAGGTTTAAGTCTCGGACGAGGTCACTGAGATCTCAATGGGTAAGGAAATGTGGTTGTAACGTTGAACATGAAGCCTCAAAAGTTTGATCAAGCCTTGTATCATCATCACCATGCTCTACATGATATTTGTGTTGCTCATCATCACTAAGTATTATTTTTTCAGGAGGCGTTGGCACAGACAATTCTTCGCTATGCAGCACTGGCCTGATGGCAGATGGTAAATTTGTATATGTCACAGTGTGCTTTGATTTAGAACTGATGCCTGAAATGTTTGTAAGACAAACGTAAAAATACCCGTTGACCAACTTGTGAGAAGTCTGACACAGGTACGACAACAAAAATGACGGGCCCAACTTTTATCTTTGCAACTGAAGTAAAGCTCATAACACTTCTTAATAAGTGGTGTAAAACCACGTTTAGGATTTTTAAATATCTCCTCACCACAAATGTAGCAAAATGAGCCCGGATGAATAATACAATTTCTTGGCACTGTTCAACTTTGTATTATGAAAATAAAATGTACATAGAACTATGCAAATAACATATACTCACAGCATTAGATGTTTCAAGAACAAACTCTTTCCACCAACTGTCCAGGAGCGCTGACTCACACAGTAAATAAGCAAACAAGTAACTCATCATGCCTCAAGAGCATCACATGAGAGAATATGACTCAACTGTTTATTACTCTGGGCCCTTTTTACGTTGAATAATCAGTAGGATTTACAACAAAAAATAATTCTAGGATTTTACTGATGAAAAATGAACATATCTTAATGCTGTATGAATGTGTTATATAGCACAATGCATTATATTAAAGAGGACGTAACTTTAATTCAATGTTTAATAGAACAATTCTGAGACCATTTTCGAAATCAGTGGGATAAATTACATATAACACAACCCTTATTTGCTCTGACCCGTTGATAGACGCGTCCTAGTTTGCGCCAAGGCCTACAAGCACCGCACCGGAGACCAAAACCACCACAGACTCCAAGGATAGTACATCAGGAACAAGCGTTCAGTAGTTACAGCTCAAGGGAGTATGCAGAAGCATAGCAATCCCCAGTATGATAGCGATCCCCTCAAATAACGAGACGAGACTACGTTTTGAAGGGTCAAGAAGAACTATATTTTAATGACAGGGAATCTCCTTTTATGCAATGTTGCCCTCTGAAGGGCTACACCCACATAATTATCACAACAGCCAATTATCTGCATGGTTCAACCCCCACGTCTCCTCCCCTCAGATAACAGGTAACACAATTAAAACAGACACAATTTTAACCACATTCTGGATGTACCCCAAATACAGGGGGTACACCTTTAAGTCCCGCACCATTCAATATCTCTCACCCAGGGGAACAACATATACAAAAATGGCATGAATCAGACCAGGGGTTCAAAAGTTAGTAAAAGTATGTTTTTACACATAACACACAGACATTGCACATATCCCCCACACAATACACATATAGGACAATAGGTGAGTCACACCTCCCTGGCAACTTGGATACAATCAGACATTAATTAGATCAATCTTATCAGAGAATGAAAACACTTTGGAAAATGCAAGGATCCTTTACAACTTTCTTATCTCTTAAATCTCTGTAACAGGATTATCTATTAGCCTAGGTCTGCAAACGTCTGGCTAATATTCTGAGCCAATATATTCTGTAGAACATCAACCAACATATATATAGTAGGATCATATTTTAACCATAATAATCATAAAACAGGGTAAAACAGTGATGGGTTCCGCTACACACCTCCCCCGTGACCATTAGCCGGCATACACGGTCTGATCCCAACGGATCGGCCTGGGGATGTCCGGACAAAAGTATTTGTTGGTCAATTCTCTAGTTTGACAACCCATCAGCATTACTGCAATTCACATTTACTCACATTTCCCATATCCCCAGATAGCTGGGATCTGAGCGCACAAAACCACCGAATAGCGCTCAGATCCTCTTCACACAGTTCAATTGCCATGTAGCTAAAGTCTTTCCCATAGTCTTTCATTATATGAATGGGCTTCATGGCACAGTTATCTGGGGTATCATGGTTCACACAGGGCAAGTACAGAATGACCCCCCTGTATGTAAAGGGCCAGAATGAGTGACTTACACTCTGGTATGGCCGAACACTGGTCCCAAAGGGCAATATGTACCAGGGCCATAGTCGCAGGGCAGGAGGCTGGCAAACAGTCCTCTCCAAGCCAAAGTGGCGAAGGGAACTTCGTCACACATCTCTCCTTTGGGGGGAAGTCTAACCAGGTACCTGGATATTTTGCTGTGGTGATGGGGCAACACGCTGAGGGGACTTGAGGGGCAGAGGCCAGCGGCACTCTGCCCTGATGCCAGCTCTTCTGCTGGTATAACCTGCAGGACATCCTGCTCTGTACAGGGGACAAAGGGAGGGCAGAGGCCGACTGCACTCTGCCCCGCTGTCAGCTCTTCTGCTGGGGTACTTGGGACATATTCCAGCTCAGTAGCCAGGGAAACGTGGGGGTCAGTGGGGGTTAACATTTCCTCTGTTAACCCTGGGGCCACATTAGAAGTTAGCTGGGGAGGGGAATTTGTACTTACCCCCTCCTCCGGTTGTCCCAGTGACGGTAGTTGGGGATCTGGACAAGCTGTGGGCGCAGAGACCACGGTCCCATCTGCACTGTCTGGGAGATTGGTGTCTCCCCTGGTTAGGGTAAACTGTCGCTGGGGGGGAAGGACGACACCTTCTGCCCCCTGTGTTTCACACTGCCGCTGGGGGGGAAGGACGACACCTTTGTCCCCCTGGGGTATCCACTGCCGCTGTGGAGGAAGGTCGACACCTTCTGCTCCCTGGGGTACACACTGCCACTTGGGGGGAAGGACGACACCTTCTGCCCCCTGGGGTTCACACTGCCGCTGAGGGGGAAGGACGACACCTTCAGCTCCCTGGGGTACACACTGCTGCTGGGGGGGAAGGATGACACCTTCGGCCCCCTGGGGTACACACTGCTGCTGGGGAGGAAGGACGACACCTTCAGCTCCCTGGGGTACACACTGCCACTGGGGAGGAAGGACGACACCTTCAGCTCCCTGGGGTACACACTGCCACTGGGGAGGAAGGACGACACCTTCAGCTCCCTGGGGTACACACTGCCGCTGGGGAGGAAGGACGACACCTTCGGCTCCCTGGTGAACACACTGCCGCTGGGGAGGAAGGACGACACCTTTGGCTCCCTGGGGTACACACTGCCGCTGGGGGGGAAGGATGACACCTTCTGCCCCCTGGGGTTCACACTGCCGCTGGGGGGAAAGGACGACACCTTCTGCCCCCTGGGGTTCACACTGCCGCTGGGGGGGAAGGACGACACCTTCTGCCCCCTGGGGTTCACACTGCTGCTGGGGAGGAAGGACGACACCTTCTGCCCTCTGTAGGGCCGGTAGAGAGACCTCGGTCCCATCTCTACCTGCCATCTGGAGGTCATCCCAGGACCAGTCAATGAAGTCTGGTTCTGCTTGTCGAGTAGGTTGGGGCTGCACAAGGCTGAGCAGGTGTTGGTAGTCCTGCTCCAGCTCCCACTCTCTCGTTACCAGGTGGGTCATGTCTTTGCTCACCTCGCCTTCGTCATCCCAGACATACATGCCCATCCGGTAGTCGTAGATGTTCCAAAACCTAGACCCCTCCGTGCTGCCAAGATCAATATCGTCCTCCAAGGCATCCCATAATAAACCCGGGCCATCATAATCATCCCCCTCCGGTAAGTCGTGTTCAGACGTCCAGGGGGTAAGTCGAACGGTATGCCACCAGAGGGCCTGGTATGCGTTGTCTAGCCAGATCTCTCGCCATACCAGGGTTTCTAGTCTTGTCACCCACTCATCCAGGGGCTGCTCTCCCAATAGATACATCCGCATCGCCACACGCTTCTGTAGCCGCTGCTCATCACTGGGGAGACTCTCAGCTCGCCGCCATTGGGCATCTTCCAGGGCATCATACCAGAGTTCCTTTCTGTCTGCATCCCTGTAGTCCGCGGCCGCCTCCTCCTCCTCATCATGAAACGCTGTCTGAAAACTAGCCGGTTCCATCCTGCTGTAGCCAGGGGCGCTGTACGGATACTAGCGTTGCCCTCAATTTGTAACTCCAAACGTTACCGGTGTCTCCGTGCTGCTTTTCCTCTTACTAGGACGCCATCCCACCACTGCCAGCCAATGTAACGGATCTCCTGGCACCCCGACCGGGTACCTCCGTTGATAGACGCGTCCTAGTTTGCGCCAAGGCCTACAAGCACCGCACCGGAGACCAAAACCACCACAGACTCCAAGGATAGTACATCAGGAACAAGCGTTCAGTAGTTACAGCTCAAGGGAGTATGCAGAAGCATAGCAATCCCCAGTATGATAGCGATCCCCTCAAATAACGAGACGAGACTACGTTTTGAAGGGTCAAGAAGAACTATATTTTAATGACAGGGAATCTCCTTTTATGCAATGTTGCCCTCTGAAGGGCTACACCCACATAATTATCACAACAGCCAATTATCTGCATGGTTCAACCCCCACGTCTCCTCCCCTCAGATAACAGGTAACACAATTAAAACAGACACAATTTTAACCACATTCTGGATGTACCCCAAATACAGGGGGTACACCTTTAAGTCCCGCACCATTCAATATCTCTCACCCAGGGGAACAACATATACAAAAATGGCATGAATCAGACCAGGGGTTCAAAAGTTAGTAAAAGTATGTTTTTACACATAACACACAGACATTGCACATATCCCCCACACAATACACATATAGGACAATAGGTGAGTCACACCTCCCTGGCAACTTGGATACAATCAGACATTAATTAGATCATTCTTATCAGAGAATGAAAACACTTTGGAAAATGCAAGGATCCTTTACAACTTTCTTATCTCTTAAATCTCTGTAACAGGATTATCTATTAGCCTAGGTCTGCAAACGTCTGGCTAATATTCTGAGCCAATATATTCTGTAGAACATCAACCAACATATATATAGTAGGATCATATTTTAACCATAATAATCATAAAACAGGGTAAAACAGTGATGGGTTCCGCTACAACGCCTTTATAGTTAATATACATTTTCAATTTTATTTTGTTACCAAAGTAAAATTACTACCTTAATAATGAATAGATAAATAAATGGTTGTAGGGGACAAATATATCATTCCATAGTGTAGACAGTTAACAGGACTAACTGCCAACAGGTTTGGCAACAAAGGCAACATGTATCAACATGTATTTTATTCTAATTAAAAAACAGCTTTTTGACTTTTATTCCTCCACTAAATATGCTCCTAATCCAAATCCGTTTTTTAAACATTTTTCATCATACAATGCTTTAAATGGAGATTAAGGTGTGTATTCACCAAGGTGAAAGTTTTGTCACAAATCTAAAAAAGTTTAGATTTGTGTTCTTTCTAGAGAGGCTTCTTGAGATAAGTTATGAGGTCACAGACATGGGTGGTACAAATATCTAACATTTAGGAGCCAGACAGGCTGTTTCTAGGAGCCTAGAATAAATGATTTGTCGGAGATACATGGGGAGGGAATATGGAGGTCTATGTGAGTCTGTTTTAGGTTATGGGAATTCAACCATTCATTTGGAGCCCAAAATATGTCTCATGCTCAGGTTAATTTGGGAAATACCACTTATATATATATATTGCTCACTACTGAGAATGCTATCACCACAAATATTTTCTGAATACAAAAACAAGTTACTTTCTGAAAAGTTGTCAAATGTGTCATTTACTGCAATCATTTTTTTTTTAGAAGAAAAGCGACAGTTACCTCAGGTGGCATTTCATAGGACTCATTATTTGGATTTATTGACATATTTTCTGTATTTTCCAAAATACCCTCTTGTCCAAAGCCTTCTTCATTCTAAAATTAGAAAAATAAGATGATTTAACATTATTGCAATAGATTTGTATATATTTATTTACTTCACACACATTTTTTATACAATGAGGTAGATACCCAATACTTGAATAAGTCCACAAATCGCTGTGAATGGCTGAAATTACAGTTTTCCTATAGGAAATATACATTAAAACCCTATGTGAACCACTCTGCAGCCCTTTTAATGTTCAATAGATATAGGTACATATTTGGCACATAGTAAGTGTGAGCAATATTTTCTGAACTGAATGTTTTCTGTCAAGAGTAACATTTAACTCCCCCAAACCATGTAATGTGAGTTTTCAGAAGCAATAAAATACTTTGCCTCCATTCAATTGAACACATTGTAGTTACAAGAGCTTGTAATAAAGCCTGTAAAATTATTTGCTATTCAATTGGCGTCTTTTAGCTTCTACTATTGGCTGGCGGGTTAGAAGCTCAAAATCCCTGCGGTTGTCGAAATCGTATCACCAACCCATCTAATCCTTTGATTTTTCAAGCCTATAAATGTAACAATCGCAAATCGATACTATTCCTCAAGCCCACAATTGCCTTCAAACCCATAAATGAGTACCAGATAGGACTCGCAAGGCGATTAAACACCTGATCGTAGCATTGTAAATGCAAATAAAAAATCTATATTGCACTTTAAAAGACTGGGAAAGCGATGAAAGACATTAGAATTAATTGTCTCAATCTGCAATCAAAAATTAATTATTTTTAGTTTTATTCCCATGTTATATCAGTCTCGGTTATCAAGGAGTTAATACATATCCGGCCACCCACATGGACTAGAACAGTGTTGTCATTCATTTTTATTATTTTGTACATTGCCAGATTACGAGTCTGATCGCATATCGGACTTCTAAACGATAATTTATTGACGTTTAAACCCCACGTTTTACTGACGTCATGATAACAGTCTAATTTACTATTGGCTGTTTCTAAATCGGTAGTTACAGCCTTGCTTAATTGATCATGATCATGCTCTGACATGCTACTTACGGGTGCATGGTTTACGGTTTTGGCTTTCGGCCAGGTAGCCGCAGGCTTGTTCAATTGAATCAATCTGTAACTGTTGCAATTTTCAAGCCTGCAGACTTACGGACTGTATGAAGGCAACTGAAATTGAATGGAGGCCTAAGTATACCAAAGGCAAACTGAATTTAATTGATTTTCACTTGATGAAATTCTAGTCATGTTGTAACTTACATTACTGCTGTTAAATTATCATATAAAAACTGTCCTGAGCTGGTAATGTATATCTATCTATCTATCTATCTTTCTATCTATGACACCTTCAAATTCTAATCAATGGTATATCTCCCCAAAGCAACCGTAATTACAAAGTGTGTCTTGTGTGCGAGATAATAAAGACCAACTCCAAATATAGGTGAAAAAATAAAATGTAACTTTTATTAAAGTCAATATAAAAAATGATCACAAACATATATAAAAAAAATGGCATATAAAACTAAAAGAAATGTTGTCCCCCAATACTAAGAATGGCCACGTATTGCTGTTGTGTAGGACCACGTTGTTATGCATGCAGATGCCAAGTAGGAAGTCTCAGGCAGCGTGCAGCTGCATCATGACATCATCAGAGAGAGACAGCAGCAAGAACCAATCTGACGCCATTGTTTCGCGTTAGGCTTCCGTGCTTAGACGATTAGGTAAGTGGAATACAGGGGACTAGTCCCAGACAGTTTAGTATAGGATATATACAATTGTTCATGCTAGGGATATGGGATAAATAGTGGGTCCCTATAGTATGTTTTGTTTCTAGGGCAACTCCACTATTAGACTTGTAGATAGTGCCACAGAGGTACATTTCCTTCCCCTGTTATTTCCACCTCTGCCAATACTTATTTTAACACTAATTATATGCTGTTGATTAAATGTGTCTTTATACACTGTGCATTTGCACACTACCTAAATGATTATTACTTGAATATGCAATGTGTAATGGTTGAAATTTACCCTTAATGTACTGGGTGATAGTAATTATACTGTATACTCTGACTACTCTAATTGCATATAATACCTGACCACTGCTACTGTACGGAATACCTTATACTTGTATATAATATTAACTATACATTATACTCTGACCACTATCATTGTATATAATATCTCACTACCAAGAGACTGACCAGTCCTTTGCATCCAAAACATGGCAATTCTTAGTATTGGGGGACAACCTTTCTTTTAGTTTTATACGCCATTTTTTATATATGTTTGTGATCAATGATGTTTGACTTTAATAAAAGCAAAATTTTATTTTTTCACCTATATTTGGAGTTGGTCTTTATTATCTCACACACAAGACACACTTTGTAATTACGGTTGCTTTGGTGAGATATATCATTGATCAGAATGTAAAGGTGTCTCAGCTATCCTCTCTCTTTTTGGTATCTAGATTTTACACTGCTGGTCATATAGGTACTCCTTTGGATTAATATAAGTAAGGATCAAACAATTTAGTTTTAAATATCTTGTGTAACCAAAGGAATCTCCCATCACCCCTAATCTTTCTATCTATCTATCTAATCTATCTTTCTGTCTATCAATCTATAAGTGTTGGCCTCTGTGCTTGTTCTATTTCCATTATAAGTTTTAAGCTCCATAAATCTATAATTTTTTATATAAATCATGTAATCTGTGGACTTTCTTTACACGACTCAGAGTTTAATAAATAACGTATATTATCTTCACAATGAAACACATTACCTTTCCCTCTCTGATGATAATACATCTTCCTTTATTACTTAGCATCATGCTGGCTTTCAAAATTGCTTTGTTACTTTATTTGATTGCCACTGACAAATCCACTGACAAATCTTCCTTGAGGATATACCACTCACAGACAAAAAAGATTGGTAGGTTTGCTGGCAATATTATCTGTCAAAGCTCTTTCTTAATGACAAACAGTAAACCTCAAAAAACACCCAAACTTCAGCAAGCAATTAATCTGTTATATTTTCAGAATCCATTGATGATCACATACAGAAATTAAACATATATTTGTTGCTTAGTCATTCAGTTGTGTCCGACTCTCTGTGACCGTATGGACCTCAGCATGCCAGGCATATCTGTCAGCTATTATATATTTACATGGGCATTTTTTATTACCATATTACACAAAGTATTCAGCATCCTTGGGGTAGATCACTCAAAGGGGAACCTGTCTGGTTGTAAAGGGGATGCAGTTGTACCAGTCACAACACCTTGCCTGTATACAAAAATGTTATACCGTTTTTGTATATAGCGTTTTGTTTGTAGTTGCCCATGAGCAGCTGCCCACTATATGCATATAAGTATGTGTACTTATAAAGTAATGTTTAAATGGACGTGTAATTCATTTTTCTTGTTCTATCTAATTGTAAATGCTTCATGCTTTTCAAATGATGCTCTTAGAGCTCCATAAATGTATTCAAATGTTTAACTGCTCTGAGAGGCAAATGAGCAGTAATACAGCTGTTTGAGTCATGCAAATAATACCTATATACTACAGTATTATTGATGCATTCCCTAATAGTTTCAAGGAAGTTTAATATTTTTGCAGGCAAACAATATTTTTGTAATATTTAAAACATGCTCTGTAACATGCTCTGTAACATGCTCTGTAAATGTGTGAACAAAATGTGTTCCTTGTCCATTTAAGGGGATGTGGAGTGGGGGCACCTAATAAACTGTTGCAACTGGGCAGCAGAGATTTCAAAATAGCCCTGTTCCTTTTTCATTAATATAATCTATTCTACATTAATTTATAATATATAATGGTCAGGGTATATCTACTATACATATTGAAGTCATATGAGTGATAGCTGCCCAATAACATCAACATATTAGGTACAGTATATATATACTGTATATATATATATATATATATATATATATATATATATATATATATATATATATATATATATATATATATAAAAGACCAATGATAATTAGATTTCTTGTGCCTCTGTGAAACCAAGATTGCACAACTGGTAGCTCACAAACACAGTCCATATATTTTTGAGATCACCAATTCCCAGGATATCAATGTTTAGCCTTGTCATCTCATGTTTGACTATATCTAGCTTGCCTTGATTCATAGTTCTAACATTCCACGTTCCTATTCTGAATTGTTCTTTACAGCATCATACTTTCCTTTCCCCTCCACATCCACAGCTGGGTGTCCTTTTGGCTTTGGCCCAACCACTTCATTAGATCTGGTGCCACTTGTACTTGCCCTCTGCTCTTCCTCAGTAATGCTGTAGGCACCTTCTGACCTGAGGGGCTCATCTTCCGGTGCTATATTTTTATGTCTATGGTTGTGCGTATCTATAAGATTTTCTTGGCAAAGATACTGGAGTGGGTTGCCAGTTCCTTCTCCAGTGGACCACAATTTATCTGACCTCTCTGCTATGACCTTCCCATCTTGGGTGACCCTACATGATATAGGTCACAGCTTCTCTGAAGTACACAAGCCCCCTCCCCACAATAACGGAACGATACAGAAGGGGTGAACAATATTATCTCAGAATAAATCTTTTACTTACTTTCAGTAATGCTCTGGCCAATACAAGTTTTTGGAGGGGTACAGCCACAACCATTAATGAAGTAAGCTGCGTTTTTTTAATTATATTTTCTGGCTAAAGCTTTTATAGGCTGCTGTTTGCATGTATATATATATATTTTTTTTAATGTTAATTACTGACGAACTAAAATATAACTCTCTGTTTATATAAAATACAGGTTTAGTGACAAGCAGGAGCTAAACGATTTCAATATGTCTCCCTTCCTAAATAGCTGTATAATTTTGCCAGAACCATCTTATTCAGCTTTTTTAATAAATTCCAATTAAAGCTAGGGAAGTGAAGTGTGGTTATTATATAATGTCAGACACCAGTAAATTTGATATAACATCTGTTATCCATGTCAAGCACTTGTAAATAAGGAAAATCAGCTGTGAATCACGTCAGCCACCTGTGAAAGTGACTATTTAAATCCAAGGTACATCAAGTTATGCATTTCAGCTATACTTAAGTGATTTAACTGTGCTTGGAAGATGAGGATATGAATGAGAGAGCCCAGAGATTTGATGAATGTGACTGAGCATAAAATGGCTTCATCTGCTGAGAGAGATAGATACACTAGGAGAGAGACCCAGCTAAAGGAACAGGTAATAATGAGGTAAAAGTGATTTTATATCAGACAAATTTGATATTATTATTATATTTTATTTGCATAGTGCTGGCAGACAATTTCTCCTTATCCCTCCGGAAAAGTACATTTAAAACAAGTTAAAATACATGTGGGAAAATTTATAGCATTTGCTGTTATTACTACACAAGCTCTGTAGTGCTCTGTGGTGATGTGAGCTGATAGAAAACACAAAAAAAAATGTTTGTAACTGCCACAGTTTAGAGCTGTACCTGTAGTCTGATTACCTCTTGAACTTTGACCCAATCAGCTCAGCATTCTAAGTGTCACTTGCAACAATGGAACATTGAATGGTGGCTTAAGCGCTCCACAAATATCTACAAACGTAAATTCTATAAATTATATATTTAATCTTCTTGAAGAGTGCACTTTAATAATAAAGTAATCTTATGTGTATGTGAAACGTGGCCTTTAAGGAAACACAGTATCATGGCGTTTAATGAATATGAAAATCAAAATACCAAAATAGAGGTGATCAATCAGAGAAACTAACCTTAATACGTTAGTTCTATGGACATGATAACCCACTCTGAGAGCAACCTCTTTTAGCTATCCTGTAGTATATCAAACCCCAGACGTACGTTTCGGCCTTCATTGGGCCTTGTCAGTGAGGTGTAGCTGAACTCCTTAAGGCACAGTGAGCAAGGGGTCCACATCTGGAGTCCCCTATACCTCTTAGGGAGATTAATACCTAAGGGTAATTTGCATAAACAAAACAACAAAGTGAGAGGTGCTCAATCAGAGCACTCATCAGTGAGGTGTATCTAAGGCAAGGGGTCCACGTCTGGAGTACCCTATCACCCTTAGGGAGACTAATTATTAAGGAGTTCAGCTACACCTCACTAACGAGGCTCAACGAAGGCCAAAACATAAGTCTGGGGTTTGCTGTTTCTCCTGTTCAGGGTAGAATTGCCCAGTATTTTGGGACTGGATCACTCTATTGGGTGAGACCAGAATGATATACTACAGGATATTTCTCCCTGTGAAGGGCACAAGTGAGCTAAACGAGGCTGCTCTCAGAGTGAGTTATCTGATGTCTATTTAATTCTTTACACATGAAGTTTATAGCTTTTAGCTAAAAATTAGCAGGGTGTCCAAAAAGTCACATTAACAAGGATATATTTTCCAACAACTTTTCAGAAAAAAAAACCCCTTCGGAGTTTTCAAGAAAACTGTTGATATGTGTATTAGAGTAAAAAGAGGCCTTGCTTATTTGGAATTAAATATTTCAGAAAAAGAGGTTAGACACTCCACTTAATTGTTAAACCCTTATCTATTAGTTTAAGGAAGATACAATCATCATAATAATTTTTTATCAATGTTAAAATTAACAACGCCACTTAAAATACTTAAAACATAATTATCTTATACTGTTCCACCATATCGTCCATAAGTTCGAAAATGTGGTAATTGCACTGGATAATAGAGATATAGATATCTAATGTGTAAAACAATATGATATGTACAAATATACAATTACTCATCCAAAAGCATTGAATGTGCAAACTGACTGATATATAGTCCAATTAAAATAATATAAAGTGTGAAGTGTTGACTATTAGAAAATAGATAAAGTGCTTGCTAAGTAATTGGGAAAATCCAATTATATGTGAAAGTGTATATACATGAATCAGTCAATTCGTTTCACAAACTCCATGCGATTGCACAGCATTAAACATCAGTGAATATCATTTTATAAAAATAACCTTATTATGAGTGCATAGTATATACATAATTCACTATATGATTTCCACAAAAACAATTACAATTGGTAGACAATAAATATGTCCCTTTCTGTTTTTTGAACAGTTATAATCAATGTATCACTGTAAAGATTCCTTGCAAATGTCATAAAGTTACTTATCTCATGATATCTTAGATCAACGAATGTATCCAGGCTGTAAGCTTTTGTTGCAATATATGTATCCACTCGCCAGGAAAACCAAGCCACTGATCCTCAGCACAGCAAGTTGGCGTGTGACGTCGGTGTGCAGTGTCTAATGGGAAGTCGACGCGCGTTTCGCGGGTAAACGCTTTCTCAAGACTTCTCAAAGTAGCAACTGATGTCTTTTATATACCCTAAGGTAAGTTATCAGTGGTCAGTTTGAATTCTATCATATTGATACTTGCTTACTATTATTCATCAATACAATCCATTTAGTATCTCTGCAATCCATATAAAAGGAATATTACCCTAACATAGAAGGTTACTCCTTTTCCTGATTTATGTGGAATTAAACTCAAATAAAAACTGTCTACAAAATGTAATTCACTTTTTTTTTTATAATTAAAAGACTATACATGTAATGTATTTTGAAAAACTGAGCATAAGGGACTTTTTTTTAGAAATAATATATTCATTGTCTTATTATCCAGTTTTCTTAATCAAAATGTGCAACGTAAATTGTAGTTGTTCCAAGTGATAGTTTATTAAGAAGTTGGAGACTAGTCAGAGGTTGGAGGCTGGTCAGAAATTACAACACTGTGCACAATGATATGCAAAACAAAACAACAACAAAAACACATACATTTTCACTTAAAAGGCTGCCCTATTTTTTGCATCTGTTTGTGAAAAACAACATTCGGGATTATTCTAGGTTTGACACTTTTTAGTTAAGTGAAAACAGAACAGGGTGTCAGTGTGAGGCATATGAATAGGTTGCTGAGAATCCTTATATATATATTTAAGTGATTGCATAAGTGTAGGTCTGGATAAAAGAATTGTTAATGTAATTTCTCAGTTGGCAATATGGTGATGCTATGTTTTGCTAATATGGAAGAGATAGGATAAAATAAATAAATAACAATATAAATATATAGTTGTTATTTGTGAAGAAAAACTCTTCCTGGTGTCTGTACTCAGGAAGCAGTAATGTATTTGGTATTAAAATAAATCAATAAAATTATAAAAATACCCCAGCATTCTATGTAGAAATAGATGTGAAGGGCAAGTCTAAAGCACACTAAATACATTCCGGAGTGTTGTATCCATGAGGTGCTTTTGGGTGCCAGGTATCCATTTTGTAAGTTTCAGAAAGGGTACAGTATGTAGTTTCCTTGGAATCCATTTTTAAATACTGAGATTCCTACAATACTTCAAGAGTTCTGCTACTAAACAAATTTTGGAAACACTATTAAAATATTTATGATTTCAAAGGGTTCAATGAAATTTTGGAAAAACTTATCCTGCTTGTGAAGTATGTAACATCATTAGCAGGTATATAAGCCATGAGCGCAAAACCATTTTTACAGAAAGGGGGGAGACATTCACTGGGGCTTACTCTTCAACTGAGTTATATTGTCAAGTGGCTATGGAAATGGACAGTCTTACAATAGAATTGCATTACAATGTGGTAACTTGTCTTCCTTGCATGGTGGTTTATCTTCCTTTCGGGACCTCCTTGGGCAGGTCTAGGTGGGAGGGCTGGGAGTCTTTGCTTCCCTCCCACAATTGCTGGAGGAAGTGATGCATGGACAGGATGTGATGTAAATCACATCATCTCAACTAAGGGTATATAACATGGGGCCAGGCAGGAAATCGATCTGTTGCTTCCTGTTCTTCCTTGGTGGATGTGATGGCCTAACCGTGGGTGAGATCAAGCGTGTGGGGAAGGGGATTACTATATAGGTAGATAGATTTAGAAAAGGGTTGTTGCTTTTGGGTCTGGGCTGTGTGTTTATGATACATTTATAGTATTGTGTTGTTGCCTTTTAATAAATACCTTTTAATGTAGACGAACCTTGTGTAATATATATATATATTAATTTGGTGATACACCACATTTGGCGACCACGAATTTTAGACTTCTACAAAGGTTATTTATGAGGTAATATCACATTAATAGATAGTCAGATTTATTTTTTGGGGGAAGAAAAAAAAATACTTTGTCTAATTATCCTCTGCATGGGAAATCAAGTGCTGATTGTGTGTGGAGTCTAGTTCGGGCCTCCATTTTAATATACAAGCTTGGGCATCAGGCCTCAATTTTGAATATATTAGCAGGCCTAGTAGTTTTTCAGGCCTTCATTTTTATTTTATTGTAATAGACTACCAGCATAGGCCTCAATTATTATTTTTAATCCTTTATATCGTATTAGCTTATTTTGCTACATAAAACAAAGATATCATACAGGTTGTTTTTGTGGGTTTCAAATATCTGAGTTGAGTTTTGTTGTGCTTTTGACTATCAGAGTACAGGCCTAGCCCTGCATTTAAATACAATATAGTAGGCTCCATGCGGCTTCTTGTTGTATTTGAATGCTGATTTGATTCCTTTGTATCCTAGTTTGGGTCACCATTTTAATATACAAGCTTGGGCATCAGGCCTCAATTTTGAATATATTAGCAGGCCTAGTAGTTTTTCAGGCCTTCATTCTTATTTTATTGTAATAGACTACCAGCATAGGCCTCAATTATTATTTTTAATCCTTTTTATCGTATTAGCTTATTTTGCTACATAAAACAAAGATATCATACAGGTTGTTTTTGTGGGTTTCAAATATCTGAGTTGAGTTTTGTTGTGCTTTTGACTATCAGAGTACAGGCCTAGCCCTGCATTTGAATACAATATAGTTGGCACCATGCGGCTTCTTGTTGTATTTGAATGCTGATTTGATTCCCTTGTATCCTAGTTTGGGCCTCCATTTTAATATACAAGCTTGGGCATCAGGCCTCAATTTTGAATATATTAGCAGGCCTAGTAGTTTTTCAGGCCTTCATTTTTATTTTATTGTAATAGACTACCAGCATAGGCCTCAATTATTTTTTTTAATCCTTTATATCGTATTAGCTTATTTTGCTACATAAAACAAAGATATCATACAGGTTGTTTTTGTGGGTTTCAAATATCTGAGTTGAGTTTTGTTGTGCTTTTGACTATCAGAGTACAGGCCTAGCCCTGCATTTGAATACAATATAGTAGGCTCCATGCGGCTTCTTGTTGTATTTGAATGCTGATTTGATTCCTTTGTATCCTAGTTTGGGCCTCCATTTTAATATACAAGCTTGGGCATTAGGCCACAATTAGTTTTGTTGTGTGTTTCAAATACCTGAGTTTGTTAATACTATTATTTTTGTTTTGCTTTTGTTTTTTGTTTTTTTTAAAAAGAAAGAAAAAAAATTTTTTTTCTTCTTTCTTTTTCTTTCTCTAATCCTTTATCATAGTACAGGCCTGGAGAAAAATAAATAAATAACCATTTTAAATCTTATATATATATATATATATATATTATTTCAGTTTTGCATTTTAATACACTATAGGCTTCCATACCTTATACTTTTTGGGTGTCTTGCATATCCTAGTTCAGGTATATCTCCTACCCTGCAGGCCTTGCTATTATATTTTAAGTTAATTAGCAAGTATTACCTTCACCATACTAAGGTAAGTATAATTTGCATTGTGGGTACTAGTCTATTTTTCTACATATTACACCTGGCCTACTGAATAGTCATCAACTATTGTTGGCTACTCAGAAGCATGCTACTTTAGTCGCAAATTGATTTGGATTCTTACTTGGGTGAGTAAAAGAGTAGGAATGTCTTTTCAAGAGGCCAAATACTTTCCCCCAGAAGTGCGTGAGTACTTTAGGAAACATATTCAAAAACATGATGGTCCATATGAGCTTCCAGAGCCAGCAAATCCAGACAGTGAAAAAGAGGAGAGATTAATGGATGTTCTAACACAAATTGTAAATAACAAAAAGTATAGAACAAAGAAAAGAAAAAGTTTGGTCACACAAGCTGTTGTAGCCACAATAGGAGGCCTAATAGACTTAGTTGTAGAATTACGGCATCATAATTTGGAAACAACAAATAAAATGGAGGAAGCAATGGACAAAAGGGATTGTTTAAAAATTGCAGCTTTGAGAACAACTACAATTGTTGGGGAACTAGAAAGGGAGTTAAGGGAAATAGAAGAGCAGAGGGATGATTGTGGAGTAAAAATAGGAGAACTTCAAAACATAATAATGGACTATAAAAATAAAACAAAGTTAGAAGGGATAAAAGGAGTCAGAGACATTGCCAAAATATATCCAGATCTGGATATGTTCGTGGCACAAAATAAAGAACCAGTGCCGAAAATGAACCAAGATAGAAAAAAGTTCTTATGTTATTCTGTCCCACAAGTAGATACCATACCACAAGCACCAGTTATTGTTTCAGAATTATTTAATGCAAGGCAAACACCTACAGGATTTTCTATGCAGACTCGACCGATGTCTATGGCAGATAAAGACAATTTCCAGAAATGGTGGGGAAGTATGCCAACTAACAACTTTAATACGTTTACACATTGGTTTATGAGGGGAGCAGATAGAGCTAAAAAAGGAGGTCTTAACTTAGAGGAATGGACAGAACTGTTAGAATACGCTATGGGTCCTTTGGCTAGTAGACTATTGGGATTTAATAACAGTGTGTCTGATCAGGCAGGAAGAATTGCTGCAACTAATTTCTATCTACTTAGCATAGAGAAAGAAATAGCAAATATTACCATGAGCCAACAGATGGTCCTAGAGAGGTAGCTCAAAGGATATTTTTTTGGTATACTCTACGACAACCTCAACAGCCTCTAGTGCTGGGCTCACCAGAACATATAGCAAAAGTAATGGAAGCCCTTCCCCGGGAGTGTCAAGAATTTGCCAGGCTTTTTGATCCAATATCAACAGACTTAGAAATGGTACTAACTAGAGCTGATAAGTGGTGGATCAAGCATCCTTTCACAGAACAGGCCTGCTCTGTTTCAGCTGTAAGAATATTTAAAGTCGAGTCTGGTAGAGATATAGATGGTAAATGGAGAAACCAGACGTGGGATGTACCCCAGAACAAGAAGGATGATCAAAACTGGAGACCAAAACAGAACTTTGACAAAAGATGGAGAGATCCACCTAGGGACTATAGGAATAGGGATGGCAGCAACTGGAGGGCTAATCAGGAGGGAGAGAGAAACGGTAACATGGGCTATTGGGAACTCAGGAGACAGAAGGATAGGATAGAAGAGGAAAATCACATACTTAAAAACAAGGTAGCTGAGTCAGAGAGGAAATTGAAGGAAAGTGAGGCAAAGCTGCAATATAGTGTTATAAAAGAGGGACAGAGTAGAAGTGAGTCACAATGACAAATCCCAACCCCTGCGCCTCAGCATCTCATTCACTCAGCTAATTTAACCATGGATGAGGCAGGTTGGCCTACCATTTATACAGTCATCGCAGGGGTAGGGAAAAATATGTTGGTAGATACAGGAGCAGCAGTTACAATGACCAACAGGGTCAAAAATGGGGATTCTTCAGTAAGTATTATGGGAGTTACTGGGAATCCACAGGAGGTTAGAGCAGGTCCAATTGATGTAGCAGTTGGAGAAAAAACAATACAAGTAGAAGCAATAGTGGGTTGGCCAGAGGAAATATTGGGAATAGAAGCTTTAAAAAAAGGAAATTTCATTGTAGATCTTGCCAATTTTTGTTTGTGGAAGACAGAAAAGGTGAATCAGGTAAGTACAGAGTTGACGAAAGGGGTTGTGCTCCCAATGGCATATATTGTCTCTCCGATAAAAAGTCTGGAAAAAAACAAACTGAAACTAGACGGACAACCAGAATGGCTGCAGAAGCTAATCCAAGACATACCTGTTTGGGCTACAGATATGTATATGTTTCTAATGATGGAACCTAGTGTTCCCACAGAGCAAGGCTGTATAAGAATGAAGATGCGTGTCAACAGAAGATTGTGGTGGATCCTTGTTACAGGATGGATAAGTATAAGCTGTATCACAGTAGGAATGGGGAGACAGGCAATAAGGCCAGAAGATACCGCAAATAAGGGAGAGGGTTTGAAAAGATTGGAGTTACATTACGTTCAAGCAGATAGATTTATTTGGCCCAGGGAATTGGAAGTAAAAGAGGGTGGAGGGTTACAAGTAAACATTATTTTGCCACATTATAGTACCAGGGGATTAGCTCTTAGAGCTCCAATAAAAAGTATAGAGGGACATAACTGGGAATGGGTTATAAGATATGTACAGATAATGAATACAGGAAACTTTAAAGGAAGGACTAAAATAACAACAAAGGTACAAGGGAGGTTTACAAATACTACAGTAGTAGTGAGTAACATAACATTAGAAGAAGGTGGAGAATGGGACGCTGCAGTTGTAGCTGCCCAGCCTGACCTAGAGGAATTCTACAATTTTGATACTGGAAAGGGGTGTGTTCTAACAATAGATGAAGTATTTGTCTCTGTAAAGGAGCTACAACATTGTAAAGATCAGAAGAAGGTACCATGGCCAATAGGCGGATTGGTGGTGGTACCAACACATGAAACAGTTGTGCAAGGGGTTGGGTGGACTTACTACCCAATAATTCTAAATTTTAATGATTTTTCTATTCCTCCAAAGTGCCCGGAATCACAGCGGCAGTGGTTTAAGCAAAGTATACAAGAGACCATCATTGAGTGGACCGGAGCAGGGAGTCGAGAAAAACGGGACACACTTGCAGCCCTTTTAGGAGGAGTCGGAACTGGATTGGGAGTATGGAATTCAGCAGACATCATTGGACTGAACAGCAGGATAAACTCCCTTACTGATGGCATGGGACATGCTATGAAAACAGGTGGAGTAGCTGACTCCCTTATAGTGAGTAGACTGACAGACAATGTTGATGACATACACACCATTGCCAACAACCTGCATCTAGTTGAGGAAAATATTGCTTCCATTGCTAACAGCATTAAGAATGAAATAGTGGGAACTGCCATTTTCTGTTCTATGATTGGAGGAAAGCTGTTGGCAGATTTAAAGGAAACTATTAAAGACATCCAGGAAAACAAGTGGGCAAGACAAATCAATGCAACAAGGATTATCACGTCATTGAAAAGAAAAGGAGTGGACATCACTGAGGACAATCTTAAATACAGCTATATTGAAGGCCCAGATCAATGGATGCCACATGGACTACAATCTGGGACAATAGGACTAATCCTGGCAATTCCCCGTTGGCAGGGGCAGGCAGAGCAACTGAACTTTATACATAGCATTGGCACGTTAAGTGATGGAATCTACAAGCAACACTTCCCATCAAAAAGACTGGCCACTATTACAGGATTGGAGATGGATGAAAGCTGTTGCAGGAAATCTCAACACCGATGGCTGTGCAGTTGTGTTTGGGAGAAAAGAGCTGAGGAGGATGGCTGGGTGCAGTTGATAAAAGAAAACCTGGTGCAAGAGGTGATCCGCATAGGGGACATTGCATGCTTTATCGGCCACTCTGAATATAGGACAGTTGATGAAATATGTTTGGTGGAAGAAGGGTCTTGTATCATGGTAACCACTACTATACATGTAGGAACTCATATACTATTTCCATCAAGAAACCTTACCACTGAAATGATCAATTTTACTGCAAATGCAGATTGGACAAATTTGACAATGAAGCTTTTTCCCCCAATTCCAAAGCTTACCTTGGAACTTCATGAGTTAGTAAAACGTACCAAACAACAACTACACCCCATCAGCTTACTGCTGGAACAACAGAAAAGGAAATAGAAATTACTACAAAAAACGTTGAGCATCCCTGGTGGGGAATTCTTACCAATGCAGAGACACATCCAGTCCTACGAACACTGTCGCTGTTACTCATGTTCATTCAAGTATTAACGACAATTATAATAATATACTTTTGTGTGGCAATGAAACAAATGAGGAAGAAACTTGCAAGGAGGATATTGTCTTTTTCCTCTTCTTTCTCTCTCTCATACATTCAATAAAGTTTTACATTGCACATACATAAACATTTATCACACACTCTCACCTAAATTCTATAAGTTCTGTTTTTGTGTAATATGTGGATTGACAGCCATAAGAAAGTACAGGAGAACTTATGTCGCTGAGGGAAATATTCCGGAGGGACGGTGGGTTGAATTTCTCCTGTATATCAGGTTTTTGCTCCCACTAGGTTCTCCTGTACTAGAGGGATAACTAGAAAACTGAGCAACATAGAAGAAGAAAAAGTGAGGGAATGTGGTAACTTGTCTTCCTTGCATGGTGGTTTATCTTCCTTTCGGGACCTCCTTGGGCAGGTCTAGGTGGGAGGGCTGGGAGTCTTTGCTTCCCTCCCACAATTGCTGGAGGAAGTGATGCATGGACAGGATGTGATGTAAATCACATCATCTCAACTAAGGGTATATAACATGGGGCCAGGCAGGAAATCGTTCTGTTGCTTCCTGTTCTTCCTTGGTGGATGTGATGGCCTAACCGTGGGTGAGATCAAGCGTGTGGGGAAGGGGATTACTATATAGGTAGATAGATTTAGAAAAGGGTTGTTGCTCCGTGGGTCTGGGCTGTGTGTTTATGATACATTTATAGTATTGTGTTGTTGCCTTTTAATAAATACCTTTTAATGTAGACGAACCTTGTGTAATATATATATATTAATTTGGTGATACACCACATACAATCTTATCTGAACCCAAAGCTCCTCCCATTCATCCAGGGTTTCTAATCTTTTTGGAAACAAAGACTCTGTACCTGCTGAATATAATACAATATTTTCTGAAATATAAAAATGTTATTCTTTTGTGCATAAGGATCCTATAAGAATATGTCACTTCATTTCACTTCTATTGGAGATATCCTAGATTAAACATTTTATTATATTTCCCATTAATGTGTAAAGACTTTAGCTGCAGTGGCTGCAGATTAATAGCTTTATCCCAATTACAACTCATGATGTGTGTAGGTCTCCAGCAAGCCCTTGAGAGCCTCATCTCAAATTCAGCAATAAATAAGACCAAAAATGTTCAATTCGGTTACGCTAAACGGTTCAGAGTGAAAATAATAGCAAACAAAATAATATTTTTCTTTTCATGTGAAATATATAACCAGAGGCAGAGGTTGACAAATGATTCTTTGCATGATGTTTATTTTTGTAGGATTTATTGAGTCCAAAGAAACACATAGCTCAATCCATTATTGTATCATACAGGTGAATAATGGCCTGTGAGAGTCTCTTAAGTGGGACTATATTTATCATTTAGCTTTCTCTGATCGCAGACCAGGAGCAACACAATGACCCATAGCTAAAAATAGAACGTGACAATGCTCCATATCTCCACTTCTAAGATTTACAGCCATGCACATTACATTTAATGGTTTCCATGATTTGTTAGTCCATCCCTTTAATGTGGTGTGTTTTCTCTACTCTACCAGGTATCTAGGTTATCACTGTAATACGTATCAATAAAAAAAATTCTACTATTAATAGCTGTAAACTGTCTGATATGCAATATAAAATATGTTTACCAGATAACAACCAAATCAAATACAAAAAGCATAGAATGAAAATATCTACATTTCTTAACATTTATTTTTATATCAACAGGGCAGCATGTGCTAGGACTCTCTATGGGGAAAGGGGATCTTTGCTGTGATGTGATCAAGGCTGCCTGTCCACAGGGTCACTGAATTCCAACATTGTAGGACGATTACCAGCCAGTTTAGGTTTTATTTTTGTTATTATTCAGTGGAGGAGTGGACTGGACCCCATAATAGAAAGAATGTAAAATATAGGAACCGGAAAATAAAGGAAGATAAATAAATTATGAGAAGAGTAGTGATGAGTTTCTTTCTAGGTTAGCAATGGCAGCACATTTTCTGGTAACATAAACACTAAATATGAGCCTCACTCAATTGCAGGCCCGCAAGTCGCTGGATGTAGGCCTGCAGCGTCTGCAACTTGTGGTGCTATTCAATTGGCCATGCCCGCAAGTCCTGGCCCGATAGCGCACGTTGTAAACCATGCTATCGAACGTAGCATTTGTGGGCTTGAACATGATCAATCACGCAAGGTAGTAACTCCTGATTAGAAACAGCCAATGGAAGCAGAGATTGCAATCATTACTTTAATGGGAAATGGAGGTTGGATGTCAAAGTCCTACGGTTTTGAATTATGGCTAACGATCGGACCCTCATTACAGCAATATTGCAATATTGATAAAGCTGTAAATATGATATTCTATTACAATGTTCCATTATATGTATTAACACATTGATTGCCGGGATCAATATAACATGGAAATTGAACATGAAATAAAGTATTTTTTGGGGCCGATTTGCCAGCTTGAGAATGTTGTGCTATTAATTCTAAGACCTAAAATCACTTTAACTTTTAATATAAGTACAGTGTTGATTTTTTTTTTTGCTTTTAAAGTGCTCCGGACATGTTATGAAGCTCTTTTCGAGACCTCCTTGGTACCAGTAATTTGTGGTTCGACTTTTGCCATTTGAGGGCTTGACAGAGTGGTTAGTGTGGGGGAATCAGTACAATTGAATTTGCTATTTTAGCGTTCGCTACTCTTGCGGCTGTTAAAGATTAAAGGCTTGGAGGGTCATTAACTTGCGATTTGAACCATCGCAGTGAATTGGTGGCCAGAGTCCGTAACTTGATCGAAGCCCGCAAAAAGATACTGATTGAATAGCAAAATAACTTGCAGGCTACATTTGCAAAGCCCAGATCTCCCAAAAGCTCAATTGAATGAGGCTCTGTGTCTGAGGATAAGGTCAGAAGACCTGAGAAGATAAATTGAGAGAACAATGGAGGAGTGGAGTTTGGGGGAATTTTTTTGCATGGGGGTCCTTTAGTTCTGCCTCTGTCCCCATCACACACGCATTTCACAATTTAAGGCATGTAGGAGACATGATTGCATGGAAGAATAAGAGCTCAGTTTATTTTAATGATGGGTGATATGTTGTTATCTAGTAAGTAAACTGTTGTGGATGTTATAGGGCCTAGCTTCACTGAGGTGAACACTCCACAGAATGTGTCTAATCCCCATGGTGCTCAATGAGACTTTTCATGGTGGAGTTCTCAAACAACTTACATATTTGAAACGCTTCTCTTACAGGAAAAAAGCTCCCTCAATCATAAATCCCTCAATGGTTAGGTTATGCATTAATGTTTCCTTTGGGCTTCTTACACTGGACAAATTGTATTTTTAATGAACCATTTTAGTTGTCATAGAAAGGGGTCTCTTAAGAAAAAGTACTGCATGATAAGAAAAAAAAATACACTTTTATTGTTCATTTAAACAATTACTATTTTTAAGTTATCCTGAGGTTGTATAGTGTCCATTTCTCCACCTCCTTGAATGAAGTATTGTGGCTGGAGATGACCCACCCAGGGTGAAGTGGCCTGACCTACTAGCCATGTAAAAAGATACTTTATAGTCAGCGGCCACTATCATACAGTAGTTGTGGTATGCCAGTTTAGATAGCCTTTCCTTAATGGTGGCTCCACTCTTGCCACAATACTTCATTAGGGGGGTAGAAAGAGCTGAAGCTTATATAGCCTGGGAGCATGAGTCAAAAATAGTAATTAATTGTATAAATGCACAGTAAAAGTTTAAGATTTTTTTTCTTATCAACTATTCTTTTGAAAGTTGTTTACCTGTAGTCTATATTGAACTTGTGGCAAATATACTTTGTGCTACTTTGCGAATTCAACAAGTCAAAGTTTTTTAGTTTATATATATATATATATATATATATATATATATATATATATATGTAAAGCACCAAACATATGCCTATTGTGTCTTTTCTACGTTTCTACACAGTAGGTGCTAGAACTGCTTTAAGATTATATGTGATGTAATAATGTCAAACAAACCACTACAAATCCATGTTTGCCATAAACTATTCACATTATTGTTTTATCTTGTGATTATAGGCTCTTTTTATTTATTTTAGAAATCAACAGCATCTAACAATGTGACGTTAAGGCAAGAGAATATCCTCAAGAGTGTTTAGCTTCATCATGTTGTAGCTGATTTGATGATGGATTTTGCTGCATGTCCTAATGCCTAACAATAACCTTCGGGTAATTAAATTGATGCTGTCTACTTTGAAGAACTCCCAAGGGAAATTCTAGAATTGTTTGCCATACATATTATCTTACCTCCTTGGTAACTTGGGATTTGTTCAACAAAGTCCTTTACAAACATCTCAAGAATCCCAACTAATAGATTATTGTGTCACTGTAAGCCCTTGCACAGATTAAAATGGTTTGCCACACTCCAGATTCCTTATGTTTGACAATGGCCAACAGTCCAGTAAACAATTTTAGGGGTTAATATTACTTTAGAAGTTTTAGACATCAGAGTGCAGGCCTGTGCAAAAGGTAGGTAAACTCGGCTATCTATAACAAGGTATCAGTCTGCACATTGAGTGCCCAAGCAAAGTTCTGACAACCCAAGGATATGTTATGCTTGTGTCTGATTGTGATTCAAGGCATTTCTCATGACTGACGCCTACCTCAACCTTCAGCTACAGCCTGAACACAACAATGGCTGCCTGCCCTGAGCTCCGGCATAGGACTATGGCTACTCTGTATACTTCCTGTCACTGACCTCTTCTGCCATCAGAAACAACATCCTGGTTCCAGGGACTTTTCTAATGTTCTAGTGGCTGTTGAGAGCCTCTGTCAAAAAGTGACAGAATGAATAGCGGTGATATGATAGAAAACTTCATATTTATCAAAGGCTTTAATAAAAATCAGGATGGAAATATCTTCCTTAAAAATAGAAATGCAAAAACAAGCGTTCATGATTTGAAGTTGAGAGTTAAAAGATTTATTGGTAATATGTAAAAATAATACTTTTCAGTAAGTATAGTAGATAAGCCTTCCAGTAGATGTGGTAGGAATTCACGAGTGCTCGAGATAAACATAAAGTCAATTTTACAAATAAAGCAAGAAAAAAAAAAGTGCAGCATCTGAGTAGCTAAGGGGTTGCACATTCCTATTAACTTTCTGTTCTTTGCGAATAAGGAATACTAGGTGGTGCCAGCAAGCACTTGGTACTTTGAGATATCCAGACTGTGGAGTCCATTTTGATGTACAGCTTATGACCATTCAACAGTGAGAGAGGAAAGTGTCAAAAAATGAAAAGGTATAAGTGTATAACCAAAAACTCTTAAAAGCTTTACACCAATCTTCAGCTAGACAACCTGAACACCTCCATTGCTGCCTGCCCTGAGCTCCTGCGTATGACCATGGTTACTCGGTATACTTCCTGTCACTGACCTCTTCCGCCTTTAGAACCAGCATCCTGGTTTCAGAGACTTTCTTAATATTCTAGTTCAGTCCTGTGGGTTGTTATTCAGTTGAGTAACCACCAGCATTACACTTCAATGTCTGTTTTCCTTCTTTTGCAGGTATATGAAAGAAAAGGCAGCCCTTAGTCTTGATTGGGGACTCAGTAAAGGATACAAGTAAGACACTGAGGCATGTGGGCCATCTTAATTCCACCTAATAATTATAACTGAAGGATATGATTTTCTATGTGATTATTCCTTTTTTTTTTTACTCTTTCTTTTACTTACTATTACTTTTAATAAGTTTTACCAGATATCATAATATATCCATTTAAAACTATTTTGGTCATGAATACTGTGTACTTATACATAATGAATATGTTATGTTATTAAGTTCTGTCTCTATGCTCTTAAAAACCTCATGTTACCGGGATGTTTTATAGTGTATAAGGTGTTATGTTTTCCTTTGTGACCAAACTGAGAGTTTTCTATAAATGTTATAGTTATTGGTAACTGAAGGTGCCCATAGATTGTTACATCTTAAATTGCTAGGGGGGGGGGGGGGCGCAGTATTATATTATTGATTTGGTAGTATGGGTTTAAAGGAGTTTTAAAAAATGTTTAGGTGCCTGTTAGCTTGGATAAACTGTTTTGTGGTAAATGCTATCACCGTCACACGCATGTTGGGCTTACATCTGTATGATCTCTGTCACAGCCGTATGTGGGGCTGAATTACGTCAAGCTTGAATGATCAGAATATTAAGCTTATTGGTCATTAAACATTTGTTTCTATATATTTGTTGTGTTATTCTGGTAAGATGGTAGATGTTTTTTATCCAAAAAGTAAATCCCATGACACTAAAGACCAGCAGCCTTATTAAATTGCGATTTGATAAATTTAAAAGGGCTCTATTTAAGCACATATCATATTTTTTTACAGAAGTTTTTAGTTAGTGAACTTCTATCCAAAAGCAAGGTCTTCACTAACTAAAGACTTCTGTAAAAAATATGCTCTGTCCTTATATGGAGCCCTTTTAAATTTACCGAATCACAATTTTATAAGGCTGCAGATGCCTCTATTGTAGAGTATAGTTGTCTGTTAGTCTGGTTGAAATATGTCACTGTAGTAATGTTGTTTTGTTGTTGCTATTCTGTACTTATGTACGTCTGGAACAATCACTCATTTCTATTCAGTCATAGCTCAAAATCACACTAAGTGTCAGGTTCATGAAAGCGTAATGACTTGAGACAAAACAATAATGCACATGGCTGTCAAATATTATACACCATTATAGACAATATTATTTGTATCTTAGCTTTGTCAAGATTGATGCTGATTACAATCTCAACATTAAGACCAAACAATAAAATGATTTCTACTGCTGGATAGAGTCCTTACATTATGTGTTCTACAGAGCATCACCAAATTACACTCGGCTTTTACTGTAGGGAAATATGAAGTATATTGTATTTTATGTTTTCTTCTGCAGTTTGTTGGCTTATCCAACATTAGGAGACACATTGGGATATCATAAATAAGTGGTAATAAACAGCAGACATTTGTTTTTGTTTAAAAAGGCTGCAATTGTTCTGATATATGGGTGCATCTGCTCAGCTTACCATATGGTGTGTTACATTTTTAAATATGGTAGATATATAGCCAATATTATTTCACTCATATGCTGATTTTCACATTTTATTTCTTTATTACAAGAAAATACAGATTTTTGGGTTATTGCAAAACAATCAGTGTTCAAATACTTGTAGTAATGGGTGAGTTACTGTTAACTACATATGTGACAGTGATAATTGTTTATCAAGCAAACAATTAACTATAATTCTTTTACTTGTTTATTCGTCATTAATTGCAAACAAACCAATAAACATTAATGCTGTCCTGTAAATTAATCTACTAAGGGCCTCATTCAATTGCAATTTGTCCAATTGAATAGGGCTCTAAATAAGCACATAGCATATTTTTTTTAAAGAAGTGTTTAGTTAGTGAAAACCTTCCTTTTGGATAGATGTTTACTAACCCAAAACATCTTTAAAAAAATATGTTATGTGCTTATTTAGAGCCTTATTCAATTGGCAAAATTGCAATTGAATGAGGGCCTAATTAAATACAAGTTACTAAATCAGCTGTACACTACTTCATTGTACATATTCATTAAATCTAAAATAAAAAAATCTGAAAGATGGCATATATATTTACAGCACTATATATATATATATATATATATATATATATATATATATATATATATATATATATATACACATATATAGTATCTCACAAAAGGGAGTACGCCCGTTACATTTTTGTAAATATTTTATTATATCTTTTCATGTGACAACACTGAAGAAGTTACACTCTGCTACAATGTAAAGTAGTAAGTGTACAGCCTGTACAACAGTGTAAATTTGCTGTCCCCTCAAAAAAACTCAACACACAGCCATTAATGTCTAAACCATTGGCAACAAAAGTGAGTACACCCCTAAGTGGAAATGTCCAAATTGGGCCCAAAGTTTCAATATTTTGTGGCCACCATTATTTTCCAGCACTGCCTTAACCCTCATGGGCATGGAGTTCACCAGAGCTTCACAGGTTGCCACTGGAGTCCTCTTCCACTCCACCATAATGACATCACAGAGCTGGTGGATGTTAGAGACCTTGCACTCCCCCACCTTCCGTTTGAGGAAGCCCCACTGATGCGCAATAGGTTTAAGGTCACATACCTCCAAGACCACCACTGCCTTGCTAAAGAAGCTGAAGGTAAAGGTGATGGACTGGCCAAGCATGTCTCCAGACCTAAACCCTATTGAGCATCTGTGGGGCATCCTCAAACAGAAGGTGGGGAAGTACAAGTTCTCTAACATACACCAGCTCCTTTACGTCATCCCGGCGGAGTGGAAGAGGACTTCAGTGGCAACCTGAAGCTCTGGTGAACTCCATGCACATGAGGGTTAAGGCAATGCTTGAAAATACTAGTGACCACACAAAATATTAGAAAAAAAAATTACGAGACACGGGACTTAGAAAAAAAAAAATATGATGTAGGAAAAATTCGAAGTTAACGGCCGAACCGCGCAAAGCAAAAAACACAAAACACACACACAAAAAAAAAATACAACAAAAACGTAACACATAGCACAGGGGAACAGCTAAGATGTCAGGGTGTGAGGTGGAATGCGAATTTAAGTCTATTTTGCCGAGTTTCGCCACTTGAAAATCGGCTAAACAAGGAAAAAAATGGCGTCCAAAGAAAATGAAAATGAGGCTACACAATCCTGGACCGCGCAAAACACCGCCAACCGCATACCATTTTCACACAGGAATGTACAAGCTACAAAATACACTATTACAAAGACGGCAAATGCTCGCGAACCGCGTAGCACATAGACAAACAATGCTATTTTACAATCCTTACTTGCCACTAACAACATTATGCATCTAAACTAGCGCTTTACACAAATAAACCAACGGTTTGCCCTCAAGCACACAGCCTATTCCTAATGCACAGTTGGGAGATTGAGATTGTTACCTCTTCAGGATATTGATTGTTACATATATTAATTGCAAAAAGGTAAACTATATTAATTTATTATTCAATTAATTCATTAATTAGTATTTTAAAAAATAGAGAGAGGAGCCAAAAGACACGCAAGGAGAGGCTCATTGCGAGCCATGTGATGACCGCCGAAAGCGCTCAGCACAAGGCTCGCAATGAGCGCCGAAGGTCCTTAGAGTATAAAAAGCTTAACATTATGTACCAAACAGCATTACCGTGGCTTCAAATTTTATTGACCGTCATTTTTTGACGGGCAAGTCGCTAGTATATTTATAGTTGAGTGGGTGCAATATTTTTTTTTTTTAATGTTTACAGCTTTCAGTAGGACAATATTCTAGATAACTAACATTCAGCAGAGGTGTAAATGTGATATATTTATTATATTGCCTTTTTAAGATATATTTGTTATATTGCCTATTGATTTATTGCCTATTTGTATATCTTTTGCCAAATGGGTGATATAGGAGAAGCATTGGACTAGCTTCATTTCCTTTTCAATATTCACTAAGCACTTGTTAATCTCGATTTTGATATACAGTTTTTCAATCAATCTGATTATAAAGCGTCTGTTCCAATAAGTATAAAACTGTATATTTATATATTGGTCCAGTGATAAATGCATGCTACTTAATTATATTCTCTTTTTGTCTGGCATTTTAATGTAAGGCAAAAATATTGTAATAACATGCATTTGTAGAACATGTTGATTTGCAAACAATGTTCATGGGGAGCTAAGACAGTAATATATAGAGACATTTCTGTATGTATAAATTGCAATATGTTATCAGTGTTTATCAGCGAGGTATACCCCAAAACAGGCAGGACTAATGGTATATAATAAGAGACAAAGTTATCCTCAAAGATTATATTTGATCAATAAAACAATGTGCTTACAGTTAGCTTCATGTGTGAAAACTTTTAAAATGTGGACAATTGTGTTATCAAACAGTAAAGAAATCACTGTGTAATGGATTTTGTTTTGACTAGTGGCAAACGTAAATCCATGTTTTAATGAAACCATCCACATTATCATACGTATGCACTTATCTCTATTTCATATTTCATTTCAGAAGGAGCTGTTCAAGCCTTACTAAGACAACTTAAACTACACTATCTGATTTGAAATTGTTCAACTTCTTCGAGCAGTGGACAGGACTCAATACAATGAGAGAGTTGCGGAGGGATACAACACCACCATTAATGAGGTACACTGCCTTTTTACACTACATTATTTGTCTAAAGCTTTTGCTTGCTGCTGTGTGCACATGCATTTTAAATGTTAATTAATGGTGAACTAAAAATAGGTTTAACATGAAAAGTGCTTACACTGGACCTTTAAGTGATGGAGAACCATTAGGTCTTTTGATTCCGACGTTATTCATATTTACTAAGATTTGAGAACTCCAAGACTTCTCCAACACTGTACCCTGTAGTACATATGACTCACTGACTTAACAAAGTCATATGATTACAGCTATGTATTATACAAAGCAAAATACAGTCTTAGGTGCATATCCTTAGTGTTATCCTAATCTGAAGAATTGAAAAATCTATGCAGTAATTGGCAACTTATTGAAATAATTAGAGGGGTATGGAAAGTTTCTGGATTTTACTAGGTATAAAATATTCCATGTCTCAGAAAACATGCTGCAACATGCTGTTTTGTTGTGGCCTCTGATAGGCTAGTACATTACACAGCACATCCTGTCCTACAGAGTACGTGTCTGCATATGCTTTAGTGGGCAGACCCATGCAGGGGCTATTGTATGATTCTAGAACATAGCTTCTTAATAAACAAAGTATTTAAAAGTTAATAAATACATCTGTATATTGCATACCTAGTAAGATCCAGAAACCTTCCATATCCATTTAATTTTTCCTTTGGATTCTTGTTCTTTCATTTCCATTGGCAATTAAAAATAGGGCAATAAAGGGGTGTATAGAAAACATGATTTGTTACAGTGTTAGTGCAGGTGGATGTAACCTTCCTTAATACATATAATTTAAATAAACATTTGGTGCAAATCAATGGTTTGCACATGCTCTGCTGCAATTTGGATGTACAATGCATGCAAATGTGCTTTATCCATCTGTCTATACTATTTATTCTGGTCCAGTTTCTGAGTTTTTGGGTTCATTTTACAGCCACCTTAATTACAAAAGTTACAGCATTTTTGTCATTTCTGAAAATAATACTATTAAGTTACCTGAAGTGACATTATGACATTTGGTCAGTCCTAGAGAGTCCAACTACAGAGGTGCGTTGGGGAAGTGATAAGAATACTTGTCATTGTAGCTGTCTGGCGTTACCTCAGTCTATTCCACAAGAGAGACACTCACAATGTATTTGATTAGCT
Source organism: Discoglossus pictus (assembly GCA_027410445.1). Classification (NCBI taxonomy): domain Eukaryota; kingdom Metazoa; phylum Chordata; class Amphibia; order Anura; family Alytidae; genus Discoglossus; species Discoglossus pictus. The sequence continues at coordinate 202,823,693 of CM050163.1, read as the reverse complement.
GTCAGTGTCTAGTCCCCAAGTAATATAATGAAATATATATTTTCAGATGTCTCAAGAAATGTACTTCCTAAAACCTTTTAACATAAAGATTGGACATTTCATGTCACAATATTCCATTCTTTAATGTGCTGTGTGTTTGCAATAAAATGTAAATTCTATTTAACTTATAAAGCAGTATGTCATAGATACTCTAATATAATGGCACCCAAATATGCAGTGAGGGATACAAATTTGATGGGTGAATGGGTAAAAAGTGCAAGACGCGAATATAACGTGAGGGTTACAATTTACATATATACATTCTATACATTAGAATAGAACTTGATTGGCCATGTCATATGATTGACGTATAATATGTACTGTATGCTTGAGACCTCCGCTCCCATTCCCACCTGCTCCCGCCCCCGCAGGACTCGCAACACAATGGCAGCCGCCTGTGGTAAATGTAGCACTCAGTGCACTGGCTGCAGCAGCAGGATGCACTCTAATAAACACATGACAGCGAGGAGCAGTTTGTTTCTACATTGGTGGGAAGACTATAAACTTAATTCAACAATAAGAACTGCAGGGAACCAGTTTACCAGAATTTAGAACAGAGGATCATAGAAATTTGCAGTCTTATTAAATTGCGATTTGTCCAATTGATAAAGGGCTCTATATAAGCACAGAGCATTTTTTTACATAAGTTTTTAGTTAGTGAACTTCAATCCAAAAGCAAAGTCTTCACTAACTAAAAACTTCTGTAAAAAAATATATGCTGTGTGCGTATATAGAGCCCTTTATAATTGGCCAAATCACAATTTAATAAGGCTGTTGATCTACAGGGAAGGACCTCTGCAACATAGCTTAAACCTCCATTTTACTCAAATTTACTAAGTTTAGCCACTTGAAAATCCCCTAAGCGAGAGAAAAAATGGCAGCCAAAAAAAAACTAAAACGAGTCTCCACGACCCCTAAAGCCGCTAAATACCACAAAGCAAATACGGCTTTTACAAAAATCCGTACGACCTTCAACATACACCATTACCAAGGACGCTACATCATACAAACCCGCCTACCACATACACATTCAGCGCCATTTTACAACACTAACTTACAGAATGCGGAAGTACCCAGCTACACAAACGGCTTCCCCTCATGCACGCAGCCTATTTACACTACACACTGCACACATTGCTGACACTTACACCTCAGCTCAACAACACTGCAAATCCTCATTGTATGCTGCAGGAACATCAAAACAGATTGTTAGCTCTTCAGCACATTCCTTGGTGCATACATTAATTACAAAGAGGTAAAGTATATTAATTTATGATTTCATTAATTAATTAATTAGCATAAAAAAAATTGACACAAAACAAAAAACAATTAACACCACACTAGCGCAAACAACCACAAACACCTCCACTGCGCCACCCACAAGGAGCGCCAACGCTGCTCATAGGACACAAACTACACCAGGGGAGAGTATTGCAGTAAGCAACAAAACAAGATCACTGCAGACCTTACAAAAAAGCGCAAAAGCGCCTATCATAACAACAAATACACCAACCCAGAGGCTCGCAATGAGCGCCAAAGGTGATGAGCGCTAAAGGCTAGCAATGAGCACACAAGGATTTCAGACCACCAAAACACTTAGGGCCTCATTCAATTGCGATTTGGCCAATTGAATAAGGCTCTAAATAAGCACATAGCATATTTTTTTAAAGAAGTTTTTAGTTAGTTAAGACCTTGCTTTTGGATAGATGCTGACTAACCAAAAACATCTTTAAAAAATATATGTTATGTGCTTATTTAGAGCCTTATTCAATTGGCAAAATAGCAATTGAATGAGGGCTTTACTCTCTGTGGCAAACAGCATTACCTGCCTTACAATTTTATTGCCGTCATTTTTTGATGGGCAAGTCGCTAGTGATAAATAATAGTCTGTCATTTTTAACTTAGTTATGATTATCAATTGTAGAAATGAAATGTAATGTTTTAAAACATCAATTTCAAATTTACCATTACAGCTTTTAGCAGGTATAATCTCTCTCCATCTTCTATTCATTGACCAGAGGGTAAAAGACAATCCACCCAGGAGACTTTCTTAGATTTTTCTGACCACTGTAGGTAGATTGTCTCCAATCCTCTGGAGCCCTGACCAGGGGAAGAGAGAAATAAGACCTGAAGTTCAAAAGTTTTATAGGCTATTCTACAATTACTGATTTTATTGGTAATGAGTGATTAAATAAACAAATGTAACTCTATTGTAAGAGCATATAGCAATCTTTTAAATGTTACAAAAAGGGAAACATGCAGGTATTACTATATTCATCATATTAAATATTAAGAATGTATAGAGTAAATATTGTGTTTTAGGGAATGTTATAATCTCTAAAATCTATTTTTTGTATTTCCTTGCAGATACAAGAGTTATTTTTGCTCCGTATTTTCTATTATGCCAACACGTCAATCCATAAATTTTTTCTCTTTTAACCCAGAATTCTGTTAAATATGTTTGCTTATTTCAATGTGAAAAATGTTAATGCAGTGAATCATTTGAATAGCCTTTCAAGAAAGTTTTGTGCCTGACATTTACCCTGTCCTCTAGAATTATTTGTTGTGTGCAGATATTAATCACTGCATCCAGATGCCCTACTGTGGCACTGACTTTGTCTTTCAGTGTGAGATGAATATGTGTGAATACTTCACACATCTCTGTTAAGACATTGGCGACCTGATTCCATGTCATTATGAGATTTTATCATTCTGTGCTTTGTATTCTTAATGCCAGAAGGACGCTGTGTACCATATTCATTGCTACCATATGATTAAAACACTTGTATATAAGTGAGTCACATGAGTATAGGAATGCTTGAACAGATATTTATTTCTTGCATTTCTCTTGTAGCTAGGGGGGGGGGGGGGCTAGATACCAGGGGTATAGCTGGGTTTGTTTCTAGGTATGAGATTATTCTGCAGTGAGTTCCCAAAGTACAATGCCTTATAGCTTTAATGCAAACTTAATCTGGATGGACCATCTTCAAGATTCTGTTTATTTCTCCTAGAGCACAAGGATTGATAATACCATGGCCAGATTTAATGAAACTATACAGTAGAGGAGCTGAACAGAAAAGAGAGGATACACAAAAGGATATTCAGCCCCTGGAGACAGAATGTAGTAAGGGGCATTTTGACCGGGCAGGTGCTATGGAGTATTATGGGTTAAGATGGGAGGAAAATTAGATTTTCCCGGCCAGAGGGGTTAGTCTGTAGGAGCCCTGGAAAGTGTCCCTCCCTCCCTAAATGTTTTATGGTTGTAACAGCCTGGGGGGGGGGGGGGGGGGGGTGAGTGTTCTCGCTTGGTGTGGAGGATACATCTGGAGTGGTTTAAGGTCTCCCGGGTGCGTGCAAGGTCCCTGGAGATCTTAGATAGTTGTACTCCCATTGGTAGGTCGTAAGCATTCACCTCTGTATTGGTTTATTTGTTTATTTTGTTATGCAAATAAAGGCTGTGGCCTATTTATCCCATATCGGTGTCTGGCTTTTATTTGGGGGGTTCATGGGTATTTAAGTATTGCGTAATGTGTCACGTATGCTTAGGTCAAACATTTGTTTTAATTCTAAATTCTTTTTTTTTTAAAGCCACACTATTCTTACTCCACCCCTGAATACATGGCAGTGTAAGTAACATTATCTTTAGCAGGAGATGTGCTACAATGTCTATGAAAACCAATATAAACTTGGGAGAAGGTGTTTACACTATACAGTATTAGATCAGCTGGACTGCAAAATTGCATTCATATGTACACACAATTCCACCAACATACACACTATTTCACCACTGTCACTATTTCACCACTCAGGAAAGATGACTGCAAGGGTTTATTCCCCTATTAAAGGTTGTTGTGTGCTCCCTGTGCCTCTCTGCTTTTACATGGCATCTCCCTCTACAATGAGCAACAGATCTGCCGTTCTGGTAATATGCCAGTGTTTCCTTAACTGGAAAGAGAGTAGCCCAATGGCTGAGGCTGGATAAGAGGTGCTTAGAATTAAATTATGTAAACAGGCACCAACTGCATTAATATAAGTGGCATACATTATGGTACATTTCTATAATCACTACAGTGACTCTATAAAGACTGCCTAAGAAGCATGTAGGAGGAGGGTGTTACTTCTTCCATATCAAGGTGATTAATACCACTAGGAGTAGTCCTGAAGGCCATAATCTCTCACACAGCAAGGTGTTGTAATAACGTAATTAGCCAGTTCAGTTGGAGCATCCATCAGCTCATTTATTGGTCAAGCACATTAAAAATAATAATTCATGAATTGAAAGAAAGTGTATGCTATGTTCCTTGCTACAGATTGTAATAGTTTTTAATACATTTAATGTATTTGCTTTTTAAGAAAAATAAAAAAACAGGCACATGCTGCCCACTTTTCAACTTAATATTTTGTTGTAAAATATATATACTTTTAGTCGTCCTTCAACTACAGACTTTTACTGATGCCCCTAAACCATTTATTATCTGGTTACTTTACAGTACCATTCATGAGTTCTCAATGAAATGTAAATACATAATATATTTTGCTTGTACCTTATGTTTTACTAAAGATACCAAGTCAATAAACTCAAGTTAAATTCTTGGACATGATATCCCTCCAGTAAATACATACTGTATAAGTGTGTACCATGTAACTGACTGAGCTTCAGTAGGTCAATAGTTCCTTCTATCAGTCCGTGAATAACGTCAGAGTAACGTTTCCTAATGTATTTGTTTTTTAAGTGGTACTACAATACCATTCCTTAGAGAGTGTCACCATGCTAGATGGGAAGTACAAAAGCTGCATATTGCATCACATGATGCACACAGCATGGTCAGTGGCATACTACTGGCCCACATGGTCATGCGGTGCAGCTTCTACTACAGGAGCAAGCAGTGCATGACCGAATGAACATAAGGGAATCTGAAGGCCATGCTGTGTGCATTAGAAGATGTCATATGTGAAACTTGTATAACATAAGATACACATATTTCTCTGGGTTCTTAATCCAATTTCAAATTATTATTGAGTTTAGAAAGAGTTTGTAATGTCTTGTCCATTCAAGACCTGACAGAAAGTTCTATAAACTCAGTGTATCTTGATATCCTGAGGCAGTTTAAGTGTCATGATATCACAAAAGCATTTTTTATTAAAACAGTGAAGAGTTTTAAATAAAAAAAAATGTAATGAACTTTCTGTTTGATTTTAGCTGCTCTATAGTATGATGAGGAGCAGTTTTAATGATTTCAGTGGCCAATTAATCCTATATGTGTCTGAAGTGGTTTCATTACAGAGTGACCACTTTTATACTTTGTATACATAGCCTACCATATAATAAACAACAATCCACAAATAGCACTGTGGGAGTGTAGTTCCATTTAACAACAGTTTAGCAAAATAATATAGCAAATTTCACTGCCACAGAATATAGCATTTTAGGGTTAATTTTTTTTTAAAGGGAGTTTTCATGCATTTTTTGTTTTGTTTTATATAAATGTTTTGATTAATCAATTCCTTTTAACCTCCTCAATGTAATCATGGTTAGAAATTTACAAAAATTCCCCAGAACAACATATTACTGTGTTCTAGGGCCTCCCCTTTCTTCCTGTTCTCTCTTGTAAGAGTTGACATCTTTCAAAGCTGTTACTCATGGTCACATAGGGGATGGCTTCACACTGCTTGTTAGAACTATGAGATACTAGCATTGTGAAGCCATTCCACCGTGGGCATGACCTTATGGTTACAGCTGTGCATGAAGGCAGCTCTCTCAAGAGAACTCGATATGGAGGAAGTTAGAGAACATAAGTCTTAAATATATTAAATGTGATAAATGTATTAATCTCTGAGCTTCTTAGAAATAAGTGAAATGTAATGTTTATCAATGACAAGAAGAAAAAAATAATTATCCTTTAAAACATTTCCATAAAACAAATATATTTTTCCCAAAACAGTCCCTTTAACACAAAAAAGCCTATTTAGAATAATAAGGAATTTTATAGATATTGTCTGTGCCTGCCATGTAGCCAATAGTATGAAGTGAAATACATTCCAAACTATGAATGTGTATTAAAATAGATTCCAGTTCATCTTTTGAAAATGTGATCCCTACTATAAACCAAGTGACAAGTAACTTAATAGGGCAAGGTGGCCATTTAATGGAATAGCTCTGACATGTAGTATATTCCCATAGCTATTAATATAAAGAGATGAAGGAGAGCACTGTCAAGTCAACTAGCTTTTGGCAAACTGTCTTTACCCCTTCAGCAGTATTTTAATGATCGGATATGCTGTTGTTTTGAGTATCTTTATCATTCTGTCAGTGGTAGAACTCATCCTAAATCCAGCCTCATATCTACAATATCCTTATTTATTTTTCTAGTTCGAAGCATTGGAAAATCATTGAATGGTAGAGAGGAAAATCAGATAAGCCTGTTTATTATGGTATGCTCTCTCTAAACTACTATTTCCAACAGTATCAAAGTCAGTAAAGTCAAATAGATGTGTTCATAACATAAACTGAAAACGCTTAAAAAAATAGTATAACTTATTTGCATTAACATAGCACCTTGAATTTAAGATTATTTAAGGATTGTGGCTGAGATTTAAATATTTTGTATACAAATCCGAAAACTTCTCAGAAAAACCTTCCAGAATATTTCACAACCCATACTGGTCTTCTGAAATGTATCATCCTTATTAAATTGTGATTCTGCCAATTGAATAGGGCTCTATATAAGCACAGAGCATATTTTTTTGCAGAAGTTTTTAGTCAGTGATCTTCTATCCAAAAGCAAGGTCTTCACTAACTAAAAACTTCTGTAAAAAAATATGCTCTGTGCTTATATAGAGCCCTATTCAATTGGCCGAATCGCAATTTAATAAGGCTGTATATCTTTAAATGACCACTACTGTACAATCATTTGACGAACCATAGTTTATAACGGACTCAAGTTTTTCAGAAAGTAAAAAAATGTATCCTTTAAAGGACTTATGTGGTCATATTTTAAAATGCATAATTTTGAAGATTTGCACTTGAAAATATGCAACATGTTTTTACAATGTAGCTACAAGAATAAAATATAGCCACTATTTTATTATCTTTTTATGCAATTATATTGCTATGAAATCTATCATTTTGGTTTTAGCAGATCAGCTTCCTGATATGGGAGGAGATTTTGAATACACAGAAAGTTTTTTATCTACACAATGGGAATATGAAAGTAACTACTGTCTGTCCTCTCAAGAGAACTAAACGGACGTTTGTTAATTTACAAGGAAACATCCACTAGAAAAAGGAACATTCTGCAGCAGAGAAAACACAAAACAAAGTAGAACCCGGCAATAAAGAACAGTTGGATATAAAAGTTGCAAAGTTTAAAGGTTGCATTTATTTATTTATTTTTTGCATTCTAAAACCAATATTAGTTTAGTTATTCAAAGGACAAAAAATGACCATAGTGGTCCTTTAACGCCTTATTAAACTGTGTGTGATTCGGTAAATGTAAAAGGGCTCTATTTAAGCATACAGCATATTTTATTTACAGAAGTTTTTAGTTAGTGAAGACCTTGCATTTGGATAGAAGTTCACTAACTAAAAACTTCTGTAAAATAATATGCTGTGTGCTTATATAGAGCCCTATTTAATTGCAATTTAATAAGGCTGTTAATTTGTAACTATTATATTCAAGCCTGCTTTACTTGACAGCGACGTTTGCATTGCTTCCTAACAGGAATAGACACCTGAGAGAAGCTGGAGGCATCTTGGTTTCAGATTAATTATATCTGTGTTAAATTCTGTTGAAAGAATACCACTATGAACATCCACTTGACAAGAGGATTTACATGAATACTTTAGTTTAAGGAAAAAGCTACTTCTTTGAGAGGTATGTATTATGACCCCAGGAGTGAGGGGGGCATCTTCAGCCCTTAACCCTTCTGCTTACTAGTATAGGGGCACCCCTGGATGATCTTGGTTCTTACAGTCTCAGCATTTCTGACTTGTTCAGTTCAGGACCTCAGGAACACAGGAGGCAAAAAGCAGGCTTGGCAAAATAATAAATGCTTTCCCTAAAATGACAGATATACCTTTTTCATATATCAACAATCAGCGCAAGCTTTAATAACTGACTCACAACATGACAGTTATAGATGACATAATGACATTCCAAATACAGTTAACTCCTTATGAACTGGCTACAACTAAAATGTAATATAGAGTTAACATCACCCATAACATCACACATTGTCTTTGTAATAAAACTAGGTGGCTGTTTTTTGCCACAGCATGTATTTAACTAACAACATTAATAGCTGTGTAAGCCATGGACATAAAATCATTATTAGAGAAAATCAGCATTTTAAAGTCTCTTTTCTCAAGTACAGGAATCGATTTTTGTGCGTGTTACATAATTTCCTGGAAGCTGCTCATGGAGGTGTGATTCTTTAAGGGAGGGTTGGAGAAGGGAAAACAAGGAGAGGTACCTAGTATTTGTGTGATTGTTGGATACAACTGAATTTACCACCATACCTCTTTCCCCTAAAAGGCACAGAAGCTCAAGTGTGTATCAACTGATTAAAGCTCTAAGATCTCTGTAAATATAAACATCCCTTCCACAAATTAACAACGAAGCAAGAACTGAACTGACATCAATAATGCGGTGGTCTGGCAGATCGGGTTATTTGGGTAAAGCCATTTGATCCCTCACTGCCTCTTGTAGAAACACCAGGCCAAGAGGAAAGGCGTGAGTTTGAGCAGGGCTGACTGACAGAGGTATCAGTCAGTTCAGTGAGGGAGGCAGGCTGCTGGATTATAGAGGGTGCTGGGTTATCCGATCCCCGATAATCTGTGCCCAATCTGTATCATGGTGGCCTCCATGGTCCAGGAGTAGCATCAAACTCAATGTTTTTCTCATAAAAAAAATTATTTTTATGACTGCTTAATTATGCTCTTAGTTAGACACAAGGCTTTAAAACAAAAAAAAAAATGTTACCTGTATAGAGGTCCTTTAATAGAAGAGCAATATTATGTTAGCCTGCCTTTAGCTTGAGCAGAATAACCCTGCAAATAGACTAACAGAATATTGAATATTTACATGAACTCTTCCTCAGCCCCTGCAATGCTTAGTAATCTTTGTTTATATTGCTTTCTTTTTGTCGATCTGTGGGCATGTTTCTGGCGGTGTATTTCTGGTTACCACAGTGTTTCTCCGAACAAAATGGAAGCACCTGCTGATGTGAGCGCTAACATGATCCTTGCAGCCATTTAATAACTAGCTGTATGTCTACAGAATAATAAAAACTAAAGAAAATAGAGGTGATTTCATGGCTAGCCCTTATTATTCATAAACCGTTTTTCACAGTATGATGCACTGTTGGGTTAGCCAGAAGCAATTCCAGCTACTGACTCGTAAAATGTGAGAATAAAATATATCAATCTATAAGGTTAGCACATAAGTGGCTGTTTATTAAATCCTCCCAGTGGCAAAATAGGTATATCAAAAGAATAATCCCATTATAGAATATTTTTTCTTTGATAACTGTAGTGCAGTTTTTTTACTATTGTATTTTAAAGAACTTATAAATTACAATAACTTCTCCAAACGTGTGAGAGTTATAGTTATGCGTGTGGATATTGTAAAACTTGACTTACTAAAAAAGTAAACAGTGTTGGAGTATTTATATTACATGTAATATAAATGTTAATGTACCACTGTCGTTTTTTTTTTTTAAATGTCATATGATTGTGAAGTATGCAACAACATAACATTAGCAGGTTTGTAAGACAGAAACATAAATATATTTTAAAGAAAAACTTATATTTACAGGGTGGGTTTTGGGGCTGTGTGAGGATGGATCATTTCGAGGGGTTGGGTGTGGATGGATCCTGAGAGGGATTGGGAGATGTGTGAGGATGGATCCTGAGAGGGGTTGGGTGGTGTGTGGATGGATTCTGAGAGGGGTTGGGAGATGTGTGAGGATGGATCCTGAGAGGGGTTGGGAGATGTGTGAGGATGGATCCTGAGAGGGATTGGGAGATGTGTGAGGATGGATCCTGAGAGGGGTTGGGTGGTGTGTGGATGGATTCTGAGAGAGGTTGGGAGATGTGTGAGGATGGATCCTGAGAGGGGTTGGGAGATGTGTGAGGATGGATCCTGAGAGGGATTGGGAGATGTGTGAGGATGGATCCTGAGAGGCATTGGGAGATGTGTGAGGATGGATCCTGAGAGGGATTGGGAGATGTGTGAGGATGGATCCTGAGAGGGATTGGGAGATGTGTGAGGATGGATCCTGAGAGGGATTGGGAGATGTGTGAGGATGGATCCTGAGAGGGGTTGGGAGATGTGTGTGGATGGTTCCTGAGAGGGGTTGGGGCGGTGTGTGAGGATGGATCCTGAGAGGGGAGGGTGCTCTGTGGAGGTGGATGTTAAGAAGGACTGGCTAGAGGTAAGGGATCATGGGGGAGCAGCTATGGGAAAGGGAGTTGGGGAGGGATGCTGTTATGTGAAGGGGTATAAGGGAGGGGGTGTTGTGGGAAGGGGTTTTGGGGAGAGGCTCTAAGTGAATTGGTAAAATTATTTTTCACAATGCTCTGCCTTGGGGGGGCACAAAAATGTTCTTTATTTATTTTTTTTTTGCACCGGGCCCTTTATGCTCTAGCTCCGCTAGTGGGTCAAGGGGATATTTGAAGTGGATGTTTTAAAATAAGTAAATGCAGATTATATCTGTGTCAATCCTTTTACAAAGACAACATGTCCCTCATCATTAATGTAAAAAAATGAATGCAACAGATAAAGATTAGAGGAAGTAATTATTTATGTTAAACTATGTAAAAACATTGTGTACATTATCAAGTCAAGCTCTTTAAAACAGCAAATTATAAATATGACACGTGTTGATAATATGATAATTGCAATAGAGACTTGATTTTTTATTACTAGAAATGAAATAAGGCCAAAGCAAAGGTTTTACACAATCACTCACATATGCCACTCAAAACAGACCATTTGAAAGACTTCTCAAAAGAAAAGTGGTTATATGTAATAAATATTCATTATGTTAGGAACCTATTTCGAGCTAAAAACTATAACAAGCCACAAAGGAATTAAATGTTCAAGAGGAAGAAAATGCTACACATCACGTAGTTATAATGGTCTACACATAATGCTTATTATTATTGGGGCAATCCACATTATGCTAAAATAAAATAACATATGAGTATTAGAGTCAAATTGATAATAAAATCCATTTGCATTTGTTTGTAAGAGAATCCAGTGTTTAGCCGAGAAAGGGCATATACTGTTTTGTTAAGCACAATGATCACTGTAAGCATATATACCACTTTTTGGGCACCATTCTGACATTTTAGAACTTGTTCATTGCTCTTTTAATCAAATTGCCATTGGTAATGTAAGAACTGTTTATTGTCAGTTACATAACCAGCAATCACTATTGTTGATTGTTGACCAGTTTTCAAATTGGATGTACAGTAACTGGCCAATGTAGCATTGGATGATTAAAACATCCAATCATGAGAGACTCTGCACAAAGCATTGTAGAAGTTCATATAGCAACACCCTTCAGTACACATAACAGTGTAGTAGTCTGATACATACTTGCATGTAGACCATTATAACTAGGTGATGTGTAGCATTTTCTTCCTCATGAACTTTTAATTCCTTTGTGGCTTGTTATAGTATTATTTTTATGTTCTTACTCTGTAAAGCAAAACCATTCTTATCGATTGTCTAGTCAAGTCATTTTGCCATCTTTCTAAATATTTGATTGGTAGCTAGAAGCATAGTTTAATATAATGAATAGCATGGTCTTGAATGGTACTAATAATTTCATTTTCCCAGAATGCATTTGAGTAGAGACCTTATGAGGTTTGGGATTTTAGTGGCAAAATTGTGTTGAATTGATAGTATGTGTGGCCATTGACTTATCTGAGATGTTTAGTTTGTTCTGTTTGCATAATATTATCAACTGACAACCATGTTTCTTTCGTTTATGCTATGTAAAGTTTGACACAAAGCTACTTTTAGACCTGGTTGATCCATGTTGATGCATCCTTTTTTATCTTTATACATGGCTAATCTTGGTGTCTAGTTAGAAGAAGCAAACAAAATATGTTTACTGGAATGAGCTAGCTTTACTTCTTCCATACAATAGTCTGTAAGTGTGATTATCATGCTGGAAGTAGAGAGCATTTGTTTGTGTACTGTGTTAGATTGGCAAAATGGAGTATTAAAGTGAAAATAGCTTTTGATAGAAGCAACGACAATGATCTTTAATTTCCATATGATCACTGACAGGCTAAGGATGACCTTCGATGAGGCTGTCCTGCTATATAAATAAGTGTTGCACTGTATAATTCATATGAATACAGATAACAGGATGTTTGAAGTAATGATGCCAAAAATGTAACACATTGTTCCTAAACTGATTGATTCAAAGCAAGTGATATGATTCTGTTCAGAATTAATAAAAAAAATATTATTTTTTCACTTATTCCTGCAACAACCAGCAATGTAATTGCCTCAATGCATTATTAAACATAAAATTAAATGCTTGCATGATACACCAAATCCCTGTTTCAAGGCTGGGCAACTGTTTTATTTTATAGTTCCATATACCATTAAAATGCTGCTTGTAATCTCTATGGGTTAGGGACCTCAGCTCTGCTGCACCAGACTGTCTGTTTTTCCGTATTGAATACAGGTGTATTTGTATTTCTAGATCCCTTATAATTTATTTTACTTGTTTAATTTGCTTATTATACCCACTCAGCTTTTCTATAGGCTTGTAAAAAGTAGATTTTTATAAGAAAAGAGTTGTAATAATACATTATAATAGTTGTCGTCACAATTTGCGAGGTGCGTACGACTTAGGCGATGAGCGCCACAGGCGCTTATTGCTTGCGAGCCTCGCAAAGCGAGGCAAGCCATTAACGCCTAGGACTTAGCCGATGAGCGCCAAAGGCAGTCATCGCTGCGAGCCTCGCGAAGCAATGCGAGACGTTAAACCGTAGCACTTAGCTGATGAGCGCCAAAGCGAGGCTAGACATTAAACCGTAGCACTTAGCCGATGCAAGAATCACAAAGCGAGGCGAGCCATTAAAATACGAGAAGTGGGACTTCGAAAAAAAAAGATGAGACGCCAAAATTTACGAGATTAGCGGCCAAACAAAAAACACGAAAAACACACAAAATACACCCAAAAAAACATTACAAAAACATCACAGACAGCATGGGGCAACAGCCAGGACGTCTGTGAGTGAGGTGGAACGCAAATTTAACTCGATTTAGATGATTTTCGGCACTCGAAAATCGCCTAAGCGAGGGAAATAAATGGCCACCGAAAAAAATGAAAACGGACCGCTCAAAACACTGCTAAACGCGTAGCACTTTGCACATCACACTACAACCTACAAGATACACTATTACAAAAGCCGGAAAATGCTCAGGAGACGCGTACCACATTAATAACATTACGACTTTACACAATAGACCAACAGCTTTACCTCGCGCATGCAGCCTATTTAGAATGCACACTTCAAACATTCATTACACTTTATAAGCAGGGCGCTGATACACAAAATGTATATTCTATGCAGACGAAAAATACAAACAGATTGTTAGCTCTTCAGCCTACTGCTCTCTGCATATATCAATCACATATAATAGTTGTCAAACTACAAAATGTCGTCACACTTTGTGAGCTCGCAAAGCGAGCTCGCAAGTACTGCGTCCCTCGCAAAGCGAGGGACTCAGTTCGGACCGCAAAGGCAGAAGGTAAAGGCTCCAAAGCGAGGGGCCGCATTTGCGGAGGTGGAGGCTCCCACGTCTGGACCCTCGCGAAGCGAGGGGCCGCATTTGCAGAGGTGCAGGCTCCTACGACGGCTGCAATGAACCGAGAGCTTTGCGAGGGTCCACATTTGCGAAGGTCGAGGCTCTATGGTGCCTTATAAGCGGTTACAAACACACAATGATCTAACACCCAATGACTAAATATGGACTTACACAAAAAAATACTAGCTGTGGGACTTAGAAAGAAAAAATTACAAACTCGCAAAAATACGAGCTCAATGGCCGAAGCGCTTGCAGCGCAAAACAATAAATACACACAAAAATTACATAAAAACCTTACCCACAGCAATTTACCGAGTTTAGCCACTTGAAAATTGCCTAAGCGAGAGAAAAAATGTCCGACGAAAAAAACGTAAACGAGGCTATACGACCCCTAAAGCCGCAAAACACCACCAAGCACATACGACTTTTCCAAAAAGCCGTACGAGGTACAAGATACACTCTTACCAAGGACGCTAAATCATCCACACCAGCATACCACATAAACATTCGCCGCCATTTTACAACACTAACTTACACAATGTGAAAGTACACAGCTACATTAACGGCTTTCCCTCACGCACGCAGCCTATTTACACTACACACTGCACACATTGCTGACACTTACACCTCAGCTCCACAACAGTGCAGACCTACATTGTATGCTGCAGGAACATCAAAACAGTTTGTTAGCTCTTCAGCACAATGCTTCCTGCATATATTAATTACAAATAGGTAAAGTACTGTATTTATTGAGGAGGAGGGGGGTTTAGGTTGAGGGGGGGTTAGAATGCGGAGGGGGTTTAGAGTGAGGAGAGAGGTTGAGGATGAGGAGGGGGGAGGGAATATCGGCGTATAACACGCACCTATGATTTGCCCACTATTTTCAGGGAGAAAAAGTGCGTGTTATACGCCGATAAATACGGTATATTCATTTATTCATTTATTACTTATTTAATTAGCATAAAAAAAACGACATATACACACAAAAAAACACTATCGCAATAAACGCAAAAGCCATTCACTGCGCGCCTCACAACGAGCGCCAACGGTGCTCATAGCACACAAAGTACACCAGGGGACAGCCTTGCAATAAGCGCAAAAAGGAGATCAGTGCCAACCTTACAATGACAGCAAAAGCGCCTCTGATAACAAAAAATACAACAACCAAGAGGCTCGCAATGAGCACCGAAGGATCTCAGACCACCCAAAAAATTACCTGTGGCAAACAGCATTACCTGCCTTACAATTTTATTGCCCCGTCATTTTTGACGGGCAAGTTGCTAGTTATAAATAATTCAAGTATATTCATTTATTGAATAAATCATTAATTATTACTTAACTACATATACATAGAAATATATATCTCTCTCAGAGGGCCAAAAGTACATGACAGGAGAGACTCACAATGAGTGCCGAAGGTCCTGTGGCTCGCAATGAGCGCTGAAGGTCCTCACAGTACAAAACAGTTTCAATTATGTCTCAAACAGCATTCCCATGCCTTCAAATTTTATTGCCCCGTCATTTTTAAGGGTAAGTCGCTAGTTATTAATATTTATTAAAATGTCTGTTGAAAGGTTAGAAAGTTAGACCATAAAATCTGTTAGAGGACTTGTTTGTCAAGTATGTACCAAACTTACAATATTAACAGCTGTGTAAGCCATGGCACAAAACATGTTTTAGGAAAATATTTGAAGACTCTGTTTTTCTAAGAACAGGAATCCATTTTGTGTTTGTTACATCACATCCTGAGAGCTGGATGATTGGGGTGTGTGTTTGTAGTTAGCATTGGAGTGAGGTGTGGGGGAGGAGGGAACAGGAAAAGGTTCAGACCCTTTGCCTGATAACTGGATAAGACCAAAATGTATACCTCGCCCCTTCTCCCGCACTGGCCCAGAAGCAGACACCTTGCATTATTCAATGCCACCAATATAGCAGGTAGTAGAAATTAAATTAAATTCAAACTAGCCGGCTGGTGCCCAGCATTTTTGAGTAAGTTGTGACTTCTCTAGAAAGTGTTATTCAGTTCAGTGAATTCCTGTTAGTTTCTGAGGCCTTGACAGAAAATGAAAGGAGGTAGTCATCCATGGGGTAACAGTCCTTTAGTGGCAGCAGTTATGGGGCAGTTGTCCCAGCAGGAAATTAAAGAAAAGCATTAATATAAGCTCTAAAAATTAACAAGAAATAGTGCAGTCAGCGAACCTAAAGTACAGACGTAGTTCCATTATCTCAGCATGTGGTATGATATGAAAGGCTATTTTAGTTTTTTACATCACAACACAGCTCATGATATCTGCTTTTATTTCCCTCTTATTTAAATACAGTAATTACATAGCACTGAGTTGTTTCTATATATTGTGTGACATTCACGCCTTGAGTTTACACGTCAGAAACCAGAAAACCAAACATGTATTTATGTAAAAGTCACTATTGACGGAATCTGGGTAAAAAAGAAATTGACATAAAAAGTACACACTTAATAGGTTATGACTCACTTCTTTTCTGACACATCGACATTTTAACACTACCTATTTGAAACCAAACACAACATTTAAAATGTAAGAGAAAAAAAATCTAATTTTTTTACCTTTATGGTAATATAAATCTCTAGGCAAACAGAATAAGATTTGTATTCGCTATTCAATATTAAGCACAAGTATAAAAGTAAAGTTCAGCAAAGGTAACATTTAAAACACATCAACAGGATTTGCATTCATTTTCATTTTTCATTGGATCATTTTTCATTGAACATTTTTCAAAATATGTACCATCTCCCTAAACTAGCAAAGCAGTGTTTTAGTTCTGAATATATTTAGTCTACCATATCAGTAAGGTAATATTCTTAATATCCTATTCAGGGGCATAGGAACTGGGGGATGGGGGGGGGGGGATAAATCCCCCCAGATTAAATCAATAGGGGACACAAAAAAATAGCTAAATGCATTACTAGCTCATGCATTATCAGATTTGCCCACTAGAGGGCTATGGAGCAGTATGACTTTCTCACTTTCCCATGAAAGCTTTGACCCATTATATATATATATATATATATATATATATATATATATATGTATATATATATAATTTGTAATTATATTGGGGGCTGAGGGGTATTGAGAATTGAAACAAAGAAATGTAAAAAAATGAGGGGCACTGCAGAAATCAAGCCCCTCCAGAGCAGGGCCATGGTACATTGCACCGGGGGCACCGGCGGTAGATCTGCCCCTCCTTCCTGTCCTGGAAGTAGAGTTGAATTATCCCCCCTAGATTTATTTTGGGCTCCTACACCCATGATCCTGTTGTACTGTACATACCACATCCACCCCATGTACCATACTAATTTCAGCATAGATCAGGTTCATACAAAAAAACATTCAATTAGAAAATTACATCTCAAATAAAATTACCCAAGGAATAAACAAGCCATTTCATTTTCATTTCGGTTTTTATATTTTGTGTTAACAAGACACTAGAAAAAAAAATATATGTCCTCTTGAACATCTGTTGCAGGTTTATTAACGAAGAGATGGACTAGTAAGAGAAATACGTACCACATCCTACTGCAAATAGTAGTTCAATATAACAAGGACATTATTGCTCTTTATTGCTTTTTACGATTAATTTCCATTAAAGAATGTCAATTCTTAAACTTCCTAGTCCAGGACTGGTTTCAAACAGTTCAGTGGATAAAACATTTGCTGAGTGCTTGAAAGAGTCATAGTTAACAGAATTAATGGAAAGGCTATCTTAAGGCTTAGGATACTCTTCAGTAGACAGGATTCACAGACTATGGACCTTTTTGGTTACATATACATATTGATATCTACAACAAAGTGGCAGTTTCCAGTGGACACAACAGATAGAGTATGTGTCTGATGGTTTACACTACAGGATGTGATATTTTAGCTCTCAATATGGACATTTATTTTAGGTAAACCTGCTGATTAATTTCTCCCTGACCCCTAATTAGAATAGGGACCCAAACAGTAGGGTTCATGTGTGTGAGTTTAAAAGTATAGAGACAGACAAGGACGTATAGAGATGTGAAAATAAGGAATAAAGAGAGGAGGTGAGAATAGAGGAGGCAAGGAAAATAATTAAGAATGAATCACTGTAAACTAAAACTGTGCAACTCAGGGACTTACTGTACCTACAAAATACTTTACACACTCCATGGGAGTATGTAGGTTATATGCCACCACTTGCCCTTACATTTTTTGTGATCTTACTCCCCCCACACAACACCTCCTTTTCCCTTTCTATATTGTATTTGATTAATAATATAAATAATAAACTTGTAGTTTAAGATGACAGCTTGTGCACTGTCAGACACCCCTTGCAACCAATTAAATGAAACAGACTTTAGGTAAATTTGTGATGATGTTTGCCTTTTTTACAGATGGTGCACACTGATATTGACCACTGTGGCAAATTTGTTCTTTAAATAATTAAACTTGATAGTGGTAAAAATGTTTTTAGAAAGCAATCAATACATAAATAAACATGTCCTTTACACTGTTAACACTATTGTGTAGTTAATTTACATTTCTGTGCTGATTCTGTCTCCTCTTTCTGTAGTGTTTATCCTTGTAAACTGAGATTTCTATTATTCATGTTGAAAGCTGTTGCATTTTTAGATGCCATATGAATGCAGAATTCCAGAGGATAGCAAGAAGAGACAATGAGACATTCTACAATGAGTGATGTAAAGAGATTGAAGAAGATAACCAAATGGGTAAATCAAGAGATCTCTTCAAGAAAATTGGAATCCTAAAAGTCACCTTTCATGCCAAAGTGGGTGTGATAAAAGACAAAAATGGCAGGGACTTAACAGAAGAAGATCAGATAAAGAATAGGTGGCAGGAATACACTGAAGATCTATACAGGAAGGATCATAACAGCTGTGAAGACCTCAATAATATCCAATGAGCTAGAGCCAGACACCTTGGAGAGTGAGGTGAGACGGCTGCAGGAATTGTAGGAATCCCAATGAAACTATTCAAAATTTTACAGGATGAAGTTACTTGCCTTATGCGAACACATTTGGAAAACTCAACAATGGCCAATAGACTGGAAAAGGTCAGTCTACATCCCAATGCCAAAAAAAGTCAGTGCCAAAGAGTGCTCCAATTATCGAACAATTGCACTCATTTCACATGCCAGCAATGTAATGCTTAAGATTCTACAAGCTTGACTCCAACAATATGTGGACAAGGAACTACCAGATGTACAAGCCGGGTTCCGCAGAGTAAGAGGCACAAGAGATCAAACTTGCCAATGTCCGCTGGAAAATAGAGAAAGCAAGAGAGTTCCAAAAATGTTTTTACTTCTGCTTCATAGACTATTCTAAAGCCTTTGACTGTGTGGATCACAACAAAATGTAGCATGTCCTTAAAGAGATGGGAGCAGGATTCCCTAGAAAAGACACTGGTGTTGGGAAAGATTGAAGGCAAGAAGAAGGGGGCGACAGAGGCGAAGATGGATAGATGAGGTCACTGAAGCAATGAACATGAACCTGATGTAGATCAGAGGGGCAGTGATTGAGAGATGCACCTGGATTGCTGTGGTCCATAGAGTCGCGGAGAGTCGGATGTGACTGAACGACTAAACAACAACACCAATAATAATAAGTGTGAGTAATAATGCTACTAAATGGGCCTTCGGAAAGTATAGTGAAAGATGGACAAAAACTAATTACACAAATATTAACTATGGCTAGAACTGTTATAGAGGCTCACTGGCTGCAAAAACAAATACTGAGCATTAACAGTATCTTACAGTATTTGGAAACCATGGGCAGAATATACTAATTTAGATATAACACATTTTGGTAATAATTGTCCTCTTTTATATAAGGATAAAAATAAGATATTAGAGATTGAGGAGTGACTTTATAGGTTAAAGCAACATTTAGCTATTTCGTACTGCTTTATATTTATGTATTATCATTTGTTTACATTTATGATCTGAGGAATGTACATTTAAAAAAAGCAAAAATGAAATCCCATTTCTATTTTAATAATAAATGTGCAGTGGATACTGTATATAAATAGAAGCACTATACCTTCAATGATATGTGATAATATAAGGCAATAATC
Organism: Discoglossus pictus; assembly: GCA_027410445.1. NCBI lineage: Eukaryota > Metazoa > Chordata > Amphibia > Anura > Alytidae > Discoglossus > Discoglossus pictus. Next base: position 202,803,721 of record CM050163.1, on the reverse strand, counting down.
ACCATGTGTTATACTTACATTACTATTAATGTGTACCTTTATTTTATGTATGGTATACCTGACTAGAATATTACTAACCATTATAATATGTGCCTCCTATTTTAATACAATTCTGTCAGCAGATAGTTTATATAAACAGATTCCTCTCCCCTCATTTAAACTGTTTGCTTGCTGGCTTCCTTGCAGTGGTAAATCTCTCTCCCACTGGAACCAGTCAAGTGAACAGTTTAAATGAGGTGTATGGGGAGAGTGTGCCAACAAAGGACCACTGTAGTTCAAGAAAAAAGGCACGTCTTTGTGAAGTATGTAATACAAGTAACAACATTAGCAGCTGTGTGAAGCTGTGTCATATTTTTTCCATTGTACAGTAGTCTGTCCATTGTGTATGGCAATTGAGCTATGCATTCAAATATCAAATATCAATATTGCATTCAAATATCAAAAAAACTGTGTTTTCCAAACCATAATTTTGCAACAAATTTGTTATGTTTAAAAAAACAGCACTATCATAAAATAAACTGAAAGGTTTTACTAAAAATTCAAAAAAAATCTCTTCTGCTTACAAAGGACTTAAAACGTGAGTTTAAGATTGAGTTATCAACTTAACTATTAGGTGTGTCGTAACAATAAATAGAAACTGCATGGTTTTACTCTTTATTTCTCAGGATTCTCTATGAAAAAGCCTATGTAAAAAACACAGATGGGTTATTTAAGGTTATTACAGAAATATTTTTACCATGCAAAAATGTCTTAAAAACAATTTATTTTTTAGCAAGAACTTTTAAAGCTTTTACTTTCCTTTTTATAATTCATATTCATCATAAATGACAGAGCCAGCAATGTGCCTTCCTCTTATATTTTTTGATTCAGATTAATTTTTGGCAACATCCTAATTAAAACAACATTGGGGATTCTAACCTAATCAATTAAATCCAGAAGGTGTTGTCAAACGCCAAGATCTATCAGTGTCATGGATCCAAGACAGTGCTTTTTATATTATAACCACTCATTTAGCAAATTTTACTGCTCAAGGCAGACAAACGCATAGTACTAATTAATGCTGGAATATTGCAGGTTGGATGGAAAAATAAGCTAAGGAATGTGTCTTGAGCTAATTGCATCTTATTCTTGCATGGGGCTTCTAAAATCACAAGCATATATCACTGAGTTAACCATTAGCCAGGAGTAATTGGATTTTTATTTGTTTTGCTTAGATATAAGTAGATACATTGGTTCATAAAACATATTGAATAGAAAAATGAACAAGTGGTTAACATTAAGATTATCTGTTGACTAAAATGCCTACTTATACATGTTAATAAATTAATATATACATAAACATAATTTACATAATACAATGCATAATTTACATAATACAATACAGAATTTCATTCAGTGAGATCACACCATCCATGTTTAAAATTCTCAGAGGGCACTTCAAGAACAACATTGAATTAAAGACAACTATATTGTCTATTACTTTTATTATAATGTATATTGTTCCTCCACTAGTTATGCATTTTCAAGTAATATGTCGAGGTGTTTCTACACTGTAAATTATTGTTAAGATTGACTGTCAGGATGTGATAAAGGGAGGTGGTACACTTGAAAGCTAGTTGTCCTGAAAACATACTAAAATATTTATAGTATTTCCTGAATATTTATACACAAGTTCCTTATGTATGGATGAAATGTCAATCCATTAATGTGACAAGTAGATTGAAAAATACAGAGAGCGTTGTATATTTCTGTTGCTATGTTTGCACATATTTGTGCCCAACGTGTTTGTACATAAAAACCCAAGGAGGGTGGTGGGCAAAAAAAATCTACAAACAAATAATGTACACATTAACACTACTTTTTTTTTTTTAAGTTCATAGTGGAGGGGAAAATGTGGAACAGGGCCATTTCTATAGAAGGTGGAATGTGTCTGTTTAAGTTGCTAGATAACTGCTCAAAACATTTGCTACAAAAAGATTGTATTCCATGACAATCCCACCACATATGTTTAAAGGTGCCAAGTGCACCACAATCCCTCCAACATTTATCCAATTCATTATTTTGTGCCATCTTGGCTACCATGGGGACATAATGCCATCTTTGAAGCACTTTGAAATACATTTCCCTGTATGCTGCATTTTTAACAAATCTTTCTGTCAATTGAAACCCCCGATTCCATTTGGCTTCTGGCAATAACAGGAATACAATCTCTTATTCTTAACAAGGTCTTTCATTGTTATTATTCCCCATTTACTCCAATTGACTTTATTTGGGTGTGTAACACTCTCGCAAAATGATTGCAGGGAGCTCAAAGGACTTTGGATGGCGAACACAGTCAATTGCCTATTTAGGTTATTTAAAAAAAGAATACTCTTTGTGACAACTAAAGACTTTGACATCTTATTTTCCTTGCCTTTCAAGTCTTGCCATATGAGATCTTTTAATAGTCCCGTTGTCAGGGAATCCTCCTCTATTTGATACCATCTAGCTGTGTTTTTACCTATATACCATTTCGCCAAATGGGCTAGCATAGTAGCTTCTTGGTAACTCTTTATGTCTTGCAGAGATAGCCCGCCTCTCCTAAAATGTCTAGATGTTATCTCCCTTTTAATACTAGCCTTACTATCTTTATAAATATAATTATCAATTACTGATTGAAGTTTTCTAATTAAATAACCTGGAATGTTCATAGGTATAGAACGCATCAAATAATTAATTCTAGGCAAAATAGACATTTTGACAGCGGCTATTCTGCCAGACTATAAATGAAATTTAGTTTTCCAAGACTTCATTATTTCTTTTATTTTTACTAATAGTTTGTTATAATTAATTTTCATAATGTTTTTTAAGTCTGTGGAAAATATTATACCCAAGTGAGTGACTTTATTACAGCTCCAATTTAGGGAGTATTTAATTTTCAATGCTCTACGTTTGACTCGTGTTAAATTCAATGACATAACTTCTGATTTTAACATATTCAGTTTATAGTAAGATACTTTACCAAAAAAGGTCTAAGACATCTTGCAAGTTATCTAATGATTTTTCTGGGTTGGTCAAAGTTAGAAGGACATCATCCGCAAAAGCCAAACGTTTATACAGTATGTGTCTTTTTTTATAACAATACCGTTAATGTTCTTCGAGGTTCTAATCATCTGAATCAGTGGCTCAATCATCAAATTAAGATCAGAGGTGACAGAGGACACCCCTGTCTAGTTCCATTGCTTACATTAAATTTATGTTGGTTATGTCCCATCTCTGCCACATAAACTGTTGGATTGGAGTATAATGATCCCACTGCTTTCCTGCCAAACTCCCCTAATCCAAATTTTTGTAGTGTAGCCTCCATATATTCCCACCCTACTCTACCAAATTCCTTCTCTGCGTCGAGCGACATAATGATAGACAGGATTTTATGGGCATTAGCCAGTGATATCAAGTTTATTAAACTTCTCGTGTTGTCTGCTCCTTGTCTTTTAGCCATAAAGCCTGTTTGATCTAATGAAATGAGTTTAGAGAGTACTAAATGTAACCTATCTGCTAAAATTTTGGCGTTGAGTTTAATATGCGTATTGATTAACAAGATACATTGATAGTTCTTTCAATCGAGATTATCTGTTTAGGGATTAAGGACATAACAGCTTCAAGGTTTTCCATAGGCACTTTGCCATATGTTTTAATTTCATTAAACACATGCTTTAATATGGGAACTAAATTGTCTGAAAACAATTTATAGTAGTGGTTGATGAGCCTGTCAGGCCCTGGAGCAGTATGGAGTTGCAATTTGGAGACGACTTGTCTAACTTCCTCGGCTGAGATTTCTCTATTCAAGTAATCCAATTCTACATTAGAAATCATTGTCAAATGTAATTCCTCCAAAAAGTTTCCAATCTCCTGCGCTGATGGTTTTACAAAATCTTTAGCGATTTCCAAATTGTATAAAGATTTATAAAAATGATAAAAAATCTTGTTTATCTCCTCTTGGTTTTCACAGATAAGCCCATTCTCTCTCCTTATTTTAGTAATCTTTTTATAACTTTCTCTTTTTTTTCCAGAGAATTGGCTAGAAATGTGCCCTCCTTATAGTCCTGATGATAAAACCTTTGTTGATATGACCATCTATTTTTAGCAACCTTAAGTTGTATTCATTTCTTTATTTGGGCTTGTATATCTGCAATTTCTATAGCAAACTTTTTATCTGGATTGATCTTATTTTCCTTTCAGTTAAAGCTAGTTGTATATACAGCTCTCTCAAAGAGGACTTTCTATCCTGTTTTTGTTTAATGAACCAGCTAGTCAGAATAGCCCTTATGTATGCTTTATGTGCATTCCATACTATAGTGCTAGACTTGACTGAGTTCAAATTAAATACAAAAACATTTTTGATTTCTTTTAGTAACTTTTTCCTGTTCTCTACTGATTCAAAAAGAGATTTGTCTATTATTAATCTTGCTATATTTAAGCTCATTGTCTGCTCTAAGAGTAAGTTTAATTAATGCATGGCCTGAAGTGTTAATACAGTCAATGTCTACTTTCTCTATGAGACTCAGGGTTTAAGTCAACCAAAAAGTAGTCCAACCTAGTGTACACTTTATGTCTGTGAGAGTAAAACTTGTATTCATTATCATTCTGATGAAACAGTCTCCAGGCATCATAAAGCTGATACCTAGTGACTGTCTCCTGAAATGATTTAGCTTTACACACTGTTAAACTGTCTGGAAAGGGTTCCTTATTTGACCTTCTATTCCGAACCGGGTCCAAACACATATTTACATCACCACACAAAATCATATGGCCCGTTCTAAACGTTTGAACTCGCTTCAGAATGGAGTTTAAAAATCCATTCTTACGGGAGTTCGGATCGTATTATTATTATTATTATTATCTTTATTTATATCGCGCCTGTACAGGGGTTGAGTACATAGCAGAAAACAAATTAAACACCTTGTAAAGAATGAAGGGCCCTGTTTTTGAGCATAAAATCAAATGTACATAGAGCTTGTTTCCAAGGCACTGACACAAGATTGAAAACTCGCAAACTTACAATCTAAGGGTTTATGTGTGATACAAGAGGGTGACAAATGCAATTGAAAGCAATTGGTTCAGTAAAGTGGAGGGGTCTGTGTGTTGTACTGTAGATTGTGGGTGGGAGTGTTATTAAGCTGTGGAATGTTCAGTTGTACATGTTAAGGCTGAAGGTGATAAGATTTTTTAAATAGGTGTGTTTTTAATAATTTCTTAAAGGTTTTGAGGCAGGAAGATAATCTAATGGAGCGGGGCAAGGAGTTCCAAATAGATGGGGAAGCACGAGAAAAGTCTTGAAGACGGGAGTGAGAGGAGGTGATGAGAAAGGAGGAAAGAAGAAGGTCGTTAGTAGAAGGGGCCGGCTGGGAGAGTATTTTGAAACAAGAGCAGAGATATAAGGGGGTGCACTGTTGTTGAGGGCTTTATATGTTAGGGTCATGATTTTAAATTTGATTCGGGAAGCTATGGGAAGCCAGTGGAGTGATTGACAGAGAGGAGCTGCAGACACTGATCGTTTGGTATTGAAGATGAGTCTAGCAGAGGCGTTCATTATGGATTGGAGGGGAGACAGACGAGAGATGGGGAGGCCAGCAAGGAGGGAATTGCAGTAGTCGAGTCGAGAGATGATGAGAGAGTGAATTAGAATTTTAGCTGTGTCTTCTGTAAGATAATGACGAATTTTGGAGATGTTTTTTTAGGTGAAACTGGCATGATTTTGTTATTGCTTGGATGTGAGGAATAAAAGAGAGGGCGGGATCCAGTAGAACCCCAAGACAACGGGCCTGGGAGGTAGGGGTGATGATGGTGTTGTCAACAGTGAGAGATATTTGAGGTGTGGAAGCTGTAGTAGAGGGTGGAAAGATTAGAAGTTCAGTCTTAGACATGTTGAGTTTGAGTTGACGGGTGGACATCCAGGAGGATATGCTAGAGAGGCAGTTGGAAACTTGAGCTAAAAGAGAGGGGGATAGATCGGGTGCAGAGAGGTAGATTTGAGTATTATCTACATAGAGATGATACTGAAATCCAAAGGATTTTATAAGGGTGCCTAGGGAGGAGGTGCAGATGGAGAAGAGGAGGGGGCCTAGGACAGAACCTTGGGGAACGCCAACAGACAGAGGGAGAGGTGAAGAAGAGGTGCCAGAGAAGGAGACACTAAATGTACGATCTTTAAGATAGGATGTGAACCATGAAAGAGCTGGTTCATTGACTAGTGTGAAACTAGTAATGTTTATTTCCCGTCAGGGTCAGATTCACTATATTGTTCAACCACTTGTTACAGGTTGTTAAAAAAAATAGAGAATAGTTTTGTTTTTGTATGTGGAGTGCAGTTGATATGAAGACTTACTCTCCAGAAATGTTGGTTGTTTACCTATTTTCCAGTGGCTTTCCTGGGTGCAAATTATATTAGGTTTATTACTCAAGATTGGTGCGGCAATTGCATACCTTTTGTAGGGTGTATTCAGACCCTGGACATTCTGAGACAGAATCTTTAAACCTCTTCTTAAATTACTGGCCATGAAATATTACTTATCCATACTATATGCCAAATCTCTCTCCTACTGTAGTGCCATACACATAAACAAAAAAAGCAAAGATACAGAGAAATAAAAAGACATGATACAAACCATAAAAAACAAAAAGATGCATAAAAACACTTTTCTTGGAGCTCTGCCAAGAGAAAGGATCTTATACTTTGGATAGCCCGAATTTCAGTTTACTGGTGGCCCAAAGAGATTTATTCGTGTGAGCTAATTTTATTGCCTATATCATTATCTATATGTAAGCACCCTCTTCTATCGCTTTAAGAGCTTAATATATTACCTATGATATCATATTACTTAATAGTAAACTTGTTGGACTCTAGTCTAAAAAGAGTAAAAATTAAAATTACAATTTTTTATTAGCATTCGAGTAGTTTTCACCTTTTGCCTTATCTTTTCTGTTGAGGTTCATCAATGGACAAAAAGTATTGTCTTAACACTAAATCTGCTGTTATATCCAGTAATAATAAATATATATTTGTTGGATAGTGAAATTTTAATATATTAGATTATAGTTGGTGCCCTCCAGTGGAACAATGAAAAAAAGGGGTTGTTCTCCAATAGGGGTCAACCGTATAAAATAATTACTATATGGGCTTCTAATTACTGATAGATTTTTCCTCATGTAACTAAATTCTTAACCATGTGTTGTATATCAAAATATAAAAAAAAAGAAACACCTATTAATTGAAACCATTGCTATATACTAAAAAGCAATATTTATAGTGTAAATAATGTGTAAAAGTCTGGTGTCTTAAATACTTATTACATAACATGTTTTAACAGAACATCTTTGAAAGTAGGATTATTATTTTTCCCTAAAAAATCCATTCCATAATGCATTAAATATAAAAATGTACTTAATTTTAGCGATAATTCTTGTGTGCAACAAAAATAATGTCAATATTTGGTGACCAAAATCTCCATTTAATTCTTGCTTGTCTTATAGTCTTGGTATAAAGGCCAAAAACTAAATTGCATCTTCATTTGCTCAGTTTACTATTCAATCTACGTTTTTGGTTCACCTTGAGAAGATAAGTTCCACTTTCTTTGAAGGTTTTCAACCTCCTTACATTAACATTACTTGTTAATACACATCAAGTGTATCTTTACATAATATATGTTGTTCATCTCTAAGTACATTTATCAAATGCCTTTCCTTTGTCTCACTTCTATTTAGCAATGCAGCCTTTTGCTCAGAGTCGAACGAAAAGGACACATCATTGATCCAAGCAAAGTTAGGGAAATTGAAAAGGTGATTACTCAGTCTATGAAAAGGTCTAGAAAGACATCCAAAATATGCCCTCAATATAATATATCTCTTTTATATTTGGGTGATTCAGTTGTTAGCTTCCCTGGTGGTCCGGTGGTTAGGGCCCAGTGCTTTCACCGGTGAAACCTGGGTTTGATTCCAGTCAGGGAACCAAGAGTACACATCACCCTGAAGCCATGGGCCTGTAAAGTACTTCATGTATATGGGAAACCACTTAGGAATATCAGGAGCTGTATGCTGTGGCCCACTGGAGAAGGAACTGGCATCCAACTCCAGTATCTCTGCCATGAATACCAAGTGGATCAGCAGGGTGTGTTGTGGTCCTTGAGGTCACGGAAAGTTGGACATGACTGAGAGAGGCAAGCACACGCTTCAGTTCTTAGGTTTTGGTAAGTAATTGAATTAAAAGTAATTATTTTGTTTACTAGCTATGCACAGTGTAATATAACGGCATCAACATGTATAAATTGCTTTTGCCAGATTGAACAAGCAAACAATGGTTAGAAATGGAAATAAATCATTATGATTAAATGTGAGTTGAACTAATATGAGGATGACTTGCAACACTGATACAAGTATGCAATTTCAAATAAATAAAGGTTGTTGTTTTTTCTATGCTTTTAAACGTTGTGCTTTCTTATCAAGCAGAGCTGTATATCTTCTCCTACCTGTGTCTTTTAGGAGTGTGGCCAGCAATGCCTGTGTGGTGGACAACAAAGTCTGACCAGAGTAGGTTCTGCTTCAGACTAAGCATGCTCAGTAAAGGGTGAGGGCTATGATGGCTCATGCATGTCTCTGGGCGGGGCTTGAGAAGCAGCTGCAAGCATGTTACAATAGAGCAGTTACCTCTGTGTAGGTAGTGGGGGCAGAGATAATGATGACATGGGGCACAGTCAGTGACATCAGCCCAGCCTGCTTCCAAGCTCCATGATATTCTAGGACACAGGCAGAGTTGGCCACACTTCTGAGAGACACAGGTAGGAATAGATATGCAGCTCTTCTTCAGGGGAAAATGACAGTTTAAAAGTTAAGAACAAAATGTTGAGTTTCATGTATTTTAAACTGCATACCATTTTAATTGTCTATGGCCCCTATTCAATTGAGCAGATTGTAATTACAGGAGCCTGTTATGTAGCCTGTAAAAGTTACTGATATTCAATTGACTACATTTTGCTACTCCCAATCCATTTGCGAGTTACTGGCACAAAATCACTGCGGTTGTAAAAAATGTAACTCCGTCCTATCTACTCCATTGATGTTTCAAGCCCCGAAATGTTCCCAGTGCTAAAGATGCAAAATCTATATTCAATTACAACAATTTAAGAAGCCCACAATTTCCTTTAAACCAGTAAATGACAAATGTATCAAAACTTTTTACGAGTACTAGAGAGGACTTGCAAGTGGGTTAAACACCCTTTCGTAACACTGCAAAAGCAAATAAAAACACAATACTATACTGTAAAATACTGCAAAAGTAATGAAAGTCATTAGAATTAATTTCACAACAGTCTCAAGCTCGCAAATCTGCAATACATTTTATTTTTTTTAAGTTTTATTTTTGTGTTATATTGATCCCAGGAATCAAGGATTTAATACATATCAGGCCACCCACATGGGCCAGACCAGTTTATTTACTGATTTTTATTGATTTCTACATTTCTGGATTGTGAGTACGATCGCATATCGGATTTCTAAACACTAATTGATTGAAGTTTAATTCCATGTTTTACTGACGGTCTCATTTACTATTGGCTCTTTCTAATCTTACTTTGTAACTTTCTAACTTACGGGTTTGCTTACTTGATCATGATCATGCCCTGATTTGCTACGTACGGGTTCATGGTTTATGGTTTTAGGCTTTAGCCCTGTAATTGCGGCCTTGAGTTAATTGTATACAGCCGGGATTGTAACAAATTTCTGTCATGCGGTCTGTATGAAGGTAATTTCGGGCTTGCAATTGAATGGGGGCCCTAGAGAAACAAAAATACACTGCAATGGCCCTTTAATGACAGATAAAGATGCTAGTTTGAAACTTACAATGTGATGTCAAGCGTTGCATACAGAAAAGGATAAAACGTCCTTCAATTTTATTTTTTAGCAAGGTGTTAGAGATTATGAGATTACTGCAACCACACTTTACATTAAAAAGAGTTCATTTCTGGTTGTAACCACACAGACAATATAGCTGTACTTCAAATGGTGAGTATACATTTTCATAAATTGAAGATAATACTCATTTGTAAGCACACAAACACATTTCTAGGGATTTTCTTTTGGAAAAACTACACTTAATTATGTGCCAAATATTTCTAAAAAGTAAAGAAATAATAATAAGATTTTATTCTGTAGTGGTCAAGCTATCTTGTGTCTTTATTCAACTGCTTCTACAAGCAAGGGAACTGGAATGTATAGATGCAATTTCTTGAAATGTGGAAATATTGTGTGCCAGTTTTTAATAGGACTTTTCAGTACACAAGACTCTCTCTCTCTCTCTCTCTCTCTGTCAAATAATTTTACTTACTAAAAAAACTTTTTTTTCATTAGCAAGACTATATTTTCAAAAGGAAATAGCATACATAAAAGACTACAGTGTCCTATTAAACCAGTATATTAGTAATACCATTTTATTTGTACATGGTCTTATAAATGGCATTTATCAGTGCTCACTTTTATTAGGAACACTAGCGAATTGCCCGTCAAAAAATGACGGCAATGAAATTGTAAGGTAGCTAATGGTGTTTTGTGTGTACTACTGAAATATGTAATACATTAATAAATGAATATACTTTACCTATTTTGAAGCATTGTGTTGAAGAGCTGGCAATCTGTTTTGATGTTGCTGCAGCATTAGTGGTGTGGAGCTGCTGTGTAAGCGTGATGAATGTGTGCAGTGTAATAGTGTGCGTGCGCGAGAACAAACCGTTAGCGTAGTTGTGTACTTGCGGGTAATGTGTAATGGCGGTTAATGTGTGGTATGCGTCTTAGCGGAATATCCATAGGTCGTTTGTGGTGTTTTGCGGGTTTCTTGTGGTGTTTTGCGTGTTTAGAGTGCTGTAGCCTCGTTTTAGTTTTGTTCTGCGGCCATTTTTTCTCTTGCTTAGCGAATTTTGTAGTGTTCAAACTGTCTCGTATGTTTGCGTTGCGACATAAAGTTTGCGAGGGTCGCAGTTGCTGGCAAGGAGTGCCTTCGGCGCTCCATGCCAGCAACTGAGGCCCTCGCTACGCGAGGTCCGTGGCTCGCTTCGCGAGGGCCGCGGGCGAGGACCTCAGTTGCTGGTTCGGCGCTCCATCCCAGCAACTGAGGCCCTCACCCGCAGCCCTCACTACGTGAGGGCCGCGGGGTCGCTGCAAGGGCCGCGGGCTCGCTATGCGAGGCCGCAATTGTGAGCAACGGCTCTGGCAGGCTCGCCTGCTCACAACTATATATGTGATAGTTTTATTATACAAAGAGTGTGTATTTGTATCAATGCAGTGTTTTGATAGAAAATCATATATCTGTAAAAAAAAAAAAGAGGAGAGGGGGGGGAGAGGAGAGGGGAGAATGAGAGGGGAGGGGGATGAGAATGAGAGGGGGAGAGAAGGAGAGGGGAGGAGGAGAGGAGGGGGAGAGGAGGGGGAGAGGAGAGAGGAGGGAGAGGAGAGAGGGGGGAGAGGAGAGAGGGGGGAGAGGAGAGAGGAGGGAGGGGGGAGAGAAGAGAGGGGGGAGAGGAGGGAGAGGAGAGAGGAGGGAGAGGAGAGAGGGGGGAGAGGAGAGAGGGGGGAGAGAGGGGGGAGAGGAGGGGAGAGGAGAGAGGAGGGAGAGGAGAGAGGAGGGAGAGGAGAGAGGAGGGAGAGGAGGGAGAGGAGGGGGAGGGAAGGGGAAGGAGAGTGGAGGTAGTGGGGGAGGGGGAGAGAGAGCGAGAAGGGGAGGGAGAGCGAGAAGGGGAGGGAGAGCGAGAAGGAGAGGGGAGGGAGAGCGAGAAGGGGGGAGAGAAGGGGAGGAGAAGGGGCAGAGAAGTGGAGGAGAGGGGGCAGAGAAGGGGAGGAGAGGGGGGAGGAAAGGGGAGGGGGGAGTGGGAGGGAGAGGGAATGAGAAGGGGAGGGAGGGGGAGAGAAGGGGGAGAGAAGGGGAGGAGAGGGGGAGAGAAGGGGAGGAGAGGGGGGAGAGAAGGGGAGGAGAGGGGGGAGAGAAGGGGAGGAGAGGGTGGGATAGAATGGGAGGAGAGGGTGGGAGAGAAGAAGAGGGAGGGGGAGTGAGGGGAGTGAGAGAAGGAGAGGAGAAGAAAAGGGGGGAGAGAAAGGGAGGAGAGAAAGGGAGGAGAGGGGGAGAGAAGGGGGGGAGAGAAGGGGAGGAGAGGGGGGAGAGAAGGGGAGGAGAGGGGAGAGAAGGGGAGGAGAGGGGGCAGAGAAGGGGAGGAGAGGGGGAGGGAAGGGGAGGAGGGAGTGGGAGGGAGAGGGAATGAGAAGGGGAGGGAGGGGGAGAGAGGGGGAGAGAAGGGGAGGAGAGGGGGGAGAGAAGGGGAGGAGAGGGGGGAGAGAAGGGGAGGAGAGGGTGGGATAGAATGGGAGGAGAGGGTGGGAGAGAAGAAGAGGGAGGGGGAGTGAGGGGAGTGAGAGAAGGAGAGGAGAAGAAAAGGGGGGAGAGAAAGGGAGGAGAGAAAGGGAGGAGAGGGGGAGAGAAGGGGGGAGAGAAGGGGAGGAGAGGGGGGAGAGAAGGGGAGGAGAGGGGGGAGAGAAGGGGATGAGAAGGGGAGAGAAGGGGAGGAGAGGGGGCAGAGAAGGGGAGGAGAGGGTGGGAGAAAAGGGGAGGAGAGGGTGGGAGAGAAGGGGAGGAGAGGGTGGGAGAGAAGGGGAGGAGAGGGGGGAGAGAAGGGGAGGAGAGGGGAGAGAAGGGGAGGAGAGGGGGCAGAGAAGGGGAGGAGAGGGTGGGAGAGAAGGGGAGAGAAGGGGAGGAGAGGGTGGGAGAGAAGGGGAGGGAGGGGGAGTGAGGGGAGTGAGAGAGAAGGAGAGGAGAAGAAAAGGGGGGAGAGAAGGGAAGGAGAGAAGGGGAGGAGAGAAGGGGAGGAGAGAAGGGGAGGAGAGGGGGGAGGAGAGGAGGGGAGGGAGGGGGAGTGAGGGGAGTGAGAGAGAAGGAGAGGAGAAGAAAAGGGGGGAGAGAAGGGGAGGAGAGAAGGGGAGGAGAGGGGGGAGAAGAGGGTGGGAGAGAAGGAGAGGGGAGGGGGAGAGAAGGAGAGGAGGGGGAGAGGAGAGAGGAGGGAGAGGAGAGAGGGGGGAGAGGAGAGAGGGGGGAGAGGAGAGAGGGGGGAGAGGAGAGAGGGGGGAGAGGAGGGAGAGGAGAGAGGAGGGAGAGGAGAGAGGGGGGAGAGGAGAGAGGGGGGAGAGGAGGGGAGAGGAGAGAGGAGGGAGAGGAGAGAGGAGGGAGAGGAGAGAGGAGGGAGAGGAGGGAGAGGAGAAGGTGGAGGGGGAGGGAAGGAGAAGGAGAGTGGAGGTAGCGGGGGAGGGGGAGAGAGAGCGAGAAGGGGAGGGAGAGCGAGAAGGAGAGGGGAGGGAGAGCGAGAAGGAGAGGGGAGAAGGGGGGAGAGAAGGGGAGGAGAAGGGGCAGAGAAGTGGAGGAGAGGGGGCAGAGAAGGGGAGGAGAGGGGGGAGGGAAGGGGAGGAGAGGGGGGAGGGAAGGGGAGGGGGGAGTGGGAGGGAGAGGGAATGAGAAGGGGAGGGAGGGGGAGAGAGGGGGAGAGAAGGGGGAGAGAAGGGGAGGAGAGGGGGAGAGAAGGGGAGGAGAGGGGGGAGAGAAGGGGAGGAGAGGGGGGAGAGAAGGGGAGGAGAGGGGGGAGAGAAGGGGAGGAGAGGGTGGGAGAGAAGAAGAGGGAGGGGGAGTGAGAGAAGGAGAGGAGAAGAAAAGGGGGAGTGAGAGAAGGAGAGGAGAAGAAAAGGGGGAGAGAAAGGGAGGAGAGAAAGGGAGGAGAGGGGGAGAGAAGGGGGGGGGAGAAGGGGAGGAGAGGGGGGAGAGAAGGGGAGGAGAGGGGGGAGAGAAGGGGAGGAGAGGGGAGAGAAGGGGAGGAGAGGGGGCAGAGAAGGGGAGGAGAGGGTGGGAGAGAAGGGGAGGAGAGGGTGGGAGAGAAGGGGAGGAGAGGGTGGGAGAGAAGGGGAGGGAGGGGGAGTGAGGGGAGTGAGAGAGAAGGAGAGGAGAAGAAAAGGGGGGAGAGAAGGGAAGGAGAGAAGGGGAGGAGAGAAGGGGAGGAGAGGGGGGAGGAGAGGAGGGGAGGGAGGGGGAGTGAGGGGAGTGAGAGAGAAGGAGAGGAGAAGAAAAGGGGGGAGAGAAGGGGAGGAGAGAAGGGGAGGAGAGGGGGGAGGAGAGGGTGGGAGAGAAGGGGAGGGGGGAGTGGGAGGTAGAGGGGAAGAGAGAAGGGGAGGGAGGGGGAATGAGAAGGGGAGGGAGGGGGAATGAGAAGGGGAGGGAGGGAGGGGGAATGAGAAGGGGAGGGAGGGAGGGGGAATGAGAAGGGGAGGGAGGGAGGGGGAATGAGAAGGGGAGGGAGGGGAAATGAGAAGGGGGGGAGGAGGAATGAGGAGGGGAAATGAGAAGGGGGAGGAGGAATGAGAAGGGGGGAGGAGGAATGAGAAGGGGAGGGAGGGGGGATAGGGGGAACAAAGGGGGAGAGAAGGGGAGGAGAGGGGGCAGTGAAGGGGAGGGAGGGGGAATGAGAATGGTAGGGAGGGGGAATGAGAAGGGGGTGAGGGAGGGGGGAGGGGAATGAGAAGGGGGTGAGGGAGGGGGGAGGGGAATGAGAAGGGGAGGGGGAATGAGAAGGGGAGGGAGGGAGGTGGAGGGGGAATGAGAAGGGGAGGGAGGGAGGTGGAGGGGGAATGAGAAGGGGAGGGAGGGGGAACAATGGGAGAGAGAAGGGGAGGAGAGGGGGCAGAGAAGGGGAGGAGAGGGGCAGAGAAGGGGAGGAGAGAAGAGAAGAAGAGGGAGGGGGAGTGAGGGGAGGGAGAGAGAAGGAGAGGAGAAGAAAAGGGGGGAGAGAAGGGGAAGAGAGGGGGAGAAGGAGTGTGGAGGTTGGTAGAAGGAGTGTGGGGGGAGATAGATGGGATAGAGGAGGGGGAGAAGATAGGGGAGATATGGTAAAATATCCCGACAGCTCTCTGTCCCCTGACCTCCTCCTTCATCCTGAGGGCGTCCTGTCTGCTGCCTGTCTTCCACAGTGCAAACAGGACCCCTGGGGGAGGAGCCATGCTCAGAGGGAGGCACACTCACACACCAGGGATAGATGGAGGGACAGACACATAGACAGGGAACGGAAGCACTCCATGCCAGCAACTGAGGCCCTCGCTATGCGAGGGCCGCGGGCTCGCGCAGGCGGCGTCAGTTGCTGGCATGAAGACATCACATCACATATATAGTTGTGAGCGTACGGGCCGTTGCGAGCCCGCAAGCGTGAGCAACGGCCCGTACGCTCACAACTATATATGTGATGGCCGGAGTACCAACAAATAGCATATACCAGGTTGACTTATTTTTATGGTACAACAAAATACATTATTATTATTACATATGTGTGTGTTTATCTGTGTGTGACAGCTCTAGGAAGCAAATACAACGAAAGGAATCTTGAAGACATGAGGCTGCATCTTAATAAACGTGTGAGCAGATTTGGATGAAGGCCTTGATGATGTTTCAGTGCTGTGTAGGAGGTGAAACGAAAGCTTGCTAAATGCCTGTTATTGCCTTGTTAGTGCTCAGCACATTTTATTCCCTCATGTGATGTTTTTTTCAATAAACCTGAGATGAAAAGAATATTGTCTTTGTGCATGTGATAATTTTCTACCATATGCCATGTAGTGGATGTTGCACCTCACAATTCAGTAAGAAATATCTGAAAGCAGACACATATTCGCTTGAAGCTATTTTAATAATTTTATGATGTACCATAGTGTGACGGACCATCCCAGATGAGGTAAAACATGATTTCCATGCTCATGAGAATAGTAATATCTTCAAGATAACTAAAAGAGTTGTCATTTTTAATTAGATATTATTGACAGCTGATCATAAATGCTGAAGAAATAATGAGTTCTTAAAGAAAGATCTGTGAAAGATCAAAGGCTTGGAGGAAAGTAACTTGTGATTTTAAGAATCGCAATGGATGGCAGCTCGTAGTAAGTAACTTGCAGCCTTATTAAATTGGGATTCGGCCAATTGAATAGGGCTCTATATAAGCACAGAGCATATTTTTTTACAGAAGTTTTTAGTTAGTGAAGACCTTGCTTTTGGATAGAAGTTCACTAACTAAAAACTTCTGTAAAAAAATATGCTCTGTGCTTATATAGAGCCCTATTCAATTGGCCGAATCGCAATTTAATAAGGCAATTGAATATCAAAGTAGCTTGGGACCTCCATTTGCGAGCCCGGATCTCAAAATCACATCAATTGAATGAGGTTTATAGTATCTAATCATTATAAGCTAACTTTCATGACATAGTTATTTGCACCAAGGCACACTGTCAAGACAAGGACATTCTCTCTGCTTTGTTTGTATCTTAGTATCCTAAGATACACAGTTGTACAAATGAAATTATATAACTCACCTTGTAATGTGCTTACTGCCGTGTAATGACAAAATATTCTCATGTAATATCATTCTAAATGAGCAGCCGAAACCAATTATGTGTTAAAGAATAAGACTTTAATAAAAAAGAGCTCCATGCTGGATCATGAGGGTGTGCTTATGTAGCTACAGCTCTCCAATGTAAACCAATGTAAACGCCCCTCTTACATAAGCACACCAAAGTATAACTGATGCCTCAAGGGTAAAGCAGAGGCATCAAAAATTTTCAGTTTACTAATTAAAAAACAGCTTTTTCCATTGCTTAAAGGTATATTTAAGTTTCATGGTTTATGAATGCTTCTGATAGAGGAGACTCAGTATAAGAAAAAAAATTGCATGAAAAAGTACTGAAATAAACATTAAAAACTGTGCAACTCTGGCAGTGTGGAAAACAAGTTTTATTTTTAAATAATATACCGTATATACTCGAGTATAAGCCGAATTTTTCAGCCCTTTTTTTAAGGCTAAAAAGGGCCCCCTCGGCTTATACTCAAGTCACTCACCCCCCCCCCCCCCCCCGTGTCTCTCTAACCCCCTGTGTCTCTCTAACCCTCCCCCGTGTCTCTCTAACCCCCTGTGTCTCTCTAACCCTCCCCCCGTGTCTCTCTAACCCCCTGTGTCTCTCTAACCCTCCCCCTGTGTCTCTCTAACCCTCCCCCTGTGTCTCTCTAACCCCCCATGTCTCTCTACTTCCCCATGTCTCTCTAACCCCCCATGTCTGTTTCCCTCCCCACTCCTCATCCTCACCCCCCCTCCTCATTCTAAAACCCCCCTCCTCATTCTAAAACCCCCCTCCTCATTCTAAACCCCCCCTCCTCATTCTAACCCCCCCCTCCTCATTCTAAACCCCCCCCTCCTCATTCTAAACCCCCCTCCTCACTTTACCCCTCCTCCGGCCTCTGCTCCTTCCTGCATCGGCACCCAGTATATGCTAATGACGTGGCGCGCATGTGACGTCACGTCATTAGCATATACTGGGTGCCGATGCAGGAAGGAGTGGAGGCCGGAGGAGAAGCTGCAGATGAAGGTAAGTGAGGGGAAAGGGAGAGGGGGAGTTATTTAGAGGGGTAAAGTGAGGAGGGGGTTTAGGATGAGGAGGGAGGTTGAGGATGAGGATGGAGGATGAGGATGGAGGAAGAGGAGGGAGGTTGAGGAGGGAGGTTGAGGAGGGAGGTTGAGGAGGGAGGTTGAGGATGGAGGATGAGGATGGAGGTTGAGGAGGGAGGTTGAGGATGAGGAGGGGGGTTGAAGTTGAAGAGGGGGGTTGAGGATGAGGAGGGGGGTTGAGGATGAGGAGGGGGGTTGAGGATGGGGAGGTTGAGGTTGAGGAGGGAGGTTGAGGATGTGGAAGGGGGTTGCGGAGAGAGGTTGAGGATTGAGGAGGGAGGTTGAGGATGAGGAGGGGGGTTGAGGTTGAAGGGTGAGGTTGAGGCAGGGGTTGAGGATGAGGAAGGGGGTTGAGGATGGGGGGTTGAGGTTGAGGAGGGAGGTTGAGTAGGGGGTTTAGAATGAGGAGGGGGGTTGAGGATGAGGAGGAGGGTTGAGGAGGGAGGTTGAGGAGGGAGGTTGAGGATGAGGAGGGAGGTTGAGGAGGGGGGTTGAGGATGAGGAAGGAGGTGGAGGAGGGGGTTGAGAATGAGGAGGGGGGTTGAGGATGGGGGGTTGAGGATGATGATGGGGGGTTGAGGATGGGGGTTTAGGATGAGGAGGGAGGTTGAGGATGAGGAGGGAGGATGAGGAGGGAGGAGGGAGGTTGAGGATGAGGAGGGGGGTTGAGGTTGAAGAGGGGGGTTTAGGATGGGGAGGTTGAGGTTGAGGAGGGGGTTTAGAATGAGGAGGGGGGTTGAGGATGTGGAAGGGGGTTGCGGAGAGAGGTTGAGGATTGAGGAGGGAGGTTGAGGATGAAGAGGGAGGTTGAGGATGAGGAGGGGGGTTGAGGATGAGGAGGGGGGTTGAGGTTGAAGGGTGAGGTTGAGGCAGGGGTTGAGGATGAGGAGGGGGATTGAGGATGGGGGGTTGAGGTTGAGGAGGAAGGTTGAGTAGGGGGTTTAGAATGAGGAGGGGGGTTGAGGATGAGGAGGGGGGTTGAGGAGGGAGGTTGAGGATGAGGAGGGAGGATGAGGAGGAAGGATGAGGAGGGAGGTTGAGGAGGGGGGTTGAGGAGGGGGGTTGAGGAGGGGGTTTGAGGAGGGGGGTTGAGGATGAGGAGGGGGGTTGAGGATGAGGAGGGAGGTTGAGGATGAGGAAGGAGGTTGAGGAGGGGGTTGAGGATGAGGATGGGGGTTGAGGATGAGGATGGGGTGTTGAGGATGGGGGGTTTAGAATGAGGAGGGAGGTTGAGGATGAGGAGGGAGGATGAGGAGGGAGGTTGAGGTTGAGGAGGGGGGTTTAGGATGGGGGTTGAAGATGAGGATGGGGGGGTTGAGGAGGGGGGTAAGGGTTGGGGAGGGGGGCTGAGGAGAGAGGTTGAGGCGGGGGTTTAGAATGAGGAGGGGGGTTGAGGATGAGGAGGGTGGTTGAGGTTGAGGAGGGGGCAGAGGATGAGGGGGGGCAGAAGATGAGGGGGGCAGAGGATGAGGGGGGGTTGTGCTTGAGGAGGGGGGTTGAGGATGAGGAGGGGGATTGAGGATGGGGGGTTGAGGTTGAGGAGGAAGGTTGAGTAGGGGGTTTAGAATGAGGAGGGGGGTTGAGGATGAGGAGGGGGGTTGAGGAGGGAGGTTGAGGATGAGGAGGGAGGATGAGGAGGGAGGATGAGGAGGGAGGTTGAGGAGGGGGGTTGAGGAGGGGGGTTGAGGAGGGGGGTTGAGGAGGGGGGTTGAGGATGAGGAGGGGGGTTGAGGATGAGGAGGGAGGTTGAGGATGAGGAAGGAGGTTGAGGAGGGGGTTGAGGATGAGGATGGGGGTTGAGGATGAGGATGGGGCGTTGAGGATGGGGGGTTTAGAATGAGGAGGGAGGTTGAGGATGAGGAGGGAGGATGAGGAGGGAGGAGGGAGGTTGAGGTTGAGGAGGGGGGTTTAGGATGGGGGTTGAAGATGAGGATGGGGGGGTTGAGGAGGGGGGTAAGGGTTGGGGAGGGGGGCTGAGGAGAGAGGTTGAGGCGGGGGGTTTAGAATGAGGAGGGGGGTTGAGGATGAGGAGGGTGGTTGAGGTTGAGGAGGGGGCAGAGGATGAGGGGGGGCAGAAGATGAGGGGGGCAGAGGATGAGGGGGGGTTGTGCTTGAGGAGGGGGGTTGAGGATGGGCGGGTTGAGGATGGGGGGGTTGAGGAGGGGGTTGAGGTTGAGGAGGGGGTTTAGAATGAGGAGGGGGGTTGAGGATGAGGAGGGGGGTTGAGGATGAGGAGGAGGGTTGAGGATGAGGGGGTTGAGGTTGAGGAGGGAGGTTGAGGATGAGGGGGTTGAGGTTGAGGAGGGAGGTTGAGGATGAGGAGGGGGGTTGAGGATGGGGGGGTTGAGGAGGGGTTGAGGATGAGGAGGGGGATTGAGGATGGGGGGTTGAGGTTGAGGAGGAAGGTTGAGTAGGGGGTTTAGAATGAGGAGGGGGGTTGAGGATGAGGAGGGGGGTTGAGGAGGGAGGTTGAGGATGAGGAGGGAGGATGGAGGATGAGGAGGGAGGATGAGGACGGAGGTTGAGGAGGGGGGTTGAGGAGGGGGGTTGAGGATGAGGAGGGGGATTGAGGATGAAGAGGGAGGTTGAGGATGAGGAAGGAGGTTGAGGAGGGGGTTGAGGATGAGGATGGGGGGTTGAGGATGAGGATGGGGGGTTGAGGATGAGGATGGGGGGGAGGGAAGAAGAGACACAGGGGAGAGAGAGGGGGGACAAAAGAAAAGAGGACACAGAGGGCACAAGAGGGACACAGGGAGCAGCATATTTCCCACCCTCGGCTTATACTCAAGTCACTCATTTTTCCCAGTATTTTGTGGTAAAATAGGTGCCTTGGCTTATACCCGGGCTGGCTTATACTCGAGTATATACGGTAAGTCTGTATGTGTTTATAATGAATCAAAGAATGAATTAATGTAATGTGTGTTAGATTAAAAAAAAGGTAAAAACAGGTAAACTTAGATATACTTTAATTATACTCTTAGATTAAAAGTTATGCTCTTAGACTAAAAGTTTTCAAATATATACATCTTTTCATTATGCAGAAGTCATTAAACCTTTGTTGACACTTTGTACAATATGCACATAATATTATAGAGCTTTATTTCCAAAACTGATTATGACATGTGTCCCATTTTATCTCTAAATGTATAGATGGAAACCATGCCTCTAAAATTCTTCCTATCTAAATCAGCAAGGCACTCCCCTATAAGTCAAATGGCTTATAAAGTAACCAAATATTTATGGACTGGTCTACTTTATCGAGGGCTGGGGTCGTTTTGCACAGGCGCTCAAGATACAGAGCACCCAAAGATACAAGTCCAGCACTGTTGTACCAACTAAGGGCCTCATTCAATTGCGATTTGGCCAATTGAATAGGACTCTATATAAGCACAGAGCATATTTTTTTACAGAAGTTTTTAGTTAGTGAAGACCTTGCTTTTGGATAGAAGTTCATTAACTAAAAACTTGCTATGTGCTTATATAGAGCCCTATTCAATTGGCCGAATTGCCTTTGAATGAGGCCCTAAGTAAGTGAACTGATTAAGCAGTACACATATATGTTTTACTGCCTCAAAATAAAACTCTGTTATTCTGTGCCATTTAAAATTTTAAATTAAATCATCAGAAAGACACACACATCTATGCAAGGAGTACAAGTGAAATGTGTCCATAACAAATGTTTTTTGAGAAAACATCTAGCAGATTATACATTTGCTTCAAGCTATAAAAGTTAAACTTCACTAAATCATGCTGAAGTCCTCTCAAGCTGAGAGAAAGCATAATTTGATATAAAGAGATAAAGTTATCAACAAAATATTCTTTGTTTGCTATCTTAGACAGTGAATCATTAATATTCAGTGTATGTCTAGCTGAAAGTAATCTTTTAGTTTTCTCTGTAAATACTTGTCTTGAGGTAAACTTTGGCAGGCACCATTTTGTGATGTTTTAAGAGGCATTGTGTACTGTGTAGCAGACGAGACAATGTTCTAAGATGTCTGCATCAAGCTCTTGTAAATGGGAAATAGATTACAAAAATACTCATGATTAATAACGCACTGCGTAAGGTAATAATAATTCATTAATTGTGTTTATTTATGTGATATTCCCTTTAAAGTACTGCAATTTAAGCATTGTTCTGATAAAAAATCAATTTTTTTATCAGAAAATGTTCTTAGCACCATAAATCTTCCCTACTGCAATTGATGGCATGGGTGACCATAAATGTTCTGAATAGTGAATCCCATCCAGATTTCACTTCTCTTGCATTGCTTTCCGCAAATATGTACAATGTTGAATAGTGGTCACTACTTCCATGTCATGTTTAAATCGTCAGTATTTATTTTATAAATAAAATTAAAATATGTCAGTGTGACCAGTTTCATCTCTATGTTCTTATTAATCACATGTCCTACATTTCTATCTATGGCATGGCCATGTTAATACCTATTTGTCACTTTTAATTAGCTTTTCCATATTTTCCAAACTAACACAAATAAGAAAGTACCAATTCAAACCAAATATTAGTACATAATGAAAGTATAACAGAATCAAAGAACAGATTTATACCTAAAAAATAGAAGCTGGCAACCGCTACTTTTCTTTTTGAGGTAAAGGAGTAAAATATTATCAAAATCAATTTACAAATTATTTTAAAAGACTTTACCCCATATATACTAAAGGGGGAATTCTTACATATGTCCATGTTTAGTAAATATACCCAGTAGAATAACACAGGGATACATAAGTTCTCCAAGAGTTCTCCAACACATTACCAATTAATATACCTAGCGCCATGAATTGCAACAATACCTGTAATATTTAGAGTGGGGTAGATAATGATAAAGGACATTATTGGAATGTCAACTCTATATTGTAAGGAAGAAGGGAGGGGGAGAAAGCACAATAGATACTCCTAGTGCAGATTACTTTGTGCCTCTTGGCACAAAGTAATCTGCACTAGGAGTATCTATTGCGCTTTCTCCCCCTCCCTTCTTTCTTATATCTAGTACTTCAAATACACCACATTTGCCGGTGTACCAGGAGAAGCGACATCCTCCAAGTGTGAGATCTACAGAGCCCTAGGAATATAACAACAAGACCCATCCAAGATGCCATAGAAATAGTGTGGAAATATACTAACATCTACATATTATCCACATCAACATATTATCTACAGAAACCGAGAGAGAATGATCTTGGACTGACCTTATCTGAGTAAACTAAGCGCTAAAGCCCAAATTGGGAATACAAAAAGCCCAATACCATATGTATCTATATTGTAAGGAGGAGGTATTTGAAATGAATTCTACTATTTCCTCTATGGATACATAATGACAATAATACTGCATTTTGCTGAATATATCCTATGTTTCCGAATGCAAAAGCTTTCACATAGTTTCAATACGATTTGCTGACTTGTGAAAATATGATAACAAAGGCAGAAGGTGTAGCCACAAGCTGAGCAATATTCCTGCAAGGTTCCCTTATGTCTTGTTATAGCTTAGAGAATAACTGATCTCTAGTCCTCTACCATGAAGCAAAAAATAATTCCTTTTTTTACTGATAGTGTATTTGCATGTGAAAGCTCTGTGGTATTTTTAAAGTACCTCTGTATGTTGAAAAGATGTCTGAGCATTTTTGAGTCTAAGAGCATAATTAGATAATAAAATGTCATAAAGGTAATATTTAATAAAAAAAATACATGTTGATATACCTGCTGATCCCTGAATGTAACCATGATACATTGGTAAATTGCTGTATGTGTGAGAGTGGTATTTGTATTTCTGCTGTATGTATACTTCTGATTATAAACAAGTATCAGGGGTATGTGTCAGATACTATATGTTCAATTGATATAACAAACCCCCAACCCTCTTCCTCGTCCCCATTCTGTCTCCATTTTTCAGTAAGTAAGTAAATGCCCTTAGTCTTGAAGTTATCAGAAAGCACTGAAGCCATACAAGATGGAACATTCTATACACAACCAGTCTGAAAAATTGTTTTATGTCCATGACTTTGACAGCGGCTAATACTGAACCTCATTAAATTGAGAAATTGTAAGTTACAGTAGCCCGCAATAAGTTGATATTCAATTGTCGTTTTTTTGCGAGCCGTAAACAGCCTACGTATTACGGGCTTGAAATCATTGCGGTTGTTAAACCCGGAACTTACAAACCATCTAAGCCTTTGATCTTTCATGTCCTCAAGAGTTACAATCGCTAAAATTGCAAATCGATATTCAATTGTTACAATTCCTCAAGCCCGCAAATGTTTTCACTCCCGTAAATGGCAAATGTAGAACAAAATCCTACGGGTACCAGATGGGCCCCACAAAGGGGTTAAAGACATGTCCGTAGCACTCTAAATGCAAATACAAAATCAATACTGCACTGTAAATGACGGGGAAAGCGATGAATGACATTAGAATTATTTGCACAACAGTCTCAAGCTCGCAAATCGCAAATCAAAAATGTTTTTTTTCTGTTTCAATTCAGGGTTATATTGATCTCAGGAATCAATGAGTTAATACATATCAGGCCATCCATATGGACTTGAACAGTATCGGCATTCATTTTTATTATTTTGTATTTCACGGTTTTGCAAGTCGGACATCTAAACGCTAATTGATTTTACTGATGTAATGATGACGGTCTCATTTTCTATTGGCTGTTTCGAAATGGGTAGTTAAGGCCTTGCTTAATTGATCATGTTCCCATCCTGAACTGCTACGTACGAGTGCATGATTTACAATTTTAGCTTTTGGCCCGTAACTTGCGGGCTTGTTCAATTGAATAGCACGGTAATTGTAGCAGAGTTCAAGCCCGCAGCAGGCCCACTAATTGAATGAGGCTCATTGTTATTTTGCTACATACTTCAAAAACATGTTCAGTTTTTCCTAAACTACAGCGCTGGTTTAATAGTTATAACCTGGAATAATGAATTATGCCCAGATGCCAAATGTAGAAACAATTTTGAGTTACAGATTAAAAAATCATATACACATTAGGCAAAGCCCCAGGCCCAGATGGCTTTACAAACACATATTATAAGAAATTTGTCAGCACTTTAGCCCCATACTTGACCACATTATACAATACAATACTGGAGGGACGACCAATCCCCCCAGAACTCAACAAAGCTGACCTGGTATTGTTTCCCAAGGAGGGGAGGGACCCGTTAGAAGCCAAGAATTACAGACCAATTTCACTCCTTAACAGTGACATAAAGTTTCTGGCCAAAATCATGGCAGATAGGATAGCTGGGTTTCTCCCCTCCTTGATTCACAAAGACCAGGTGGGATTTATCCCAGGGCGACAAGCAGGGGACAATATCAGGAAAATTCTGAATTTAGTCCACCATTCTAAATTAAATAACACTCCGGCCTGCCTGCTCTCTCTGGATGTAGAGAAGGCCTTTGACTCTCTGGAATGGCCTTTTCTCATGGCTACGCTAAACAAATTCGGGTTTTCAGGGAAGTTTTTAAATCTAATTCGGACTTATTACAAAGATCCTAAGGCAAACTTAAGACTCCCGGGTGGGGGGAGGCCAGCGGTCAGCATCCAGAGGGGGACGAGACAGGGGTGCCCATTGTCACCGCTCCTATTTGCGTTGGCAGTCGAGCCCCTGGCACAATGGATTAGAGCCTCCCCGGAGATAAAGGGTATCCAAGTGGGGTCACATCATTTCAAGGTGTCACTATTTGCGGACGACTTACTATGCTCCATTTCGGAGCCATCGACGTCGGTACCACCCCTGATGCAAACACTTGAACACTTCGGGATGCTTTCAGGATTGAAAATGAATGTAGAAAAAAATGAAGCCTTGGCCCTAGATATACCGCTCCCGGAGAAAGATTCCCTCACACAGAGGTTTAAATTTAAATGGGCTGGGAAGGGGATTAAATACCTAGGAATTTGGTTGACAGCTAAAGTACAAGATCTATATAAAGCTAACTACCGGCCAATGTTCCGTTTACTCCAAGAGGAGATGATTAAATGGGGCAAATATAACATCTCCTGGCTCGGTAGGATTAGTTCGGTTAAAATGAACATTTTACCTAGACTGCTTTATTTATTTAGATCTCTACCGATCCAGATGCATATGAAAGACCTCTCAAACTTCCAAAGCAGGGTGTTCCGTTTTATCTGGGGTGGGGGTCCCTCCAGGATTGCAAGAAAGAACATGTACAAACATAAATCCAGAGGGGGGTTGGCATGTCCCAATTTAAAACTTTATTATCGAGCAGCTCAATTAGCTTTTATTCCCCAGGCCCACTTACCCGAAGCCCATCCGGCATGGATGTTTGTTGAAAGCCAAGACATGATGCCCTATACATGGGACACGGCGGTCTGGATTCACCCACTCCCCACAGAGATTAAGAAATCTGCCAATCCTATAATAAGGAACTCCGCGGCTAATATTATCTGGGCCTTCAATCATACAGACCTTCTACCCCGGATATCCCACTTAACGCCTATACTTACGCATCCACTAGCTCCAGCAGGTATCTCACAGGTCTCTCGGCAATGGTGGAAGAATAACAAACTTGATAGATTGGGAAACTGGATGAGAGATGGTCGGGTATTAACATTCGAAACTATGAGAGACGAATATGATATCCCCCTTTATGAGCACTATAACTTTTGCAGATTGAGATACTTTGTAGATAAACTACTTAGGAGTTCAGGGGTCCCCTCCCGGAATGGGTTCTCTAGAATATGTGAAAAAGCCCCCCTTAAAAGAGGAGTGATAGGGGAATTATACGAGGTCTTCAATACCCCAAAATCATTAGCCAAAGAAAAATACATGAGGGAATGGGAAAAAGATATAGCCAAGAACTGGGAGATTGAGACGTGGGAGACTTCCTGGGCCAATCTCCTGAGGGGGTCACTAAACTATAGTGTATTAGAGACATCAATTAAAGTCCTTCATCGGGCGTATATTACCCCAGATCGACTAGCTAAATGGAGTAAGACGGAAAGTCCGAAATGCTTTAGGGGGTGCTCAGAGCTGGGCTCCTTTCACCATACTTGGTGGAGCTGCCCAAAGGTTCAGCAGTTGTGGACGGCAGTGGGTGACTTAGTGGATAGTATATTTGGACACCATATTGAAATTACCCCAGAATCTAGTCTACTGGGGATTCCGGTGGCCTCTCTTTCTGCCCCCCACAACAGACTCCTACAATTTATCTTTTTAGCGACGAAATCACATATTGCCAGGAACTGGAAGAAAAAGACACTTGAGATAGGGGCAGTTCGAGCTAAGATTCACTACTTAGCAGTTAATGAAAGGATTTCCCACTCAGTGGCGGATTCAATCCCTAAGTATTTAGAAATATGGGGTCCCTGGATAGGATACACTGATATTAGAATCCCTCTACTCCAATGAAGGGGGAGGAGGAGGGAAGGGCACCCTCACCTTGTTGACAGAATACAGGGGGGGCTGGGGGCCGGAGAGGAGATACCGGGAGAGGAACTGCACCGATATGGAAGAAGACAGACAGGTAAGCTAGTTTGGATCAATGACAAGATCAAGATAGAGAAATGTTTTCCAAAGAGGAAGGCTTAACATAGATGTGTCAGATAGAATGTTTTAGTTTAATTGGTTAGGTTAACATTTGTAAAAGTTTGTAAGCAACTCTTCCTGAAGATATAAGAAAAGATAACGGGGGGGAATAGAATGGAAGGAAGGTACTGAAAGACTAACAAACGCAAATAATCATATTATATCCCTCTAGAGGTAAATGAGTCAGCCAATGGATAAAATTTGGGCTTTTTTATAATATATTTATGATCCTCTAAGTCACAGGTTAATAACGGAAAGTATTAGGAGATAACAACTTAACAACCAAAGAATAGTATAAGTAACGGATAAGTTTAGGGATACATGTTTACATAACCAAGAAGGGTCCATTATAATTCTATACATTGGTTCATCGATAATAGCACAGAGGTAAATACGGAAAAAAGGAGGAGGCAGGATACAAGGATGAGATTTCACAATTGATGTTGGGGTATTGTTTTATTACGCTCAATATTGTACAACTGTTTGCACTTTGTATTCCTGCAATAAAAAATTAGTAAAAAAAAAAAAAATCATATACACAGAAATGCGATTTTCATTGAATCCTTGAATGATTTCCATGTATTTCTCATTAAATATCAAGGTTGCAGGGACTTTACAGTGTGAGACCCCATGTACAGATACACATTCATTTGTTTGAAATCTTTCATAATGGCCACATAGTGTTTAAGTGATAAGAATGAAACCAGCAGGTCAGTGTGAGTTTCAGCTGGTGCTGGCTAAGCAGCTACGGTTTGTTGTGATTAAATGCTGAAAAAAAGTGTATTTCCCATCAAATATGGAGATTTTCCTTGTAAACTGGAAATATAGATTTATTAGCAAAACAAGTAAACTAAAATAGATAACATAAAACATGTATTTACCATTATTCTATTCACTAATCCATTTATATGGATTCTACACATGGCATCTGTTCAGTTCAGGCCCACCATGTTTGCTGTTAACATCACCCTACGATATAATTCACAGACAAGCGCCAGCCTTCTGTCGTCTCTGCAGCTAATGATCGTGCTCCCATTGCTCCGGCACCGTTCATCTGCTCTGGATTTCAGCTCACATTCTGGATGTGAAAGGCTCGCTATTTATGTGCCAGTCCTCTAAACTTTCCATCTCTCACACCAGACATTTCATTTTGAGCAGCTGAAGCATCAAGGAAATGTGCCAGTTCTTTCAACCTGTTTTCATCCTTTGACAGTATCCCTTTGGAAGCTGCAACCTTTGAAGCTTTCTGTTTAGGCATGAAAGCCAGAAATGATTTTATTCGTCTTTCAAGGAATTGTTCCCTATAAATTATCTTAGCCGTCACACCAGGATTTTTTTTTCTTACAACATCTTACAACATTCTTACAACATCTGTTGTCAGGATCTATCTTTGTTATACAAAGGGTGGCAAGTAAAGATGTGCAATATATTTGCATTTATTAAGATTATTATTATTAAAATATTAATATTTTAAAGATATTTAAAATTCACAAAGATATTTAGCAAAGTTGATTACATAGCATTTTCAAATATTTGAAATTATTAGAGACACTGAAAACTGATTTCAACAAACCAAAAGTAATCAAAAGCCACATTAGTCAACAGAAATAATGGTTCTACTAACTAATAGATTTAAAACAAGCAGAATTTTTCTTCTCTCAAAATAATCTTATATACAGTTATTAAAGCCAAAGCAACCCTTAACCCATCTTGAGGACATGCAAATACTATATATAATGTCCACAACATAAATACCAACTTCTGGAGAACTTACTCTTTTCTTTTTTAATGTTTTTATAGTATTTCTCTATTTGAACATTTAAAACAATCAGTAGAAATAAAAATTATTTATACTGTAATTTTATCAATCAAATTCATTTTGCGTGCTATAATTTAAAGAGAAAAGTCTGTGATCCCAAAAACTGACCACCCATAGTTTTAGACACATCCTGTAGGATGCAGAAATGAATCCATATATCACAGTACTGTCGCACAAAAGGATGGGCGCAGCAGTAGAGAATGTTTAATAACTTATTCACTATAGGTGACTGGATTTTAGTGCCAATATTAGATTTCCAATGCCATGCCACATTAAGGAAGTCTATATGTATATGGGGATGATTCAGTGTAAAGGCATGCTTCCATTTAGCCAAATATACAAGTCAATGTACAAATGGATTATTCGAGAGGTCACACCATTTATTCTGTGGACCACTAGTAGTCCATGAACTTTGCTTAAATGGTCCATGGAATGACTAAATTTAAGAAAAGAGCAAGGGAAAAATATGAAAATGATGAATATTATATAAATAAGCAGTGCATAAATATTGTATTGTATTTTGTTTTAATATTAATATGCAGACTAGACTATAATATA
Organism: Discoglossus pictus; assembly: GCA_027410445.1. Lineage (NCBI taxonomy): Eukaryota > Metazoa > Chordata > Amphibia > Anura > Alytidae > Discoglossus > Discoglossus pictus. The sequence goes on along the minus strand of CM050163.1, from coordinate 202,774,252 downwards.
ATACAGCATGTTCCAGAAAAATCAACAAAACCTAAGTAATATTCAGGTGGTCTACCAAAGCCTTTAGAAATTTTAAACTGTCCTTTGAAAAACAAAGGTTCACAAACTGCTTATACAGATATAGATGGGGCTTCCCCACTAAAATAATAATAATGCAGAAAGGAAGAAAAGTGATTATAAATACCCCTGAAAAGGGGAAAAAAATATCAAAAACTGTGAAGAAAAACAGTGAAGTTTCCATTTTTTCTGATGCTGAATACCCAATGATTAATTGGATAAACTTAATAAATATGTAAAATACAAAGGGAACATAGTGTATCTGTTAAATATTTTGGTTTAATGGTAGGGTATCTAGCTTGTTCGATTAAATGGAATAAGAGATTGCCCTCACTGTATTATAATTGCACTAGGGATAACAGGTATTTTTCTCTGCCTTTTTTCTGAATAGCTTATAGTTATTAGTAAATGAACTTAAATAATAGACAAGTTTATACTTGCTAAATTGGATTGATCACAGATTAGCATTTTATCACTTTATGCATATAATTAATAGAGACACTAGGAGCCTCATTCAATTCCGAGTTGCCCAATTGAATAGGGCTCTATATAAGCACATACAAAAAAATTTTAGTTACTGAACCTCTATCCAAAACCAAGGTTTTCCACAACTAAAAAATGATGTCCAAAAAATATGTTATGGGCTTATATAGAGCCCGATTCAATTGCCAAAATTCAAATTGAATGAGGACCTAGGAGACTAAACTAAAGTTTTATGTATTCATGCTAAATAGTAGTAAAACTAGTAAAACTAGTAGGACACAGACATGCAAGCACTTTAATTTAAGTAGATTGAAAAAGGATTGGATTAAAACTCTCAGGCCCTCATTCAATTGCAAATTTGCCAATTGAATAAGGCTCTAAATAAGCACATAACATATATTTTTTAAAGATGTTTTTGGTTAGTAAGCATCTATCCAAAAGCAAGGTCTTCACTAACTAAAAACTTCTTTAAAAAAATATGCTATGTGCTTATATAGAGACCTATTCAATTGGCCAAATCGCAATTGAATGAGGCCCTTAGGGAGTAAGAATAATAATTAACTAAATAAATATAGCGCTTCATATAAGGTATGATAAATAAATGATGCACAAGCACTTTTTCTTATAACAAAGCTGGATTGAATCTAGTAAAGCACGTTTGTACTTTATGAATGAGTAAATAATGCAATAGGGAGGTGAAGCTGCCAAGAAAAATATTAGTACTTGTTGATTTAGGATAATTAGGGGTATATATTTTTATATTTATATTTATAATATAGTTTTGGTTGATAAATTAAAGTTGTATTTAAACAGGCTAGATAATATGTAAACTGTGACACTTTAGCATGGGAGTAAAGGTTTAACTGACATATAATATAAGCAAGAAAATAAATATAGCACTTAAGATTGACTGGAAATTGTTTCAATACACTCTGCAAAAATATGGTGACCATGACTTAAATTTAACTTTTTTAAGTTCGCTCCTTGTGGTCTCACACTCCCTTACCCTAATCTGGCCTATTGACAAGTGGCATTCAGCTTTTGCCATAACTGCCAAATATATAAAAAATGTATCACACCGGGAAACATATTTTAAAGTCATCAATAGATGGCATATTGTTCCCCTTAAATTGGGGCAGATCGATATGTCAGAAAAACTTAAACTGTGTTGGAGAGGGTGTAAACTAAGTGGGACCCACTTATACATGTGGTGGGATTGCCCTTATATACAAAGGTTTGGGCAGGAGAGCTTTAGTCAGCTATCAAGTATATGTAATGTTTCTATTGAGCCTTCTCCAGAAATTGCTCTTCTCCATATCCGGGTGGATACATGGCCGTCGGAAGTTAAGGCTATGATAATTTTACTCTTTTCAATAGCCAAAAATCTGATAGCTTCAAGATGGAAGAATAATGAAGTTCCATCATGGTTTGATCTTAAGGAGAGGTTGGGGAAAAAACACTTACTTGAATGCAACACCCAAAATTTAGAGATTTTCTTAATCATGGAACCTCTTGTAGGCAAGCTCCCTACCCTCCCTTGGCGTCTTCTCTACCCACTGGATGTAATGTTTTATGTATGTAGTGTTTATTTTTCTTTAGTACTTCTTTGTAAAAAAACTTCAAATATGACAATCTAGTTGTTGTAAATTGTGGTTGAACTCATCTGTTTCATCTGGTTAGGAAATGCAAATTGATCAGCCAGGTTAATTTAGCAACATAGAGGATGTTAAGACGTCTCCAAGCCTGATGAAAGCAAATTGTTAATACATTCAGATGGAATATATATTTTATATGAAGCGCTGTTAACAATGCCTATGAACTGAAATTGTAATAATGTTTTATATTGTCTTATATTTGATAATAAAAAATAAAAAAAGGATTATTGTCCTATTTTCTGCAGTATGTTACTGAGTTATGTAACTTATATCCTTTCCATACAATGTGATTCTAGATAGATAGACAAATATATACATTTTGACTGCAGCTCACCTAACACTAACACTCTGCTGTCATATGGTTACAAAATAGAGTGCATCAAAGGGACTGTGGTCTAAATTTGAATTGTAGCAATTAAGAAATATGGCACCCTATGAAAGTGATATATTACTGCAGTATGAGTGATAGGAATAAAAAGATTTGTACTGCAGAAGGATATTTAAAATATTATTGCCTTGGCAACCGGTGAAATTATACTACTATGGAATTGTTTACAAAAAGCAGAGCTTTTGTAACAAAAAACACCTTATAATTTATAAATGTGTTACTACTATATTTCTTGTACTCACTACTTCTTTTTCCACCATTAAATGAGGAATAAGGTAATATATAGTAGATTTTTATAAAAGCATAAAAAAATAACCAGTCTAAGGCACTTCCATTAAAGGAAATTACTTATCTGAAGTCATTATGAGGCCAGTTTGTTTTGTCGGATTTCAGATTTTTTTTTCCTCACTTTTGCTATGGATAGAATTCCTGCAATTTTTGCAGAACTACAAGTTATATACCGTAAATAAGCAACTTTGCAATTTATTGTTATTAGCAAAAAATTGCCAATTTACAATAAGAATTGCATTTTCCGTACTATAATTAGACCCAGGAAACTTCCTTGCAAAACCTCTTAACAGTCATGTGTCACTGAATAATAGCTCTGTGGGAACTTGCAGTTAAAGCAATGGTTGCTGAATGACTAAATAGCTGTCTGTGAGTAAGTTGCTGATACTGCACCCAAATCCATAGTTATAGTATGGTCTAAAGCAGTGGTAGTCAATCTGGTCCCTACCGCCCAATAGTGGGCAGTTCAAGCTTTCATGGTGGGCGGCAGGGTAATCGTTAGGTGGCATCACTGACGATTGACGTCAGACGCCGGAGAACCACAGCACCACGCTTGGCTGGTTGGAGAGCTGGTGAGACACCTTAGGGACAGCAGTCAGGACCGGATCACTATGTAGTAAGTACAGGGCGACACATAGCCAGGACCATATGATTTATGTAACCAGAAATGAGATACTGGGGCACCGGGGGCAGTAAGGAAATATTACCATCAAAAGTGGGCAGTAGGTATTAAAAGGTTGACTAAAAATATCCCAGTCTAAAGTGGCTGTGGACCAAAATATTGTATGTTCTGAAGCTCATTTGAATGTCTCTACCCAGAATTCTTAGCTGCAGGGAACTGAGTACTTATTGGGAAACAGGTATCTTGACCTAATTTAGACATTTAAATATGCTCAGCATAACTTTTATTTCCTTACTGTATATACAGTAGAGGTCCTTTCAAAAATTTCCTACTTAACAAAACATATTTTGTTTCTGATCTGCATGTTAGCTAGCTTAACCTAATTGTAGATGCAGTAATTTACTACTACTACTTTCTCAATTTAACATTAACAAAATATCTTTCAGAATTAATTGTGACTGGTTTAAAGAATGCACATCCATTGTATGAATGTATTGGGATTGTTTATGAAGAGTGTTGATCCGCCTTCTTAGCAATGCCTCTTTGTCATGGAATTACAGTGTTTTTTTGTAGACTGGAGCAGTAATCCACTGTTTCACTCCATTGTGCCAGCACTTGAAGCCTGTATCCATATAAATAGAAAATGTAGTAATCATCAACTTGATAATTTAGGAGTATTCATGTATTGGTGGTTTGGTTGCTGCCATACACAATTTGCAAACGGTTTATGGATTTTAATTAAGCAATAAATATTTAAATCTTAATCTAAAAATCTAATATTTGATTACTAACTGCTATACCTCTGGACTTCTTGTTTTATTTTTAATTAAAACATTTGTGCAGATAAGACCTTATTCAGCTTCAATTCTCTATTAAATAGGTCTCAACAAGAAAACATGCTGAAGTGGCTTGATTGGTATTAGCTGGCAGACATCAAGACCAGATATTAAGTAAAGGGCAGACTTTGCTTCTGCTAATAAGAGACTGAATTTGAGTCCTGGAGATATAAAGGTTTGACACAGCAGTTTTTTTGTTGAAATGCCAAGGTGAGCAGACCTGGAACTTAAAATAGCATGCTTGCATCTATTTATATGTGAGTTTAATATGTAAGATTAATTTAGCTAGGTGTAGGTAACAAAATGTCCAAACATGATTAGAACTGCTGAAAACATTTAATATTTTAAAAATAATAACATGATATCATCATTATATACTAGACTATAAATAGGAAAAATATTTTTTGAAAATTTCAAAATATGGTAATTAATTATTAACTAATAGATAGAAACATAGATTTAACAGCAGATAAGAACCCAGCCAGTCTGTCAATTCTATTGAAATTATTGGCACTAAGTATAACTTTATTAAGGGAATATTTAAAATTGAAAACATTGCAGCTAATTCAGTGTATTAAAATGAATATTGAAGAGATGAGTCATATTCAAAATTCTTGGCTAAATTGAGGGCTATAATGTGATGATTATAGGGCAAGTGCTATTATAACTCCTTAGATATAGATCCACATTATCAGTATATCCCATGTGCAGCCATTGTAACCATATATGTGTAGTGATAATCCTCATATATGCAGAAACTGCTAATTTAAGGATTATATGGTTGGCAGATAAATAGTAGACATGAGGGTCAATGAGCATGACTTCAATAAATTAAAAACAAAAAAGAGGTGAAATTATGTTAAAAAACAAATGTGGTAGGAGAATCAGGAAAGAAGCAATGTTATAATATGTAGCTGGTTTGTGCACAGGAAGATCCACAATGCAAAATACCCAGTAGTAATGAAACAGGCACCCAGCTAATTATCAGACTTCTGCAAGTCACTTTTAGCACATTACTGCAATATATTTGCTGTTTCATTTGTGTATGGGTTGCCAGTTAACCATTATACTGCTTCATCCTTTATCTCCTCCAATGTCCCGACGGCTACTTTTTCGCCCTGGCACAGGGCTTAGTCATTACTTATTGGCACTAATGAATTCTTCAATAGAATGCATATAAACCTTTATGAAAAAAACACCCAAAGCCAAATTTATGAGTTCAAGACATTTGCGAGTAGCTAATAGAATATGGCCCATATTGACTAAACACTTTTAGAAGCAAAAAGTGATATGCCACATTACAGAATAACTACACATAATAATAATAATAATAATAATAATAATAGTAATAATAATAATGTATAAAATACTTTCTTTTATTCTACTTTCTAAGAATATTTCCCCTTTAACAAGTGTATTTTTTAAAAGAGCATTTTTAAATGCGTAACTAGTTAAAATTACATAATTTTGTGATTCATAACTCAATTACTGTCATTCTACCAAACTTTTTGGTATGTCATGTTATCAGTATATTTATACACTATCTAGAAACGGGCAATAGGTTTTGGAGCTCAGACAGTAACTTTTGGCATGAAAATTCCTTGTCTATTTGTTGAAGACTATTTTGTATTTTAGCACTTCTATGATGTGGGACAATGAATGTGAACTACTGGCAAAGGACAAAGAATAAACAATGTACAAGCACATTGTTAATTTCTCACTTTTTTGCAGCCTTTCATAATATCAAATTAATCTGCTATGTCTATACTGTGAACTCGCAAGAGCTGGACCTATACAATATTGTTTCCTGGCTATTAATTTAAGGGTTATTGTAGTTTGAGAAAAAATGTCATCTTTTTTGAAGTAGCTATCTAAGCCAATAGCATAAAATCATTAAAACAATCTTAATGTAGCTGACACTGCTTGTGTCATGGGGCTTCCATCTTGGACTGCTAGTCTGCCTGTATCTGAAGTGGAGGGCATCCTGCAGTATTCCATATTGGGTGACCACATTATTTCTGTGAGTAAATTACCCTAAAGGATTTTTTTCTTTAGAAAACTTTGCAGAGTCATTGAAAGGAACCTAAAGAAATGGTTTGAGATCATGGGTCAGTCCTTGGAAATCTTTAGGGGTGTAGACCATTGAGGACTAATTCTGGAGTGCAGATCTGCTGTGTTATGTGGCACCATCAATACCACTGGAGCCTAATGCGTGTTCCATGGCTATATAAGTGGAGGAAACACAGATTTATATTATTGGGTTGCTCAAAAGAAAAAAATTATTATCTAAACTATATACATCAGTTGCTTTGCATTTAGACACATATACCTTCCATGTAAAATTTTACAAACTGCTTTAATAGATTTTAATAATAAAGCAACCGATGCAAAAATCATAAATTGCACCAGTGGGGTACACAATCTTGATTCTTCTATTACTGCTAGGCCTAATTTAGTTTTAAGTTATAAATAAAGTCTCTAAAATAATGTTAGATGTACAAATACTTTGCCTGTATATGTTATGTCCCAACTCCAGGAACTTTTGGACTTTGTGGGCCTAGCGACTGGGACCCTACATACACTAGCTATGGTGACCAGATGGACTAAAGATATTATAATGAGCACAAAGACATTTCTAATAAAGGACTATACTTTATTATGGGTATTACGGTATAACAAAGCCAGTCTCTACTCACTATTTATTCCATATCCCATTCATGCCTATTTTTTCAACCCACCACTCATTTTTCTTTCTCTGCGAAGCAAGGTTCCAAGGACTGGTACCAGCCACAGGGCCGGCTGTTGAGAAAAACTGTTTTCATATATGGAATAAGGGTTAGAGGGTTAGATTAAGGGGCTAGGGTTAGATTTTGGGGTTAGGTGTTAGGCTGTGTGTGCCACTATTTTACTATGTAAAGTTTATCATCTGCCACTAACCTAACCCCTAAATCTAACACTCACAGTAACAAGAAATTGAACAAAATCTCAGTGGACAACTGACACTGCTAATGGGGAGGTAACAGGAATGATCCAATATTAGTGAAAAAAATGAATATTCTGGGTTAACTTGCTTTGTTTTGTCACTCATATTGCTCAGTATAAGAGGTACATTTTTACCTCTCATATTCTCCCTCACTGACATTCCTCCATATTGTTTAGCTGAAGAGATGATATCGCTGGTGGAGGAGGAGGTTTTCCTTACAATATGACAAGGAGCTGTTACAGCTGTTAGTGTGATTCATCCTTTTGACAGAACTTTATTAAACAAATAAACCTTCATACATAGTATTGTACAGCACACACAAATCTTCCATTAATTAAAACTAACTATACTATATAGTATTCAAATAATTATAGATAACTGTTTTGGAAATTGTATGTAATCTAAATATATTATATGCACATGTTATTAATATGTATACATATACATTATATAAATATAATAGATTTATATTATTGGAAGAGTTTTTGTGCTGTAAAGTAATATGTATTATACTTTATTTGTTCAATTAGTACTCCTTCCCTGTTAGGGGGATGAATTATACTAACAGTATACTAACTGTAGAGCCTCCCCATGTTATTTGTAAGTAGAGCCTGCCCAGTTATGTTGAAGGCACCGCTCCCAACTGTGACATCATCTGTGCATATTCTACTGTAATCTTGAACTAAAAAAGATGGAGGATGATACCAGAGGTGGAAAATGGCAGCTTCTATACTTTGCAATAAGAATGACAAAAAAAAAAAGCAAGTAAGTCCAAAATATTTTATATATTTAACTAAAATGTATAAAAAAAAGCATAGAAGTCATTGCAATTTTGTTTTTACATTGAACCAAAATTATTGTAAATGACCTCACAAAGCCATATATATAGTAAAATAGGAATAATGGTTTTGGATCTTTATTTGATCTCTACAAAGATATACTGCATGTAACTAAATTGTTGAAAATCAATCATATATTAACTAGCTAAATCAATAAAAGGTGGTACTTTCTGAAAATGACATAAATTACAGAATGATTAATATCAGAGTTGGCTGCATTGTCCTGAAAAATATGACTTACTTGGGGCTCACAAAATAGAAGGGTGACTTTTATTTTAGTTTAAATTGATATATTGCACAGATTAGCTTTTGACATATATGATAAAGTAAAAAGATAGAACATGTTTTGGTGAAAATAAAATGCAGGATATGAGACAACTTGGATCTGTCTATGAACAAAATGTGTGTTAAAGGGACCCTGAGCTCATGGATATTGGTCTGCACCATCATGCTCAGCAGCCAAAATCAAGTAGAGAATTTGTTAAAACGTTTTCGATAGAAGCTGTTTTCACTGTTATAATTGTTTTCGTTAAATTTGTAGGAGTTGACTGCACAGCAGGATTTAGTGAGCTTAATAGGACAAACTCTCAGGTCCTGAAGGGACAGTAAATAACAAGATACCTCTAAATGCTTATATACGGTTATCGCTGCAATGCATTAATTTTTTTCCCTGTAAGCTTAGATTGTCTGAAGAACCCAAAGGAATAACTAGACATGTGTCTAGGACTGGTTGAGGATTAGCTAGGTCATACAAAAACTCTTATAATATAGTTAAATATGCATCAGTCCTAAAAATTAAAGTGCATGCAATTGTTTACAGTATTACAATTATAGAAGCTACAGTACTAAAGTAATGTAGTGAGCATGATGCTTATGCTTCCAACTAAACCATACAGCCATTATGATTTATTTTGTTAAATGGTGTTGTTTTAAATATGAATCTGTTAAACTGATAAATAGATGGATAGATAGATAGATAGATAGATAGATAGTGAAACAGTAATATGATTTGTGAAGCCAAAGCATCTGTACCATAAACAGTACTTCATTTTGTAAGTCTAAAAAAGAACACCTGTCTGTGATTTAAGGTAAAAACAAAGGAAATTACAACTTTGTTCCTACATTTGATTAAATGTAGGATAGAAATTCAGATACTAACAGATCTGCCATTGAATTGCTTGTTTTATGCTTACATATTTTTGGATTTGATTTGGTAAAATATTAGATCTTCAACCTTTTCAGCTTCCAACCTTGAAACACAAAGAGATTTCATACAGCAATCCAAACCAGTGTAGACTAGTTGGCTGTATAGTATAGAGGAAGGGTTTTATTGTGTTTGCATGTATTATCATTTAGGGATTATGCTTTTATACATACATACATATATATTCTATTGTCTCATAGGTTAATATCACCTGTTTATCATATATATATTATATATATATATACTAGTAAAATTGTAAGCCTGGCAATGATGTTTGCCACACAATGCGAGGCTATAGGCCCTCTGAGCACCTTGGGTGCTCATTGCGAGCCCTGCGCTGAGCGCCTTTTCACCCTGTGTACTTTTTAGGAGTCGCGCTTGAGTGTTATTGTGTTGGGTTGTGTTACTGCCTTGGGTTGAGTGTTACTGGCTTGCTTTAAGTCTTACTGCTTAGAACTCGTTTTTACGCCCTATGGGCTAGTTTTAAGTCCTTCCGCCTTGTTTCGAAGTGTTGCGTTTTTTCATCAGCCATTTTTTTTCTCGCTTCGGCGATTTTCGATCGTGAAAATATGGCTCAAAATAACTTGCAACCTCATTTACAGGCTCCCTGGCTCTCTCGCTGTGCTGTGTGTGAGTGTGTAAAGCATATTTGTGTTTTTTTTTTTTAGGTTTTTACAGTTCAGTGCTTTGGCTGTTAAAGTCATAATTTTGGGAGGCCCACAGTCCATATACGTGCCTCTGGTCCTAAGTCCTACGAGCCATAATTTTGCAGCACTCGCTAAGACCCACGGACCTCGCGATGAGCACTCATTGCAGCCTAAGTCCCGCGTGTTTCAAGGCTTGCAGTTGTGGGCCTCACAAGGAACGCCCGATTATTGCAGCCTAAGTCCCGCGTGTTTCAACTGCTCAAAGCGTGACAAAGCCGCAAACGTGACAAACGTTCTTGGTCCACAATTATTATAGTGATATATATATATATATATATATATATACAGAGAGAGAGAGAGAGAGAGAGAGATAGAATTATTATAATTATATATATATATATATATATATATATATATTGTGATAACGCTGCTGGCCCCCTTAGGGTTAGTGCCCTTGTATCCGGCATCCGGTACTCAGGAGCCCTTTTTAAAATATCAGCAGTATTTATTCGAGTGTAGCTAATAATTAGTGCAAAACAAAACCCTAGCTTCTAATAGAAGCACTGACTTTACACTTGGCTGTAGTTCCCTCACTATGCAAGATAAAGTCCACACAAAACAAAAGTCCAAACAAAAGCTTACTGGATATCAAGTCTCCCTTGTAGCAGGGGATTTCCACATCAGGCTCTGGCGTCCTCTGTCCAGCTCAGACTGAGCTCTCTCTCTCAGCTGGGTGCTAATCAGACCTTTAAAGGTGGAACCCAGCTGGGCCTGCTTGATTAGCCTGATGTGTTAACCCTTTCTTCCCTTAGTGGACACAGGGCTCGGCTTTGTCTCTCTCCCACGTACACTCCATCAATGATTCTGTTACTATATATATATATATATATATATATATATATATATATATATATATATACAGTATATATATATATATCATTGATATAAGTAAATACAATGAGGGAGTGCAGTTCTAGTATAAGTGTAGGAGTAAAAAAAAAAGGATGGAGTTCAAAGAAAAGAAAAGAGGGCAAACTTATAGTGCAGAAAAGGGAAGACATTTGTTTTTTTTGTTTTTATATAAAGCTTTACACAAATATTATTTGTTATTATTGTTTCTTTTTCCCACTGAATTTTTGTAGACAATAATTATATCATATGTATGCACTACTGGAACAGATGATCCAGGGTCCATACCTCGGTGAGGTGTGAGCATGTTGCCTGGAAGCTCAAATTGGAGAACTGGAGAGGAGAATTGCAGCACTTAGCTGGGTTACAGTTCTAAGGGAAGCAGGGGGAACAGGGGGAGGCAGGCCAGTTCTGAGCTGACAAACACCAACAGATTTGCCAGATTGAGTGAAACTGTTGGGGATGTCCATTCAGGAATGACAATGCCAGAAAGAGCTGTTCCCGCTAACAGCCAGGAGAACAGTTCTACTGGAGGAGTGGGAGGGCAGCATAGGCAGATAAACAGACAGTGGAAGGGAACTCTATTATTAAGAAGGTAGACAGGGTGATTTGTCACCCAGATCCCAGCAAGCGAACAGTTTGCTGTCTCCCAGGTGCTCGGGTTCGGCATGTTGTGGATCCGGTAGATAAATTATTGGGAGGGGCTAGAAATGTACCGACAGTCTTGGTACATATTGGTATCAATGACAAAGTTAGTGGAAGATGGAGTGTCCTAAAAAAATATTTTAGAGAACTAGGGAATAAGCTTAAAGCAAAGACCTCCAATGTAGTATTTTCTGACAAACTACCAGTGCAATGTGATAGCCCAGGGAGACAGAAGGAACTTAGGGAGGTTAATGCATGGATAAAAATGTGGTGCACTAAGGAGGGGTTTGGGTTTTTAGAGCACTGGGCTGACTTCTCACTTTGGGACAATCTCTATAGCAAGGATGGATTGCACCTTAATGATGAGGGAGCTTTTGTGCTAGGGGATAGGATGGTAGAAAGGCTTAGAGGAGTTTTTAAACTAGTAGGTGGGGGGAGGGACTAGATGATTGTAATGGGATAGAAAGTGTATAAGCGATAAGCGATGAATTAACTACTCATGGGGGAGATGATGGGGGGGTCGTATAGTCAATAGGGAGGTATTAATAAGTAACTCAAGTACAGAGACAGGCACTTCAGAACTACAAACTCATATCATAAGGTGTATGCTTGCTAATGCCAGAAGCTTGCCAGGAAAAATGAGAGAGTTTGAATTATTGTCAATTAATGAAAAATGGGATTTGATGGGCATTACTGAAACATGGTGGGTTGACTCTCATGATTGGACTGTTAATCTGGATGGTTTTAACCTTTTTAGGAAAGTTAGGTGAAATGGTAAAAGAGGCAGAGGGATTTGTCTGTATGTTAAGCCTGAATTTAAGCCTATAGTCAGAGAAGATATTTATGCTGGAACTAGCGGTAATGTTGAATGTTTCTGGGTAGAGTTAAATAGCGGAGTAGCAAATTCCAAAAGAATATTAGTTGGAGTCTGCTATAAACCCCCAAATATAATTGAAAGCGAAGAAATGCAATTATTGTTACAGATTGGAAATGCAGCTAAGTGTAGGCATGTTCTAAATAAACTGGATAAATGAGACTAGCAGTTCAGCTAAGGGGAGCAGGTCCTTGAGTACACGCAGGGATCATTATTGGCCCAAGTTATACAAGAGCCTACTAGAAATGAGGCTATCTTGGATTTAGTTATCACAAATAATATTGATATGGTATCATATATTGAAATAGGGCAACCTTTGGAAAACAGTGATCACAACACAGTCTCATTTGAGTTTGAATTAAAAAAACAAAACTGTAAGGGGCCAACAAAAACTCTTAATTTTAAAAGGGCAGATTTTAAGGGCAACAATACAAAGTATAGACTGGGACAGAAAACTGGCAGGTAAAAATAATGAACATAAATGGACAACATTTAAATCCTTACTAAATATACATACTTATCACCATATACCATGTGGGAATAAAAGTAAAATGAGTAAAACACATCCAATGTGGCTTAATGATTTAAAGATCAAGATACAGAGTAAAAAACAGGCATTTAAATTATACAACCAAGAGGGGACAGAGACTGCTTTACGTAAGTACAAGGAAATCACTAAAGGGCTATTAGACTGGCTAAAATAGAAAATGAAAAAATAGTTGCAAAAGAGAGTCAGTCTACCCCTAAAATATGTTTTTAAATATGGGGAAGAAGACAAGGAAGGAAGCTATAGGAACATTACAATTTGAAACAGGCGTCTGATAATTAGCGACCAGGAAAAGGCGGATGAGCTAAATAGATTATTTTCTTTGGTATACACAAGGGAGGTACCAGTGGTTGGGACACTGCAACATAATGGGTCTACACTACCTTTACCAAGCAATTGGTTAACTCAGGAAGAAATCCAGAAGAGGTTGGAAAAATACATGTTAATAAAGCCCCAGGTCCTGATGGTATACATCCAAGGGTACTGAGGGAACTGGGCTCTGTCATAGCCAAACCATTATATTTAATTTTTCAAGATTCACCAGATGACTGGCGAAAAGCAGAGGTGATACCTATATTAAAGAAGGGAGCAAGCGCAAACCTGGGGAATTATAGACCAGTGAGCCTCACTTCTGTAGTGGAAAAGCTTTTAGAAGGATTAATAAGGGACAATATACAAGACAATATCTATATGAACAGGATTATAAGTAGGAGTCAACATTGATTTATGAGGGATAGGTCATGTCAAACAAATATAATTAGTTTCTATGTGGAGGTTAGTAGGAACCTGGATCAAGGCAACTCAGGGGATGTAGTCTTTTTGGATTTTGCCAAGGCTTTTGATACAGTGTAACATGGAAGACTATTGTGCAAACTAGGAGATACAGGAATTATCTGTACAGTAAATATCTGCTCATGGATCGAAAGCTGGCTAAAAGATAGGAAGCAAAGGGTTGTAGTAAATGGAACATACTGCAATTGGTCTAATGTGGTGAGTGGGGTTCCTCAGGGTTCAGTATTAGGTCCTCTACTTTTTAACATATTTATTAATGGCTTAGAAGTGAGACTGGAAAGTAATGTCTCTATTTTTGCTGATGTCACGAAGTTGTGCAAGGTAATTCAATCAGATAATTATGTACTTTCCCTCCAAATGGATTTACATAAATTAGAGGAATGGGCATTGAAATGGCAGATGAGATTTAATACGAATAAATGTAAAGTTATGCATCTGGGAAGTTAAAATAGCCATGCAATTTATAATCGTAATGGAGCAAATAGGTGTATGAGATATTGAAAGGGATTTGGGCGTACTTGTGGACAACCACCTAGGTAACAGTGATCAATGCCAAGCAGCAGCTACAAAGGCAAATAAAATATTAGCATGTATTGAGATGGGTATAGAAGCAATATAAGCAAATATAATTCTATCACTATAAAAAATCCCTAGTACGCCCTCATTTGAAATACGGAGTACGGTTTTGCTCACCGCTTCATAAAAAGGACATTTTAGTGCTGGAAAAGGTCCAGAGGAGGGCAACAAAACTAATAAGGGGAATGGTTTTCAACTGACAAGAGGACATTCTTTGAGGCTAGAAGTAAATAGATTCCACCTTAAAGAAAGAAAGAAAGTACACAGTAAGAGTGGTGAATCTGTGGAATTCTCTACCAAAGGCGGTGATAATAGCGGATTCGATAGATAACTTTAAAAGGAGACTGGATATATTTTTAATAAAAAAGGGTATTTAGGGTTATCCTGGTTAATCAGAGAGAGAGTATTGATCCAGGGAGGAGTCTGATCACCAGTATCTGGGGTCAGGAAGGAATAAAATGTTTTTTCCCTTTTGAGACGATTGGCTAAGCTTCACTTGGTTTTTTTTCTGTTTGCCTTCCTCTGGATCAATTAACAACTAATCCACATACTGCAGATCAGAGGAAATCTTAAAATGTTTAACTTGATGGACTGAAAGTCTCTTTTCAACCTCAATTACTATGTTACTATGTAACTATGTATAAATATTCTAGCGTCCTCTGAGCACTGTAAAAAAGCACACCATTTTTTGTTTAAAAACTGGTAAGATAACAAAAAATATTCCTTTTCAGCTGTGTAATTCAAATTTATAAAACAGTATAATAAAATAGTAAAATAGTATAATTTTGTTTTACTCTAGATAAGAAGTGACAATCAGTTAAATGTATTATGTTAGTGATCAAAATGTACTTGAATAATTATTTTTGTTTAAAGCTTTATTATTTGTGATATATCAGTTATAGTAGGGTTATAATTTGTGTTTTTTATATATAGATGTAGAGTAGAACAGGTTAAAGTACGGATAAGGAAGGATATGTATATAGCTAATCAATTAGCATTGTAAGGCAGTAGAGAAATAGTACTCAAAACAAGTTATGATAATTGTAAACTAGTAGTATTTGTAAAATGTTAGTAAACAAGGGGTGCATATAGGTGTATGGCTGATTTATAACTATGGCTATATTAAAGTTAGGTTATTGAGAGGCTTAATGTTTCTGCTGTGTTTAGATGATAGTAGGTGAATAGCATTCACTTGAAGGTAGGAATGTATGAGTAGTTAGAGATATACAGCCCCATTAAATTCCAGCCTCGTAGATACAAGGTTTGTACTTAAGCCCTACGTGCTTCAAATTTAGAAAAGTTACAACGCTATAAAATTAGCCCTGCTGCAAGCAACGTGTGAGCTACGCAGCAGGGCTGTCCGTGTCAAACATGGAGAAACTGTGCAGGAGGAGTGACAGCCTGCAAGATGATCTCGCAAGCTCCCCCACCTCATCACGTCCCCGCCGCGGCTCCTTACATTAACCCCCCTCTATGCTGGGGATCCCCATCGGGCACCCCCAAAGTGTCCCCATATTAACCCCTTGCTTCAGGGGTCCATAGGGACCCCCCCAGCTCCCCCACATTAGCCCGTTGCAGTGGGGGCCCCGATCTGCATCGATCGCGACCCCGCTGCATTTAAAAATTCAAATTACCTGCCCTAAAAAAAATGTAACCCCTGCCGCGGGAGTACTATAAGTACCCCCCCAGACATCTAAAATTAACCCCATCACTTATGGAACTCTATACAGAGCCCCATAAGCCCTTAATTACCCTGTCACTCATGGGGGTCAATACAGACCCCCGTGAGCCCTTAAATAACCCTATAACTCATGGGGCTCTATATAGACCCCTATAGGAAACTAGTAACCCCTAGGTTAACCCTACAAGTGCCATGAGGGTCCTCCAGGAGCCTCATTACAAAGTCTTAATACTACACTACACTATTAACCCTAACTATACCCCATTAACCTCATAACCCTAACTATACCCCATTAACTTCCTAGCCCTAACTATTACCCGTTAACCCATACTAAACCCTATCTAATCCTAACTGGGCCTGTCTAACCCTATCTGGACCTAATAAACCTTACTGGGCCAATCTAACCCTAATTGGGCATATTTAAACCTATCTGAACCTAATAACCCTAACTGGGCTTATTTGACCCATCTAGCCCTATCTAAGGGGGTCTATACAGATCCCCATAAGCCTCCATCTAACCCCATCCCTTATGGGGGTCTATACAGACCACTGTAAGCCTCTATTTAACCCAATCAGTCCCATAAGGGTCTATGAGGCCTATTATTAACCCCATAAGGGCCATGAGGGTCCTCCAGGATACTACACTACACTACACTATTCTCACCCCGATAAACCACTAAATCTAAGCTAAACCCCCCCTACTCTGACCTATTACCCCTTACATACCTAACAATACATACCTACCCCCCATTAAATCCCCCACCCCAAAAAAACTAGGTTACCAAAAATAAAAAAACATATGTTACCAAAAATAAAAAAGCTAAGGTACAAAAAATGAAAAAGGACATTACAACCCCCCACTACAAAAAAATAAAAAAATAATTACACACCTACAAAGAAAAGGCATACACAAATATACATCTATACATTACCCCCTATCTAGAAATAACTCCTTATCTAGACATAACCCCCTATCTAGACAGTAGCCCCTATCTAGACATAACCCCCTATCCTAATGAGGCCTCCAGAGCCTTTTCAGGTAGGAAATTGGCAATGGCGCCTTTTGATTGGCTGAAAAGGCTGTCAATCAAATGTCAGCCAATCAGAAGGTGCCAAGGTGTGAGCCAATCAGAATGGGATACACCCATATATCCAATTCTGGTTGGCTGGAGGACCTGTCAATCTTTTTTAAACCAGAAGGCACTATTGCTTTCACATTGGGATACACCCCCACGGAGTGATTGTCTGAAGGCATCTGCGTCTTCTGATTGACTGTTGTCACTGTCAATCAGACTGCAGCCAATCAAAAGGTGCAGATGCCTTCAGCCAATCACCCTGTGGGGGTGTATCCCAATGTGATTGGCTGAAAGCAATAGTGCCTTCTGATTGGTTTAAAAAATATTGACAGGTCCTTCAGCCAATCAGAATTGGATATAGGGAGTGTATCCCATTCTGATTGGCTCACACATTGGCGCCTTCTGATTGGCTCAAAATTGATTGACAGCCTTTTTAGCCAATCAGAAGGCGGCATTGACAATTTCCTTCTGGAAGAGGCTCATTAGCGTAGGGGAGCTCCACGAGTACGGAGCTCCGTTTGGTTTTTTAATCGTTTTTTGTGGGAGAGCAGATTCTTTCAAGGGCCCAGCTGGTCAGAAGCGGAGAAGGCAGGGGACATAGCGGTCAGGTAAGTTTTAAATTTATAATGTTTATTGTTTATTTATGTTTTGTGTATTTGTGTTTTATGTGTGACTAATGTTATGTATCTTTTTTCCAGGGGCCGAGCTGAAGAACAGAAGAAGATGGACGGGGGCACGCTGGAAAGGTAAGTTTAATACTGTATTTGTAATGTTTATTTATTATATGTAATGTCTAATTTTTTTTTTTTTTTCGTAGTGGGTGCAATCTGAAGGGATATCTGCAAAGGTAAGTGGTTCTATTTTAGCTTAGATTTAGGGGTATTGTGTAGATATGGGTTTAAGTCTAGATAAGGGGTAATGTATAGATAGGGGGTTATGTATAGATAGGGGGTGATGTCTAGATAGGGGGAAATGTATTGTAGTTAGGGGTATATTTTTTATGTATGTATTACTGTAATGTTATGTATATTTGTGTATGCCTTTTTCCTTGCAGGTGTGTAATTATTTTTTTATTTTTTGTAGTGGGGGGGTTGTAATGTCCTTTTTTAATTTTTTGTACCTTAAGTTTTTTTATTTTTGGTAACAGGTTTTTTTTATTTTTGGTAAACTATGTTTTTTTTTTTTTTGTACCTTTGTATTTTTTAATTTTGTGTAATTAGTGGGGTGGGGAGTTTAATAGGGGGTCATGTAGGTAGTGTTAGGTACGTAGGGGTTAATAAGTTAGGGTAGAGGGGTTAGTTTAGATTTAGTGGTTTATTGGGGGGGATAGTGTAGTGTAGTGTTTGTACTTAGTGTCATGAGGGTCCGGGATGACCCTCGTGGCACTTATGGGGTTAATAATAGTCTTCTTATTGTCCTATGGGACTGATTGGGTTAAATAGAGACCCCCCATAAGGGATGGGGTTAGATGGAGGCTTATGGTGGTCTGTATAGAGGCCCATAAGTGATAGGATAAAATAGGGCTAGATGAGGGTTAAATAAGCCCAGTTAGGGTTATTAGGTTTAAATAGGCCCAATTAGGGTTAGATTGGCCCAGTTAGGGTTAGAAAGGGCTTAGTATGGGTTTATGGGGCATAGTTAGGGGGTTAATGGGGTATAGTTAGGGTTAATAGTGTAGTTTAGTGCTTAGACTTTGTCATGTGGGTGTCATGACGGTCCTGGAGGACCCTCATGGAACTTGTAGGTTTAACCTAGGGATTAATAATGTCATATAGGGGTCTATATAGACCCCTATTGGACTGAGAGGGTTAATTGTAGTGCTCTATACAGAGCCCCATGAGTGATAGAGTTAATTAAGTGCTCCGTCTCATGAGTTATAGGGTTAATTAAGTGCTCATGGGGCTCTGTATATTTTGTAACCGCGGGTGCTTTCAGGACCTTTATGATACTTTAAGGACTTTTATTTTTTTTTAATTTTTTAATTGTAGCCGGGGCCTGATCGATGCCGATTGGGGATGCCGGCTGCAAACGGTTAATGTGGGGGGGCTGCGGGGGTCTCTATGGACCCCTGCAGCAAGGGGTTAAAATGGGGACACTTTGGGGGTCCCGATGGAGACCCCCAGCATAGAGGAGGGTTAATGTTAGGTGCTGTGGGGGTACTTACAGTACCCCCGCGGCCGGGATTGGTTAGTGGTGTGCAGTGGGTCCCTTAAGTACCCGCGGCGGGAAATCTGAACATTTTAAATGCTGGGGGGCCTGATCGATGCCGATCGGGGACCCCCGCTGCAAGGGGTGATTGTGGAGAGGCTGCAAGAGTCTCGGTAAGGACCCCTGCAGCATGGAGATGTGTTTAGGGAGCAGGGGGGAGCATCAGATGGCGGTGCCGGGCTGCTCCGAGGCAGCATGTATAGGCTTTAGTGCCCATAGGGATTCTTCCGAGGTGTGAGGTTCACCTCATAGATTTATGACTGCGTATTACTACATAGCTCTCCCGGAGCCTATTCTCAGATGTTTTTGTGTCTCATCTCGCAAAGCAGGCTGCGAGGGACGTATTGGGGAATCGAGCCTCGCAAACGGCAAAAAATATAGATGATAATAGGCATCATATATATAGTTGTCGTAATTGCAAGTTTGTCTGTAACTCTATGTTAGATATTACAAGCTTGTGCATGCGCAATGAGCGCTGCAGAGAGGCTCCGAACGGCTTCCAAGATTGTTTCAAGCCCGTAACTCGGAAGCCATTTGAAGGCCGCCAAAAGACGCCAATTGAATAGTAAATTAGCTATCAACCTCACTTATGGGCTCCCTGCCTCCTCTGCCTCCTCCTGATGCAGGGAATCCATAAGTGAGGTTGAAAGCTAATTTTCAATTCAATTGGCATGTTCTGGCGGCCTCCCAACGGCTGCCGAGTTACGGCCTTGAAACAAAATGGCGGTGTTAAACCATTAATTTTTTGGGAAGCCCACAAAGCTTTGAGCAATAGCAATATAGGATTCAAGCCTTGCGGGCTAGAAAAAATATTACAGGTTTAACCGCCGCCAAGCCCGCAAATGTTTTTAAAGCTGTAAGGAAGAGTGGCCAAAGAGAGACAAGGGAGGGAGAGGGAGGGAAAGAGACAAAGGGAAGGGAGAGGGAGAAAGAGACACAAAGGAGGGATATAAGGGGAGGGGCTTGCAATCAGCGCCAAAGGCGCTGATTACAAGGCCCAAAAGTTGCGGGTTTGCCGAGGCCTGAAATGAGCTGCGAAGCACGCAAGGTCGCAAGCTGGGGGTTTGCAAAGCCCTGCAATGAGCAGCAAAGCCGCTCATTGCGGGGCTCACGATGAGCTCCAACGGCGCTCCATGCAAGGCCCGTAATGTAGAGGCGGGAGAGGCTTGCAATAAGCGCCTGCGAGATGACCGCTGAGGCCCGCATGTTAGAGAGGAGCAGAGCCTCGCATTGTGTGGAAAACAGCATTGCCAGGCTTCAAATTTTATTGCCATCATTTTTGACGGGCAAGTCGCTAGTAAGGATATTGTAGAGTTAGGGCACGAATAACATTAGGATACATATTGATTTAGGGTAATAGTATATTAAAGGTAGACATAATGGGGCTAGAGTTATGACCAGGATTGTGTCGAAAGAGACTTTGTTATGTTAGTTAAGGGTAGTGGTAGAGGGTAGTGATAAATTAAGGGCACACTTAAAGAAAAAACATAGCACAATTGACAGGACATCTTACATACACTAGATAAGCATGAATAATTATTTGATTTATAATTGCTTCATTGGAGGAAATTAATATTGAACTTTTTGATTTTTGATGACCTAGAGTGGTCAAATAAAGGAATCAAAACATGAAGTTGACAGCTCCTGATTCTTTTCTCAATTTGGTTGCCTAACCTAAAATATGTTTACTTTACTGCTTCTAATCCTATAATAATACTTTCCCAGGACCTCACTACTGTTACCTAAACCATATTCCAATTACTACTCTTTAAATACCTTTAATGTAAGCCAACCATAAGTATAACTTTACTTATATCACTAATATAGTTGTCGTCAGTCGAGTTTGTGTGTAACTCTTGCAAATTTGTGAGTTATGTATGCGCACTTTTTTGACGGGCAAGTGACTAGTTATTTCATAACATTGAATATTTAGCAACCCATACAACCAAAATATTAACCCCTACTTAAATAGAGATTATTTAATAAATGCTGTATGTTTCTTTCACACTTGCAGATGCCAATAACACATTAGTTCACATTTAGAAATATATATTTTTTTCTTTTTTCAATATATGTAAATTTCCCTGCAAATATTTTAAATTAAATTATTTTTTAAAACTCTAGTCATTCTGAAAGTAGATAACTGTCAGTGTTGCAGGTTTTCAAGTTCTATAGGTCTCCCATGTCACGGCATTCAGCATAACAATTCATTTCTGTAAAATGTTCTTAAGAATATGAAAATGTTTCCTCTGGGCAATGTAACAGAATCCACACCAGCTGATTAATGTCAACAAGCATAAATTGTCTTCATTGCTATGGAAGTGTCAATGGTTTCCCCATTTTCAATACCAATACACAATACTGTATATTGTACAGAAAAAAATCACAGTATTCCCGCTGACATATATAATTGCATTGGTTATTTTACTTAAAAACAGAACAGAACATAGTAGTAATTAAATATGAAAATAAGTAATTACACATTTGCTAAGACTTCTCACAGCAAAACAAACAATTTTAGGAGATAGAAAATAATTAACAAATCCTGAAAAGGAGTCTAACTGGTCAAAATGATATCACTTTTTTGTCAGCCTAAATCTAAATACTAATCAATTAACAATATACTATAGTGTCTTAATGTTCAGTGAGCATCAGTTAAATCACATCAGTTTAAAAAGATTATGGATATAATTATTGATATATGTGTGTCTATTGAATGCAGGCTTGACCTACTAATGAATGTTATAAGTTAACATGTAAGAAAGAAGAGAAAGAGCAGCACACATGTAGACTAATAGATAATGTACCCTAAGGGAAGCACAATAGGTATTGCTTATGATAGATGGTTCAGGAGTAATGATGGCTTGTCCAAAACATGTTAGGCCAGTGATTCCAAGTCAATCATCATGGGTTTACACACCAGATTTTAAGGATAATTTTGTCAGAATAGAGGTAAATCTCAATTACTTTGCCTCTATTCAAGCAATGTTATTACAACATGTTAACCTGAAAGTGTTTGCCTAAAGACTGGCTTGAAGGTTGCATTAGACAATTTAGATGGTCTTCTGAATTTCTATAATTATTAATGAAGTATGTTTTTGGATGCAGTTTTCAGGCGCTGCGGGACAGGGAGGGGCAAATGCGGATTCAGTCTCCCTTTAAATCAATGTACAGACATCACATATACAACCTCCACTTCTGTTGACAACTTTACTACAATTATTATTTGTTTGAATACTGTTTCCTAAAGTTGTGACATTATTTCATGGTGTACATGACAACATATCAAAGCACCTACCTGTTTTCCCAGCTGATCCTTCTTCATTAGGCCTGTGGCAGCAGCAATATTCCCAGCTCCCTCTACTGTCCTGTGTGCTACTGCTGTCACTCCTGTAACAACGGCCCCGCCAACATTAGACACTTGTTCTTTGGTCTTTTCAGCCACTGTTGAGAAATGTTTCTTGCATCAGTGATAGGATTCAAGTTTCGATTACCTATATTTAGAGTAATCTGCAGTATAATGCTTTCTTTATGAAAGGAACATATAGTTATTCCTTACTATTAAATAAGCATATCCTGCTTTTACTTTTTTGTGTGTAATGTGGTTACCGTGGTCATATTATTTTCTAGCAGTCGCTTTTCTTATTGTTAGTGGTCTGTGGTCTTTTAAGAAGATCTTAAAACAAAACAAAAACAATAAGTACAGTAGGCAATAAAGCATGGCACTTGTATTGTTTTGCTTATCACATATATAGTTGTGAGTATATGAGCCGTTGCTCACGATTGCGGGCTCGCACAGCGAGCC
The DNA here is from genome assembly GCA_027410445.1 of Discoglossus pictus. Lineage (NCBI taxonomy): Eukaryota > Metazoa > Chordata > Amphibia > Anura > Alytidae > Discoglossus > Discoglossus pictus. Next base: position 202,751,137 of record CM050163.1, on the reverse strand, counting down.
TGCGGCCCTCGCAAAGCGAGGGTCGCAGTTGCTGGCAAGAAGCGCCGAAGGCGCTCCTTGCCAGCAACTGCGACCCTTGCAAAATTTACGAGGGTCGCAGTTGCTGGCAAGGAGAGCCGACATAGAAAACCAATATTCCGAAAAACTCGCACGACATAGAAAACGAACGACGCTACATCAGCCACACTATATACACCAAACACCCTTAGCTCACTTACAATTTCATTGCCGTCATTTTTTGACGGGCAATTAGCTAGTTAATATATAGTTATGATTTCCAGACTGTAAATCACACATTTTCTATAAAAATGCTTTAGATAGTTCTGTTAAAATTCTGGACTTTAAAGTCCTTTATTATTGAATTTGGATTACAAATTAAAATGAATGAAATGAAAGGTATATTATAAAATATTATTCAAGATTTGACATTTATAATAAAAATATAACCATTCTGTGTTTTAAATTACTCTTTCAGTTAATTGAAATCACTAGTGATAATATAATGTGACTTTTTTCAGGCAGGTTTGATTTGATGCCTCTTCCTTTTTCTCGTGATGTTATCTCTATCTGGTTTGGGACATAGCTCCTGATGCTTGTCTATTGCTATTAGATATCAGTATATTCAATTCTTCCCATGGCTAATATATGCTAATCCTCTCACACACAGTACATTTGCAGACTCCCTGCTTAGTTCATGTATATTCCCACAACATGAACTGCAACACTGCACTCGAAAATAAGACTTTGAAAGCTTAATAATTTATAATGAACAGTTTTCTTTGCCCATTGAAAAATATATCACCAGGTTTAACAGATCTTCTGCTATAGGCTAGTATGAGTATCATCATTTTAAGAATAGGATGGGAAGATGCTATGCAAAATGATGTAAACTGATAGGTCGAGTGAAAGAAGGAATAGTACAGAGAGGACTTTTAAAAAAAAAAACATTTTTACTTTCATTATTTACTTGGATTTATACAGCACTTTTATCCAAAGCACTATTCAAAAATTGCAAAAACAGTACAATTACTCATAATACAAAAATACAAAGGCAGTACAGAACTGCAACAATTAGTCATTTTCAAGAGTTACAAAAGTAGTACAACATAATAAAAGCAGTAGTTAGTCATAGTTGAGATATACCAAGGTAGGGAAGGTTGCTGAGTTAAAGCAATTGGTCAAACTTTGTACAATGGTCATTGAGATGCAACTGTAAATGATAAAAACGAGTAAATAGTTAACCAGGGTGGGTATGATTGATTGACTGCTGACAATCTATATTGGGTATTTGTTAGCAGATGTTGCTAGCTGATTAGGTGCAATTGATTTTTTATGTTTTTTTTCTATTAAATTAGCCTCTTTTTGCGGGCCGTAAAACATTTGCAGACTACAGGCTGAAATTCCCTACGGGCCTTGAAACTATGAGATACGTCCCAGCTAAGCCTTTGATCTTTCAAGGCCGTAAACGTTAAATTGCAAATCACTATAAAATTGTAAAGATTTCACCTCGCCGCACCTGCGGACAATCACGTAAACCTAAAATGTATCAAAAAATATTGTGTGGACTCAAAAGGACTCGCAAAGGGTCTACTTACTTGTTCTTAGCACTGTAAATGCAAATATATACACAATACTGTATTTGAAATAAACAAAAACGTGATGTAAGGTATAAATATTAATAGCAGAATATGCTAAAGCCCTCAAATAGGCAGCAAAAAATTATATTTTCATGTGTATTTATTGTGTTATATTGATACTGGCATTCAATGTGTTAATACATATCATAGAACTCACATGGTCTAGAATATTATACTTGATTAATTTATGTTTCATAATCTTTGAAAAGCAGGGCCGATCGCAACCCGAACGTCAATCACACATTTGATTGACATCCAATCTCCTTTCCTGTAGTGATGTCATGATGACAAACATTTTCCTATTGGCTCCGTCTGAGCTGGAACTGCGGGTTTGAATAAATGATCATGTTTGTGCCAGACTAATCTACGTCCTGCAGCAATGTTTACGAACTTGGAATTCAGCCATGTAGATTGCAGGCCTTTCCAATTTATTAGCTATGTAACGATTTAATTTTGTGTTTGTTACATCACTTCCTGAGAGCTTGATCATGTGGGTGTGTTTCAATGTAGAGATGGGAAAAGTCAATGTCTTTGAGAGCAGGACATTTGCATCAACAGATGCAACCACAGCTCTCGAGCAATGTAAACACACCGATCAAATACAAAACATCCACCAATATATCATGTATATTCCCAGGGTCTTATATATATATGTCTTTCTTTTTTTAATGGTAAAGTGACCCTTTAAAATACACTTGTGATATATGTAGAGTAACTGAAAAAAGAAGACAGCAATGGGAAGGAAGGGGTAAAATATGTGGCGGGGCTTAAATTCTTGTTTGGAACTAGTGTAGCATAAACAAGAAACATATCAAAAGATGTCTAAACAATGTCGCATGTGTGTATGGTTCGGATGAAAATAACAAAACAGATGTAAATCTGGTAATCATACCTGTGGTTACACCATGAACAACTCCTTCCTTTGTTTTAGAACCTAAAATTAAAGAAGAGAAAAGGCAGTGATTACAAATATTTCTTTTAAAATTGTTACAACTGCTCAAGAAAAATAACATCATGCACTGAGACCTACTGTGCTTTTTTGTAAGCAGTATTCTGAATGTCTCAGTTGGGAGGTGAGTATGTTTCCTATTTTACAGAAGACCACCTGACTCTCAATGTTATAGAATCAACATTCTATTAAAAAAACTTTTGCATTTTACATTTAAAGAGATTCTGTTTGTTTGTGTTTCTTTGGCTTTAAATACTGTGTAGCCTTTTTATATGTAATGCTAGTAGTACAATCAGTCAAGACAAGGGATCACCCCTTATATTCCTTTATGTTTCCTTTACATATAATAGGCTAGTAACATACATAAAAAAATAATACAAGTTGACAAAATAAGTCTGTCTGGTTAATCAAAGCACGTTGTTTTATATGTACTATGAACCTTAAAATGACAATAATCCATATCATTGAGGAACATAATCAAAATATATAAAAGATAAAAGATGTTTCCTTTACCTATATAAAAAAATAATACAAGTTGACAAAATAAGTCTGTCTGGTTAATCAAAGCACGTTGTTTACTATGTACTATGAACCTTAAAATGACAATAATCCATATCATTAAGGAACATAATTAAAATATATAAAAAAATAAAAGAAAATAGGAATCTGGTAAATATACACCATGATACCTGTATAAAAAAAGAGTGTATTGAACTTTTACAACATTTCTTATATGTGTTTGTTTAATAGAGTACCCATTTTATTGACTTAAAATCTTGGCTTAATTAATTCTTAGGAAAGCCTTTTGCTTAACCCACGCATACTGGAATTAATTTAAAACTTCTGCTACAAGGCTTTTCCACTTATCTACTGCCCTTTCTCTAAGTAAAATGTCTTTCTAATGTTTGCATTTTCTCTTTCCTTTCCACTTCTTCTCCCTATCCCTTTCTTCCCCCATATGCCACTTCTCCCAATCTTGATCCTTGTCCCTTCTCTCTCTCTCCTATTTAGCTTCCAAGCTCTGTCTTTTTCCTCTTAGATCTTTTCCCTGTTCTCTTCACATTTGCTTAATAATATGCGGTAATGGGCTGCATAGCGAGCTATATAATATTTTTCAAATTACAATTTCTTATTCTATTCAACCCTTATATAGTGTTGTAGTGACATTTGGAGATAAAAGATCATATCTATAATATTTGTTATTCAAGGTTGATTATTTACCACTGTAAATAGATATATCCATGTTGTCTGATTGTTCATTATTTGAAGAGTTAGGCCAAATAATTTCTGATGGCTGGGAAGGCCTTGAGAAAGAAACACGGTACTGTCTCATAAAGATAAAACATATACATGATGTTTCTACTTTCTTCTTTCCCTTATTGTTTAACCACACGTTATCAATGCAAGTGCGAGATAACACACAATGGGTAATTCAATAATCTAAAATATTTGGACGAAATATCTAGAACAAAGGTCATTAGTATTTTATTTTAAAACATGGAACAAGACTATTATCTTGTGGGTAGAACATCTAACACCATTCCACCATATATATATATTATAATTACGCATGTACATACAAACAGGGCAGGATGCTATTGGTTGACATCAGCCTTTTGACAAGGAGTGGGTAAAAAGGAAAGGGTTTTTCTATGAAGACGGAGTCTCAAGGCTTTTTCTGTCTGACGCTCTCAGGGCTTTCCTACCTGTCACTCTCTGGCATAAACTTCTATCCTTTGGTCTTTTCTATTTGATTATTCACTAAATGTATCTTTACTACAACTTCTTCCTAAAAAGAAGACCAAAAATGGATTACTTCTAAACCAGCAAGGGTCTCCCTGCTAACTTCATATTGGGTAAAGTATAGACGTGACCCTATATTACATTTCTTTCTGTTACAACTGATAAGGTGGGTACAATCTGCAATAAGGTTTTGGGGGTCATAGCCTGGTCCCAAACCATTATTGTTTTCTACTTGGGTCCATTCTATTAAAAACAGACTGATTGTTTTGATAAACTAAATGTAATCCATACTGTTATAAAAACCCTTATTCAATACTCTAATACCTATATAGAAAAGTTATTTAGTTTGCCTTAAACATACATTAGAACCTAAGTAGTTTTATTTACTACTGGATATTCTTATATTCTGGCTGCCTTATAGGTTTTGATATCCTATTCTGCTATTTACTGTTTTCATAAAGTAATATGCCATATCACTGAAAATTAATACTGAATATTTTTATGAAATAGACATCTGATTGTTTATCCAAGTTTGATAAGATTGCATACACTTCTTGAACTAACAGAATATAGAATGTTTTAAAATAGATTGTTATCATTTAAAAGGATTTTAATAAACCTCTCATTGATTTAATATTGTGATTGATCTAAAAATCAAAGTTTACAAGTTCAGATTCATCCAATTGGTTATTCTTGGTTTTGCTATTGTTTTAATAAACGGTGTTCTGCATAAAGAGTATACTTGTCTATAAATTGATAATTGAACTCAATAAAATATATTATTCTATACTTTGTAAAATTTTCTGTCATATCCAACACAATATTTGTATAATTTAAACATTCAAAATTTCTTATTCAATGAACAGAAAATTAATGTATTTTTCAACAGTTCTGTTCTTTAAGCATTGATGTGTTGTTTTTTTCAATTCAGACAAAAGTGATACACCTCACGGCAGGATAAACAGAGTTGATTGTAATCAAGCATAGCTAATTTAATAAGCTACATCAAGCCTAACAGCAGGGTGTAGAAAAAAGGCAGGGCAATTTAAGCTAACATCATTATAAAAAAAAGAGTAAAGCCAATTATCTGGGTTTCCCAAGGGTTCTCGATACCCATGGTGAACTACAACTTTGGTGCCCCATGGTAATTTTACAGACATATCAAACAAGTCTAGAATTAACATTATATTCATTTAATTATCATTTAAATTGAACAGTGTAACAATAAATATAGCTTCAGACAATTTCCTTTTTATTTTTTTTAAATACAATCATCAATATATAGAACACTGGAATTTTTTTTTCTTAACACAAGTAAGTAAAGAGGCACTACAGAGATCAAAATTAAGTTAGTGGTGCTGCTACTCCTTATGGGGTACCACAATATTACAGTATAAAAGAAAACAGAAAGAAGGGTTGACATTCAATAAAGCAAAAAAAAATATTCATAATTCAATTAAAGTGCTATTTCACAATGTTCTAATAATGTAAAAAAAATTGCACTTGATAAGCAGATTATTGTACTTATATTTTTTAAACAGTATTAAAATAGTAATTAAATGCTAATCATATAATGATAAAATAATACATTAGTAAATATGCTTCCATTTCACTTTGAATTATGATATTGTGTTTTCTTTTGTTTGTTGATAATTTGACTGCTGACCCTTTGTTATCTTTTTTCCCTATTTATGTAAGACTAAAATGTATAGTATTTACAAAGATTATATTATTCGAATGAGGTCCATAATCTCACAATAATGCCCCCCCCCCCCCCCCGCCTTTCTTTAGTCACAGCTGTAGTGATTGCAATGGTGCATGCTCAGGAATGATATGTAATTATTAATTTGTGCAGGCACTATTTATATTTCATTGATGAAGTAAAAACCTCTATGGTAACAGAAGGTGCACACTAACAATCTTATCACAATGTTAAGGGAATATATATAAAATAGTAAAAAATATAGCAATAGAAAGTTCTCAGTGTTTAAGATGATGCTTATATAAAGCAGATACTTTTTTTTTTTTAGTAAATTTTTATTTGTTTTCAGACAAACATGACAAAAAGAAGAAAAAATAAAAAGACAAAGATAAACAAAGTAAATCGCATCTTAACAACTTAATAAAATTGCAGACAATATTCCACAAACCATTAAATACAACAATAAAGCAGATACTTTGTTAGTGTATATAACTGGTTTATTACATACAGCACAGCTCTATAGATTGTATTTGGAATGAGAAGTTAGTAGGACCTGGCTTTGAATCAGGATCTCCCAACCATTTTTTTACAGGTTCCCATTGCATTGCATTATTAAATGTTTCATATATTTCAAATGATATCTCATTATGTATATTTTCTTCATGTGTCTGCCTGAATGCCATTATATTAAAACATGTGTATATGTATCAGGTATAAAGCAATGGATTGTGGACCTTGACTACATTTTCCGAAAGACGTATGGAGAATAGTGAATACTGTGAAGGAGAGGTAATACTGCAGACCTTCACAGCAATGATTATCATTAGATTATTTTGCCTATAATGCTTTATTTTATTTTTAAACAGATAGCAAATTATATTTAATTTAATCTGGTGAATCTTTATTGCCCTTTTGCCTGTGATTGAGGTGGCCCTGTAGACAACAACACATAATAATATTTACAAGTTCCTACTGACATGTTTCTGTTATGTAAAGATAAATGTTAGCTCAAAACACATTGACCTTAACTAGCAGGATGATTTATTTGTTCAATATGATGAGTTACTGGCCTAAAGAAGTTGTTTTGCCAATGTTCTTCTGTAGAGTTAATGAAAACAAATATAACCTGTGGTGTCTACTGTCACTAATGGTGAGGCTCTGCTTCAGCAGAATGATTTCTATACAGTGCTCTCTCCTCTCAGCTTGAAGTCTGGGATTCTCTATTAGCTTCTGGTATCACACATCAAATCTCATTTTATGACTCATTTGTCATTCTTATTCTTTGTACTGAATCAGATTACCTAGTACAAATGCTGCCGTCCATCTGTGAAGTCAGTCGCGCTCTTCATTGAATCCCCATGCTCTGGCAGACTTACACAAGTAATCCTGACTTTAAAGTAACAATACAATGCCAATAAAGTATTGTAGAAAGGTTTTTAGAAGAGAAAGAAATGCATTCCATTGGTGACAAATATAGGACTATAACAGATAATGTGCCTCTCTAGAGCAGTGTTGGCCAACCTTTTAGATGCAGTGCAGTATATGAGGCAACTGAAAACATATTAGACCTTTAAAACTTTAGTTAGATGCCTACAAAAATATGTTAACATTCACAATGTGTGAGTGCAGTACTTAGAATACATCAATTTTGTTTGATATGGGTGGTTTTGAGCGTAAAATGTTATGTACTGTGAGATAATACTTTTCTGCTCTTGAGGAAAAGACAAGCATAGTATTGGAAACTTTGAGCTCTGTATGCATTCACTTGGATGTCTATTGCCCACCAGTTTTCTAGTTGTACTACCAAGATATAGCATTCATTATTCTCACATATATATTCTTCCTGGTAGAAACACAACAAGTTTCATCAGTCCTTTCTGTTACCCCTACATCATCAATAATTGCATCACTGCCATTCTACACTTCTCTTACAACATCTTTACATTTCCTTTTGTCTCTACAATAATCCAATACCACATTGCTAACCCTACCTGCCCTCCAGGTTTTTCATTGACTGTAGCCAAATAGCAAAGCTTACTCTGCTTGTTACAACCCTACTACAACCCTAAAAGCCTAAAAGTGAAATAGGATTTATTCTACTCCTATAATCACACTATTTCTAAAAATACATGTTATAAAGATATATGATAAAAAAAATATTTGTTTTTTAACTCTGACTAGGAGCATAATTAGGTAGGAAAATATATTTAAGCAAGTTTGAAATAAAAATAAAAATAAAAACATTTTGATACCTATGCTGGTTGCTAGAGGAATCTATGATACTTTGGTGAATGTTGTACGATATGAGAGGGGTATTTACATTTTGTAGCACAGGGCTTCTAGTTATTTTTGCATGCTGCTTGCTTCTGAGCATATACAGGGGAATGGGAGAAAGTGTCAGATTATAAAAGTTTCATGCAACAAATCCCCTACACTTCTCGCTCCTCCTTCACTCCTTTCTCCAACTGTTCAGTACATTAACGAACACCCTCAGGCGTCAGGCTATCAGAAAGTGCCCAAGTCAGACAAGATGGAAACATTCTATATACAATCATAGAAATCTAAAATGAGTGCACATTCTGAACATGCCCAAAATGACTGCTTCGTCATTGTTATGCTCCTAAACATATTTATAAAAAAACTTCATTTAAAGGACCACTGTATAAGCAACAAAAGTAAAATTAGATTCATAGTGCTAAGTAACCATCATCAGTTAACTGTTTCTGTGCCCATTGCCCATTTATGGAGTTGTGAGATACAAAATAACACAAGTCAGCCCTCCTATCACTATATAGTGGTTCTTTAATCCATCAGATTTTAAAGAATACAAAAACATTCAATAATCTGACTCTTCTTCAACCACTGCACATCTGCATCCAACCACAGCCAGTGTATTGCATTGTTGCCAAGAGGATTGGTTTTGTCCCATCTTAGGCTCCAACGAAAACCACGCTGGCAGCTGAAAGGTCCCTTGATAGGGGACTGACAAGTTGCTGTAGATGGTTAATACTGACTGGGATCCCAGCTCTAAATGCTTATAAATGCCATCCTCATAAAAAGCCTATTCAGGAAGATTCAGCTCACATACTAGATATGTACAAAAGCCTCAAATCTGCTGCTAAAGAATGCAGATATCAGAATTTCAAATAACTCTTAACACTTCCGGAGAGACAGGGGGTAGAGACACAGGAGAGGGGGGAGAGACACAGGGGAGGGGGAGAGACACAGGGGAGGGATAGTGGGGGAGAGACATAGGGTAGGGAGTGGGGGCGAGACATAGTGGAGGGAGAACGGGGAACGAAACACAGGGTAGGGAGAGGGGAGAGAGACATGGGGGAGGGAGAGGGGGAGGAAAGAGACACAAGAGAGGGAAAGGGGGGAAGATATACATGGTAAGGGGATTGGTGGAACAAATAATGACTAGATGAAAAACTTAGTACCCATCTTACAAGCTCTTGGATTAGCACAGCACTCACTTCTTCAATGTCCATGACAGGACAGGGAGGGGAAGAGTGGCAATATTTTTCTAGACACCCTTTAACTTAAGAACAATCTCTGATGAGAGCATTGTTGCCCAAAGTACTACATGTCTTGGGTTCACAGATCTTGTTGCAAGCTTAGTTCTGGAACATACCAGGTGTCTTATCCTGGGAGACTTCAATGCTTGGGTTGTCACAATTTGGACAATATCTCATGTGACAATGGATGGCCTGGGCCTCAAGCAGGTAGTTCAAGATCCACTCATAAAAGCAGTCATACACTTGATCTTGTATTCCAGAATGGCTTGGAAATGTAATGCATAACAACATACTTTGTCATCTGGTCTGATCATTATTTAAACAGGTTTGCAATTGCAGGACTGCCATGTAAGTTTCTTCCTGTTTCCCCCACCGCGAGGACTGTCATCCCATAGACTAAGAGAGAGAAATCACTGTTATAATGAAGCTGTGGCTGCTACAATGGAAACTTGTCTGCATATGACCCCTCACTTTACACAAATGCTCCCCCTGATTTGATGATACAGTGAAGGAATTAAAAATAAAGGGACAGAGAGCCCGATAACCTGATGACAACTAGCTGACCATCTAAAAAAGTATCAAGCTACTATTACCAGCAAGAGATTAGACTTTTTGCCCTGAGAAATCATGGCGGCAAAAAAACCCCGAACTCAGTTAGTCGGCTCAATGGATAGACTATGCAAACCAACATCCTAGTTAACATTTTTCGAATCACAATGCACTGCAATTGTCCAGTATTTCACAGGCAAAGTGTCCTTTGCTCTAAATGATATTCCAAGATTGATGTTTTATGAAGGCCAAGAGCAAAGACAAGTGAACATGAACTCTCTGGACTCATGGTCTGAATTTGCTCAGTAAACATGGGACACATGGTGCAGATAATAAACCAGCTGCACTCCACCAGCTGTGTCTTGGATCCAGACCCAATTTGTCTTTTCAAGGATAATCCTGATCTGTTTGGTCCATTATTCACAAAAATAGTGAACTGTTCACTGTACAGCCGCATCTATCCTGCGAAAGCAATTGTCAGACAGCTTAGAAAAAAAGCATCATTAGATGCTGACGACATGGCAAACTACAAGACTGTTTCAAATCTTCCCTTTTTAGGAAACATTATTGCAAAAGTAGTTGCAGTGCAGCTTGAAATCAATCTGCAAAAGCATGACCTCTATGATCCACTGCAACCAGGGTTCAGAAAATATCACTGCACAGAGACAGCCCTGGTAGATGTATTTAATGATCTTCGGCTAGCATGAGGTAGATATAAATAGTTCAATCCCAATTATTGTTTATCTCTTGGCATCATTTGACACAGAGGACCATGTATTATTAATAGAGCACATTGGGTGCCATTGTCCTAAACTGATTTCAATCTTTTCTCACTGGCAGGTTGTAGAGTGTTTCTTCAGTTGCATACTCCTCTAAACCCATGAATGCGTCATGTTCCATATACCCTATTTTATCTCCAGTGATGTCTACATGCTACCGCTGGGAGAGATCATCAGAAGGCATGGTCTCAACTACTACTATTATGCCAATAATACACAGCAGAACATCCAACCTTTGTTCCTAATAGATGTCTAGAAGCACTCCAAGACTTGATGAGTTGCTACTGACTGAGGGTAAACCCAGAAAAGACCAGGCGAGTCACTGTCGGATGACAGCAGCTTCCTTGGACCAATCAGTACTTCTAGATTGTGGTCTGACACTAAGTGTTAGCTGTTATCAAATTCTTGTTTTTTTAATCTGAAGAACATAGCTAAGATAAAGCACTTGATACTCTCAAAAGTCATCTCTTTATCTAGGACTATCAAATAAAGAGCTACATCACTTACAGTTGGTACAGAAACCAACCTCGTTCCTGCTACATAACACCTGTGCTTTGTGCCCTTTGCTGGCTCCCTGTGAAAGGCTGCATATATTTTAAGCTTGTCCTGCTGACATACAAAGCTCATGCCTGAAGGAGCTTCTTACACCTTGCTTTACAACTTGTGTTCTGTGATATGCAGTTGAGAATCTACTAAACATAACCAGAATCTCTACACCGTCTTCAGGGTCTTGAGCTTTTATTTATGCAGCACCAATATTCTGGAATTCTCTACTACTCTAGGTAAGAGAGACCCTTAAATTCTGCATTTTCCAAAAGAAACCGAAGACCATGATCATCACCCAGGTCTTCCAGAAAGTTATAAATCGCTTTTTTTCTCTCTCGCCTAAGTGCTTTGAGTCCTTTCTTGGAGAAACGTGCTATATAAGTTATTATAATGCTATAAAATGTATTATTAATATTAGTAGTAGTAGTATTGTTATTATTATTATGATTAGTATTATAAATAAGACTTTTTCTAAAATAAAAGTTTTCATGCTCATTACTTTCACAGCTGGTAAACTTACAAAACTTAAATAAGCCTATTATGCTAGTCCATGCTTACAAGGACAATGTAAGCACGTTTCGTGTTAAACCTAAATTTTTTAGATATCCTTATCTAACATAAGAATACATGCACAAACAGCAGCAAATCAAAGCTTTAGCCAGACAATTTAATTTAAACAAAAACAATTTACCTCATAAAAGGCCACTTCTGTACCCATCCCCACCTATGTCACTGTCCAGAGCACTGCTGAAAGGAAGTGGAAGACTTCTCCGGAGATAACATTATTCAAGTCTTACCAAGACAGTCTAATTAATGTTAGCTCAGTTGAAACCTTTTAGTTGCTTTCAGTAGTGCTCAGGGCAATGTGATACTTGAGGAAGTGTACAGAAGTGGCCATTAATGAGGTAAACTATGTTTTTAAACTATATTCTTTGGCTAAAGTTTGCTTTGCTGCTGTTTGCACATGTTTATTTAATATTTATTAGTGATGAACTAAAAATTAGATTTAACATGAAAAGTATATGCACTGGTCCTTTAAATGTGTTTGACACTTCCACTGGAAGGCTGTTCGACTTATCTACTGCCCTTTTTGTACTTACTTACATTAACCCTCTATTTCCCACCCCACCTTTTTTACTTCAAATCATGACCACAAATTCTTTTTTCCCCTCTTTTTCTGGACATGATGCGTAAATGATGGTGAGGGTCACAATAAAGTGTAAATGTAGTAAATTTGCAAGCACCACTGTAACTCTAATTAGTAGCATTATATGCAGTATAATTAAATGCCAGCATCCTTACCCATTTGTTTATTTACTCATGTGCACCAATTATAATAAAGCTGGCCAAATAACCATGCAATCTTATATGTTGAAGGGGCTTAAATAGCACAACACAATTCACATGACATAAAAGCACAAATAAGGTAAAGCCTAAGTGCAGGGCTAATGTTAAAAGTGAAAGTTAAAGGTCCACTGTGGGCAAATATATATAAAATATACTATTCAGAAAAACTACATATGAAAGAGGGCATAATGTTTCTCGAGTGGAAAAAAGATAATAAACTCTAAATACATTACTTTTTGTATGGAATTTTGCTGGTGTTTTCTTCAGTTTTACTTCCTGAAGTAGAAGGAGATTTTAAATACGTAGGACATTTCTATCTGCACAACAAGAATGTGGCATCTACAAATGCCAGTGCATTAATCAGCTCATTAGTGTATGAGGACACACCCTTCAGAGAAAGTAACAAACAAGGTCAGACTCCAAAAGAAAATGGATCTCAGCAGTAAAGAATAATTTGGTATAAAAAAAAAATGTAGAGGTTGATTTTATATTTGTTTTCTCTCTTCAAACATGGTCCATTATAAAGTTTAGTTATTCCAAAAATCATAATAAAATTGAATACAGTGGTCCTTTAAGATAAGCAAAGGGTTATTAGAGCTTAAAATAAATAAGGAAATACATGTATTATGGAATTGAAGGACCAGGAACTGGTCAAATGTTTTGATAACATTCATAAATAGGCCCCTTTTCCCATTGAAATGTATATATGAGTGTGTGGTGTAATTTGTGAAAGCATTTTGCTTGGTCAATCCTGAGTTGTGTCAGTCCTGAACAACAAGCCCATGTAATCTGCCACTTTTATCTATCTAAAGCAATTAATATATGTGCATATCACATACATTAAACTTTAAAGCCGACACTTGGGATGGAGTTTGACCAGAACAGTCAGACTTTATTTAAATCTTGAGCAGAACAAAAGGCCATGCCCAAAGATAGTGGGGTTATTAAAATCAAACTTAAAGGCATATTCAAGTTTCTTGGATTCATACATTTCTGCAATCCTTAGGCAAAAAACAGCTTATGTGTATGCAGCACACCTCTTAAAACATTTTATTTTGATTATTATCTAAAAATCCCTCTAATGATTATGTTGACACCTTCAGGCATCTGATCCCACCCAATCAGCAAGCAGCATCAGGGGAGCAATATTAACCCACTATTTACCTGATGTTGCTTGCTCAGCCAATCTCCTTGCAGCTTCCTGTCTGTATGTCAGCAGCAATACATAGCACATATCAGTGACACACTACATATCCCAGGCTGCTTTGCAGCACAAACATGAACCCCAGAGTTTAAATCAAATGTTTCAGCTAATCTGATTGATCAAAACAAAATCATTTTTTAATTTGATGCTAATTTAGCCTAGGATTTGGAATGTGTTAACCCTGATTTGCAACTGCCAAAAATTACAAGAGATTTTTCTGACTTCAATATAAGTGTTTAAATATTTATTTTGGGATTTTTTCATGCAAAAAACGTTTGCATACACTACTAAGTCTCCTCTATCAGATGCATTCATAATCCAGCTCACTTAGATATGCCTTTAAAAAGTGCTTTCCCTAAAGCACCTTACAAGAATAAAACTTACTATATAAAGAGTATAGGTGTATAAGAGGGTGATATATGTGTTGGGAATATTTACACTGAAGGTTATAATTTTCTTTAAACAGATGTACATTTAGTGAAATTTGGAAGGTTTTGAGGCGGAAGCATAGCCTAGTAGAGTGATGCAAGGAGTTCCAAAAAATAGGGGCAGCACAAACAAAAGTCCTGAAGGCAGGAGTGAGAGGACAAGAGAGGAGAACAGAAGAAGGAGGAGTATTTTGAGAATAAATCAGAGATATAAGGGTGTGCACTGTTGTTGAGGACTTTAAATGTTAGGTCATTATTTTAAAAAAATGTGCCTGGAGGCTATGGGAATCCAGTTGAGTGACTGACAGAGAGTAGCTGCAGACACTGAGCGTTGAGTATGGTAGATGAGTATGGTAGAGGCGTTCATTATGGATAGGAGTGCAGACAGACAGTGATTATAAGGCAAGCAAGGAGCGAGTTGCAAAAGTCAAGGCGAGATATGATGAGAGAATGGATTAGAAATTTAGTTGTGTCTTGTGTAAGGTAGTGACGTATTTTGGAGATTTTTTTAGGTGAAATGACAAGATTTTATGATTCATTGCATTTGAGGAATAAAAGAGAGGGCAGGGTCCAGTAGAACCCCAAGTCAATGTGCCTGGGGCGTGGGAGTCTTGATGGCATTGTCAACAATGAGAGATATCTGAGGAGTTGAGTATATGGTAGAGACTGGAAGATTAGGAGATCAGTCTTTAACATGTTGAATTTGAGTTGATGGGCAGACATCCAGGAGGATTTGCTTGCGAGGCAGTGGGCAAATTGTGCTAGAAGAGGGGGTTAGGTTTGATACTGAAAGGTAGATTTGAGTGTCAACTGCATATAAATGATTCTGAAATTCAAAATATTTTATTAGAATACCAAGGTTGGATGTATAGTTGGAGAAAAAAGATGAGGCCTAGAACTGAACTTTTGGATATACCAACAGTCAGAGGGTGAGGCCAGAGAAGGAGACACTAAATGTTTGATCTTCTAGGTATGATGTGAACCATGAGAGAGCAGTGTCACAGATGACAAGAGAGTGAAGATTGTGATTAAGAAGAGGGTGGTCAACTGTGGCAAAGGCAGCAGAGAGATCAGATCCAGAAGAATTAGAATAGAGAAGTGACCATTTGACTTGGAGGCGAGCAACAAACCAAAAACAATCTGACTTTACCCTTCCCCAATCTCCCATCCACTATGGACTCATTTGACATTGTAACTGCGGATTAAATATCTACTCTAATAATAACTTCTCACAATGAGTCCACATGATCCTATTCCATCACAGTTAATCCCTCCACTCTTTACCACACTTGTGCCAGCTCTCACACATCTATTCAACTTTTCCCTAAACAGTGGTGAGTTTCCACCATCCTTAAAAAATGCAATAATTTCACTCATTCTTAAGAAACTGTGCTCCTGCATCTAACTATCACTCATCTTTCCACTTTCTCTGACTTTAGAGCTGCTCTAGCGGCTGGTTCACAATCACATTACCCAATTTATTTCCTTCAACTCTCTTCCTGACCCATCAAATCTGGCTTCTGGCCCCATAACTTTGCAGAAGCAGCTCAAATGTTATTAATGATTTGCTCACAGTCAAGTGAAAGGGCCACTTCTCTATTCTAATTCTCCTGGATCTCCCTACTTTCTTTAATACAGTTGACCACCCTGTTCTAATTGAAATTCTTCTCTCTCTTGGCATCCATGACACAGCTCTCTCATGGTTCGCACCATACCTAGAAGATAAAATATTTAGTGTCTCATTCTATGCCTCACCCTCTGACTGTTGGCGTACCCCAAGGTTCAGTCGTAGCCCCCTTTTTTTCTCTATCTATTCATCCTCCCTTCATACCTTAAAAAAATATTTTATTTCAGTATCATCTATATGCAGATGACACTCAAATCTACCTTTCAGCACCAGATCAGATCTGTCTCTTATAGCACGAGTTGGCAGTTGCCAGCTGCCTCTCAAGCATATCCTCAAACTCAACATGTTAACGAGCTCCTAAACTTCCCACCCTTCACTACAGCTTCCACTAATCGAATATCTCTCATGGTTAAAAATGCCATCATCACTCCCACCTCTCAGGCATGTTGTCTTGGGGTTCTGCTGGATCCTGCTCTCTCTTTTATTCCTCACATACAATCAATCACAAAATCGATAGTGTCATTTTCATCTAAAACACAGCTCCAAAATATGTCACTATATTACACAAGGCACAACTAAAATTATAATCCATTCTCTCATCATATCTCTCCTAGATTACTGCAATTTGCTACATGCTGTCCTCCCCATCATCTGTCTCCACTTCAATCCATAATGAACACCTCTGCTAGACTAATCTACCATACTCAATGCTCAGTGTCTGCAGCTCCTCTCTGTCCATCTCTCCACTGGCTTCCCATGGCCTCCAGAATAAAAATAAAATAAAAAATCATGACTCTAATGTAAAAGAGTACATTCCTTATAGCAGTGCTATATTCTCAAAATAATCCCTCAACAGCCTTCTTCCACATGGCTAATGATCTTCTTCTTTCCTCCTCTCTTATCACCTCCTCCCACTCCTGCCTTTACGACCTTTCTCGTGCTGCACCTACTCTTTGCCTCGCGCTACTAAACTATCTTCCTGCATCAAAACCTTCAAACACTGACTAAAAAAACATATATTTAAAGAAAGCTTATCACCTTCATCCTTAATGTGCCATCTTGCATCTATCACTCTTCTGCATCACACCCAAACCCTCCAGATTGCAAGTTTTTAATTTTGTAAAATGCTTTGGAAACAAGCACTATGTTCCTTTGATTTTAAGCTAAAAAACAGGGCCCTCCATTCTTTTGCAATGTGTTAATATTGTTTTTGCCATGTACTTAACCCTTGTATAGCGCTACAGAATATAATTCAGCTTTACAAATAAAGGATAATAATAATATGGCTGAATTATATTTGCTAATATCCACCTAATTTCTATTATAATAAAAGTTGACTGTCTTAGATTATAAAACAAATCAGAATTCAGGTGTGTGGCAAATATTACTCAGCTATATGCAATTATGAATGATTTATATTATAATACATGGTGAAAATACAGTTCTATTATATGATGGAAAAGCTGTATAACTGGTTTGTAGAGAGTTCGGAGAAGGGAGAATGCTTCATAAATAATGTGCTGAGGATCAACGCAGAGGAGAGTAGAGCAGCTAGTGTTTTCCATGCAACACAAGCCCAACACACCAACATTTTGAAGGCATGTGATCCCCAATAAACGTTTCTCATTAACGAGGTAAAGTCATATCGTCTTCTGCTTCATTCTATATAGCTTAATCACAGTGAATGAGGTTATTCGCTTTCCAATCTCACACTGATGAGCATGTATGTATTTAGGTTTTATGCTGCCCTGGGCAGTAAGATTTGTGCCCCCACATCCCTCTCCCCACTTTCAGCTCCTCCTTTCCCCTTCCCTTTCTATATATTAAATCATATGTTTATGTACATTTATGATACGTCAAAAAGTATCAAGTACACAGAGAAAATATTGCTGTATATAGATATTTCTGAGCATTTACAAACATATTTTAATGTAATGCATTGCATTTTGAGCCTGCTGCCCCGGAAAATGTGCTGCCCTAGGGCTGAGCCTTGTATGCCTATGCAGAAGCACAACTCTGTTGATGAGCCCCCTTTAAGGGCTAGACAGAAGTCTGTGGGTTTTGGCACTGTATCCTAATCCAATGATATGTCTGAGAGCACCGCACATAGTGCTAAATGGATGCCATGATTGGTGGGCTAGTGGTAAAAAGATGTTGCGTGTCACTACCCAGAATTCTTTATTCATAGTGGGAATGCCATTCTCTAAGAAAACCTGGCATGTTTGAGACACATTAGTGTACTCAGTATAATTTTTTCTTTG
The DNA here is from genome assembly GCA_027410445.1 of Discoglossus pictus. NCBI lineage: Eukaryota > Metazoa > Chordata > Amphibia > Anura > Alytidae > Discoglossus > Discoglossus pictus. The sequence goes on along the minus strand of CM050163.1, from coordinate 202,732,847 downwards.
CTTACTTGAAAAATGTTCTTTATAGAAGCTCTTGGGGAAGCTCTACTACAATGAATATAGCCCAATGGCTCTGAGTATCATGGTGCATATTCAAAAGGCCTGTCTATAGGCTAAACAGTACAATGCACATACAAACAGTAAAAGGGCCAGTGGGTTGTCATTGACTGTAAAGGGCCAAGAAACCACAGGTGTAAGTGTTTTGTGGTCTACCCAGAAGTTTCATAGGAACTTCACATCCCGTAGCAAGCCATCACGATGGGGGTGTTTTAAGGGAAAGTTTTGGTTGTAACATATATAAAAACTAGCCTTGATAACCATTATGGTATTTATTAAGCATTTTCCTTCTCTATATCTGCTGCATCATCTGCTGTTCCTCTGATAAAAACATATTTTATGAAGAACCACTGTGATCAATCTTTTCATATTTTTTTTTTTTTAAATTTAACAGAAACATGGGAAAAATGCTTTTAGAAAAAAAAAACACATCCTTTATATATTGCACATTATACTGAGTTGTTCCATTCTGCTTGTTAAGGCTCCCTTTAATCCTGCTAAGAGCAATGGCAGATGCACCTTTCACATTCCCATTGTGCATACAGACACTTCTTGTGTATTTAAAGTATCCTCTCAGTTCAGGAAGTCAATCTACTGAAGCCAAACTGTTAGATTTACAGCAGTGTAATTGCATGTAAAAGGTAATCCATTAGAGGCTGTATTATTGTTCTTATTTTCCTAAATATATAGTATTGAATAGTACATTTTAAAAATATGAATAACTGTAAATGAGCCACAAGCATAATAAACATTTAATTAATGTGTTTATTACAGTATTATAGTCTTCCATTTTCCCCACACATTAATTTAAAAAATAAATATTTTTAAAGCATGGTTCCTATTAAAATAGAAATCAGCCAGTGGATGAGCAATGCATCATATATACAGTAAAACATATTTTCAGATCTTTTTTATTGCATTTCATTGCACATTTACAGTTCTACTGTATCAAAGAATACAGTTGTCACATGCAAAATTGCAATCAAAATAAAATAGTGAATAGAGAGCCAGTGAGTTATAACCAGGCTGCTTTGAAATCTGATACTGATACATAATTCCATATGCTACTAATAAAGAGATATTAAACGAGGCAATGTCATAATGAATTATACTAGTCTCAAAATAATAATAATAATAATAACAATAATAATTAATATAAATATTTATTCTTCAAAAATGGCATCATATGTATGAGAAAAGAGAAGAATGAATTTGAATTTAAGTTGCCACATTAAAAAAAGTCCAAAATATACCAAAACAATCAATAAACATCATCCGTCTGCTATAATGACAACAGAGAAATTGATTCGATTTACCAGCTGACAGTTTATTGATTACTTTGTACCTACCCATATAAAGAACGCCCTCTTTTGTCTTCCCTGCTGCTTCGGCCACACCCTGCTTGGTTTTTTCAGCAGCTGCCACGACTCCCTCCTTAGCTTTGGAAAGCCCTTTCATGAACACATCCATGGCTATTAAATGTAGTCTAGCAGTGCTGAAAAATATACATTACACGTTAATTTGGTTTAAAATACAAATTTCAGTTAAATATTTTGCAGGTTATTTCAGAAGAATATACCGTACACGCTGCCAATCTCTTGAATGCCTATTAAACACACAAACTAATAATGAATCAACCTCCAACTCTTTATTTTTAGATTTTGTATCAGTCTGCTTGCCTAGAGATGTATAAGTAAAGCAACCTGTGCTCCAAGGTTGCTCTTGCTTTTCAAAATCCCACCTCCCCGAGGTTTTTAATGGTATTAATCCCTGCTCATGAATACCTATAAGGATATGTGTGTGAGTGTAGAATGGCAGCATTTTACTACTGAAATGGTGTATTGCCCCTTTTTAAATGTTCATACTGTTAAATATAATCATTTGAGCTTTGTGCTTTAAATTAAGATAAAAAAGGTAGGAAGTTAGGTACTCTTTACATTTATATATATATATGTGTGTGTGTATATATATGTGTGTGGGGGTACTATTTGTGTAAATAGAAAGATAGATAGATAGATAGATAGGCAATTGGCATCCTTTTGACATTATTGAAATATCATTCAGAGTCAGAGTGTTATGTTCCATTGATTGTCCTGGATATTCACAAAGTGATCTCCTTTTGATACACCCAATTTGGGTTAAATATTACTTGTGTTATAATTGTCACACCATAGGAATAAAACTGTATACTTTTATACACACACACACACATATACACATATTTTTGCATTTATTTGCATGCATGTGTGTATATTTGTGTTTTTATATATATATATATATATATATATATATATATATATATATAGATATACTGTATATATATATATATATATATATATATATATATATATATATATGTATATATATATATATACACAGTTGTCCTGTTTCAAGAGATAATAAATAATTAAGTATGATATATATTATGTATCCTAAATATATATATTATCTTTCCTTTATACCATTTATGTACAGGTGTAAAGTGGTAGAACTGGTCACTCTTGTATGATCGACTTTTAGATTGTGTGTGTAATAGTGTATTTTTATGTCTTATCCCGAACATCAAACAATAATCTATAATATATTAAGCTACCCTATAATTCTTCTTACATATAAGGTACCGTATATATATATATATAAAAATATATATATACTTACATAAACCTTTGGTTCCTGTGGATAGTCCAAGAGGGATGATATCAGCTCTTGAGTAAAGATGTTGAAAAAAAATCAAGTTCCTTCTTCAGTACATGTCTGTTAAATAAACCACCTGAGACATATACAACAACCTGATGAAATCAAACCACTGAAATCTGGTGCTAACTATGATATATCTAAAAAAATATGAAAAAATATGAAGGGGAATAAAACAGTGAGATAAAGACTTTTAGCCTGTAAGAGCAATCTGTTCCGTTTGACTATTTCTCTTTTCTTCCCCAACACCCACTACATCTCCCTCCTCCCCCCTCTTTATTTTTCCACATGCCTGATTTGTCAGTGTGAAACTGAATAATCGTAGCCAGCCTTCCTGAGATGGACCACTTGTAAACTGGCTGCTTCTCTGGCAAACAACGAGAACCATTATCAGCAGTGATCTTTAAGATTAAGAACTGTAGGTTACATCAGAAAAGGATTCTTCGGATCATATTAATTAGTAGAACAGACGCTGGAAAGTAGTAATCACATCTGTCCACCACCGTAGAAAACAAAAGTGCATGTCTCAACTCAAAAGCAACTACCCTTCACAGCAGCTATTATATACACACTGTATTGAATTATTCATTGACAAATAACAACAATTATGCAAGAAATGTCTCTTATAAGAAGCACGTAGGCACGTATGTACGTTAGCGTGGAGATTTCAAGAGATTTGTCCAATTTTATAAATGTTCACTAATGATAGAAAACATTTAAGACCCAGAGCGCTGTATTATGAATCATTAAACGGATGGCATTGCAATATTTATTGCTCGCATGCAATTACTTTGTGACATCCTTCGGAAATACCCATGATCGTCAGCTTTAATTATGTCCCCAACAAAGCTATTTCATGCTTCACGTAGCCAATATTTAACAGCAATCTCTGCTTCCTGACTGCCACCAAGAGACCTTCTGGTAGCTCTTTGTAAGAAAGTTTCATTAGATTGTTGGTTTCTGTGATGAGACCTCAGAAATTAAAATATTAGGCTAGAATATATTGTTTAATATAGTCTCTAATATAATTTAAAAGATAATAATTATTAAAGGACTAAATAAATAAAGGATTACAGATTTTCAAAGCTGTTATAGACATCTAATTCACATAAAAATCCCAATGGTACTTGATCTTTTTTGGAGTAAAGGTTCTGGACAGCAACAAAACCTCAATTCACTTAAACACTTTCTATACCTGATCCAGATTTGAAGGGGTACTAATAAAGTAACATAGCCTCTGCACCCCTAGTTAAAGCATCACTATAAACACTCCCATAAGAGAGAGAGAGAGTAACGTGTGCAACAGAATAGTACTTTATTGTGTCTTGTGCGTGTAGTTGAACTTGTGTTTTGTAGTTTTCTTATAAAAGGTATAAGAAAGTTTGTGGGATATCATGTTTTAAATTTTGCCTCATTGGGCGTCTCATATAAAATAATTTTATTGGGGAAATTCTGTATATTTGTATTTCAAAGTACATTTGAAATTTTTTGTGTGAGCGACACCCCCAAGGCACCTATGTAGGCAGAGCATCCTAGCCAATGAGCTGCGCGGAATTGTGTCCTAGTGAATCAGCTGTCAGTATCACAGCTGCCTCCCAAGCAGCTTTGTCCCAGCCAGTAAGCAGGAAACAGATACATTGTTATACCTGCCTCTGATTGGCCACCACCAATTAGGAATGTTATGCTAATTTAGCTTGAATTGTCATGGGCATTCCTTCTCAAAATCAACTGCTTGAAAATGTAAGAAATTTTGCAAACTTTAGGTTAAGTTTATTAATGTGTATTTAGGGAATTTTTCATACAAAAATGTTTTCATACACTACCAATTCTCCTCTATCAGATGCATTTATAATCCATGAAACTTCCATATACTTTTACGTAAATATTATAAAACTCTCCTTACTCTCTTCCAGTTGCTCTCACTCCCTATCTTAAGATTTATAGCATAAAATAGAGTAGCGACTAGAGATGTCGCGGACAGTTCGCCCGCGGACTATTCGCGGCGATTTTGGCTCTTTCGCGCTCGCATCGGACGGCGGACACATGCGCTTTTCGGTCCGCCCCCTATTCTTTATCATTGAGGAAACTTTGACCCTGCACCTCACAGTCAGCAGACACATTTCAGCCAATCAGCAGCATACACTCCCTTCCAGAGCCTTCCATCTGAAGGACAGCATACATTTTAGAATAATTCTGAAGCTGCATTCGTTGTGAGAGGACAGATAGTGTAGCTGCTGGAGATTTAATAGGGAAATAGATAGCCATGCTGTGTATTTAGCTTCCACTACAGACCTGAAGGACTCATCTGATATCTGCTGCAAGGACAGCAACCCAAAAAGCCCTTTTTAGGGCTAGAACATCAGTTATTTTATTTTATTATTTTTTTCTGTGTAATCTAATTATGCCTGCCTGCCAGAGTGTGTGTGTGACAGGCTAACACATAACAGCTTATATTGTGCTTATTTTCACTACTCATACCTGGTGGTGTACCATACATTGAAAACAACCATTTTTTTCCTATAATCTAACTTCATTTGCCTGCCTGTGTCAGGCTCACAGCTTATATTGTGCTCAGTGAAATAAAACAACACTTTTTTGACTGTAATAGATTGAATAGCAATTGCCTGCCTACAGGCGTGTGTGTGAAGCCTATTGCATCTACTCTGCCAACTTTTGCCAGTGCACAGTGATACGTCATATCTGGTGCAACCGTAGTGTACAGTGACATAAAACAACACTTTTTTGACTATAATCGATTGAATTTCAGTTGCCTGCCTACATGCGTGTGTGTGAGGCCTACAGCGCCTACTCTGCCAACTTTTGCCAGTGCACAGTGACACTCATATCTGGTGGCACCTTAGATTGCACGCGCAGTCGCCCAAATTTGAAGTGGGAGGTCCAACCAAGCATCTTTTTCCATCTCCCTGTTCCAAAAACCAATGCCATATACACACGTCCCCTAATAGTGGACGTAACAGGGATTAAACCGATAGGAATAGTACTACTTAACAGTACACACCTTATAATAACGCAGACAGAGGCAACGCAGAGAGAGGAGTCTGAAGAAGAGGAGTCAGAAGAGGAAGGTGGCTTTGAGGAGGTGGAAGACCAAACACAGCAGGCGTCCCAGGGGGCTTGTTGTCACCTTTCGGGGACCCTTGGTGGCTGGGTGGAGGAAGAGACCTTCAATGACATCAGTGAGGACAAGGAACGGGACATGGCTAGCTTGGTATCCAACCTTGTGCAAATGGGGAGTTTGCGGTTTTGCAAAGGGACTGTTTGCGGTTGTTTGCGGTTCATTAAATGGGGAGATTGGTCTGTTACTGTGAAGTGGGTGTAACCCTTAACACTACCTGATCGATACAACATCATACCTGATGTTTTAAAGCATGTTATTCCAAACAATTTAGGAATGTTAGGTGATTTATGCCCTTTATGGCTTAAAACCAGACTCTGCATCAACTATGTAATTTTCCATGGGAGTTTTGCCATGGATCCCCCTCCGGCATGCCACAGTCCAGGTGTTAGTCCCCTTGAAACAACTTTCCCATCACTATTGTGGCCAGAAAGAGTCCCTGTGGGTTTTGAAATTTGCCTGCCCATTGAAGTCTATGGCGGTTCGCCCGTTCACGAACATTTGATGAAATTTGCGTCTGCGGTTCGCGAACCGAAAATGTGATGTTCGCGACATCACTTGCAGTGACCCCACTAGCTACAACCTTCTCAGATTAGCTTTGTGTGTGTACCCTTATCACAATCACATATTAATGATTTAATGATGATATGCATTTTTTTCAGCCTTCTTAAAATACCATTGCTATAAAACATGTTTAAAATAATTTAGCAAAAATCTGCTTGGTTGTGACACAGTAGGACAGCCCACTAGTTTATTTTCGTTCTTGTAGTATTTTTCCACACAGTTGTTTTAGTCACAGCTGTGCAACATAAGATCTAGCAGCTGTTTCTAATTGGACAGCAAGCTTATGTACTTGAAAACCTATGTGGGAGTAGCAACATGGATGAGTTGTTGCTGATAAACGTATTGTTGTATGTTTCTCTTTTGTTAAAACGAATAAAAAAAATGCATTTTCCCCACAAAATTAAATCTGCATAGTAATGATACCTTCTTATTATAAGATACGGCTTCAAAATTCCCAAAGGTTATTCATCTGTTCTGAAATAGTCTAAAGGTCTGTCCTTCATCTATGAAGAATATTATCAACTGATCCGCTGAGATATGTCACTTGCTACAACCGATCTGCTTTTCTCTAAGAATAGTATGACAATCAGCAGTCTTTTATTGCATCACTGCTCCCTATCAATTACAGTGCATGGGCATGTGTGTTATAATCTTCATCCTGGTAGAACATACTGATAGACTAAATGGGGTGTGAGTTCCAAGCCAGAGAGTTTTACACATGTGCATTCATCATTCTGTCACACATAAACCAGATATTGATTAGTTATTTTCTGGCATAAATACCCTTTTTACACTTCCATTCAGTAATTTAAACAAGCATTTCTTTATAGACAAAGTCATGACACAAGATAAGATAATTTCTAGTTTGGGAAAAATATGAATAAAGTATGTAGCAAATCGAACAACATTAGTGGTTAGTTAACTTGTAGACTTGCAGCCTTATTAAGTTGAGATTCGGCAAATTTAAAAGTGCACTATTTAAGCACATAGCATATTTTTTTACAGAAGTTTTTAGTTAGTGAAGACCTTGCTTTTGGATAGAAGTTCACTAACTAAAAACTTCTGTAAAAAAAATATGCTCTGTGCTTATATAGAGCCATTTTAAATTTGTTGAATCACAATTTAATAAGGCTGTTGGGGTGTGCATATCTTTCTGGTAGTTGCTCTGCTGTTTAGTTCTAACAGTAATTAAAAAATGCAGTCATTCAACAGAACTGCCTAGACATGTGGTGTGAAAGCAATGTTACTCCCAGTTGTCCACTTCTGCTAACAAAAAAAATCTAAATGTCCGATACCATAACATCAATATTTAACACATCAGTTAAAAATTAAAGACTCTATTTATTTTAAACATTTTGCACATTATCAACTCAGCTTTTTCACAAGAGCATACTATAATTTGGACAAGTCATTGGTCCTTTATGTGTATGATATTTGCTTTTTCACATTAAATATGGTTTTATTCCATAATTTCATTACAATATATTTATAGACCATTTGAAATTCAGTTTAGCTTTATTATGGTACAGACTCAGTAACTTTTTCTAGAGCTTTTCTAGCTTTTTTAAATATGTATTTTGGAATACAGATTTTTTTTTTATATGTTGAAAAACATATTGAGCCAGATTCGCTTTGAATGACTTCAGAAAAGTTGAGGCAGATCACAGCAGCAACCATCACACAGTTCCCTACGATTCTTTACTTTAGCAAGGTCCACTTTCTGTATTCACAACTACTTGAAAATGGAAAATGTGCATGCTTGATATATGGCAGGGAAGAGTAATTGTGCAGGTGTATTTAACTGATACAGAGTACTATATGTGTCTTGTATTGTAGCATAAATACATACCACTAAACTAAATTCTCTATTTGATCCCATGAATTGAATTTTAGCATAGCAATCAAGGGTTCGATATTTTTATCTTCAGTCTTCTATCATATTACACATCACAGGCTAAATTAGATAATATACATTTGTTGGTGATCTGTATTATAGAACAACATGAATATTCAGGTATTTTGTTAGTTGTTATTATTATTATTGTGGGGATAGACACTTCACCATCATCAAAGCTGTGTATGGAGTTTACTGGCAAATTGGAAAATGACAGGTGCTTACTGTATGCCGTAAATGGGAAAGTTTTACATGTCACACACCTCCAGAGAAGGCTCTTGATGGATAGAGTAATGGTGAGCGTAGTTTTTTTAATAATAAACATCATTATTAGTGACTGGATTTGGACAACAGGAGGCGGGGGGCAGAGAACGATTCCCAGGTCATTTGATAACTGGCTGCATGCCTACTCCATCCTGGCATGCGTTAGTGGAGAAACATTTCCCAGTCAGTGCTATGCAGTGTTCGTTTACCTAGATGAGATTAGGAGTGCGTATCAGATGTACTGAGGCATTGTATGGCTCCGGTACGACGAGAACTTCTGCCAGTGCTTGGCCTCCCGACCAGGCATGGAATAACAAGGCAGTGGCCCACTGGCTGAATGAAATGACCCCCATGAGAGGGGCATTGCCCTTTCGAGGAGGGGTGGTCAGTGGTTTCAGACATGCCTGCTCCAGCTGCGAAGGGTATCATTCTGCGCTTAGATGCGGTAAGAGGAAGGATGGTGTAAAAGCCATCGACGGCGCTGCAAAAGTGAAGAACGCCGGTGGTTCTGGATGCAATGCTGCCGTGGCTTGCACGCTACGGTAAGCTGCGAAGGAAGGCGGAAGCAGCAAGGCCACTGAGGGAGGGATTTCATCATTCCATCAGAAATAGACCACAACATTGAATCTAAAATCAATAGCCGAGTACCCTGGGGTAGCGGAAGAGAAGATACAAAAGTAAGGAAGTTTGGGTAGGATGGTTGGTCCCTATCGGGAAACCTTCATTCCCTACCTGAGTATCTCTCCCCTGGGGGTTGTACCAAAGAAGGAGGAAGGAAAGCTCAGGCTCATCCATCACCTGTCCTACCTGAAGGGTAACTCAGTCAATGATGGGATCGACAAGCACACGTCCTCTGTGTCCTACCTATCATTTGACTCTGCGGCCAAAATAGTGAAACAGCTTATGGCAAAAGTGGACATTGAGTCCGCTTTTTTGGCTCCTTCCAGTACACCCAAACAGCCACCATGGGTTGGTGGGTAGTATTACATGAACCTTTGCCTACAGATGGGATGTTTGATCTTGTGCACATATTTCAAATGCTTTAGCACCTTTCTCCAATGTGTAACGGTGCAGGAACGTGGATCTGAAAGCATGGTACATTACCTGGATGACTTCTTTTTTATCGGTCCTAGGAACCAGAAAAACATATCCTGGCAACATTTTCCAGGGTAGCGCGGTCCTTTGGATACCATTGGCTGACAACAAGACGGAGGGCCCCCACCACCGTCTTCATCTTCCTGGAATCACCATCGACTCAGAGATGATGGAATGTAGTCTGCCATTTAAAAAGGTTGCGGTAATCAAGGCTGAGTTGCCAGAATTAACGACAGAATAACGCTGAAGAGGTTGTAATCGCTACTGGGAAAATTTAATTTTGTCTGTACGATCATCCCCATGGGAAGAATATTCTGTCAATGGCTGTTGTTGGCTATAGTTGGCATACGACAGGCTCATCACTTTGTCAGCACAAAGGCATCCATGAAGGAGGATACCAGGGTGTGGCTGGAGTTCTTGTGCACATTTAATGGACGCACGATCATACACTAGCTTCAGTTAACCAATAAGAACCTGGAATTTTTCACGGACGCATAGGGAGCGCACGGTTTCGTCGCTTTCTTCAGCGATAGGTGGAGGAGTGGCCCACGGCCTGGTCAGAAGCAGGCCTGACGACGAACTTAGTGTTTCTCGAGCTGTTCCTAATAGTCATTTCAGTAATGACATGGGGTCAGGAGATCAAGAATAAGCAAGTGTGTTCTTCATGGACAACATAACATTGGTATATGCCATTAACAACATCACGTCCTCATCTGTGCCGATCATTAGGCTATTACAGCATTTAGTACTACAATGTCTGCACCTAAATGTTCGGGGCACGCCATGTCCCCGGTTTAAAAAACTGTATCGCTGATGCATTATCTCGCTTTCAGTGGGATCGGTTTAGACAGCTGGCCCCAGTAGCGAGGACGGAAGGGGAGCAGTTCTCACTGAATCTTTGGGAACTAAGAGCAGAGTGGTAGTAGCTTTGATACGGAGATCTTTGGCTCCTGCGACTTGGACAGCGTACAGGAAGGTATGGTACAAGTGGTCAGACATAGTGCCCATGGCAGGAGGTGCAGAGTCGGAGGAACAAAGGTTTGGAATCCTGTTGTGGTACATCTTGAGGTGTAAGGATGAAGGAATGTCGGTCATGTTGTTGGGAAGGCAGGTAACGGCCCTAGCTTTTATGATCACGCTAGCTGGGCAAAAGGACCTGACCAGGGTGTTCTTGGTAAGAATGATGCTACACAGGTTAGTACGGAAAAGCGGTACAAAGGACAAGAGGCGTTCTATCACGTTTTTGTTGTTGCTTCGTCTGTCAGTGGTGGTGAAAAAAGTTTGTTACATGGAATACAAAGCCCTGTTGTTCCGTACAGCATTTTCCCTGGCGTTTCAGATAGGCGAGTTGGTTGCCACCGACAGGCTAAGGAAGGTAGAGGATGTACACCTACAGGGAGATAGAATGAGGCTGACATTTTATTCATGCCTGATAGGGTCGGAGCTTTTAATGTTACAGTTTAAGGAAAGGGTACAGGGGGCCTTGACCCCTGGCTGGATGGAGCATCATCGTTAAGCAGTCATCCGGTGACGGCATGGAGGGTGAAGGAGTTGCCCGGCCCAGTGGTGGAAAAAGGGGCGTCTCTAACCTAGGAGGGTGTGCTGATTGCAAAAAATTGTGCCCCTAAGTGTATGATTAGGGTATAGGGTTCCCACCATGGGCCGGGCTCCCACTCCCAAAGGTTTTAAGTTATTATATGTTTTTAAGTTATTATATGATTATCAATAAAGGGATGTGGCCAGTTGTATCTCCAAAAATAGGTGTCAATTGTGTTATTTATTCCCTAGTGGGACAGGGTCTTTGATTTTGGGAGGCACTAATAGACGGTGCCACGTCATATAACGCAACCCATACCTACATTGATGGCTATGTTTTATCATGTATCTTATAGTAAGATTTTTTAATTGTTTTTAAATTTCCCACAAGAATATCAATATGATAGAAGCTGCAACATAACTTTTATTATCTGCAACACATGAAAGTTATGTCACGGCTTCTGTTATAATAATATTCTTGCAATTGATGGCTCATATAAACAGAAGGTTGTTATCGTGATTTACAGTGAATATTGTCATGTAACATCACATATCTAGTGATGTCGCGAACATCAAATTTTCGGTTCGGGAACAGCGGACGCGAACTTCCATCAAATGTTCACGAACGGGCGAACCGGGCAAACCGCCATAGACTTCAATGGGCAGGCGAATTTCAAAACCCACAGGGACTCTTTCTGGCCACAATAGTGATGGGAAAGTTGTTTCAAGGGGACTAACACCTGGACTGTGGCATGCCGGAGGGGGATCCATGGCAAAACTCCCCCGGAAAATTACATAGTTGATGCAGAGTCTGGTTTTAAGCCATAAAGGGCATGAATCACCTAACATTCCTAAATTGTTTGCAATAACATGCTTTAAAACATCAGGTATGATGTTGTATCGATCAGGTAGTGTAAGGGTTACACCCGCTTCACAGTAACAGACCAATCTCCCCGTTTAATGCACCGCAAACAACCTCAAACAGTCCCTTTGCACAACCGCAAACTCCCCATTTGCACAAGGTTGGATACCAAGCTAGCCATGTCCCGTTCCTTGTCCTCACTGATGTCATTGAAGGTATCTTCCTCCACATAGCCACCAAGGGTCCCCGAAAGGTGACAACAAGCCCCCTGGGACGCTTGCTGTGTTTGGTCTTCTACCTTCTCAAAGCCCCCTTCCTCCTCTGACTCCTCTTCTTCAGACTGCTCTCTCTGCGTTGCCTCTGTCTGCGTTATTATAAGGTGTGTACTGTTAAGTAGTACTATTCCTATCGGTTTAATCCCTGTTACGTCCACTATTAGGGGACGTGTATATGGCATTGATTTTTGGAACAGGGAGATGGAAAAAGATGCTTGGTCGGACCTCCTGCTTCAAATTTGGGGCACTGCGCGTGCAATCTAAGGTGCCACCAGATATGAGTGTCACTGTGCACTGGCAAAAGTTGGCAGAGTAGGCGCTGTAGGCCTCACACACACGCCTGTAGGCAGGCAACTGATATTCAATCGATTATAGTCAAAAAAGTGTTGTTTTATGTCACTGTACACTACGGTTGCACCAGATATGACGTATCACTGTGCACTGGCAAAAGTTGGCAGAGTAGATGCAATAGGCTTCACACACACGCCTGTAGGCAGGCAATTGCTATTCAATGTATTACAGTCAAAAAAGTGTTGTTTTATTTCACTGAGCACAGTATAAGCTGTGAGCCTGGCACAGGCAGGCAACTGAAATTAGATTAAAGGAAAAAAGGGTTGTTGTTTTTTCAATGTAGGGTACACCACCAGGTATGAGTAGGGAAAATAAGCACAATATAAGCTGTTAGGTGTTAGCCTGTCACACACACACGCTGGCAGGCAGGCATATGCAATTAGATTACACAGAAAAAAAAAAAAAATGATGTTCTAGCCCTAAAAAGGGCTTTTTGGGTTGCTGTCCTTGCAGCAGATATCAGATGAGTCCTTCAGGTCTGTAGTGGAAGCTAAATACACAGCCTGGCTATCTATTTCCCTATTAAATCTCCAGCAGCTACACTATCTGTCCTCTCACAACGAATGCAGCTTCAGAATGATTCTAAAATGTATGCTGTCCTTCAGATGAAAGGCTCTGGAAGGGAGTGTATGCTGCTGATTGGCTGGAATGTGTCTGCTGACTGTGAGGTGCAGGGTCAACGTTTCCTCAATGATAAAGAATAGGGGGCGAACCGAAAATCGCATGTGTCCCCTGTCCGAGGCGAGCGCGAACAAGCCAAAATCGCCACGAATAGTCCGCGGGCGAACTGTCCGCGACATCTCTACACATATCACAGGAGTATTTGCCACACTGAGATTGTAGCAATAAACCAGACAATACATAGTGATCATAATTCAATATAGGCTGCAATCTTTTAAAATTAGATAGCCAATCTACTTGAAAACTTTAAACCAAGGCACCAATTATTATCCGTTATTATCAGACATGATCTGAGTAAATTAGATATTCTTATATGAAATAACATGATGATACATGGTCAAAATTATATGGATACCATATGTGTTGCAAACTAATGCTTATCTGAATTCATATCTAACAATGATTACAAATTCATAGTGACTTTACAGAAAAGCCATATGATGATATGTACTGAGCTGCATATGGGTCAAGAGCCATAGGTTGACAACTTCTGACTTAGAGTTTTCCACATTGAATTTTTTTTACAGATTCTACATTTTGGTGTTGTCGTGAAGTGCAGTAGCCATGAGTTCAGATACCCTTTAATACACTCCACCCACCAATAAGTTGTTAATAAACAAACTCTCTCTCTCTTTCTCTCTCTCTCTCTCTCTCTCTCTCTCTCTCTCTCTCTCTCTCTCTCTCTCTCTCTCTCTCTCTATATATATATATATATATATATATATATATATAGATAGGTTACTGTACTATTAGTGGAGCTTTCTTTGTAGATTATACCAATTGTTACAGACAAGCAGATCTTAGAATGTGTTCTTAGTCTTTGAAAGAAAATTGACAACTTTATATAGACATTTGATTTAATAATGTCCATTAAATTATGCTCCTTGCAATCATGAAATCATGTAGTTTTGCCTCTGGCAAATGTCCTAAGATAAATCTGTTTTATAAGAACCATTTGACTTATGTAATCTATTTATTTGTTGTCCATGTTAAGATCTCAGACCCTTTTTACCTGTAGCCATTTTTAGATGTACTAATGCAGTAGAAAATTTCTCATCCTGAAATAGGCGCAGAATGTGCATTTTCACTCAGTGCGTTTTACAAATCTGTATCTCTCATTTGTTGTAAATGACTGAAGATTATGAGCAGGAGTTTAATATTAAAGGGCCACTATATAGAAAAATTGTGTTTGAAATTTTTTTATCTGGCAAAGCATAATTAAGAAGGGAAGGTGTTACAATGCTAGTTTTTGATGCATATGCTGGTCCCTGGACTTATGCATTATATTTAGGTGTATATTGTTTATGTGAGGACTGTTAATATTTATGCAGGAGCAGGATTTGTAGTTTATTTTGCAATTGCCCACTGTAGTTCTGAATTACTAATAGATCAAATTATATAACAAATCCCTTCATCTCTCCCTCACCATTTCTTCCCCACCCCTTCCTCCACTGATCAATAGAAAAAAACACATCCCGTCTGGCTTCAAGGTATCAGAAATTGCTGTAGATAGGGAAATGGAATTTTCTATATAGAAGTAGAATATACTAAAATATGATTTTAGATAAAAATGTTTTTATGGTCATAGATTACATAGCTGCTAATGTTATTGATTTGTTTAAATATTTATACACATGAGAAGCTTTCCCAAAACTACAGAGGTCATTTAAAGAGCTAGTGTAACATCATGTTCTAATAAGGTCATGTTCTAGTAATAGCACTAAAGACTATAGCATCAGACACAAAATTAAGTAAACAGTTGAAATGGTTGCTTTATATGAACACACTATGCTGATTTTAAAAAAATACCAACAACCATGGGTGTAGGAAATGAGATGATGGAAACAAATCCCCATATCCAGTTTTTTTCAAATGGTGTTGTGTAGTGTGTGTATACACTAAGCTGTAACCCTTGATAATTTCTCATATTCTATGCCTATGCCAGCAACTGATATGAAAAAAAGGAAAAATACCAAAATAATTGTCTTATGAGAAAACTGGCAACCTTATGTTTAAAATAACCAAATCGAGCTAAAGCAATTTTATATTGTCTTTATGCAGTAGCATCTGTTAAAGGCGTCTTTTGTTAAATGGACACTGCAGTGTCACTTCCTTAGTTTATCACAATGAAGAATTGATAATTGGCAAAATGTTTTAGAAAAAATCTGCTGATTTTGAACGTTTGTCCACTGACAAAGAAATGACCAGTCTATAATTTTAATGGAAGGTGTAATTTAACAGTGAGAGACAGAATAACAAAAAAACAAAACACAAGTAAAACATTATAAATAGTTTTTTAGGTCAATGAGGGAAATAAGTATTCAACCTCTTCGTCTTAGTACTTAATGGCATAACCAATTGTTTTCTTGGTGACTATGGGGACAGCTGCCGTTTAGTTCTGGGCTGATTCCTCACCAGTCTTATTATCATTGAAACTCCACAAGGTGAGACCTTGCATGGAGCATCAGACCGAGGGAGACTGGCAGTTATTTTGTGTTTCCTCTATTTGCCAATAATCGCACCAACTGTTATCACCTTCTCACCAAGCTGCTTGGCGATGGTCTCGTAGCCCATTACAGCCTTGTGTAGGTCTACAATCTTGTCCCTGACATCCTTAGACAGCTCTTTGGTCTTGGCCATGGTGGAGAGTTTGGAATCTTATTGATTGATTGCTTCTGTGGACAGGTGTCTTTTATACAGGTAACGAGCTGAGATTAGGAGCACTCCCTTTAAGTGAGTGCTCCTAATCTCAGCTTGATACCTGTATAAAAGACACCTGGAGACAGAAATTTTGCTGATTGATAGGGGATCAAATACTTATTTCCCTCACTGACCTGCAAATCAGTTTATAACTTTTTTGACATGCGTTTTTCTTGGGGTTTGTTTTGTTATTCTGTCTCTCACTGTTAAAATACACCCATCATTAAAATTATTGACAGATCATTTCTTTGTCAGTGGACAAACGTTCAAAATCAGCAGGAGATCAAATACTCCCCTCCCCCCCCACACACACTGTATACAAGCTTTATATTTTTTGTAAAATGAAATGTATAGCTCTGATTCACTTCATACAAATGTACATACAGTATACACATATTTAATACAAAAATGCAGATACATAACATGTTTGTGTGCTGAATATTTTTTATCAGTAAAAAATAATTGTTATGCTCACTGACCTGAAAAAATCCCTTGGAAGTAAATTGAACAGATGAATTCCTTTTGAAGGGCAAACGTTTTAAAGGGACACTGACAGATTATATTGTAAAATAATGTACAAGGATAGTGAGATTCCCATGTGGTAAAAAAAATCTATTTTGTAAGACTGCTACATCCTTACATCAAGGGGAATACATCCTAGGTTCTGACAGCATAAGAAATGTGGTTGCTCTTTTATAAGTAAATATATATATATATAATACAAATCCTACATTACTTGTACATGCTACTAAATATCATGCCATAAATTAATAAAATGGCATTTCTGAAGATATGTCATTTTTCTAAATTGCATATTTCTATAAAAATTGAATATTATAGATACGAACTACACCTACTTCTAAATATAAAATATTTATATGTAGTAAATAGCACTCTGATTTTAAAATCCTGAGAAGGAAATTAGTTTTTAACTGATTTTTAGCCATGCAAATATGAACTCAAATGCACTATCTATCTATCTATCTATCTATCTATCTATCTATCTATCTATCTATCTATCTATCTATCTATCTATCTATCTATCTATCTATCTATATATCTATCTATCTATCTATCTATCTATCCCTCTATATCTATCTAATTCCTGTTTATCTAGGTATGAGGGGCATGTGGATGCAATCTGCAATGGCAATTGGCTGTGCAAGTTTGGCACGTCGGTATAAGCAAACCACTTTGCAGAAAATGTGATGATTAGCGATTTCTGTAATTATAATAAGTTGTAATAGAGCTTTGGAGGGGTGCAGAAAAATAATCAAATTAAATGCAAATGGGCCATGGGCAACTTAAAATCAAATATCACATCTTCAGGAGGTCCTTCTAAACTCGGCTCAATTTTAGCTTCTACATTCTCCACTAATGTTACAGAAAATGTTTTTTTTCTCCATGCATTAATTACAGCCACAGGGTAATAAAAGAGAAGCTAGTCCTTATAACAGAGACCCCCCACCCCCTCCCCCAGACACTGTGCTTGTGTTTTTTTAATAACTTATTCCCTTTAAAAATATTCTAGTGTTTCCATCATTGCCTGGAATTGTCTAATATTTTAGGAGAAGCTCATATATCTCTCAATAATTTCCCTGGAGAACAGAATGTATGATATCACATGTCAAAATGAAGTGGACACATATATAACTTTACTACACTAAAGAAAAAACGGACATGTTTAATATTTTATAATCTATATGTCCTGGGGATTTGTTTTGATATTATATTTATGAGGAGGCTATTTTTAATACTAGAATAAATCCTGTTAGGTTGAAAATAGGATTATCTGTAAAGAAAGATCACGGCCTTCAAATCCTTCCTATTTATCAGGTAAACAAAAGCAAACTGCAGGGCAGAGGATTAAATATTTAGCAAGAAGGCTGCGGCCTAGATTAATCAACTGGTGCAATTTTACCTCATGTCAGAGAATCTCAGTGTAGCTGTATAATCTTCCACATGGCTGATCTTTAAAAAAAACAGGCAAATTGGGGATAAATTCTGACTAGTAAACTAGATAAATATTTCATAAATAATTATACAAGTTTAATAAATAAAAATATAGGACTGTATAAGTATATGAAGCATCAGATATATTTGTTGTGGCTTTGTCACTTAATCTCTTAAAAAAACAATGGGTTGGTTAAAAAAATATATATACCGTATATACTCGAGTATAAGCCGACCCGAGTATAAGCCGAGGCACCTAATTTTACCACAAAATACGGGGTAAAACGAGTGACTCGAGTATAAGCCGAGGGTGGGAAATGTGCTGCCCCCAGTGTCCATCTTGTGCCTTCTGTGTCCCCCTCTCTTCTCCCCTCTCCCTTCCCTGTGTCTCTTCACCCTCTCCCTCCCCTGTATCTCTTCCCCTCAATCCCTTCCCTGTGTCTCTTTCCCTCCCCCTCCTTTCCCTGTGTGTCTTTCCCTCCCCCTCCCTTATCACCCTCCTTAACCCCCCTCCTCAACCCCCCCCTCATCCTCCCTCCTCAACCCCCCTCCTCATCCTCAACCCCCCTCCACCCCCTTCTCATCCTCAACCCCCCTCCTCATCCTCAACCTCCCTCCTCTACCCACCTCCTCATCCTCAATCCCCCTCCTCAACCTCTCTCCTCAACCCCCCTCCTCATCCTCTGCCCCCCTCCTCAACCCCTCTCCTCAACCTCCCTCCTCAACCACCCTCCTCAACCTCCCTCCTCAACCCTCCTCCTCAACCTCCCTCCTCAACCCAGCAGGCAGGTCACCTGCGACCACTGTAAGCCTCGGATTCTGATCCACTGCACCGGCATGACCTCATCGGGAATGCCCAGCTGCGGATCCCTTCGTTTACCTGCAGCGAACCAGTGAGCCCAGTGCACGTACGATTGGCCGATAATCTACAGATGTTCCTTCCGACCTGCAATGACAAGGACAGTATTAAAGCCTGCAGTGAACCCTCGATCGTTGGTCACGCATAAGTAAAAAAACATCTGGATTCCCATCTCCCAATTCTCTATATCACTTCCTCTGGTAGACCTAGGTGAGCCGCCTCCGTGGCCGCCCCTATTCTAAACGAGTGGGTACTGAATTCAGCCTGGTTAAAACCCAAACGCTGCAAGGCAAACTTCAACCCAGGCAAATTGGAAAGGGGAGAGTGCCAAACCATACTCGTGCACTAGCAAAGGGCTGGGAACTGCCCGGCGCCGCTGTAAGTAACGTCCCAAAGACAACAGTCTGTATCCACCCTTTGCAGACTGACCTCCATCCCTTTCTCTTCCTGATCCATCTTGGCTCTCGGTAACCAAACTTTCACACTGTCACCTAGAAGACAGACATCTACCAACTGTAGACCCTCTGATCCTTGCTTCCTTGCCGCCAGCGAGAAGGCTGTGTGAAAAAGCAAGGATTCATAGGCCGTGTTACAGACTTCACCCAATACCAACAATAACCTTAATAACATAGAACATAATAGGGCGCCTTTTGTCCAGACTGTGTTCACCTTTGAACATAACACACACAACACGCCTGACCACAAATTCCTTGGTCAGTTCAGCCCAGCTACCTGAAACAAAAACGCTAGATCCGCTACCTGACGCCTCACCGATGCCGCCAAATCTCCGGCGCTCTTGCATCTTGTTAGGTACCACACCAACACCCCTTCCATTCTCTCCTCTCTTTTTGGCCCCTCCTGCAAATTTGACGAGTTCGTTCCACTTTTCCCAGACTCTCTTGTAGGCGTTCCATGTGGCTGGCACTAAGGATCTCCTAACCCATAAGGCTATCTCGCCGCACCAAACCATACCGTCTCCATTCTTCTGCGACATCAAAGGAGCTGTAAAAGGAGCTTGAAGCCCCAGGGTCTCCCTGGCTAGCAGCCACCGCAGACTGTTCCCAAGTTGCCCCCTGAGGGACATCAATGCCCCCTGTAGCCTGAATGCTGCTCAGGCTTTCTTCTAACCATTTCACCCCATGACAAAGCACCTCTGACCTGACCGTCTGTAATAGGTGCTCCAAGTGATTTCCCTCATCTGAGCTCTTGATGCTGCACCCCCTACTACCTGTCAGCTATACTTTATGCCTTAATACAATTGTCACGTATAGAGCACACACAATCCACCCGATATGTGCCTTCCCCTGCTAACACACACACACTGCAATCACACAGATACACAGACACAGATCAAGCCGTTCTGCGATGTCCCAGGAGTATGCTGGGCGCGGAGTGAAGAATATGGCCCCTTGCACGCTGCTACGCGCCCTGCTCCACCCGGAGCCATCCTACGTGATGGTCGCAGCCAACATACAGCCAGGCTCCTCCCATGAAGGGGCACTGCATGCGAGCCCCAGGGAGCCTGGGGCCGCCTATGTGCCCTCCCGAAGATCAGTTGTTTTTTACTCAAAAATAAGGAAATTCGAGAATTAATGAGTTAATACATATCAGGCAACCCACATGGACTAAAACAGTATCATCATTCATTTTTTATATTTTCTACTGTGCCAAATTGTGAGTCTGATACCATATAGGACTTCTAAACGCTAATTGATTGACGTGTAACCTCCATGTTTTACTGACGTAATGATGACGGTCTCATTTACTATTGGCTGTTTCTAAATCGGTAGTTTGGGCCTTGCTTAATTGATCATTATCACGCTCTGAAATGCTACTTATAATTGCAGGGTTTACTGTTTTGACTTTCGGCCCACAGGCATACGGCCTGTATAACGTAATCTGCGGGCTTGCAATTTAATAAGGCCCTAAGTACAGCAGAAAAAGAAAAGCCATTTTTGTCCATTTCTATGTGTCCTAAGCAGGTTAGTACACTAGTTTTGCTTGAATGGCAACAAAGAGTTAAGGACAACTACCCAAAAGGAGGCTGGGTGCATAAAGTTTAATCTTCTATGTAGATTAAATGGTCATGCTAAATGACTGTAGTGTTTCTCTCAGGATTCATACAGTGATTATCCTATTACCCATTATACATCCCACATCTACTGACAACGGCAGGTGAAGGATTGTTACGTTGCATCCTGCATCACTATATCTAAACTGTGCATTAACATTCTTACATTTAGCAGTTACTTTATGCAGGTCTCTACATATAAAACATTTATATGGTCCTTTAAATCTCAGACATAAACGACTATCTACTTTAAACATGGATCCCTTTAGCATTGAACTGTCTGCTTAAGCATGTGGGGGAAAGGGGTAAAGGGGGAAAGAGATAGATGCCAAATTATAATCACTCCAATAATATAACAAATTACCATCCCATCTCCCTCCACAAATAGATAAGACAAAAGGTGCAAAGACGAAAGTGCGTTCAGACATGGGGTAAGATGGTTAGAGGACCACCTTGGCTGTGCTCCGTCTGTTGCAGCTGCTGTGGCAGGCCCTAATATAGAAGTTGAGCCCCCCTTCATGACAGGGGAGCAGCCCGCTCACCCCCCATCTCCACAGTGGCAATGACAGCTGATAATGTAGCTTGGGGGGAAGCGGGACCGGACTTACAGACAGTCACAGGGGACATCATAGGGCCTACAGCGTCAGCAGACTTGGACACTGGAGGTTAGAGCCGGCAGTCTGTTGGTTTGCCCTTCAGAGCCATGTCCCCATTCTGACTCATCACTCAAAGAAAGCCGGATACTTGTCAGCGTGGGCAGAAACAGCCTTCTAATAATCCATTTTGCCTTGACAGGTCTTCAAGAGACAGATCTCGCTCCCACAGCCTCAGGTCATGTTGCCACTGCGGTGTCGACTCCAGTTCAGAGAGGGAGTCGTGCTTGAGGCACGGCAGGAGCAGAGGTGGGAGGTCTCGATGCAGTGGCAGCCAAGAGAGGCAGAGGCCAAGGCATGGTCCTGCCAGACAAGATTCAGGTGATGCTGTTAATTTGGGCAGCTGCACTGAGACTGGCAGGAATACTCAGACACATGCATTTTTATCAGGTTTAAAGAGATTCCTGGGGTCACATGACATCCAAATTAGCAACAAAGGTTTGGGTGGGTGGGTGTCCAGTTTAGTAGAAAACATCTGGGTGCAAACTATCAGTTGAGGTCAGTCAGAGATTGGCGACCCTCAGTTAGCGGACCACACCATCCACCACTTCGGTTCCGGACCATTTGCCCGACACGGTCAGGGTATCTGACGACTCGGTTCGGTCAACGGTATTCTGTAGCCTTGACAGCTTAGGTGCTCATCTCTCTACCAACGTAAATGAATGTATATGGAGAGAGAGAGAGAGTTAATTGAAATATTTTCCTTGCTACGCTCTTTCTGCTTCATCCAGAAGACAGACGGAAAGAGTTCAGGAGAATTCCCAAGACATTTGAGAATTGGCTCCAGGCCTTCTCGATTATGGCATAAGTCATCGGAGAAAAGTTTCCTGACCAGTGCTCTGCGCTGTTTGTGTACCTGGACGAGATCCTGAGTGCCTACCGCATGTACGGTGGCAAGGCATGGTGGAGGTACTATGAAAATTTCCTCTAGTGCATGGCCACTAGAACAGGTATATCTTGGAGCGACAAGGTGGTTCCCATTGGCTCAACAAAATGACCCCCATGCAAGCGATCATGACCTTTTGAGGTGCCCAAATTCCCCGCCACGTCGGGTAGAGCAGTTAGGCAGGTCACCTATTCCTTCAACAAAGGAATTTGTAAATAGGCACCCAATTGTTGATTCATGCAAGTCTGTGCAAGCTGCTGGGGCGACCACTCAGTGCTCAGGTACTGGAGGGTAAAAGATGCCAGTAGGACCTCCGAGCTTGCTACCAAAGGGCAAGATGCCAATGATTCTAGATGCAAGGCTTCAGCCGTGAAAACGCTATGGTAGGGTGCCAGGAACTTGGAGCGGAGAGATAGTATCATTGATCAGAAGATCCTTGGCGCAATCGACGTGGGCTGCTTACAAAAAGGTTTGGTTCAAGTGGGCCGACTTGGTGGCCACAGTGGGCAGTGCAGATTTAGAAAAACAGAGGTTTGACATCTTCCTGTGGTTCATCATGCATTGCAAGGCTGAAGGGATGTCGGCATCATCAGTGGGTAGTCAGGTGACGGCCCTAGCGTTTATGTTCATGCTAACCGGGCAAAAGGATCTGACATAGGACATTTTGGTACAAAGGGTCCTGCAGCGTCTGACCATGGAGAGGTCAAGGAAAGACAAAAGGCGCCCTATTACATTTTCACTGTTATTACTTCTCTCTGTGGAGTTGCAGGAAGTTGGTCACACAGCCTACATGGTCTTGCTTTTCTGTTCAGTCTTTTCCCTAGCTTTCTTTGGGGCATTCAGATTAGGGGAGCTGGTTGCGGCTAACAGGTGAGGGCCGGAAGGCATTCAGGTGGAGGACGTTTGGCTGCAGGGTGATTTGGCTTAGAAAGCCTTAGTCAGACCTGGCAGGACAGGGTAAGGAGATAACTTTGGGATGGATAGGAACAGATTGTTGCCAGGCTGAATGTGTCAAGCAACTACTACAGCAGCGACTGGGTCTTCCTGGAGCATTATTGATGCACATGTATGGGCTTTTGTTGTCTCGCTTCCAATTTTCTAAAGTGTTAAAAATTTGGCATGACAAAGCTGGGTTTAAACCAGGCAGAATTTGGATAAGACGATGTCAAGCTTCATCAGAAAGATGAATTGGGTAGCCTTGTGTCATTGTGAGCTTAAAGTCAGCGACGCAGATAGATTGTTTGTGCCTGATGGTGTCCATCTTACAGAGATAGGCCTGGAATTGCTTATGCTGTAACTTGAGGAGAGGGTGCAGAGGGCCATGGCGATGGGGGTAGGGGAATATTCCGGCAACATTGTGGCAGGTGGGGGAGTTGCCTGGGTCACTGCTAAAAAGGGTCCGTCCCTACCCCTAGGAAGGTGTGATGACGGCACAAGGGTTGGGTCCTGAGTACGGGCTCAGGGCATGGAGGTTTGCTGCCAAAGCCCGGGGCTCCTCCCCTTCACAGGTTATTTGCATATTAATTGCATGTTAATTATGTTGCATTTCATAAAATTGCTGTGGCCAGTTGTAACTCCATCAGTTGCCACGTGTATTTTGTTGGGTAGGCTATAATGAGTCTTACCGGGTCATGATGTTAGTTTCTTACATGCTACAGTGGGTCTTTAATGATATTTCTGCAAATTTCATAATTTTTAATTCTCTTTCAAGTACATTATGTTATTGATCACTATTTATGAAAACATGCAATAAAAAAGGTTTATTGGGCTGCAACATGGCACGTAATTGCAAATTGGAAAAAATGGTTTATGACACTTGTGGACATTCTGATTAAGGGCAATAAACAATCTTTTGCACCATAAATAAATGCAATATATATACTGTATTATAGGAAGGCACTCCATTCTAAGGATCTCACAATTTACTATAAAAACAATAATTATTTGTAAAGAAAGAGTTTTATTTTCTGCCAGTTTTATTTCATTCTTTACATAATTGTTTCTTTTACACTGCGTGAGTTCAAGAAAACACTGATAAATTAAATGCTAATGAAGCTCCATAGTCAGTTCTGAACAGTGGTTTAATTTATAGCTTTTGCTGCTACTGATAAACCAGTTCTGTCTTAAACACAAAAAAGCAAGAACAGATACGCCAGACAGCTTGGAAGCATGTATTTATTAGAAAGGATATAGGATGGGAAGGAAATAAAAAAGCATCCCCTGCGAACTCTGAAAACGTTGCTTAAAAGAAATACTTATAATTAAGTCTCATGAAGGCCTTTGCTGCGGGCTAATTAGGTTCTGTCAGCTGCCATGTCATGCTAAGCCTGATGAGTTTAATTCCTCAGCAAAATAACACAATAAATATAATTAAAGTAATGTAGATACCCAAATTGACTTTATAAATACTCAAAATAATATATGATTATATAATTTTTTGTAGATACAATATGGTTTTCTTTGCATGTATCTGCATAAGTAATAACGCATAATATTCTGTACTCATACGTGCAGAATAAAGCACGGGAAATCACAAATGGTGGTGAGAGCAGGAGCTTGTGCATCTGAGAGTGAGTGTTGGATTTGAAGTGCTTACACTTATGAGCAAGAATGCACATTAATACATATTGCATGAGAATAATTATATTTGAGAATGACTGTTCATTAGCATGTGTGTGAGAGTGTATGCGAAAAAGTGCACAAGAGGGTGAGTGCGTAGGAGTGAGGGTATGAGAATGTTGCTGGATAGAAGCCAAGAAACACCACCCAGAAGGACCAGAAGAAAAAGAACATAGTACAAATATCAGGGCAGGCAGAAGAGGAGAAAAATATTTTAATAAAGGGTCAGGGTCTTGGAGCAAGCTGAGATCACCATCCAGAAGATAAGCCAGGAAACAATGAAATGTCAAGTGAAAGGCTGAACAACTGAGCATTAAATAGGCAACATTTGATTTGCACTGTTTGTCACAGTATGAAATGTTTGCATGGAAGCGTAAAGAATGCATTTATGTGGGTTACTTAGTGTATCGGAAAGTGTATGCACTATATTGTGTGTAAGAAAATAGGTGATTGAGAGTGTATGTGCATCAGAAAATTTGGATCTCACAACAAATTTAACACTGAATGCATTTTTTCACACCATTCTTATCCCTCCCATATTATGCCTTTATATTAAACCAGTGGCGTATCTAGAGCTTTTGCCACCCGGAACTACTCAATATATATTAAATAAATATATATACATATAAATATCTATCTATCTATCTATCTATCTATCTATCTATCTATCTAACTCTCTCTCTCTCTCTCTCTCTCTCTCTCTCTCTCTCTCTCTCTATATATATATATATATATATATATATATATATATACACATACATTAGTGCAATCTATAACACTTTTTTTGTATACAGTTCTTTTTGTGTTGTATAGCCTCTCCACCTGAGGCCATGCCCCCTTGACCCCAGCCTATGCCCCCTCAACTCCAGCCCATGCCTCCCTCTGCCCCAGGCTATGCCCCCTCCACCCCATGCTCCTTCAGCTTCCTTCATCCCCCCTCCACCCCAGCCCATTCCACCATCTGCTCCCCTCCACCCCAGCCCATGCCATCTTTAGCCCCTTTCCAGCCTAGACCATGCCACCTTTAGCCCCCTCCACCCCAGACCATGCCACCTTCAGCCCCCCTCCACCCGAGCCCATGCCACCTTCAGCTCCCCTCTATTCCAGTCCATGCCCTTCAGCCCTCCTCCACCCCATGCCACTTCAGCCCCCTCCACCCTTTGCCCCTTTAGCCATCTCCAGCCCATGCCACCCTAATCCCCCTCCATTCCAGCCAATGCCACCTTAAGCCTCCCTCCACCCCATGCCACCTTCAGCCCTCCTCCATTGCAGCCCACGCCACCATCAGCCCATGCAACCTCCAGGCCCCCTCCACCCTTTGCCCCTTCAGCCCCTCCACTCCAGCCCATGCCAACTTCAGCCCCCCTCCAGCTCCAGCCCATGCCACCTTCAGCCCCCTCCAGCCCATGCCACCATTAGCCCCCTCCATTCCAAACCATGCCACATTCAGCCCCCCTTCATTCCAGCCTCCACCCCTGCCCATGCCACCATCAGCTCCCCTCCACCCCAGCCCATGTCATCTTTATCCCCTCTCCAGTCCAGCCCATGTCACCTTTAGCCCCCTCCACCCCAGCCCATGCCACCTTCAGCCCCCCTCCACCAAAGCCCATGCCACCTTCAGCACCCCTCTATCCTAGCCCATGCCATCTTCAACCCTTCTCCACCCCATGCCCCTTCAGCCCCCTCGACTCCAGCCCATGCCACCTTCAGCCCCCCTCCAGCCCATGCCACCGTCAGCCCCCCCTCCATTCCAGCCCATGCCACCTTCAGCCCCTCTCAACCCAATGCCACCTTTAGCCCCCCTCCATCGCATCCCATGCCACCATCAGCCTACCCTCCACTCAGCCTATGTCCCTTTAGCTTCAGCAGATCTCCCCTGTAGTTGTGGGCTTCTACCTACCCTGCAGCCACATTAAATTCCAGCCCTGTAAGTGCAATGTGAAGCTTGCAACGGCTGCAAGTTGAAGAATTGCTGATTTAAGAGCTATTAAGAGGCAAACCCCGTAAACCATACTTCGCTCGTTGGATGTGCGGCCATGAATGTGATCAATTATTCTAACTCGTAGTTATGAGTTGGGATAGAGCAAACCGACGCACACAGACACACATTCTCGCCGCAGCTGGTGCCACCCCCAAGGAGGTGATGCCCTGGGCGGACATCTGGTGGTCCAGTGGTTAGGATTCAGTGCTTTCACCGCTGCCTGGATTCGATTCCAGTCAGGGAACCATGAGGTCACACCACCCTGAAGCCAAGCTGGGTTGGGCCTGGTCAGTACTTGGATTGGAGACCACCTAGGAATACCAGGAGCTGTATACTGTGGTCCACTGGTGAAGGAACTGGCAAACCACCCCAGAATTTATGTTATGGAAGCCAAGTGGATAAGATGACCATGGACATAAAGATGTTCCTGTGTGTTGTGGTCCATGAGGTCCCAGAGAGTTGGACATGACTGAACAATGCAACAACAAATTAAAATACCTAAATTAAGTTTGTAACCCTATATAACATTTTATAGAGTAATTTAATAAAATTGGGAAGATAATTAATAGGGCTGACAACCTACAATCAAAATAAAGTACTCAATAGAGTATCAGAGATAAATAATTTTTCATAACAATTGGAAAACACATACATGAGGTGAGGTCAGGAAATATATAAGTACCTCCCATACTCTACTGAAAGTGGCTCTGATTGTCACTTCAGTACAGACATTTCCTATTTGGTGCATGGCAGTCTGACTTCACCCGCAAACAGAGGAATGTTCTTTTTTCTCAAGAGAAGCAGCAAAGCTCAGGTATACCCTTCAGCCTCTTGGCTATAAACAGTAAAGAGGCTCTAATCTTCATAAGCATGGTAAT
The DNA here is from genome assembly GCA_027410445.1 of Discoglossus pictus. Classification (NCBI taxonomy): domain Eukaryota; kingdom Metazoa; phylum Chordata; class Amphibia; order Anura; family Alytidae; genus Discoglossus; species Discoglossus pictus. The sequence continues at coordinate 202,704,841 of CM050163.1, read as the reverse complement.
CAAATCTAAGCAAGGCCCAGTTGGTAAGTACGGATCGGGGTTAAACACAATTACCTCTAACCTATCATGATTTAACCCAGACTACTTCTTGGGCTAAATTATAATGATTAGACTTCTTCTTGGGAAGAAAACTGGCCACAGCGTTTATTGATAAACACAAATAAACATAACCATAACCATTAATAAATATACATAACCACGTGAGGGGAGGAGCCTGGCCAGCAACAGTCCCCCCTACGCCCTGAAGCCTCATCCAGGGCCTACCGTGTTGCAACATCCGTACCACAATAGGGTGGGATCTTACCCATTTTATCACTGTCCCGGCAACTTTCCTCCTGGCTAGCTGAGGGACTACTGATGCAATTGGCACCAAACACAGCCTATAAGTGGTTCCACCTCCCCCAGCTAGACACCTCCCTCCATACCAGGTCCTGCCAGGTCAAGGGGCCCTCCATCCAACCACAGCAGGCTGGGGTGGCCTCCAGGCCCTTCAATAATCCTTAGGGAGACTAAGGCATGGTAGTTAATAAGCAGATCTAGGTCTAAATAAGGACTTCTGACTCCTTTCTTATAATTTTTAGGCTTCCAAATCTTTATTTAAACTTTCGTTCAACCTGAGCCGTTTCTCTGGGTATCCCAAAATATGTAATTGTCCTCCCTGTCCAATTTTGAATGCCATCATATTAATGATTTATGGGCTTACCCATAAAAAAATACAATCTCTGGAAACTTTGTAAAAAAGAATTGCTTCAACCAGAAAATAGTGAGACAAATATTTGAAAGCAGACAATGCTAAGTATGTACCCCATGGGATTGTAGCACTCAGCATGCAGTGTCTAGGGTTCTTTGATTAAAAATGTGGTCACCTGTTCCAGAAATAAACAGTTCAGCCAGAGGAGTGTGTGTTATGAGCCTTCTTCACTATAGTGTGCAGTGTAATAATCAATACTGCAACACACTCATCACCTATGTATCTCTTATCCCCCAGAGTACCGAGTGTTTGTTGAGAATCACAGATCAAACAAAATGAAACCTACCATTATCTCACCCATGTATAGCAGCTGCAACAGCCAGTGCTAAGTATACTGCTCTGCTCTTTCCAAGCAGTATGTGCCATAAATACAAAATATTATGACACTGGTGTCTCAGCAACCCAATTAAGGTGACAAATCTGTTGCCTTTTTGTTAATGATGGCACGTTATATATGGTAAAATTAATGGTAACGCTAAAAGAAAGCAGAGTAACAGAAAACAAATGTAAAAAATCTGTAATATGAGTGTCAATTACTGGTGCTTTTTCATTTTATTCTAATTCTAATATTCATACTAGCATGCTTATTTTAAATAGAGGCAGTGAAGAAAAAGGAAACAAGACATAATGCTGAAATTACAAATAAATTAAGGGAGCACTGAAGAGCTTAACATGATAATATACATAATGCTTCACAAACATTCTGTACATATTATATATATTAAAATGTATTTTGCTTTAAGATATTTGTTTTGTTCCTAGCAGGATTGGACCCCATAAAAGAATGTGTATTGATTAAAAGGGATTAATAGTGGATGTTCCAAAATGTATGTTTCTTATCAACTGTATGATTTTTTAATGCATTTAAAATTACATAGAAGTTTTACATTTGTATCTGTCTCTCAGCCTTTCTGATCTACACACCTAGCATGGGTAGTAACCTCATTTTTCAGGTTGAAGATTGCCAACAATTGATAATTATTCTCTGGGGTTTACCTATATTATCATTGATAAGAATGGGCATGTGCATATCACAGGGAGTAATTTTGCTAGGGTCTTTTCATGCACATTCTTCTCAAAGTCAGATTGCAAGTAGTAAATAGCAATATTGTCACTGATAGGAGCACATGCTTTGTATGTGGTTTACAGAAAGAAAATCAAACTTCAATTAATATTGACAGAAGAAAATAAGTAGCATTTCAATACAATTAATTTGATAAATGATTAATTAGCAATAGTTTTAAATTACATCATATTTGGAACCTCCTCTGTGTCCATTTAAGAAGCATGTGCACCAGTGTTTGTAAAACACATCCAGACCATGGCCGGATTACCCATTAGGCCAACTATGCAGCCACCCAGGGGCCCCACTTTTTAAAAAAACAATGGTTCCTGGCTTAACAAAAACGAAATGCTGCAGTTCATAGACTGGCTTCTAGGGGGTAACAACCTAGAACAAGAGTTGCAAAAGGAAAAGTAACTTACACGCACAGAAAAGGCAAAAATGGGTCCGTGCATACCTTGCATACTTACTCGCAGGGGCTCCTCCACTTCACTGCCTAGCGGCTCCAAAAAGGTTGATCCGGCATTGAACCAGGCCATACCTTTTCTCGACCTAACTTTGTTAGTATTTGCCAAAGTCAAATATGTAAAATGTGAGGGAAAAAATTATGACCAAGAACTTTATATAACAAAAGTATATATTGTACATGGTATAATCCTCTCTATAGATAATGGGAAAAAAATCTCATACTTCCGCAGAAAAGAATCATCTAGAGGATGGTGCTGAAAATGGCAAAATAAGCTATAAAAAAGGAAGGCAATATTTAATTGAGCACTCTCCCATGTATTGCTGCAGGACACAATTTTTTTTTGTGTGGCCCCCCACCCCAATATATATATATATATATATATATATATATATATAACTGAAGTGTGAAACAGCCGTGAATGTCCAGTAATCTAGTAATTTAGTAATTATTAATCTATCTATATATAGATTAAAAATTACTATTGCAGTATAATTTGATACCTTTTGTATCGGACAAACGTCTTATAGTGACGAGCTTTCAAGAGGTTCAACCTCTCTTTATCAAGTCTCAAGTAATACTGAAGGGAGGGGATATTGCTATCCCACCGTCTACTTTACAGGCCCTGCTCATTGCAGGCCTCGGCCAACGTGCCACTTTCATGCCTCTCAATGAGCTCCCCCCTCTACTTTACGGGCCTTGCGATGAACGCCATTGGTGTTCACAGCGAGCCCTGCAATGATCACTCATTGCAGACGTCGTCCAACCCGCCACTTACGTGTCTCGCGCTGAGAGCCTTCAGTGCTCATAGCGAGCCCAGCGATAAGCGCCTTCGCCGTTCACTGCAAGACTCTGCCCACTCTCTGACCCCTGTGTCTGTTTCCCCCCTCTCCCTTTCATGTGTCTGTTTCCCCCTCTCTCCCCCCTCTCCTTGCATGTGTTTTTTACCCTTATTTCCCTCCCCTGTTCTCTTTTCCCCCCTCTCTCACCCCTGTGTCTCTTTCCACCCTGCCCCCTCTCTCCCTCCCCTGTCTTTCTCCTCTCTCTCTCTGCTCAAGCTTTGCGTGCCCTGCGATGAGTGGCGTTGGTTCATTTTTCAAAGTCTTGCGGGCCTCGCGAAGATCGGCTAAGTCTTACTGCCTCTGGCCAATTACTGGTTTACGGGCGTAATTTTTTCCCCTAATCTCTTAAAAACGCAACTAAACCACAAATTAGCTTGCAACCTCACTCTCAGGCTCCCTGCCTCTCCATCTGTGCTGTGTGTGAGGTTGTATGTAAATTTTTGAAGTAATTGATGGCTTTTGGCGGTCTTCCAGAGGCTCCGGGGTTACAGACTTGAGAAAATTGGCGGCCATTAAAGTTGCTGCGTGCATTGCGCTCATCGTGTGCCTGGCAATGAGTGGCTTTAGCGCTCATTCCCAGCCTTTTCAAAGACTTGCGGGCCTCACGATGAGCGCCTTAGGTTTTCATCGTGGGCCTGGCAATGAGCGCCTTTGGCCACTTTCAAAGTCTTGTGGGCCTCATGCTGAGCGCCTTTGGCCTGGCAATTTGGGCCTGACAATGAGCGCCTTCGGCAATTTGGGCCTCACAATGAGCGCCTTCTGGCAATTTGGACCTGACAATGAGCGCCTTTGGCGCTCATTGCCAGCCTTTTTCAAAGTCTTGCGGGCCAAAGGCGCTCATGGTGGGCCTGGCAATAAGAGCCTATGGCGCTCATTGCCAGCCTTTTTCAAAGTCTTGCGGGGCTAGCGATGAGTGCCTTTGTCGCTCATCGTGAGCCCTGCAATGAGCACCTTCGGCGCTCATTGCAGCAAAGTCGTGTGGGCCTTGCGATAATCCTTCAGTTATAAAGCCAGGTGGCGAAAGCTAGATAGAATTAGACATGGAAAGAATAAAAATTCATATTCAATTATTCTGGGTGATTGTTTTGGGCCTTAGCTTTAGAGGTTATATATTTTCTGAATCAAGAGAAATTCCCATAGCAACTTAATAAGTAAATGTACTTAAATTTAAAACGTCTATTGAAGTATAAGAATACAGTAAAGTTATTGCATTTTTAATGACCTATTCAGAATCAGAATTCTGTTTTTCCCAAAATTAACTTTTTCAGATGCTTCAAAAAGAAAAAATACTTGCTTAGATTTCAACATACAGTGGATATAAAAAGTCTACACACCCCTGTTAAAATGTCAGGTTTCTGTGCCAGCATACACCTGCCATCATTTAAAGTGTCTCTGATTAACCCCAAATAAAGTTCAGCTGCTCTAGTTGGTCTTTCCTAAAAATTTCTTAGTTGCATCCCACAGCAAAAGCCATGGTCCACAGAGAGCTTCCAAAGCATCAGAGGGATCTCATTGTTAAAAGGTATCAGTCAGGAGAAGGGTACAAAATAATTTACAAGGCATTAGATATACCATGGAACACAGTGAAGACAGTCATCATCAAGTGGAGAAAATATGGCACAACAGTGACATTACCAAGAAGTGGAGCTCCCACCAAAATTGATGAAAAGACAAGAAGAAAACTGATCTGGGAGGCTACCAAGGGGCCTACAGCAACATTAATGGAGCTGCAGGAATATCTGGCAAGTACTGGCTTTGTGGTATATGTGACAACAATCTCCCATATTCTTCATATGTCTGGGCCATGGGGTAGAGTGGCAAGACAAAAGCCTTTTCTTACGAAGAAAAACATCCAAACCAGGCTACATTTTGCAAAAACACATCTGAAGTCTCCCAAAAGCATGTGGGAAAAGGTGTTATGGTCTGATGAAACCAAGGTTGAACTTTTTGGCCATAATTCCAAAAGATATGTTTGGCGCAAAAACAACACTGCACATCACCAATAGAACACCATACCCACAGTGAAGCATGGTGGTGGCAGCATCAGGCTTCGGGGCTGTTTTTCTTCAACTGGAACTGGGGCCTTAGTTTAGATAGAGGGAATTATGAACAGTTCCAAATACCAGTCAATATTGGCACAAAACCTTCAGGCTTCTGCTAGAAAGCTGAACATGAAGAGGAACTTCATCTTTCAGCATGACAAATACCCAAAGCATACATCCAAATCAACAAAGGAATGGCTTCACCAGAAGAAGATTAAAGTTTTGGAATGGCCCAGCAAGAGCCCAGACCTGAATCCGATTGAAAATCTGTGGGGTGATTTGAAAAGTGCTGTGCACATGAGATGCCCTCGCAATCTGACAGATTTGGAGTGTTTTTGCAAAGAAGAGTGGGCAAATCTTGCCAAGTCAAAAGGTACCTTGCTGATAGACTCATACCCAAAAAGACTGAGTGCTGTAATAAAATCAAAAGGTGCTTCAACAAAGTATTAGTTTAAGGGTGTGCATACTTATGCAACCATATTATTTTATTTTTATATTTTTTCTTCCCTCTACCTAAAAGATTTCAGTTTGTTTTTCAATTGAGTTGTACAGTTTATAGGTCACATTAAAGGTGGAAAAAATTATTTATCTTTGTCTCATTTTTTACAGAAACCTGACATTTTAACAGGGGTATGTAGACTTTTTATATCCACTGTACATACCTTCTGTAATATAATGTACAGTTGTGTGCTAGTTCAAATTGTATGTTCCAGTAAATCTGAAATGAGAGTAACACAACTTTTGTGTAGTACAAATTTAAATAAGACATTTTATGCAAATTGTATTACCGTATTGGTCCAACTATAAGCCGCACCTTTTTTCTGATTTGCGAGCTTGCAAGTTATGTATGCGGCTTATATTCCTGAACGTAAAATGACTGGCGATTTGTACGCTTGCGAGTTAAGGGTGCAATTTATATTCTCAAACGTGAAATGACTGCTGATTTGCGTGCTTGAGACTGTGGTATTGTAGCAATTGAATAGCGATTTGCGGTTTTAGTGATTCTAGCATCCTGTAAGGCCTGTAACCTGCAAAATAAGTTACAGTGCTAATTAGAAAGCCTGTTTTTTGCAATGGCTGATCACTTGGGGAGAGTCTTTTTCTCTCCAATTTTAAGGGTACTATCTTTTTTCTATTTTTTCCCCTTGAATTTTACAGGTGCGGCTTATATGCGGGTGTGGCTTATATTCGGACCAATATGGTATATGTAGACATTCATAGTAATAAAACAGGGAACACGTTGTAAGCAAATGTTGGGACACACTTTTAGTTATATATGACCATCTGCTTTTTTTTCCCCAGGCGTTATCACACAAACAAAAACATTCAAAAAAGTTCACTTCATATGTGCTGTTATATTGCAATATTGTATTAAATATCTAAGAAAGAAAGGACTGGGGATTCTCACAATGACACAGTATATGCCACAAATGCCTAAAAAAATACAGTTTTAATAAAGCCAGACTGGTAATAGAATAAATAACATACAGTTCAATTTTATCATACTTTTTGTCCGCTTAGTTTAATCAGTGCTATAAAAGTGTTGAACGTAGGGAAGTTAAGAAGTTGGAAGAGCCAGAGCATTTCATCCTTGGAATAGTGCTCATCAGAATTTAAAACCTAATAATCATTAGTCAGTTACTTTTTGGGCATTCAAAAATAAGGTTGCCTAAACTTTTGTGGTAATTAATATATAGGGAACTACACTGTCATCCTTGTCAGGACTGCTACCTTGTCATGTTGAAGTTGCTTGTGTATCTCAGTGAAGCTATGAGCTATTCCATGTAGTGTCACCTAAGATGGGCAGGTCATAGTAGAGAGGTAAGACAAATCATGTTCCGCTGGAGCAGGAACTTGCAACCCACTCCAGTATCTTTGCCAAGAAAACATTAAAGGTCATAAAGGGTCAGACATGACTGAACAATTGAACAATAACAACACAGTGGCAGCTGGTAACTTTCCAGGTTGGAGGAGCGATAGAGCAAGAGCTGGCTCCTCCCCCTTCAAAGACTCCACCCATTTCTATGGACTCCATCCATGACATCATTTTGACCTTTATATGCCCAGTCCAATGACCCTATACTGGCTCCATCCATTGAAATAGACTCCACCCGCTGTTTTTTTTTACTATACCATGCTGGTGTAGATAGTGCCCCAGGGTACCTAAAAAACCTTAAAATACCAATACTGCCCAAACAGTACCTAAAACCCCACATTATACAATGCTGGTCTATATAGGCCCAAACCAAACCTAAAAACCCACATTATACCATGAAGTCTATAAAGGCCCAAACTATACCTAAAAACCCACATTATACCATGCACGTCTATACAGGACCAAACAGTACCTAAAAACCCATATTATACCATGCTGGTCTATTTAGACCCAAACAGTACCTAAAAACCCACATTACACCAAGCAGGACTATATAGGCCCCAACCGAACCTTAAAAACCTTAAAATACCAAGTGAGGCTTTATAGGACCCAACCAGACCTTATTAACCCACATTACACCAAGCAAGACCATATAGGCCCCAACCGGACCTTAAAAACAAAGTGGGACTATATAGACCCAAACCAGACCTTATTAAACCACATTATAGCAAGTGGGACCATATAGGCCCCAACCGGACCTTTAAAACCTTAAAATACCAAGCGGGACTATACAGGCCCAAACCGTACCTAAAAAAACTTAAAATACCAAGCGGGACTATATAGGCCTCGACCGGACCTTAAAAACCCACATTACACCAAGCGGGTCTATAAAGGGCCCAACCAGACATTTAAAACCTTAAAATACCAAGCGGGACTATATAGGCTCAAACCGGACCTTAAAAACTCACATTACACCAAGAGGGACCATATAGGCCCCAACCAGACCTTTAAAACCTTAAAATACCAAGCGGGTCTATATAGGCTCTAACCGGATCTTAAAAACCCACATTACACCAAGCGGGACCATATAGACCCTAACCGGACCTTTAAAACCTTAAAATACCAAGCAAGACTATATAGCCCCAAACCGGATCTTAAAATTTGACATTACACCAAGCGGGACCATATAGGCCCCGACCAAACCTTAAAAACACACATTACACCAAGCAGGACTATATAGGCCCCAACTGAACCTTTAAAAGCTTAAAATACCAAGCGGGACTATATAGGTAAAAACCGTACCTAAAAAACCTTAAAATACCAAGCGGGACTATATATGCCCCAACCGGACCTTAAAACCCACATAACACCAAGCGGGACTATATAGGCCCCAACCGGACCTTAAAAACCCACATTACACCAATCAGGACTATATAGGCCCCAACCGGACCTTAAAAACCTTAAGATACCAAGGAAGTCTATATAGGCTCCAACCAGACCTTATTAACCCACATTACACCAAGCAAGATCATATAGTCCCCAACCAGACCTTAAAACCAAAGTGGGCCTATATAGGCCCAAACCAGACCTTATAAACCACATTACACCAAGAGGGACCATATAGGCCCCAACCGGACCTTTAAAACCTTAAAATACCAAGTGGGACTATATAGGCCAAAACCGTACGTAAAAAACCTTAAAATACCAAGCGGTACTATATAGGCCCCCAACCGGACCTTAAAAACCCACATTACACCAAACGGGACCATATAGGCCCCAACCGGACCTTTAAAACCTTAAAATACCAAGTGGGACTATATAGGCCAAAACCGTACGTAAAAAACCTTAAAATACCAAGCGGTACTATATAGGCCCCAACCGGACCTTAAAAATTCACATTACACCAAGCGGGAACATATAGGCCCCAACCGGACCTTTAAAACCTTAAAATACCAAGCAGGACTATATAGGCCCCAACCGGATCTTAAAAACCCACATTACACTAAGCGAGACCATATAGGCCCCAACCGCACCTTAAAAACCCACATTACACCAAGCGGGACCATAGAGGCCCCAAACGGACCTTTAACCTTCCAAGCGGTAATCCTGATTGTGACTCTGTGTTCATCTTCTCTTCCTAAATCGGTAACCCCGAGCCACACTCGGCGTTACTGCAGGGAGGATGTGGAGGGTGCCCAGTGCTGCGAGTTTCCTCCTTCCCATCTTCCTCCTCCCCCCTCCTCCTCCCGATCTTCCACTTCCTTCTCCTCTACATCTTCCCTCCATATCCTTCCTCCTTCTGCCCTCTCACCTCTCTTATTAGCCTCCGATCAGCTCCTGCTGCTGATCGGAGCCCCGCAGCGCGTCTTATGCCTTTCCTTGGAACCGGCACATGCTAATGATGTCACAAGTGCGTCACGTCATTAGCATATGCCGGTTCAAGAGACTGCATAAGACGCGCTGTGTGGCTCCGATTAACAGCAGGAGCTGATTGGAGGCTAGGAGGAAGGAGGAAGGAGGGAGGGAAGAGGAGGAGGATAAGGGCGGGATGAGTGGGGGAAAAGGAGGATGAGGGGGAAAAGAATGTGAGGGGCAAAGAGGGGGAAGAGGAGTGTGAGGGGGGAAGAGGAGGGTGAGGGGGAAGAGGAGGGTGAGGGGGAAAGGGGGGAAGAGGAGGTGAGGGCAAAGAGGGGGAAGAGGAGGGGGAAAGAGGGGGAAGAGGAGGGGGAAGGGGAGGAAGAGGGGGAAAGAGGAGGATGAGGGGGGAAGAGGAGGATGGGGGAGTAGGATGAGGGCGAAAGGAGGATGAGGGGGAAGAGGAGGATGAGGAGGATGAGGGGGGAAAGGAGGTGGATGAGGGGAAAAGGAGGAGGATGAAGGGGGAAGAGGAGGATGAGGGGGAAAGGAGGAGGATGAGGGGTCATAGGAGGATGAGGGAGGAGGAGGATGAGGGGGGAACATGAGGAGGATAAGGGGGAATGAGGAGGATAACGCGGGAAAGGGGGTCGGATAAGGGGGGAAATGGAGGCGGATAAGGGGAGAGAGGGGGGAAATGGTGGAGGAGAAGTAGAATAAGGGGAAAGGGAGTAGGAGAGGGGGAAGGGGTAAGGGTGTCTAAAGGCGGTGTGATTATGTCAGTATTTTAGAATGTACCGCTTTAACATTCTAAATACTGAAATAATCATGCCGCCAGTAAGGTTAAAACCTTAAAATACCAAGCAGGACTATATAGGCCCAAGCCGGACCTAAAAAAAACCCATTACATCATTGCGAGCGTCTCCCCCTCCCCCCTACTTTACTGGCCTTGCTATGAACGCTTTTGGCGCTCATCACGGGCCTCGCAATGAGCGCCTTTGGCGCTTATTGAGAGCCTCTCCCCCCCCTCAACCTCTCCCCCCCTTTACGTTACTGGCCTTGTGATGAATGCCTTTGGCGCTCATCATGGGACTCGCAATGAGAGCTTTCATGTGGTGCTCATTGCGAGGCTCTCCGCTCGTGTTATTTTGGTGGTCTGAGCACCTTTGTCAGTCATTGCAAGGGGCGCGCTGATTGGATTCAGCGTTCATTGCGAGCCTCTCCCCTCATGTACTTTTGCTCCTCTGAGCACTCCCGGCACTCAGTGAGCCCCGTGCTGAACGCCTTTGTTGCTCATTGCGATCCTATCCCCTGGTCATTTTTTTTTTATATATATATATTTTTTAATGCTAATTAATTAAATAATAAATTAATATACTTTACCTATTTGTAATTAATATATCCAGCAATCAATATCCTGAAGAGCCAAAAATCTGTTTTGATGTTCCAGCAGCATACAATGTAGATTTGCACTGTTGTTGACCTGAGGTGTAAGTGTCAGCAATGTGTGAAGTGTGCAGTGTAAATAGGCTGCGTGCGCGAGGCCAAACCGTTTGTTTGTAATTTGGCATTCTGTAATGGTAATGATATTAGTTGTAAGTTAGTGTTGTAAAATGGCGGCGATTGTCTATGCGTTACGCAGGTGTGGAGCATTTTCCGCTGTCCCTAATAGTGTTTTTTATACCTCATACGTGCCTGTGTAAAAGTCTTATGTGCTTGGTGGTGTTATCTGTGTTTAAGGGTGGTGTAGCCTCGTTTTCGTTTTTTTCGGCCTCCATTTTTTTCTCGCTTAGGCGATTTTCGTGTGTGGAAACTCTGCAAATTGCGGCTAAATTATCGTGCAACCTGACTCCCAGACGTCGTGCCTGTCCCCCCATGCTGTAAGTGGTCTTTTTTTTGTATTTTTGTTAATTTTTGTGGTGGTGTTGTTTTTGTATGTACATGGTTCGGCCGTTAACTTAATATTTTTTTGAGCTTGTATTTTTTTTTCCGAAGTGCCGCGGGTCGTATTTTTTGGGGGGTAAGTGCCACTTTCCTTTTTGCAAGTGTTAGGCAATAAGTTTTACACACGTTATTTTTTTCAAACTGCTACAGGTCTCGCCTTTTGAATGGTGTAATTGAGATTTCTGTCGATGTGTAGTTCTGCCGGGTCGTAGGGATAATCTATTCCACGGGTTTTTGGTCAAACTGCTATGGGGCTCGCATTGTTAATGGTGTAATTGAGATTTCTGTTGATGTGTAGTTCCGCAGGTCATAGGGATGAGCGCCTACGGCTCTCATCTCCACCAGCGCAGTGAGCACCTTCGGCGCTCCTTGCCTAAGTCATACGGAGTCGTAGGGATGAACGCCTACGACACTCATCTCCACCAGTGCTTTGCGAGGGCTGCAGTTGCAACGTGCTCGTTATGCGAGCCCGCAAGCATTAGCAACAACCCATATTGCTCACACCTGTATATGTGATAAGAATTGGGGTGTTGCTGGTGGTGCAGTGTCGAAGGAACTGGCAACCCACTCCAGTATCACTGTCTATGCAAACTTACTTGGTTGATGAGGTTAGGTAGATCAGCACAGGAAGATCAGTCAGTAAAAAGAGCGGGAACAGAGTGGGGAGTGTTTGAGATAATTGGCTTATAAAGCCTTTCTGATGTCATATCATAACATTAAGCCTCTATAGGCTAGGGGGCATTCAGAGAGAACAGTCAGAGGGGATGGTTCCTAGCAACCTGACAGTCTGCAGCACTGATTGGTTGGTGCTGCAAAGCTGAGAGACAGAAAAAATGTATACAATGTCTAGCACAGTGAATGTAGATTTACAGAGGATGAGCAGGAGAGCCTCACTGCAATATGATCTACAGTAGCAGTGCAGCACTAAGGAGAGACACCAGGAAAGGTGGAAGGCACACAGAAGGTTAATTTAAAATGATAGATGTATAATTTTAACAAAATCATATGAAAGAAGACATGAAAGATGATATACAGATATAATAACATTTTATTATCTATATAAACGTAAAATAAAATATTAAAGTGATTGATAAATGTGGTGTGGGGGGGTCGGTTACCCATTTGCCCCTATGCATCAACCGCCCCTGACTGTTATATAGCCAGACTGAAACATATTTTTATAATTGGTTACATCAAAAAAATTATTTCATTGCTTGAAATCTATCAATAGAATGTGATATTGTGCACAAATTACTATTTAAAGAGACATGGACAGACTTTTTTTTTACCATTGTTGGTTGCAATCAAGAGTGCATTTGAATTGTTACAGTGTATTTTTTTTTTCTCAGAGCACAAAACGTATTCAGTTATTTAATTTATCTTGCTGGCGTGCTCTCTGTTAGCCTATGACATCTACAAACTAAAGTATGTTCTCCACCTTTCCTGTTAGTTTCAGTAAAGTTTAAACATGTTTTACTTAATATTTTTGCATACAAAAAACAACTTTTATAATGTTTAAAGCATGCTCTCTGAAATGCATAAAAAAAACAGTTATGTCACTTTCAACAATAATAAAGAGCAGAACTGACCCTGATTTACGTAAAAATTGAATGTACCAATAGGACGATTCCATCGTGTGGGTTTCCATTCTAGGTTTTTTACTAGATTGTGATCACAATGTCTTGTTTTATATTTAGTAGTGTACTGATAGATCTAGCTACCTATTTTCACTGAATCATTCATTCTATACAACACAGTGAAGGCTTTATATTACTAAATTGGGTAATTTTTCCAGGTAGGTAAACTAGATAACATTGTATAACAGGTAAAATAAAAAGTCATTTTTAGTTCTCTAATGTCCGATTGAAGCATTAGGTGCTGGTATATAATTCAAAATTAATATATCTGCCTTATGGATAAATTATTATAGAATGGAATTCCCATAGCAACTTAATAAATAAACACGTTTGAGTTTGTCTATTGAAGTCTATTGAAGTGTAAGAATACAGTAGGTTTATTGAATTAATAATGACAAGTCAGAGGTTGTCTGAATTTTGGGTTCCTTCCAAAAAATGTCTTTTCAGATGTTTCAAAAGGAAAAATATCTTGCTTATGATTCAGCTCTCACATATACTTTATTTTTAGCATTGTATTGCAAAATCTATAAGATGAAGATCTTTCCTTCTATACATGTTCTCTAAAATATGTAAGAAAAAATGAAAACAGAACATAATGCCATACAAACTATAATTCACAAACACAGTGATTTAACATATTTTAACTATATCAAACTACAAAGGTATAGTGTCCCTATCAACCTTTATATACCATGTGGGTCTGTACATTGCTTCCCCAAAAGAATGGGGAGTTCAGAAGTCAATAGACAGATGTGGCAGGTGACAAGAAATTCAGCCAAGAGCATGACCCCGGCAAGATCCATTAGGCTTAAAAAAACACACTGATAAATAAACACACTAACCAAGTGTTTCTTGAGAAAACTACGGGCCACAGCTTTATGAAAGCAACCATAATCCAATAACCAATTAACATAATTAACGTTGTTACATCACAGCTCAATTAAACATTCCGGAGGAGGAGCCCGGCCTAGTCAGTAACCTCACGCCCTGGGGTTGCGCCCAGAGCCTCCCAGTGCTTTACTAAGCACGCCCATGAGGCAGGGCAACGCCCTTTTGAGCCCAACTAACCTTACCCCCTTCGACTATACCTTATTAATATATATATACAACTTTTTATTTTTTTTAACTAACAACCAACTCAAAAGGGAGGGAGGGAATCAGCTCAAGGGCTGGTGCAGAGTGAGGAGAAAGCCAGCAAAATGGGCGGAAGTCCCTCCTCCTCCTCCAGCCAATCAGAAGCGCACAGGCTCCGCCGGGTCACGCAGCGCTGCGTCAGACCGGGCGTGCCTGGGGCTGCCTCCGCGCAGGCCAAGTGAAAGAAAAATATCATCCCATTTAGAAAAAGCTGAAGGCAGATCATCAATGGAAGGAGGAAGTAAGGATCTATGCAGTCTTTCTCTGGTAAACTGCCACTAATACTTTCATGGTAGGGATAATGCTTTGTATAAACATGTTTCAGGCTCTTGATAAATATATGAATACTGTATATGGGCTGCTAAACTCCAGATGAGATTTATCATAAAACATATTTTATTTATAATCTAACTCAAACAGATGAAGGTGTATATGAGATGGAAGAGGATTATGGAGTCTAGTGGTGGAGCTAGAGAATGGAGGGCCCTAGTGCAAAAAAACAAACAAAACATTTTTGGGTCACCTCTTCCAATGAGGGGTTGTAAATACTATTTTTTAGAATTGAGACTGCTGTTAACACACTCAGTGTCCCTCTTTACGAGCACTTAACATAATAGCACTCCTTCCCAAGATCCTTCCCCGTAGCTACTCCCTTCCAAGATCTTTATCCATAGCTGTATCCCTTCCCTTACCACCTGTGTGCTTGAAACACATTTATATAGCAGCCAGTCCCTGTCAAAAGCCATCTTCACATTGCACCTTGTGTCAACATCCACCTCCACACAACACCCACCCCTCTCAGCATCCATCCCCACAAAGCACCCAACCCTTCTCAGCACCCACCTCACAGAACCCATCCCCCTGTGCTCTACTGTCCCCAGCCTGCTGAACTGCTCCACGCTGCCACAAATTGGAGCTTCAGTAGAAATGCTCTACAGAAAAATAAAGAAAGGCAAAAATAAATAAATTATAATTACACAGCTCTGGGCCTGCTTAGAGGAGGGCCCTGGTGCATTGCACCACCTGTTTGTAGATAATCATTTCTAACAGTCTTCAGTGCTAGGCAGCAAATTAAAAACATCAGCTGCCGAAGATGCAGTGGAAGCATAGGCGTAGGAACTGGCTTGAATTGCAACAATGCACACATGAAGGCGTTAAAAGTGTACTTAGTATACAGCAGCTTGCATTACCAATCACTGCTCTAAGATCCCACCCAGTGTACTGGAGAGTGAGGGGGTGTGAGGCTCCATCAGTGTCTGTCATGCTGTGAAAGTCCTTCCTATGCGCTGCTAATATGGAGGAAGTGAGGAGGCTGTGTAATGACAGAGAAAGTCTAACACAGGCACCATCTCAGATGACAGAGTCATGAGGCAGGAGCTGCTGCTGCTTGGAGATGACATTGAGCCAGTAAGACATACACGTTTTTATCTTCTCAGCAATAATCGATTTATTAATCATGTTTCTAAACCTAACTCTTATTTGTTCTTATCCAGTTAATTAAAATATTGATATATATCTACTAATTCCTGCACATTTCACCTGTTTTTATTGCCTCTTTTTCTATATCTCTCTCAAGACAGAAACTTCCTGCGAAGCGAGGCGAGCCGTTAAACCATAGCACTTAAACGAGATGCGGGACTTAGAAAAAAAAAATATGAAAAGCGGGACTTATAAAAAAAAGATATGAGTCAAAAAACCTGAAAAACACCCCAAAAAACTACAAAAACATCATAGACAGCATGGGGCAACAGCCAGGACGTCTGTGAGTGAGGTGGAATGCAAATTTAACTTGATTTAGATGATTTTCAACACACAAAAATCGCCTAAGCGAAGAAAAAAATGGCCGCCGGAAAAAATTAAAACGAGGCTACACAACCCCGGACCGCGCAAAACACTGCAAAACTCATAGCACTTTACACATCACACTAAGACCTACAAAATACACTATTACAAAAGGCGGAAAATGCTCACGAGATGCGTAACACATTAATAACATTACGACTATACAATGCCGCTTTACACAATAAACCAACGGCTTTACCTCGCGCACGCAGCCTATTTAGAATGCACACTTCAAACATTCATTACACTTTATAAGCTGGGCACGAATACTCAAAATGTATATTCTATGCAGCCGGAAAATACAAACAGATTGTTAGCTCTTCAGCCTATTGCTCGCTGCATATATCAATTATAAATAATTAAAGTATATTAATTTATTGAATAAATCATGAATTATTACTTAACTACATATGCATAGAAATACATATCTCTCTCAGAGGACCAAAGTACACGAGGAGAGGCTCCGAAAGAGCGCAGAAGGTCCTGAGGCTCGCAATGAGCACCAAAGGCGCTCAGTGCAAGCCTCGCAATGAGCGCCGAAGGTCCTCACAGTATAAAACGGTTTCAATTAGGTCTCAAACAGCATTCCCATAGCTTCAAATTTTATTGCCCCGTCATTTTTGACGGGCAAGTCTCTAGTATATATATATAGATGAATAATCAGAGCATTGCAGTAACTTTTTTATTGAATAATTTACTTTTTTTGGATCTTTCCTATTCGCTGGCCGTGTACAGTGACAGCCATCTGATACTAGGTGGTGCGGCCGAGGGGTCCGTGAATTTATTCCCAGTGTAAAGCGTATAATGTGCCAGTACCTGAACACTAACATCTATATCTAACGCATCTCACACTAACACCCTTTACCCTAACACCTAACCCTAACACCTCTCACCCCAACAGTGCTCATTCTAAAACCCCTCACCCTAACACTACAGCATAAGAAATTCAGGGACCTAGTGCCGGGTGGCCGGCACTGCACAAAGGCAGCCAACTGGAAAGGTCAGTTTTCTTTGTCCAATAAAAAGTTATTACTATACTACTATATTACTATGCTACCTCACTCTATAATATATATAATGTGTATATACTGTATATATATATATATATATATATATATATATATATATACATATATATATATATATATATATATATATATAATATATATATAATAAATAGTACATCTGTGTTCACATGTGAATGTCTAAAACAAGTTTAAAAACCTGCTTCCAGCTCAGAATTCAGAGAAAAACAGTTATTACACTGCATTCTTGGAAGCTAAGCTGGGACATGCAAATGTGCCCACAAATGCCTCACTCTTCAATCCATAGCCATTATCAAAAATGGCTTCCATTAAGCCTATGCATGCTGTATTACACAGCTTTAATGCAAAGCCAAGGTTGGATTAAACACAAGCTGAGTATCCTATCCATGTACAGCTGTTTCAATCTTACTGGCTATCATCAGCATGGAGCGGGATCTCAGCCTGTGTTGTGGACTTTATGAGTAGGTAGTTCACCACAACAATCATTTATAATATGGTGGGCAAAAGAGCTATAGAAACCCTATATACACTCAAACTCATTACGGTACCTCATACATATTTTTACCATAGGCTACTGCACCATCACATAAAACAATATAATTCTAGATTAAAATATAATTACACAAAAACAGAAAAAATATTATGAGTAATTTAAAACAATCTCTGTCAGTCAATGTATCATTGACGTGTTGCTTTATAATATTTTGATCCTGAAATTTATTGTGTAGTGTTATGGTGTAATATGATATTAAAAAATATGACTTTAGGTGAGGTAGAATAACTATTACTTAAAGGATGATAGGAGGGTTAAGATAATCTGTGGAGAGATAATTGTGAATGTGTGTGTATTATATATATATATATATATATATATATATATATATATATATATATATATATATACATACATACTGTATACTAGCGACTTGCCCGTCAAAAATGATGGGGCAATACAATTTGAAACCATGGGAATGCTGTTTGACACATAATGTAAAGCGTTTTGTACTCTGAGGTCTTTCTGTGTTCAAAATAAAATACATCCCACGGCACTTAGAAAAAAAAACTAAGAGGTCAAAAAAATACAAAGTTAACGGCCAAACCGCGCACATACACAAACAACAATAACACTACCAAAATTAACAAAAATACAAAAAAAAAGCACTCACAGCACGGGGGCAGGCACGACATCTGGGAGTCAGGTTGCACAACAATTTAACCACAATTTCCCAAGTTTCCACACACGAAAATCGCCTAAACGAGAAAAAAAATGGTGGCGAAAAAAACGAAAACGAGGCTACACAACCCCTAAACACCCATAACTCCACCAAGCACATAAGACTTTTACACAGGCAAGTACAAGGTATAGAATACACTATTAGGGACAACGGAAAATTTTACAACACTAACTTACAACTAATAACATTACCATTACAAAATAATGCCCAATTACACAGCTAAACAATAGGCGCACGCAGCCTATTTACACTGCACACTTCACACATTGCTGACACTTACACCTCAGGTCAGCAACAGTGCAAATGTACATTGTATGCTGTAGGAAAATCAAAACAGATTGTTAGCTCTTCAGGATATTGATTGCTGGATATATTAATTACAAATAGGTAAAGTAGATTAATTTATTATTTCATTAATAAGCATTACAATATACATATATATAGAAAAAAAACAAAAAAAAGGACCAGGGGAGAGGATCGCAATGAGGCACAAAGGCGTTCAGCGCAGGGCTCACAATCAGCGCACAGGGTGCTCAGAGAACCAAAAGTAGAGCAGAGGAGAGGATCACAATGAGTGCCAAAGACGTTCAGCACGGGATTCACAATGAGCGCCCAGAGTGCTCAGAGGAGCAAAAGGCTCGCAATGAACGCCAAAGGCGATCAGCGCGGCCATTGCAATGAGCGCCAAAGATGCTCACACCACCAAAATTATATGAGCGGAGAGGCTCGCAATGAGCGCCAAAGGCGCTCAGGGCGGAGCTCACAATGAGCGCAGAGGGTGCTCAGAGGAGCAAAAGTACACCAGAGGAGAGGTTTGCAATGAGCGCCAATGGTGCTCAGACGACCAAAAACCTTACATTGTGTGCCAAACAGCATTCCTAGCCTTACAATTTTTTTGCCGTAATTTTTTGCCGGGCAAGTCGCTAGTATATATATATATATAGTTGTGCTCAAAAGTTTGCATACCCTGGCATAAATTATGAAAGTTTGGCATTTATTTCGAAAATATGACTGATCATGCAAAAAAACATTTTTTATTGAAGGATGGTGATCATATGAAGCCATTTATTATCACGTAGTTGTTTGGCTTCTTTTTAAATCATAATGATAACAGAAATCGCCCAAATGGCCCTTATCAAAAGTTTACATACACTTGAATGTCTGGCCTTGTTACAGACACACAAGGTGACACACACAGGTTCAAATTGGTATTAAAGGTTAAATTCCCACACCTGTGGCTTTTTAAATTGCAATTAGTGTCTGTGCATAAATAGTCAATGAGTTTGTTAGCACTCACGTGGATGCACTGAGCAGACTAGATTCTAAGCCATGGGGAGCAGAAGAGAACTGTCAAAAGATATGCGTAACAAGGTAATGGAACTTCATAAAGCTGGAAAAAACTATAAAAAGATATCCAAAGCCTTGAAAATGCCAGTCAGTACTGTTCAATCACTTATTAAGAAGTGGAACATGCAGGGTTCTCTTGATATCAAGCCAAGGCCAGGTAGACCAAGAAAGATTTCAGCCTCAACTGCCAGAAGAATTGTTCGGAATACAAAGAAAAACCCACAGGTAGCCTCAGGAGAAACACAGGCTGCTCTGAAAAAAGATGGTGTGGTTGTTTCAAGGAGCACAATACAAGGATACTTGAACAAAAATAAGCTGCATGGTTGAGTTGCCAGAAAGAAACCTTTACTGGGCCAATGCCACAAAAAAGCCTGGTTACAATATGCTCGACAACACCTTGACATGCCTCGCAGCTTCTGGCACTCTGTAATTTTGGAGTGACGGTACCAAAATAGAGCTTTATGGTCACCACCATAAGCGCTATGTTTGGAGAGGGGTCAACAAGGCCTATAGTGAAAAGAATACCATACCCACTGTGATGGTGGCTCACTGATGTTTTGGGGGGGTGTGAGCTCTAAAGGCACGGGAAATCTTGTGAAAATTGATGGCAAGATGAATGCAGCATGTTATCAGAAAATACTGGGAGACAGTTTGCATTCTTCTGCACGAAGGCTGTGCATGGGACACTCTTGGACTTTCCAGCATGACAATGACCCTAAGCACATGGTCAAGTTGAGCAGAAAAAGTTGAAGGTTGTGGAGTGGCCATCACAGTCTCCTTAATATCATCGAGGCACTCTGGGAAGATCTCAAACGTGAGGTTTATTCAAGACGACCAAAGTCTTTGCATGACCTGGAGGCATCATGCCAAGATGAATGGGCAGATATACCCCCTACAAGAATTATGGGCCTCAAAGACAACTATTATAAAAGACTGCATGCTGTAATTGATGCTAAAGGGGTCAATACACAGGAATAAGAACTAAGGGTATGCAAACTTTTGAACATTGTCATTTATTATTTGTCTTTGTTGCCATGTTTTGTTTTATGATTGTGCCATTCTATTATAACCTACAGTTGAATGTTTTCAAAAATGGTACATATATTACCAATTTGCCAAGGGTTTGCAAACTTTTGAGCACAACTGTGTGTGTGTATATATATATATATATATACAGCAAGCATATGCTATGTCTAAAACTTTGAAATACAGTAAGCATATGCGTAAAAGGAGCCATGTTTAAAATGGTTTGGATTGACAGAGTGATGGTGCATTATGTGGCCTCATTTGCATGCCCCACCCAGTTTTCCCAGACTGCAGTGCATATACTGTATTTCTGAGAAATTTGAGCAGGAAATAAGTTTTCATCAACTTATTTTTAAACATCCAAATGGAATCACTAATGTACTATTCCTTATTTGTACTACTGTACTTTTTACGGTGGAGGGCTTCTATCACTCTTAGCCCACCATATGTGAAACAATTGCTGTATATATATATATATATATATATATATATATATATATATATATATATATATATATATATATATATATATATATATATATATATATATATATATATATATATATATATATATATATATATATATATATATATATATATATATATATATATATATATATATATATATATATATATATACTGTAAAAAGGGGGTGCCGTTGGAAAATGGAGGAGGAAAGCATAAGAATGGACCTAGTGCAACAGAAAACACCTCTGATATATATATTTTTCAAACTCTATCCCCCCTTGAGTGGAGGTAAGGTATAACTCTGCCACTATTTAAATTCCTGGAAATAAATGGTACTTGGAATATGTAATACAGTTCTGAGTGCCTCTTCTATACTTATATATTTATAAGGGATCCAACTCAGGACCTCCAGACCCTTTGCTCCATTGCATTATATAATTTTCTATATATGCTCTCCTTCTCCATCTCTCCTTCAATATTTATTCTTTGTTCTGTACCCTTGTACCTGTATTCACTTAGAAAATATGGGGAAAAATATTATCTTACATATTTACAAAAACATTTTGTATTATACCACATGGTAGACAGCGGTGCACATATAAGATAAAAACAAAATTAAAAACCCTTAAAAGGAAATACCTCCCTTTTATAGATAAATGGTAAACTATTGGAAACTGGAATTTTTGATATCTGAATATATCATATGCACATTTAATCGTCAGATACTTCTAAATATTTTTAAATCTACTTTTCCTTTTATAATACTACTAGCGACGTGCCTGTCAAAAAATGACGGTCAATAAAATTTAAATGTTGTGAAATTTATTTGCAACACAAAATGAGTCTACTACATTTGTCCCTTTTTTGTTTCTAAAAAGAAATACACATTTCTTTTTTTAACTTTTTATTTTTTGTAACTTTCAACTTATATTTCATAATCATTTTAAAAAACAAACAAACAATATAATAATATCTTACTTTTAATGCATACATATTGTACTTTTTAATGCATACATATTGTAAAGTGTAACATGAAATTTTGTAACAGGCAACTTGTATATTATACAATCTTTCAACCTTCTTTTAACAATACTAACACTTTTAAATAGATATTTATCACTTAGTTACTGCAGACTATATTAACTTAGAGTAAGTACATTTTTTTACAAATAATTATTTTTTTTTTATTTGTAAAATTTTTGTTAAACTCTCGTTAAACTAAATTAGCATTGAATTCAGAGGAAGGCAAACAATAAAAACCCCCATTCAAACTTTTGCAATTGTATCTTAGAGGGAAAAAAATTAATTCCTTCCTGACCCCATTAACTGGCGATCGGATTACTCCCTGAATCAATACTTTTCCAAATCTTATGAAATGGTTCAACTATATAGTAACAATACATGTTTGCCTATAACATATCTCTTTAACAAACAGTTTTTAAACTTTTTTTTTGTGGGACCAATCATATGAACATGAAACTTGTAACCCATTTCAATATGTTTAAGGATGTTTAAGTTTTTTTTTTATTTTCTGTTTGTCTTTTATGCAAATATCACATAGAGTTTCCAAAGTGAAATAGTGGTCCCCTATTTAAAGAGTCCCAGAGTACTTACATTTTGTACTGGAAGTCAAACCACTGTTCTCTATGGATTTTTTTGTCCATTGTATATAGTTTGTTCTTGAAATGTTGTTTTTGTGCAATAATATTGAGTACCTTAAAATGTTGTCATAGAAATGAAACTACTCTACTCTATGTTTACAACACCTCATAGTACACAATGTTTTTTGTGTAAACGCATCCATCGTCTAATAAATGACCCTGACTTTCATTTTCGTCAACAGTCACTTTAATTTCGTTTGGATTGGTGCACCTTGAAAAAGCAACATAGAGTTGTCCATGTGCAAAAACTGGTTCCTTTAAAAAAATCCCAACAGACTTAAAAGTTTGGCCTTGTGATTTATTGATGGTCATGGCAAATGCCATGATAACTGGAAACTGTCTCCTTTGAAGGACAAAAGGCAAACCACTCTCACTTGGAGCTAAATCAATTCTTGGTATAAAAACTCGGTCACCTCTATGGGTCCCAGTTATAATTTCTGCATGTATAAAATGATCTTTTAACTCATGCACAATTAATCTGGTGCCATTACAAAGTCCTTTTTTTGGATTCATATTTCGCAATAACATGACAATTGCACCTTTTTTCAATTGTAAAATATGTGGTGGCATTCCAGATGGTGTTAAGGAATTAATAAATTCGATACTAAAATTCGATTCACTCTCTTTATCATCAGCCAGAACTGAATCTGCACTGTAATAATTCTTCTGTGGTGCATTGATGTATTTTAAAATTTCATTATTTACATTCAAGGCATCGATATTTTTTGATGTTAATATCACTTTGTTTGCAATGTCTGAGTAATCCTCGTTATTAAGAGTGTTTAGAAATATGGCTGATATCAGTGATTCGTTGCAAACTATTTCTGATGGAATTTCAATAGTATCATTTGGTAAATGCTGTATTTCTGGATGTTTTCCTTCTCCGATTTTAATAAGCCAATCATTGAATTCATTTTGGCCTTCAGATCTCATATTTAATTCTAATTTGAGATGTGTAAATATTTGCCACAGTTTACTGGTCTTGATACATGTTTCAATGATCTCTATTCTATTTCCGTGTGGCACAACAGGTAATGTTTGCCGAAAATCTCCTCCTAACAGCATCACCTTTCCACCAAATGGCAACTTATTATCCATCACTTCTTTTAAGAATCTGTCAATACATTGCAGTGCATGACATGACATCATTGTTGCCTCATCTATGATAATTAGTTTCGTTAGTTTAAATTTTTTTGCTTGTATAGAATTGAGTCGAATATCTGACACTGATGTTTCCAAAATGGGAACTGGCAGCTTAAATCCACTATGAACAGTTCTACCACCATCTAACAAAAGTGCAGCAATTCCAGTTGTTGCAAATGGCATAGCTATCTGACTGTGTGATCGAATATAACTCATCAAACAATTGTAAAGATAAGTTTTTCCAGATCCACCTGGGCCGTCTAGATAGAAATACCGGTCTTTGACCATTTCATCATCTGTAGCATTTGTGATGGCCTGAAATGCTTCTAACTGTTTAGTATTTAATGTTGCCAGTTTTTCTTGTGTTTTTTGTTTTTGTAGCTCAGTGTCATAATCATCAAAATTAATGTCATCTATAAGTCCTGGATCCGGTAAATTAAAACTTGAACAATTTAATCCATGAGCAAACAATATTTCTTGAATTTCCAACAATGTTTTTAACAGAGCGATTGGTTCTCTGTAACGTTTCAAGAAGTCTTCTGACATGTTTAATTTAAATGTTTCCCACAAAGTGAAAGCATCAGGTACATTGCAAAATATGCATATGAATGCAAATTGTTGTCTCATTTGCTTTGGCATTTGACATAGCGCTGCTTCTTCCAGACACCTCTCCCATTCTGTATCATCAGCTATGAAATTTTGCTGTCTTGCAGCTAATAGGAATGTATCATAAACTATGTCATTGACTGTACGTAAATGCTCAAAACTCTGTGCACCGGGAACATGTAGCAGAAGTAATCTTAAGCTAAAACGTTCAATATCCCTTGGACTGACGGTATAAATGCATGGTATAATTTTTTGTGCATCTCTTCTTCGTTCTTTCCATTGACCATTTACAAATACATAGTAATATGGTATTTCTATGTATAAAAATTGTCTGGCCTGCGTATCCTGACAGTTTAATTTAAACCATGCTATAAGTGTGGTATCTCTGTCTTCACTTTGACATAATGCAAGTCTTTCATTTCCTTGAGTAAAGCAAACCATCTGACTTTGAGGCAAATGTACAGCTAAGCGATAGATAGCATGTGACCGATCATGCATCTCAAATTTCAAAAGGCGCCACATTGCTTCAGGAACACTAACATAGCGAGCATCTAAATAATTTGATAGTTCATCGTGTACAATTGGATTTTCGTTTTCATTTACAGCACCTTGTACAACAACAGTAGCTGCGTCATATCCTTTGTATATATATTTATACACATACTTAATTGATTTAATCGAAGTGCAAGCTTCTACATTGATGTGTGCATTGTACTTGATGAGCAAATGTGGATTGTATGGAACAACAAATCTATTATCAACCTTTTGGCCCCGGATAATAGCTGTTTCTCCTTGTGTTCTTTTATACAAAGGATATCCATCACAATTAGCATAAGTTTGCATTTGAAATTGTTTTGGGAATTCTTTTGTACATTTTTTATTTTCCATACATGGTGAATTAGGATTCATCTCTCCACATGGGCCATGAATCATTCTATGTGTAACAATCTCCCAAAGTTTTGTATATTTTTCTTGGTCTGGCAATTCGGCAGAAATGACTGAATCCACTCTCTCTGCAGTTTTCAACTTATCTTTTTCCTGCAGTATTAAAAGTATGTGAGCATGTGGCAGTCCTCTCTTTTGAAATTCAATAGTGTAAACAAATGCCATACATTGTCCAAATAATTTTGCTTTAGTGATATCATGTATTAATGAATTCAGTTTGATTTTAAATACTCTTGCCACTAAATCTGGTCGGTCAGATGTAGTTTGTCCCAAATACAAATTTTCATTGATCTCTGGCCATTGTGGATTACATGTGAATGTAATAAATAAATCTGGTTTTCCAAATTTTGTGACAATAGCCATGGCATCATTATACCTTTCTCGCATATTGCGAGGAGATCCTTGGAAAGTTGATGGCAAAATAATTGCTCTTCCAGCTGGAATGTCTCTGTTTGCAGCTATTTCAGCCACATAATCCATTAATCCACAATACTGTTCAACTCGTAATTTATTTTGTTGAAATTTAATGAAATTTAAATTATTGGCTTCAACTTGTAGATATGAATCAATAATCCATTGTTGAGTGAGTTTGCCTCCATGTAAAATTGGATTAAAGCAGTCACGGATAGCAGTTTGTGCAACTTTATATTCCAGCATTGAAATATTAGATCTAATTCGAAGTTTAGTATTGGGATAAGTTTCCAATTTTAATTTTGGTTCCCATCCAGGTTCACCATTTGGAAAGAAAATGGGATATGTCATTGGATCTAAATTACAACTTAATATATTGATGTTGATAAATGGTTGTTCTTCATTGCGTGGATATATTCTAATATCACGCTGAAAAGGTGGTTCACCATCCTCATTTTTAAACACCATAGCAACCTCATTTACTGTCGGTAAATTATATCTTCTTTGATCAGTGTTGCGATCTCTTTTTAACACCATATTTACTCTTGGTATAGGCAATAGATGTCTTTCAGCATATTCCTGTTGTTCTTTTTCCAGCTGTGCTAATTGTTTGTATGCTTTACTATATGGGTTGTTTTGCATAATTTTATCCAGCTGTTCAAAGACTATGCGCAAACACTGTCTATTTTCTGGTAGTGTCATTCTTTGTTCCACAGCTTCCATCGTATCCAAGACATACAACTGTGCAAATTTCCTTGGCTCTCCTTCTTGTGGGTGTAAATGTGAAGTTCGGTGGTATATTTGACCTTGAACTCTGAAACAATAAGGACCATGTCCTGGTACATTTTCTGCTAAAGTTGCACCCATTGAAGCAAATGAAATTGCACTGTTATAAGACCTGATGTTTTGTTTGAAATTATTATAATTTTGAAATGTTGGATCACTCATAATACATTCTAAATAATATGGAAATGGATGTCTTAGTGGAAGTTTCACCTTTCCTTTCTGACAGCAACTAATGAAATTTCCATCAGTAGGTCTTTCCTTTATGAAATGATAGGCCCCACAAAACTGACAAAGCACATTAAGTAACCCACAATAATGAGTATCTACATGTACTGCAGTATTGAACACATTGTCATGCATTTTTTCCACATATATATCAAACCCACTTTCTATATGTACATTGTTGTCATGTGTGTCTACATTTAAGTCATTCTGCACAATAGAATCATTAGACACTGGTTCACATAGATGTTTTTTTTTACTTTTCCTTTTTTTGCAAGGCCCAACAGACTCACTTTTGGCTTTCTTAGCAATCTTTCTTTTATTTAAAAGTCTCTGTTGATCTTCTTCTCTCAAGCGTTGTGAAGTTTCTGGTGTATGAGCATCTCTCCACCTTTGCTTCCTTTCCCTTGCCAATCTTCTTTTGCGTTCCATTTTGTCTTCTCCATTATCTTCCATTTTTTAATCTGTAATAGTCAATATAAATATTAATTAGTCTTTCTTCTTATTTTTGTGTACATATGTCTTTTTACTTTTTGGACTGTTACATTAAAGTTGATGAATAAACGTTATCCTTGTTTCCAATGAAATAAATGAAACCATTTTTCAAAGTATTTTATTGACATATATTAAATTGGTAATAACTGGACATATATATTTATTATATCAATTATTCATCTTTCAATTCATTTTAAATCCTTCTTGATTCACTTCACTGCATACATTTTTTTTTTTTTTTTTGGCAAGTGCTTCTTCGTTTTGTTAAATGTTTGTATTGCTTCGTATTGTCTATTCAACTTTCCATAATTTTTTTTAACATATGCTGTTTTGATGTGTCAGGACCAAATTAAATATTTACCTGCAAAGACGGTCTTGATGTTGTTCAAAGGCTGCAAACGTCACACTGTGTGTTTATTCACTTTCCTTGATCAATAATCTGTAATTTAAATTTTAGAATCTTTGTATTATTTCACTTCACCCATATCATGAAATAAACATCAATCAAGAGACATATATTTTTATTCCTTAAAAACCTGAAAGAAAATTCTTTAATATGTTCCTATAGTAATCTAATACAAAACTGTTTTTGATATTACTCATTATTAATAATTAATTCATTAAATAAAGTGCATTATGAATGTTATTTTTAATTCTTTCACACAGGTAAGCACAATATCCAACGAATTAATTACTAATGTAATATACATTATTAATTAATAATTATATTTAATGTACATTATTAATTAATGCAGAATATATAAGCAATTATTAATTTAATGTACATTATTAATTAAATTTAAACTGAAAACATAAACATGAGTCTATCTGAGAATTAAATTATTAAAATCATGTACATTCTTAATTAATGAATCAATGTGTTTGTTTTCTGCACATTCTTAAACGCTAACATTTTTGATATTACTGTTTAGTAATAATTAATTAATTGTAGAAAGTACATTATAAACGTTATTTACAATTCTTTTACACAGGTAATTACAATATCCAATTAATTAGTAATGTAATCTACAATTAATTAATGCACAATATATAACCAATTAATTTGTAATAGAATGTACATTATTAATTAATAATTAAATTTAATGTACATTATTTATTAATTCATGAATAAATGTGTTTCTTTTTTATGGACATTCTTAAACGCAAACTCACTTTTATATTAATGCTTAATTCATTAATTATTTAATGTACATTATCAATAGTATTGTCAATTGTTTCACACAGTTAAGCTCAATATTATATTTCTGTTAATGAAATAATGTACATTAATTTAATAGTTAATTGGTTATATTTTATTGATTATTAATTCTTAATTAAATAAAATACATTATGAATATTATTTACAATGTTTCACACATTTAAGCACAATATATAATCAATTAATTATTAATTTAATGTACATTATTAATTAATAATTCAATGTAATGTACATTAATAATTAATGCACAATACATAACCAATTATTAATTTAATGTACATAATTGTCCTTATTAAGTAACTAATAATATAGTAATTAATTAATGATACTTCTTAAAATGTACCTTTTGTAATTCAATGTTCCTGAATCAGTATCCTGAAGAGCTATCAATCTCTTTCGATTTTCCAGCATCCGAAAATGTCCAGTCACACTGTCATCACCTCAGGAAAAGGTGTCAGTAATGTGTCAATTGTGCCCTATATATAGGTTTTTTGCGCGAGCCAAATGCATTGTTTTCGGCGGGAAATACGGGTGCGCGAGCGAAATGCATTGTTTTCGGCGGGAAATACGCTGTTGCTCGAGACCAATGTGTTGTTTTCGGCGGGAAATCGGAGTTGGCGAGAGACAAAGGCGGGAAATCGTAGTCGGCGCGAGGCAAAGGCGGGAAATCGTAGTCGGCGCGAGGCAAAGGCGGGAAATCGGAGTCTACGAGAGACAAAGGAGGGAACTCCGTGTTAATCCGGAAATGTGTGGTGTGCGTCTTATCGGATTTTCCGTAAGTGTTTTCCGTGGCTATAGTGCTGTAGCCTCGTTTTCGTTTTGTTCGGCCGCCATTTTTTCTCTCGCTTATTTTTTTAAAAGTGTCTAAACTCTTTTATTTTGCTTTAAATGAAGGCGATAGTTTTTGTTTTGAGGTCCAGGATGCTTCCTCTTGCTGTCGGTAACTTTTTTATTTATGTGTTCTGTGTATTTAGTGTGTTTTATCTTTTTTCTTGTCCGCGGGTTGCGTCCGATTTTTGCGATGCCGTAATGTGTCTTATACGCCGTCACGGATTATCCGTAATGTGTCTACGCCTTCAGGGATTAACCGTAAGTCTTTTTCGTGCTCAGAGTGCTGTAGCCTCGTTTTCATTTTTTTCGGCCGCCATTTTTTCTGTCGCTTATTTTTTTTTTTATGTGTTTACATTTTTGTATTTTAAGGTAAATCAATGTGTAACTCGCTTTCTGCAGGTCGTGGATGCTCCCTCTTGCTATCGGTTAGGTTTTTATGTATGTGGTGTGTGTAGTTATTGTTAATTTTAATTTTTATGATAGGCGGTTTGCGGCCGTATTTTTTTACTACGTTTTAACGATAAACTTCTATTTGCATTGCTGTATTTGGATAAACAATCTGGTCTTTAGGGCTTCTTAACATCAGGAAACATTCATTCTGCCCTAAGCTACTGGGTTCCCTTCCTAAACTGTCTCGGCCTCCTTGCGACGGCGGCGTGTGACGTCACATGTCACGTCTAACGCCCTGACGTACGTTTCTACGCTCCTGCGTCTTTTTCAATTGTCTTCCCACTTTGACTGCTGCGCAACTATTTTAATAAGTAGGCAATCTTGCAGCATGCCCATTTCTAGGTATATGCTGTATCAGTATCATCAATTTCCAACCTCTACTAAATTGCTTATAAATCACACATAGACTTAATCAATATATATACGATAAATAGACCTTTGCAATATTTTCCTTTTATCTACCTAGAAAGGCGTATGTACGTCTAAGACAGTCTTAAATATTTTCATTTACAGTGCTTGTCGCTATCACTTCCATATCCAATTCCACATGTCTTCAACACTAGGTGTAGTGTCCAGTTTATCTCTTGACTGTGAAAGAAAAATTCTACCACTAGGCCGAGTGCCCTGAAGCTAAAGAGCAGAAGACTCAGAAGTAGCACAAGGCATGAAAATTAGATGAATACACAGGTACAACTACCTTAGCTATTACAATATGGCAATTCAAACATGTTTAGGGTCAAATAGTGTGTAAGGGCAGTTATTCTTGTTTTTTACATGCTTATTTGCTGGTAAAACAATTATTTTTTCTGCCCATTCTGCATTTTCTATGCCTTGTTAAATATAGTTCACAAATGGTATAAGCTTGATAAAAGTGGATGGGGAAAATAGGTATGCAATAATTTTCAGTAATTTATGTGGCTTTTGAATGATATGGACTTGTATGGAATCCATATCTAATATATTTTCCTTAGCGCTTATTTATTATTCTGTACAATGTAGAAGTTCCCATAGCAACTTCATAAATAAAGATACCTGAGTCAGAAAAGTATGTTGAGGTATAAGAATAATATAGGTTTATTGATTATTAATGGTAAGTCAGGAGTAATCTGAATGTTGGCTTCCATCCAAAAATAACCATTTCAGCCTCTGCACAAGTAAAATGGATCTCCCTTAGCTTTCCACATGCATACCTTGTACCAAGCACATAAAGTATATATATTTCTAGATATATTTCCTTAGAAAGTGTTCTGTAACATTTATCAATATGAAAATACAATCCAATAAAAGTATATCCACTTACTTAATGGGACTCTCTTACTGGAACCATAACTCAGTTCCATCTTAAAAAGCATTAAAAGCATTCGATTCAGTAGAGTTTCACTACTTGCACGTTGTTCTAGCTAAATTTGGGGTTAAAGGCCAGTATAGAAACGTTATTAATACCTATTGTCAAACCCTCAAAGCCTCAATGAAAGTGCCTGGACTGGAAAAAAAACCTTTATAAATATTCAGAAAGGTACCCGGCAGGGCTTTCCTTTATCTCCCCTCCTTTTCACCCTGGCAGTGGAGCCCCCAGGCCATTAGAGCTAACTCAGACGTTCAAGGGATAGTGGTGGGACTCCATCATTTTAAATGTTGCCTACTTTGCACTCTTGCATTAATGCAGACTCTAGAGACGTTTGGCCAATTCTCAGGTTTGAGAGTAAATATAGAGAAAATTGAAGCCCTAGCTCAATTTACCCCTCTCCCCCCACCACCCCCAAAAATGAAGTTTATTTACAGCAATTATAATTTCTCCTGGTCCAAGTCACACATTAAGTACCTTGGGATAAATATCACCCCTAAACTGGAGGATCTGTATAAGTCCAACTATCTCCCAATCTCCGTCTAAATACCACTTCTTATGGATCGGGAGAATCAAAGCAGTTACAATGAATATTTTGCCTAGATTTCTCTATTTATTCCAAACATTACCCATCTCAGTAATTTTCCAAAGACCTGGCTGGTTTCCAAAGACAGATTTTCCAATTCAATTAATAGCATAAGTCCCTAAGAATAGCCAAATCAATAATGTACAGACATAAATCTAAGGGTGGTCTCTCATGCCCAAATCTTAAACTTTATTTTAAGGCTGCCCAATTTTCCTTCCTGCCTATTGCTCACTCTACACCAACTGGCTTGTGTTTTTATTGAAAACTACTTAATGCACCCTTATTCTTGGGACAAAATAATTTGGCTACTGAAACCCTTACCCCTGGCACGGAACCCCTTGAGTCCAATGATCAAACATACAGTATCATGATGGTCATGGGCTCATATGGGATCTCAACTATTTCCTAAACTTTCTCCCCTGACACCAATTTTCCCTCATTCTCCATTTCCTGAGGAGCTTGGTGAAGACTCCCTAGCCTGGTGGAGGTCAAAGGGCTGAGATAAGCGAGGTCCCTGGTTTATGGATGACCATATACTTTAGTATGAACAACTTTGCAACACATATGGTCTTCCCTTATGAGAACATTTTAACTACAGCCAACTGAAACATTTTGTTAATACTATTGTGAGGACCTTTGGAAACCCAAAGGCTAACTGGTTCACTTGAATCTGTTTAGATGCCTTCTTAACACAGAGGTATCCTAGGCTCACTCTATGATACCTTAAACTCAACCTTTATAAAAACAAATATATAATAGACTGGGAGCAGCAATTGGAACAGGCCAAGTGGGAAGAATTCTGGACTAATTTATTGTGAAGGTCTCTAAATTACAGCATTCTAGAGACTTCCATTAAAGTCTTAACATAGTTTATATTACCCTTGAGAGACTCTGTAGATGGAGGTCCTCGGAGAACCCAACTGCTTCCATGGTTGCTCTTTTGTAGACTACTTCATACACATATAATGGAAATGCCCAAAAGTCCAACTTATTTGGAAAGATAATTTGCACCTAGCTTCTGACTTGTTCAATGTTCCACTTGACCCAGATAGATACCTGCCTCTTAGGAATATCTCCTTGAACCTTGTCTGTCTCACAAAATAGACTGCTGCAATTCCTGGTACCAGATGCTAAAAGCCATATAGCCAAAAAGGGCAAATCAGACACTTTCAATTTTCAAGCAATCAGAAAGAAATTGAACTATATCTTAATAAACAAGAGATTCACCCACCTCCTGGCAGATTACATTCCCACCTTTTTAAAAATCTGGGACCCCTGGCTGAGATCCCACGACAGTATTCCCTTAGAGTATAACTAAAAAAAATCTCTCTCATATCCCCCTGCAGATCAGAGGAGGAATGGAGTAGGCCTTGGATCCCGGACATGGCTTGCGGAGACTTTACTAGAGGATAATTGTCTCCTCTTGTGTTATAATACTTAAAAGACATATCCGAAATGGAGGGCTGCTGCTGTTTTCCCCTTACTACTCCCCGCCTTCCATTTAATGTTTCATTAATTTAATTTTAATATTCTTACAGAATTTACATTCAGAGATCGGAAAGAAAAAGGAAAAAAAGCGGGAGAAAATAAGTGAGAGATAAAATAGCTCTCAATAGATGAATACAAACTCGCAACTTATTAATGTTTTTATCTTCATGTTGATAAAGTTAAATGTTGAAATAATGTATCAGATTTTTTTTATACTATATGTATCATCAGTAAAACATGGAAGTTACACATAACCTGTAATGGAAGGCTCATCATTAATGAGAGCAAATAAGTCATGTTTGCTTATCGGTCTCACAATCACAACTATTGCACTATTAAATGCATTAAAGCATCTCTGTTTTAATCCATGTGGATTTCATGATACATATTAACCCCTTGACTACTGTTATCAATAATACACAGAAATAACAACAAAAATTAAAATGAATACATTTTATTTGCATATTTCTGAGTTTGGCTTTGTTCACCTATTAATTCTAATGTCTTTCCATGCTTTCATATGCTTTCAAAGTACACTAGTGTGTGTTTAATAGCTGTAATAACTATCATAAGTGTTTGAAAAAAGCCTTTGCAAGTCCTATTTAGTACTCATAACATTTGTTTCAGAAAATTTACACTTTTTTTCTAATAATAATAGAATAAGGATCTGGTGTAACTTAAAGGTTTGGTGTAACTTAATTGCTTTGGGACTCATGTAAATCCCTGGAAAAGCACCTACGAGTGCTAGCTACCTAGCTATGTTAATCCCTCTCCCCTAAAAGATTGTGATCAAACTGCTACAAGTCACTGCAACAAGTGAACTTCACGACAAAGCCGAAAAGCAAGGCATAAATCCCCATTGAGTTTTGCCCTGACAGTAAATTACAAGTTGCTCCGTGACACTCTGACATTTAAACCCTATGCTAATAAAAATAATTCTCACAAATAACAGCCCTCCCCTAACTGCCAAAGACTGATAAAATAGTTATGGGTACCAAAGAGCACTCGTAAAGGCTTTAAAAGCCTTTGCTGTTTGCCACAGCAGACCTTAAAGTACCCCCCTTTGCTCCTACAATCAGCCCCCATTCTGCAGGGGGTCTTTCATTGGGACTCCCTGGCACATAACATTAACCCCCCCCCCCCCCCCCCCGCTCAAGTCCTTAAAGGGTCCTCTCCACAAATGAACCCCTGCCGCGTGTCTTTAAATGACCAAGAGTACCTCCTGCGGCACCTATAATTAACCCCGCCCCCCCCCATGCTACAGGATCCAGATCGGGACCCCTGCAGAGGCGCTATAATTAACTTTTGCCACCAAAGCATTTCTAAATTCAAATTTCCTGCCCCCGGGTCGCTAAAGGGCCAGCGCTACTCTCATAATTTACCCTTATCACCATAGGGGTGTATGCAGACCCCCATGAGCCCCTAATTAACCCCATCAGTCCCATAAGGGTCTATATAAACCCTTATGGGACAATAAGTAGCCCTAACATAGTTACATAGTCCACAAAGCACCACACTACCCTATTAACTCCCCAACATCTAATTAAACTCTACACTACCATATTAACCCCCTCTACCCTATTAACCCCTACACTACCCTATTAACCCCTTCTACCTATTTAAACCCCCACTACCTAATTAACCCCCTCTTCCCTATTAACCCCTCTCTAGCCTAATTAACCCCCTACTACCATAATGAAGCCCTCACTACTCTAATTAGCCTCCCACTACCCTATTAACTCATAAACTACCCTATTAACCCCCTCTACCTCATTAACCTTATTTAACACTATGTATACCTATTTAATTCCCTATATAACTAATTAACCCTATCTATACTTTTTTAACCCCTCTATACCTATTTAACACTAGCAATACCTATTTAAACCCCCTATACTGATTAACAATTAACCCCTGCCACTGGTGTACTACAAGCACCCCACAGCACCTAAAATTAACCCCCATGCTGCGGGGTCCCTATTTGGACCCCTGCAGAGCCCCAACTATTAACCCCTGCTGCTGTGGTCCCAATCGCATGCCTAAATTTAAATTTCCCTCCTACTGGTCCTTTTGAATACTATTAAATGTACCCCCTACCACAGGGGTACTATAAGTACCCCTATGGCACCTTAATTAACCCTTATCACTCATTGGGGCTTATGCAGACCCCCATGAGCCCATAATTAACCCCATCAATCCCATCATGGTCTGTATCGACCCTTATTGGACTAAAAATAATCCTAAAATTAACACTATAGGTGCCATGAGGGACAATGTAGGTGCTTTTTCTAAGATTAGCATGAGACCCTTTGAGCTTAAAATCTTATGTGCATGATGCTTCTTCCCAAAGCACCTTACAAGACTGAAAACTCAACAGATTTATACCCAATACACAAAACCCATATTAAAGCGCAATTCAGTATTAATTCCTCTGTGTTGAAAAGTCACTATGAACAACATTCACTAACAACATTTTATCTTTCAACATCTCAGGCCAATTTTCTCTGCTACTTTATTAAATGTTTTTCTCTTTCAATTTATCACTCACCAGTTTTCAATGAAGAAAAAGTTTAATTGTGCCCTAGAGATACACGATGTACAAAGTTTGTAGCAGATAATTGGTTTTATGGATGTTATATAAGGCTAAATCAATACATACAACAAGTTGAGATATGGTGTTTGTTATATCATTAGCACTTTCTGTATTTCACACTACTCCAGAAACATGTGTTCTTAATTCACATAAAATATTCTACTTTTATCCTAACCCAGTTTGGAATAATTACTTATTCTATTGCTTGTATGAGATGAATAAGATTGACTACATCCTTCTACATATTATTTTGTTTCCTGATTCTTTCTGTTACTATCTCATAAACGTGCACTTTTATAAACTTGGATTCTCGATAGCCCTGCTGAAAGCTCTAACTAATTAGCTGCAACATTCCTATTACAGCTAGAAGACTATGTACAGCTAGAAGCCTCTTCTGCATTAAAACATTCTCCCAGTAAGAACCAGGATGAGAGAATCTACTGCAGCATCATTGCTTGAAGAAGTCATAATTTTAAAAGCTGTGTGGCTTTTGAATATTTCAAAATATAGGACTACAGCTATTAATTAAAGATTGTTTATTTCACTTTATTTAACAGATAAAACATAAAATAACTTGATTTTTTTTTTTACAGTGTGGGAGGTGTTGTTCTGAGAACCCAATTAGCAAACTTCTCTCCTTTTGTCTCCTAAACTTAGTAAGCCAGCTCCAACCTTGCCCCACCCACTCTGATCACTCAATTTCTGGATCTTCAGTAAACAATTTGGACACAATTCTAAACTGCTGGGCTGGTAGGACAGCATTCATTTTCTTATCTGTAATCACGGGAGCCTTAGTAACTTGCAAAACGTATTTGTGCCTGTTACTGTCCATCCTTTCCAGAAGACCCAGAAGTGTGCATGTGCAAGATGTCCATAAGCAATAATAAATAAATAAATAATTTATAAAACATTTTTATATGTTAATATGTTAGCTACACATGGGAAGAAATCCTTGCTTGGATAACAGAGAATATATAGGTGTAAGAGAAACTGCCGATAATGGTCAGGAGGAGACCTGCATAACTGAGACTAGCAGTTGTCTCACTGTGAGAAAACAATCAGCAATATCAACCAAAGATATCCATGTACCCCAAGTCCGTGGCTCGAGTTCTCCACTTTCTTCTTTTTTTATTACAGGAGAGGAAAATCTGCTTTAACATCAAAGCTCCAGAACTTCCAATTGGGGACCCCCCAAAGACATCGATAAGACTAAAAAGAAGATAAAGCCAAGAACGAGGGGCGGCAAGAGAGGAGGAAGGGTTGTCCAAAAAGAAAAAGGGAATCAACCTAGCATAGTAAAGGTCTTCAATCTCTCACAGAGAAAGCAGCCTACTTAGGAGAGGATTGTCTTTCGCACCAGATGCAGAACCAAAGGCTTTCAAACTCTTTATTGATCAAAATAAAATCATACCGAAATTATCATTGAGACAACACTTTGGAAAAATATCAAAGGACAAAACTATCAATGATGTAGATGAGCCAATTACTCATATTCAAACTCATTTTCAAACACAAATATTGGACTTGATTGTGATGACATAGATAACATTTTGATGAACTGGAAGGACCAGGTTAGCATCTGGATAAATCCATCATTGAAACAATTAGAAATACAGAACCTACCAATACTACTGAAACACCACACAATCCGATTATCCACTCCAATTACAAACCACCTTCGATCTTTTACCCAGTCCAGTCACAGGTACAATACATACCATACCTCATGATAAAAGAAATATGAAAAAATATGTACAAAGAAACATGTCACAAAATCAAATCTAAACAAAAAAGAAAGAGAGGTCCTCGAGAACCTGAGAAAAGATTAATCCATCATCATCAGACACACTGACAAGGGAGGTGGCAATGTTATCCAAGATATATAATCATATATCAAAGAATCTTATAATAATAATAATAAAAATAATCTGATAGGTGATCCCGATATATATATATATATATATATATATATATATATATATATATATATATATATATATATGCCACTAGTTAAAGATCCAACAGAATAATTCCTCAAGAAATACAAAGACATTATATCGGGAGCCAGAAGTAATGGAATTATGGACCAAAAATAATTTCTATTTCTTGACATCAAATATCCCTAAAATCCACAGGACTCAAACTATTTCACCAGGGAGACCCATTATATAGGTTATGGGATCACTCGCTGAGAAATTGTTAGAATATGTGGACAGCTAGCTTAAACTTATGGTGCTGGAACTCAAATCTTACACAAGAGATATTCCACATATAGTGGAACTAATGAAAAATATCAGGTGGAAAGATACCTACAAGTGGATCAGACTAGACGCTGCATCTCTCTACACACCAAGACCTGGCCACAGGAGCTGTTAAAAAGAGCATTGGACCTTCAAGGGATTCTTGGACCATAACAATCAGACTTCATTATTGAATCTATTTGCTTTATATTGAGACACAACTATATCATGTTTGACAAGTTCTACTTACAAAAAAGAGGAACAGAAATAAGGGTATAATATATAAGGGTCTCTGTGAGGATATATCTATTTGGAATAACAATGACCCAAAGAACATCATGCCCACAGATCAACACTCAATCCTGTTCCTGCATATTGTTCTGATCGGGGAAAGATATTGTCCACCATATACACCAAGCCCACCGATACGAATGGGTTCCTTCCCGCTACCAGTGGACACGATAAAATATGGATCAATAATATTCCATTTGGACGGTTCAGGCGTGTAAGAAGGAACTGCTCGTCCCTATCCGACTTTGACAGAGAAAGTATAATACTCACCCAAAAAATTCTGGAAAAAGTATATGCTCTAGGTCTTATTGTGAATGCAAAAGAAAGATCAAGGAATCTCAATAGAGCAGATCTAATCAAGAAAAAGTCTTGAGCTACTACCAACAACGATAAAAATGGATGTTGGTTTCATGACAAAATTCAATGGAGCATCCAGACACATTAAGAACAGCTTCCAAAAACGTTGTCCCATTCGGAAAGACCATTTATTCATAGATATTTTACCTGAAGTGCCTTCTGAAGGATTAAAATTTGGTCTTATTCAGCCTCGCTGAAACTCACTGTTTTTTTTTTTGCTCAGCTAGAAACTGCTTTCTTATCTGTAAAAGTATGCATCCTTGAAACCGAGTATCTCCCAATTATTTTTTCCACGTTTCGTTTAATATATCATGCCAACATTTAATGAGTGGGTATACGCGATCTCCTGGTGTACCTGGTACAAGAAGACATGTTATGATTTATTGTTTTTTGCTTTATAAGCTCTGCCGAAACTGAAATAAAGGGAATCTGTTTGGAAAAGATTTGTGTGTGTGTATATTTCTAAACAGGTCCCCAAGACGTCTTGGAGTCTAGGGCTACCCCGGCAGTCCCCTAGTGTAATTAGTGAGATTCCCCAATATCTGGGTCTAAAAGGGGTTAAGTGGTTAGTGATATGGTTAATTAGTTCTGGTGTGGGTTAAATAGGGTTAATTAGTTAGAGGGGGATTAATTAGTTACAGGGGGGGTTAATTACTTAGAGGGGGGTAATTTTTTATTTTTTTTATTTTATTGGGGAGGCGACTAGTGTAGTGTAGGGTAGTGCTTAGACTTAGTGTCATGAGGGTCCTGGGGCACCCTTATGGCACTTATAGTGTTACTGTGAGGGTTAATTATTGTCCCATAAGGGTTTGTATAGACCTTTATGGGACTGATGGGGATAATTTGGGTCTCTGTATAGAGCCCCATGAGTGATGGACTTAATTAGAATTGTAATGCGGGTCCTTTAAAGAACTGCGCGGCAGAAAATGGGAATTTTAAATGCTGCGGTTTACTCAAATTGGGACCCCCACAACAAGGGTTAATGTAAAGACCCTCTGGGGGTCCTGATGGAGATCCCGCTGCATGGGGGGGGGGGGGGTGGTAATGCAGGGGTTAAGCATTTGTGTGCCAGTGGCCTGCATTGGGAATTTTAATACTTTAAATGCTACAAGGACCCCTGCAGCAAGGTGGTCAATGGGTACCCCACAGCATGGGGTTAATTATTTGTGTGCCGTGGGCCCTTAAAGGACCCGCCGCAGGAAGTTTGAATTTTTAAATGATATGGGGACCCTGTGGGTTTCCCGATCGGGACCCCTGCATCATGGGGGTTTAATTTAGGAGTTGGGGGTTAGAAGCAGTGGGGACATTTAGGAGGATCATACATAAGGGCCTTTCAAGCCCTTGCGATACCTGTTTGGTACCATTAACTTGTGGTTGGATTTTTGCCATTTGTGGGCTTTGACTTTGGTTAGGAAGGGGGAATTGGAGCAATTGAATAGCGATTTGCGATTTAAGCCTTGCAACAGTTAAAGATCAAAGGCTTGGAGGGCATTAACTTGCAATCTTTAAATTGATCAATCTTGCAATTGAATAGCAAAGTAGCTTGCAACCTCCATTTGCGAACCCGGATCTCAAAAATGGAGCAATTGAATGAGGCTATTAGTGTTTATTGCTGTTAGCCATTTTTTGTTTAGCAACACTTTTTAGGGCAAATGGACTTAGAGTGGAATCTATGGCAGTGAGAATAGATATGCAACAAGTGACATCAACAAACATGATTGCTAAAGTTGTTATATATTGCCAAAGATAATGAATAGGGCATCCCAATTTCTTTATGGTTGGTTTTAAAGTACTGTATGAGGAAGTATGTTTTGAGGTTGACTTACAGAGCTAGGACCTGCTTCAAGAGGATTAGGACAAAATTCAGTAGTGTGGGAGGACAGATTGTACATGGGATTTCTTCTGATGGGTTAAAAGGAGTGGCTGTAATGAGGTGATAACTTGGGCTTCATTTTGAATTTATGTGACTAGATTAGGAATGAGATTTTCAAATGATGACATTCTGGCTTGCATGTCAGTAACAGCAGTGGAAACATCAGCAATAAAATGTTTGAAGGATTATTATTTTCTCTGGCTGAAGTTGATGAGTCTTTTTCCAGAAGCCGACAAATCAAAACCAGCTGAGTGAGCAACAACAGTCCACAAATGACTTGCAAAACAGGAGACAGAAACACAGCCCATGGAGCGCTGCTATTCTGTGGAGGTAGAGACACTTAGGACTGAAGAATGCTATTTTACACTTGTGAACATTGCTAAGCCTAAAAGCAAGCTTTTAAAATAATTTTACTATTTATTAAACTTTATTGATCCATTTATGGGGATGAGCAATCCCCTCTGTGGTTTCACTGTTTTTTTTATACAATAAAAGCTGTGGCCGGTTTTAAGCCCATATTG
This sequence comes from Discoglossus pictus, assembly GCA_027410445.1. NCBI lineage: Eukaryota > Metazoa > Chordata > Amphibia > Anura > Alytidae > Discoglossus > Discoglossus pictus. The sequence goes on along the minus strand of CM050163.1, from coordinate 202,663,704 downwards.
GTGTTGTATTATTATTATGGTTGGAGTTTGGGGTTATTTATGCGTAGCTAGTCACTTATGCTTAGGTCAAGGTTTTAAAAAGGGTCCTGATGATTTTAATCAGGCTGCTTGTCTTAAAAATATTTTTTTTTCATATACAACATATAACACAATTACTTGTTATAATTAACTAGAGACTTGCCCGTCAAAAAATTACGGCAACAAAATTGTAAGGCAGGTAAGGCTGTTTGGTCGAGACATTAATTTTGTTGGTGGTCCAAGATCCTTCAACGATCATAGCGAGACTCGCGCTGAGCGCCTTTGATGCTCATTGCGTGGCTCGCAATGAGCACCTTTGGAGCTCATTGTGAGGCTGTTGGTTGTTGTATATTTTTTTTGTGATAGGCACTTTTGCTGTTATTGTTTTGTCTGTGTTGATCTGCTTTTTGCGCTTATTGCAAGGCTTTGTGTGCTATGAGCAGCGTTGGCGCGCTCATTGTGAGTCACGCAGTGAATGGTTTTTGTGTTTATTGTGAGTGTTGTTTTTGTGTATATTTGGTTTTGTATGCTAATGAAATAATACATTAATAAATGAATATACTTTACCTACTTGGAAGTAAGATACGCAGGAAGCATTGTGCTGAAGAGCTGACAATCTGTTTTGATGTTCCTGCAGCATACAATGTAGGTTTGCACTGTTGTGGAGCTAAGGTGTAAGTGTCAGCAATGTGTGCAGCGTGTAGTGTAAATTGCGAGGTCGTAATGTTTTTTTTTCTAAGTCCCGCGGCTCGAATTTTTTATGCTAAGTCCGTAAATTTTCCGTTATAAGTCCCGCGGTTCGTATTTTTTTGTGTAAGTCCGCATACAGTGATTGTGTGTTAGATGTATTTTGGTAAAGTGACACTTGTGTGGGTGTTTGTAACGCGTGTGAGGCGCCGTAGAGCCTCCACCTCTGCAAATGCAGCCCCTCGCTTTGCGAGGGGCCGCATTTACAGTCCGAAAGTCATAGGGGGTTGAAGGGATGAGCGCCTACATTGCTCATCTCTACCAGGGCAAGGAGCGCCTTTGGCGCTCCTTGCCAGCAACTGCGGCCCTCGCTTCGCGAGAGCCGCAGTTGTGGCGGGCTCGCTATGCAAGCCCGCAAGCGTTAGCAACGACCTGCACTGCTGACAGTAAAGTGCCGCTTGTGTGGGTGTCTGTAACCGCTTGTTTTGGCATAAATGTATGTCATAAAGTTCAACTGGTAACAGGGACAATCTCGATGAAAATTTCAAATGATTAACCTGAAAGTGGATGACGTTTATGAATTAAGTGCCCAGGAGAGAGGGGTTGGGTTATTTGAACCCTTAGCCCTTTTCACAAATACAGACCAGAAGGCCTTGCTACTTGTAGTAGGGGTTAAGTTATCAAAACAAGAAGAATGCTATGATGAAATATAATGTGAATAACAAGAAGATTTACAACTTTCTAATATTTGTATAAAATGGACTGGTATATTGTTTTTGGATGTGGCTTTAAATATATGTTTTGAGTAGATATTTGGGTCAAGGTTTTGATCTTTTAACATTATTCTCAAATAATCCCTAAATACAGATGTGGAAAGAGGTTTGATATTTTAAGGCAGTAATTTTAAGGCTGCTTTTGGAGTCGATTGTTACTATGAAATTCCATAATGAATCGATTATTTTGATTGTAGCATAAAACTTGATTATGACTGGACAGGAAAGTTTCTTATCTTTAGGCAAAGTAAGTTCAAAATGGCATGAGCTCGATGGAGACTTTAAAGTACTTCCCTGGCCTGCAAATTGCCCGAACTTGAACCCCACCTGCAGTTAGGATATTAGCTGGTGGTCATAATAATGTGACTAGACCATGTAATTCTTTGATTTGGACAGAATCCTTAGAATATTGAAACAATTAAATCTCATAAGGCTAAAAAAATAAGGATTTGCCATTCCAAGATGAAAAAAAAATTAAGCCATATGGTTAAATACTTGATGATATCCTGGTTTAAGGCTTGATGAAGCTCTTACTCAGAAGAGAGGAAGGTCAGTAATGATAAAGCTATAAAGGATCTACCCTGTGGTAAAATTCTCAAGCAAATTGGATTTTTAATAAAGTCTGCAATCACAGATGTTATTCACAGAATATTTTCGGATGGAATGAGGTGCCAGTCAATATATATACCTTAAAATTCCAGGTTGGCTGAAGGGTCTTCAGTCTTATCTGAGGATGTTGGGGTGTTCAATAAATGAATAATTAAAGATTTTGCTTAAACTGTAGGGTTGTTACCGAACGGTTTGATAATGAGGAACTTGCTGTAGGGCATCTTACTGTTTTGAAAAATATATCATATTATGGAATCCTCCATAGTGATGTAAATTAAAAGTACCTCCATGTGGAGGCATTTTCCAACACTGATTGATGTGAAAGACAACAGAAATTAGAGAACCCAGAAAGAAGGTGAGACGGGTAAGGAAGTGAGAGGATTTTATTAATGCCTGATAGAAACTGAAAATTAATTGCATGAAAATTATATTTGTTGATTTCTTTTTTTAATGCAATCAAAAGACAGAAAAGATCACAAGAAAAAGAATACCCTTAAGTTTTACGTTCAAGACTTAAGCGTGGGCTGTGATGAAAAAAATGAATAATACAAATAGAAGCAGAAATCAATTAAATAGACAATATGCAGGTAAAATAATGTCAATAAAATAAATACATTTGTCCATAACAGTAAAAACCTGGTAAGAAATGATTCAGTAATTATATTATGAGTATATTACAAACAAGGATGGAGATTATTGAACTGTATGTACTGTATGGCTTGAAATAATGAGGGAAGTATGCTGCTCTAGTGATGAACAGTGCAATTAGCTATGAACATTTAAAAAATCAAATAATACAAGCTAGGAGTTATTGTATTGTTGTATTGTATGGTAATTACTAGAAATAGAAAACTGCTGCCTATGATGGAGTGAAACTTACATAAATAACAAATAATAAGGGAATTATGAAGAACTTGGAATGAATAATTCAAATAGCTATGACAGCATGGATGGAAGTGGATTGAACCAAATGCGTTAAAATGAAAGCTGTAGTTCTAGCGGCTAAAACTACAAAAATGGCACACGTAATGGCAAGAAATGCACAGTTAGTGTGCAACTGCATAGTCAAAAATTTAAGTTGCTGGAATCATGGGAACGACTGTTATGTATATGCCAATTAAGATCAGAGCACCTCCCAGGAGAACACATGAAATCACAGGATACATGCTCAGACCAAAAGGTTACTGACTTGTTGAAAATAATAAAACTCTTTTCCATCCCTTATCCTGTCTAGGATAAGGAGAAGCACACACCATTCAATTAGTGTATCATCCAGACTAACTTTTATTCTTCTGTCAGACATATTTTTAAACAGCACAAAATAATCCCCCCATATGGCCTCCCCCCGACACTCCTCCCACTGAGCTATAACTGATCTGGTATGTTCATGTTGTCAGTAGGTTAGAGGGGGAGTTTAGATTGCTCCCAGTTTCCACACCTCATCTGTTTTATAACTCCAAGGGACAATGAACTAACTTTAAACTGTACCACTATCTGAGGCCAGAGAGAGAGGATGCCTGGCTTCTTGAAGGGGCCATACATTTATCTAAATTCTTGCAGAATCTTTGGGTTAATCCTTTTATTTCACACTAACATACGCTGAACACAACATGGCAAAGAAACATGAAAGTGTATTTCTGTTAATTTCTGGTAAAATAACTTTATTACAGTGCAGTAATCAAAGTAAGGCTCTTTCGTGTATGTGCTATTTCAGTGTGTTGCCTCTGCCTGAATGAGTAATGAGCTCTGCACTGTGCATGGTGTATTGAATATTAATTGTAATCAGGTGTAGATGCTTTGAATCAGGCAATGGCCAAGTGATTTATAAGAAATTGATTATATTCTACCAGCTGGAAAAGCAATAGAACAGATAGCATAGTAGGGAGTGTTGCTGTCTGAAGTGGTAAAGGTCCCGGGTTTAAATCCCCATAGTGGTAATTATTTTTCAATCAATAACATGACCTCTAGGTTATATATAAATTATATACAAATATGTTCTTTAGGTTATATATAAAGAATATGTATATTAGGTACCTGTTGATTTTAAAATAAGTATTTGAATTATTATGAGCCCTATTCTATTCAAGACAAGTAAACTATTGAGAAATGTAATTTCCAATGAGGGAGCTTTTTGCCGCAATGTTACATGTTTATTCAATGATCCCCAGCCATAACATTACTAAGCAACTAAACAAAGCCACAAAAAGTAAACCAAGCCTTGAAGTAAAGTTACAAGTTCAGGATTACGGAGCACAGCCACAAGCACACTAATTAGGATTCCCTCCATTCATGTACACTGTGGAGGGAATCCCTGACTGCCCCCTTCCCTTAATTTCTTTATCCTTGCTTAAAGACCACAATTCTCACTTCTGGGCCAGTAAAGGGCCCTCCAGAACAAATGCTGGTGTTAAACTAAACTGAAGCAGCACTACACAACCTCCCCCCCCACCCCGCGCTGTCTTCGTCTTAAATAGAGTTTTTTAGCGTTCTGATTGGTTGAAAAATTTGTCAACCATATTTCAGCCAGCCAGACTGGGTTTACAGTTGTCATCCTGCTCAATATAATTTTTGAAATATTTGAACCAATCAGATTGCCAGACTTTAGGTCCCTCGCCTCTGTCTTGTCGTAGTACTCAGGGGAGGCTCTCTTGCAATCATGTGGCAATGGGGGAATAGAATAGCTAGGGAAAGTAATTTTATTCATTTTATTTTATTTTTAAGTTTACAGAATACAACACCTAAAGCTTCAATAGTCAAAGCACATGAAATTAATATCTTCCATTTTTTGCAAAAAAAACCCCCAAAAAACAGCAACAATGAGAGAGAAAAAGAAAACAAGAGAATTACAACATTTGATATCATACAGACAATTTATCGGTGGTTTTGGGGGCTTAGCTTGGGAGCAGTTTACTCATTTTTTTAAATATATTGGTCCCATAAGGACCATTTCAGTTTTGCTTTATCTTTTAAATCTCCAGCAATAAAAGAGTAATCAATTTCAATTTATCTGTTACGTTTTGTTATTACTTTTATTTAATTCCATGTTGGGAGGATACCTCTCTCCAAGTTTAAAACAATCAACCATTTGACAACCAATAAAATGTGTATAGTAATTCCTCTAGTTTTATGATCAAAATCTTTTGGAACCATGTGGAATAAAATTAATTAAGTTTTAATCTTTTTTAATTATAAGCAAAATGAGAGATACAATTGGCACATAGCTCCTGAATGCTCTTGCAATACCACCACATATGTGCCTACAGTACATTTTTTCGAACAAGTACCTGAGATTTTAGATGGAGCTATCTTTTCTAATAGATCTGGAACAATATACCATCTGTATACTATCTTAAACTGTATTTCTCTAAATGAGACAAATTTATATTGGCTTCCGTTAGTTTAGAAGTTCCAATCCAGTCCCTCATCTCCCAATTTGTATGAAATTTTATTTTCCAACTCAACATTCCTGAGGATTTATTATTATCAGATGCTGATTCAATAATTTTGAAACATTTCAAAATTGTAAATTTATTTTTATCTCCAAGACATAACTTTTCAAGCCTCTTCAGACCTCTCATATTTATTAATTTATACACTGAGTATTATAAGTCATTGATAGATCTAGGAATGTTGTTGTTCTCAACTAAATCATCAAAGGATCTAAATAGGGCATTGGAATATAAGTCTGGTAAATAAATCAGACCCCAGAGTTCCAATTTTACCTCTTGATTAGGTAAGAGAAGATCATAGATCATCTGTATCAACTTTATAGAGGACAGAAAAGAGACTAAGCTTCGTCTACTGCCACTTCGATACCAATAAGCTAAACAGGCATTGAGAACTGGAGTCCATAAGTAATTTCTTGTCTATTTTTTTATCAAATCAAATTTGTATATTTCGGGATAAATGTTTTTCAATATGCAGCAATTTTAAACTATGATCTTTCGTACTAAGTTTCAGAAAGTGGTGTAACATTATTGCCTCAGAATAATCCCACACTTTGGGTGAAGAGAGACCTCCTACAATTTGGAATTTATTCAGTGTTTTCCTCAGGATATATAAAGAGATGCACCTTAGGATATATGTCATTTTAGGTCAAATACACTTTTTTACACTAGCTATTCAACCAGACCAATTATTCAGACTGTTACATATATGAGTAAATAACTTTTCTAAATTAATGTTCATTAAGGATTTCAAATTGGGAGAAAAATCAATCCCAAGATGGGATATACAGTTATGGTTCCAATTAAAGGGATATTTTTAATCTTTGTCAAGATTTAAACTTAGGACTTCTGTCTTTGTTACATTCAACTTATATTATGAGAGTTTAAATATCTATGGTTGTCTGTAGGTGTTTAATTGAGTTTAACAGATTGGTTAATGTGAGAACCACATTATCAGTGAATATTGTAATTTTGCATGCAATTCTGTCAATTTATAAACCTTTTATATCTTTTACACTTCTTATCATCTCTGCTAGGGGTTCAATGCCCAAGGAGAAGATCAGTGGAGACAGGGGACAACCCTGTCATGTACCATTTCTTACCTGAAAAGTGTCAGATCTAAAACCCATTCCCGAGACATATGCAGAAACATTAGAGTATAGTGCCTTTATGACATAAGAGCCAAATCTGCCAAAACCAAATTCTTTCAGTGTCAAATCTATAAATTCACCATTTTCCCCGATCAAATGCTTTTTCAACATTGAGTGATAATACTACTGTTGGGAGCTTCTTATTTTTAGAGTATGCTAGTAAGTCTATTCATTTGTGTGTGTTATCAGGTCCTTGCCTTGATTTGATGAATCCAGTTTGGTCTGAATCAATTAGACCTTTTAACAAAGGTTTAATCCTAAGGGCAAGTATATTTGCATACATTTTTATTTATGTGTTTAACAGTGAAATTGGTCAATAATTTATACAAGAAGTTGCGTCCTTTCCTTCCTTTGGGATCGTAACAATCAATGCTTCTAGCATCTACGTTGGAGCAATACCTAGATCTTTTATTTCATAAAAAGTGTTTTTAATGTGTCTAGTAAGGGACTTTGTAAATAGTTTATACCACACATTTGGAAAACCATCAGGGCCAGGTTTGTTTATACTGTACGTACTGTATCTCTATTTACTTTTCAGAAATATGTTCCTCTAACACTTCTAGTTGTTCAGAAGTTATTTTAGGTAACTTTAAGCCCTTCAAGAATTCAATTATCTGGTCACTCAATGGTTTAATAAAATTGGAATAGTCTTCTAGATCATACAATGATTTATAATACTTTGCAAATATATTTCCAATCTCTTGATTTACTAGCAATTTGCCTGCCTTTTTCCCAGGTGATAGTATTTTTGTTGCAATAGCCATATATTTTTATGTACTTGTGTCTGTAGGATTTTTTTTATCATGAGAGATTTTATTATTCTTTCGAGATTATTACTTCGATATTCAAGTTTCTAAGAGGTAGGCCTCTTTCTTTCCTTTGTGTAGTTTGAGAGATTAAGAGACCTCTCATACAAGCCTTTTGAGAATTCCATTAAGTTGTTTTAGATTTTACTGAGTGCTCATTGAGTTTGAAAAAGTCAGTAATTTCTTTTTTCTATTTCTTCTCTATCTTTGACTGACTTAAATAGAGTAGTGTCTATTTTATTTATCGTCATATTTTTAGATGTAGGGATTTTATTTATATACATTTTAATGTTACTTAAATGTTTTTGATGGTGTCATTTTACGATATAGGGAATAGAAAAGGGCTCTATGTGAATTACTTATTTGAAAAATAATACAGTGCCTTGCAAAAGTATTCACCTCCCTTTGCATTTTTCGTGTTTTGTTGCCTCACAACCTGGAATTAACATGGATTGTTTGAAGATTTGCATAATTTAATTTACAGAACATGCCCACAACTTTAAAGATGTTTGTTTTTTATTGTGAAGCAAAAAACAAATAGGACAAAATAACAGAAAAAGTCAATGTGCATAACTATTCACCCACTAAAGTCAATATTTTGTAGAGCCACCTTTTGCGGCAATCACAGCTCCAAGTCACTTTGGATAAGTCTCTATGAGCTTGCCACATCTTACCACTGGGATTTTTGCCCATTCCTCCTTGCAAAACTGTTCCAGCTCCTTCAAGTTGAATGGTTTGCGCTTGTGAACAGCAAACTTTAAATATGGCCACAGATTTTCTATTGGATTGAGGTCTGGGCTTTGACTAGGCCATTCCAACACATTTACATGTTTCCCCTTAAACCACTCAAGTGTTGCTTTAGCAGTGTGTTTGGGGTCATTGTCCTCCTGGAAGGTGAATCTCTGTCCTAGCCTCAAATCACACACAGAGTGGTACTGGTTTTGCTCAAGAATATCCCTGTATTTAGCACCATTCATCTTTCTCTCAACTCTGACCAGTTTCCCAGTCCCAGCTGCTGAAAAACATCCCCACAGCATGATGCTGCCACCACCATGTTTCACTGGTGTCCTTTGGGTGATGTGATATGTTGGGTTTGCGCCAGACACAGTGTTTTCTTTGATGGCTGAAAAGTAACATTTTAGTCTCATCAGACCAGAGCACCTTCCTCCATACATTTTGGGAGTCTCCCACATGCCTTTTTGCAAACTCAAAATGTGCCATTTTGTTTTTTGCTGAAAGTAATGGTTTTCTTCTGGCCACTGGATGGATTGACTTTAGTAGAGGTACTAAAGAGGTTATTATATTATTTGACAAATACAAGGGAAGCATTAGAAAAGACCAAAGCCACTAATAATGACAGCCTACAATTAAATAAAAAAAATTGCGAAACAGCAAGAATCTTACAATCAATGGAAAGGCAAAGGAGGTAGAAAATTCAAATGGAAAGGAAAAGGTGGAAAAGGAAATGACCCAGAAAGAAAATACAGTTACAAGAAAAGAAGCAAATATTTGAAAGCAGTAATGACAATTGTGACTTGGAAGATGGGGAAAGTCCTGTAAAAGAGGCTGAAAAGAGAGTAGAGAAAAATAATGTAAATGCTCCTAGCAGTCCAAAGAAGAGAAAACTAGAGAATGAAACTGCCTGAAGAGCAGAAGCTTCAGCAACTACAAGAAAGTCTCACCGGTGCAAGAGTGAGGGGAAGAATGTAGGGAGATGGCAGTTGCTTGGTACAGAAGATACATTGGCTTGTATACACGGCCTCACCGTGTAGTCACTCAACTCCATAATGTCAAGCTGGGTAGACTGTGTGACAGTGTGCCCCCCAGAGGTCAGTGTAAAAACACAACAATGATTCCTGTCAGAAAAGAGTAAGTTAATTCCTGCAGCATATTTCACACCAGGAGGTGTGAGCTTTATTCCCTGCATGAGTCTAATCTGCTCAGTGGACTGTTTTGAAAATACAGAAGCAGAGGGAGGAGAAGGGCTGCAATTAAAGACTGCTAGAAGAGCAGTGAAAACAGGAGCTCTGAGGAGAGAGCCTAAAAGTGGAGTCTATAGAGCTGCAAGAGAGCGGATTTGTCAGTGCACACCAAAGATGGGATTAAGACCTAGAGAGGGGTCTGGGACTATATTGAAGCTGAACAAAGATCCAGAGAAACTGAGGTGGGGAAGCTGTCTAGCAAACACCACAGAGCCCGGGAACCCTGGGCATAAGAAAAAGCCTGGTATCAAGTACAAGTTATTGGACTGTTTGTGTTGCTACATTTCATAGTAGCTGAATGGAAGCTGAGATAGTTAAGGAACTATTCTAAAGTTTAGTTAGTGCTCAGGCCTGTTTATTTTATGTTTTTGTTTTGGTGTGCTATTTGTATACTTGCAAAAATATATTTTTAATATAAGTTTTGAAAAACATATTGAAGCCTCCTGTAAATTATGTACCAATGAAAAGTATTAGATATACGGCTGAAGAACAGAGAAGAGGGTGGCAGTTTGTCTCTCTCTCTCTCTCTCTCTCTCTCTCGCGCTCTCTCTCTCTCTCTCTCTCTCTCTATATATATATATATATATATATATATATATAGTTAGTTTTATACGGTCATATATAGTAAACTTACGACAGTGGACTTTTAAAGTGCATAGGTAAGTAAATACCTGTTAGGTACACACTATAAAAGGCTTATGATAATCCAAGTACTGCAACAAAGTCTCTGGTGTCCCACCTGATTGATCCCAGATATAATGAAAATGCTTATTACAAATTAAATAGTGCTCTGAAATTCTACTTAAGTCATCAATGTTTTTATTATATGTCTGTATAGCATAACCACAAACAAAAAATTACCGGGTGTTAACTAAATTTGGCCGTTGTTTTGATAACTTCTGAAGAATTAAATCATGGGCTAAAAAAATAGACTGTGTTAACTGAAGAACATACTACAATATAAACAGTGCACTCACTGAGCTAGGAAGCCGGTGAGTAAATGATGTGAAAGAAAAGAGGAAGAATTTATTATTCAGCAATGTATAAATTAAGGAGGAAAAAGGCTGTGTACTGTATGAAAAGTCACAAATAACTAGGACTATCAACTGCAGTTCATTAATGAGGCCAGCGTAGCTGAAATGTATAGGTAGACAGGGTTCCTGAAGGAACTGTTGCAAAATCTGTGCAAGTTGAACCTAATGCAATTCAATGGGAAATAAATTAGTTTTGTTCCAGGCCCCACTCAAAAGTAACATAAGTTATATAGTAATAGCGACTTGCCCAGTAAAAATGACGGCAGTAAAACTTGAAGCCTCGCAATGTGGTTTGCGAGCCTCTCCCACCATCTACTTTTACGGGCCTTGTGATGAGCACCTTCGCCACTCATTGCAGGCCTCGTCCAACCCGCCAGTTTCATGCCTTGTAATGAGCACTTTCGGCGCTCATTGCCAGCTTTGCGATGAGAGCCTTCTGCGCTCATCGCGAGCACTAAAATTAGTGCCTTCTCCACTCATTGCGAGCATCTCCCCCGCTTCACCGCTAATTTCATGAGTCGGGTAGCACTTGAATGCTGCATTTTTCAAAATGTTTACAATATGTTATTGTGCAGCATATGCAGTGATACACTGATCATAAGCCGATATACCGTATTGGTCCGAATATAAGCCGCACTTTTTTTCCGATTTGCGAGCTTGCGAGTTACGAGTGCGGCTTATATTCGGGACCGTAAAAAATTACTGGCGATTTGAGGGCTTTGCGAGTTACGCATGCGTCTTATATTCACGAACGAAAAAAAGACTGCCGATTTGCGTGCTTGAGACTGCGGTATTGTAGCAATTGAATAGCGATTTACGATTTAAGTGATTCTAACATCCTGTAAGGCCTGTAACCTGCAAAAAAAGTTACAGTACTAATTAGAAAGCCTGTCTCTTGCAATGGCTGATCACTTGGAGAGAGTCTTTTTCTCTCCAATTTTAAGGGTGCGGCTTATATTTGAGTACTATCTTTTTTCTATTTTATACCCTGATTATTTAATCCTCCCCATTCTCCACAGAGTGAAGATTTTTAAAAATGTTAGTGGGATTTTTTAATATAGTATTTTAAAAGGATTAATAAACATTACTTATTTATCTTATTCCATTCCCTGCCTTTGGAAGTGCTCAATTAAAATATGGTATTTTTTCTCTTTATGTTTAATAATAATTTCATATGTTATAGACCATGGAGCACCGGCATCATACGTAGTGCTGTTATGATTAAGGGGTGTGGTGTGACAGTATTCTTTCATTTTCCCCCTCTTATCTCTGCCACCTCATGCCTGAATGGCTTAGATCAGAGGTCCTCAAACTACGGCCTGCGGGCCACATCTGGCCCACCAGGGTCCTGAACCCGGCCCCCATCTGACCCTTCCCCCAGGCCCCTGCGTCTCCCTGTGTCTCTACAGCTGCAGCCCCTGCTATCACTTCCTAGTCACCTGACTAGGCAGAGCAGGGGCTGACCCAGGGAGGAGCCGCCAGGGGGAGGAGACACACCGGCAGCATGAAGGCAAGGTTAACCAAAAGGGGGCAGTGAGGGAGAGAGACAAGGGGAGTGAGGGTGAGAGAGACAGACAGACAAGGGGGAGTGAGGTAGAGAGACAAGGGGAGTGAGGGTGAGAGAGACAGACAGACAAGGGGGAGTGTGGTAGAGAGACAAGGGGAGTAAGGGGAGAGAGACAAGGGGTGTGAGGGAGAGAGCGACAGACAGAAAAGTGGTAGTGAGGTAGAGAGACAAGGGGAGTGAGGGAGCGATAGAGACAGACGGACAGACAAGGTGGAGGGATGTAGAGAGACAAGGGTAGTAAGGGAGCGATAGAGACAGACGGACAGACAAGTGGGAGGGAGGTAGAGAGACAAGGGTAGTGAGGGAGCGATACAGACAGACAGACAAGGGGGAGTGCGGCAGAGAGACGAGGGTAGTGAGGTAGAGAGACAAGGGGAGTGAAGGAGCGATAGAGACAGACAAGGGGGAGTGAGGTAGAGAGACAAGGGGAGTGAGGGAGAGGCAGACAAGGGGGCGTGAGGTAGAGAGACAAGGGGAGTGAGGGAGAGGCAGACAAGGGGGATTGAGGTAGAGAGACAAGGGGAGTGAGGGAGAGAGAGACAGACAAGAGGGAGTGAGGTAGATAGACAAGGGGAGTGAGCGAGAGAGAGTGAGATACATGGGGGAGAGAGAGGGAGAAAAAGATAGAAAGGAGAGAGAGGAAGGAAGGAGATGGAAAGAGAGCGAGAAAGGAGAGATAGTGAGGGAGAGAGATGGAGACAGAGAGAAAGGAGGGAGAGAGAGAAAAAGAATAGGGAGGGGGAGAGAGATGGAGAGAGAGAGGCATGGGGAAAGAGAGGGACGAGGGAGGGAGATAGACAGAGAGAGAGAAAGGAGAGATGGAGACGGAGAGAGAGAGAAAAAGAGGGATGGAGGGAGAGAGTATGAGAGAGAGAGGAAGAGAGAGACATGGGAAGACAGAGTGAGGATGAGATAGAAAGGAAAGAGAGGAAGTAGGGAGGGAGATGGACACAGAGAGAGAAAGGAGAGATAGGGAGGCAGAGAGTTGGAGAGAGGTAGTGAGAGAGAGAGAGTGATATAAGGGAGAGAGAGAGAAAGGAGAGGGAGATATGGGGAGGAAGAGAGAGATGGAGAGAGAGAGAAAAAAAGAGGGAGAGATAGGGATGGGAAGGAGAGAGGGAAAATGAGAGGGAGAGAGGAAGGAGAGAGAGAAAGAAAAAAGGAGAGGGAGAGAGAGAGAGACATGGGGAAAGAGAGGGAGGAAGAAATAAAAGGGAGGGGGAGAGAGAGAGGCAGAGAGAGAGAAATGAGAGATAGGGATGGAGAGAGAGACACAAAAAAGAGAGAGAGAGAGACATGGGAAGAGAGAGGGAGGAAGAGATAGAAAGGAGAAGGAGAGGAAAAGGGAGAGATAGAAGAGAGAGGGAGAATAAGGGAGAAGGAGAGATAGAAGAGAGGAAGAAAAAGAGAGAGGGAAGAGGGAGAAGCGCCGGAAAGAAGGGAGGGATAGGAACAGTGAACTGGCCCCCTGTTTAAAAAGTTTGAGGACCCCTGGCTTAGATGGTAGAGGGAATAGCTCTTATGTCTGATTGGCTGTGCTGTTTCTTTATATTATATTCAGTATTTATTGTTTTGCATTTTTCAAATATGTTACAGTTTTTGATATTCTTGATCATCTGATTTCAAATCTCTTGTTATTGTGAATAGTACAACTAATTGCAAACTGAGGGATGCCTGTACTTCTGGGATTAGCTGTACGTTTTCTGATTTAGCATTTCCAATTTACTGATATGAATAAGAAAGTAAAACATGGGACTAGTTCCCTAAAAAGTAAAACAAAAAAAGAATGTAAAAGTGGTTAAGGTGCTTACTGAATATCTCATTGATGAGACCACACATTCTTTTATTGGTTGCAGGGGACATCTGCTCTCTCCTAAGCCTATCAAGCATACACAATGTCAGGAATGCCAGCAACCTGAATCACATACACTGCCTTTTTTTTACCTGCACTTTGATTGTCATGTGTCCTCTGGAATGTTTAGTTTGTATGTAACAAAATCCATGATGTCTTAATTTCCAATTACTTTAACCCACTTGCAATCACTGAAACCGGGCTCACATCATCTGACACTTGATTATCAAAAGGTTACTTACTATTCAGTCACAATCCTAGGACTGGAGATAGACAGAACAGAGGAGCAGGAATCCTACCCTATTCATTTTCCACTGCTGCATATGCCACCTCTCTGGGTAGCAGCTTTTGGCTGAGGTAGGCAATAACAGCACATATTTTTTAACCAGGAAACCATTGCTGTATAAACACAATGTCCAAGCGTCCATCCAGTTGTGATAGTCACTAACATCTCTCTTGGCCACCCTGAAGCTCAACCTTCCTGCAAGCTATTCTCAATTACATTTGGCTTATAAGAGTGGACTTATTTTCCATCACACTGTAATTTCTCACTTTTACTGATCCTCAACAACTTTCTATCTCATTAAAGCTACTTCATTCTGACATAACCACACTCTCCTGCTTGAGGATTGCTGCTTCCCAATATAACCACAAACCATCCTCTGTTATCCTCTGCTCCCAACACACTATGCTATCCACCACTTGTTCAGCTACAGCCATAGCACTCAAGACAATACATTCAAAAGTACTCCCACATGACTGGATGAAATCACGCACACATAGAGACTTCTTCTACAACATTCCTACAATGCTTCCCTTCACCTCTCCAAACAAACATTTATTGGCACTGTCATCCTACCCCAAACACCTGTATTCAACATTCATCTCTCTCATTTGTCCAACTCCATTCCACTCAACCCAAGGTTCAGCCCAAGACATTGCATAACACTTAAAAAATAAAATTGATTCAATTAGAGAAGACAACACTTTGCACCACACTACCAACTCTCCAATTCCTCGCACTCCCATCTCCAATATATTTCTCATGCAGGCCCCACCCTGTGGAATTCTCTACCCCGCTCTATCAGTTTCTCCCCTACTATTACTACAAATTTCAAACACTCCCTGAAAACTCATCTATTCAGAAAACCCTACCAACTTGTTGCCTAACATCAAAGATTCAGATAAGTCAGTGAACACCCCATGTGCCTGCATCCTGCAGTCTCAGGGCCCTTTACACCTCCTGTACTAGTATGTAACTTCTATCATATTTGTCTTTAGTTTATTAGATAATAATAAAATTTGACAAGTCTGTGCTCTAGATGTTGCAGGAGGTTTTTTTTTATGTAATAAGTGTTAGCTATTGGTTGCACTAAGTAGCGTAGCTAGGGGGTGGCGCCAGTGGTGAACCCCCCCCCCAGATGGCACCTCCTAGGGGGTGGCAAAAATGCTCCCAGTTGTCACCCACCTAGAATCACTCCCTCCCCTCCCCTGGTTGGTTGGTTCCCTCCTCCTCAAGAGCCACTGCTCTCAGTCCAGTGGAGCAGAGGAGGAGCCGCCAGTGGGAGGAGTCGCCAGTGGGAGAACCTTCTGAACCGGCAGGGGAACACAGGTAAGGGAAGTGTGTGTGGGGGGGGGGATAGAGAAAGGGAGAGAGACATGGAGAGACAGAAAGGGAGCGAGACAGGAAGAGGAGGAGATGAAGAGGGGGAGAGAAAGAAAGAAAGAGAGGAGCAGAGAGAGGGAGGTAAAGAAAGAGGGGCAAGAGGGAGAGGGGTGAGATAGAGAAAGAGGGAGAGAGAGGGAAAGGGAGCTAAAGAGAGGGAAAGAGAACAGAGGAGAGATGCAAAGGGGAGAGAAAGAAAGAGAACAAGACAAAGAGGGGAGAGAGAGAAAAAAGAGGGGGAGAGAGGGAAAGGGAGAGAAAGAGAGGGAAAGAGAAAAAGGGAGAGAGGCTCAGGGGAGAGAAAGAAAGAGGGGAGAGAGAGAAAAAGAGGGAGACAGAGGGAAAGGGAGAGAAAGAGGGAAAGAAAAGGGGAGAGAGGCGAAGGGGAGAGAAAGAAAGAGAACGAGACAGAGGGGAGAGAGAGAACAAGATTGAGAGACAGGTAGAGGGAGATAAATCGATGGGGGAAAGACAAAGAGAGGGAGATACAGAAAAAGGGGGAAGGAAGAGGGAGAGAGAAAGAGGGGGACAGAGAGTGGGAGACAGGAGGAGAAAGGGTGGGATACAGAGAAAGGGAGGGAGACAGAAATAGGGAGAGAAAGAGGGGAGAGATCTAGAGAGGGAGACAAAGAGAGGGAAGAGAGACAGAAAGAGGGAGGGTGAGAGAGGGAGACAGAAAGGGAAAAGAGAGAAAGAGGAGGATACAGAAAGGGAGAGGGAGACAAAGAGAGGGGCAGACAGAAATAGGTAGAGATAGAGAGGGAAGGAGACAGAGAGAAAGAGGAGGAGATAGAAAGGAAGAGGGAGACAAAGAGAGTGGAGAGAGAGTAAGAGTGGGTGTGAGAGAGAGACAGAGAGGGTGGGGAGAGAGACAAAGAGAGGGGGAGAGAGGGAAAGAGGGAGAGAGAGATAGAGAGGGAGACGAAGAGTGGGATAAGAGAGACCGAAAGAGGGAATTGAGAGCGAGAGAAAGAGGGAGGGAAGAAGAGGGGAGTGAGGTAGTTGGAGAGACAGAAAGCCCAGAGAGGGGGAGGAGAGAGAGAGGAGAGGGAGACCGAAAGAGAGGGGGGGAAGGAGAGAAATAAAGAAAGGGGAGACAGGGGGACAGAGAGAGGGAGATGGAGAGAGAGGGCGAGAGAAGGGAGGGGGAGAGAGAGAGAGAAGGGAGATAGACAGAGGGAGAAGGACACAAAGAGGGGCGAGAAGGAGAGAAAGGAAAGGAGAGAGAGGGGGAGACTGAGAAAGAGGGAGAGAGAAACAGAAGGATGGAGAAAAGGAAGGGACAAAAAGAAGGAAGGGTGTGAGAGAGAGAAGGTGATTGTGTATACAGTATCTCACAAAAGTGAGTACACCCCTCAAATTTTTGTAAATATTTTATTATATCTTTTCATGTGACAACACTGAAGAAATGACACTCTGCTACAATGTAAAGTAGTAAGTGTACAGCCTGTATAACAGTATACATTTGCTGTCCCCTCAAAATAACTCAACACACAGCCATTAATGTCTAAACTGTTTACAACAAAAGTGAGTACACCCCTAAGTTAAAATGTCCAAATCGGGCCAAAATATTTTGTGTGGCCACCATTATTTTCCAGCACTGCCTCAATCCTCATGGGCATGGAGTTCATGAGCGAAACATGAATGCCAACTTGTACTGTGACATACTGAAGCAGAGCATGATCCCCTCCCTTCTGAGACTGGGCTGCAGGGCAGTATTCCAACATGATAACGACCCCAAACACACCTCCAAGATGACCACTGCGTTGCTAAAGAAGCTGAAGGTAAAGGTGATGGATTGGCCAAGCATGACACCAAACCTAAACCCTATTGAGCATCTGTGGGGCATCCTCAAACGGAAGGTGGGGGAGTGCAAGGTCTCTATCATCTACCAGCTCCATGATGTGGACTCCAGTGGCAACATGTGATGCTCTGGTGAAATCCATGTCCATGAGGGTTAAAGCAGTGCTGGAAAATAATGGTGGCCACACAAAATATTGACACTTTGGGCCCAATTTGGGCATTTCCACTTAGGGGTGTACTCACTTTTGTTGACAACGGTTTAGACATTAATGGCTGTGTGTTGAGTTATTTTAAGGGGACAGCACATTTACACTGTTATATAGGCTGTACACTTACTACTTTACATTGTAGCAGAGTGTCATTTCTTCAGTGTTGTCACATCAAAAGATATAATAAAATATTTACAAAAATGTGAGGGGTGTACTCACTTTTGTGAGATACTGTATATATAATCAGGTGAACACCTAAAATTGTGGGAGGGTCTCTCTCCCGAAGCCACCTATTTAAACCCCACTCACCTGTCTTCATCAAGCACGCCACCAGTCAACCTCCTAGGAGGATCACTGCCGGTCTGCTCATTCGCTGTCCTCCGCCGTGAACCTCGTGCTTCCCTGCATTTGTAAGTCGCCCCCTTCATCCTGGCTTTCCCTCTTCACTCCCCCCCTACTGCCTACTTTGTCCCTCATCAGTTATCCACCCGATTCTCTCCCGCCAAGAGCCCCTGCACGCTGTTCCCACCCTCTGGCTCTCCTCACTGCTCCTTCAGCCTACCACGCCGGTCCCGCTCTCTCTACTCAATCCCTCTTCTTGCACCCTGTCTCCCATCTCTTTTTCCTGATATCCTCCACTCACTGCTCCTCTCTTCCTCCAACCAGGCACTCCAACCAGGTGCTCCAACCAGGCGCTCCGTCTCAGTGCCCTACCAAGTCACTCCAACCAGTCGCTCTAACCAGACGCTCTAACCAGGCACTCAGTCTCCGCGCCTAGTCTCGGTGCTCTACCCAGTCGCTCCAACCAGATGCTCTAACCAAGCTCTCAGTCTCGGGGCTTAGTCTCTGTGCTCTACCCAGTCACTTTAACCAGATGTTCAGTCTCGGTGCTCTGTCTAGGCGCCCTACCCAGTCGCTCCAACTAGACGCTCTAACCAGACACTCAGTCTCTGCGCCCAGGCTCTGGTGAACCCAGTCGCTCTAACAGATACTCAGTCTTAGCGCTCAGTCTCGGCACCCTACACAGTCACTCCAACCAGACGCTCTAACCAGATGCTCTGTCTCGGCGCCCTACTCAGTCGCTCTAACAAGATGCTCAGTCTCTGCGCCCTACCCAGTCGCTCTAACAAGATGCTCAGTCTCGGTGCTCTACCCAGTCACTCTAACCAGATGCTCTGTCTCGGCGCCCTACCCAGTCGCTCTAACAAGATGCTCAGTCTTGGCGCTGTACCCAGTCACTCTAACCAGATGCTCAGTCTCGGCGCCCTACCTAGTCGCTCAGTCTTGGCACTCAGTCTCAGTGCCCTACCAGTCGCTCAGTCTCGGCACTCGGTCTCAGTGCCCTACCAGTCACTCTAACCAGCCCAGTCTCAGCACTCAGTCTCGTCTCTCATCGCATCGTTCATCTATCTACCCAGTCGCTCTCACAACAGTCGCTCGTGCCTTAACCAACTTTTTGGATTTTGCAGCACACTGCACAACCTACATCTTCACCCATCTACAATTAAAACCTATCTCACAGGAGTCAAATTCCACCTAGCCCAATCTCTCCTCCTACACCATTCTCTCCTATCCTTTCCCCAGACAAACTCTTTCTCTAGGCCTAACTAAAACCTATCGATAGCTACCTTTTTCAAGCAAATCATTACCTACCTTTCTACAAAACCATTCGACAAAATCATATCCCTTACCTCAGCCGCCACAAAAATTGCCTTTTTTGATTCCTACGTCCAAGCGAATTCACTACATCCCAATCTCAATCGCTATATCTTACCAAACAGAACAACTCATTTATCAAAGACTCATGCCAAATCACCCTATTATCCTCCAAAACCAGCCGCACTCCAGTAACTGTAACGTACTACACTAATTCAGATCTATGGTGTCCAGTCACCACTCTTCACCATCTCTATTCAGCATTACACCTCACACCAAGCCTACACCCATTACCAAGCACCTCAAGCAAACCACCATCTACACCCACACTCATCCACTACATCAGTCTAGTCCTCACCCATCTAGACCATAACCATTTAACTACTCACGCCACTCCTTCAGTATCTAAGCAGCCTCATCAGCTTCACACATCCAAAATCCCGTCCATATCATAAAAACCCTTGGACGGTGGAAAACCAACTGCTATTCCAGATACATTCCTGACACAAAACTAGAGCTAAGAGAAGCTGTCAAATGGCTTACTCAATAATGTCTAGCCAATTTTTGGCCCTTTTTTCAAAGACATGGCCGGAATCCAAATCCGTAAACCATGCTTTGGCAGGTAGCATTTCCAGGCGTGAACATAATAAATAATTCAAACACGTAGTTATGGGTTTAGATGGAGCCAATAGTAAAAGAGGCCGCCATAATTGCATCACTAAAACATGGAGGTTAAATTTCAATCGCTTACGGTTTTGAAGTCCGCGTTGCGATCAGACCGACCCGCATTCCAGAAATAATGCAATATGAAATAATCAATAAATATAATATTCTAGGCAATGCAAGTACTATTATATGTATTAACACATTGATTGCCAGGATCCATATAACACGGAAAGTAGACATTTCCCTATAATTTAAAATGCAGTAGTGTGTTTATATATGCTTTTACAGTGCTACGGACAGGAGTTTCAGCCTCTTGCGGATCCTCTCTAGTACCCGTAGGATTATTGGCTACATTTGCCATTTACAGTTGTAAAAACAGTTGCGGGCTTGAGGACTTGTAGCAAATTATTGGCGATTTGAGAATTGTAACATTTACGGGATTGAAAGATCAATGGCTTAGCTGGGTCGGAGTTCAGAAGCCCGTAGGGATTTTCTGTCTGTAACCCGCAGATCATTTGCGTGTAGCTAAAAGAGGCCAGTTTTATAGCCGTAACTTTTGTGGGCTCCCTTATGGGCTTCTGGAACTGCGATTTGGCAAATTTTATAGGGCCCTTGTGTTGCAGGTAATGGTTGTGCTCCTGCTGATGGTGCAGTTGCTGTTGCAGACAGTGGTTGTACTGCTAATGCAGATGGTATTGCAAGTAGTGGCTGTTCTCCTGATTAGGCATTTTGTGTTGCAGGTAATGGTTGTGCTTCTGCTGATGAGGCAGTTGAAGTTGCAAGCAGTGGCTGTGCTGCTGATGCAGTTAATGTTGCGAGTAGTGACTGTGCTGTTGATGATGGCAGTGGCTGTGCTTTTGCTTGTTTTGTAGGTAGTAGTTTTGCTCCTCCTGCAGGAAGTGTTACAAATAGTGGCGGTATTTCAAAAGCATAACAAGTGGCTTTCATGTGCATCCCTGTATTTAATATACACTATTTCCTATGGCAACAATTTGCTATGACACCCGTTCACACCTCATCACATCCACTTGTAGTGGCTGGACTGTTACTGGTTTGCTTTATCTGCATAGCAGAAGACTGGTAACACATGCAATTATTTAACTGTTATCATTAGTGATGCTGTTGGACTCATAGGTAGAGGCTGTGTGACTACCAGATGGCCAGTTGGCGATATGAGGAGTTGCTGAGATGCTTCCCTCTGTGCCCTTTGTCTTGCTTACTTGCGTGTTGTACTTAGGGTGCATTTAGTGTTGTGGATGGTAGTTATGGGGTTGTTGAACTGAGCTTGAAAATAGGTGATAGTTGCTTTAAATCCATTGAAAAGCATATGCAGAGGATTTACTGACATACTATAAGCCTTATATACATATAAGGCTTGCATGATAACTCCATAGATTTTTCTGTTTTCACATCCATGTTTGAACATATGTGTTCATAACATATGCATTTTGATTGTGCTCAAATCAAATCTGAACCTTTCAAATCAAGGTTTTAAATTGCACTTAATATTGATGCAATTCACTGTGTCACAAAGGCCTACTGTACAATAAAAAAATATATATTTATATTTGAAAAAGTCTGACTAAGAACATAATCAAACAGGAAACAAGCCATGAATGTTGATGCCACTGATGGGTCCTTTGAGGCATCTATGTTACTTTGGTGAGACATATCTAAGAAAGCCTTCAACCCTGTTCCTCCCTCTGCTGATAGATAAACATCACACCATCGTGATCTAGGTCTCAGGAAGTGACAAATCATGAAAAAAAATATAATTTTTTACATTAATTCTGATTTTTCAAAAAACAAAATGTTTAGTTCAGTGGTTTACACAGCTGTGAATGTGGTTAGGTTGTTACATACTTCACAAACAAATGCCTTTTTTCTTGAGCTACAGTGATCCTTTAAGATTCCCTTGATATCAAGATGCCATTGGACCCTGTCTGCAAAATTTTAATAAAGAAATGTTTGAGAAATTAACATTTATCTCACCCAATTGTCCCTCTTCTCTTGTCCTTCTTAGCATTCCAACTGCTCCTCTTTGGAAGAGACAGTCCAATGAAAAGAGGCTGTCCTTCAAAAAGAGCAACAATTAAGAGGTATGTCCCACTTTTTGAAGGAAAGTCCTATATTCAATAGCAAAAGGGTAATTGCAGTCATTCTTTGAATAACTACTCTACCCTTGTTAATGGGCAAATGTTTGTTATTTACATTTTTATGCAATAATTCTTGCAGGCATCAATTTTTTTTTGTGTTGGTTTATAAAGTTCATTCTCAGAAGGGGGTGAGCCCCCCCCCCCTAATGATAAGCTTCCCAACAGTCCTAAGGAAAATACTGGTATTTTTTGCTCCCAATGTGTAGATAGAATCTTCTTCTGCATTCAAAGTCTCCTCCCTCCTCAGGAAGTAGATAGCTCCACTGCTGATCATACTATTGAAGGCTGTAATATGTTCTTCAAAAGAGTGCATTTTAAATATATGAATACACTTTCACTAATTAGTTAATGATTAATAATAATAATAATAATAATTAATTTAATAGTTCGTTTCTCTGAGAAGGGACTCAAAGAGCTTAGGAGAGAGAAAAGGAGAGAAAGAGTTGCAACTTATTGAAAGGCTTGGGTGAAGAGCGTGGTGTTCAGGCTCTTTCTGAAAAGAATAGAAAAAAGTGGGTTTGGTGGCTCAAGGTGTCAATTCTTATAATGAACTCTCCATAGGGTGCCACTGAGGGTCAGAAACTTATATTGGAGAAAGGTTCCCTTTTGTAGTGCACACCTATTGATCCCAATTATTTGAAGAGACACAATTTTTTTTATGAAACTTAGCTTTTAATGACTTTGTTAGAAACTTTAAAATTCTGAAATATTAAAATATTAGATGCTGCAACAGAAAACAGGAATTGGTATAGAGATTCTTTCTTAGTGCAAATTATATATAAGGTGCTAGTACTCCTTTTAGTGCTATCTTAAAGTGCTATAATAACGTGCTATAATAAAGTGCCAATGCTAAACAATACTTCATCTGAAGTGTTAATAAAAAGATAATAATCTATGACTCATATTCTGCTATATTCTACTGTGTTATCTAAGTGCTTTACTATAGGAGTGCTTTGTCTCACCAGGTGAAAGACAAGCCCTCAAAGATTTAAAGAACCATCATGATATAATA
The DNA here is from genome assembly GCA_027410445.1 of Discoglossus pictus. Lineage (NCBI taxonomy): Eukaryota > Metazoa > Chordata > Amphibia > Anura > Alytidae > Discoglossus > Discoglossus pictus. The sequence continues at coordinate 202,640,611 of CM050163.1, read as the reverse complement.
ATCAAAAATGCCGATAAAGGAGGAAATTTGGTCAAACTAAACAGAGAGGATTATGTCAATGAAAACCTGAGACTCCTTAATAATAAAGACTGTTATAACAAACTATCTAAAGATCCAACTGAACAATTCTTGACAGAATTAAAAATCATCTTAGACCAAGGATTGAACAACAAAACCATAACTAAACAAGAATGGGAATTTCTCAATGTCAAAAATCCTTAAATTGCCACATTTTATTCCATTCCAAAAATCCACAAAAATCCTTCTAATCCCCCAGGTAGACCAATAGTATCTGGGATAGGCTGTATACCTGAAAATTCTAGTAAATATCTAGACTCTATTTTGAGAGAACATGTGGTGTCATTAACATCATATGTAAAGGATACGAAAGATGTGTTGAAGAAAATCAATGGATTAACTAAAAATAAAAACACTCTTTTAGTATAATTGGATGTAGAATCACTATATACTGACATTCAACATAAGAGAGGTCTAGATGCTATAAAATATTTTTTACATAAGAATTGCAACCTTTATGACAAACACAATGAATTCATAATGGAATTACTAGAATATGTGCCCCCACCTATGCAAATTTATACCTGGGATGGGTGGAAGAACAAATAGTGTTTAATGAAAATATGGATAACTACACTAAGGATGTGGATCTATGGATTCACTACATAGATGATGTGTTGATCTTATGGAATGGTACTCAACAACATTTGCAAAATGTTATAAGTAAGTTGAATAACAATGATATGGGTCTATATTTGACCTCAGAAATCAATGATACATCTATAACTTTTTTGGATTTACAAATCTGTAAACAGGATAATGGTAAATTGACAATGAATACATACAGGAAACCAGCAGCAACTAATAGCCTCTTACATGCCAAAAGTAGTCACCCAAAATCATTGATTTTGGGCATCCAAGTAGGGCAATATTTGAGAATTAAAAGAAATTGCACAGAAGAACAGACATTTGAATTAGAGGCCAAAACCTACAAAAAAGATTTCAAGAACGTGGATATAATAAAAGGGTATTAAAGAAGGCCTATAGTAGAGCAAAAAATATTAGTAGAGAAACTCTACTTATGGATAAATCCCTAAATGAAGACAATACTGTCAGATGTATTGGAACTTATAATGATAAGTGGTTTGATGTAAAAAAGATTTTCAACAAGCACTGGCAAATATTGAGGAATGATAAAGACCTTAGACTATTCTTAAATTAACATGTACAACTAACAAGTAGAAGATCTACAAATCTAAAAGATATGTTATCAAAAAGCCACCTGGAGATTCCTATAAAAACTACATGGCTTGAAAAGATAAAAGGCTGTTTTAAATGTCAATCCTGTAAAGCTTGTCAGTATATAAAACCAACAAAGACTTTTACTTCAAAAGATAAAATACAGATATATCAAGTGAATTATCTTATAACATGTAAAACAGAGAGAGTTATCTATTTAATATCTTGCAAATGTGGAATGAGATACATAGGTAAAACCTACAGAGAATTCAGAAGAAGAATTCTAGAACACATCTATGGTATTAATAAAGAATACGATACAGCAGTTCATGTTAATACCAAACATAAAGGGGATGTGAAAGTACTTTCTTTTATGGCCATTAATCATATTGAACACACCATCAGAAGGGGTAATATAGACAATGAGTTGCTAAAGATGGAAGCAAGATGGATCTATCTATTAAAAACCAGAAACCCTCTATAGTGTATAAAAATAAATATGAAGCTAGCTACAGTATTTCAATGTTAAGAGCCTATTTTAAAATCACCATATTAATGTATATAAGTATAATAGATAACAAAATAGTGTAAATTTCCAATTATTCTACTAGTATGTTATATGTATAATTGTTGATATTATGTCCCTTTTGGTGCTCTACAAAATATAAATAGAAACTTCCAATATTAACTAACATTGAATATCATGCTTTTACTAAAATAAAGGAATTTATTTTGGGGGGTTTAAATAAGAAATACCCTCTAATTTATATGACACAGATAATAATAAATAAAGCTAATTTAGTCTTAAAGTATGTATATTAAATCAAAGTTTTAAAGGACATATGAAGTGGACTGTTTGACCGATATATTAAAAACCTATAGTATAAGTCATCTCAACCAATGATATAAATGCAAAAGAGATCCTAATAAAGGGTTATTCTTCAATCAATATATTATCATGGTATAGAGGTGAATAAATACTATTTCGGTAATTCCATAAAAATATTGAAGTTTAACATAATAATAACAAAGAAGATCATAAAAAGACATTAAATATTTTTTTTCCTTATAAATACTTTTATTTCATACCCAAGTGGGTAAAAAATTTTGACATAAGATCACAACATCCAATACATACAATATATATGCGGTGATACATTATCCAATTTATACAAAAACAGTCATTCAACCACTCCAACCAATTAATATTTGCTCTATTTTAACTATCTCCTGACAATCTTAATATGAGGAATCCATATATCTAATACAGCATAGGAGAGATAAGCTATAGTTATAACGATATTCAAGTAAAGAGATCAGGGATGTAACCTTAGGTTTTTTTTATTATCCCATTTTAACCATTTTTTAGCAAATTTTTCTTATTATTTAACTTATTATATTGTATCATTCCCTTTTCCATCTCCCTATCTACTGTCCTCTCAATATTAGAACATTTGGGGGTTTCCTTAGAATTCCACCTTTTAACTATATACCATTTACTAACTAATAAAATGTGGGAAATAAGCCATCTCTGCTGTTGCAAATTTTGGTTCTCAAGCATGTGAAATAGCAATATTGTTGGACTCATAGGTATTTTTATACTTGTTATTACTTTGAACTGTTCTATGCAACTATTCCAATATTGTTGTATCTGTGGGCATTCCCACTAAATATGTAAATGGGAACCCCTATCATCACATCCTCGCCAACACTTTTCTGAATTTATATTACTAATTCTATTCATATTCGTGGGTACCATATGCCACCTATGTATTAGTTTAAAATATAGTTCTCTATATGAAATACATAAAGTGGTCTTTTTTACCAAAGAGCATGCTCTAAACCAGATTTCTTTTGTCCATACACATTCTAAATCTTGTTCCCATTTAGTCATTTTATTTGTTTTCATACTTTCTTCTCTGGTTTTTAATATATTATTGTATTTAGAAAGATACATTGAGATCTCAATTCCTTTATAATGGACATGTACTCAAGCCAATTAATATCTATATTCTGATATTTTTGTAATAACCTCGAGTGGGATAAACATATACTATTATCAAATATTTCACCTATTTTGGTTATTCCCACTTTTTTAAATTTTTGGAGAACTATACTTTTATTATTGTAATGGAGGAGACTAATTGGGGCAGCTGGTGAAGGATATTTAGATAGTTCCCATACAGTCCTGGTATTGTACCAACATTTTAATAAAGAGCGAATCCCCCCAAATAGAGGATTGAATTTTCTAGTATCTAATTTAGGGAGCCATAAAAGTATTTCCGGGGGAAGATCCCCCATAAGATCCTCTTCTAATTTAAGCCATTTTGACTTTTTAGATGCTATATTCCACCCAAGTAAATGGTTTATCATAATGACCTTATGTATATCTGGTAGAGAGGGAGTAGCTATTCCTCCCTTATCCACCAATCTCTTTGTAATATTTAATTTCAACCGTGGTTTCTTGTTGTTATTAATATATTTATTCAAAAAACTTTGCATATTATTAATCAAATACATTGGTGCCATTTGTGGAATACATCTCCATATATATGTTATTTTAGGAACAATCACCATTTTTATCAACCCAATTCTGCCAGACCTGGGGCCTCATTCTATTAGCGGCCGTAAATCGGCCGTAAGGCTGCGATTCCTTGCGGGGGTTCTGTTAACTCGCGATTCTATTATAAGGCCCCGCAAGGATCTCATCTTACGGCCGGCCGCATATCTTGGAACCGGCCGTAAGCGCAGAAATCTAAAATCGCAAAAATAAATTCAAGCCTACACTGTACAGCTCTGTAAATGCTAGGGATCATATTGGGGGACATGAGGATTAAAAGTAACCCACTCTCAAGCTTGCACATCAGCCCAAACTCGAGTTCAAATTAACTGTTTATTTTCCGGCTGCAGCGTGGGTGTGTCTAAGGTGCTCCAAGCACTCTGGACTTTTTACATGGATATTTTACGGATATTAAAAATAAAATATTTTACGGATTTGAGTATAGGATAATTATGTGCTATTTTTTCTAACACCTAAAATCCCTTTATAGTCTTCTCAAAGTGCAGGATGGCTTTATTTGAGCTATTTTATGTGCTTAATTGGTGCTAGCGGGACCTCTTTCCTGCAAGTAAGCTGCGGTTAGTTTTTAGCCTTGCAGAGAGGGTTCCCGGAGCAATTGAATTGCAAATAGGAATTTCTTACGGCCGAAACAAACAAGCCTGCCGGAGTCCCCGGCCCTAAGGGAATAGAATAGCCGAATAGCTAATAGAATGAGGCCCCAGGACAATTGTTCAGGTTTCCATTCTGAAATATCCTGTCTGATCTGCCTAAAAACTACCTCCATATATTTTTTCAGAGTAGACCTGATTGATGCTGTAAAATGTTTCCCCAAATGGCAGATGCCCTTACTATTCCAATTCAGTCAGTAGTCATTGTCTTTCTTTCCAAGTCCAAAAATCAATGTATCCGATTTCATCTCATTGATTTTGAAATAGTAAATCTTACTAAATTACATTTTTTATTGAATAGGATAGCTACTACCCTAGATTTTGAATTATACAATGATGTAATTGGTTCATCATAGTGTCTACTAAAAAATGCCTGTGATTTACCTTCCCTCCAGTGTGTCTCTTGCAGGAGTACAATATCTGCCTTCTGTTTAAGAAAACTTGCAAGAGCAACTCTTCTTTTATAGGGGGTATTTAATCCCCTAGCATTTTGAGATATCACCCTAATTCCCATCTCTTTACTTTTTTATTCTGTTTTCCTCTGTATACTATATGGAATTTCATTACAGATTATCCATATTTTTCCCATGCCTCTTCTATTATTATTATTATTATCTTTATTTATATTGCGCCACATATTCAGTAGCGCTGTACAGGGGTTTAGTACATGGCAAAAAAACAACTTAACACCTTAAAGAATGGAGGGCCCTGTTTTTGACCATATAATCAAATGTACATAGTGCTTGTTTCCAAGACACGGACACACAATTGAAAACTCGCAAATTTACAATCTAAGGGTTTATTCCCTATCCTTTTATATTCTCTCTTAAAACTCGATTTTTGGTTGTGAACTTTCACACTTACATTCAAACTCATTATTGCACAGGATCTCTTATGCAATTTATCTCACAGGGTTATTACGCCAATGTACAGATATAAGGGGGTATAAGAGGGCCCAAATGGGTCCTCAAAGAGAGAGCCGTAAAATATTTTATCCTATTTTTCTAAAAATATCTCAACAGGAATTATAATATAACTAGCGACTTGCCCGTCAAAAAATGACGGCAATGTGATGTATATGTTTGTGAAGTTGTTTAGTTAGTTAAATATATTTTTGACCCTTGTAAGTATTGTGATATGAACATGTATTTTTTTAAAACGTTGATGTAATGGTTTTTTAAAATGAATTTTGTATCTGAAGAATTGTTCACTTTAATATACATAGAATCCAGAGGAAAGTAAAAAGTAAAAAGAGTTTTTGAAACGTGCCGAATTTTAACATGAAGTTTAAAATATATGTAAGCAATAACCTTGAAAGTATATATTTTTAAAATTGAACTTTATTTTTTATGTAACTTTGGAAGTTTTGCAAAACATTTGTGTAATTTTGAACATTATAAACAGGAACAAAGTAAATACATTTTGTAACATAATTTTGAATTCAAAGTATTAACATTTGAATGTAAAAACAGTTTAACTTTAAATTAATCAGTATTAACATGCAATTTGTATCATAATAATTGTTAAGTTTAATATACATTGAATGTAGAGGAAGGCATACAGTAAAAACTCTCCTTAAACCGTACGTAATTAAAGTAATTCATTACTGAGCACATAAACTGGCGATAAACATTAATGTAGGTAGTAATCTTAAGATAACAGAGAATATTTACATTGTGACTTAAAAGGTGCTTGAGCTGTTAACATGAACTTTGTAATATGTTGAATGAAATAACTTGAAAATATTGTTTTTAAACTTGTAACATTAGAAACATTAACATAGTGACTTAACATTTTAACATAATTTTTCATAGAAATGCAAGGCAAGTATTTTGTGAGGCGAATTATCCATAAACATGACTTTCATTAATTATGACTGAATTAAACAACCAATTGTTTTGTATTTTTTAATGTTTTTCGAAAATGTTTGCATGGCTTTAGTTTGTATCCTGCAAAGTTATAGTACTTCATAGTAGACAATGTTTTTAGTAAAAATACGTCCATCTTCTAATAAATCACCTTGACTTTCATTGTTTTCAATGTAAACTTTAATAGCCTGTGGATTTTTGCACCGTGACAACGCAACGTACAATTGACCATGTGCAAAAACTGGTTCTTCCAAGAAAATACCCACAGATTTGAAAGTTTGACCTTGTGATTTATTAATGGTCATGGCAAATGCCATAATAATGGGAAATTGTCTTCTTTGAAGTATAAAAGGGAGACTACTTTCACTTGGTGCTAAATCTATTCTTGGTATGAAAACTCTCTCTCCTTTATGGGTCCCAGTTAAAATTTCAGCATCTATAAAATAGTCCTTTAATTGTTGAACAATTAATCTTGTGCCATTGCATAGGCCTTTTTTGGGGTTCATATTTCGCAGTAACATGATAATTGCACCTTTCTTTAGCTGCAAAATATGTGGTGGCATTCCAGAAGGAGTTAAAGAGTTAATGAATTCAGTTGAAAAGTTTGCCTGACTTTCATTGTCATCAGCAAGTACAGAATCAGCACTGTGATAATTTCTTTGTGGTGCATTAATTTTTTTTAAGGATTTCATTATTGAGTATTAATGCATCTTTATTTTTACACGTCAGTATAACTTGGTTGGCAAGCTCAGAATATTCTTCGTTATTTATGCTCCCTTCAAATATAGCCGATATAATATCTTGTTGACAAATCATATGAGGTGGGATCTCTACAGTGTTGTCAGGTAAATGTAGTATTTTTTCTGTTCTGCCTTCTCCAATTTTAATAAGCCAATCATTGAAATCAGTTTGGCCTTCTGATCTCATATTTTGTTGCAGTTGAAGATGGGTAAAATGTTTCCATACTGTACTTGGCTTTATACATGTTTCAATAATGTCTGTTCGATTTCCATGTACAACGACAGGTAATGTTTGTCTAAAATCGCCACCCAACAACATTACCTTTCCACCAAATGGAAAAATATTATCCATGACTTCACGAAGCAAACGGTCAATACATTGGAGGGCATAGCATGACATCATTGTGGCCTCATCTATTATAATTAATTTACATTTCTTCAATTTCTTTGCTTGTAAGGATGTCATGCGAATATCTGACACAGAATTTTCTAAAATAGGCACTGGCAGTTTAAATCCACTATGAACAGTTCTTCCACCTTCTAATAAAAGTGCAGCAATTCCAGTAGTGGCAAACGCCATTGCTATTTTTCCTTGTGCTCGTACTGAACTCATTAATAAATTGTACAAATATGTTTTTCCTGATCCGCCAGGTCCATCAAGATAGAAATAACGCTCTGTCACCATGTCATCATCTATAGCATTTTTAATGGCATGAAATGCTTGCAATTGTAGTGTATTTAAAGTTGCAAGTCTTTCTTCTGTTCTTTCTGCTTGTAGTTGAATGTCATAGTCTTCAAAGTTAATGTCATCTATAAGACCTGGATCAGGCAAATTAAAACTTGCACAACTTAATCCATGAGTTAAAAAGACTTCTTGAATTTCCATTAACGCTTTTAAGTGTGCAATGGGTTCATTGTATCGTCGCATAAAGTCTTCAGCCATATTACTTTTAAAAGTCTCCCACAAAGCTAATGCATTTGGAGCATTTGAGAAGATACAAATAAAAGCAAATAGTTCTCTCATCTGTCGTGGCATTTGACATTGTGCTGCTTCTTCTAAACATCTTTCCCACTCTGTATCATCAGCGAGTAAGTTTCTATGTCTTGCAGCTAAATGGAAGGATTCATATACAATGTCATTAACAGTTCTTAATTGTTCAAAACTTTGTGCTCCTGGAACATTTAAAAGTAATATCCGTAAGCAAAAACGTTCAACATCTCTTGGACTGACTGTGTAAATTCGTGGAATTATTTTATTGCCTCTGGTTTTTCTTGCTCTCCATAATCCATTCACAAAAACATAGTGATATGGAATTTCAATATATAAGTATTGTGTTGCTTCAGCATCAGTGGAATTTAATGCAAACCATGCAGTTAGTGTAGTGTGACGATCTTCACTTTGGGCCAATGCATTCATTTCATTTCCAGCATGGAAATAGACTAAATGTCGTTGTGGCAAATGTACTGCTAACCTATATACTGCATGTGATCTATCATGCATTTCAAATTTTAAAAGCCGCCACATAGCTTCTGGCGCACTGACATAGCGAGTATCTACATGAGATGCAAGTTCATCATGTACTAACTCACTACTTTCAGGGTTGTCTGCACTTTTGACGACTACAGTAGCTGCATCGTAACCTTTGTAAATATATTTGTAGACATATTTAATGGATTTGATGGAAGTGCAGGCTTCTACGTTGATGTGGGCGTTGTACTTCATGAGTAAATGTGGATTGTAGGGTACTACATATCTATTGTCCACTTTTTTTCCACGAATAATGGCACTATCTCCTTCTCTTCTTTTATAAAGTGGATATCCATCACAATTTGCATATGTTTTGTCTCTATAATCTTTTGGAAAATCTTTTGAACATTGATTATTTTCCATACATGGTGATTGTGGATTAAGGTCACCACAGGGTCCATGAATCATGCGATGAGTAACAATCTCATATAGTCTACCATATAGTTCTGGATCTGGTAGTTCAGCAACTATGACTGCATCCACTTTGTCCGAAGTATCTAATTTATCTTTCTCTTGAAGTATTATGAGAAGATGTGCATGTGGAAGGCCTCTTTTTTGAAATTCAATGGTATATACATAAGCAAGACATTTGCCAAATAACTGATTTATAGTAAAGTCACGTATTAATTCATTTAATTTGATCTTAAAAACTCTGGCTACTAAATCTGGTCGATCTGAAGCACTTTGTCCAAGAAGTAGATTTTGATTAATTTCTGGCCATTGTGGATTACATGTAAATGTCACAAATAAATCTGGTTTTCCAAATGTTGTCACAATAGCCATAGCATCATTGTATCTTTCTCTCATATTTCGAGGAGATCCTTGAAAAGAAGATGGTAAAATGATGGCTTTGCCAGCTGTCATGTCTCTGCTTGTAGCCACGTCAGCAACATAGTCCATGAGTCCACAATATTGTTCTACACGTAGTTTATCTTGTTGATATTTTATAAAGTTTAAATTATTTGCCTCAACTTGCAAATATGAATCAATAATCCATTGTTGTGTTAGTTTTCCACCACATAAAATTGGATTAAATTCATCTCTAATGGCAATTTGAGCAACTTTAAATTCAAGCATAGAAACATTATTTCGGATTCTGGCTTTAGCATTTGGGTAACTGGGAAGGGTTAATTTTGGTTGCCAACCTGCTTCTCCATGTGGGAAAAAGATGGGATATGTCATTGGATCTAAATTTGGACTTAAGATATTAATATTAATAAATGGTTGCTCCTCATTTCTGGGATATACTCTAATGTCTCTTTGAAATGGTGGTTCTCCTTCATCATTCTGAAAGACCATTGCAACCTCATTTGATGTTGGCAAGTTATAACGACGTTTATCAGTATGTCTGTCTCTTTTATGCACCATATTAACCTTTGGCATGGGTAATTGATGTCTTTGTGCATGAAGTAGTTGTTCATTTTCTACTTCTGACAATTTTTTGTAAGCTTTACTGTAGGGATTGTTGTCCATAATGTTATTTAGCTCTATGAAAACACTGGGTAAGCATTTTTTATTTTCTTCCATCTGCATACGTTGGTCAACAGCTTCCATTGTATCTAGGACATATAGTTGAGCGAATTTTCTTTGCTCTCCTTCCTCTGGATGTAAATGTGAAGTCCGATGATAAATTTGTCCTTGGACTTTAAAACAGTAAGGACCATGTCCTGGTACATTAGCAGCCAATGTTGCCCCCATAGATGCAAATGATATGGCACTATTGTAGGATCTTATGTTTGTCTTAAAATTTTTGTAATTTGGAAAAGTAGGTTCAGTCCTGTGTGTAAAATCCTGGTCCTATGGTCTGGTCCTCTGTTGAAAGTTCTGGTCCGATGGTGTGGTCCTGTGGCGATAGCCCTCGTCCGATGTTGTGGTCCGGTGACGGTAGCCCTCGTCCGATGTTGTGGTCCTTTGGTGAAAGTCCTCGTACGATGGTCTGGTCTTGTGTTGAAAGTCCTCATCCGATGGTCCGGTCCTGTGGAGAAAGTCCTCGTCCGATTGTCTTCACGCAGTATCTGTTGTAATATAAAATAGAAAATGTTGTTTTAGTGAAATGTCTTTTAAATAAGTAAAAAATGTATGAATTTGGCTGTATTGTATCAGTTATGGTTATTTTTTTCTATATTTTTTTTTTTTACTTTCTGTACAATCCAACGACTTTTGTTATTCTTATTTAAGGTTCTTAGTAAGGCTTGTGGGTTGTGATATAATAAATAAGAATATGAATTTATTTTGGTATGTGTTTATGTTAGTTTTTGTACAATCCTGTTTTGTGCGCACCACTTGTGGTATACTTATTTAACCTTTATTGGGATGGTTATAGTTAGTGAAACATGAAATAATATAATTAATGTAGTTTGCTATGTGTTTGTGTTAGTTTTTGACAATCCTGTTTTGTGCGCACCACTTGTGCAAAAGTTATTTATTCTTGATTGTACTGGTTATAGGTTGTTAAACATTAAAGAAGAATGTTAATGTAGTTTCCTATGTGCTTGTGTGATTTTTTGTACAATGCTATTAGGTGCGCAACACTTTTGTTATTCTTATTTTTGCTTCTTTGTAAGGCTTATAGGTTGTTAAACATTGAATAAGAAAGTTAATTTATTTTGCTATGTGTTTGTGTGAGTTTGTTCCAATTCTGTTTTGTGTGTAGCAGTTTGGGTCTCATTCAATTGCGATTTGGCTAATTGAATCGTGCCCTAAATAAGCACATAGCATATTTTTTTAAAGAAGTTTTTAGTCAGTGAAAAACTTTCTTTTAGATAGATTTTTAGTAACTAAAAACTTCTTTAAAAAAAAATGTTATGTTCTTATTTAGAGCCCTATTCAATTGTGCAAATTGCAATTGAATGAGGGCCTTTGTGTGTACCATATGTTGCATATGTTGCATAGTTTGCCCCTCATTCAATTGCATTTTTTACAATGTAATAGTACTCTAAGGCCGTCATTGAATTGCAATGTTGAAAATTGAATAGAGTTGTAAATAAGCACATCACATATATTTGTTAAAGAAGTTTTTACTTATTAAGCATCTATCTAAAAGCAAGGTTTTCACTAACAAAAAGTTATTTAAAAAATATATGTTATGTGATTATTTGGATCCCTATAGAATTAGCAAAATGGCAATTGAATAAGGGCCTAAAAGTGCTTATTTATAGCCATATTTAATTGTCCAAAATAGCAATTGAATGAGGGCCTTTGGTTACTGCATTTGTTATATTGTCAGCTCCTCATTCAATTGTGTTTTGACCAATGGAATAGAGCTCAATATCAGCACAGAGCATATTTTTTTACCGAATTTTGTATTTAGTGAACTTGTATCCAAAAGCAACGTGTTCACTAAATAAAAAGTTCCTTTAAAAAATATGCTCTGTGCTTATATAGAGCCCTATTGAAATGGGCAAATCACATTTGAGTGAGGCCCTTGGCCATTAAAGATATATAGGTCCTCATTGAATTGCAATTTTGCCAATTGAAGAGGGCTCTATATAATCACATAACATATTTATTGAGCAAAGTTTTTAGTTATTGAAAACCTTGATTGTGGTTAGAAGTTCAGTAACTAAAAAGTTCTGTATAAAAAATATGTTATGTGCTTATATAGAGCCCTATTCAATTGAGCAAGTCGCAATTGAATAAGGCTCATGGTTCTTTCTTGTTTATACTTAATACTTTACCTTGATTGAAGTTTGGAATGACAGACGGTCCCCTCCTGCCAATCTTAATCCGCCGGTCTTCTTGTAGTGTCTGTTTGAAAAAGAAAGTGAAATAGTTATTTGTATATTTATAATTTTTCATCTAGCAAAGCATGGCCTTTTGAGCATGTAATGTCTTGTTGTATCTTACCTCTTCTTCTTTGTTGGTGTTCTTTAAAAGGGATTGTGCTTCACAGTGCACGGTGCAAATTGTTGAGTGACGCTGTTGATGCAGAGTCTGTTTGAATATTAAAAGAAATAGAAAGATTCAGCTTTATATGATCGATTGAATTGCAGTAAATTAATGTCATTTAAATATACTTCTGTAATTATTTTCAATTGACCTTATTTTTTGTTGGGGGCTACACACATATGTCACATACATGAAGCACATTCCATAGTTTAATGTAATTATTTTGTGTACGTGTGACATATCAGTATACATGACTCATATTTAAATGGTTAAATTAACCTTACATTTTTTTTTCCAACACACATAAATGTCTGTGTGTGAGATGTAACTATAGATGATACACATATATGTGCGTGTGACATATCAGTATACATGACATATAATGTCATTTAAATGTAGTTGTTTACTGATTTTGTTTTAAGCTAATTTTGTTGCAGTGGCAATACACATAAATGTGCGTGTCACATGTCACTATACATTATACAAATATATGTCCGTGTCACATGTCACTATGAAGGGGCAATACACAGAAATGTGCGTGTCACATGTCACTATACATTATACAAATATATGTCCGTGTCACATGTCACTATGAAGGGGCAATACACATAAATGTGTGTGTCACATGTCAATATACATGATACACATATATGTCCGTGTCACATGTCACTATGCAGGGGCAATACACATAAATGTGCGTGTCACATGTCACTATACATTATAGACATATATGTGCGTGTCAGATGTCACTATACATTATACACATATATGTGCGTGTCACATGTCACTATACATAAACCTCTGTTTAATATAGAATTATGGTTTTTTGTTGTTTTGTTAAATGAACCGTATTTTTTTTGTGATCCTATACACATAAATGTGCCATATATGTCACTACATAAATCCTAGTTTATTTTTTTATTTGTTTGACCTGTCCTGATAATAAAATGTAATATATTATAGCTTACCTCTCAGTTGTAATTTGCACAATGCAAAGTAGTAAATTAGTAAAGAATTGTCTTCTCAAGTAAAAGCAGCAGTTATCTCAGAAGTCACTCCGTTGATCACCTGAGGAGAAATGTATTTTTTTGTTTGAAATAGGCAGTATTTATAAACTTGTAGAAAGTTCTGGAAAGTGAGACCGTTAGAACGCAATACGCATGCGCTATTTGCGTTCCAGCTTACAATTTGCGTTCCATCCGCCATTTTCTGCGTATTACTGTTCAAAATGGTGTTTAATATGATTGTGATACGTTCCGCATAGTATGTGTTTCATTATTGCGAGTAAGTGTAGTGTAGTTACGTCTGAAGCCTCGTTTTTGTTTTGTTCGTCGGCCATTTTTTCTCTCGCTTAGCGATGGTATTAGTGTCTAAAGTGTTTTATTTTGATTTAAATGTAGGTGTAACTTGTTTTTTTGAGGTGCTGTAGGTAAGCTTTTTATGTGTTTGTTGTGTGTCTTTCTTAAGTTTTAAATGTTTGTATGTCGGCGTGTTGCGTCCGATGTTTGCGAGGTCGTAATGTGTGGTAACGTGTCTCGTATGGTGTTTGCGTGTGTAGCCTCGTTTTCGTTTTATTCGTCGGCCATTTTTTGTGTCGTTTAACAAATTATTTAGTGTCTAAACTCTTTTATTTTGAGTGCAATTAAGTTGTAAGTTGCATTTTTGAGGTCCTGGGTGCTTACTGTTTGTGTAGGTTAAGTTTTTATGTATGTGCTGTGTGTATGTATTGTGTTTTTAATTTTGTAATGTTCGCGAGTTGCGTCCGAGTGTTGCGAGGCCGTAATGTGTGTGAACGTGTGTCGTATGTTGTTTGCGAGTGTCGTAATGTGTTGCGACGTGAACTTTGCGAGATTCGCAGTTCTTTGGGTTGGGAATTTGTGTTGTGAATTTTGCAAGGGTCGCAGTTGCTGCAACTGAAGACCTCGCTTTGCGAGGTCCTCAGGTGCTGGCATGGAGCGCCTGTGGCGCTCCAAGCCAGCAACTGAGGCCCTCGCTTCGCGAGGGTCCTCAGTTGCTGGCAAGGAGCGCCTGTGGCGCTCCATGCCAGCAACTGAGAACCTGGCACAGTGCCCTCGCTTCGCGAGCCCGCAGCGTTAGCAACAACTCGTACGCTCACAACTATATATGTGATGCTATCGACAAACATTACCTTAGTGTACTATTAAAAAACTGCAATTTACTGATGTTTTGTGCTGTTATTCTATTCTATTATTATGTGATAGTATTCTTTAATATGAATATTTAAGTGAAAATTACCCCTTTTTTTAAATACATGATTTTACCCCTTTTTTTAAATACATGATTTTAACTATGTGTGTCTAAATATATTTATTCTATTTAACCAAGTTTCACTCTCTAGAAATATTATTTTTAAACTTCACATTTTATCTTCTTTTTCCCCCTTTGTGTTGTGTCCAATTCTGAATAATTATTCCTTCTTTTACATATTTCCAAATTACCAGTAGTGAGTCTTACTACCCTTAATCCCTACTAACATCTAAATTACTGTAGAAAAATAGTTATTGGGCTCATTATTCTCTTGGTTACTTTTGGCCTTTCAGAATCAATTTAAATTAAGTTATTTCACAATTTGCCACTCAGAGGCTTTTAACAGTAACTCCATCTTCATCTCTGTCTTCTGAGTTTTCTCTATCGCTATGTCCCATTTACATACTAGGTTTTCTCATTCCTCTACTGTTGTAATTTTATGCCACATTGAGTCTTTATTAATCAGAAGGCCTTCCGGAAATCTCCATTTATAACTTAATCCTGAATGAATCAAAGCTTGTGTTATGTTGCCATATGCTTTCCTCTTTATTAGTGTAGCAGGTGCTATTTCTGAGAATATTTTAATGTCCTTATATGGGGCCAGAAAGGATCTTTGCTTGAAGCTTGTTCTCATGATATCTTCTTTATCTGTTATCTTATGAAATCTTATCATTATATCTCTAGGCAGGGATCCCTTTAATATATGTGGTAGTGGAATCCTATAGACTGTATCCAGGGAATTTGTTTCTTGCATGAATCTTGGAACTATACTAGAGAAAAAGTCCATAATATATTTTTCCAACTCGTGTTCTAGAACAGATTCCAGGATTCCCCTTAATCTGATATTTTTCCTTCTGACCCTATTTTCTTTATCTGTTATTTTATGTTCCAAGGCAATAACTTTTTTCTTTAATGCTGTTGTGTATTCTATAACTGAGATATGATCTTTAATAAGTTTTTCCATTTTAATTTCCATTTCCTCGATTCTTGAGTGTGTCTCCTTGATAGCTTTATAATTCTCCCCTATTTGTTCCTTTAAATCAGTTGACAGTTTATATTGAAATTTTGTCATAATCTCTCTCATTTTCGTTGATGATAATACATCATCTCCGAATATATTTGAATCATTAAAGTCCGAGGATTCAGTATTACTTCCTCTACTTTATTTATTATCTTTCATATTTATTTGAGAATCGTTTTGGGATTTATTTACAGAACTAATTTTTGGGGAGAAAAGAGCTGGAATTTTCTGTATTGACTGTTTTTTCTCCCTAGATTTGGTTTTATTTGACATCTAAATTTATTATTACTAGTGGAATTCACTAACTATGTCGTATTGATGGCTGATCTTCCACTACCTTAGCAAGTTATGGGTTCTATAGCGTCCTTCAAGTCAGTTCTTCCACCATGTACAATATTCAGTCCCGCATCCCAATCTTTAGAGCTCTCACCTCTATTATATGGGTCTGCTCTTGACAAATATGTCCATTCAGATTTTCCTCCTTTAGGATATCAGTGTCTTGAATTCCATCCAGCTATTAACTTGTATTTACTTCCTTGTTGTTTTTTTTTGTTTTTTTTCATATAGTGTTTCCACACATTTTTTTGACACCTCAAGGCCTCTGTTGAGTTTACGAAGAGTGTCTCTCCTGCTATTACCTTTTGTTTGCTGCCTTGTATATTATCCAAAGTATCTTACTGATTATATACTGTCTCTCCCATACGCTGCTTCTGTGTAGCTCTCACTTCTATATAGTAGGTGGGTTTCTGTCCAGGGTCTCTCCGGCTATATCTTGTGTATTTATCCAAGAAATCTTGCTGTTTATATGTTGGATCACCCACACACTACTTCTGTGCCTCTTTCCCACATCTCTCCTCTGTAGCTCTTGCCTCTTTTACAGTGGGTCAATTCCTGGCCGGGGTCTCTCTAGCTCTTAGTTTATCTTTACTGCCTTGTGTATTTATTTAAAATAGCATGTTGTTTATATGCTGATTCTCCCCCAGGTTGCTTCTGAGACTTTTCCTCCCGTCTCTCCTCTAGAGCTCTCACCTCTCACTGCGCGTCAGTTCCTGGCTGGGGTCTCTCTAGCTATTAGCTTGTCTTTGCTGCCTTGTATATTTATCCAAGATAGCGTGCTGTTTATACCCTGATTCTCCCACAGGCTGCGTCTGAGCCGCTTTCCCGTCTCTCCTCTGGAGCTCTCACCTCCATACAGCAGGTTGATTCCCGGCTGGGCCTTCAGGTCAAATTCTCAATACTGCTTCTAGCTGCTATATCTGCAGCTCCTGTACTCCAGTGCCATTCCCGACTACTGTATCTGATCGGGTTAATCACGTGGGTGAAATGCAACAGTATCTCTCCTGCTATTAGCTTATGTGTATTATAAAAGGGAAGTCTAGTTGTCATGGCGGTAACCCCTGAAGAAATCGAGAAACGTGCGTCGGGATAGACGCAGCAACGTGAGACGCGTGTTAGTGACGTCATCGCAAGGGGTCCTAACTGCGATCTCCATGCTAAGGGAGTTGTGCAGAGTTTCAGGGACACAGTGATAGAATAATCATTATGAAATATAGTCAGATACTGTACTATGGATCATCCAGCCCCTTGAAACAGGCTCTAATCACAAGAGGATAAGGAAATTAATAGAGATACTCTAGATATGCAAAATAGAAAGACAAAGCACTCCTATAGTAAAGCACTTGTATAACACAGTAGAATATAGTAGAATATGAGTCATAGATTATTGTCTTTTATTAACACTTCAGATGAATTATTGTTTAGCACTGGCACTTTATTATAGCACTTTATTATAGCACTTTAAGATAGCACTAAAAGGAGTACTAGCACTATATATATATATATATATATATATATATATATATATATATATATTAGCATTATATATAATTTGCACTAAGAAAGAATCTCTATACCAATTCCTGTTTTCTGTTGCAGTGTCTAATATTTTAATATTTCAATATTTTAAAGTTTCTAACAAAGTCATTAAAAGCTAAGTTTTATTAAAAAATTGGGTCTCTTCAAATAATTGGGATGAATAGGTGTGCACTACAAAAGGGAATCTTTTTCTCCAAGTCTTCCAATATCTATTTAAAAAGGTCCAATTTAGGGACCTCACTGATTGAGCATGGTACATTCACTACTATGGGGTATATTCACTAAGCATTTACTTGAATTGCATTGGTTTGTGAAGGGGTTTGTTGTGAAGGGGTTTGATAGCAGTGAATATAAGAAATGGACATTGTAGACTTCAACAAAGCACACTGTAACCACTGCAATACTTAGTGTGCCTTCCCTTATCAGCTTTTATACATTTCCTTGTAAAAAAAAAGGGTTTTTGTGCTTTTGAATATTAGTTGTTTTTAATAGCATTTGTAAAAAAAAAAATGTACTGGAAATGATCACAAAGATAAATTTGACATCAGCGCAGAATAGTTTGTTTGATAAACCTGTGACAAACTGCTTGCAGTGTCTCAGATCAGTTGTTTGATCTGATGTAGATCATTAAAGGCTATTACATTTCACTATGAGCTAATTAGTGCAAATGACAAGCCCTGATTAGTTTATTATGCAAGGGTTATTTATGTTATTATGATAAGTCAGAATCAGAGGATTTTAAAATATTTTAATTTTACATTAATTCAGAGTGAGTGATTATATGCAGAATACAAAGCAAACAATGCAGTCTATGTCAAGACACCATTGGGATTATTATGTTGGAATTGATACAATTATCTTTAATTACAAGAAATTTAGTTTTTCACATTCACAAGTTATATTGCTTTAAGGCATATCTAAGTTTCATAGGTTAATACTTTTTTGCAGCACATTTCATAAAAAGTTTTACTTTTATTAATATCTAAAAATCCCTCTAATTATTATGTTGACACCCCCACTGGTGTCTAAACAAGCCCCTGATCCCCACTCAATCAGCATGCAGCATTAGGGGATCGATTTAACTCATTACACACCTTCTGTGCCTTTCTCAGCCAATAGGAGAGCACTGTATGTCAGCCCTGAAGTCACTGCTGGGATATGCTCTATGTCTGTGCTGCACATGCGCTTCACCACAAATCAGCACAGACACACTACATATCCCAGGCTGCTTTGCAGCACAAACATGAACCCCAGAGATTAATTCAAATGTATCAGCTGAGCCTCCTCCTGATTGGCCAACATGACTAATTAATTTTATGCACGTTTATCATGGGTTTCAAACGGGTGTTTGATTCTCCTTTATCAGATGCACTCATAATCCAGGAAACTTAGACATGCCTTTTAAAGTAAACTGCAACTGCCAAATAACACTTCAAACTTTATGGATTTTGTCAGTTCAATCATTATTGCTCCAGTCCAGGCTAACACTTTAATAAGTGTGCAATATTGAGTTAACCCTTTCAGTGCCAGGGGTTGAGAACATTTTCCTGACCAAGGAGGCTAGACACATTTGAAACATTTAGAAAAAGTCAGCTTACTTGTATATATTTCTAGAAAATTAAATATTTTGATTTTAGTAGAGGTTCAGCTTTCTACTGGTTTACTTGTTATTTTGGAGGCATCCATCTACATCGAAAATGATAAAAATTATAAACCTAGTAATAAAGCAAAAAAAAGGTTTTTCTTTTATTTGGCACGCTATATTTTTACTAAAACAATACAATTTGTTGAAAGTTCAGCGAATAATCAAAGCCCTGGATCTCATGAGTACATCACATATAATAGTTGTCATAATTGCGAGTTTGGCGGTAACGGTATGTTAAAAGTTATGGGCTTGAGCATGCACATTAAGCGCCCAAGACGCTCGTTGCGGGCCTCGCAATGAGCACCAAAGGCTCTCATCGCGAGGTTCGTACGACTTTGCTGCATTGAGCACTGAAGGGGCTCATTGCAGGTCTCGGAATGGGCACCTTTGGCACTGATTGCAGGCCTCATAATGAGCGCTGAAGTCTATCATCGCGAGGCTCGCATGACTTTGTGCAATGAGCATGAAGGCGCTCAATGCAGGCCTCGCGATGAGCGCAGAAGGAGCTCATCGCGAGGCCCACAAGACTTTGAAAAAGGCAGGCCAGGCCCAAGGTGAGCTCCCAAGGCCATATGCCTTTGGTGAATAGCGCTCATTGCCAGGCACACTATGAGCGCGAGGCACACAACACTTTGAAAAAATACGACTTTAACGGTCCTACTTTTTTCTTGCCCATAACTAGAAAGCCGTCGGATGACCGCCAAAAGACGCCAGTTACTTTAGCAATTAACTTACAACCTCACACACAGCACAGGGGGAGAGGCAGTGAGCCTGTGAGTGAGGTTGCAAGCTAATTTGAGGCTCATCGCGAGGCATGCAAGACTTGAGCAAAGAGAGAGAGGAGAAAGACACAGGGGAGGGAGAAAGAGGACAGGGTAGAAAGAGACACAGGGGTGAGAGAGGGGGGGAGACACTGAGGAGGGAGACACAGGGGAGGGTAAAAACACAGGACAGGAAGAGGGGTTCAGAGAGTGGGGAGAGGCTCACAATGAGCACCAAAGGTGCTCATTGCGGACCTCGCGATGAGCGTGAAAGTTGTTCAGGCTTAAATGTGGAGGGTTGGACGACGTTTGCAATGAGCCCTCATTGCTCATCATGAGGCCCGTAAAGTAGAGGGGGGGAGGCTCGCAATGAGTGCCGAAGGCCCACAAGTTAGAGGGGGGGAGAGCCTTGCATTGTGAGGCAAACAGCATTGACAGCCTTCAAATTTTATTGCCATAATTTTTGACGGGCAAATCGCTCGTTAATAATATTGTTGTGTAACATTACATTTAATTATGACCAAGACACGAGAAAATAAAAAAAAAACAATCATTCAATCATTTAATTATGACCAAGACACGAGAAAATAAAAAAAAAACAATCATTCAATCACTAGTCTTTATTTTGGGAAATTTACAAAAAAAAAGCAAAACATTTTAATAAAGCTTTTTGTAAGGTGCATATCAAATACTGACTCTAAAGTGTACATAGATAACAAATACTGTATCAACATAGACCTAGGGCCTCATTTAAATGCGATTTGGCCAATTGAATAGGGCTCTATATAAGCACCTAGGATATTTTTTTACAGAACTTTTTAGTTAGTAAACTCCTATCCAAAAGCAAGGTCTTCACTAACTAAAAACTAAAAAGCCCCTAATAAGTTAGATTATGCAACACTGTTCATATTCTGAGTGCCATAACAAGAGTGCTTTCCTGCACTATACCCTCAATTCATCCCTCTATCCTCCTTAGCTCCCTACCCCTTACATTTCATACTCTGCCATATAGAGCTCTATTCAATTGGCCAAATCACATTTGAATGAGGCCCCTAATAAGTAGGATCACATAACACTGTTCATATTCTGAGTGCCATAACAAGAATGCTTTCCTGCACTATACCCTCAATTCATCTCTCTATCCTCCTAAGCCACCTTCCCCCTCACCTTTCTCACTCCACCATCTCATCTTCCGTCTCCTCTTCTCCCCTCTCATTCTCAACCCTCTATATCTCCCTCTACACTTCCCACTCTTACTACTTTCTAGTCACTTTCTCTCCCACACTTATTCCATCTCCCCTCCCCTGGTTCCTCCCATGCTTGTGTGCCTCTCTTCTATGGTCCCTAATCCCTTCTGCTATCCCCTGCTCATCCCCTTCTTGAGTTTACCCGCTTCTGGGTACCTCTGCTCTAGCTCTTTTATATCCCCCATCTCCTCTCTCTCGCCTGCATCCTTCTTCTCTCCCCCATCAGTCCTTTGACATATTTCTCCTCTCATCCCCATTCCTCTCTCCAAAGGTGCTTATTGCAGGGCTCGCGATGAGCGCTGTAGGTGCTTACTGCGAGGCCCGCAGGGCTCCCATCACCGCCGGATGCAAGGGCGGCAATGAGCGCCACAGGAAACATCGAGGCCTGCAAAGTACACGGGGGGAGAGGCTTGTAATGAGCACCAAAGGTGCTCAGAGGGGGCATAGCGTTGCATTGTGTGGCAAACAGCATTGCCTGGCTTAAAATTGTATTGCCGTCATTTTTTGACTGGCAAGTTGCTAGTATAAAATAGTTATTATTATTAAAATAAGAGTATTACATTATACTGATAAATAATGATATCTTGTTTGTTGGACAAACATTTTTTAACAGCGACAAGCTTTCAAGAAATTAACCTCTCTTTTTCAAATCAAGTCAATATTGATTACGTATAAAATATGTAAAATATGTTAATAGCAGTGGAGAAGTTAATAAGAATTTATTACAGGCACATTGGGACAGAAGAAACTAATTAGCTAGCTAGCTAGTAGAGCATCATAAATCGCAATAAAAATGCTTATGAAAAATCTGGGGTCAGCACAGAAAGCCAGAAAGTTAAGAGAAAAAAATATAAGTATGTATATATTATATAAAAGCAACAAAGAACAAACACGTAAATAACTAACTAGATTGAAACAAGGAAAGAATGACATGAAATTCTAGTAATGTGTCAGAATCTTTATTAAGTCCTGTGCTGAAGAATATCATTTTTTTGCTTGGCCCTCACTTTGTAAAATTTGTTAACAGCTTTTTATGTTTGTATATTGAGATCTTTTAACACTATGTGAATAGTTAAGTGTTTGCCTGACTACTTTCCTTTTGGTTTATTCAGTCAAATTATTTAGAAAATTCTCCCCATCTTGGTTTGAGGATAGAAACTTTGATATAGAATAAGTATCAGGAGAGCCAGAGTGTGCCATGCTGGGATTGACTCAGACTGGACCATTGTCTGAGATAGCAGCAATGTATCAGACAGAAAACACATATTAATGTTATTGAAATTGTTACATTATGTTTTAGTAATTAATTGTAAATCTAAATGTTCTTTAAAGCCACTCTTACGATTTTCTCTTTCATTGACCAAACCATTTAAATAATGAATCACTGGAGCAAAAAAAAAAAAAAACATTTGTAAGAATTGAAAATGATTCCTTTATTCCTTTAGATGCATTGGCAAAGCCCATCGAGAAAAACAAAGAAACATTTTGGAAATCCTTTGTTTAGAGAAATGTTAATCAGTGGTGATCAAGTTGTTGATGCAGTGCTATGGAATATTGTGTCTACATGCAAAAATATCTCTATATTCAGTCTAGATGACATGTTTTGACTTAAATACACATTTGTATTTTTACATGTTAGTATGAGGAAATTGCAAAGGGAAAGGAGGAGTAGTAATGTGCGTTGGGGTGGCAGACAATTCTGGATGGACCTAGAATAGCATAAAACACTGATATTAATGTTGGTGTTTTCATATATGCTGCTTCTTTGTGGTGTATAAAAATAAGATACTGATTTGTTTGGTCTTGTTCACTTCATTCTATGACTCTTTTATATAAGGATTTAAATTTATACAAGCTAGATCTGTTTCCTCATTGCTAAATAAGCAGGGATAGTTGATATAACAGGCAATTTACATGCGCAACCATATGATGTCAGAAGACCATATCACATAACCCACAGGGTAATTTCTTTGCAAGCCTGCATTAGTCTAAAAAAGTTATTTAGATATTTACTAAGCTATCACAGGGGCTGTAATGGAGTATGAAGAGCTATGTCAATATATCCTATAGGAAATAGAGCACATAGAACAGATATGTGTCACAGCCACTGTGATGGTTAGTAAATATAGGCGCTTTCAAATGAGATTATGTTGGTGTAGTGGTAAGGTATAACCAACTAATTTATATGTATAATTAATTGTAAATTAGTAAGAACATTAGTTAAACTAAAAACCTATGACTTACTAATGAAAATATTCTTTAGAACAATACTGTTACTACTATACTACTAAACTCTGATTGGGAAAACAGTGTAAAAGTTAATATGTAACATTTACAGATTCTAACTTTATTATCTATGCAGATTCTTGTGAGGGGGCGTCAAGGCCTAAACTAAAATTACACAATGTAAATCAATACTTCATCAGTTTTAAAAATGTAAACCCCTTTTCTACATTATTTTCCACCCTATGATGACTTTTGTGGTCATTGTGTCATTTCAGGTACAATCCAGCAGGACAACCATCCTGGAAACAGGATTAAACATAAACAGTTTAAGAAAAATAAAATAATCAAATATGATATACTATACCCCCCCAACATGTCAAGTGGCTAAAGAGAACACATTGTTTTAAATTGTTGCACTGTTTGCTAGTGTTATTGCTATTCAATAACAATGGTAACAGCTTAAAGGACCACTGTAGTGCATTTATAAGTAAAACCCATATGTTTATTTGTAGGGCATAGACTACTAAAAAGGTATACACTTAAAAAGAAATACATGTAAAAATGTTTCTTACATTTTAAATTCTCAGTTTTCTCCTCACACAGAGCTTCTAATCTCCACCTCCCTTTTTCGTGAGGGTGTGGTCAACTTTGCCTGGGGCTGTCCATCATGGAGCTTAGAAGTAGGCTGGACTATGACATTACTGGATCTGCCCAGTGGCATAATTAGATCCACCCCCTGGCCTACACAGACGTAACAGCTGTATTGCAATCTGCTTGTAGATCCCTGGTAGTTTCCACCCAGTGAGGGGACACACACCTCTGATAGGCACAGGGAGGTGGAGAAAAGCAGAATTGCTTGAGGGGAAAAAAGATTTTTTTTTTTTTTTTTAAACTGAATGTTTTTCATAGTTTGTGTCCAACAAATAAGCATATGAACTTTACTTGTAAATGCACTACAGTGGTCCTTATGCAAAGTGTCCAAATATTAGATATATAGTATATGTTAATATGTGCACACTGTTCAATATACACATAGGCCTTTCCCTGGAAATGTAAAGAAACACATGAAGAAGAGCTAGAGAAAGAAACAGGACCATTATCAGTCTTTATGTATTATTAATCTTGTACCCTTAAAAGAGGGATAGTAGGGCGGCTGAGAGTGACAATAGAGTAGCTGAGAGGGACAGGGGAATTTTCTCTTAACCTCTCTAGCAGTAATCCCGAGCATGGCTTGGGGTTAATATTTAGTTCCTAAATCGGAACCCTGAGCCACGCTCTGGGTTACTGCGGGGAGTGCAGGGCAGCTCTGGAGGGGGCCCAGTGTTGCCAAATTTGCCTTGGCCCCCTCAGCACCATTCCTTCTCCTCCTTCCTCCCTTATCATCATCCTCCTCTTCCTCCTCCTTCCCCCCTTAAATGCGTGTCACGTCATTATTAGCATACTAGCGAATTGCCCGTCAAAAAATGACGGCAATGAAATTGTAAGGTAGCTAATGCTGTTTAGTGTGTAATAATGAAATATATAATACATTACTAAATGAATATACTTTACCTATTTTAAAGCATTGTGTGGAAGAGCTGTCAATGTGTTTTGATGTTGCTGCAGCATTAGTGGTGTGGAGCTGCTATGTAAGCGTGCTCAATGTGTGCAGTGTAACACTGTGCGTGCGCGAGACCAAACCGTTAGCGTAGTCGTGTACTTCCACATTGGCGTAAAATGGCGAGTAATGTGTGGTATACGTCTGTATCGGAATATCCGTAGGTGTTTTGTGGTGTTTTGCGAGTTTCTTGTGGTGTTTTGCGAGTTTAGAGTGCTGTAGCCTCGTTTTCGTTTTGTTCGGCGGCCATTTGTTGTCTCGCTTAGATTTTTTTTTAGTCTCTAAACTGTTTTATTTCGAGTAAAATCGAGGTGTAAGTTGTATTTTTGAGGTTCTGGGTGCTCCCTCTTGGTGTAGGTAAGGTTTTTATGTATGTGCTGTGTGTATGTATTGTGTTTTACATTTTGTAATGTTCGCGAGTTGCGTCCGAGTGTTGCGAGGCCGTAATGTGTGTGAACGTGTGTCGTATGTTGTTTGCGAGTGTCGTAATGTGTGTGTCGTGCTGTTTGGTTTGCGACGTAAAGTTTGCGAGGGTCGCAGTTGCTGGCATGGAGCGCCGTAGGCGCTCCATGCCAGCAACTGCGGCCCTCGCTTTGCGAGGTCCTCAGGTGCTGGCATGGAGCGCCTACGGCGCTCCATACCAGCAACTGAGACCCTCTGCCACTGCCCTCGCTTCGCGAGGGCCGCGACTCGCGTAGCGAGCCCGCAGCGTTAGCAACAACTCGTACGCTCACAACTATATATGTGATGCTGGTCCGGACACAGCCTGTAGATGTGCTGCAGGGAAGAGATGAGCAGCGGCAGCTCATCGGAGCATTCTAAGAAGAGGGGAGAGAGGGGTATAGGGATTGGAGAGGGGGAAAGTGAGGAGGTGGTTAGGGGGGAAGGAGGAGGAGTCAGCTAAGCGGGGAAGGAGGAGGAAGAAGAGGATGATAGGGGGGAAGGGAGGATGATAAGGGGAAAGGGAGGAGGATAAGGGGGAAAGGGCGGTATGACTATGTCAGTATTTTTGAATCTACTGCTTTTACATTCTAAATACTGAAATAATCATACCTCCAAGAAGGTTAAAAGAGTAATCGTTCTTTCACAACAAGGAGAGTTGTTAGATATCCAGTATAGCTCAAAAATCTTAGCAGTACTCTAAGATCTTGTATTTTAGAATTAATAATATGTCTGCATATTAAAGTATATTATTTCATGCTTTATGTGTTTTGTTAATCATTGTACATAATATGTATGATCAGTTTCACCGTATGAAGCCTAGTAATTTCTCTATAGACATAAACCAGTATGTATATTATCAAACTGCATATAGATGAGAATGTACTATATTTTGAGCCTCATTGAATTCAAAGCCCGCATCTTGCGGTATACAGGCCATATGCCTGTGGGCGTGCTGCGGGCTCGCAGTCTGCTACAATTCCGTTGCCATTCAATTGAACAAACCTGCAAGTTACGGGCCGAAAGCCGAAACTGTAAACCATTCACTCGTACAGAGCATTTCAGGGCGGGAAAATGATCAATTAAGCAAGGCCGTAACTACCCATTAAGAAACAGCCAATAGAAAATGAGACATCATTACCTCAGTCTAGGATGGAGGTTACATGTCAATCAATTACCGTTTGGGGGTCCAATATGCGATCAAAACACAAATTATAAAAATGAAGGACGATACTGTTCTAGTCCATGTGTGTGGCCTGATATGTATTAACTCATTGATTCCCAAGATTGATATAACCCCGAAATGAAACCTAAAATAAAACTATTTTTTATTGCCGATTTGTGATTGTTGCAATTAATTCTAATGTCTGTCATCACTTTCCTCGTCATTTACAGTGCAGTATTGATTTTTTTTATTTGCTTTTACAGTGCCACGGATATATGTCTTTAACCCCTTTGCGAGTCTCCTCTAGTACTCATAGGTTTGTCTTCTACATTTGCCGTTTACGGGTGTGAAAACATTTGCGGGCTTGAGGAATTGTAGCAATTGAATAGCGATTTGTGATTTTAGCCATCGTAACTCTTGCGGATGTGAAGGATCAAAGGCTTAGATGGGCTGTAAGTTATCATTGTAACAACCGCAAGGATCTGAAGCCCGTAACATGTAGATTATTTGCGACTCGCAAAAAGATGGCAATTGAATAGCAAAATAACTTACGGTCTCCATTATAGGCTACTGTAACTTACAATTGCTCAATTGAATGAGGCTCAAGTATATAAAGGTAGTGTGGACCTCAATGAAAAAAATCTGCACACAATGTTACTTATAGTCTCATATGATACATTTCTTCCAGTAAATTAGAATTGCAACTGGACCAAAGTACAATAAACCTTTTGAAATTGTATTCAAAAGATATCACTATATACCCCAATACTCAATTGCACCTGCATCATTGCATCTTGACTACAACAACCAGATATCTAGTTGTATTGATATATATATATATATATATATATATATATATATATATATATATATATATATATATATCAGTAAAAACTGGTTTATTGGTGGTAAATTGCTTTAACCCAGATAAAGAAAAGGTCACTTGAGAATTTCTTTTCATTCATGAACCTACAGATGAGCATTGTTCTGGATGATTGTCCAGGAACAAAAGGTGACCAGATGGCAATTGTAATTCTGTATCTTTAATTCCTCCTTCACCAAAGGAAAAGAAAATCACAGGTGTTTAGGGGTGATAGAGAAAGTATGTATGATGCTAGACACAAAAGGCACAAATAGACTGTTTATACAAATAAATAACTAGTACTGCTCTGCAGCAACAATAATACAATCTTTAAAGCAAAAGGATGTTTTATTTAAGGCATGAAAAGAGTATTTATCAAAGTCATTTAAATAAAGTAATTACTAACTTTACTTGTTATGTTGTTGAATTGAGTCAATTTAGAAACTAGAATTATTAATGGCAAGTATTCTTAACTATTTTTTTCATTTTGTTTTCATGAATTTCCAAAGAGCAGTATTTTTCCAAAGTACTGGATTTAAAAAAAATAAGTAAGTTGATTTGTAATCCATGGACATAAAAATACATTTACAGAAAATCAGTATTATTAAAAACTCTGTTTTTGAATACAGTAATCCATTTTGTGTTTGTTACATCACTTCATGACAGCTGGATTTTGAGTGTGTGTGTAGTTATCAGTGGAAGGAGGAGTGGGGGGGGAGAGAACAGGCAGAAGTCCAGAATTTTAGTTTGATAACTAAATAAGCTTAAAATTGACAACACACCACTTTCAACTAAAGGACCAGGAAGCAGGAAGATAATAAATCCAGAAAGTTAATTAAATAAATAGATTGGAAAAAATGGAAAATGGAAATTCCCTCTCACACACAAACTTCCACCTAAGTACCCTGTATACCTACAGAAGACTCAAGATACATCAATCTTTTACTCTGTGTTTTGTCACAAATCTAAGACAAGGCCCCCTTATATGCAAAATTCTCAATTTACATTTGCTCTTCTTTTGCTCTTCTGCATACACCAGGGCTTGGGGTTATCGTGTTAGGTCACTTCAAACTTTATGACTATGCTTTGATCACACATGGGAGTTCAGGAAGGGGTATAGAGCAACTTCTGTGAGACTAGGGAGGGGGTTAGATGGAATTCCAGTTAGGGACATAATACATTGAAATACAATATACTGGTGAATATCACATCAGATAGTAACCCCAACATTCATTAATGTGGCCAACATTACATTACAAAAAACAATACGTCACAGTCCTTAAAACAAGTCTCATGTCCATTATAATAGCCTTTGATCTTAGTAACCCCATGTGTAAGGGTTCCAAATACCAGGGTTGCTAGTTGGGTTTAGGGGAGTCCCATGACAAAAGGGCTACTAAAGTGTAATATTTCTAATATGTGTTTTTGAAGAACTTGACTTGATAATGGACACAATGTTTTTATACATTTTAAAATAAATAATTAGCCTTTAACTTTTAACTATTGTATTCATTTTTCTGCTTTAATGGGGAGGGACATCTGTAAAATTACTAGAAACCATGGAGAAGTGAGAGGACAATGGACAATTGGTATGATCTGTATTCACTTATGTTAACATGTCATCTTTAAATAGCCCTTTGATAAAAGATCGCAATGACTGTATAAGGCACCATAGGATACCTGCCCCCCTCATACTACAGAAAGGCTAGATTAAAATAGTATCCCACATGATAAATAAAAAAGATTTTCTGCAAAACGTTTTTATGTTCTTTCTTGCATAACTGATTTTTGTTACATACTTCACAAGCATGTGACATTTTTACCATACTATAGCTAAAATTCTGAAAGGCTACAAACTTCAAAGAATCACTCCGCAAATCTTGGTGAATCTGGTCCAATGACCAATTTGCCTCCACACATCTCTCAGTCCTTGTAAGTGAAACAGACCATACATTTTACTACATTTTTAATTTCTAAAGTAGATCATTTTTTAAATATATAGCATTATTGCTACATGTTATATTACTTACTGCTACAGTGTGCTAATTTGGGAGACTTGAAAGATCTTTCTCTGTGTTGTCAAGCGGTCCCAATAGCTGCACACTTTAAAGGAGGTTCACTGATCCATTGTGGTTGGCTGTGATCTCAAGCTATTGTATTCCTTCATAATGAGGGTATTTTATGTAAGTGTGTGTTTCATGTAAAGCTCTAGATGTGATAATCATCTAAGTATTAACTAAAGCATTTCTTGACACTTTCCAGCATTGCAACCTGAATCATATAGCAGCTATTCCCATAATTATACCCAATGTTATAGACTGTTATTCACTAGGAGATATGCAAAAAGTTATGAATATGTTTATTATTTAATTATATTTGTGAATGGGTATATTTGTGAAAGGTTGTGCTGAGGTAGGTTTCAATCTATCTCAGCTCTTCTCAGTCATTATTACTGCATCTTCCCCACATTATACTTGCTAAGAAGAATATAAACTAGCACACAGTGCCAATAATTATTACTAAGTGCCATACAGAGAAAGAAAAGTGAGGATTTAGATTTCCCTGGGTGTTTTCCACCCCAATATACAGTATACAAAATGGTGGGATAAATATAAACAAAGTAAGTTCATTTATTTAATAAAACTTACTTTGTTTATATTTATCCCACCATTTTGTATAAGTGCCATACAGAGACAAAATACATATAGCTCAAGCATATCTAAATAAATATTTATATGTAATATATAACATTACCAATGACTACTTTTGCTTATAAATGACCCATCTCTGCAGGATCCTTTAGATCAGTGGCTCACCTAGGACTGGTACTGGTCCCTAAGACCTTATCTGCTGGTCCTCAAGAATAAAAAGAGATGATGAAAGCCTAACACTTTAAACATACCACTACATTGGTCACAGTCATAGATATATTAAATCTATGCCCTTCTCTTCTAGCACAAGTTTCCAACTGCCTCTCAACCATATTCTCCTGGATGTCCACCCGTCAACTCAAACTCAACATGCCAAAGACTGAGCTCCTTATCTTCCCACCCTCTACTACAGTTTCCACTTCCCAGATATCTCTTACTGCTGACAATGCCATCATCACTCCCGGGCCCTTTGTCTTGGGGTGCTACTGATCCTGCCCTCTCCTTCACTCCTCATATACAGTCATTAACTAAATCTAGTCTCTTCCATCTAAAATAAATTTCCAAAATGTGTCACTATCTTACACAAGACACAACAAAAAATACTAATAGTTTCTCTCATCATATCTCACCGCAACTAATGCAACTCTTTGCTGCCCTCTCCATCACCAGTTTGTCTACACTGTAATCCATAATTAAACCATCTGCTAGACTTATCTATCACTCAACGATCAGTATGTGCAGGACCTCACTGTCAATGATTCAACTGGCTTCCCATAGCCTTCAGAATAAAATTTTAAATTTTGACTGTAACTTACTAAGCCCTTAACAGAAATGCACACCATCATATCTCTGCTTTCACCTCACAATACTCCCCCAGTTGCCCTCTTCGTTGTGCTAATGGCCTTCTTCTCTCCACTGTTCTTATCCTCTCCTCTCACTCCCGCCTTCATGACTTTTCTGGAACTCCTTACCTCACTCCACTAGACTATGCTTCTGCTTAAAAATTCTTCAAAACCTCACTCAAAACACATCTCTTCAAATAAGCTTATCACTTTCAGTCTTAACATGCACAGCACATCTTCCGCCCACCCATACCACACTCAAACCCATTAGATTGTAAGTTTATGAATTTTCAACCTTGTAAGGTACTTTAGATAAAGCTCTACACACCAGATTTTAAACACAAAGAGCCTGATTCAATTGCAAGCCTGCGGTATACAGGCCAAATGTCTTCGGGCATGCTGAGGGCTCCCGTTTGTCTCCGATTGCAGTGCTATTCATTTGAAGGAGCCCGCATGTTATGTCCTGAAAAACAACTCTGTAAACCATGCACTCGTCCATAGCAGTTCAGGGAGGTAATATGATGGATTAAGCAAGACCATAACCTCCCATTTCGAAACAGCCATTAGAAAATGAGACAACCATCATTACGGCAGAAAAACATGGGGGTTATATGTCAATCAATTTGGTCCGGGGTTCCGATATGTGATGAGACTCGCAAACCCTCAAAATACAAAATTATAAAAATGAATGCTAATACTGTTCTAGTCCATATGGGTGGCCTGATATGTATTAACACATTGATACCTGAGATCGATATAACCCCGTAATGAAATTATTTTTTACTGCTGATTTGCGAGCTTGAAGTGAAAGATCAAAGGCTTTGGGAGGCTGTAAGTTCTGGGTTTTACCATAGCAAAGTTTTCAAGCCTGTAACACGTAAACAGTCTGGAGCCTGCAAAAAGACGCCAAGTGAAAAGCAAATTAACTTACGTCCTCACTTACGGGCTCCGGGAACTTACAATTGCACAATTGAATCGGGCTCATAGACAGGGTTCTCCACTCTTTGCAATGTGTCAATTTTTTTTTGCCTTGCACGTATCCCTTGTACAGGGCTACGGAATATATTGGTGCATTACAAATAATGATAATAGGAATAATAATATATGAAAAACTAGATTGAAATATAATGTGGCACATATAGTATAACCATGTTCAAAATGTTCACAATCTCAAATGCTGTCCAAATGAGCACTGGAAGTTAATCTAACAGTTAATCAGAAATAATATTCAACAGTGAATAGCAAAAATATTCCAATATATATCATCAAAACGATGAAATACAGTTATTATGTATTAAAAACCTATGTGTTATAACTATAAATACGTTTGTACAATCGTCAATTCACAAATAATCCATACTAATTCATATTTAATATTTTTGAATGACAATAACAGTAAAACATGAGCAACTATGAAGTTGAAGAATTTATCATGCAAACTAAATTCAATGTCTGTTTTGACAGTTAGGAGTCTGATCTATGTGCTGCAGAATGCTACTTCTTGTTCTGTCTTACTATTATATTTTAGTATTTTCAATGCCATCTGACACCTCTTCTGCTAGACTGTTTTTGCTGTATACCTGGCAGATTGTTTAGGAATAGTTCATGCAACAATATTTGAGCCACAAAAAAAATGGTAAACAGCCCTATAAAGTTTCTTAACTGCTGGCCAAGAATGCATTGTAGTATATGATTCTACTTGTTTCAAATGTCCACAAAGTAACAAACTGGACCACAGACCTTTAAATCCCTTTAAATTACATTGAGATGGTCAAGCCATGCTGCCCTCACCTTGACCTGGCATGACCTATTGGTGCCTTCCCCAAATAAATACACATAATACCTGTTAGTGGTAACTTTCCACAGCATTTTATTAACAAACATGACAGTACATTACCAAACATGCTGGAGGAATAGCCTGGACTGTGGCACTAAATCCCATACCCGAAGCATGTGTTTAGGGCCCCACCTTTTTGCCATCAGCACAACTTACTAGGAGTTGGGACGCCCCCTTTCTAACACTGGGCCATTTTCCCACACGCTGCTGTGACATATAATTCCAGATCACATATATAGTTGTGAGCATAAGAGTTGTTGCACACGCAAACTTTACGTCGTAACGCAAACAACATACGAGACACGTTAACACCCATTACGACCTTGCAAAAATCGAATGAAAAAATGAAAAACACAATAAATACACACAACACATACATAAAAAGCTTACCTACAGCAAGAGGGAGCATCCAGCACCTCAAAAAAATAAGTTACACCTTAATTTAACTGAAAATAAAAGAGTTTAGACACTAAAAAATCCTCTAAGCGAGAGAAAAAATGGCCGCCGAACGAAAACGAGGCTACAGCACTCTAAACACGCAAAACATCACAAGAAGCACGCAAAGCACCACAAAACACCTACAGATATTCCGCTACAGACGCATACCACACATTAGCCGCCATTTTAGAACAATGTGGAAGTACACAGCCGCGCTAACGGTTTGGTCTCGCACACGCACACTATTACACTGCACACATTCATCACACTTACACAGCAGCTCCACACCCCTAATGCTCCAGCAACATCAAAACAGATTGTCAGCTCTTCAACAGAATGCTTCCTCCATATATTACTTGAAAATAGGTAAAGTATATTAATTTATTAATGTATTATTTATTTGATTATTATACACCAAACAGCATAAGCTCACTTACAATTTCATTACCGTCATTTTTTGACGGGCAATTCACTAGTATGAAACTATCTAGAAGGCACTCCCAGGTCAAGGGTCCCCTTCTGCCACCATTTTGGGTCTGCTTCGCGGATCACCATGACCCGGCACAACCTATTGGTGCCTTCCCCAAATATAGATGCATAACACTTGTTGGAAGTGCAACTGGCCACAGCACTTTGTTAAGAAGCATAACATTACATTAACAACCTGAGGGAAGGGGAGCAGCGACCATGGCACTATAATCCATACCCTAATCACGCGCTTAAGGCCCACCTTTTTGCTTTCTTTACACCTTCCTAGGGGTAGGGATGCCCCCTTTCTACCACTGGGCTAGGCATCTCCCCCACCTGTCACGGCATCGCCGAAAGATTCCTCTACGGCAGCGCTCCCCCCATGTAATGATAAGGCCCGTTGTACCCTTTCTTTAAATTCCAACATCAATAACTCAAGCCCAATTTCAGTAAGATGCACACCAACAGGGAGAAACAGACTATCCACATCATCTTCACACATTACCTTCTAACTCATGATGCTGAAGTGCTACCAAACCCTAATTAAGCTAGACATGAGTTTGTTTACTTTTTGTCTAGCTTTCTCAAGGCTCACTTAACCATCTCGGACCAAACCACCTTAATGCCAGGCAACCTGCTCCTCCATTCCCCAATGTCCTTCTTCATGTCCCTCACCAATCTTTTCATAGGGACAATTCCAAGGTCATTACCCCCAACATGTATTAGCAACATGTCTGGGTAGCCAAAGTGATGGGTGAATGATTCAATGAACGCACTCGCTTCCCTCCATCTCATTCCTCTGATGCCGCTCCAACGCATTTTCCAGTGCACCTTGGATACACCCAGTTGCAGGCCGTCCCGTGATACTGTGGCAAAGCATTCCGCCCAATAACCTACGAATGACCAATCACCCATTGCTGTTTCCAGTGGCCTGCAAAGGCATGTACATGTTAGTAAGCATCAGTAGATGGCCTTACATAAAGAGTAAAACTGTTTGACTCCCATCTTCCAATTTTCTTTAGCATCTCATCTGGAAGACCCAGCCCAGCCGCCTCTGTCACAACGCCAATGTGGAAAGAGTGTGATACAAACTCAGTCTGATTCAACCCTAACTTCTGTAAGCAAGTCTTCAACACATTAGAAAATTGGAAGTGAGATAACGCCAACCCGTTTGAATGTATTTATAACAGCCTAGGGCGACCTGGTCACTGTTGCATGAAACGCATTCAAAGGGGCAACAATCAGTTTCCCACTTTATGCAGTGCAATCTCCCTTCCTCGTCCCACTTGATCCGTGTTAGACTTTTTTTAACCATATCACAACTTTATCTCCCTGCAGGTACACATCCTCTGCTTGGATACCTTCCCATCCATGCCTTTTAGCTGCAACCAACTCCCCAATCCTAAACTCCCCAAAGAAGGCCAGGGAAAATGATGTATGGAATAGCAAGGCTTTGTACCCTGCATAACACACCTCTTGCACCATCACTGATATACGGAGCAACAACAAAAATGTAAAAGGACGCCTCTTGTCCTTTCTAGACCTTTCACGTTCTAAACACGTAGCACCTTTCTTACCAAAAACTCCTTGGTCAGGTCCTTCAAACCTGCTAGCTTAAACATGAAAGTTAGGGATTCTACCTGACCACCCACCGCCAAAGGCGATATTCCTTTGTCTTTACATCATAAAAAAACCCTCTAAGGCATACCCAACCTTTTGTCTTCCCTTTCTGTACTGCCAGCCATGACCACTAAGTCGGACTACTTTTACCAAACTTTCCTGTTCGCCAACCAAGTCGACGGGGCCAAAGATCTCTCAATCAATGACACTATCTCTCCGCTTCGAGTTCCCAAAGAGCCTGCTAGAATTGTTCCCCTCCACTCTTGCTTCTGAGACCAGCTTCCTGAAGCGATCCCACTGAAAATGAGACAGAGCATCAGCTATCCCATTTTTAAGACCCAGAACATGATGTGCCCGAAACCACACATTTAGATGCGAACATTCCAGCACTAAATGACGCAGCAACCTGATGACTGGAATGGATGAGGCCATTATATTATTAATAGCTTGAACTACGGCCATGTTTATCAGTGAAAAATACAACATGCTTGTCCCTGAATTCCTGTCCCCACAGCATTACCGATGCCACAATGGGGAACAGTTCCAACGTTGTAAAGCTTGCTTCCAACCAGGTATTGTTCCACTACACTGCACACAACTTTCCAAAGAAGGCACCAAAACCATGTGCACCCAAAGCATCTGAGTACAAGTTGGATGACTTACAGGGGTGAATGCCTGTCCATTAAATGTCTCCAGAAACTTCAACCACAAGCATGCATCTTACCTCATGGATGCCTTGATACCTACGAAATGGTGAGCCTGCTTCACACCCCCATAAGAACCTGCAGGCAAAATTAAATTTGCCTAGCAAGGATTGTAACCTACGCAAGGATATCCTCCTCACCCTCTCAAGCTCTTTGAGCTCATCTCTAATAATCTCCACCTTGTCAAATGGGAGACTACACTCCATTGATTCAGAGTTGATAGTGATTACCAAAAACTTGATATTAGTGGTGGGACCCTCCGTTTTATTCTGCTAGTGGAACACCGAAGGCGTGTACAACTCTATGAAAGTCACTAATGTATCATGTATGTTTTTTTGGGCCAACTAATACAAAAACATGCAGATAATGAATTATACTCGCGTATCCTGAATCTTGTATTTTCACACACCTTAGGAAAGTGCTAACAATGAATAAGACACCGACAACAGATCCCTATCAATCCAGTAATTGACCAAATTTCCGTATGGAGAACGAAAGATTGTCTAAAAGTCAGAATTTACCCTCTTCCTTTTTGGTACTATTCCCAGAGGAGATTTTCTCAAACAGGGGATAGGGGGGTTCATTTAATGGCCCCACCATCCTCCCCATAATTACCTCCTTCTGTATCTTTTCCTCTGCCACCCCAGTGAACTCAGCTACTGATTTTAGCTTTGCAGGCTATAGATTAACCTTGTGGTCTACCTCAGAGGGAATAATAAAACCATAATGAAATCCTTCCATCAGTAACGTTGCTGCTTCGGGTTTCCTGTATACTCTACCGTAGCATTCAAGCCATGGCAGCATTTCGTCCAGCATCCGTCTGCAGCATTGTCAGAGGCCTTTCTGTTGTCTTTTGACTTACCGCATCTGAGTACCGAGCGTTCCACCCCACAACCGGAGCATACGTGCCTGAAATGACAATTTGGAGCCCATTTGCATACTCCTTCGTTAATGGAATTGCACACCTTCGTGACCACTGTGAAGGCAGATGCTCTGGGCCCCATCTCAAAAGGGCAAAGCCGAACGCAAATGGGCCATTACATTCAACCAGCGTGAGCATTGGTTAAGAAACTTCTCCCCGATAACACAAGCCAGGATGGAAAAGGCACAGTCAGTTGTCGAACATCCTAGGCAACTTCCTATAATCTTTTCTCGAACCTCTCTCTTGGTTATCCATGAAACGTGTGGATGGTAGCAAGGAAAATATCTCAATATATTCTCTCCTCCAAATGCGCTCCTTGACATCAATGGATAGGTGTATCCCCAGATTGTCCAGGCTGCAAACTACTGTCGACCGTACCAACTCCTCAGACACTCTAACCATGCCTGATGGTAGGGCCATAGTGACCTTAGCCGACGGGGTTCCTGTAATTTCCTAAGACGCAATTGGAATACAAACAGTCTGCCTTGCTAATGAGTGATCACAAGATATTATCTGATCCTGCCTAGCCTGGTGCATCCAAGTATTCCCTGCCAAGTTGGAGACCAATTCAGGCCTGATTAAGTCTCCAGTGCTCCTCTCCATACCACGCCACTGCCCCCAAACTGCTTTATCAGCTGTCGTTGTCACTTGTGACACGCGGGAAGAAGTAGTCGTGTGTTTAGCTTTCTTAGACAGTGTAATTGTAAATGGACTGTACCTTGAAGTGGCACATCGAGCTTTGGCCAGGCGAGGCACCCTCTGGACCAGTTCATTTACCTCCCCCCTCCACTCATTTTCCTCTCAATCTCGTTCCTCCTCTTCCTGATTGCAGTCACCTGAGTTGCTGTCAACAGCTTGCTCTCTCTGGCTGGCAGCCATGATGGAAGAAGGGCCACTTCAGGTGCCTCCAGGGGCTAAAACCATGTGAGGCTACTCCCTGGTGGTCAAGGAGAGCTTAGCCTCATTCAGAGGGTGTGGTTCATTGTTTCTATCCAGCTGGTCACCACCCAAGCGGTCCTCCAGCTACCTCATTACATGGATGGCTAATGGCCCTTGCTGTCACCTGGGCCATTATCCTCTCCAGTTCTGCAATTTCCCCAGCACCCATAACCACAATCACACAGACACACAAACAAAATAGAGGACACACGAAATTAAAGTTAAAGCGGTTGCACTCCAATGTCGGCACCGGAAGTCTCTCCCATGTTAAGGGTCCCCTTCTGCCACCCTTTTTTGGGTCTGCTTCCGGGGACCATCAATATGTTTGTATAGGGTATAAATACGTTTAAGCCTAAGGTAATTCTAAATGAATAGTTATTTTTTAATCAAGTGGTTGGTTTTAAAATACCCTCTTAATGATGCAAGAGGCAGTTATAATACAGAAATGAAAAGTTTGAAAATAAAAAAGTTTGCAGTTTTAGCACTGTGTCCTGGCATAACCCAATTGTTTGTTTTCTATAAAAACATAATGTTGAGACCCTAATGATACATATTGACATAAAAACAGCTTTATAGCAATACTTATAAAATTTAAATTATTTCAACAGAGAGAAAATAAAGTCTCACAGGATGGGAGCTGAAAATATCTGCAGTATATCATAGAAGTCTATCAATTTGTGTAATTGCATGTACAAAGCTCAAGGACACAAACAACACATTATACCTATTAGGGTAAAGTGCTTGCTACTGAAAAGCATTACATAGGAAACCCTTTAGGAGAAGTCTTGGAGAAACGCATGTGTGGGAGTTAGCAGATGGAAATAAAATTGTATGGAAAGTACATGTTGTGTCGAGAGCAATTTAATTCAAAACAACAAAAGGAACAAGCAGAAAAATACTCTATAGAGTTTTCATTTGTACTGCTTTGGAATACAATCAAACAGGTGCATTTGAGTAAGATGGTAACATGTCTGCTTGCTAATTAGAGCCTTGCTCTTACATAAATTATTCTTCACAACGCAGAAAAGTGTAATCAGGGTTTTGGGAAATGTCTATGACATTACATACTTGTATATCAATTGTTCTGGGACGGTCACAGTTTTTAGATGTACTGTCACGGATTGTTGCATTGAATCTGTAGTTTGATTTTTCAATATAAATCTGCTTATTACTTCATTACTTGGATGTGGACTTTCAGCGGCTTCTGCCCCTGTTCTCCGCATATGGATCGCTATTTTGGTGAAGGGGCTTGTGCACCTCAATTAAGATGTGAGCTATACCATTTAGAGTCACCCAAGATGGGCAAGTCATAGCAGAGAGGTCAGACAAATTGTGGTTCACTCGAGAAGGAACCCACTCCAGTATCTTTGCATTGAAAACCTGATGGGTTAGCACAGTTGAGCACAAGATGTGCCTGGAGTGCTGTGGTCCATAGGGTCACTGAGAGTCGGACACAATTTAAAGACTAAACAACAAAAGCCTGTTCTAAACACAATATATGTGAAACATCAGTATTTTACTAATATATAATATGAATCTTTACTATAGTGCTTCCCACATTTTCTGTTTTATTTTTTATTGTTACAACCTTATTTTCTTTCAGTAAAATGGTTAGAGGCATATATAATTCATCTGTTAGAGTAGAGTCAGTAGTCTATGCAAAATAAATCTTTGTGTCTATAGAATGAATCATTGCAATGTATGCTTCTAGATATAAGAAGTATGTGTTGGATTAGAAAATATTAAAAACAGGGAAACTTCCATATACCTTTAAGATCTTCAATATGGCATACAACCCATCTGTCATGAACGATTTGGGGCCATGATGGTACCCCTTGCAACCCACAAGTAACTCTGCTATTTGGAATGCTGGCACACTGGGTGTTAATGTCAAGAACTATTACAACGGACCTGAAACTTGTTGTTGGGGACTGAACTACAATAATTCATTTGGTGGTTACTAGATCATGTTATATGCACTGTAATAATGCATCTGTGATATAAGTAGGCCCTAGGATGCTAGAATTATCTAAAAAAATACTGCAGTCACTTATGTGACAAAAGTAGTAATCTTCTAAAGAATCTTTATGGCCCTGCAAACGGCCACGTGTGAAGGCTCTGGCTTTATTCATGAAAGGGGGAACTAGTTTTATGGCTCTGTAAGAGGAGAAACAAAAGGTGTAATTAGAAGAAAGCCAGATGCCTCTATACATCTGGAAATCATGTGGGTGAGGGGGGATAGCAAGCTATTTGCCTAGGAGGATGGGCTAGAAGTTGGTAAGGTCTTTGGTGTTTTGTGTAATCTTTCTGTTTTTATATATATCTCTGAAACAATAAAAAAGTGGCCAGTCTGACTTTGGACACACTAAACACAGGTGGTATCAGAGTCTGCTTGTACTAATCCAAGGTACATGGTGTGTGATTCTTAGATCCTAATAATAGGGGTCTGAGGTGCATGTCTCTGCAGTAATGATGCTGTCATCTGAAGTGGCTGCTGGTGACTAGATCTGAACAAAAAGTTGCGACCGTGGAGAGAGAGAGAGATTTGGGCTGAGCGTGGTCCATCTATAGGTGACACCATCTATAGGTTTTTCTCCCCTAAATAAATAAATATAAATATAATATAAATGTCCCAGCTCAGCTTCCCAGAATGCAGTGTAATAACTGTTTTTCTCGGAAATCTGAGCTGGAAGCAGGTTTTGAAACTTGTTTAAGACATTCAGATGTGAACACAGATGTACTTTTTATTTACTGTACTACTGTACGGTGGAGGGCTTCTATCGCTCTTTTGCCCACCATATTACAAATGATTTTTGTGGTGAACTACCTACTCATAAGGTCCACAACACAGGCTGAGATCCCGCTCCAAGCTGATGATAGTCAGTAAGCTTGAAACAGCTGTACATGGATAAGATTCTCAGCTTGTGTAAAATCCAGCCTTGGCTTTGCATTAAAGCTGTGTAATATAGCATGCATAAGCTTAAAGGAAGCCATGTTTGATAATGGCTATGGATTGAAGAGCGAGGAATTTGTAGGCACATTTGCATGTCCCAGCTCAGCTTCCCAAATTGCAGTGTAATAACTGTTTTTCTCTGAATTCTGAGCTGGAAGCAGGTTTTTAAACTTGTTTTAGACATTCAAATGTGAACACAGATGTACTATTTATTTATTTACTATATATATATATATATGTATATATATATATATATATATATGACATTTCGGCCTACCCTATGCCTATTCAAATTTTATTATAAAACTGGTCAGTGTAGTATATCATTTAAAATAATCAAAGATTTTTGTTTACAGCTGTGCGCATCAATTTTGTGTTTACTGCATCACTCCCCAAGAGCTGGATCTTGAGGGATTTATCTACAGTGAGGGACAAAAGTATTTGATCCCCTGCTGATTTTGAACGTTTGTCCACTGACAAAGAAATGATCAGTCTATAATTTTAATGGTAGGTGTATTTTAACAGTGAGATACAAAAAACAACCCCCCCCCCCAAGAAAAACGCATGTCAAAAAAGTTATAAATAGATTTTCAGGTCAATGAGTGAAATAAGTATTTGATCCCCTATCAATCAGCAAGATTTCTGGTTACCAAATGTCTTTTATACAGGTAACGAGCTGAGATTAGGAGCACTCTCTTAAAGCTGTATAAAAGACACCTGTCCACAGAAGCAATCAATCAATCATATTCCAAACTCTCCAGCATGGCTTGGTGAGAAGGTGACAACAGTTGGTGCGATTATTTGCAAATGGAAAAAACACGAAATAACTGCCAGTCTCCCTCATCTGGTGCTCCATGCAAGATCTCACCTCTTGGAATTTCAATGATCATGAGAATGGCGAGGAATCAGCCCAGAACTACACAGTAGTCTTGTTAATGATCTCAAGGCAGCTGGGACCATAGTCACCAAGAAAACAATTGGTAACACACTATGCCGTGAAGGACTGAAATCCTGCAGCGCCTGCAAGGTCCCCCTGTTTAAGAAAGCACATGTACAGGCCCACCTGAAGTTTGCCAATGAACATCTGAATGCTTCAGAGGAGAACTGGGTGAAAATGTTGTGCTTAGATAAGACCAAAATCAAGCTATTTGGCATCAACTAAACTTGCCGTGTTTGGAGGAGGAGGAATGCTGCCTATGACCCCAAGAACACCATCCCCACCCTCAAACATGGAGGTGGAAACATTATGCTTTGGGGGAGTTTTTCTGCTATGTGGACAGGACAACTGCACCGCATCAAAGCGTCTATGGACGGGGCCATGTACCATCAAATCTTGGGTGAGAACCTCCTTCCCGCAGCCAGGGCATTGAAAATGGGTTGTGGATGGGTATTCCAGCATGGCAAGGCAACAAGGCAACAAAGGAGTGGCTGAAGAAGAAGCACATCAAGTTTCTGCAGTGGCCTAACCAGACTCCAGACCTTAATCCCATAGAAAATTTGTGGAGTGAGCTGAAGGTTCGAGTTGCTAAACATCAGTCGCAAAACCTTAATGAGTTGGAGAGGATCTGCAAAGAGGAGTGGGACAAAATCCCTCCTGAGATGTGTGCAAGAAACGTCTGACCTCTGTAATTGCCAACAAGGGTTTTGCCAACAAGTACTAAGTCTACAGAGTAGAAGGGGTCAAATACTTATTTCACTCATTGACCTGCAAATCAATTTATACATTTTTTACATGTGTTTTTCATTTAGAGAGGGTTTAGAGAGTGTTACCCTGATTTACAACTGTCAGAAATTACAAGACATTCAGCAAACTACAAGGTAAGTGTTTAAATGTTTATTTTTTTGATTTTTCATGCAAAAATGTTTGCATCCACTACTAATTCTCCTCTACCTGATGCATTTATAATATAGCCCACTTAGATACACCTTTAATTTAATTACAGATAGCTAAAAATACCCATTTACTTGCCCATTCTATCAACCCAAAAGTCTGGCTTATTAAGTCCTAAGGTGCCCTTATGCTTATCCCAGGCATGGTTCACTTCCTTAACTGTGTTTCACTCTAGCCACTGAAAGGCTATTTCAGTTACAGTATATATTACTCTTTCTGTAAAGTACTAGTTTCTTTTCTTTTTATCCCTTGACTCTCCATTTCTCTCTCTCTTTCTTATGTTGTCCATGCTTTCTGCAGATTCTCAACAAATTATCTTTGCCTCTCTTTTTTTAAATTACAAACTCACGTAAGTGTAAATAATACACATGCTATAATAAGTTATACGCATGCTTTATGCCTCCGATTCACTGTGATAGTTCAAATTGCAAGTTAATGCACCTCCAAGCCTTGCACCTCCAATGCACCACCTTTGATCTGTCACAGCCGCAAGAGATTTAAATGCTAACATCGCAAATCGCTATTCAATTGCTCCGTTACTGGTTCTAAGGAGGACCCGCAAAGGGCTTAATGACATGTTTGAAGCACTTTAAAAGCAAATAAAAAATCAATACTGTACTTTTAATAAAAGTTAAAGTCATGTTAGGTCTTAAAATGAATAGCACAACATTCTCAAGCTCGCAAATCGTCCCAACAAAATACTTTATTTCATGTTTAATTTCCGTGTTATATCGATCCTGGAAATCAATGTGTTAATACATATAATGAAACTTGCATGTAATATAATATCATATTTACGGCTTTATGAATATTGCATTATAGCTGGAATGTGGGTCCAATCGTAAATCATAATTCAAGCACGTAGGACTTCAATGAAAAATTGAGGTTGGATTTCAAAGCCCTACGTGCTAGAACTACTAGTCACAATCGGACCCACATTCCATTGTTACTTTCGATAGCATGGTTTGCAATGTGCTCTATTGGGCCGGGACTTGCGGCCCCGGCCAATTGAATAGCATCATAAGTTGCGCCCGCAGACTTACGTCCAATACCTCCATAACTTGTGCCGCCCAATTAAATGAGGCTCGTTGTGTAGTGCACAACTATTGTATGTTTTCTTTATACTTTTTGGTTGGCCTGTCCTCTCTTCTCTTGGAAGCTGCATGTCCCGGAAGTAGGGTTGAATTGCACCACTCAGGACCACATTAGTTTTGTCTCTAAACTTTTGGGCTCCCACACCCATGCTTCTTCCCCTTTTCACTGAATGCTAAGCCTCACTGGAATCCATTTACACTTCCAGTAGGTTTCATACATAATATTAATAAGACTTACCCAAGTAAACCTTTTATCTCAGATGAATTCATTGATTTGAGAGGCACATGCATATTTAAAAAAAGAGGAATCCCCTGGTAACAAGAGGTATATTACTTTGCCAGAAGGGGTAGTGTCTTGTAATGAGCATAAGGTCTCCTTTGGGGGGTAGGTAGGTAGGGAATGAATGGCAGGGCAGAGTTAATAAAAAAAAACTCCCACAAAGCTAGCAAAATCT
The DNA here is from genome assembly GCA_027410445.1 of Discoglossus pictus. Taxonomy (NCBI): domain Eukaryota; kingdom Metazoa; phylum Chordata; class Amphibia; order Anura; family Alytidae; genus Discoglossus; species Discoglossus pictus. Next base: position 202,596,180 of record CM050163.1, on the reverse strand, counting down.
ATAAATCAATAACAATAAGAAATTCGAGTTGAAATTGCATTCCTATTTTAAATTACATGCTATGAACCAGAAAACAATGTGTCATGAACAAAGACTGCAAAGTGCTATGCTGTTTGTGATTTAATTTCTACTAGAACTGTTCAAGCTTTTTTTGGAATAATTTGACCAGAAATTACTTTTTAATTTATTAGTTAACATTTATTGTTTTTATTTTCTTAGTTCTTTATCAATGGTCAATATCACTGACCAATTCATTTCAAGTGTCTTCAACATAATGTACATGAGATTTATATATTTTCTTTCTCTTCTATGTTTATGATTTTTATTAATGGGTTAGGTTAACTTCATGTAAACCTGCTAGATATTTTGCATATATTGGGTTAGGTTAACTTCATGTAAACCTGCTAGATATTTTGCATATATTGGGTTAGGTTAACTTCATGTAAACCTGCTAGATATTTTGCATATATTGAGTCAGTGGCATATATGTATCTTGTTTTATTTTAATTATGTTTACTTTATTGTGAAATATATAGAAACCTTAATGAACGTTTATTAAAAGAAACATAATTGTTTATGGTGTTGTTGGAGTACCAAATCATTTTCTTCCTGTCATTCATTAACTACAATAAAGTCAGTAAAATTTGAAAATATCCTGTGTTCTGAAAAAATGTAATCTCAACACTTCTACATCACTAGTTTATGCAACTTTAACAATTCTATTAATAAATATTCCAAATTTTTCTGCAATTCACTGCTGTTCCATAGTATTTGAGAGAACAAATCTCTTTAGTGGGACACACATAATTAAACAAGGTATATGAATTCGTAAAGATCTCTATAATATTGGATTCTCAAAATCCTAGTTGATCAACAAGTAACTCCCTGTTGGTGCTTGAGATAAAAAAAACAATCTATCAGAGACTGGCATCTATAAGGGTGAAAATAATTTTAAATCAACAGAGTGTTATGGGGTATTAATTAGTCATAAAATACTATCCTATATGAACATATCAAGGGGTTACTTGTTGATCAACTTGGAATACAAGAATACAAAAATTACTCAAGTGGTCAATCACAAGGATATCCACTGTTATAAAGACCTTTGGGAATTCACATATCCTTTTTCATCAATATATGATACAAAAAACAGAAGCACTATTAAGAATAGATACATTTTTATATTTCTATAAACACTTTATGAGCACTATATAACACTTTATTTGTTACTGGCTTTTTTCTTTAAATAAAGAAGACTAGGTCACATTGGTCAGTTTATAAGTAACAGTTTGGTGGTAATGAGAATTAAGTATGTGGCACTTTGGTTGAATTATATTGAGATCAACCAGTAATCTTTGTTTTGGGCTTGGAAAATACACTATATTTTTTATAAGGAAAAATCAATATCCATTAGCCACAAAAATAATTCTAAGTCAACCACATACACATTTAAGTAAATAAAGACAAGCTTCAGCATCTGTTTCACAAGATTTTAATGAAATATTTTAAACAATTAAAAATAATAGTTTTTTTTAACAATATTACGCTCTGTTAGATTGGGAAATAGGTGTGCCCCATTAAAGAGTTCTCTTCTCTTAAATACAATTTGCATGTGGAATCTTTATCTCTTGGAGCACCCTATTATTTTTTGTTCTGATGAATCACACCTAGAGCCACCACACAATATTTTATTTCTGCTTTTCCATAGCCCAATGTTTGGCAAACTGTGATGTAGTTCTGGGCATATTTACACAGCACATTGTGGCCCGTATTCAATTGAGCAATTGTTGGTTACTGGAGCCCGTAATGAAGCCCGTAAACTAATTTGCTATTCAATTGGCATCTTTTAGCTACCCATAAACCATTTGCGGGTTACAGGCTGAAAATCCCTGCGGTTGATAAACTTCTAACTCTGACCCAGCTAAGCCTTTGCTCTTTCAAGCCTGTAAATGTTACAATCGGAACTCGCTATTCAATTGCTACTATTCCCCAAGCCCGCAAATCTTTTCATACCTGTAAATGGCAAATGTAGAAGATAGGACTTGCAAAGGGGGTTAAACACCTGATCGTAGCACTGTAAATGCAAATAAAAAAACAATACTGCACTTTAAAAGACAGGGAAAGTGATGAAAGGCATTAGAAGTAATTGCACAACAGTCTCAAGCTCACAAATCTCCAATCAAAAATTATTTTATTTTATGTTTCATTGCCGTATCATATCATTCTCAGTAATTAAGGAGTTAATACATATTAGGCCACCCACATGGACTAGAACAGTGTCACCATTCATTTTTATTATTTTGTACATTGCCAGATTGCGAGTCTGATCGCATATCGGACTTATGAATGCTAATTGATTGATATTTACCCTCCATGTTTTACTGCCGTCATGATGACGATCTCATTTACTATTGGCTGTTTCTAAATTGGTAGTTACGGCCAATTTAGATGAAATGCATAGGGGACATAAAAAACTGAAAAATTAAACTTAATTGTGCATTACCATATTTGGCGCCAGCTCTATGGAGCAGTATGTCTTCCCATGAAATTTTTGACCAATAATTTATATATATATATATATGTTTATATTTATATATATATATATATATATATATATATATATTGTGACGAAGTGCCCTTCGCCACTTTGTCTTGGAGAGGACTGTTTGCCAGCCTCCTGCCCTGCGACTATGGCCCTGGGACATATTGCCCTTCAAACACAGTATTCGGCCATACCAGAGTGTATGTCACTCATTCTGTCCCTTTACATACAGGGGGGTCATTCGGTACTTGCCCTGTGGGAGCGGTGATACCCCAGATAACTATGCCATGGAGCCCATTCATATGATGAAAGACTATGGGAAAGACTTTAGCTACATGGCAATTGAACTGTGTGAATAGGATCTGAGCGCTATTCGGTAGTTTTGTGCGCTCAGATCCCAGCTATCTGGGGATATGTGAAATGTAAGTCAATGTGAATTGCAGTAATGCTGATGGGTTGTCAAACTAGAGAATTGACCAACAAATACTTTTGTCCGGACATCCCCAGGCCGATCCGTTGGGATCAGACCGTGTATGCCGGCTTATGGTCACGGGGGTGGTGTGTAACGGAACCCATTACTGTTTTACCCTGTTTTATGATTATTATGGTTAAAATATGATCCTACTATATGTATGTTGGTCTATGCTCTGCAGAATATTAGCCAGACTTTTGCAGACCTAGGCTAATAGATAATCCTATTACAGAGACTCAAGAGATAAGGGAGTCGATTGTATAAATTGTTTTCATTCTCAGATAAGAACAAAGAAGGCTGATTTAATCATTGTCTGATTATATCAAGTTGCCTCAGGGAGGGGTGACCACACCTATTGTCCTATATGTGTATTGTGTGGGGGATATGTGAAATATCTGTGTGTTATGTAAAAAACATACTTTTACTAACTTTTGAACCCCTGGTCTGATTCATGCCATTTTTTAATATGGTGTTCCCCTGGGTGAGAGATATTGAACGGTGCTGGACTTAAAGGTGTACCCCCTGTTTTTGGGGTACATCCAGAATGTGGTTTTAATTGTGTTACCTGTTATCTGAGGGGAGGAGACGTGGGGGTTGAACCATGTATAGAATTGGCTGTGATAATTATGTGGGTGTAGCCCTTCAGAGGGCACCATTGCATAAAAGAAGATTCCCTGTCATTAAAAGATAGTTCTACTTGACCCTTCAAAACGTAGCCTTGTCTCGTTATTGGAGGGGATCGCTATCATACTGGGGATTGCTATGCTTTTGCATACTCCCTTGAGCTGTAACTACTGAACGCTTGTTCCTGATGTACTATCCTTGGAGTCTGTGGTGGTTTTGGTGTCCGGTGCAGTGCTTGTAGGCCTCGACGCAAACTAGGACGCGTCCATCAACGGAGGTACCCGGTCGGGGTGCAGGTAGATCCGTTACATTGGCTGGCAGTGGTGGGATGGTGTCCTAGTAAGAGGAAAAGCAGCACGGAGACACCGGTAACGTTTGGAGTTACAAATTGAGGGCAACGCTAGTATCCGTACAGCGCCCCTGGCTACAGCAGGATGGAACCGGCTAGTTTTCAGACAGCGTTCCATGATGAGGAGGAGGAGGCGGCCGCGGACTACAGGGATGCAGACAGAAAGGAACTCTGGTATGATGCCCTGGAAGATGCCCAATGGCGGCGAGGTGAGAATCTCCCCAGTGATGAGCAGCGGCTACAGAAGCGTGTGGCGATGCGGATGTATCTATTGGGAGAGCAGCCCCTGGATGAGTGGGTGACAAGACTAGAGACCCTGGTATGGTGAGAGCTCTGGCTAGACAACGCATACCAGGCCCTCTGGTGGCATACCGTTCGACTTACCCCATGGACGTCTGAACACGACTGATTATGATGGCCCGGGTTTATTATGGGATGCCTTGGAGGACGACATTGATCTTGGCAGCACGGAGGGGTCTAGGTTTTGGGACATCTACGACTACCGGATGGGCATGTATGTCTGGGATGACGAAGGCGAGGTGAGCAAAGACATGACCCACCTGGTAACGAGAGAGTGGGAGCTGGAGCAGGACTACCAACACCTGCTCAGCTTCGTGCAGCCCCAACCTACTCGACAAGCAGAACCAGACTTCATTGACTGGTCCTGGGATGACCTCCAGATGGCAGGTAGAGATGGGACCGAGGTCTCTCTCCCGGCCCTACAGGGGGCAGAAGGTGTCGTCCTTCCCCTCCAGCGGCAGTGTGAACCCTAGGGGGAAGAAGGTGTCATCCTTCCCCCCCAGCAGCAGTGTGAACCCCAGGGGGCAGAAGGTGTCGTCCTTCCCCCCCAGCGGCAGTGTGAACCCCAGGGGGCAGAAGGTGTCATCCTTCCCCCCCAGCGGCATTGTGAACCCCAGGGGGCAGAAGGTGTCGTCCTTCCCCCCCAGCGGCAGTGTGAACCCCAGGGGGCAGAAGGTGTCATCCTTCCCCCCCAGCGGCAGTGTGAACCCCAGGGGGCAGAAGGTGTCGTCCTTCCCCCCCAGCGGCAGTGTGAACCCCAGGGGGCAGAAGGTGTCGAACTTCCCCCCCAGCGGCAGTGTGAACCACAGGGGGCAGAAGGTGTCGTCCTTCCCCCCCAGAAGCAGTGTGAACCCCAGGGGGCAGAAGGTGTCATCCTTCCCCCCCAGCGGCAGTGTGAACCCCAGGGGGCAGAAGGTGTCGTCCTTCCCCCCCAGAAGCAGTGTGAACCCCAGGGGGCAGAAGGTGTCGTCCTTCCCCCCCAGCGGCAGTGTGAACCCCAGGGGGCAGAAGGTGTCGTCCTTCCCCCCCAGCGGCAGTGTAAACCCCAGGGGGCAGAAGGTGTTGTCCTTCCCCCCCAGTGGCAGTGTGAACCCCAGGGGGCAGAAGGTGTCGTCCTTCCCCCCCAGCGGCAGTGTGAACCACAGGGGGCAGAAGGTGTCGTCCTTCCCCCCCAGAAGCAGTGTGAACCCCAGGGGGCAGAAGGTGTCATCCTTCCCCCCCATCGGCAGTGTGAACCCCAGGGGGCCGAAGGTGTCGTCCTTCCCCCCCAGCGGGAGTGTGAACCCCAGGGGGCAGAAGGTGTCGTCCTTCCCCCCCAGCGGCAGTGTGAACCCCAGGGGGCAGAAGGTGTCGTCCTTCCCCCCCAGCGGCAGTGTGAACCACAGGGGGCAGAAGGTGTCGTCCTTCCCCCCCAGAAGCAGTGTGAACCCCAGAGGGCAGAAGGTGTCGTCTTTCCCCCCCAGCGGCAGTGTGAGCCCCAGGGGGCAGAAGGTGTCGTCCTTCCCCCCCAGCGGGAGTGTGAACCCCAGGGGGCAGAAGGTGTCGTCCTTCCCCCCCCAGCGGCAGTGTGAACCACAGGGGGCAGAAGGTGTCGTCCTTCCTCCCCAGCGGCAGTGTGAGCCCCAGGGGGCAGAAGGTGTCGTCCTTCCCCCCCAGCGGGAGTGTGAACCCCAGGGGGCAGAAGGTGTCGTCCTCCCCCCCCCAGCGGCAGTGTGAACCACAGGGGGCAGAAGATGTCGTCCTTCCTCTCCAGCCACAGTTTACCCTGACAAGGGGAGACACCAATCTCCCAGACGTCGCAGATGGGACCGTGTTCTCTGCGCCCACAGCCTGTCCAGATCCCCAACTACCCTCACTGGGACAACCGGAGGAGGGGGTAAGTACAAATTCCCCTCCCCAGCTAACTTCTAATGTGGCCCCAGGGTTAACAGAGGAAATGTTAACCCCCACTGACCCCCACGTTTCCCTGGCTACTGAGCCGGAATATGTCCTTTGTACAGAGCAGGATGTCCTGCAGGTTATACCAGAAGAGCTGGCATCAGGGCAGAGTGCCGCTGGCCTCTGCCCCTCAAGTCCCCTCAGCGTGTTGCCCCATCACCACAGCGAAATATCCAGTTGCAGTAACGGTTTGTTGTGGGTGGGCTGCTCTTGCACTTTGTTGTTGTGGGGGGGTTGCTCTAGCACTGGTTTATTGTGGGTTGGTGGATCGTCTAACGGAGGCACTGACCGGCAGAAGGTCAGGTGCCCGGTTAGACTTCCCCCCAAAGGGGAGATGTTTGACGAAGTGCCCTTCGCCACTTTGTCTTGGAAAGGACTGTTTGCCAGCCTCCTGCCCTGCGACTATGGCCCTGGGACATATTGCCCTTCAAACACAGTATTCGGCCATACCAGAGTGTATGTCACTCATTCTGGCCCTTTACATACAGGGGGGTCATTCGATACTTGCCCTGTGGGAGCGGTGATACCCCAGATAACTATGCCATGGAGCCCATTCATATGATGAAAGACTATGGGAAAGACTTTAGCTACATGGCAATTGAACTGTGTGAATAGGATCTGAGCGCTATTCGGTAGTTTTGTGCGCTCAGATCCCAGCTATCTGGGGATATGTGAAATGTAAGTCAATGTGAATTGCAGTAATGCTGATGGGTTGTCAAACTAGAGAATTGACCAACAAATACTTTTGTCCGGACATCCCCAGGCCGATCCGTTGGGATCAGACCGTGTATGCCGGCTTATGGTCACGGGGGAGGTGTGTAACGGAACCCATCACTGTTTTACCCCTTCATGAAGTTTTGACTCATGTTTGGGGGATTGGGAGCTATAATCACTTCGTTTCAGCGGGAGTTCGGGGGAAAATGCCAGGATCCTTTACATATATATATACATATATATATATATGAATAATAAAACGGCATATAGACATACATTATATATATATATATATATATACAGTATCTCACAAAAGTGAGTACACCCCTCACATTTTTGTAAATCTTTTATTAAATCTTTTCATGTGACAACCCTGAAGAAATGACACTCGGCTACAATGTAAAGTAGTAAGTGTACAGCCTGTATAACAGTGTAAATTTGCTGTCCCCTTAAAATAATTCAACACACAGTAATGTCTAAACCGTTGGAAACAAAAGTGAGTAGACCTCTTAGTGGAAAATTGGGCCCAAAGTGTCAATATTTTGTGTGGCCACCATTATTTTCCAGCACTGCACTAACCCGCATGGAGTTCACCAGAGCTTCACAGGTTGCCACTGGAGTCCTCTTCCACTCCTCCATGATGACGCATCACAGAGCTGGTGGATGTTAGAGACCTTGCACTCCCCCACCTTCCGTTTGAGGATGTCCCACAGATGCTCAATAGGGTTTAGGTCTGGTGACATGCTTGGCCAGTCCATCACTTTACCTTCAGCTTCTTTAGCAAGGCAGCAGTGTTTGGGGTCGTGATGTTGGAATACTGCCCTGAGGCCCAATCTCCGAAAGGAGGAGATCATGCTCTGCTTCAGTATGTCACTGTACATGTTGGCATTCATGGTTGCCTCAATGAACTGTAGCTCCCCAGTACCAGCAGCACTCATGCAGGCCAAGACTATGACACTCCCACCACCAAACTTATACATCTATACTGAGGAAAGGTAGTTGAAATAATGCCTAAATGACAGATAAACTGATAAGGCACAAAGAACACAAAAACAAGGAAAAAGTAACTGAATATAAGCACCAAGGATCTAAAGACACAATATAAAAACATAGAAAAATATTTCAAAGGGATCTGAAAAATTAGATCAGGCTGCTTGTCTTAAGAATATTGTATTTGATATATAACACAATTACTTTATAATTTCTTATTTTTAATTTATTGTATAAAGGTGTGTTACAAAATGTACCTGCTTTTTAATCCAGAAGAGCAGCTAGATAAACAATTAATAATGATCCGCCCCTGCTTCCTGTCCTTGGAGTATAGTTGAATGATTTTTTTGTCTCCTATGCCCATGGTTAGGGCCTTGCTTAATTGATCAAGATCACACTCTGAAATGCTACTTACAATTGCATGGTTTACGGTTTCGGCTTTTCGGCCCATACCTTGCAGGCTAGTTCAATCGCTCTGTAAATGTAAAAAAATGTCAAGCCCGCAGACTTACGGCCTGTATAACGTAATCTGTGGGCTTGCAGTTGAATTGGACAGAGCTAATTACTGGAGGGCCCCCCTCTGATGCCGACTTTATATATATATATATATATATATATATATATATATATATACAGTAAACTTCCTGTTATCCGGCACCCACAGGGACTCCCTATAGCCGGATAAGTGTAGTTGCTGGTTAATCAGGAGTCCCTGAAAAAGGGTCTAAAAGACTCTTAAACCCCCAAAAATCCCCCAAATGCCCTTAAAAATACATTAACACCTAAACTGGGCCATTTAGGTCCAGAAAAAATAATTATAAAAAAAGTTAGTATTTTTTTTGCAGTCTTGAACTGCTGAATAGTGCCGGATAGTGCCGGTTATGCCGGTTTAGTGGGAGTTTTGTCCAAATGGGGAATTGATGCTGGTGCCGGTTGCTTGAGAGTGCCGATTGGTTAGGTGCCAGATAACCTGGATTTTACTGTCTCTATCTATCTATCTATATCTATATATATATATTATATTTTATATATATATATTGTTTGTATATATATATATATACTAGTGAATTGCCCGTCAAAAAATGACGGCAATGAAATTGTAAGGTAGCTAATGCTGTTTGGTGTATAATAAATATGTAATACATTACTAAATGAATATACTGTACCTATTTTGAAGTATTGTGATGAAGAGCTGGCAATGTGTGTTGATGTTGCTGCAGCATTAGTGGTGTGGAGCTGCTGTGTAAGCATGCTGAATGTGTGCACTGTGTGGTATGAATATCCGTATGTCGTTTGTGGCGTTTTGCGAGTTTCTTGTGGTGTTTTGCGAGTTTCTTGTGGTGTTTTGCGAGTTTAGAGTGCTGTAGCCTCGTTTTCGTTTTGTTCGGCGGCCATTTTTTCTCTCGCTTAGATTTTTTTTTAGTCTCTAAACTGTTTTATTTGCAGTAAAATCGAGGTCTAAGTTGCATTTTTGAGGTCCTGGGTGCTCCCTCTTGGTGTAGGTAATGTTTTTATGTATGTGCTGTGTGTATGTATTGTGTTTTACATTTTGTAATGTTCGCGAGTTGCGTCCGAGTGTTGCAAAGCCGTAATGTGTGTGAACGTGTGTCGTATGTTGTTTGCGAGTGTCGTAATGTGTGTGTCGTGCTGTTTGGGTTGCGACGTGAAGTTTGCGAGGGTCGCAGTTGCTGGCATGGAGCGCCTATGGCGCTCCATGCCAGCAACTGAGACCCTCGGGCAGTGCCCTCGCTTCGCGAGGGCCTTGGCTCGCTGCGCAAGCCCGCAGCGTTAGCAACAACTTGTACGCTCACAACTATATATGTGATATATATATATAAATATATATATATATATATATATATATATATATAAGAGCTCCTGATTCCCCTGCCATTACTCATTCCCCACTGCCCCTCTGTACCTCCCCTCTGGTTTCCCCTTGTCCCTCTTGATCCTCCCCTCGTCCTCTTCTGATCATCCCTTGACCCCTCTTGATCTCACCCCATCCCCCATCGATGCTTCCTACCTCACAGCACTCCTCCCGCACTGCAGCCTTCCCTTGCAGCGTGTGTGACGTCACTGGGATGTGCCTGCAGATGCAGTTCGGGGGAGTGCTGAGGGTGCGGTAGGAAGCGCCAGTGGGGGGATCAGGAGTGAGGCGATCTAAAGGCGGCCAAGGGGAGGATCAGAGGGGTAATCAGGAGGGGGGATCATGAGGGGGAGGAGATCAAGAGGGGCAAAGAGAGGATCATGAGGGGGCTCATGGGCCCCTTCCAGGAGCAGGGTCTCAGTGCATTGCACCGAGGGCACAGGCGGTAGCTCTGCCACTGAATATGGCCCTAAATGTAAAATGTTCTGGCCTATTAGTATTACTAGGTTCTTGTTACATACAAAGGGCGGAACTTGCTAGTATTGAGTGTGTTTACATCACATCACTACTCAGCACATCTTCAGGCTTCATCTAAAAAAATCACAATTCCCTTACAGTTGCAACAGTGAGCATGTGCTGCAATCCTGATCACAATCAGGAAGAGTTATCTGAATCTTGTGATGCTGAATAGAGTCATCTCAGGCAGGTTGGATCCATTTGTACTTAGTAGTAAATACAGGGATTTACTGTTTGCTCAGTAAAAAGGTATCACTGCAATACTCTTAATATTGGCCAGGCTGTATACCTCCCCAGGCCTCCTGGGGTTGGTAGGAGGGCCACATGACCTTGCAGGCCCGGGAGTATGGAAGAGAGGGAGTGGCTAGCTGGAGGCAGAGCCACCAATAGGACTTGGCGCCATTTGGCCATTATGCCCCCAGCCTGCCAAGAAATTAGATCCCACCCATCCCTAATATTTGGAGCATAGGTGTTAATTTATTGTAAATGTAAAAATCATGTGTTTATGTATGGTAAATTGGAAAATATGTGTTTAAAAAAAAAAAAAAGGAAAATAAAGAAATATAATAAGGCAAGTATTTGAGTTTAATCTGTTTACGTCATTAGCAGTTGTGATATGTCTTAATTTTTCAGGTTGTATTATGATGGTTTTGTATTTGTTGTTGTCACAGCAGGGCGGTGGTGAGGGGAGTCGCCGGGACAGTGGTAAAGTGGGTGTGATCCTACCCTATGGGGGTACGGATGCTCCATCACGTTAGGCACTGGACGAGGGTCAGGGCGCAGAGTGTACTGTCTCGGTTCAAGCTCCTACCTTCTCTTGTTTACATTTACTTAATTAATGGTATTGTTATTATTATGTGAACTTGGGTTTACCAATAAACGCTGTGGCCAGTATATCCCCAAAAAAGTGGTTGTGTCAAACTATTTAATTAGAGGGCTCAGGAAGTCTTTTGTGCCTAACAAATTATTAGGGAGCAAGTTATGCCCAAAGTGTCATACGGACATACCCACTGGGCCGTAGAAAGGGCATGTAAAAGACAGTCTTACAGCATCTGGCAGTGAAATCATATTAACCTGGAAACCAAACATTTAACATTTCAACGAGGAATGATTAAATGGAAGATTTACTGTGCTAATTGAAAGGAAGAGGCTGAAAACATATCCTTTAATATCCAATTGATTATTAACAAATCTTGTAATAATTTGTTTATTTCATGTTGCTGTGACATATTTGGAGAGCGTAGCCCAGAGATGACCCACAGTAACGACAACCTCAAGGTTATGTCATTAAACAGTTCCTTTTTTAATTGATGTTGATAAAGACATTCAAATGGAACATTCCATAACATAAATATTAAGTAAGCTGGATAATTATTTATGCCAAAAATTTCAGGGAGAAAGCACAACTAGAGGGTGAAGGATGTTATTTTCATTGAAATTAGCAAAATTATGAAACAGATTTTGAAAAACAACTACTCTTTTCGTTTAAAATAGACCAACATGTGATCCTCATTGTAAACGTGAACTAGCAGAGACAGAATGAATCATTGATTGGTTGGTGAGCAGTTAAAGACATTTATTGCTTTCCCACACTGAATCATCTATTGTTTTAAAATGTCTTTGCAGGTTTTAAGGAGAAAAAAACATTATAGAATTCCTTCAAGACTTTAGTAATTATATTCAAATCCATTCAAACACTTCTTTAAAGGGGCTTTACACAAATATCAAGAACAAATTATAATCAAATTTTTTGATCTGCACATATTCGATTGCTTTGATTCCGTATAATCAAAAAAAAAAAAATATATATATATACATATATATATATATATATATATATATATATACAGTATATATATATATATATATATATATATATATATATATATATATATATATATATATATATATATATATATATATATATATATATATATATATTTCTCATGCAGTCTGTAATAAGGGAAGTGCTACATTTGTCTCCTTCCCTGTACTCTTTCAGGAACCTCACGAGTATCCATAGTATCCATAGTAACTGAAAGTACTATAAATCAGTTATCTGAAAAACCTGACGATTGTTTCACTGTTGTAGCAGCTTCCTCAGAGGCCATGTGTGCACTGCTCATATATATATATATATATATATATATATATATATATATATATACATATTTTTGATCATAGGTGAACTGACAGCAAGTCACTGCTAATATTATATGTAACATGCGTTTAAAACTTAAAACATTATTTATTTGTGTTTTTAATTACTAAAGTTTCTACATAAATTGGACCTCCATAAGTATATTAATATCTTAGATTTTGTTAATTTTACCAAAGCTTACATAGTCAGCTTGTGGATAGTGTTAGGACAACTCACAAACAGGGTGACATATAAGGTCAAGGGCCTGATTCTTGTTGCTATTTTCTATCCATTAGCCCATTTTGTACAGATGTCTAATTAATGAATTCATATTTTGTAGTTGCACATATATTTGTATTATTTTAACTTTAATCAATATTAATTTGGGGTTTCAAAATGTAACATTTTTGTTTAGGAGCAGATCTGCACAGGAAAATGTATTATTATGAGGGTTTTTTTTTCTGCAGACAAACAAGTGTGAGGGAATTTTTTGGACAATGTCATTGGTAGATGTGCTTCATACTCCTAGTTAAAAAACGGGATGGATTGAATTATATCTGCTGGAGGCTACAATGCTAAATATTAACTGCAAGTGTTAAGAACTAGGGGCCCTATTAAATTCGAGCTGCGGATGAATTCGTATCTCGCAAAGGCCCATCGTAAGTCGATTTACGATATCCGAGTTGACTTGCGATTGACTTGCGTAATTTCGGACTACTTTGCCGAGATTTGCCTCCGATAAGCGCTACGTAGTAAGTAGCGGACAAGAATTCCTTGCGTAGACGCTCGTATCTCGCAAATTCGCTAAGTGCACAAAAAACACACTTAAAATGGTTTACGCATTACGTACAGACAACTTAAAAATATAAAAGTGAGTTTAGCAGAGGAAAAGCATGGAAGGCCATTACAATTGTTTTCACCATCCCCTCCCCCCACCAAAGCAAAGGCATTATACAACCAATTAGTTGTTACATTTTGAATGAAAAGCCATGCTGCAGCTTACATAAACCAAAATTAAAGACACACTACCTCATTACATAAAAACACAAAAACATCAAGAAAATGCCATATTAACCCTGTTATTTTGTATACATGTTGCTCATCACATCTACATTTGGGAACACAAATATGGGGCACATGGAGAATGTGAATATGTCCTGTTCAGTCTTTCGGTCGGGTCCGACTGTGACCCTCTGTCACTGCTTTCTTACAAGGTTCCTATGCCGGTGAGACCGGAGTGGGTTGTCAGTTCCTTCCCCAGTGGTTTGGGATTTGGCCCTGCATTCAGCTTTCCCTCTCACCCCCACAATGACCCTTAATGAGATAGCTCCCAGCTTCATTGAAATACACAATACCTCTTGTTTGGTCTTTCGGTCGGGTCCGACTCTGACCCTCTGTCACTGCTTTCTTACAAGGTTCCTATGCCGGTGAGACCGGAGTGGATTGTCAGTTGTGCTGTCACTCTCCCACCCACAATGACCCTTAATGGGATAGCTCCCAGCTTCATTGAAATACACAATACCTCTTGTTTGGTCTTTCGGTCGGGTCCGACTGTGACCCTCTGTCACTGCTTTCTTACAAGGTTCCTATGCCGGTGAGACCGGAGTGGATTGTCAGTTGTGCTGTCACTCTCCCACCCACAATGACCCCTAATGGGATAGCTCCCAGCTTCATTGAAATACACAATACCTCTTGTTTGGTCTTTCGGTCGGGTCCGACTGTGACCCTCTGTCACTGCTTTCTTACAAGGTTCCTATGCCGGTGAGACCGGAGTGGGTTGTCAGTTGTGCTGTCACTCTCCCACCCACAAGGGCAGCAAACACACACAGAGGGTTTGCAGAGGCACAATGAGCACCAGCCTACTCACCTCCATCAGGGGTCATCGCCACTACTCTTATCCAAGGAAGTCCCACGCCATTGCTGGTGGCCATGTGCCAAGATGACCATTCATTCCCATTTGGTGACCTCCCATTATGTTCTGCTATTCATCAATTTACATTAGTTTCGATTGCTAAGTGATGTTGGGGAAGTGCGTGTGAGAGCAGAATTGACGGACAAATCAATAATCACTGGAGAAGGAACTGACAACCCACTGCAGTATCACCTATCATTATCCTTTTAGACCCACAGGGGAATGTTCCTACTCCCCAGTCCCGCTAATTGTACTTGGCCTGTGCATTAACCCTTTATTATGCCTAGATTGTAGATCAATTAGATGCATTATATGATATCTAATGCTATTAGGACTATTATTCCTCTTAGTGTGTATGGATCTATTGCAGGTTAACTAGTGCTCATTAGTTTACAGCTATAGTAATGTGACACTAATGTGATGCATGTGGATGTCCCCTAACCCCAACCATTGAAAACACACCGACATGGGGAGAACAGGATAACACAGCTTTATTTTTGGACACACACCACAATCAGCAGTGGTCAAGACTGTGCATTCACAGAACGGTATAACACAGCTTTATTTTTGGACACAGACCACAATCATCAGTGGTCAAGACTGTGCATTCACAGAACGGTATACCAAAACTTTATTTTTGGACACAGACCACAATCCGCAGTGGTCAAGACTGTGCATTAATATCATGGGTGTGGTGTGGGCGGGTCCCGAGAGAGCAAGGGGCTAAATAAAAAAAAGGGGATACCTACAGGGGTCAATCTAATAGTCTAGAATAAGCATGATGCATAGCACCTACCAGGGTCACATGCTGCAACCGGAACCAGAAATCTCTCCATTTAACTGAAGAAACCATTAGAGTGCACGGCACTTACAACTTGTCTGGATCTGTTCAATTGAACAAATGATTCAACCTCTGGACTGTGTAATCCAATCCAGTTTCACACATACAGTGTGGTGTGTGAAATTGCCCACAAAAATGAATGGTCAACAAAAAACAAAAAAGGCGGAGGAGGCTAAAAAAAAATAATGACAATGCATGTACAGTAAAGTGCTAAATACTGTACCAATATACAAACTCACCTGATTCCCATCTGCAAGCATTACTAACTATTAGTGTAAAAGTAAATATCAAAGTATTTACCAATAAATATCTGTCCCTGTCCATTCTTCTCTGTATCTATATAGTGTGCCCATTGTAGAGAAATAAGACACAGACACGGTGTTTCTGTATAGTAGTTCTCAAAGCATTCTGTATTAAAAATGGCAGTGTACACGTTTATATGTAGAAAACGTTATCTGATCAAGCGTCACATGATTCCTTTGTCTAGGAATTAATAGCTTTATTGATTGGTTCAAAATTGCTGCAGTGTGTCGTCATCATACTGGTCAGTTTAGGGAGGAGCCGTCCATTTGTCCTTATTTGGTCACGGATGTATGCATCATCAGGCCACTCCCATTTGTAGTTCTGTCTTCCATCTTGTTTGTAGTTTCATTCTCCATTTTAGGTAACCTTCTTGTCATTATAAGTGAGTAAGGAATGCAGACAAGGATAATAACATGTAAAAAGACATTTTCCTAATTATCATCCATAACAGTCCCCCCTAAAATGTACTGTTTTTATGTTATTAATGAATGTGCAACCTAAGAAAAGCAGCTGTGCTTATGTTAGTGCGTGATGAGGGGTAAACTCCCCCCTAAACACTAGGTGTATATCTGTCCCTGAGGATGAGGTGCATGACTGCTAGAAAGCCCTAAACATCTGTGCTGTGAACGCCCGTTCTTCTTTGTACATTTGAGTAGCCATGGCTTACCCATGGCTCCTCCTGCCACTGTCACAGACAAGTCAGATGCCTTTCCCTAGCCCCTTGCATCAGGAACATGTGGGACAAGGGGTTTATGTGGAAACCTCACTCCTAGATACAATAGACCATAACACTCTATGTGACTCCTCACAGTTGTCATCATCACAAAATTCTCGGTGCACAAAGGTTGATGTGACTCCAGTAACTGACTTCATAAAAATATGTTCGGACACATGGGGTAATACAGCAGGTAACAAATGCAAGAATTATCAGTATTGAAAGAAAGACAATGTCAACCTGTAACAATACTCTCTGCCACCCAAACCATTTATCCCAATAGTCTGTGTTTCCAGAATTCTCCTTCAATTCTTGTGCCAAGTTGTTTAGTTCTTTAATGGCTAAAGTAATCTTACCGTTTGGACCCATATTATCAGGTATGTAGGTGCAACAGTTGTCAGTGTCGGTGTCGGGGAGCATTTTACACCAATCATTGGTATCAGTGATTCAAATCCTGCGGCTATCTGGTTTCGGCCTTTGAACTCATCAAGCACCCCCCTTGGGACTCCACTAGAATCTATGTACACATGGGAATCAAAACTTTCTTTAGGTTCAGATGATGATGTATGTCTCTTCCTTCTGGGCTGTGTCTGAGGAACATTATCTAGATCACCATAATAGGTTGGAACAATGTGTAACGGCATTATGGCTTTAGTCATGGTACGTTCCCCACGCCATACTCCTGACAGTCTTACCCTGAGTTTCATATCTCCACACAACCAATATATGTCCCCCAAAGATTGTGTCTGATTGGCTAGCATGGTGGCTGAACCATCTCTATATGTGTGACAAAACCCATAAGGGAACCTCTGTAAGTTGAACCCCTGAGAAACGTTTCTCCTGTAACACGTATAATTTCCAGGGTACACAGTTATACCTCTCCCTGGGTGGGGATTACTAGTCATCACAGGGTACGTTTTCCTCCATTGTTCACTTCTTCTGGACCTGCCGTCTTTTGCAATTCTTTGAGCAATTTTAAATCTGTTGGCAGAGTCTGCATTGTATAAATGTTTATTTCTCCATCCACCTCTCTCCTTTCCATTTCCTGTGATACCATTGCTGCCTTCTTAGCCATCTGGTCTGCTAGATGGTTTCCTCGTTCTTCGTCTGAATTTAGCTTCCCATGTGCCTTTACTTTCAGTATGGCTACTTCCTTTGGGAGTGCTAAAGCATCTAGTAGTTCACGGATGGCTTTGTCATGCTTCACTGGAGTGCCTGCGGCTGTCATGCATCCTCTAGCTCTCCAGATTACTCCAAAGTCTTGAGTCATTCCCAGAGCATATCTTGAGTCTGTGTAGATGTTGGCTCGGACTCCTGTCGCAACCTCACAGGCCTTGGTCAATGCAATCAACTCTGCTTCTTGTGCTGACATGGAGGAAGGTAGTGAGAAGGCTTGTATCACATCTTTTTCTGTAGTCACAGCATATCCTGTGTGATATTTTCCATTCTCATCAGCATACCTTGATCCATCTACATACAGAGTGATGTCTGGGTCTGTCAGGGCAAGGTCTTTTACATTCGCAAGGTGTGAGGTCTCCATTTCCATTTGTTGAAGGCAGTCATGAGGTGGATTTGTGAGTCCTGGGACTGCATATGGGTCTCTGGCTTGTATACTGGGAGTGCTGTCTGCTTGCCAGTGGAGAGTTTTCTTTTCCACTCCTTCCTCTTCCAACTCCTCTTCCTCTGCAGATTCCCACTATTTTAATGCAGCTCCTAATGTCTTCCATCCATCCGGTGCGAACTTGGATATTGCAACATGTGGAATTTCTGTATCCCAATGCTTGTAGAGCGCTTCTGCTTCTTGTGGGGGCTCCACCGTAAGTGCACTATCTCCTGCTGCATTGTTGTACAATGTCTTTAGGTTTAAGGTGACCTGCTTCAATTTAGTGAGACTTGCTTCATATTGGAAATCTCGGCCTGGAAATGTTTATTCCACAGCGTGCAATATAGAGGGTCTTGTGTCTCATCTGTGAGCGTCTGGCCGTTTCCACCACCTTCTAGTAGACGTCTTTTTACATATAGATTGGTTATTCCTGAGTTTGGGTTCAAAATCAGGTTGTACAATCAGGCTGTACAAAAGTATCCATCTTCCTCATCTCCCCCCTCTGGAAATGGTAAGAGAGTGGCTGGATTGAGAACATAACATCTCTGTAAAGTAACATTGTCTGGCAGAAGGAGGGAACATTGCAGACGGAGGTGTCTGGCTGTAGTCATGTGCTTAGGTAGTCTGCTGTATGATGGCTGCAATATTATGTGGTGCCATAACTGTCAGAGGATAGCCAAGGACTATATACATCATATATGTAGAAGGATTAATTCGGGGGTTAAGGGCTGCCTGTTTTCTTTTCCTGTATTTAATGTTTGCAAACTATTCAAATACAGACTCCACTTTAGATCAAATTCACATGCAAAATCTTTCTTCCAAATCACTTACTATAACATTCTAGGAACTATTCGCTTCAGTCCCGTACTTAACTTACAATAATTCCCAACTAACACTCCACTTCTTCTTTCATAGTTACCATAAGTGGAACAGTGCCTAGGTGAGGTCTGGCACTTACACAAACATAACAATTAGTCTTATTATGTGATTCTACGTTATATGTCGTCCATTCCAGTCATAAATTGAGGTCTGTGAACCCAGTCTCATTTGCTAGGGTTCCTTCGTACCTAGGTTCACTGATATCAGTCATCTGGGGTAATGCCTGAGTGTGTTGTACTTGCATTAGTCCTTCTGATATGAGTGGTGCATTTAGATCTCTGAGCATAAATTTACCAATCCGTCCTTTTGCTTCTCCTCTAACCCAGCCACCTATTAGGTATGTACCTGCGTCTGTGGGTCTGTGGGTGAGTCGCATGTTAGCTCCAGTCTTGCCATTTGGCGAGCATTTGCCTGGCTTTATTAGAGTCATACGTTCAAGTAAAGGGCTTCCACTCAAATCTGTTCTATCTGAGGCACTCTGTAGTCTGTAGCCCCAAGCTGTCCCAGTGTTCTATCCTACAGCTTCCCAATGACTACAATCTTTTCCCAAGTCTGGTCTGTAACACATATGTGTATACATGTGCTGTGAGTGTCTTTGTACAAGTTACATTGTTGAGTCACGCTTAGCTGTTGGCAACATACAACATGACAATAATTTAAAAGACAATGTGATCATATGGGGTTTAGATGGATTGTACCAAAATGTAATACCATCTTTCTTCTCACTAATGAATGCAGAAGGTTCTACTTTAGTTAAGAACAGACAGAAAAGGATATGTGTTATGATCATCATGATGTTGGCTGCTGTGGGTCTGGTGCTGCTTGCAATAAGATGCATGATCTGGATTCCAGATGATTCTTTTTTTTTTTTACAAATCTCTTGACCAGGACCCAAGCTCCAGGAAGTAGTTGATGAGTACCAGTGTCTACTTCTGGATCTGGAATAGGAGAAAACACTTGTGCATGTATTTTAGTCAGTGCTTGAGATAAAACAATCACATAATCAAAAAATACATCAGATTTAAACTTCAATTGCTGAGGATAATAAGGATCTCTTGACGGGACAGAGAAAAACTTCCCTTCTCTTCAATCCTTCCACAAAGGCTGCTCCCAGCAGGAATGATGTATTACCACTGGCTGTTTTATCTTGTGGAGTGGCCTGATTTACTATTTCATCCGGAGCGCATTCTATTAATAACTCACAGAATTCTGTATCACCGTTGCAGACAGGCGTGTAGGGGTTGATTTACATGAGCAGAGATTGCTAATAAAAGCTTAAGAAGCTTAATAAAACATTGAATGTCTCCTATACCTTCCTTTTAAGAAATATTACTATTCCCAAGGAGTAGTGGATACAGGGCACCAACTCCAGCAGAGATAACATATTAAATGCTTCGTCATAGGTTTTAAAAGGGGTTGGTCCTAAAGTTAGTCAACTCCCATTTTTTTTTTTTTTAAGTTGGGAGCCATGATGGGGCGGTGGCTGTGTGTTAAGAATTTCATGGTTTCTTGTTCCACAACCCACTAAAATGTAGCAAACACCATTCTTCTCTCAATAATACAGACAGACATATTTTCACATAAAACTCTAATATGCACACAGAGAAGGTGGGAGGAGAGAAGGGAATGGTTTGCTTTGCTTTGTCATAAGATGGGGTGGCCAATCCCTCTCATACAATGCAAACCGGTCACCTCCCTCTTCAAAGAGTACAGTATCGAACACACAGAAACTTCAGACAAAATATTTCAAAAGAATACACGCATATGTATGTACTTCACAAACACATCTGTCTTACACTTACAAACAAGATAAACTATAAATCCTCCACTGATTTCAGTGGTGGACACAAATTCTCTAACCTGCATTCCTCAATTGTATTGCAAAGAAAAGGAATTACAGCAAATACTCACACATTTACTTGCAGCAAAACACAAGACAATCCATCTACTTTATAAACAAAAGTAATCAGAATATTATATAAATGTATGTAAGGAAAAGTTCCTTAATATTTCTGTGTTCATACCTTAAACAGCATAGCAATACAGTAAAACATGTTAACACCTTCAAATACAACCTAGCATTGGCGGAGGAAGAATTCTAAGATTCGTCCTTCAAATAGTTAAACCAGATGGGAGGGGGTGGATGAGGAATTTCTCTCAGTCTCTCTCTCTGATCAAGGTCAAAACAAAACACACAGAGAGAGAAATCAGCTTGTAGTTTTTTTTTCTTTAGGGAGAGAAGTTCTAAACTGCATTTCTTATCAAAACATGCATAACAACCAGCAGTGACATAGCATATAACATTATAATCATCAAACCTTTTCTGCAGAAAACTTAAGATTCAAAAGACATATGATTTCAAGATCATGCGCATATACGACACACACACGTAACCACCCGTAGTGAATGACAGACGTCCCTTAAAGTTTTCAGGCTACTTCTTCCGGCCCGAACATCATGACCTTCAACGGATATCGTCTATCCAACATGCATAGACATTTCCCAGGGAAAAACATATATATATATATTTCCCCAGGGCACACATATGCAAGTTCGTATTTGCGACCTCTGGTAATATGTATTTGCACGACACTGGGTACAAATCATCCGTCTTCCAGATAGTCACAAACACACATGTGTGTGGGTCCTGAACCATATGTCTAAAGAATTCAAATTCACAATATCGACAGACCACACACACACACACACACATACACAGGCGACAGATATCACTATATTTTGTACAGGGTTCTTAATGGACTTGAGGCAAAATATCACCTGTGCTTTTGTAATCGTCACTTACAACAGAGCTAGACAACGGGCAGAATTCCAAGAACAGGTCTACACGGATAAGGTACTAATCATGTCCTTACCGTGTATCGGAGGGGATCAGGCTCCGCCTGTTCTCATGAAGTCTGTCCGCAATCCTGTCGTCCGTTGCAGTTTCGATTAAACCTCAAGTCCCATCTGGGTCGCCATTTGTAAAAGTAAATATCAAAGTATTTACCAAGAAATATCTGTCCCTGTCCATTCTTCTCTGTATCTATATAGTGTGCACACTGTAGAGAAATAAGACACAGACACGGTGTTTCTGTATAGTAGTTCTCAAAGCATTCTGTATTAAAAATGGCAGTTTACACGTTTATATGTAGAAAACGTTATCTGATCAAGCGTCACATGATTCCTTTGTCTAGGAATTAATAGCTTTATTGATTGGTTCAAAATTGCTGCAGTGTGTCGTCATCATACTGGTCAGTTTAGGGAGGAGCCGTCCATTTGTCCTTATTTGGTCACGGATGTATGCATCATCAGGCCACTCCCATTTGTAGTTCTGTCTTCCATCTTGTTTGTAGTTTCATTCTCCATTTTAGGTAACCTTCTTGTCATTATAAGTGAGTAAGGAATGCAGACAAGGATAATAACATGTAAAAAGACATTTTCCTAATTATCATCCATAACATTAGCTACAGTAGGTCTCTGGATAATGAGTAATATGG
The DNA here is from genome assembly GCA_027410445.1 of Discoglossus pictus. Classification (NCBI taxonomy): domain Eukaryota; kingdom Metazoa; phylum Chordata; class Amphibia; order Anura; family Alytidae; genus Discoglossus; species Discoglossus pictus. The sequence goes on along the minus strand of CM050163.1, from coordinate 202,573,975 downwards.
GCAAATACCCATTAATATGGACAGGACACAAAGGTCAGCAGCCACATTCACTGTTTCTTACATCAGACCCAAAGATCTGTTCTCAGACCGATATTGAGGTCAGGATCACATGCTTTATTAGTGCATATATTAATGCTGGCTGTCATTAACATGCCATTGTGAGACTTTGCAAGTCCACCGCCATAGCGGTATTAGTCTACATTTCAGCTAACAATAATCATGTCTGAGATATCTGGCAATATGATAGTTTTAAGATTGTGGGAGATACATGTTAAGGAGGGGGCTGTCATTGGAGTAATGTCTACCTGAGAGGCACTGGGAAAACCTTACGCCTCATATAATTCCTCCACTATGCTTGCAGATGTAGGAGATGCCTTCATGGGCCTGAATTGTACCTAAAACAAAACAAATGGAAAGAAAAACATAAAGAGAAAACATAAAATCTAAGGGCCTAAAAAAAAAGGGGACTGCAGCATCCCTTCCCAACAGCATTCCCCAGTGACCATCAATTGGTGGCATGTTCAACCGAACCCTACGTGTCCACAGAGAAGAGGATCATGGACCATGTAATGGGAGGTAGCCATCTGCATACAAAATGTCACCATCACATAGGCAAAGATCCAAAACTATGTAGCCAGGCTAGATGAGGTCAGCATTGTGACCAATAGATTGTCACTGAGGAGTGCTGTTGAGAAGGCACAATTATGTCCACAGCCCCTAGGTCCTCCTCCGCCTGGGCACAGGACCTGCCTCGTCCGCGGCTGGACGCCGTCTCCTTGGTGGTGGGGGAGCAGGAGGAGGTAGTGGCACCACGGGTGGTGGTGGCGGCGGAGGCATGGTGGAAGGAGAGGAGGGGCCAGGCTGCTGTTGGCTGGTGACCTGCCCCGTTCCCAGCAGCCTGACCAAATGCTGCTCCAGCCTACGACGATGGCTCCTCTCCTCCCTAAAGCGCCTGTCCAGGCTGCGCCTCATGCCAGAGATGTTGGCATCAATCCTATTCACGACGGCCAACAACTCCAGCAGCGCAGCCTCGGTCGTTGGTGGTGGGGGCTCGGGTCCTACTGGCAGGGCCGGGTGGGAAGATGGCGGGGACAGAGTGGGGAGGATCTGGTGATGCACATGTGGAGGCATGTTGGTGTATGTGATATTCACCTGAACTGGAGGCTGGGTCCTGCTGGGCCACCGGGGATGAAGCTCCAGCTGCGGGCGATGGTCCTAGAAAGTCCCTTGCGATCCTCTCCCACTCCTTATAGGCGACACTGTGTCCCTCAGCTTCTCTGGCCATCTTCCTTTTCACCGTGGCCCTGATATCCACATATCTGTGCTTCAAGGACCTCAAGCCCCTAGGAACCGTGGACACCTCCTTCATCACTTCCACTACCTCCTTCCAAGCCTGAGCCTTAGGCCCAGGCTTCGCTTCCCTTGCAACAAGGATGACGGGCCGGTCACGGATCGCACCCAGGAGGACCATATTCTCCTGGGGCGTATAATTACGGGCCCTGCGCCTGCCCTTGCCAATAGCCCCTTGCTCTCTCGACTGTGCTGGGGGACCCTGGCCTCCCTGCACTCTTCCTGAGGCCTGTCCCTTCCCCAAACTACCCCGCCCCCTGGGAACAGGCCCCTTCCCCTCTGTCCCTCCTCTCTTAGTGCCTCTGTCTCCCTCCTCCTCCTCCTCCTCCTCCTCCCCCTCTGGGGACCACTCCTCCTCCTCCAGGGACACCTCCTCCTCTGGGGACACCTCCTCCACCCCCTCCGGTTACACCTCCTCCTCCTCCTCTGGGGACACCTCCTCCTCCTCCTCTGGGGACACCTCCTCCACCCCCTCCGGGGACACCTCCTCCACCTCTCCTCCACCCTCCACTACACTCTCCTCACTCTCCGCTCCTTTCCTCTCCTCCTCTCTCCACCTATCTCCTCCCTCCATGCTCAAATAATACAAAAATAAGGATAACTCAAAATAAGTGTAACTGTTATATAGGTGATGGAAACAAAAGTGTATGTTCTATGTGTTTTTAATAACTGTTGGGGGATGCGGTGCAAAGGTTGGGGGGGGGGGTGTGTGTTGTGTGTCCTAACGCTATGTATGTCTCTATGTGTCTTTAATCTATGTGTCAGGCAAATATGTGTAATGTGTAAATATGTGTTACTCTTACGTGTAAATATGCTAGTAATAAAATACAAAACAATCAAAAAGAGTGCGCCTACAAATCAAAAGAACGATAAAGAAATAAAAGTATTACTGGAATGTCTGTTGGAAAGAAAAGATGTGTGTGCTATGTGTATTTAATAAGTGGTGGGGGATGGGGTGTGTTGGGGGATGGGGTGTGGTGGGGGGAATGGGTGTGTGGGGTGTGTGTCCTAACTATATATATGTCTCTATGTGTGTTATTTAATCTATGTGTCTTGCAAATATGTGAAATCTGTAAATATGTGTATTGCTTAGAATATAAGTACTTAGGAAGTAAACAAGAAACAAGACAAAAAAGTAATCTACCTCTCTCCAAACCACTAATCTCACAACTCAAACTCTCTCCCACCTGCTCCTGAAACTGCGTGCTAACTCCAATGGCTCTTACAACACAGTCAGCGCATGGGTTTGTATCAATCACATTTATAAGCTCATACTGTCAATCAAATTCTTAGCTCGTACGTGATTGTCGGCTTATCAGCTTGCGAGCGCGCCAACAGACTCAGCCAATTACATACGCACTTATAGTGTCAGGCCGCCAAGTGCGTATGTAATTGGCTGAGAGTCCCAACACGGGCCGCCAAGTGCGTATGTAATTGGCTGAGAGTCCCAATACATACGCACTGGGCGTCCCGCGTTGGGCTTCTCAGCCAATTACATACGCACTTGGCGTCCCGCGTTGGGCTTCTCAGCCAATTACATACGCACTTGGCGTCCCGCGTTGGGACTCTCAGCCAATTACATACGCACTTGGCGTCCCGCGTTGGGCTTCTCAGCCAATTACATACGCACTTGGCGTCCCGCGTTGGGACAGCCAATTACATGCGGCCAAGTGTGTATGTAATAGGTTGAGAGGCTTCTTGACTTAAAATCATCAGCTGGAATGCCATGTAAAGATCCACAGGTGACCAATGGCAAAGCAGAAATTAACGTGCCTAATACCAGATCATGCAATCAACAGCATGTCTGAAACAGCATGGATGATCATGTGAGAGGGATGATGGCCAGGATGAGTGGGCGTATGAGGTTGAGACGCTTTTGTGCAGCTCAACTAGCACAGTATGAAGACCAGGAAGCAAGGTGTGTGATTGAGGGGGTGATGGGGAGTGGCAGAGAGGAATGTCTGGGAGTGAATGAGGGTGTGAGTGGTGATGTGATCCATGCTGGGGCAGAACCAAGCCAGGCAAGGGCATTACCACAGGCCATGCCTAGTATCGTGGGGGTGGATCAGGGAGGAGAGAGAGCTCCAGTAGCACAGGGACAGATGGATATAGGGCCACCTGCACCCAGGGAGGCTGACAATGTTGTCGGTGATCAGCTGCTGGGGGGAGTACAGGATGTGTTGGCTCAGGCAGAAGGGGGGGAGCCTGACCAGGAGCCTGACCAGGAGCCTGTGAGGAGGCGGGCACCCAATGTGTACAGGGAGAGACTCACATTAGAGGGGTTAACTGATGGGGAGGTGTATGAGCGTTTTCGGCTGACCCGTGCCAGTCTTGGGGAGCTCTATGAGGTTCTCAGAGCGGACCTTGAGCCTCGCTCACGGGCAAATAGAGCCATCCCAGGAATGACACGGATGTTAGTTGCAATACACCTCCTTGCTTCTGGGAGCTTTCAGACCACCCTGAGCATAGCCGGAGGAATGTCTCAGCCAAGTCTCTCGAATTGTCTGAGTGCATTCCTCCGTGCTATTGGTCGGAGAGCTGCCAGATACATCAGTTACCCTAACACTGCTGAAGAGATCTCGAAGGTGAAGTTCGATTTCTTCCAATTAGGAGGTATCCCCAATGTGCTTGGTGCTATTGACTGTACACACGTGGCACTGATACCTCCTAGAGAGCAAGAAGCGCTGTACAGAAATCGTAAGCATTATCATTCAATCAATGTACAGGTTGTTTGCGATGCGAACATGCGCATACAAGGTGTGTTTGCAGGCTTCCCGGGAAGTGCTCACGACGCCTATATCCTGCGTGCATCCGGAATATATGACATCTTTGAGTCCGGCAGATTTCCATCCGGATGGCTACTGGGTGAGTACACATTAGTAATGGCAGTCAACCATATCTTACTATGACTGGATACAATAACACATACGGTACATCATGTTTCCCTCTATTGTTCTGATGTTCACATGTGCATTACGGAGTAATACTACCAAAGCCAGAACAGAATAGCTCATTGCTGGCCAGAACCCTGTGTTAGCTTGGCCAAACAGTATGCACAACAACATATGACAAAACCCATAACTGATTAATCATTAGGTTTATGTTCTGATGCATTCCCTTGTATCCTGTGACATGGACATCTCTAGCCTACATAACGTGTTGTGTGTTCTTGTACGGCCTATGTAAGTGAGATGTCTTCAGAATTCATCTGATAGAGGAGAATTAATATTGTTTGGCAAACTTTTTCTTGCCTGAATATATCCCGGAATAAACATGAATTAGCTTACCTTGAAGTTAACAAAATCTCCAAGGTCTTTTGGCATTTGCGTTTGATCGTGTCCGCCCCTGGGAAATTCCACCTGAATTAGCATCACATTTACGTTCACAAGAATACACGATCACGCTTCACCTCAGACCTCTGGCATGTGCTCGTTACAAGAACTGCAACAGTGACTTCCTGTGCTCTCTACCAGAAGGGTCGCAATATGTACCCTGTTGTATTTCCCTTGTATCTCCGCCTCATGTAAGTGTCCTGTGTGTGTGAACATCTGGATTTTCCATTTGTTGAAATTACATTATAATTGATCTGAAGCTTCAGATAGAATCCATGTGTTAATACCCTACTAATTATCCTATCAGATGCATCCATGATCCATCTCCCTTACATATATCTTTAACTGTGTATTAGCCACAGGGATGTGTTGATAGGTCATGATGACGATATTTGGCCATATGCTTTGTCAAACATCACAACATCCTATTCATATCAACATCATATTTTATTTCCACCAGGTGATGCAGGATATGGGTGTTTGCCGTGGTTGTTGACCCCTGTGAGCAATCCCCATACTCGGGCAGAGGCGCGGTATAATGCTGCGCATAAAACCTGCCGGAATGTAATTGAGCGTACCTTTGGTGTACTAAAGATGCGCTTCAGATGTTTACATTCCACTGGGGGGGCTCTACAATACAAGCCCCAGAAAGTTTGTTGCATCATCGTTGCCTGCTGCTGTCTGCACAATATAGCACTACAGGCCAACTGTCTGGGGGACATTGATGCGGCTCCGCTACCTGGGGAGGAAGAGCCTTTATTTCACCCTGAAGTGGATAATCTGCAGGGGTCACAACAACGTGCCCGCCTAATTCGTGAGTACTTCACATGTAAGTACATACCCAATATGCATGGAACACAGTCTAATGTATCTGGATTATGCCTAACTCCCAAATCCACCTTTATCCATCTCCCTTGTCATACAGAATTCCAACCAGTCCACAGTAGAGGAGAGTTCACTGATGTTGTCGATGTTTGTACACTGGAACAAGGCACATGATCAGTTATAGGTAAGTAAGCACACATTCCCATACACATCTTAAGTACTGACGGTTAGAAACATCAATGGCATAGATAATTTGAGTGGATTATATATCCCACTATGTTAATGTATATATGCCCCACGTTACATTGTTATCTAGTAATTTAGATGGAAAAAAGACTTTAGTCCATCAGGTTCAACCTCTATAGATCTATGATCTGCAATACGCAGAATTATTGTTAATTGATCCAGAGGAAGTCACCGAACAACAAAATGTGAAGCTTTGCCAATTGTCTAAACAGGTCAGAAAAATATAACATTCCTTCCTGAGCCCAGATACTGGTGATCGTATTCATCACTGGATCAATACTCCCTATCTCTTTATCCAGGATAGCCCCTAATGCCTGTTTGGTTTTGTAATGTAAAAAGATACCCAATCCCTTTTTAAAGTCACCTACAACCTCTACGGACCAGGATTGCTCACATTGTCTGATCCTGCCAAACCACATGAAATGGGATCCAAATGTGGTTGAAAAATACCATACACACATACTTTGTCTAATTTGTGACTGTAATCCTAACATCATATTAACCTTACAGAGCTGCTGTCGTGTGTCAACTCTTCTTTAAACAACCTAGACATGGAAAAACATGACCAGCAACAGAACTGCTACATCAATGTGAGCTACATAGTGAGTATTTGTGTAATAATATGGCCACGTATGCTGAAGGACACAAATAACACATCAATCACTTTATTAATATCGGCCTATCTCTTTCCAGAATACAGCAGATAGGTAAGCGGTGATAACTAATGACGATCCACAGCGCACGTGTCCTGGTGGAACAAATCACCTCGTGGATGAGCTTGGGACTGCGTCCAAGGTAAAACACCACATTTGGCTCTCCAAAGATGCATTAATGTGTAATCTATGTGATATTCCTACATCATTAGCCAGATGAGTAGCTTGTTTCATATGTAGGGAAAGAACAGTGAAGACGTTTGTATGAAATGAGCAACATATATCGGTACAGTGGATCGAAAAGGTCTAAAGTCTACACACCCCTGTTAAAATGTCATGTTTCTGTGCTGTCAAAAAATGAGACCAAGATAAATCATTTCAGAACTTTTTCCACCTTTAATGTGACCTATAAACTGGACAACTCATTTGAAAAACAAACTAGAATCAGTTAAGTAGAGTGAAGAAAAAATCAAAAAAGAAAATCACATGGTTGCATAAGTATGCACACCCCTAAACTAATACTTTGTTGAAGCGCCTTGTGCTTTTATTACAGCACTCAGTCTTTTTGGGTATGAGTCTATCCGCATGGCACATTGTGACTTTTCAAGATTTGCCCACTCTTCTTTGCAAAAACACTTCAAATCTGTCAGATTGCGAGGCCATCTCCTGTGCACAGCCCTCTTCAGATCACCCCACAGGGATTCAGGTCTGGGCTCTGGCTGGGCCATTCCCAAACTTTAATCTACTTCTGGTGAAGCCATTCCTTTGTTAATTTGGATGTATGCTTTGGGACATTGTCATGCTGAAAGATGAAGTTCCTCTTCATGTTCAGCTTTCTAGCAGAAGCCTGAAGGTTTTGTGCCAATATTGACTGGTATTTGGAACTGGTCCTAATTCCCTCTATCTTAACTAAGGCCCCAGTTCCAGCTGCAGAAAAACAGCCCCAAAGCATGATGCTGCCACCACCATGCGTCACTGTGGGTATGGTGTTCTTTTGGTGATGTGCAGTGTTGTTTTTGCGCCAAACATATCTTTTGGAATTATGGCCAAAATGTTCAACCTTGGTTTCATCAGACCATAACATCTTTTCCCACATGCTTTTGGGAGACTTCAGATGTTTTTTTTTTTTTTTTAAATGCAGCCTGGCTTGGATGTTTTGCTTTGTAAGAAAAGGCTTTCATCTTGCCACTCTACCCCATACGCCAGACATATGAAGAATACGGGAGATTGTTGTCACATGTACCACACAGCCAGTTCTTGCCAGATATTGCTGCAGTTCCTTTAATGTTGCTGTAGGCCCTCTTGGTAGCCTCCCAGACCAGTTTTCTTCTGGTCTTTTCATCCATTTTGGAGGGAGCTCCAGTTCTTGGTAATGTCACTGTTGTGCCATATTTTCTACGCTTGATGATGACTGTCTTCACTGTGTTCCATGGTATATCTAATGCCTTGGAAATTCTTTTGTACCCTTCTCCTGACTGATACCTTTTAACAATGAGATCCCTCTGATGCTTTGGAAGCTCTCTGTGAACCATGGCTTTTGCTGTGGGATGCGACTAAGAACATTTCAGGAAAGACCAACTAGAGCAGCTTAACTTAATTTGGGGTTAATCAGAGGCACTTTAAATGATGGCAGGTGTATGCTGACTCCTATTTAACACGATTTGGAATGTGATTGCTTCATTCTGAACACAGCTACATCCCCAGTTATAAGAGTGTGCAGACTTGTGCAACCACATTAGTTTTCTTTGATTTTTTCTTCCCTCCACCTTACAGATTTCAGTTTGTTTTACAATTGAGTTGTACAGTTTTTGTCACATTAAAGGTGGATATAGTTCTGAAATGATTTTTCATTGGCTAATTTGTTTACAGGAGTGTGTAGACTTTTTATAACCACTGTAAGTGACGAAGTAAGCGCTCCGGGAGCATGTGCAATGTAAATATTGACATGTTCCTTTTATGTTTCAGATCGCAAAGATTAGTCCCTTTCCACGGTCAGAACAAGGAATGATGAGCATTCCCACGTTCCAGGACTATGCTATTGTCACATTGCATCATGTATGTTCAGATGTCAGTCATCATGTGTTGCATCGGGTGTGATATCACATCCTCTACATCGATTTATATGTACCTATTGCTTTAGATCTGCCATTCTCTCCTCTACTTGGACTATTGTGAAGCCTGTATCATACTTCCTTCCAGATCTCTTCCTCAGTGCTGATGTGATCCTCCCTGTACATATGGGGAACAGTAACTCTAGCCTTGGAACATAACTGTTAATGAGGTTCCGTTTACCTTCAGTTATGAATATGCAACAGCAGATAATAGAGATGCTCATTCACAGAACAGAATACACCTCGAACTGGCCAGTTGGTTGGTAGTTCTGCTAACACCTGAAATTATTTGGAACACACTGATATGGTCCTGGTCATGTTCCCATCTGAGTGTCCAAACTTATGTATGTAGAGTCTTCTCTCATAGTGCCATTTCCAGTGACATGACCTACGGGGGTTCTAACATTGACTGATTGAGCACTTCTACCTCTGCAGTTGCATAGGAGTGTGTGTTGCGCGCACACACAAGACTACAGATTACTTCTCCCCATGAGCATATCTCCTTCTGTATTGTTGGGTTTGAATATTGAATGTTATCCTGATATATTTAATAACATAACTGATATTGCCTCACGTTGGATGATGCACTGTATCTCCCCCCCCTCAACTGATCATCTATACCAATGTCACCCCCCCTGCGTGCATTCTGGCCCCATGTCCCTATTTCCGTGTGTTACTGGAACTCTGCATCCTACCCACCTCCACCATGATACTGAGCAGGCCTGTGGTAATTTGTCACTGTGTGGCTTTGTGAACAATTAAACCGTTTTTTTTCACTCAATGTTTGTGTAATCCTGTATATTTACCATGTAACAATTCAATTCCCCGGAAAGTCAGATGTGCTCAGCACCATCAGTTAGTGGTGTAACTATTCGGGGCAATCTGCGTTGACATTACTACATAATCATGAATGTCGATTCATATCATTCAAGTTGAGCCCTTCAAGTCATTATATACAACCCTGCATGTCTCTAGACATGATTTCAGAATTCACACCCCTCCAACTTGCACCTACATGTATATTGGCAAGGTACAGATTAATGTAGCATATGTATCTATGTAAACACACAGAGATATATGTATTTAACAATGACACTTCATTCTCTCTGTATTCTCGCAACTAGAAAGCATGATATGGTACAAACACACAGAAACAGTGATAACAGTATAACAATCATACTTTATTGCATACACAGAGTACAAACAGAAATAGACAGGAATGTGCATTAATATCACGTGTGTGTTGTGAAGAGATCCTAGTATGGCAAGGGGCTGTGGCAAATCTGAGGACATCTGAAGAGGAAACAGACAACATCATCAGGGTAATGCATAGCATCTCCTAGGGTCACATGTGGTCAGGACCCCACAGTAACCAACAGCATATAACACGACATCTAATCAACATAACCATTAATGCGCATACAACAACCATATGGTTGCCAGAATAAACAGACACTATAAAACAGGGATCATGTCATACTAAGCGATTTCACACACAGTGTGAATTGGTCAATAGATGATATGAATCTGGAAAACAGAGGTAGGAGGTGTTAGAACAATCAGAAGCTGTTATTAGAGTACATTGTTTTTGCTTTTGACACTACTCTAAACCAACTAACATGAACATCATCTCCGAGCAGTAAGAACCATATTTATTCTATCCTGTTCAGTCAGCCTTCCAGGAATATGCTTAGGATGTGGAATACGACAAGGCATGCTTCACTGTGAACACAATCCTTCAGCAAAATGTACTATCACTATCTATGTGGAATAGTTGTGCCATGCTGATATCACATCTCACTTCTAAATGGGTGGTACCAAGGCCAGACAGATTACACTGTTCACATTACCCCTAAACACATGCACATTGATCATGAAGTCAAACCCTGGAAATTGCCACTTTGGTTTGGATGACATGAAAAAACTGAAGCCAATTTCATAATGTTAACGGGAAGGAATGCTATAAAAACTTATGTGGAATTGCTGGTTTGGATTAGCAGATAGTAATGGGACTGTGCAACTCGATAGCCTGGACACTGATCATTATAATGGAAGATCACACAGTCATGTTTCTTAGTGAAAAGATATGTAGTCATATATTTCATTTCAGAGCCATCTGCAGTGGGGAATAATCCTGATAGAATGCCTGTTGGGAACTGGTTTGAGTGTTTACTCACATGATGGTATTGTACTGCTCGAAGATGAATAAAATGTTTTCATAGTTGTGAGATTTGGCTATTAACACCTACAAAGACAAAAACAATGTCTCATTCCGAACAATATTATGATTAAATACAGCATTTAAGCTCAAGGTCAATCCACATTGAACATCAATTGTTAAAATGTTCAACATAACCAGACATGTACACACTCTGTAGCCAATATTATGTCAACATGTATAACAATCTGTATTCTGTGAGGAGTGGTCAGGAGGCCCTCTCGGATGGTCCTAACACCTCCTACTCCGAGTTAGCGGGCCCCCACCGTCTGTGCCCGCGGCCCGTCTCCCTCTTCCACGCCTTGGTGTGGGATCAGGGGGTGCCACTACAGCAGGTGGCTGGGGTTCATGGGTGGGCGATGTCTGAGATGAGGAGGCAGACATCTCAGGTTGAGATTGGACAACCGAAGGCTGGAGAGGTATGGGCTGGCGACGGAGATTACGCAACAATGCGCGTCTCTCCCGGCTTGCGCGTTCCTCATATCTCTCCATCCTTCGGTTGTGCCTCCTCATCTCAGCATATATGGTGTGTGGTGGCTGAGATGACCCTATTTCCAGCCAGGATGGCCCTGCTAACTGCCAATTGATTTTCACTGATAGCCAGCATTTGACTTGCTAGCTGGCTTTGGGCCTGGTCCTCTTCGTCAATGTGAGCCATGATGTTCTGTAATTGGGCAGGGAGATGTGGCAGAGGACCTGGAGGTCTGGCGGCTGGCGGCTGGGCGGCTGGCGACTCCGCGGCCGGCGACTCCGCGGCCGGCGACTCCGCGGCCGGCGACTCCGGGGCCGGCGACTCTGGGGCCGGCGACTCCGGGGCCGGCGACTCCGGGGCACTTCCTCCCGGGGCACTTCCTCCCGGGGCACTTGTGGCCGGTGCACCTCCTCCCGGAGCACTTGGGGCCGAGGCACTTGTGGCCGGTGCACTTCCTCCCGGGGCACTTCCTCCCGGGGCATTTCCTCCCGGGGCACTTCCTCCCGGGGCACTTCCAGCCGGGGCACTTCCTCCCGGGGCACTTCCTCCCGGGGCACTTCCTCCCGTGGCCCATGGTGGAGCCCAGACTGAGTGCGGTGCCCCGTATGTCGGGGGAGCACAATATGAGGGGGGAGCCCAGGGTGAGGGCTGTGCCCAGGGTGAGGGCTGTGCCCAGGGTGAGGGCTGTGTCCAGGGTGAGGGCTGTGCCCAGGGTGAGGGCTGTGCCCAGGGTGAGGGTGGAGCACCAGATGAGGGTGGAGCCCAGGATGAGGGCTGTGCCCAGGATGAGGGAGGAGCCCAGGATGAGGGTGGAGCCGCTGAGGGTGGAGCCGCTGAGGGTGGAGCCGCTGAGGGTGGAGCCGCTGAGAGAGGCACAGGATGGTGTGGCTGGTGCAGGCCCTGAGGTGGCCACGCCGAAGAGGGCCCGGGCATCACTTCCCGCTCCGTATGAGCAAGTGATGTGGATGGTCCCGGGCCCTCCTGAATGTCCTGGGCCACTTCAGCTCTTCCTGCCTCCTCCTCTTCGGAATCTGTGGATACTGCAATGGAATAAACATATATTTCAGTTGGTTGCCATACACAATTGCCAGCTATGCATTTACATATCATTGACATCATGGTCACCTGTGAGTGACTGTGGTGCTTGTGTTACACAGATGAGCCACGGGCTGCATAATGAGCATTGTGGATCATGGCTCATATGAATGTGTACTGCATGTGCCTCAGACACGTGCTCTGCTGCATCTGCTGTGCAGTGTGTGAGACTGACCAATCGGACAAGTTTCCAGCAATGGTTGTTAATATGCAGCTGAGACATGGGCAAGGTTAGGACAGTATATGACACACATGCAGTGCTACAGAGTCTGTATCCACAGATGCCGCACAGCAAAATTTTTATTCGCGATCGCAGTGGAGGCCAAAGTCAGGCCTGCATTTGTGGATAGCCATGCTGCACCCAGCTGAGAATATCATTCTCCAAGTCATTAAGTCTAATTGACTCATCTGTTCACATAAAGGAAATCCACATATACAGGCCTGTGCGCAGCACAGCAAGTTTGACTTTGGACACCCTGCTCTATTGCAATTAATCTGGATATAATTAGAAATTGACATATCAGGGAGACAAATTATGAACATGATAGGTTTGCTACCAGGTCTGAAATGGTTATTGTCGCCCCATAAATTTTTAGTCAACCATAGGGCTTACAGTGCTATTGGATGTGAATTATCCCTGTGTGTAAGCAGGGGTGTAGGAGGCCATATAATTCTTGAGCAAGGGTGGGCAGGTTCAGGCCTGGAGGGCCACACAGGTGAGCCAATCGCCTTTTCAGTCATCCTGATTGACTCACCTGTGCCCAAAAAGGATATCTTGAAAGGCTGGCATGTATGTGGCCCTCCTTACCCACCCCTGTTCTAGAGGGATACAGCTCATTATATACAACAGCCAGAACACAAGCCTATTTATACATACATACATACAGCATGATATCCTGGAAGTCCGGCATGTATGTGGCCCTCCTTACCCACCCCTGTTCTAGAGGGATACAGCTCATTATATACAACAGCCAGAACACAAGCCTATTTATACATACATACATACAGCATGATATCCTGAAAGTCCGGCATGTATGTGGCCCTCCTTACCCACCCCTGTTCTAGAGGGATACAGCTCATTATATACAACAGCCAGAACACAAGCCTATTTATACATACATACATTCAGCATGATATCCTGAAAGTCAGGCATGTATGTGGCCCTCCTTATCCACCCCTGTTCTAGAGGGATACAGCTCATTATATACAACAGCCAGAACACAAGCCTATTTATACATACATACATACATACATACATACAGCATGTTATCTGCAGGCTTTTAGACAGCCCATCCCCCCACAATCTCAGCCAACCATGTGTGTGATATGATACTCACGTTGCAGGGTGTTAGGACAATCTGTGTCCACCTGCCCTGGTATTCCCACCACAGATTCAGAAGGGATGAAGCGCATCACTGTCCTCTCCCATTCCTTATAAACATAAGTGACCGCGGGCCCACCACCAGTCTGACGTGCTGCTGCTGCCTCATCGGACATCTTTCTTTTCACAGCCATCTTTAAATCGTCAAACTTGTGCCGCACTAACCTCCAGTCCCTATTACTAACCCCTACTGCCGACACAGCTCTGGCAATTTGGGACCAGGCCTGCTGCCTCTGGCTGGCATTAATGTCTCTGCCACCACATATAATTCCCTGGCGGGCACAGATTTCCCTGAGGAGAACCTGGATCTCCTCTGGGCTATAATTGGGGGCCCTGGGCCTTGCCACAACCCGTTGCCTTACAGACGGTGCCTGGTCTTCCTGTTCTATCCCTGGGGCCGCTCCCTCATCCCCACTACCTCCCACCAAGGGATCAGGCCCCTGACCCTCTGCCCCTTCCACTAGAATACCTAGCTCTGGGGGCACTTCCCTCCCCCCCTGCTCTCCTCCTTGCTCTCCTCCTCCTCCTCCTCTCCCTCCACCTCCTCCTCCTCCTCTCCCTCCACCTCCTCTCCCTCCACCTCCTCCTCCTTTCCCTCCTCCTCCTCTCCCTCCTCCTCCTCCTCCTCTCCTCCTCATCCTCCTCCTCTCCTCAGATGTTCTCCTCACTCTCCTCCGCGCCTCTCTTGCCTTACCACCTCCTCTCCTCTAAACTCCTCTGAAAAAAAAATTAACGATAAAGCAAGATAATCTTTGTGTTGGTTTAGGAGGTAAAAAAAGATGCAAGTATTATGTGTAGTATTATGTGTGGGGGGAGGGGGGGGGAAGGTCTTGGGGGGGGGGGGGGTGTAGGTGTGCAGTGGCCTACCACTAGGTGTTGCTATGTGTACGTATTAATCTATGTGTGTGAATTATGTGATATCACTAATTATGTGTATTGCAAACAAAGGGTTAAATTATCTGCTAGTTCAAAATTGAAATTCTCTCCACTCTCCTCTCTCTTCTCTCTCTCCTTGCTCACCAAAAACCCACCAACGCCTAGACCTGTGTGTCTACTTGCAAAAGCTACAGCACAGTCAATTATGTTCTGTTTTTGGCTCCCTTTTAAAGGCATACTGCCGTCAGGTTAAGTGGTACGTATCACGTATTTCGAGCTCTTTTCATACGCAAAGTGATCCGAGATATCGTAACTCATGCGCAAATCCTAACGTTTACGCATTCGCATCCATCGCTCGTATCTCGCAGCACTTTGAATTTAATAGCGTCGGAAATGGTTTCATTTTTAAACTACGTAGGACTTGCGTTTTCCCCTTTTATTTACGCAGCTCGAATTTAATAGGGCCCCTAGGTTAGCTTCTTATATTTCAAACATTAATTTTACTGATAAAAATTATTAAATAAATTAAACTATATTGTATGATAACAAATGCCCTCCAATGTTTGTTATACATTCAAAACTGTATTCTTATCATGTATGTACTATATTCACTAAACTAGGGGTACTGAATTATTTTTTCACCGCGGTCCAAATGTATTTGAGGAAAATGCTGAATCCAGAGTCCATAACTTTTTAAATATACACATACACATGTTTCAATATAACAATAATGAAAAGGGCAGATGGTGGAAGATTACATAGGGAATGATACATAAACTAGGGTTACCATTTAAAAAGTATATTTAAGGATATAGAAGATTAAGCTGGAATATACAGAAAATGTAATATTGATATGTAGATCCAAAACAAATAGTCTGGAGATCCTGATTTAGACCCAGGTCCGCCTATTGACTATCCCTGCTCTAGGGAACTTGTTGGTGCAGTACAAATAAACAATCAGTATTTTAATACTTTGAGTGACTATGGTTTGTGTAGCTTTATGAATCAAAGATACATGTTTACATTTTACTGTACATCTCCTCCTGTGAGCATTCTTCTATGTACATATGGACAATTACATCATTTTTTCTTTAATATTCTAGTGGTATGTTTGTTATTTATAGTGTATGTTACATTGAAGAGATATAATGTAATACGTAGTAAAAATACCAAAATACTTTTTACTTCATTTTGTTTTTTTACAGATCCTTGCTGTTGAGCCAATTCAATTTATTTTTTCATTTTATAGAATCCCAGTCTAACACCAGTTGACTGACAAGTGAACTAAATGGTAAAAAAAAAAAGATTTTTACTTGTATATCATATAGAGTAAAAATAGATATCAATGAACGAAAAGTAGGCCATTTTGAAAAAGAGAGAAAAAAGCCCTGCAGAGTTCAATAGAATATGAAGCAGATCTTATTAAGCAAGCAAAAAATAGTCCGGAAAGGAAAGGAAGGTGTTATTTCAAAAACCTCTGTGAATAAAAAAAAGTGGCCCCAAAGTTTGTTGATTTTACTGTTAAAGTAAAAAAAAAAAAATGGAAGCTAGACACACATAAATATCAAAATATGTTTTTATATGAGTTTGAATAAGTAATTGTGCATGAGAAAAATAAGAAAAGGATATCATTTTGCTTAACATAATCCAATAACTACTAATTTATGAATGATATTTTGAATAAAATGGTCATGTATTATATTTGTGCTGAAAGTCATGCATAATCCAGTGATATTAATAGTATTATGATTTGAAGTCGGAAGGTAGAAAATGAAGGTGTAATGTGAGACATGCTACTTTATAGAAAGAGTAGTAGATAAGTGGAATGGCCTCCAATGGAAGAAGTTGGGTTAAAGACAGTTTAGAAATATAAGCATGCCTGTCTATTTTAGGTAGACAGAATGATCCCCATGGAACCTTATGGGTCCCCATGGCACCTAACATTAATCTCATGGTAATCTAATGTATAATGCATATGGCACCTAACATTAACCCATTACTACAGGGGTTCCTATGAACCCCCATGGTAATCAAATGTATAACCAGTGCTGTCAAATTGCACATGCCTGACTTCTAAAACATGCATGCGCTACTCGGATTGCAATGTGTAAAGGGGCGGATAGGGGGTGTATACATACTGCTAAAGAGGGCGTTACCGTGCTGCATTGCCTAACTAATTATAATTCCAATGATTTAATAAATTGCATGGTGACCTGAGTAGTGCTAGTGTGTGATGAGCCTCTGCAGATCACAGCTTATCGTGACCCATGTTAGTAAGTTGCCCTCAGGGACAGAGAGGGATGTAAAAAATCTAACAATGTATCACTATTACTAGTCACAGGTATAAACATGTTAAAACTCTATTCAAATCAGTGTAAAATTCACTCTGTAAGAAACGTTCTGGGTCTCATGGTGTCCAGAAGCCCTGTAAGATTACCAGCAGATCTCCAGGTCAAAATTGCTCAGAACCACTGCTCTAGATATCCACGCTGTCCTTAACAGCACTGTAAAACAAGTTATGATCTTTATTAGGGATAGTTGAATTTTCTAAACATTTGATAACCAAATATTTTAATTTACAGACATTCATAACATAAGCGTGATATGAGGATGTATTATCAAATTTCTCAGTATGCCTGTATCAGTTTTTACTTACATAGATTTACATTCCAAATAGTGAGGTTGCAACACAGATAAAACAGTTTGTGTTCGTGAAACAGGTTCCCAAGTCTTCTGTATCGTTTAAAAGGTAGGTATAAAATAAGGAGAAAACAGTTCTGCAGCACTCTCATTTTTTCAATCAAACAGCGTGCCTTATATGGAGAACATGATTTTTTAAATTATTGATTTGGGGCTACAGTGTCCCCCTTAAAAACTGACGCATACAATGTAAAATTTAAGTTTTTAATATATGTATAAATAGTATCTTAACATGTCAACGTTTTGTAATGATAACCAGAAGATAAACGTTTTAATGCCTACCTTATGCTTGAAATAGCTTGAAGCCAACAAGAAATGAATGAGAGGTAGGAGGAGACAAGTAAACTTAGAAATTAGTTAAAGGAATCTAATATAGTATATTGTATTAAGATATTTTCTTCTATTGATGATCCTGATCTGCATTTCTAGGGGGAGGAACACTATACCTCGGGTGGCAGTTTTCTTAGGGCACCTACCACATACTTCCCATGGCCCTCCTGCCCCCTTCCCTCAGGCCACATTGCCAGCTCCCTCCTCTCCCCTTTGTGCCTCTCCACCCCCTCCTGTGCCTGAATGGCTCCCTGCTCACTCCTCTGTCTGCAGTGGAGAGGAGGCGTCAACTGAAGGAGGATCCACTACACCGGGGACATGAGGAGCAGCATGGAGGTAAGGCGGTAGTGAGAGGGAGAGAGAAGGAGGGAGACAGAGAAGGAAGGAAAGTGAGAGAGAGAGAGAAGGAGAGAGAGTGAAGGAGGGAGACAGAAGAGAGAGAGAGAGAAGGAGAGGGCGAGTGAAGGAGAGAATTACGGAAAGAGATAAGGAGGGAGAGAGAGAGAGAAAAGGAGAAAGAGGGAGAGAGATAGGGAGAGAAGGAGAGAGAGAAGGAGGGGGGAAAGTAGGAGAGTGTAAATGAGAAAGAGGAGAGAGAGAGAAGGGGGAGAGAGAAAGAAGGAAAAAGTGGAGAGAGATATGGGGAGAGGGGAGAGAGAGAAGGATAGATAGGAGAGAGAGATAGAAAGAAAAGGAAAGAGTGAAGAGGAGAGAACTAGATGAGGATAGAGGGGGAGAGGGTAAAAAATAGGAAGACAAAGAGGGTGTGAGAGAGAAAGAGAGGGGGAGAGAGAGATGGGGAGAAGGAGAGGCAGAGAAAGAGATGGAACAAGAGTGATAGAAAGAGAGAGGGACAGGAGAGAGAGAAGGAGGGCGAGAGAAAAGAAGGAAAGAGTGAAGGGGAGAGAAGGCGATGATTGAGGGAGAGGTAGGGGGAGAGAAGGAGAGAGGATAAAAAAGACGGAGAGAGGGAGAGAAAGACAGGGTGTGAGAGACAAAGAGGGGGAGAGAGAGATGGGGAGAAGGAGAGGAGAGAGAGAAGGAGTGAGAGAGAATGAGGAGAGAGTGAAGGAGTTAGAGAGAGAGGGAGGGAGTGGGGGAGAGAAGGAAAGAGAGAGGAGAGAGTGAAGGAGCAGGAGTTAAGGAGAGAGAGAAGAGGTGGAGAGAGTATGAATGAGAGAGAGAGAATGAGAGAGAAGAAGAGAGACGAAGAAGGAAATAGTGGAGAGAGAAAGAGGGAGAGAGATAAAGAGGGAGAGAGAGAGAGAGAGAGAGAAGGAAAGAGTGAAGGGGAGAGAGAGAGAAGGATGGAGCAAGAAAGAGATGGGGATTGAGGGACAGAGAGAGGGAGAGACAAGGAGATGGCAAGAAGGAGAGAAAGAGGGGGAGGGAAACAAAGAGAGGGGAGAGAGAAAGATGAGGAGAAAAAGATTGAGTGAAAGGTGGGAAGAGAGAGCGAGAAAGAAAGGGGGAAGAGCGAGAGAGAGAGGGAGGAGAGAGAAAGGGGAAGAGATAGAGAAAGAGGGAGAGAATTGAGGGAGAGCCAGAAAGAGAGGGGGAGATAGAGGAGATTAATAGTAAGAGAGGGGGAGGGAGAGTGAAAGAGTGAGGGTGAGAGCAAGAGAGAAAGAGAGGGGGGAAGAGGGAGAGCATGAAGGGGAAATGAGAGGGAGAGAGAGAGAGAAGGGGATATATATATATGTATATATATATATATATATATATATATATATATATATATATATATATATATATATTTATATATATATTTATAAGGTCCACATGGGTGGGACAGCCCCGGGCGGCAAAAACTCTAGCTACGCCTCTGATACTGGGATCTTCACGATCCTGAGAGAGGAATCTTGTAGCTCAAAGGCAGGAGTTTTGGAAGTGAAACGTAGCCCCCTTCCCTAGGTTGCGACATGACAGCTAAAACTTTCATTGCTTTGAATATGGAACTGAGAACGCAAACAAAAGAATCAGATCAAAAAGAAAATGGAACATAGCAAAGAATAATTGCATATAAAAGTAAAAAATGTAAAGCTTATGTTTACTTCTTAAGTTTTTAATAATTAAAAAAACACCTTGCCCATTATCAAGTTTTGATTTAAAATTCAACATCCCAAAATGCAACCACTGTGTCTAAAATACATTTAGAATTTTTTTTTAAATGTCTTGTGTATCCCTATAATAATAAACAAGAAATATATAGATAGGAACACTAGTATACATGATAATTATTATGTGATAGTATGGCATTACTTACTTTAAAGAATGCAGTAAATTGCATATTTCAAATTGGAAGCTGGGTGCAACTAACTATGTAATAATTCAAAATAATTTATTTTGCCTACTTGAGAACATATTAACTTGAATCATGCACTGGCATTTAAGTTGAAGCTTGAAAGTATATGGAGCTCTAATGAAAATGCCAAGAGTTATTAGAAAAACATTTGTGCAGAAACTAGACTGCAACAACATTTGTAGAGGAATCAATTTGAAGGCGCACAAAAGAAAAGAAAATCTTTAAAAAAATAAAAGTATAGATCCAGTAATTCACTACTTTAAAAAATATGACAGTATAAAAATGCTTGTTTCTTTCTCTCTGTTAGCCTAATTTCCAAATACTACATTATGTATGTGTACCAGTGAAAACAAATTGTTTTGCTTGATTTAATGCCTTCAATAAGGAGGGCTACAGGGAACCATTCTCAGCTGGTCTCTTGGGGCGTAGAGAACATTTCCCAATCATCCTCAGTCTTTTACCCTTTTTCTCCTGTATTTTTTCTCAGGAACTCCACTTGCCCTCGTACCGCTTTTCCATTTTGAAAATGTCTTGGTGGAATCGTTCACCATGTTCATCGCTGACTCCCTAAAGATTGGCTTGGAAGGAATAGAGATGCGAATCCAAGGAATGGATTTTCAAATACATGTTACATCCCATGGTCTTTTAAGATTGCAAAATATCATCCACTATTTCTTTGTAGTTACTTGCCTTATGATTCCCTAAGAAGTTCTGGCAAACACTGGTTCAACTGACTCAAAGTTCTCATCTTTAATCTGTTGTCTTATTTGAGGTCCTACAAAGATCCCCTCTTTGATCTTTGCATCACTGATCCTTGGGATTTTTTTTCTCAAAAATGTAAATCCAGGTGATCCAGTCCACTTTGATCCATTGCTTTTACACAGTTTTTCACAAGACCGAGCTTTATATGGAGTGAAGGTAGATACACTTTTGCTGGAGCAACGAGTGCTGTATTGACAACATTCTTCGGTCCTGGAGTTAGTGACGTTCGTTTTGGCCATTGTTGTTACACAGAGTGTAATGATTTATTCAGTCTCTGCTGTCCCACTCAGCTATACTTTGTGTGACCAAGTTGTAGTCCAAGCAAAAGAGCGACTACTTTCAAGTCACCACAGATATTCCATTTGTATTCTTCATATTTGATTTTTTCAAGCACGAGTTTCATGCTCTCGTAAGTTTCTTTGATATTGGCAGTAGGAGCTGGTGGCACTGATGGAAACGTATTTTCTTTGTGGAGAAGCACAGCTTTCAAGCTAACTTTAGAAGAATCGATAAATAAACCCCAATCCTGTTTTGTACTCGTGACCAAGTGCTTTCATGACAGAATAAACATCATTGTAAAAAACAAGGTAATCTTTAAGATAAAAGAAATCCTTAACGTCACTATGCCTATCTTTAAAAAAACAAACTTTAGTTTCCTTTTGGAGAAGATTTCACCTTTTCAACCTGGAGCCTAAAAGTTCTGCTTGCGTTTTAGATAGGTTCAAGTCTTGGATGAGGTCATTGAGATCTCCATTGGTAAAGAAATGTGGTTGTAACAATGAACAGAAAGCCTCAAAAGTTTGATCAAGCCTTATATCATCATGCTCCACAAGATCTTTGTCTTGTTCATCATCACTAAGTATTACTTCTTCTGGAGGCGTTGGCACAGGCAATTCTTCACTATGCAGCACTAGCCTGATGGCAGATAGTAAATTTGTAGCAATCTGTGGAGTGATCTTTTTGTTCTCACCAAATCATTGAAAGAGCAAAATTCATGTGCCGAGAACCCGCTGACCAACTTGTGAGAAGCCTGATACAAAGATGAGGGGCTCAACTTTTATATTGGTCACCGGCTTTGCATCCAAAGTAAAGCTCATAACACTTCTTAATAAGTAGAGTTAAACCGTGTTTATGATTTTTAAATATCACCTCACCACAAAGGTAGCAAAATGAGTCCGGATGATTAATACAATTTTTTGGCATTGTTCAACTTCGTATTATGAATATAAAATGTACATAGAACTACACAAATAACACAAGCACAAGCATAGCTTGATTATAGGAGGATAGATAGATTGGGAAGAAAACAAGTCCAAAAGATAGGGGGATAGATTTGAAAGAAATTTAATACGAGACAGTACACAATTATTGTTCAACATGGAAAGTTTGCATTATTAACACTTGATGAGCAGCATTGGGAGTCTACGTGATAGAATGTTTGCCATATATTAGGTGCCCGTAGTGGCAAAGGTACACCCACAAAGCCTGTGGGCTTGAAATTCTGCAGAGTTACAAAGCTATTACATTCCACCATGCCATAATCTACGGGCCGGAGACGCAAGCCCCGTAAAACATTCTTGTGCACGTTGAATGTGCAGCCGTGCCCATGAAACCCGTAACGGGTTTAGATGGAGACAGTCGTAAAAGAGATTGTCATCATTATGTCCCCCGCAGGCTCCATACATTAACACCTTGCTGCAGGATCCCCATCAGGGCTCATTAACCCTATCTTTTTTTACAGGTTGTAAGTCTTTTTTTATTTTAATAGTGTTTATTATTTTATGTAATCTTTTTTTTTTTACGTGTAAGTCTTTTTTTTCTGTAATGCTTTTTTACTTTTATGTAATTAGCAGTTTGTTATTTTCTGTACATAGTGTGTTTTTTTATTTTCTGTACTTAGTGGGTTATTAGGGATTTCATTGGGTTTAATACAGGGTTAGATGTTTAGATTAGGGGGTTAATGGAATAGGGTAGTGTAGGGGTTATTAGAAGTTAATAAGAAAGGGTAGAGGTGGGTTATTAGGGATGAATAGGATAGGGTAGCTGGGGGTTATTAGGGGTTAATAAGAAAGGGTAAAGGGAGATTAATAGGGGTTAATAGGGTAGGGTTAATTAGTTAATCATAGGATTAATTAGCGTTAATTAGTTAGAGAGGTTAATAGTGGTTAATAGTGTATAGAATAGTGGGGGTTAATAGGGGTTAATAGGGTAGGATTAATTAGTTGATCAGAGGGTTTAGTAGTGTTAATTAGTAAGAGGGATTTAATAGAATAGTGTAGGGTTGTAAAGGGTTAATAGTGTAGTGCTTAGACTTTGTGTCATGAGGGTCCTGGAGGACCCTCATTGCCCTTAAAGTTTTAATGTAGGGATTAATAGTGTCCTATAGGGTTCTAAATAGATCTCTATTGGACTCATGGGGTTAATTATTGGCTCATGAGTGTCTATATAGACCCCCATGAGTGAGGACCCACAAGGCGGGAAGTTTTAAAATTTACATGCTGCAGGGGTCCCAATTGCCAGATGATATGATTACGCCCCCTGAAATCCTACATAAAAAGGCATGGTTTAAGTGTGGAGGCTGTAAGACGTAAATTGTGGTCTTGAGTCAATAGAATACGTCTACTGTAAACATTTAGAGTAAAAAACATCTGCAGCTAAAATTACGGGTCAGATTCACTTAGGATGTGTTTGTTTCTTTTTTCTACCTTAACCATTCCTCCCAAACATCCTTTTTTCTGGGAACCTTGGGGGTGACTCAGGAGTACCACTGGTGGGTCAGTGGGTGCAGTTATGTATCGTCTCCCTGTCCAGCCTGTGATTCGTCTTGTGCAGGAAGTTCCAACTGATGTCACCTGAGGTTGCATGTTGATGATGTCACACTAACAAGTAAAATATTATAAAAGATAACTAATACAACTCATAAAAATGCAAACAAATAGTAAAACAAACACCTATATACTAAATTAATACTTGACAGAGCAGGACATGAGGACATTTCTGTGTGAACTGTTTGCTAATGAGTGGGTGAATTTTTTTATTTGAGCTCACTAAAATAGGAGTAATCTCAGACCCTGGCCTTTTAATGTCCTGTGAAGACCAGCGTTGGGACCCACTTGACTTAATTATGTTGTTTCAAATTTTTCAAAATATTTTATAAAGAGTTACAGATTATAATTGGGAAACAGCACACAGAGCAATCATTAAATAGTCCGCTAAGTAATATTAGTAATATTCAAGTGGTCTGCTAAACCCCACAGTGGTTCTTCAAAAGTATGTTTGGGATAATATAAAATAAAATAAAATTGCAGAAATACAGAGGCTGAGAGCAGATAAAAAAATGAACAGTCAACAATGTTTTTCTTAATTATATACTACTAGCGACTTTCCCGACAATAAAATTTTAAGCCACACAATGTAAAGCTTTTGCTACTCTGAGGACCTTCAGCGCTCATTGAGAGCCTCGCACTGAGCGCCTTTGGCGCTCATCACGTGGCTCGCAATGAGAGCCTTTAGTGCTCATTGTGAGCCTCTCCTCTCGTGTACTTTTGCTACTCTGAGCACCTTCGGTGCTCATTGTGAGCCTCTCCCCTCGTGTCCCTCAAGTTTTGTGCTTTGCAACAATCATGTTCGGCGCTAATGGCAAAGGTAGATATATAAATACAGTGTTAAATATACATTTTTTTTAGTGCAGTGTAAATTAGAAAATGTTTTCAGGTCTCAGATCATCATAAAGTGATTTGAATATGTAACTCTGCTTTGAGAGTGCTATCGCTGGCAGCCAATGAGCAGTAATCCAGATATAACTGCAGTGTAAAAAGTGCAACATTTTTAGTGCAGTGGAAAGTATACATTTTTTCCATTACTAATTAATAATTATTAAATTAATGTATGTTAATAATTAATTCTGAATGAACAAATGTATTAGTAAGTGCGAAGGATTAATGTATTCATAAAGTAATGGCAGTGTAAAATATGCTATTTAGCGTTTTTTTTTTATATATATATATATATATATATGTATATATATATTTTTTTATAATAATTAATTAATTAATTACTTAATAAATTAATATACTTTACCTACCTCTAATTAATATATCCAGCAATCAATATCCTGAATAGCTAACAATCTCTTTTGATTTTCAATCTACAGTTGGACTGTTGCTGCCCATTTGTTTATTCGGGTAGAGCGCCATTTTAGATTCGTAATGTTATTAGTTGCAAGTTAGCTTTGTAAAATGGAGGCGATTGTCTATGTGTTACGCGGTTCGCAAGTATTTTTCAACCGTTTCTAATAGTGTATTTTGTACCTCGTACGTTCCTGGGTAAAAGTAGTACGGGTCTGGTGGTGTTTTGCGCAGTTCGGTGGTCGTGTACCCTCATTTTAATTATTTTCGCCAACCAATTTTTTTCTCGCTTAGCCAATTTTTTTTGTGCTGAAACTCAGCAAATTCGGCTTAAACTTGCATGCAACCTCCCTCCCAGATGTCCTGGCTGCCCCCAACAAAATCGTGTTTATCGATTTGTGCGGTTCGGGAATGTTGTATATAATGCAGTAGTTAATATATTAATAACTAGCGACTACAGCAATATCATAATTGCACCTATGCGCATTAACAGAAAAATTAAAGCAGTGACACTTACTATTAGTCGGCTCTTCTTCTCAGGGTATTCACGTTCAGTAAGTTGACCAACGAGTACAAACAAATCTGCTGCCACATAGGGTTTGCACCTGGGGTTGAAAGAAAACAAGCAAATCAATCAGACCATTCAAGAACAAAACCATACCTTAAAAACCTTAAAAGACCAAGTGGAACCATATAGGCCCCAAACATACCTTAGAAGACCAAGTGTGACCATATAGGCCCCAAACATACCTTAGAAGACCAAGTGTGACCATATAGGCCCCAAACATACCTTAGAAGACCAAGTGTGACCATATAGGCCCCAAACATACCTTAGAAGACCCAGTGGAACCATATAGGCCCCAAACATACCTTAGAAGACCAAGTGTGACCATATAGGCCCCAAACATACCTTAAAAGACCAATCAGGACTGTATAGGCCCAAACCAGTGGATCTTGGGATTCAAGAAAACAACAACATTTCACTTCTGTTTAGACAACACAATAATCAATGTCACACAAACACGTTGAATTAGCATATGGATAACCATATGAGCAGTAACGCCACGCCAAGGCTTCAACAATTGTTACTGACCATTCACACACCTTTCATAGCTCCTTCCATATGCACACACACACACCATTCATACTTTACTTACCACTAGTTATTTTTGGCAGTTCGGTGGTGCCATTTCTGAGAACTTTACTTACCCTTGAAGGTGCCTCCAATTCCTTCCAACCAATGCATTCAAGCGCTCCAGGGCCATGGTGCTTCTTAAATACCTTTTTATCCTCTTCAACGTGGAGAAGCATCTTTCTGATTCTGCAGTAGTCTTCGCTGTTGTTAGTAGGATTCCTTATAGCTTCACTGTCTCTGTGAAATCATTATGCAGATTAAATTGATGGTAAAGTTGGTGCAGAGCAACAGCACTCGTACAGACATGAAATTCTGGCTTCCCGTACAGAAGTGACAGCTACCCTTGGAAGTGCCTCCAATTCCTTCAAACCAATGCATTCAACCGTTCCAAGGCCATGGTGCTTCTTAAATACCTTTTTATCCTCTTCAATGTGGAGAAGCATCTTTCTGATTCTTCAGTAGTCTTCGGTGTTGTAAGGAGGATTCCTTATAGCTTCACTGTCTCTGTGAAATCATTATGCAGATTAAATTGATGGTAAAATTGGTGCAGAGCAACAGCACTCGTACAGACATGAAATTCTGGCTTACCGTACAGAAGTGACAACTACCCTTGGAAGTGCCTCCAATTCCTTCAAACCAATGCATTCAACCGCTCCAGGGCCATGGTGCTTCTTAAATACCTTTTTATCCTCTTCAATGTGGAGAAGCATCTTTCTGATTCTGCAGTAGTCTTCAGTGTTGTAAAGAGGATTCCTTATAGCTTCACTGTCTCTGTGAAATCATTATGCAGATTAAATTGATGGTAAAGTTGGTGCAGAGCAACAGCACTCGTACAGACATGAAATTCTGGCTTCCCGTACAGAAGTGACAGCTACCCTTGAAAGTGCCTCCAATTCCTTCAAACCACGCCAAGGCTTCAACAATTGTTACAGACCATGCACACACCTTTCATAGCTCCTTCCATATGCACACCCACACACCGTTCATACTTTACTTACCACTAGTTATGTTTAGTAGTGAGGTGGTGCTGCTTAACGCAGTTTATCTTTGCACACCCTGGGGGTATGCATTCTTCTTTGCTTCAATCACTTGTATTTAAATTTTGCACGGCGATCTTTCAAAGAACAAAACTTCTCAATGGTTTTTTCATTGAAGTCTGGGATCTCGGAAATCAGTTGCTTCTCCATTGAGAGCATCGCCAATGCATTCAAACGCTCCAGGGACATGGTGCTTCTTAAAAAGGTTTTTATCCTCTTCAATGTGGAGAAGCATCTTTCTGATTCTGCAGTGGTCATCGGTGTTGTAATCAGGATTCTTAATAATTTCACTGTCTCTGTGAAATCATTCTGCAGATTCAATTGATGTAAAAGTTTGTGCAGAGCAGCAGCACTTGTACAAGCATGAAAATATGGCTTCCCGTACAGAAGTGACAGCTACCCTTGGAAGTGCCTCCAATTCCTTCAAACCACGCCAAGGCTTCAACAATTGTTACTGACCATGCACACACCTTTCATAGCTCCTTCCATATGCACACCCACACACCGTTCATACTTTACTTACCACTAGTTATGTTTGGTAGTGAGGTGGAGCATACAGAAGTGACAGATCAGTGCGTAATTGTTCCTTCTTTAGTATTGGATATGCTTGCACGGTGTCTTCCAGAGCTTGGGTTGGAAAGCAAGTGTCATGGGTTGTATACAAGTCACTTTGAACAAGTTTGGCACTAACTAGGTAATTTGAAAATGAAAAACGTTCTTTTGCATGAACCACCACTATGTCACATACCTCTCTTGAAAGTTGTCTCAAGGTTGAGATCTCCGTACTCCGTCTGTGGAATGTTACATCGCTAGGCAAACTTGCTTCTATCTCGTCAACAGAATTACGGATTTTCTGGATGCTGCTGACAAAGTCTTCTGTGACTTTGTGGATATAAACAGTATCCGTGTCTCGCTTCTGAAGCTGACTTTTGAGGATGTCAACATGTGGCATTATTAAATGAAATAATTTAAGGAAGTAAAGAAACTCCCTGTCTTCCGGCAATCCAACGAAACCTGCGGCTTCACGTATAGATGTTTGATCAAAGTTTAGACATGCTTCAATTGTCTGGAAACACTCAAGTAGCGCATCTCTGTTTTCGTAGATGACGTTCACGGTCCTAACGTTGAAGGTCCATCATGTCGGTGCACCTCTTGGAAGTCTTCTACCAACTACCTCATCCCGAACTCCAGTCCTTTTTGGAGAGCGTGAAAAAAAAGATGGTATGCCGCCTATGTTGGAAAAAAAAACTCAAACTCTTCCAATCCTTGAAACTGCTTTCTCCATTATTAGGTTCAGTTGGTGAGCATAGCAATGGACGTAGTGTGCGTTCGGGTACACGTATTTTATTTTTCTTTGAACTCCTCCTTGATCTCCACGAATCACACTGGCACCATCGTAGCTTTGAGCTATGAGTTTCATCTTGTCTTCTATCTCTGGGAGAACAGTATTCAGACTTTCCGGCACAACAGCAGCAATCGAGTCTGCATCCGTTGCTTTCAGTTCCGTGAAGCCATCAAATCTTTCCACCACTTGATGCTTCTTGTCAATGTAGCAATAGACTACAACGCACTGTGTCCTAGCGGAAATATCGGTTGTTTCATCCGCTTCGATTGCCACAAACTGGGCTACCTTAAGCTGCTGGTTATTCACTTCCTTAATAACTTCCAGCATGCAGTCCAGTAGCTCATTCTGCACGGTTTTGGACGTGCCCTTAAACACAGTTGCAGTCTTCAAATGTTGTTCCATTGCACTATCAATACTGCCAACCAAATCCACCAGGCCTCGAAACACTCCTGGATTTAGCGATGTTTCACTTTCGTCATGTCCTCTTAATGCCAGTTCAAAAGCGCCACAAAAGCGAACACAATCAATTATCTTCGAAAGGATGTACCGGTTCTTAGCCACTTCTTCATTGTGTTTTTGAATACTGACTTGGTATCCTTGGTCCAGTTGAACTACAATGTTCGCCTGTCCAAGCATCTCAAACTTGATCCTGTTATCCAAGTGAGATTTAGTGTTTCGCCAATTTATCTGCTAGATGTTTGACGTCACTCACTCCAGTTTTGGTCCAAGCAGCGTCACCACCAAATAGGATGCATGGAAAACAATATAAGGACTTCCTAGAAACGCTTCCACAAAGCCAGTTGTTCTTCTTGTACCATTCAGTATTGAAAGTATGGATATATTGCTTCCCTCTATCTCTTGCGATTTGCGGCAGATTTATCTCTGGTTGGTCAGGTCCTAACCGTTTTACTTCCACCTTCTCCTCATAGGTTAGGGTGCCGAAAGGCTTCACAAGTAGAGAGTCAATAGTATTCATTTCTGATACCAATAGAAGAAAGAGATCACGGTATATTAATTTATATTATGTCACAAAATTACTTTAAAATAACAGTGTATTGAATTCATTGGTATACATTACAGATTGCAAACCCTCATGTGACAAGTCTACATCAACATCAAATTTGCACCTATACGCATGGACAGAAAATTAAAAGCAATGATATTCACCAACAGTTGACTCTCCTTCTCGGGGTATTCACGTTCAGTAAGTCAACCAACGAGTCCAAACAAATCTGCTTCCACAGATAGTTTGCACCTGGGGGTGATAGAAAACAACAAAGAAAAAAATTAAAACGTTCAAGACCCAAACCGTAACTTTTAAAACCTTAAAAGACCAAGTGTGACCATAAAGGCCCCAACCGCACCTTAAAAGCATTAAAAGACCAAGTGTGACCATATAGGCCACAACTGCACCTTAAAAACATTAAATAACCAAGTGTGACCATATAGGCCCCAACCGCACCTTAAAAACATTAAATAACCAAGTGTGACCATATAGGCCCCAACCGCACCTTAAAAACATTAAATAACCAAGTGTGACCATATAGGCCCCAACCGCACCTTAAAAACATTAAATAACCAAGTGTGACCATATAGGCCCCAACCGCACCTTAAAAACATTAAAAGACCAAGTGTGACCATATAGGCCCCAACCGCACCTTAAAAACATTAAATAACCAAGTGTGACCATATAGGCCCCAACTGCACCTTAAAAACATTAAATAACCAATCAAAACCATATAGGCCCAAACTGTACATTAAAATTTTTTTAATAAAAATACAAAAATAAATAAATATATATAATATATATATTGTGACAGATTCACTGCCACTCTCAGGATCCGTGCCTTGTTTTCCAGCACCACAATGGAGTACTCTGGAGCCTTTTAAATGTTTAGTAGATTGGGGCTGTTTATTTGTCAGCATACAACAGAAAATAAAACCAAACAGAAAATAAGTCCTAGCTTCTCATTGAAGCCCTGCATAACTGAACTGTAGTTTCCCTTACTGTCTTATGTAGGCGTGCAAACATACAGTCCATACAACGGTAGCAGAGGTGTCTTTTCCTCTCACCTCTCTTAGGCTCTGTATCTCCGGCCTCTCTTTCCAAAGCAGATCCCTCCTGCGGTCATCACCTTGAGGGACTTTCTGTTCCTCTCATCTGCGTACCTTCTCTTAAAAGCTTCTGGCTTTGTTCCATTAGCTTTCAGTGCAGCCTCTGACTTCGGTCCTGCACACTTCCATGCTCCAGCACTGTCAAACAGCTTTCCCCCTGGACACCGCAACCGCTGGTCCTGATTGCAGCCACACCCCTGCCTTTTGAGCAGGTTGTTAACTCTCTCATTCCTGGGGAAAAGTCTTGAAGAGCTCTCTTCTGCCCTCTGGTGGCACTTCACCACAATATATATATATATATCAGGGTGGGGTCAGGTGTGGTCACTGGGTCAGGGGGGTAGGTGGGTTGGTAGTTGGGTCAGGGTGGGGTCAGGTCTGGTCACTGGGTCAGGGGGGTAGGTAGGTGGGTTGGTAGTTAGGTAGGTTGGGGTGGGGGTTGGCCAGGCCCCGATGGGCCTACAGGGGGGGTGATCGGGGGTTGGCATAGGCCCCATGGGGTGAACGGGGGTGGCACATGCGGCAGGCCCCATGGGGGTGATCGGGGTAATCGGGCGGTGGCATAGGCCACATGGGGGTGATCGGGGTGGCACAGGCCCCATGGGGTGATCCGATCACCCCCATGGGGCCTGTGCCACCCCATAATCACCCCGATCATCCCCATGTGGCCTATGACACTGCCCGATTACCCCGATCACCATGATCGGGGTAATCGGGCGGTGGCATAGGCCACATGGGGGTGATCGGGGTGATCGGGGGTGGCACAGGTCTTTTGGGCCTACTGGCACTGCGGGGTGATTGGGGGTTGCCCAGGCATTGCAGGCCTAGGTAGGTAAGTTGGTGGGTGGGTGGGTGGGTAGGTGGGTGGCAGGCAGGCATAGTGGGGTAACTGGGGGACCCTTCCTTTTATTAGGGGGACTAGGGGTTTGGCCAGGGCAGTTAGGATTACTGTTCGGTTGGGTCAGTCTTAGTGAGTAGTTTCAGCCAGGGAGGTCCGTCTCAGTCTCAGTGGGAGCAGGAAACGAAAAGAGGAATGGGACCTGGCTTATGGTGGTTTTATTAACAGGGGCTGTCAATCAAAAAGTAAACTTGAGGCCCTATTAGCTGGCGGGAGCTCGGAGATAACGGTCTGGGTGTGTTTAGGTGGTTCTCCTGACAACTGTACAGCCTTCCATCATTGATTGGTCAATGATGGAATACTGTCAGTCATTGAATGGATACATTATCACTGCCCATGCATAGCGTCATTGTGCTTGGTGGGCGGAATGCATTAACGGTCAGGCCTCATTCATAGAGTCTAAAAGTTACTAGTAGTGTAATATGATCACACAGCGATGCAGGGAAAGCTACAATGGATACACAGCAGTTAAGGGCAAGGGGTTATCTTAAAGTGACAGTGTCCCAGGGAATAGTTTGCTTCATTTATTACTGTAATAACACTTGAATGCTGATGTACACATTATATTTAATTGTTTTTTGTTTATTACTAATAAATTATTGTGTTTTTTTATTGCAGGTCCACGAAAATATTTGGAGGGGCGCTTGCCCCGACGCCCCTATGGACGGGCCAGCACTGGTGTAACTTCATTTTTTGACGTTCAGGATGCTCCCTCTTGCTGTAGGTAAGCTTTTTATGTATGTGTTGTGTGTATTTATTGTGTTTTTAATTTTTTTCTGCGGCCGGTGTTTGCAAGGTTCTAATGAGTGCAAGGTCGTAATGTCTCGTATGTTGTTTTCGTTGCGACGTAAAGTTTGCGAGGGTCGCAGTTGCTGTGTCATATGTTGTTTGCGATACGACGTACAGTTTGCGAGGATCGCAGTTGCTGGCAAGGAGCGCCTTTGCTGGCGAGGATCGCAGTTGCTGGCAAGGAGCGAGGGCCGCGGGCTTGCTACGCGAGCCAGCAAGGTTTAGCAACAACTCGTATGCTCACAACTATATATGTGATGGCACATACACAACTTACAGATAATTCTACTATATCAATTAAATATAACAGTTTTTCCTCCACATTAACAAATACTCTTCATCATCGACTGATGCCCATACAAAAAAGAGAGGGGGAGAGTTAGTGCAAGCATTATGGATCTCATAACCCTAGTGAATTCTGTGAAGATGGGCATCATGAATGATTTCCTATCAATGCCTATTGCAGCCTTTCACCGCATAATACATCAATCCCTATGTAGTTCTAGCTCTATGATTTGGGTGTACTAGGGCACTGTACCAGCCAGTGTTTTGACCTATTTGGAGAAATCATTTCTAGAGTTTTTAGCACATAATCCCTTTGAATAAGACTTACTGAAGTCTAAACAAATCCAGTTTAATCAGTATTCATTTTATCAATTATTTGCTTTATTTAAATAGAGATAACACTATGCACTCACCATTTAGACTTTCTGTTTTCCACTGTGTGCACAAGCCAGTGTTGAATATTATTTTGCACCTGCAGCATTTGCAAGAAGCATGGAGGCCTTGCTACCAGGGAAGGACTGATAAAAGAAACATGGCTGCACCCATGGTGGAATATGTAAAAACTAATTTATGAATATTATTACCTTTATTTTAATAATATAGTAATACAATAAAATATGTTGTGTTAGACATCACATTGTAAAGGAACCTCCCGGCATCACCTGTTGACTGAACTGTATGACATCATCCTGGCAACGGAACCTTGTCAGATCACCATGGTAACTGAAAGATGGAGTCCCCATTACACAGTCATAGCTCTAATTTAGACTTTTTTAAACTTATATAGCTGCTTGCGTAACTGCTACTCATTATTTGTTACATACTTGGACGTTTTCCCCCCAAAATACAGTGGTCCTTTATAATAAGATTTAGTTCAACAGAATATAGTTAGAAAACAACCTTATCTGCAAATACACTTCATGTACGTTGTAATGATATCCTTTAATGAGCCTGGTAATAATATGAGGCCATCACATATATAGTTGTGAGCAGGCGAGCCTGCCAGAGCCGTTGCTCACAATTGCGGGCTCGCATAGCGAGCCCGCGGCCCTTGCAGCGAGCCCGCGGCACTCACGTAGTGAGGGCTGCGGGTGAGGGCCTCAGTTGCTGGGATGGAGCGCCGAACCAGCAACTGAGGTCCTCGCCCGCGGCCCTCGCGAAGCGAGCCACGGACCTCGCGTAGCGAGGGCCTCAGTTGCTGGCATGGAGCGCCGAAGGCGCTCCTTGCCAGCAACTGCGACCCTCGCAAACTTTATGTCGCAACGCAAACATACGAGACAGTTTAAACACTACAAAATTCGCTAAGCAAGAGAAAAAATGGCCGCAGAACAAAACTAAAACAAGGCTACAGCACTCTAAACACGCAAAACACCACAAGAAACCCGCAAAACAACACAAACGACCTATGGATATTCCGCTAAGACGCATACCACACATTACCCGCCATTACACATTACCCGCAAGTACACAACTACGCTAACGGTTTGTTCTCGCGCACGCACACTATTACACTGCACACATTCATCACGCTTACACAGCAGCTACACACCACTAATGCTGCAGCAACATCAAAACAGATTGCCAGCTCTTCAACACAATGCTTCAAAATAGGTAAAGTATATTCATTTATTAATGTATTAGATATTTCAGTAGTACACACAAAACACCATTAGCTACCTTACAATTTCATTGCCGTCATTTTTTGACGGGCAATTCGCTAGTAATACATAATGAACACAGCCTTACAATGTTATACGTGTAGTGTTTTTCACTACACATGTTTTTCCAAACAGCCCATAAAAAGCATAAAATAAAAATCATGTTAACTCTCTTTGCAAAAAAATATTTCATAAAGGACAGGTGTGCTATATGGTCCGTTGAATAACTTAATATTGGGAAAAATGTTTTAGAAAGTAAAAAAAAAACACACAGCCTTTATATGTTTATCTTTTATACCCAATTATTCATTTCTGCAGGGATCCATTGTCTATTAGAGGGCCCTGTCACTTTCTCAGGATGATGTGTCCCTGTAAACAAATGAACAAATGAGGGCACTAGCAGTTGTAGATGCCACATTCCAACTCCACATACATTTCCTAGGTATTCAGTCTCCTCCTACCTATTGAAGTTGATCATCTGAAACCAGAATGTTCAATAACATAGCAACATAATTACATGTAAAATGTTATATATTACAGGCTATATTGTTTTATTTTCTATTTTAAAACATTTCACATATTTTCAAGTGTAGTACTTCAAAACAGTAAATCTTAAAAGGTATGACAACAGTGGTTCTTTAATTAAATATATTGTACTGTGTACTGGGTTACGGGACAGTAAAGTCTCACACTGGCTAAACTTCATGTAAAAGAACATTGTTTAATAATTACAGGATAAATGAGTGTTCTTATTTTTTTATTAATCTTACTTTTTAACGTGCTGCACAGGTATATAATTTTAACCCTCAAACATGGAATGCTTCATAATGCCCTGTCCTATCATTAGGCAAAATCCACTAAGCTTTGCACGGGCTGCAAAAAGTTTAATTGACGTTGCAATGTATAGTTTTAATTTTCATTAGGGTAAAATGCCCCCGCAGTGCTGTGGTACTTTGTGACTGTTAGCTATTTTGTAGTAGGTTGCCTGGCTACTCCATATTGTCTGAATGTCATCATACAAATATTGAAACAGGCTTGTCAAATTGGAAGAGTTGAACTGTGAACTAGATGTATTCCAATATAAGTAATGGAATTGTTATACTTTTAGAGCACTTGCTTCTCTATGTGAAAAAACACAGACCTAAAACCAAAGCACCTTTCGATGAATGACATACAATTTGGGTGACACATTTCCCATAACAAGTATTACTACACCCAATAACAAATTATTGCTGTAGCATAGCTTTATACAAAGTATGTCATAGATAATTGTTTTCCACTTTCTCCCTTTGTTATAACACATTTTCCTGGAGGGGTTTTGCTTATATTCCTTCCTCATTTTCCTCTGTACTTCTATTCCTCATCACTCTAAGAGGTCAGAAGTTCCATAGTATTCCACAGAAACAGGAAATTGAGTTTCCTCAACCCATAGCGGACAAGCTACAACCTGTTTCCTTTTTCTCCTGTATGATTATTGACATAGGCATCTAGTACAGGTTTAATCTGAAGACAGCGGCTGATTAGTGAGGGTATGTATAAGAAAAAGATGCTGCTGTTATTCATTTTGAGGATGAAAATAATTTTACTGGTCATTGTTTTGAACATTGACGGGTGCAACACAAGAGGAGATTCACTAGATATTACTGACAAACCAATTACAACACCTGAAGATGCCAAGACTGACCAGTTGCACTCTAAGACTACTCTTGAACCTACCAGTGTCTCAAGCCAAGCAAGTCACATTACCACAATTTCTGAAGATTCTCCGGCAAGTACCACTCTGAAATATTCAACCATTGCCTCACCAGAAGAACAATCAAAAGGATTAAAAACATTTGAAAAGATTTTTGTGTCACCCACACAAGCTCTTAGCACTGTAGGTGCTGTACAACTGGAAGAAAATGCCATGACAAGTGTACAAAATGGCAACATACCTGTAAAAAGTGACATGGTTATTACTCAGCAAGCAGCAACAGTGAATCGTTCACCCAGGCAGAATTCACCCAGTCGGGCCAGTCTGTCCTCCAACAAAAATCCCAGCTTTGAAACAACCAGGGGCAAGTAAGTTGCATTCATTTTCATATTTCTATTATGTGAATCACATCTATTGAGAATTCTTACAGCAGTAACAGAAGTACAGAATAGTACAGATTAGTTTACAGGTTTATAATACAGTGGCGATGCGTTACAATCAGCTTCTGGATTTCATATTCCTATAACATTTCAGACTGAAGTCAAGAGCAGACTCTATTCATTTTCAAACTGCTTAAATTAAATTCCTTTGCAAATCTTTAGATCCTTCATAAAAGAATAGGATTAGACTGTAGGACAAAAGGCTTGCTTACTTTCATGAAGACATAAGATGCTGCATTCAGTAAATCAAAATACAGCTATATTGAAGTTTTCTTATATATTGTAGAAGATTCAGCAAAATCTCTACTGTATAAATTAATATACATAACATCATTGAGTGCTTGCTTGCATTGATCACCGTGCAACATGTACATACAGTACCTTGGAAAACATCACTATTTAAAGGTATGATAGAGCAAAATCAAGCAGAAAATGTATGAAACTCATTTGAAACTATTTTCACTGTTTTCCAATGCTGCACTACACCACTAAAACTGTGTATCCACCTTGATTGCTTTCATACTGTATTCAGTGCAATAATACATTTCACATTTGTTTCCATTGGAGATTAGAACATATAAAGAAACCAAAGACTGACATTTTTGGTTCTCAACAAGGAAAGTGTATGGCCATTTGCAGGGTGTTGATGATTTTTGGTGATGGCAGAATTAGTCAAGGATCGGAAGCCGAGTCATACATTGTTGTTGTTCCTGCGTTTTAAAATATGCATATAAATATATAAATATAATGCATTCACTTAAAGAATCGAATCCAGGCATGCATTCATGGGTGTTTCATGAAAAACAACACATTCATTAAATATCCATTAAAAATATAATCAATGTTTCCACTAAGAATTCTAATGCTTTATCAAGATTGAGTCAATATTACAAAAATGCCAATATATAGTCATCACATAAATCACCAAGTAAAAAACCATCAGGAGCATCCACTCATACTAAAGATTATTTCTATTGTCTGTTATTATTATTTCTAGTGGTGGGGATGTGCAATAAATCATGTAAAGGTCCAAACATTGACCATACACTTATTATTATTTAATCCACTCAAGCAACAATCTTACAGACAGATGGCAAGAAAAAAATAATAATAATAAATAATAATAAAAATGCACAATCTGAATACAAAGAAGAAAGCTAGAATCCTTAACACTGAATACAAATCTCATAATTATATATAACAATAAAAATGAATATTTTCATTTAGGCCACATGGGGAAATGGTGTTAAGCTAATTTATCCACTTAGTTTCAAAAGGTAATAATGTGAGATGTCTATTGCCACCCTGCTTCTATGATGTATCCCATTCAATTATCATATATCGTAGTGAAGGGAGTTGATGCTTTTTTGTTTCTTCAATAAAGTGTTCAGCTATTGCCACTCTTTCCCTAAAAGTATGTATAGTTCACATGGGCAAAACAAGACATACAACACCAATTTGATACTGCAAGGCAATATATGTTTCACAGATCAATTTTTACCTGAGTGAGGGTGAGGAAAATGCCTGCCACTGTTCATAGAACAACACGTCAAACAATTCAGACATTGATAATATCTATTTTTAACTATAATTAAAAAATGTTGATTATTTTTGGTTGGTGTCACAGAACGATAAACCAACCAATTGTATAAACTGTGCTCCCTAGTGCAGCAAAGTATAGGCTTCTGTTTAAATCTGGTAAAGTAGACAATAAATTCCAGTGTTGCTATATTATATCATATACTAGCGTATTGCCCGTCAAAAAATGACGGCAATCAGATGTGTATGTTTTAAAAGTTGTTTAGTTATTAATATACACATGGAACTGTAAGGTAGCTAATGTTTTTTTTTGTGTACTACTGAAATATAGAAGTCAAATTAATAAATGAATTTACATATTTTTATGCATTGTGTTGAAGAGCTGGCAATCTGAGTTGATGTTGCTGCAGCATTAGTGGTGTGGAGGTGCTGTGTAAGCGTGCTGAACGTGTGCAGTGTAATAGTGTGCGTGCGCGAGCCGAAACCGTTAACATAGCTGTGTACTTCCGCATTATACTAAAATGGCGGATAATGTGTTTTATGCGTCTTCGCAGATTATCGGTACGTGTTTTGCGTGGTTGTAGTGCTGTAGCCTGGTTTTCGTTTTGTTTGTCCGTCATTTTTTCTGCGTCGCTCATTGCCAAAGTACTACGGTTTAACGGCTCGCCTCGCTGCGCGAGGCTCGCCAGGCGATGAGCGCCTGCGGCGCTCATCGCTAAGCCCGCTAAAGTACTACGGTTTAACATTAAATTTGTTTGCCACACAACATGACACTACATTTGTCCCTTTTTTTTTTCTTCAAATAAATACATTTTTTTTTAATAAAATTAATATTTTTGTAATTTGCAACTTATATTTCATCAAATGCGTTGGTTTAAGCGGGAAATCCGATGTTGCGCGAGACAAAGTCGTTAAATCTGTGTTAATGCGTAAATCTGTAATTTCTAATCGTAAAATGTACTCGCTACTGTCTTTTTACTCATTGCGCGGTTAATCCGCATCCTTTATCTCGTATTTTTTCTAACACCTACGCCTATGGCTGTGTTTTACGCAGTTCGTAGTAGTATAGGCTCGTTTTCATTTTTTTCTGCGGCCATTTTTTTCTCGCTTAGCCGATTTTCGATCTTTGTAACTCGGCAAAATCGCTGTAAATTGGAGTTCCAACTCACTTCCAGACGTCCTGCCTGCTTCCCCATGCTGTAAGTGACCTTTATTTTATTTTTTAGTGTGTATTTAGTGTTTTTTTTAGTGTTTTGTTTCCGCCGCTTATGTCGTAATTTTTTTCAGCTCATATTTTTTTTGTAAGTGCTACGAAGTTACGGCTCGCCTCGCTACGCAAGGCTCGCCTGCAATGAGCGCCTGCGGCGCTCATTGCCAAAGTGCTACGAAGTAACGGCTCGCCTCGCTATGCGAGGCTCGCCTGCAATGAGCGCCTGCGGCGCTCATTGCCAAAGTGCTACGAGAAATACAAGAAATACAGTTATTGCAATGCTTTCTGGGAACCTGGACAGGGACATGTAAATGTGCCCACAAAGTCTTCGCTCTTTAATCCAATACCATTTTAAAGTTGGCTCCTTTTAGGCATATGCCTGCTGTATTACACAGCCTCAAGTAAAGCCCAGTATGGATTATGCACAAACCAGGAAATCTACCCATGGACAGCTGTTTCGTGGTTACTGCCTCTCATTAGTGTGTGGCCGGTTCATAGCTTGTGTAGTAGATTTTGTGGGGAGGTAGTTTACCATAACAATCATTTAATTTATGGTGGGTAAAAGAGAGATAGAAGCCCTCCACCATACAGTAGTACAGTAGTAGTTCATATATGAATGTCTAAAATAAGTTAAAATACTTATTTCCTGCTCAGAATTCCAAGAAATACAGTTATTGCAATGCTTTCTGGGAACCTGAGCAGGGACATGCAAATGTGCATAGAAAAGCTTTCCACTTTAATTCAATGCCATTTCAAACATTTAAAATATAATGGTTTCTTGCTGCAATTATGATGCTTGTTCCCACTCATTATAATAATCATGATGTTCTCATCTTCTGTTGGTTCCTAGAGCCATTTCTCATCTGTAAAGCTTGGTTTGGTGCAAAATATTGAGTGAATACATACTTCCTAAACAGGGCCGGTTTTGTACTTAGGTCACTTAGGCAGACGCCTAAGGGTGCTTACCTTACAGGGGCGCCTCATTTGTATAGCTGTAATAATGTTATACAGTTTTTTGGCAGGCAGGCAGGAATGGGTTAAGTATGTACAAGCATCTAAGCTGATCCAGTAGCTGGGCAGATCGGGAAAGGCTGCATGGAACACAACAGCGCCCCCTGCAGTGAAGAGGAGAGGAGGGACTGCAGGGGAGTGTGCTGGTCCTGCTGGTGCTGACTCTCCGCCTCTGCGCAGCTCTAGCTTTCTGCAGTGAAGGCAAGACACAGGAGGGGCTCACAGAGGAAAGCAGAATGTGCCAAGGGGATAGTGCTGAGAGGCATCTCCCAGACAGTAAGCAGCAATAATGACATGTTTAATACACTTTTATAGCACTGGAGACTAATTATTAATATTTACAGTCAGATTACTTAATATGACATGACATATAACAATATAGTATATTGTTTAACATGGTACTCTTACTAATGTTGATGCTGTATGGGGACACAAACAATTTAATCTAGTCCTAAACTCACAGCGAGGCGAGCAGTTGAGGCACGTGGGACTTAGGCTACAAGCAGTTGAGGAATCGGGGTTTTACTTAGGCTGCAAGCAGTTGAGGAACGCAGGACTTAGATAGAACAATCCGACCTTGGAATCTCGGGGGCAAAAAAATCTGACCTCGGAAATATATGAAGTTAGTGGCCGAACCGGGGAAATCGAAAAAGACGAAAAACAGGAAGAGATTTTGAGCCTTATTTGCCCTGTTTCGTCACTCAAAAAACGGCTAAGCAAGAGAAAAAATGA
This sequence comes from Discoglossus pictus, assembly GCA_027410445.1. NCBI lineage: Eukaryota > Metazoa > Chordata > Amphibia > Anura > Alytidae > Discoglossus > Discoglossus pictus. The sequence continues at coordinate 202,533,308 of CM050163.1, read as the reverse complement.
CGGACGAAAACATAAATTAATCTGAAACTGGATGAAAATGAGGCTGAGCAAAGCCAGGCACATGGCAAAGACCGTAACACTTACACGAACAATGCCAGGGACACGGGACTTAGAAAATACACAACGGCAAAGACACTTGAGGAACGCGGGACTTACTTAGGCTGCAAACAGGGGAAAAAATCCGACCGGCAAAGACAGTAACACTTACACGAACAATGCCAGAGAGGCAGAACTTAGAAAAATACACAACTGCAAAGTCACTAACACTTACACCAACAACGCCAGGCACGCAAATGGCAGTCAGCGCCCCCCACACAAACAGCAGACACACAGAAGAGAAACACACAGAGAAGGGACAGGGGGGAGATGCTGGAAAGAGACACATGGCATTCCCAAGCACAAAACTTGCAGGGTACTGAACCCTGAATTGAGTGGCCCGTACAGTTGGCTGGAGGAAATGGCTTGCAATGAGCGCAGAAGGTGCCCAGAGAAGCAAATGCATCACATTGGGTGGCAAACAGCATTGCCTGGCTTACAATTTTATTGCTGTCATTTTTGACGGGCAAGTCTCTAGTCATATATATAGTTGTCGTAATTGCGAGTTTGTCGGTAACACTATGTTAAAAGTTACGCAATGAGCGTATCCCAAAAGTTACAAGTTTGCTGAGGTCTGCAGAGGGAGGAGAGGCCCGCGATGAGTGCCGAAGGAGCTCATCCCGTGGCCCGCAAGTTAGAGGGTGGGGGATGCTTGCGAGGCTCACAAGGTAGAGGGGAGGGAGAGGCTCTGAACGGCTTCCGAGTTGAGTTACAAGCTTGAAAAAAAATGTCGACGGTTAAAAATGACTTATGGGCTTGACAAAAAAAAATGGCGTCGCCATTGTTTTTCAAGCCTGTAACCGAATTTTAAACTCTGCCATTTTTTTTTTTCAAACCTATAACTAGGAAGGCGTTGGGAGGCCGACAAAAGACACTTACGGGCTCCCTGTCTTCCCCTGAGGCTTCCCAACGGCTTCTGAGTTACGGCCTTAAAAAAAATGGTGATGGTTAACCCTGTAACATTTTTTTCAAGCCTGCAAGGCTTTGAGAAATAGCAATTTAATAGCAGGCTGAAAAAAAGTTACAGGTTTAACAGCCGCCAAGCCCGCAAATGAGAGACTGGGGAGACCAAAAAGACAGGGGAGGGAGAGGGGAGGGGAAGAGACACAGGGGAGGGAGAGAGGGGGAAGAGACAAAGGGGAGGGAGAGGGGAAAAGATACACAGGGGAGGGACATAAGGGGGAAAAAAGCACAGGTCACGGAGAGAGCGTAAGAGACACTGAGGAGGGAGATGAGGGCAAAGAGACACGGGGGGGGGGGGGGGTAGAGGAGAACATGGTGGGCTAAGAGTGATAAAAGCCCTCCACTGTACAAGGTACAGTAGTACAGACAATGAATAGTACATTAGTGATTATATTTGAATGTCTAAAAAATAAGTTAATAAAAACATATTTCCTGCTCAAATTTCTCAGAAATACAGTATATGCACTGTACTCTGGGAAAACTGGGCGGGAAATGCAAATGAGACCACATAATGCACCCTCACTCTGTCAATCCAAACCAGGTACAGGGGGAGATGCTGGCTCTTTTTAAGCATATGCTTACTGAGTTTCACAGTTTTAGGCATAGCAACGGATGGATTATTCACAAACCAGGTCACTTAACCACATACAGCACTGTTTCATGGTTACTGCCAATCATCAGTGTGGTGTGAGTGCCTGGTTTGTGGGGTGGATTGTTGTAGATAATAGTTCAATACAGCAATCGTTTCTTTTTTTTTATAGTCTGTTCTGTATTAAGCATGCTTTTAACTAGCCTGTTTTTTTAGATCACCTGATCTCCTGAATATCATTTTTGGGCTTTTAGGCAAAATGTCTTTTAAAGAGCTATCCTTCATGAGTATATGCCAATTATTTCCTATTGCTTTCTTTATCTTTTTATGATTTTTGTTATAATCCATGAAGATAGACATTTCATATTCTATTCAGACAATGCTGCTTTTGCCTGGCTCTTTACTCTATATGTAAAAAAAAAAGATTGATAGAGAGATAGATAGATATCACATCCATAATGCAAAAATATGTTGCGTGCTACATGCTCCTTGGGGCACCTTAGAGTTCACGGTCCAGGGGCTCCAAAAAGGTTAATCCAGCCCTGTTCCTAAACTGAAATCTCTTTCAGACAAAGCAGGATTTATGGATGTGGGTTGAGCGCCATAATGAATTCCAGAGGCCCCAAAAAGCCTTGTTTAGATCAAGGGTGCAGGAGTTGATGGAATCCAAGGAGAATCCCCTAATAACGTCAGTACTTCTGATGAAATGCGCGTTGGAGTATAGGTCTGAGGAGCAGATCTATTTGATTCACATTATGCAGCATCTAGTCCTGATATCCCGGATTCAGAAGTTGGATACACACACTTTGATTGTTCTTTATGTTACCTTTCTTTGCAAACACCAGAGACCACCTACCGTTTATGGTTATTGTCAGTGTGGTCAGCTGTTATTTTTTGCCATTTGTTGCATAGCACTTTAGGGGGCAGTTGCAATGTGCTCATTTTAAATTGCAGCTATGTGTCTATGGTTTTTCTTTGATAGCTAGCTATAGGGACGCTTTAACATAAGCCAATATTTATTACATCCTTCTATCTAGTTACTGTCATGAGCAGCAGTATAACTGATTGGTAGATTTACCTTTAGGCTTTTAATTTATTTATTTCTACCTTTTGGATGTACCATTTGTAACTAGATTTCACTGTTGCCTCTTTATAGCCAATATTTTGTTTTGACACTGTGTTCAGTGTATTACATACCTAGACTTGCATTGTATTCCTCCTTTTTCATGTATCGCATGCAGTAAAGCCACCATGTGTATGCTGACATAACATGTAATGTTACCTTTAGTATACTGTGTCTGCTACGTTGAGAATTACCAGGCTATTTGGTTTAGACCTTAGAAGTTCTCTTTCATATATTGTAAGTAATGTGTCCACCACTTGTATGCTGACATAATATGTAATGCTACCTTTAGTATACTTTGTTTGCAAAGTCCAGAAATACTAGCAAATTAGTTTGGACTTTGGATGTCCAGTACTATTTCACCCCTCAATTATATTATGGTGAAAGTCTTGCACTATTGTAGCATATTGGTACTTTTATATGTTTGATCAACCAGCATACTGTAGTAATTGAAATAGGAAATCATTTGTATCTCCTCTCCATTCTTATTATTTGTGTTACTATCTTTTAAAACATTTTTAAATAGAATCGAATAAAGGTTTATTGTTTTATTTAACATTAACTTTCTAACCACTAATTATTAGGTGTTAAGCATCAGAGATAAACACCTCTTCATAATATTTATTACTGAGGTATTCCCAGTAGTAACATTAGGATGTGAGAGTTGGACCATAAAGAAGTGCTGTCGATTTTACTTCTTTGAATTGTGGTGCTGGAGAAAAGTGCTTAGAATCCCTTGGCAAGAAGATCCAATCACTCAATACTGCAGAAAACCAAGCCAAGCTATTAACTGGAAGGTTTGATCATGAGGTTAAAGCACAAATATTCTGGCCATATCATGAGAAGTCAGGATTCCCTAGAGAAGACTCTGATACTGGAAAACATTGAAGGTACATGAAGAACAGGAAGGCAGAGGCGGGGATGGATAGATGAGGTCATTGAAATAATAAACATGAGATTGAGGGTACTAAGAGGGACAGTGGCTGATAGGATCATGGAGAATCGGACATGACCAAACAACTGAACAACAACATAGAGGTAATGAATGTGTCTGTTCTGTAGGATATATGTGTATATGGAGGTAAGAGGTATGTCTGTTCTGCAATATATATGTATAGAGAAGGCCTTGAGTGAGTCTGTTCTGCAATGCACAATTTCCCCTCTTTAAGGAGAACGATGATGTTGTAAATGGGGCATGGGGAAACACAAATATGAATGGCCTAGTGGTTTTCTGTGTTGCCTTTTTATAGCTATTGAAGTATATCACCTATAGTGCTGAGGATTTCTTCAACATCTTACCATTTATTGAGCAAATTACTTGTTTATCCTGCGGTGAGTGCTTTCTTTGAAGTAGCAGATGCCTTTGAAGTGATTTTGACAGAAATGGCTTTTTCCAGGCTCTGGCAGGTGGTCTACCTGCTTCATTTGCATTTAAAATAGCAATGTTTGCAGGAGGGTTGATGCAGAAACCTGGTTTGTTATTTGTATGTTTATTCTTGGGCAATGACAGAAAAATGCTCTCAACAGAATGAAAAGTTGTACATATTGACACAGCAGATTTCTGTCACATTCACACTTAGAACTATAGTGTAATTAGTGTTGTGGCCTATATTTAGAAAATGTTGTAATATAATTTAATTTGATCAGATATCACTTAGGGAAAGATACTGTGGGAACGCTTAATATGCACATTAGCTTTAAATGGATAATGGAATTCCCAATTTTTCATTAATATCTGAAGAGCATGTTTTAAGCATTACAAATTACTGATATACACTAGGCCTAGGCATGTTCCTTCTCAGAAATGTACCACTGATTATATATAACATCTTATCCTATATGGCATTGTCTCTAAACCTTTTTGGTTCGGAGATTGGCTGCGTTGCTCATTGGAACCACCTTTAACAGGGTGAAACTACATATGGCACAACAAAAGTTCACTTAGTTGTCTACTTATAATTGTGGACCATATTTTAATTGCAGATAACTTCATCAATAATCTATCTAAACCTGTGACTTATGGTAGTTGTATGTTTAAAGTGTTAGGCTCATCTTTCCTTGTGCCTGGAGATCAGCAGGTAAGGTGTCAGGCACCAGTTCCTGGACCACCTGTTGTGAACCACTGTTCTATGGTATGCATTTCTACAGAGTTTTTGTCAGAGGCAGAGCTAGTGAACTAGGGGCCCAATGCAAAATCATTTTGGAGGGGTCCCCCTTTACAACTTCTCAATACAAGGTAGGTGCTAAATTTAGAGTTCCCCCATATGCCAGTAGAAGATAGACCCTACACTGTTATGAGCACCCGTGCCTGGCACCTGCTGCACTGGTAGTAGGTCTTCCACTGGTTGTTGTTTTATATGGTTTATATGAAGCATTACCGGCACATACCAGGGTAATTCATGTATTAAAATTAATCTGTAATAATGAAATCTCAGTCCAAAAATGCATTTTCATAGGAATCTATTGTAACATCATGACCTATTATGATGATTTGTTATGTATAGATGTTTAGGTATAGATATGAAAGCTTCCTGCATGGAAGTATGCTGTAACAAGAAATGGTCATGTCCAGCGGTTCTTAAACCTCTCCTCAAGACCCACCAGAAAGGCCATAATTTCGGTTGTTTGAATACAAATGAGACTATTAGAGTCTGTTGAACTGCTCCTCCCGTGTTCACACAGTTAAACCAATATCATGGCTTGTCTGGTGGGTCTTGAGGAGAGGTTTAAGAACCACTGGTATAGACAATTATAATTCAAGGTTTTCATATTTATAGGCGCAGATGCCATATGTGTTACTTTTTATTTAATTAATCTCAAACCAAACATTATTTTGCAGAAGAGCCCACTTCTTTACAAAGCTGAATAATAATAGTAATAATAATAATAATAATACTTACAAAAGTCAATGTCTTGATTTAATAATTATACAATAAGTTAGCCATAAATGGTTAAAAATAAAATACAAACATTTTTGCTTTGCATACCTAATTGGCAGTAGGTGATCCTTCATGAACCTGCAATGCTTTAAGAAAGGACTATCAAATGTCTCTGGAATCCAAACAATACAGCAAAAATAAATCCTGCCTATATTGACCGCTTTAAAAACAATGTGCCATATTTGTCTTTCAAAATAAACTGGGCTTTCAAACAAATAAAGCTAATAAGGAAGTCTTGGCACTCGAGGACAATCTGACTAAAATTAGGTTCAAACAATATTAAGGGAGTGTATTTCCTGTGAGTTCACTGTTTTAGGTCTGTCTAAGTTCACAATTGTTATTGTAAGCTTAGGCAATATTAGATTTTTTAAGTACTTTACAAAAATAAATCATATAGCTGTTTATGAAGTACTGAAGTACATAAACATGAACATAATCTATTTTTGGATTTCCATTCTCTTCATTTTATTCCCTACATCTTGTTAATTAACCATTTTATTACACTAAAGATAGCGAGAATACTTTATATGTTCAATGAGTATGTGAATCTTCAAAATTATATTATAAATTAGAAACAATTCCATGGAGAGTATATAAATTAGAAACAAGGTGTACATGGTGTAATAGACAAGACATATAAGGAAATTCTTTATAACCTAAATATGTATAGACTAGAGGACAGATGAAAGAGGGGAGATTGTAAACAGCCTCTTCCAACATCAACCACTCTACACATGGACATCACCAGGTGGACAACATAGGAATTAGCTTGACTATATACTTTGTAGCCAAAGAAAGACCAGGAGAAAAAACAAAAAGACCCAGAGCTGACTGTGACTTAAACCATGAGCTTCTTATTCCAAAGTTTAGAATTAAACTGAGGAAAAGAGGGAAACTCATCAGACCAAGCAGATATGAAATGCAGTGGAATTAAAGAATATATTTAAGGAGGTAAAGAATAGATTTAAGGGACTAGTCATTGTAGGTAGAATGCCTGAAGAACTTTGGCCAGAAGCTATCTGATGATACTTTTAAAGTAGCTCAGGATAAAAGGAAAGCAAAAGGTAGTGGAGGTAAGAAAAGATTTGTCCAACTGAATGCAAAATTCAAGAGCGTAGCTAGAAGAGACAAGGTGACATTCTATCATGAGCAATGTAAAGAGATAGAAGAAGATAATAGAATGGGAAAGTTAAGAAATATCTTTAAGAAAATTGGGGATCTCAAGGGAATCCCCAAAGTGGGCAGGATAAAAGATATAAATGGTAGGTACTTAACAGAAGCACATCAGATAAAGAATAGGTGACAGGAATACACAAAAGATATATACAGGAATGATTTTAGTTACATTGATAACATTTGTCATTTGTCCAATGAGCTGGAATTAGAAATCTTGTAGAGTGAAGTGAGATTGACCCTAGGAAGCCTTGCTGATAACAAGGATACAAAAGCTGATGGAATGCCAGCTGAAATGTACAAAATATTACAAGAAGATGCTGTGAAATTATTGGTCGCCTTAAGCCAAGAAATTTAGAAAACTCAACAGTGGAAAAGGTCAGTCTACTTTCCAATATCAAAAAGAGACAGTGCTAGAGTGTGCTACAGAAGAGGCACAAGAGATCAAATTGCCAATGTCCCCTGGATAACAAAGAAAGCAAGCGAGTTCAAGAAACAAAAATTCCCTCTGCTTCATAGACTATTCTAAAGCATTTGACTATGTGGATCACAACAACATGTTCTTAAGGAGATAGGAGGATCACAACAACTAGTTCTTAAGGAGATAGGAGTACCAGATCATCTCATCCACCTCCTGATGAATTTGAATGTGGATCAAGAAGCCACGGTCAGAACAGAACATGGAAAAACTGAATGGTTCAAGACCAGGAAAAAACGGTGACAAGGGGGTATATTATTATCATATTTATTCGACTTGAAATGCCTCATGAGTAAGGCTGGACTGGATGAATTAATATTGTTGGGAGAAATATCAACAACCTCAGATATCTGGATGATACTACGTTGATGGCTGAATGTGAGGAGGAACTAAAGGACCTATTGATGAGGGTGAAAAAAGAGAGTGCAAAAGATGGCCTGCTGCTCAACATTAAAAAGATCTCAACAATCTCACTTTCTGGAAAAGAAGATGGGGAAGAAGTGGGCACAGATTGTATTTTCCTGGGTGCCAAGATGTTTGCAGATGGTGACTGCAGTCATGAAATTAAAAGATGCTTGCTTCTAGGAAGGAAAGCTATGGCAAGTCTGGACAAAGTATTACAAAGTAAAGATATTACACTATCAACAAATGTCTACATACTTAGAACTATGGTTTTCACAGTAGTAACATACACATTTTAGACTTGGACCATAAAGAGGGTTGAACTCTGTAGAATTGATGCCTTTTAATTGTGGTATTGGAGAAAACATCAATACTACAGCAAATCAAGCCACATTTTCTCTATAAGGCTTGGTAATGAGCCTAATTCTCAGACATTTTGGCCATATCATGAGAAGACAGGAATCCCTAGAGAATATGCTAATGCAGAGAAAGATTAAACGACACAAAGAAAGGGGCAGCAATAGTGGAGATGGATAGATAAGGTCATTGAAGCAGTGAAAATGGGCTTAAGGGAGGTCAGAGGGACAGTGGCTGACATACAATATCTTACAATAGTACACCCCTCACATTTTGTAAAAAATGTATTGACAACACTGAAGAAATGACACTCTGCTACAATGTGAAGTAGTAAGTGTACAGGCTGTATAACAGTGTAGATTTGCTGTCCCCTCAAAATAACTAAACACACAGCCATTAGTGTCTAAACCGTTGGCAACAAAAGTGAGTACAACCCTAAGTGGAAATTTCCAAATTGAGTCCAAAGTGTCAATATTTTGTGTGGCCACCATTATTTTCCAGCACTGCCTTAACCCTCATGGGCATGGAGTTCACCCGAGCTTCACAGGTTGCCACTGGAGTCCTCTTCCACTCCTCCATGATGACATCACGGAGCTGGTGAATGTTAGAGACCTTGCACTCCCCCACCTTCCGTTTGAGGATGCCCCATAGATGCTCAATAGACTTTAGGTCTGGAGACATGCTTGGCCAGTCCATCACCTTTACCTTCAGCTTCTTTATCAAGGCAGTGGTTACTTTTTACCCTTTTGAAAAACTACACTGAGCAAAATGTTTCTAGAATTAAAAAAAAAAAATTCTGTTAGCAACTAACTTTTGTTTGAAACTATGCAGTAGTGAAAGCTTCTACCTGATATATTGAAAAAGTGACATCTAAAATGCCAGTGTTTGCACTAGGACTAATGGAAAGCCATTCGTTTAGAAAGATACACACTACTGAGAAAGTAGCAGAAAAAAATAATTTCAGAAAAGAAAATTAAACCACTCCACAGTAATTAATAAGTGTATATAAAAGTAAAAAATAAATGTTGTATCTATTTTTCTCTTTTCTAAAAACACGTTACCCATTATCAATTTTGATTATTAAAAACACTATAAAGAAAATGTGGACCTTTTATTCCAGCTTAATTCACATGTGTGGTCATTGCGGCCCTTTTTTGCTTTATTCATTTGAATGCTTTACAGCTTATTGCAATCAAGGCAAAAAATACAAGACTGCTGAAGTGTCCAAGGAAATAACACATTTCAGTTATTTTCTCTGCTGGAGGACAGAAAATACTTTGTGAAGCAGTAATGACAGAGGCTGCACCATGAGTCACTCACCACTTGTTCCACATAGTGATGAGCAAACATCTGCAAGACTTATATATCATTGCAAAACTTGTAGTTTTCTGACAGAGAGAAACTTTTCCTTTCCAGTTTACCTGTAATTTAGAAGAAAAAAGTATGTTAACAACATTCACAGCTGTGTAAGCTATGAGCATAAAAGCTTTTTTTTGCGTATTTTTTTTGTGTGAAGAATTTGTGTATAGAAATCTCCATCTTGTCTGGTTTCAGCACTTCTTGCTTCAGCTTGGACCATATGAAGCTGTGTTTATGTTATTTTTCATTGAACTGATGGGTAGGAGAAGACAGAATGCTGTATCAATGGTGCTTTTCATATTTGATTTGACACCTACTCCTTTCCCAACACACGCTCAGAAGTAGGCAGTTGCATGTTAAACTGCAAGCCCTTACTGTAAATTCTTCTGGACGTTAGATATCACAAATTGGTTTGTACATTTATCTTGTGTTTCCCCATCTCCAAAGTCATCTCTCTCCTACTTAACATTCTCTATTGACCCAGTCAAACAACTACCATTTTTCACTGCTCACCTGAACTCTGTCATCGAAAACCTTATCAACATACTTACTGTATATAAAATTTACTGGGCTGGAACTCCCTTCTAATCCTAGAATACATGTCCTAAAATGTGCTAGAAAACTCACAAATGTGATCTCAACTACAAAACTGTGACATTTTAAGCTTACAAGTGCACTTGAAACTCCATTAACAGTGTAGTCTCAAGATTACTATGTTCATTTACAAATTTTCAAATATTAATAACTGAAGACATTGTTTGAATAAGTATAATACATGTAAACAGTGTTTAAATAAATGTCCAAATATTACTCACTAAAAATGAAAATGAAAAATTGGTGAATTTATCATCTATAAATACCATTGGAGGATTGGTATAAATCTCAAATTATGTACACCCACTTCAGTTTTTTCCAAAGGATCTTTAAAAAAATAGGAAATAAAAATATAAATAATTTCTAAGAGTAGCTGGTTACAGGATGGCCAGCACAATCCTGAATAAATAAGTGTAGAACCGTCTAAGGATTTCCTCCTCTAGATTTCTTGGCTGCAACCAAGCAATAGCTTACAGAACCAAATCACTACTGGCAAAACTCCAAAGTGTGTCCCAAACTGGTTTCTTACAGTAACAGTGTCAGTCAAATTAATAATATTAACATTTGAGACAATATGCCATTTTCCCATTGATGTGTTTTGTTCTTCTGGACTATGTTAGGGTATAGGGGCACGTGGGACCAGCTCGAACAATAAGAACATAATGCTAATGTTAGCTTATCTACATAAGGGTTGAAAAGTCTTATAAAATATATATGACTATATGTATAAAACAACATAACATTAATTGTCACATAACAATAATGTTTACTTCGTCTCTTTTTTGCTTTGTACAAGCAATTCACCTACAAATTTTCTGATGGTATTCATAAATAAATAAAAAAAACAATGGAGGTGCTCATTCAGAGAATGAACCAATCTTCACAGGTTAGTTCTATGGACATGATAATCCACCCTTAGAGCAACCTCTTTTAGCTGACTTGTGCCCTTCACAGGGAGAAATATCCAGTAGTATATTAGTCTGGCCTCATCCAATAGTGTGATCCACCCCTGAATTACTAGGCAATTCTACCCTGAACAGAAGAAACACCAACCCCCAGATGCACGTTTAGGCCTTGATTAGGCCTACTTTGGTGTTGTTCGTTCTCAGATTGAGTACCTCTGACTCTATTTGTTTAAGGATGATAGGGGGCTCCAGACATAGACTCCTTGCTCACTGAGCCATAGAAAATTCAGCTACACCCCACTGACGAGGCCCAGGAGAGGCCAAAGAGTACATCTGGGGTTTGCTGTTTCTCATGTTCAGGGTAGATTTGCCTGTTATTTCGGGACTGGATAGCTCTTCTGAGTTCGATCAGACTGATATACTACAGGATATTTCTCACTGTGAAGGGCACAAGTGAGCTAAAAGAAGTTGCTCTCTGAGTAGGTAAGCAGACCTATAGAACAAACCTACTTGGGTCTTGTTTGTTTCAAATTGAGTAACTCTGACTCTTTTCTTTTTGCTACTACCATTGCCTTGACTTTTCTGTTTTCAAGGATACACTAAAACCTAACAATTGTTACAGAGGTGAAATTACTTTCAATGCTTTGAACTTGTCTTACTAAGCAAGTAAATAACATCTTTTTTTTCTATTTAAATTAATGGAGTTGCACATCACAAAGAGACATAATAATGTTAAACGATGTACTTGCGTGAGGTGCTGGGTCTGTCTCCAACCTGCTTCCTGCATGACTTACATGGTTTATCTGGAAGTTTTGAGATAGGTGCTTATCTGATTTGTTAATCAACCAGTGTTTGGGAAATTATGCAACAAAAAAATATTGACATCACTAATGACATCAATTTGGGGGGGCAAAGTCATACATAATAAAAGCATAGGAGAAGAAAGGCTGGTCTACATACTAATGACTATGAATCCGCTGTAATTTCTGACTTTTTTTGTTCCAACTTTTTATTGAAGACAATAAACAATAAATAACAACAAAGCAAGTTAAAAATTACAGATTCCCCAGTAGGACTAAGTATACAAGAGTGTTTTGGTAGCCTTAAACACTAAGAAATAGCATCAGGCATGTCACCTTGAAAGTCTAAAATAAGGCCATATTTAAGGAAAACTTGCAATCAGTCTGTGGTTTATCCGTTGCCTTCTCACATTTTTACAATTTTTTGTGATAAATGCAGAGAAGAGTTTCCTCTTTAAGCCTTAACTTGAACTTTTCCTGATAAATAAAACCAGGAACTTATGAATAACAGAGAAATGAGATAAGAATTTGAAAGGAAGAAAGAGAAAAAAAAACAAAAATAAAAGACAAGAGAAAAAAACAACAACAGAAAATAGAACAGGAGAAAAGAAGGGGACTATAATGGCAAGTTTACCTTAACTCCTGATCAACTTAGGTCCGGGGTCCCACCGCCCCATTGGGAGGAGGTAAGCGAGCAAAGAGTAGTTCACCTAATTGAAATGCTATGCTGGGAGTCAAGCCACAGTATCCATGTCATCAAGAACTGGGGGTATGAATCTTTCAAGATATGGGTCAGTTTGGGGGGGCAAAGTCATACATAATAAAAGCATAGGAGAAGAAAGGCTGGTCTACATACTAATGACTATGAATCCGCTGTAACTTCTAACTTTTTTTTGTTCCAACTTTTTATTGAAGACAATAAACAATAAATAACAACAAAGCAAGTTAAAAATTACAGATTCCCGAGTAGGACTAAGTATACAAGAGTGTTTTGGTAGCCTTAAACATTAAGAAATAGCATCAGGCACGTCACCTTGAAAGCCTAAAATAAGGCCATATTTAAGGAAAACTTGCAATCAGTCTGTGGTTTATCCGTTGCCTTCTCACATTTTTACCATTTTTTGTGATAAATGCAGAGAAGAGTTTCCTCTTCAAGCCTTAACTTGAACTTTTCCCGATAAATAAAACCAGGAACTTATAAATAATAGAGAAATGAGATAAGAATTTGAAAGGAAGAAAGAGAAAAAAATCAAACAAAAATAAAAGACAAGAGAAAAAAACAACTACAGAAAATAGAACAGGGGAAAAGAAGGGGACTATAATGGCAAGTTTACCTTAACTCCTGTCAACTTAGGTCCGGGGTCCCACCGGTCCCACCGCCCCACTGGGAGGAGGTAAGAGAGCAAAGAGCAGTTCACCTAATTGAAATGCTATGCTGGGAGTCAAGCCACAGTGTCCATGTCATCAAGAACTGGGGGTATGAATCTTTCAAGATATGGGTCAGTTTCTCTTTAATCGTAATGAAATAACCTTGAAGATGATTTCTCCAAAGTTAAGTGTAGAGGGCTTCCAATTTTTAGCAATATGTTTAACTGCTAGGGCGGTAGACTGCATGAGTTTATTTTGAGATAACGTTACTGTGTCTACATTTATACCTAGAAGGCAATTCTCAATGGAGGGGCAAATTGGGGTACGAAATATTTGGGATACCAGTCTCAGCATTTGCTGAACAGCTGGGCAGGACCACCAAATATGCAAGAAATCTCCTCCTATTTGACAGCCCCTAAAGCATTTATTGCTAATCTGGGGATTCATGGTATGCATTCTAGAGGGTGTGAGGTATGTCCTATGCAGAACTTTAACTGATACCTCAAGTAGGTTATATGTCACGGAACCCCTGGACAGATTGTTGAAGGCCTCTTTCCTACCCAGGTCTTGTTCCCATGTCACCACAAAGGGGTGTTTGAGTGTATAAGGCACCCAATAAACCTTTAGACAGAGGTAAGTTCTTCCCCAACACTGAGAACCAGGTTGATTTTGGAGGGCTCATGCTCCGCACTATTGATAACAGCCAGTGCCTGAGGCGTGTATAGCTCCAACTTTCTCTGAGCAGAATATTATACTGATTACAGCATTGGACATGAGGATAGATTCTGTCAGGCATACAACCTGTCTAAATTATTCAGAAACCGCCACTGTCTAGATTATGAATTAAAGATAGCTTCACAATTTGCAAAGGATCTTATAGATGTTAAAGGGGAAAGAGGAAAGGTAAGTTGATACATCCCAACCACCCAGTCCCACATCGAGAGAGTAAGTTTAATCATTAGGTTAGACTATTTAACTAAAGGCTGTTTACGTATGGGGTTTAAATTGATGACTGTTTAATATGTGGTTGCCCACGTATGGGGTTTAAGCTGATTCCCTATAAAAACCCAAGTGGGTTGATGCTTGATTGAGTGAGTTATGGGTAAGAAAGCCAGTTGGGTGGATTTATAGTACAGCCTAAGATTAGGGCAAGAGAGACCCCCTTGGGTCCTTTGCCTATAGATTGTCTTCTAAGCAACACGCAGTGGTTTACTCGCCCAAATAAATCTAAAAATTTGATGTTGCATTCTTTCTAAATCTCTAATGTCGAGTGGAGAGTTTTTGGTAAAACATAAATTTTAACGGTAATAATGCACCCTGTCCAAGTTCTGTAAAACGGGACGCTAACTTTTGAAATAATGGGAGGAAATTTACTCTATACATCTCAGAGATCTTCCTCGTAATCCTGACTCCCAAATATTTCATGCTATCTGGAGGCCCAAAAAATCTATAAAGGTGTTGTAGGGTTTTAATATCGGCTAAACTCATTAATGGTTGACATTAGATTCGCGGTGTAGAGAAGATCATCCACAAACAGGGAGCATTTAAGGTGTTGGAAGCCTACCTCAAGACCGCAGATATCCAATTTGGATCTAATGGCCTGGACCAGGGGTTCGATAGCCAATGCAAATAATAATGGGGAGAGTGGGCACCCTTGCCTGGTCCCTCTTTGAATTTTGATGTCAAGTTTGTTTGTTCCTGGTAATTTAAGGTTGGCTGACGAGGGGTGATAGAGTGATTTAAGGTTAATGAAACGCCACCTGAAGCCAATTTTGTCCAGGACTGAATAGATATAAGATCATTCAACAATGTCAAAGGCCTTCTCAATATCCAGAGCCAGGATGCAAATTGGAATATTAGATACTTGTGCTAAATGCAAAATATCTAGCGTTCTCTTTATATTATCTGCTGTCTGTTGATATGGAATAAAGCCTGTTTAGTCTTTGTAAACCAGATCTGGGAAAAGGCTGGATTTTATGCCCGCCATTATCTTAGCAAGGAGCTTGAAATCTCCATTCACAAAAGATATCAGACGATAGTTTTTGGCCACAAGGGGGTCACTACCTTCTTTGGGGAAATGGACCAAGTCAGCCTGATTAAATTCTGGGAGCATTTTATCACTATTAATAATTGAATTAAACAATTTACAGAAGTAAGGGTATAGTTGGTCAGCAAACTTTTTATAGCATATATTTTTATAGATTATAGATGATCTAATCCTAGTAATCTTGGCCATGTTAAATTTAGTTTTAAGCCTCCTTGCTAGCATTGAGTCCGGCTTATTGGCTTTAACATAGAATAAATGTTTAGTGCGCCGGAGGGCTTCATCGGATAGAAGATTATCCAGTTTCAATCGACATTTATCAATCTTTCAACGCAAATGGGCCGAGGGATTCAATTGATTCTGGTGTTCTAAATTTCCTAATGTCTCCATGAGGTCCAATTCTCTTTGCTTACATTGGTTCCTATAAGCTGATGCTAATGTTATACAAATTCCTCTCATGAATACCTTATGGGAAACCCAGGTCCATCCTATTCCCACATCTGTAAGAGGATTCAGATCAAAGTATATTTGTAGGTCTTTGGACATATGTTCTTGTATGGAAGGAATTGTGAGCAATAACTCATTCAATTTCCAAGCATAAGGGAGTCTAAGGTGAGATCCTAACTTTAAGGTTACCAGGACTGCAGAATGATCTGACCAGGTGAATGGGATAATTTTAGTGTCCTTGGAGGAGTGTCCCCTCCAGGAATCCACCAGACCTAATTTATCAAGGAATTTAGTGATCTGTTTTAATTTATTGGAGAAGCGCCCATTTGTTAGACTATTTTATCTATCCAGTTTGTGGTCAAATGCCAACTTGAAGTCCCCAGAAGTTATTACTTTCCCTCTGGCCTGTGCTTCTAGAATCCTCAGGATACTAAGTAGGGTTTTATGTGGGGATGTAGTGGGAGAGTATATGGAAACTAGCGTAATGGACTCATCAAAGACTGAGCCTTTTAGGATAATATAATGCCCATCTTTGTCTACTTTTTTTTATTCCAGTTTAAAGGGGAACTCTTGGTAGATATGTATCGAAGTACCTGCTCTTCTTGTGGGTTGGGTCACTGAGAAAAATACAGGGTAGTCTTTGTGTAGATACTTTGGGACATGGTTATGTGAGAAGTGTATCTCCTGCAAAAATAGAACGGAGGGTCTAACTTCTCTATAGTACAGGAAAGCTTGCCTCCTCTTAAATTGGAAATTGAATCCCTGTACATTGTATGTATTCTATATTAGTCATGATAGTGGTGATGACTTGAACGCTTAATGGGGGTTCACTCAGCTTCAGATCAAAACCCAGTCGGGTGAAGAGACCAGATGGAGCCTGTGACATCATCTCACTAGCCCAGAAGAGCTGTAAAGATATGGAGCTTGGATGCTGCTTGCCATAGAGAGAAGAAAAGGAAAAAAAAAGAAAAAAACATTAGGCATTCAAATTTTGAGTTAAACATTGCAAAAAACAAATGATTAAAATGTTTGAGAAACATAGCCTTCTTAGCCACATAACTGCAGTGGCAGCATCGGGGGATGGACAAACCAAACCACCCTCAATAGGAGGGCTAACAAGAAAACTTAAATAATGTAGGACTCGGGGGGGGGGGGGCAAATTATATGGGGGCCATCCCTTGACCAAAATTATGGTAACTTTTATTATTGAGATTGAACAAAATATCTGCAAATCTAGTAGTGCAACTTGTCATAGATAACCTATACTTAGCTAACTAAGTCCATTCTGCACAGTAGATCATTTCTACATACTGGACATAATCCCTATATATATTAGGGCTTTAAACTGTAGATATGAAGCTCTATGAAACAGCAGAGAGACAATCACAATAAACAATAAACAGCTGTCTGTAGGTCATTGCTGTTACTGTTCTGCTCCAATATACTCATATAACAGTCTCAGGTTGGATTGGTTGTGGGGCAAGATCCTTGCTTAGAAAGTCCGCCCTGAGAGAGGTGCAGAGAAGGGCTTACCCCATGGGGATGATATTTCTTTGTCCGTTTAGGATGCAAAACTTCCTACTATTGCCAGGTGGGAAGCGACTTGGCGCTTCTCTAAATCCTGAGACTTCTTCTCGAGGATGGAAATGCATGAAGAGTTTTGCCAGATCTCTGCCCTGTCTCTCTCCTGTGCTTCCACAATATGATCCGAGGTTTCCTAAAGCAGTTGGGTTCTTTGTCCTAAATTGCTAATGTCCTTTTTAAGAGAATCAACGGTCTTTGTTTAATGGGCCATAAACATTTCCCCAGTCATTGCCATGGATTCAGCGGAAAGATGCATATGTTGTTGGGGGGGGGGGGGGGGGGGTACTAGTTATCCAATAGCCCTGATTGAGAAGCATGAAACAGAGTGAGGTTTGCTTCTGGAGGTCCAAAGTGGTCTGTGATGATGCTCTTTGCTTGCATACCTCTCTTAGTTTTCCCCATTTTCATGCTTTGCTGTACTAGAGACTCCACAGTATCTAAGAGGTTCAATCATAAAATTGATTGGGCTTGATAGGCTGTCACTTGGCCTGAGTTAGAGCATTCTTCCCAGCATGTTCTGAGTGTATATGGTTACTGCATCTTACTACAGTAAGGTTAGAGTGGCCCCCTACAGATCTAGGTAAATCCTTGGGTGGCATCACTCGTACTATGTATGGCGATTTATTTCCACAAGGTGGCAGTGTTCGATTACTTTTTGTACAGATTGACTTGGATGTTCTCAGCTCTGAAAATGACTGAATTTTAGTCTCTGTGTTATTGAGGAATCACTGGCATTTCGGTGAGATATTAAGCAAACAATATATAACTTGAGTGTAGTAAGACCAGTAGGAAATAATTTTCATCTGTGTTTGCAGGGGTTTCTGATGTAATTAATTTTGAATGCACATTCATAGTTAGTTTAGTAGGCTTCTCCCTGCTTGATGACCAATAGATGGCAGTCAGAAAAACTCAAGTGTGATTTAACTTAACTGGGAGCCAGTAATGGCCATGTCACAGCACTCAAGTCTGTAAAAGCATCAGAACAATGTTACTGTGTAAAAATGAGCAGGCATCATTTATCCAAAACTTAAATTGTAATCAAAGATTCTGCATTGTATAGGCAAATTATATAGGTGTTGTATTTCAGGAAAGTATTTTTCCAAGAAGTCAATATATGTCTTTGCGTTTTCCGGAATTGGTATTTTTTGTAAAGCAAATAGATGGCTGTATAGTCAGACTTCTGTTGTTTTTACCAACCGACAGTGGAAGAGAATAAAAAAGACAACTGCTTCACACAAAATATCTGTGTTTGTTTTCACAGTCCGATCATTGAATATTAGCAGTGTTCTTTATGGACTAGCCAGTTCAGCATAGCTGTGGGTCTAGGAGGGGGTCCAACTGTTTTACTAAGTGTATTAAATGTATTTGGAGGTCCCAGGTGTTTACTCACCTCCTAGCCCTTGGATCTGTCTCCAGGATGGTCAAAGATCAAAATCTCAGGACACCTCCTGCTTGTTGAGATGTTTTCTCTGTCTCAGTGACCAGGCAGTCATGTAGGGCCGAGAAATAACTTCTCAAGTTATCCACCATTACATGGTGTGTTCTCCAGGGCAGTATGCATTCTAGTCTGGAAAACAGTCTCCAAAATGAGAATCTGGGTCCTGGTTTTCTAAAAAAAAAAGCCTAGAAGGTGCAGGCACCTATAACTAATTTAATTTAGAGCAGGTTTTGTTCTGTTTTCATGATTTTCAAGCTTTTTAATCCTTTTTTGTAGGAGATTATCTGTTTTGCTGCTGCTTTCTTCAGTTGCTGGCTCCTCCTTCTCCAAAGCAAAGCAAGATGTTTTTAAATTTTATTTTAAAGATTATCATAAACTAGCTTTATGTTGCACTAGCCATTTGATCCTAAACTGAATAATGCCTGAGATAATCATTATTGAATCTTGGGCAAATAGGTGGCTTCTGATTACTAATTAGTTGCTGTGATGTGCAAATTAAGATTTTAGATTGCTTATCTATATTTGTAAGGTTATTATGTAGCTAGATTCCCCCCAACACCCTTATCAAGCATTTTGAGGCACAAACTTGTATATTTATAAAGAGAAACGATATTGTGTTTGTTACATCACTTCCCCTGTAACTTCTAACTTTTCAAGATTATTAAATATGTTATCGTGCAAAAGTAATTCCTTCTAGGTTGTATGTTCTTTTCAGAATTTTTCGTAATTGCCCTTTGTGACTACCAGATACAAAATTATTATTTATTTAGTTCTGTTATTCATATTTGTGATATCCTAATTACTGTACTGCAGAATATAGAACTATACGAATAATGGCTAATACTAATAATACTTAACTACTGCAGTCCTGTAATAAATATCCTCTTTCAAAAATCTACACTTGCAAATATTTTCAGAATTTAACAGCCTCTATTGTATTACTTTTTATATGCAGTTATGAAATATACCATTTTGATTTCTTCTGATTAACTTCATTAGGTGCAAGGAGACTTTGAAAAGGAAGTTTTTTGTCTGCACAGTAGAAATATGGCAGCTAAAACTGACAGTGTTTTCAACCAGACTAATTTATATCTTATTAATTTACAAGGGCATGTCCAACTAAGAAAGTGGTAAACAGAATCAGGTTAGAAAAAAATGGAACCTTGCAGTAAATAATAATTGCATAATTTATTTAATTATTATTTAGCAATACAATCTAAATTTGTAAACAAAAAACAGTTTGTGGTCAGTTTGTTTCTACATTGTTTTATGATTCATTAAATATGATAATGTGTACAGTTATATTATAAAGCAAGTATTCTTTACTTAGTGGCTGCAAGTTGCTTTCTTTTTTGTTGCTGCCTGTTACTTTTTCAGCTGGATGTGTCCTTGTAAATGAATGAACTTTCCTTTATTTTTGTGTGTATTCAAATTCTTCCCCACCAAAGTAATTTGATCGGCCAAAGCCAAAATGGTAGATCCAACAGAAGCATAATTCCATATAGCAGATAATATATTAGAGGCTATATTATTCTTTTACATTCTTAAAATATGTTACATATTTTTAAGTGTAGTTTCTCAAAATAACAAATAAAATAAAAAAACATATGCTCATAGTGGTTATTTAATACAGCTTTTAAATTTAGCTTCAAATTTAGCTTTACATTTAATGTTTTAGACTTCATGAGATATGCTGCTATCAATGTACTTTCAATGGGTTCAAACATGTTCCTGACCCAGAAGGCCAAATTGTTGTTATGCATCTGTTTAGACATGGTTCCTGCCAGCTTATTTGTCTTTACATATGGAAAATTATATATTATTTTTTTCAGTAGAAGTTCAACTTTCTACTGGTATATTTCTTACTTTGGTTGTATGTAAATGGGAAAGAAATAACATAATAAAGCTAGTAATTGAGTAAATAATTTCTCTATTATTTGAAACAATGTACATTTAAAAAACCCAATGTGATTAGTGAAAGTTTATCTAATAATCAAAGCCCTGGATCTCTTGAGAACACTGGTATTAACATTGGGCAACATTACATTTATTAAATGGCAAAAGTGCATTTGCCCCTGAGTCCTCCCATATCTCTCTCTCCACTTATCCATCACTCATCCTCTCCCTCTCTCATTCAAACCTCATTTTTTTCTCTCATCTGTTCCCTCCCTAATTTCTCTCACCATTATTTCTCCCCAATTTACCCTGTCCCCTCATCTTCCCCTCTAATCCAATCTGGTCTCCCCCCTACCATATTTCTCCCATGATCTTCTCTCCGATCTAATCCCCCCCTACTGCCTCATCTCTCTACCTCTCTCCCCCTCTGATCTCCCCCTCTCTCATCTCCCTCCCTTTTTCTCCACTCCTTCATGCTTCCCTCTTCTCACTCTTCTCCATCTCCACTCCCCCTCTGACCCCTCTGATCTCTACCCTCCCGAAACTCCCCTATGATCTAACCCTTCCTCATGACCCTTATCTCCCCACTACTGGATCTTTCTCCCCCTTTTCTTTCCTCCTGATTACCTCTCCATTATGTTCCAAATATCTCCTCCCTATGACCCCCTTGGAATCTCCACTCTCTGATTCCCCCCTTCCCCATCTCTCCTTAATCCCCCTCCCTTATCTCCTCAACCTTTTAACTGTCTCTCCAATTCCTTATCCCCCTATTCTTCATTCCCTTTATCTCTCCTATCCCTGATCTCCCCCTCCATAATCTCCCCCTTATCTTATCTCTCTCTTGTTGCAAGTGGGAGTGAACTAGTGGGTAAGTCACAGCAGGGGTGAAAGGAAGTATTTTTTTAATAATATATATTTTATTAAAAATGTTACGAAAAATGTAATGCATGCTGATCATCCCATTACCTCCAGTGCAGTATGGGGAGGTGATCAGCATGCATAACTAAGCATATGAAATTATTATTCTTGGCCATGGAAAAACAATCTGTCCAGCATATTAATATAACGTGGGGGTTAAATGACACCATAAGTTGTAGCTAATATAGTATATGCCCCTAAGATCAAAAATACATTAATTGAGTCCAAGAATCTGAGAGGAGGAATCTAGGACTTTAATAATCTGCTACGACATCTGGCCATCCATCTGTAGGAATGATGCTAAAACCTCCATAAGAGTGAAAATATACTGCCCCATCATTTTCCGTCAAAGCAAATTTAATTCTTATAAACAATAAACTGATAACACAATATATCTCAAACTCATCAACATGAAAAACAAAATATTTTATCATTTGTAACAAGTGATTTCTTATTTGTTAAAAGCATGTTAGAAAATGAGTGAGCCAAAGCTGATTATTATTTGGCGTGAATCTCCGTGTGAGGAAGCCTCGCACTGTGCCAGCATTTGAACATTATTGTTACAGTGCAATGATAGTTAATGCTGTTTCCATGGCAACAAAAGCTCCAAGGAAAGCTATAGCAGAGAATGGCTGCTGACAGTCACTTCCATATAAATGTACTCTGGTGGGAATGCATATTGCTGTATTCTCCCACCTTCCTGTGAATTAAAGTTCACACTGGCTGCCTCCTGTAGCTTTGTTGCTTCACTACACATGCATTTCTTTAAGGTTTTCCTTCACACAAGCTGTATGCATTCAGCTGGTAGAATACTCTCCCAGTATGGGTGGCTTAGACTGCACACAAACATGGCAGAACAAAAGTCACATCTGGGTCTCTGACCTGCTGGTATGAATAAATACTCTGGATTCGAGGTGGTATGAACGTGGTATGAAGTAAACCTTAGCAGGTGGTGCAGAATATACTATACTGTTGTGATACATCGGCCGCCCAAAGCAATTGTATGTCTGAAGGACAGGTTGCTTGGTATATATGGTAGCATTTTTACAGTGACACTGTTACAATATAAAGAAGGAGCACTGGAGTTACTGGAGGGTAATTCTGCAAGTCTCAGCACCTTGTAGAAAGATATGAGCTCCACCTCATCTGACCCACAATGAAATAAACAAGATACTGTACTGGAAGAAAAAAAGAAATCCACATGTTTTTGTTCGCCAATAGTGTTGATGATTCAAAATGATCCATTGCATGTAGCTGTGGTAGTAAGACCCTATGGTGTGGGTGCCAGAATGTCAGGGTTATGGGTCGGATATGACACCACTCATACTGGCAACTAGCAATAGCTACAACACATCCTAGCAGGTGTCAGGAAGAAACACATTCACATTAACCATTGGGTGCTTAGATTCTGAAGACTACCAACTACGCCAATTCACAGATTTTACTTTTATTCAAGCCTATGCTGGATAACACAGGCCCTTTACCCAACACACACCTCAACCTTAGTTACATTGTTCCTGCCCCCAAGCAAATGTGCACCATGCATGAGTCCCATGGTCCTTATAGTTTATGGAGGTAGAGGATAAAGTGTCTAGGTGACATCTCCACAGACTCATAGAGGTATATTTATCAAAATGGTATTAAAGGGAATCTGCAGAAAATTGCACCATTATGTAGAACAGTAAAAATCAAATGGAAAAACTATTACTATGTTTCATCCATTTATGATTTAAAGCTCTTTGTTTTATAATTATTTTTAAATGCCTCTATGACATCTCCACAGACTCATAGAGGCATATTTATCAAAATGGTATTAAAGGGAATCTGCAGAAAATTGCACCATTATGTAGAACAGTAAAAATCAAATGGAAAAACTATGTTACTATGTTTCATCCATTTATGATTTGAAGCTCTTTGTTTTATAATTATTTTAAATGCTTCTATGACATCTCCACAGACTCATAGAGGTATATTTATCAAAATAGTATTAAAGGGAATCTGCAGAAAATTGCACCATTATGTAGAACAGTAAAAATCAAATGGAAAAACTAAGTTACTATGTTTCATCCATTTATGATTTGAAGCTCTTTGTTTTATAATTATTTTTAAATGCTTTTAATGCCTTGGAGTTATGTCTAATACAGCTTCACCAGCCAATAGGGGAGAAAACACAAGACAATTCTCAGGTCTTGAAGGAACCATGCATTCCAACATCCATTTAAATATATATAAACTCGTTTACAGCACTAATAAATTCAGCTTTTTTTCCTTAATATACCTAGAAAACCAGAGGACAAAAAAAATGTTTTTTGTTGCAGCAAACAGCATGCACAATAATTTGCAGGGAACTCTGAGGGAACCTGCTGGCACAAACACTCAGCATGCATCAGTGGGAGGGGGTGCTACAGGATGAATGAGTTTTTAAAACTTCCTATAAAACGGAAATATGCATCAATTTCAAAATATTCTTCTGTGTAATGATGTAGAAGAGCATTAAATGGCGACATGAAAAGAAGTAATAATTAGTCACCGGGTGTTTTCTTTTTTCAAATAAAGGTCTTAGAGCACTAACATTTATTCAGATGTTTAACAGCTTGTGGAGATTTGCCCTCTCAGATATTTTTACATTTAAATAGATTTTACTTAATATTGTGTCATGCAAAAATGTTTTTAACTTTTAAAACATGATCTTTCAAATGCAAAAAAAAAGATCTGTGTTCCATATGAATCCAATTATTTGGATTCATATGAAAATTTGAATCCAAACCAATTTTTTTTAATTATTATTATGACTTTTGCTTTAACAACTAACATATTTCAAAGTATTAGGTATAGAGGCTACAATTAATACGCAAGACAAGCATGACACGAGTATATGTATTGGTGCAGAATGGTTTCACGGCCCAGCTTTTATGGGAGCTTAGAATAGGTGTTGAGGTATCTGAAAGTATGTGTGAGATGGAGATGCTTAATAGTGATCTGATCTGGTGAGGGTACAGAATATATGCTAAGGAGATGTTCGCAATGACTTGTAGGAAAGTTTAATTATGTTTGATAAATATGTAGTACAGTACTGTTGTCTTGCTACATATTCCTGCATTTTAACAAGCATTGTAATTACACACCAAAAATTATTTCAAAAGCAAAGTAAAAATACAGATGCAGAAACATGCACTTTAGTACTTTTCTAACAACATTTTTTAAATCAGCTTAAAGGGACTCTTACTTAAGAGGTTTCTCATCAAAGTAGAATTTACACTTAGCTTTCTTCGAAGAAGAGATACAGATGATCAATTTATGGAACTTCTCGGTGTTCGTGCTATCCTGCTCTTGGTAATTTTCATGTAAAATGTACACTTTACTTATTTCTAAGTCCCCTAACAGATCCTCAACTTCTGGAGTCTCTCCATTTCTTCCTGTTGTCTCATAAGGGTTGACATCTTGAACAGCTGTGCTCTAAGGCAGCACCCACAGGGGAGGAGCTGCACTACCAGTGTTATGTTGTTAGCAAGCATGTGTCTTCTTGCAGCAGCATGATACTGTTAATGTGATCATAGTTGTGAAACATGTCAGCTCTTATGAGAGAGGAAAGGAAGAACGGTGGAGGCTCCAGAATCTGAGGGTGTATTACAATGGGCACTTCTTATAAGTAAATTAAGTGAATTACAATGAAGAGGATACAATTAAGAAATCTAGTTAAAACATATATAAAACCAAGAATTTTGCCTAAAGAGTCCCTTTAATATACTATAGAAACATTTCTATGTTCCCTCCTTCTGCACTTCTCCCTCAATTGATAGCCAAAACACACAACCCTGTCATCCAGCTCTCAGGATGTGATGTAACAAACACAAAATGGACCCATGTACTCAGAAACAGAGTTTTCAAATATTAAGTTCTTAACAAAAAGTGCTTTATGTCCATGGCTTACACAGTGGATAATATTGTTAGTTTGAACAAGTTTCTTTTTTCTTGAACTGCAGTGGTCCTTTCGTTTAGTTTGGTGGTATCAGACATTTGCTTTTGCTTCTTATATATTAGACAGTTAGGAGGAACAGGGGAACCATGAATTCATAGAAAATCTCAGTTCAGTTCTAGATAGATTAGATAGCCTTGCACTTGATTAAGACTAAATTAGAATACAAGTCCCACTAAGATGACCCTCCCACTCAGCTTGCAAGTAAACTAGCTATGCAAGATAAAAGTGTCCATGACACCAGTCGAGTCTGCTAAAATTATTATTTCCTCTAATAGTACTTTTATGCTCATGTTTTTATGCTCATGGACTCCAGACGTGAACCCCTTGCTCACTGTGCCTTAGGGAGTTCAGCTGCACCTCACTGACGAGTCTCATAAAGGCCCAAACGCATCTGGGGTTTGCTGTTTGCTGTTTCTCCTGTTCAGGGTAGAATTGCCTGGTATTTCGGGGCTGGGTCACTCTAGTGAGTGGGACCAGACTGATATACTACAGGATATTTCTCCCTGTGAAGGGCACAAGTGAGCTAAAAGAGGTTGCTCTCAGAGTGGCTTATCATGGCTATAGAACTAACCTATTAAGGTTGGTTCGTTCTCTGATGAGCACCTCTGACTTTGTTGTTCTGTATATGTCTGGGTGAGCATAAGTTAAAAAACCTAAATTATTGTTACTGATTGAAACACCTGGGCCCTCATTCAATTGCAATTTGGCCAATTGAATAGGGCTCTAAATAAGCACATAACATATATTTTTTAAATACGTTTTTAGTTAGTAAACATCTATCCAAAAACAAGGTTTTCACTAACTAAAAACTTCTTTAAAAAATATATGCTATGTGCCTATTTAGAGCCCTATTCAATTGGCCAAATTGCAATTGAATGAGGGCCTAAGAAGGTATCCTGACAACTGAGTGTGATACCTTAATTAAATGGGCAGGCACAGGGTTAAAAATTTGTGGTACTTGCAGGTAAACACTAAATAGAGGATCAAATAAGAAAGAGAAATATGGAATTTATGAAAGTGAAGACAAATAAAATGCAAAAGGAAGGAATAATTAACTGAGGGATATGTGAAAATATATAAATACGAATGTTGAAAAACAGCATTTTTTTTAATACTGGATCATTTAATGGAGCATTAAATAAAATATGTTTTAAATAATTAGATATATGATATCATTAAGAAAAATGTTTTTACTAAGAAATATTATTGAGACATAAATGTCCTTTGTCAGAGATTTCAGTGGGAAATTTCCAAAAAGAACAAATTGGATGGTTTGGTCCCAATATATGTTTTACTTTTGTTATTTCTGTTTGGCCTGCGAGAATAATTGTTATGTTGATTACAGAATTAACTGGATATCTCAAGAGGTCTGGAATAAAATTGTTTTTCCACAGGTTGACTACGAATAATTTGTGCAAACGTTGTGACATTCTGCCATCTAGTGTCACAACTTCATAGTGCATGACTATCAGTTTGAATCTTGGAATCATGTTTAATTGTGTCATAAATTACAATCACAATATTCACTTACTGTAATTTAGCAGAATTGTGTTAGCATAAGTTAAACTTTTCCCTGTCATAGGACATTTATGTTTCAATAATATCTTGTAATAAAGCCATTTTTCTTAATGATTTCATATATCGAACTTTGTAAAAAGAGAAAAGATTCAATACTGTAAATCATAGAGACACACAATAAAAAGTACACGGAACACCCATATTTTCTGCAATGCTATCAAAATGCCATATTTTAAACAATACATATATTTTTGAATAAATTGCAATGCCATACAGGTTAAGAAAAACAGATAAGCACTTTAGAAAGCTCCATTTCCATTATATAACTCAATAACTCAGCTGATGCTGACAACTGGTATTTCCAAAGAAAAGAGTGTCATGTATTGTTGAAACATTGCATCTATACATGGATTTTGTATTCGGGATAGCAATAATTTAGGTGGAACGTGTGGGAATGATGTGTAGAGTGCAGTTTTGTCTAAAGACTTATTGTCTCCCTAGTGTGGTCCAAAGAATTATCTTCATTGGAGATAATTAGCCAGATCTGCAATGTTGATATCACATATAAAAAGTCAAACTACGAGACGTTAACCCGGAGCACTTTGGCAATGAGTGCCGAAGGCGTTCATTGCCTGCCAGCCTCACGTAACGAGGCGAGCCGATAACTCGCAGCACTTAGGCGATGAGCGGCGACCCCGAAGCGAGGTGAGCAGTCAAGGCAATGAAACACGCAGGATTTAGCCACAAAGGAGCGCCTGCGAGCCTCGCAAAGCAAGCCTTAGCCACCAAACATTTAGGAAACGCAGGATCGCCTTAGGCTGCAAACAGTTGACGAACGCGGGACTTAGAAAAAAAACATTCCAACAGGACTTAGAAAAAAAAACACATGAGACCAAAAAACAAAAAAAACAGAAAATCACAAAAAATAAAAACAAAAATACAACAAAAACATCACACACAGCACGGGAGAACAGCTAGGACGTCTGGGAGTGAGGTGGAGTGCAAATTTAAGCCGATTTCGCCGAAGGGAGAAAAAAACTGCTTAAAAAAATGAAAACGAGGCTACACAACCCCAGGCCGCGCAAAACACCGACAACCACGTACCACTTTCACACAGCAATGTATGAGGTACAAAATACACTATTACAAAGGATGGAAAATGCTCACAAACCACGTATGACATAGAAAAATGATGCAACTAATAACATTACGAATCTAAAATGGCACTTTATACAAGTAAAACAACGGTTTGCCCTCACGCAGCAGCCTATTTATACTGCACAGTTGGCACATTGCTGACACTTTCTCCTCAGGGCAGCAACAGTACAACTGTACATTGTATGCTGCAGCAAAATAAAAACAGATCGTTAGCTCTTCAGGCTATTGATTGCTGGATATATTAATTACAAATAGGTAAAGTATATTAATTTAGTAAGTAACTAATGAATTAATTATTATTAAAAAAAAAGAATATATATATATATATATATATATATGTCTTTGTGATGAGCGACAAAGGTGCACAGAGGAGCAAAAGTACACGCGAGGAGAGGCTCGCAATGAGCATGAAGGTCCTCAGAGTACAAAAAGCTTTACATTGTGTGGCAAACAGCATTGCCATGGCTTCACATTTTATTGCCCTGTCAGTTTTGACAGGCAAGTCGCTAGTGATATTATATTTGAAGGAAAGGAGTAGAAATCTTAATGGCGGGTGTGTTTTTCCTACTTAATGAAGGTACTTGCAGTTAAGGGAAACCCTTGTGAGTGGATGTTTTTAAAAATTACTTTAAAAATAGTGTTGATAGGTTGTGGACTAGAATCTCGCTACTCCTACACCAAAGGTTATGAAAAAATACAGGGAAATGACCCAGTTGAAATCTACAAAGCCAAAAAGACAAATCCAACCCAGTTTAAATGCAACAAACTCCCTATCATCCTCCTGGACCACCCTTTCAATTCCTGGATTATGTTTCCGCCTAGCTCCCTCACTTTCTCTCCTCCAACGTTCCTTCACTTGTACTTGGCGACTTCAACATTGCCATTGACACTCCCACCTCCCCAGCAGCCACCCAACTACTCTCACTCACCTCTTCTCTTGGCCTCTCGCAACTTACAGACTCCTCAACTCACCCAGCAGGAGACTCAATTGACCTTATTTTAACCAATGTCCTCACCACCTCCAACCTAGTCATCCATCCAATCCCTCTATCTGACCACCACCTATTGACCTTCAATCTCACAACTTCTTCCTCTCATCACCCTTCTTCAACCCTGGCCACCATAACCCACAGAAACCTGCAAGCACTTGAGCCACAACAGCCCTCCACTGTGCTACAACCCCTTCTCAGCCCCATCACCAACCTCAACTGCCCAGGCACTGCTGAATGGCTACAGAGAAATTGTTGCACCCCAGCGGATTTCCTTCATTACAAGTTTATGTTGCACTCCTACTTATATGCCTTCAACCTTGCCAAACAGCACTATTTCACATCATTAATATGAACTCTGTCCTCCAACCCCAAACGTTTGTTCGCCACTTTCAACTCTCGCCTCCTCCCACCACCACCTCCCATCCCTTCCTGTGTCACGACTGAAGACTTTGCCAGCCACTTTAAGCATAAATTAAAAACATTTGCATCAAATTCTCCTCTTATCATGACTTAACACACTTCATCCTCTAAACTAACTGAGAATACCCACCTTTTTCCCTTCCCCAATCCCACAGCCACTACGCACTCCTTTGACATTGTAACCAAGGATGAAGTCTCCAGTCTAGTAATAGCCTCTCATCTGATCCTATTCCATCACAGCTTATCCCTCCCCTCTCTACCACACTAATCCCAGCTCTCACACATCTGTTCAACATTTCCCTAAATACTGGCACATTTCCATCCTCTCTAAAACATGCCACAATTACACCCATTCCTAAGAAACCATAATTTGATTCTTATTTGCATCTAACTATTGCCCTATCTCTATACTTCCCCTGGCTTCCAAACTACTCAAGCAGCTTGTCTGCAACCGCCCTACCCAATGAATTTCCTCCAACTCCCTTTTTCACGCTGCCCCTATTCTCTGGAACTCCTTGCCTCGCTCCACTAGACTATCTCCCTGCCTCAAAACATTCAAATCTTCACTAAAAATGCAAATGTTTAACGAAGCCTACCACCTTACACCTTAACTTGCACAACTTATATTTTACTCTTTTGTACCTCACCCAAACCCTTTAGAGTGCAAGTCTGCGAGTTTTCTATCTTGCAAGGTGTTTTGGGGAAGCACTTTGGACACTGGATTCTCTCCATCCTTTGCAACGTGTTAATACTGCTATAGTTTTCCCTTGATCTTAACCCATGTATAGTGCTACAGAATATGTTGGTGCGTTACAAATAAACAATAGATTACGTCAGTGGGAATTTGCTGTATTCTTGTTTTTCATACAACATGATCTGTAAAGAATGAGATGTTCCTCTTCAGTGCTAGCTGTATAGTATTTAACATACAGTTTGTAATTACTAGTTCAAATGTGTAAAACGTATCCAAGACATGGATATTGTAAAATGATGGCCATGGATTTCCTATAGCAGTACTGCTAGATGACCAGATACCTAATAGGTTGTCTGTCGACCTCTTTGAGGCTGTTTAGCCTCTTAATATTAAATATGAGTTGAACTACTTTTTATTTGCTGAAAACAGAGTTTTAAAGCTCAAATATTAACATATGTTTATCAATGAACTTGTTTATGAACCATTTACTGTTTATTAGCAAACTGAAAATTGTTGAAAATTAGGTTGCACTGCAAAGCAACTTCTAGAAATGTAATTAATCATGAAATTTGTTAATAAGATCAGGAAGCTTGGTGAGTTAATTTCTCATCAGATTAAAGTGACAAAACAAAGGCCCCAGCTTCGCAGAAATGAAAAGTACACTTTTAAATAAATATAATTAAAACATTTTAAGTGTGGCTCAAATGTGGGGGTTTTAATCATAAATTATCTGAAAAGCCTCCTCCTTCTGCTAGAAAGTGTATCTAAGGTTATTCCATTCCATATCTATATATATTTCATCACAACATCCCCAAGCTCAAACTCTAATTATTATATCCTGTTATCTAAATATCTACTCTATGTTCCTGTCTGGCTCTTTTTTGGCATCCCTGCAAATGTTGAGCTGGTCATTTAAATGACTGTATTGCTCATATAATAGGGTATCATTTGTTTATTTATTAAGTGATTATCAGTATAATCAATATGTGGAGAAAATGTATTCAACATAGCTTTTAAAGCTACATTTTATGTTTAGTGTTTTATAATTCAGCAGACATGGCGAGGCATTCATATGGTAGGAAATGATCTACTGATCTAAGTTTTCATCTACCTCCATCTCTGCAGTGGACACTATAGGCAAACTTAGAAAATTCAGAAGAAAAGTTAGGACAGTTCCCTGGGCAGATCCTATCCCACCTCTTGGATATCTAACATAGGGCGAGGAGAAGCAGCTCTGAAATAATAAAGTTCAAAAGTTAGTTTTTAATGTCCTAACCTATTCTTAAAGGTACATGGAAATATTTGTTCTCATTGTTGCATCAGGAAGAGGGTATTTGATAATGTGCCAGTGTGTTTTCTCTATTTAAATGGTCTCATAGCACATAAACTTGTTCAGTACTTTAACTGCTCTTGGGGGCTTGCCGTCTACCATTAATGAGATCTACAGACTAAAGTGTGCTCTCTGCATTCCCTGTTAGTTTAATTGAGGTTTAAGAGCATCCAATAAACCAGTACTACAGGAAATCAAACACAACTGTTCACTAGAAGGTTTCATTATAAGGCTGAAGCTCAAATATTTTGCCTATTTCATGAGAAGACAGGATTCTTTAGGGAAGACGCTGAGGCTAGGGAAGATTGAAGACACATGAAGATGGCTGAGACGGAGATGGATAGATGAAGTGATTGAAGCAATAAATGTAAGTTTGAGAAAGCTCAGATGGGCTGACTGCATGTGCCTGGCATGCTAAAGTCCATAGGGTCATAGAGAGTCAGACACAACTAAACGGCTAAACAACAACAATACAACCACAGTATTTAGAAACATTTTTTTGAAGATTTCTAATCCCATCTCTATTTTATATTTTATTGTTGGTGGCAGAGTGTTCTAAATATCTTTCTTTTTAATTAAAACGAGCTGGCATTTAGCAGTAACAAAATATTTTTAATAAGTAAAAAAAAAAAAAAAGAGATGCAAAACTATCAAGCAGTTGTTGATAAAATGTCTATAAAGACAATGCCATGGAATTTATCACATTGTGCCAGTTCTGATACTCTGATAGAACTACTATAATGGGGTGGCTTAAATGGTTGATAAGAAGCAGACATATACAATTTTACAAGTAAGATTGTCCTAAGAAAATGGCACTTTTTAAAACAATGTACAGTATATTGCATTTTTGTATCTTTTACTGTAGATTACAGAACACTTTAAAATGATCAAGGATTACAACAGTCCTTTAAATTGGAGGGTAGAAGACCCTGAGCAGGAGTAGGACAGACTTGGATTCATATTTTTGACAACCTGGGCAAAATAAAACAATGTACTCTAAAGGTTAAGCTGTTCTGTCTCCACCCCCTGGGCACTAGTCTCTTGTCACACTCAGCAACAGCCCTAACCATAGGCGTAGGAGCCCAAAAAAATCTGTGGGGGGGGGGGGGGTAATTCAATTCTACCCCCAGGCCTGGAAGAAGGGCCGGATCTACCGCTAGTGCAGTCCATTGCTACAGCGCCCCTCAAAAACATTGTCTAAATTCTCAATGCCCATGCCCCCCCCTTCCACACACACACAATATATAATTACATTTTGGGTACAATTACATGTCCCTGCCAAGGTTCTGAGAAGGAAACAAGCTTTTTAACTTGTTTTAGATGTTCTCATTTGAACACAAATGTACTGAGATATATATATATATATATATATATATATATATATATATATATATATATATATCTATATGCCAAATATATGGTTAAAAGTTTTCAAGGGAAGACAAACTACTCCATATTCTCTAGTGGCCAAATCTGGTAATGCATGATTATGTTTAGTTTTGCTATTTTTTGTGTCCCCTATTCATTTAGTCTGGGGAGGATTTGGATTTGGATTTCTCCAATGCTACCATCTCAAACATATACAAAGCTATTGCCAGTTCTTCCTGCCCAAGCCCACCTACTGTTGGCAGAAATGTAAATGCAGCCATGCCTCCATCAAAGTATCCAAACCTTGAGTTGCAGTCATCCCTTTTATTTTTTCTGTAGCAATACCTGTTTTAAAGTTACACTGTAGATCAAAGAAAATAAACTTGTGCGTGAAGTATTTAAAAAACTAATAGCATTAACAACAAACCATGGATATAAAACATTGTTTTGGAAAATGAAAAATATTGAAGGTTCTTTATAAGTTATAAGTAGAAGTATCCATTTTTTGTTTGTGGAGAGGGTGGGAGAGGAGGGGCCTCACAGGTCCAGAAACATGCTGTGTGCATCAGGAAATACTGTACAACAAACATTGCTCTCAGAAATGTAAATACTCATCTGAAACATGAGTTTACCCTTTGAGAAAGACGTCACCTGTGACGTCGAAATGCGTCAGGCATAGGCGGAGCATCACATGCGGACCACAGTGACACGCAAATAGACGCATTGTGCTCTGCCTCATAGCATCCTCTGAATGTGATTTTCAAACAAGACCCTTAGTATAATCCTGTCCTATCTCTCACTAACTTATATAATATTGAGACTATTCTTATTTAGCCAAACTCCATACTATTATAGAGCTTCTTCTTATCATTAGTAACAATTAAGAGTCTGAGGCACAATTAAGAGTTTGAGGCACTTTGGCAACAACTGGCAAAATGAAGATTACTAAGGGAAAGAAACAACACGCATATAAATACAGATATGAATCTGTGTCATTAGCAATTTGGACGCAGGGCAGAGCATTTGCACTTTAGAATCCTTCTTATTCAAGATTGAAACATAAGAGATATTGATTATACTATCGATTTGGAGTCTTTAGGCCACATTGATGGCATTTTTTTTACTTTACCCTTATTACCCTTGGTTTTAACTTGATTTTAATCGTCGTTGTGAGGTACAAGTACCTAATAAATTGCACATGCATATGTATTTTACCCATACTTTGTTATATATCAGCAATGAGACATGGTATATTAATACCAGAGTGGAAAACACTCATGGGATTTTGAGAAATCCAAGTTCACCCTGATTTACTCATCTGAAACACACAAATTCCAACAACATATTATGGATACCTCCAGCTTCCAGCAGAGACATCAGCATTAATTTTTTCTAATTAAAAACTAGCTTAGTGACTTTTCCCCTGTTTAATTACATTTTTAGTCAGAGTCAAAATCTATATCAAAATATATATTTTCTATTGTACAGTAGTCCTTAATGAGCTTGAAGCCTGCTGTGTGCAAGGATGACTGAACTGGAAGGCTAACTCCTAACATAACTGCAAATAGACTGACTGTAAGGGTACAACAAGCTAATAGTCAATGCAGGCTGTTAAATACTTCATATTTCTAGATAAGGCAGACAGCAGTTATCAAGGAGGAATGTGTCTAAATGACCAGGCAGGATGACCGTTAAGCTCTTCCCTATTGTATGATGTATGGCAACGTATCCCAAACCTCGGTGCTCTGTAACCTTTCCCTGTTAGAACCCTGCAAAAATGAATATACAAGATAAAACACATAAACTGTATCTCTCTTTTTACATAATACATATTAATTATTTTCACTGCTGCCTTTTTAATTTGGCCAAAATGGCAAATAATGTATTTGTAATAGAGACCAATAAGACCATTTTTCCTTATTTTGTATATATTTTCCATAAGTTTTATATCAATAGGTGGTTAAGCTCAGTTCTATAACAGCGCAGGTCATATATATGAGTGTTTATTGCAAAGTATAGTTTTTAAGGCTCTATTACCACTCTTGCTGCTAAAGTGTAAGCTCTTTACATGTCTGTGAGTGTGTGCTTATTTGTTTTTTGTATCTTATAAGCAACTGTATTTTTGAGGCCATCAGTGACCATATGTGTGAATGTATTTAACTTACATGTACCCACTTTGTACAGTCGTCTGTCACATGGTTGCAAACTCGGTCAATTCGATTTGCTAATATTTGTCTGCATTTGTTGTACGTGTTTCTGTTTTCACACAAACATTTAAAAAAAAACAATTTTTTTTAAAGCATATTGTTTTTAATTAAGATATGCATAGTACACACTTGCTGACTTCTCAGTTCATATTCAGAATAATTGTGTATGCAAGCAACAGATATATATATATTTTTTTTGCATTTACCAATGCCATTTGTTACCATAGGGAGCATTAACCTACTTTTAAAACAATAGCACTTATTTTCACCTATTGTTTTGTATGTGCTCGGTAATTAATGTTTTTTCTCTAGATCCTAGAAGCTATTGTACTTTTAATCAAATAAAAAAAGAACATATTTGGATGGGCCATTTCACTAATTATGTAACAGTTTACATCATCTGTTTAACAACAAAAGAGAGGAGATGATGGCTGTGAAAACACTAAAACATGACATTTCTACTGTATAAAGCAAGTAGAAAATATTATGTAACACAATTCAAAAGCAGTGTTGCTTCAGAACTAGGTCATACAGTTTGTTTAACATATGCAAAACTCTTTCGTCTTACACCACCTAGCATCTGCAGGTGGTCCAAAGTAAAGTTTATATTAATTAGTGGTCATGGCAAGTTTATATTAGCATAGTCTTGCTTTATATTAAATAGCACTATCTGAAAAGATTAATCTTCTATGAAAAAAATATGGAACTTGTCAAGTTTGTTTGAGAATAAATGGGAGCCTGCCTCCATTAGAAGTAATTACTGTGCTCCATTTCTATCAGTGACACTTAGAATTCTGAGCTGGGTGATCTGCTTGTGTTGAAATGTTAAAAGCCAATTAAACTAAGGACGAGGTTCTAAAATGTGGTGATTACATTAATTTGTGTTTGTTCATCAACTCACATCACCTAAAACACAGATAGCTTGTAAAAATTAAAAATAAAAACTTTTTTCAAATATATTTGAAATTCTATAAGTGAACTCCTTCATGTAAGTGCAAAAGTAGTGCACAAAAACTGTTAGAACGAGCCCTATGTGCAACATTTCTTGTGCTTTTCTTGGAACAGCGATAGGAAATGAAAAATATTTGAAGGCAGAGCTGCTAATGTTAAGTTCACATACTAAGCATTGTCTTCTTACCTTATATCTTAGAACTAGTCAAAATACTGTAAGTAAAAATATGTAATCTATCACTAGAAAAAGTGTTAATAACACACAGAAATAACAAAGAGAAAAAAGAACACCCTTGAAGCTTGTAACAGTATAGTGATACCAAGTTGCCAGAGATCACCTTATGATACAATTTTACTTTTATTTATACACTTTAAAAAAATATATATGGTAAAACATACAATGATTATTTAAAATTATAAAAGTACTCCCTCACTGTAGATCACAAGAGCCACCAGACAACACCAATTTAAAAATAATTTCAAGAGGGAATATACAAATGTTGACCAATATCTTAATATCTGGTCAGCCTGTGGGATCACTTCAAATTACTATCCAAAATATATGTTTGGGTTAGGAAGAGCACAATATATCACAGATCTATAGTTCAACACTGTGACTCTTATTAACTAGTTCACTTCTCGGCACAATTAATTGAGTAGTCAGAAATTGTGCCAATACCTCATCATTATTTAATGTGTCTTCTATGAGTGTATCTATAAGTATCCACTTTGTATTTTACACCTAAACGCCCTGCCTCATTCTAATTATACAAAGGAAATATGTAAACCAACTCAAGGGTTTACTCCCCAGTTCAATTCATTTTGTGTTAGGAGATTGTATTTGTACCTCATAAATCGGTATTGTCTATTATTAGTATAAACAGCGACTTGCCCGTCAAAAATGATGGTCAATAAAATTTTAAGCCATGGCAATGCTGTTTGCCACACAATGTGAAGGTTTTTGTACTGTGAGGACCTTCTGCGAGCCTTTCCTCTGGTGTACTTTTGCTCCTCTGAGCAGCCTCTGCGCTCATCACAAAGACAGATACATATGTCTATATTTTTGTAAATAATCAATTAATTAGTTACCTAGTTAATTAATATACTTGACCTATTTGTAATCATCGCCTAAGTGCTCCGAGTTAATGGCTTGCCTCGCTTTGCAAGGCTCACAAGTGATGAGCGCCGTCTCGTAGTTAAACAATTATAATATGTGATTATATGTGATTATTAATTTCTGCTTAATATTGTACTCTTAGAATTAAGGTCTGCTCACATTGCACACTTTGATATCACTGCATTAGATTTGTGTAATCCAACACAGGCATTCTTAATAACCAACGTATTACCCAGCAAAGATTTTATTTATACCCCATCAAACTTAAATGTATATATCCATAAATATGATTGTATGTTCTTGCTATTGTATACCTAAAAGCTTGGGTTCACTCTCATTGCATGTACTGCCATAACTATAAATTAACTACATACCATTAAAGGCAAATTCAAGTGAGGTGGGTTATGAATGCATCTTGTAGAGGAGCATTTTAATAAACCTAGCAAAAGTCTGTGTGAGGGTGTGTGTCTGTGTCTGTGTGAATGAGTGTGTACGTCTGTGTGTGTGAGTGAGTGTGTCTGTATGAGTGTCTGTCTGTGTGAGTTTGTCTGTGTGAGTGTGTGTGTGAGTGAGTGTGTGTGTGTGTCTGTGTGAGTGTCTGTGTGAGTGAGTGTGTCTGTGTGTATCTGTGTGAGTGTGTCTGTGTGAGTGAGTCTGTGTGAGTGAGTGTGTATGTCTGTGTGAGTGAATGTGTATGTCTATGTGAGTGTGTCTGTGTGAGTGAGGGTGTATGTCTGTGTGTATGTCTGTGTGAGTGAGTGTGTCTGTGTGAGTGTGTGTGTCTGTGTGAGTGTTTGTGTGAGTGAGTGTGTGTGTCTGTGTGAGTGAGTGTGTATGTGTGAGTGAGTCTGTGTGAGGGTGTGTGTCTGTGTGTGTGTCTGTGTGAATGAGTGTGTACGTCTGTGTGTGTGAGTGAGTGTGTCTGTATGAGTGTCTGTCTGTGTGAGTTTGTCTGTGTGAGTGTGTGTGTGAGTGTGTGTGTGTGTCTGTGTGAGTGTCTGTGTGAGTGAGTGTGTCTGTGTGTCTGTGTGTATCTGTGTGAGTGAGTCTGTGTGAGTGAGTGTGTATGTCTGTGTGAGTGAATGTGTATGTCTATGTGAGTGTGTGTATGTGAGTGAGGGTGTGTGTCTGTGTGAATGAGTGTGTGTGTCTGCGTGAGTGTGTGTGTCTGTGTGAGTGTGTTTGTGTGTGTGTGAGTGGGTGTGTCTGTGTGAGTGTTTTTGTCTGTGTGTATCTGTGAGTGTGTCTGTGTGAGTGAGTCTGTGTGAGTGAGTGTGTTTGTCTGTGTGTGTGAGTGTGTATGTCTATGAGTGTGTCTGTGTGAGTGAGGTTGTATGTCTGTGTGGGTTTCTGTGTGAATGAGTGTGTATGTCTGTGTGTGTGTTTTGTCTGTGTGTGTGAGTGTCTGTGTGAGTGTCTGTGTGAGTGTGTGTGTGTCTGTGTGAGTGTTTGTGTTAGTGA
This sequence comes from Discoglossus pictus, assembly GCA_027410445.1. Taxonomy (NCBI): domain Eukaryota; kingdom Metazoa; phylum Chordata; class Amphibia; order Anura; family Alytidae; genus Discoglossus; species Discoglossus pictus. The sequence continues at coordinate 202,494,640 of CM050163.1, read as the reverse complement.
GTGTTTGTGTGTCTGTGTGAGTGTGTGTGTGTGGGTGTTTGTGTCTATGTGAGTGAGGGTGTGAGTGTGTCTGTGTGAATGACTGTGTGAGTGTGTGTGTGTCTGTGTGAGTGTTTGTATTGGTGACTGTGTGTGTGTCTGTGTGAGTGTCTGTGTGAGTGTGTGTGTGAGTGTTTGTGTCTATGTGAGTGAGGGTGTGAGTGTGTCTGTGTGAGTGAGTGTCTGTGTGAGTGTTTTTGTGAGTGTCTAAGTGTGAGTGTCTGAGTGAGTGTCTGTGTGAGTATCTGTGTGAGTGCCTGTGGGGTTGCAGGGGCAATTCACTGGGGCTGGGAGGTGTTGGGGCAATTCACCCGTGCTGGGGGAGGTCATGCGGCAATTCACTGGGGCTGGAGGGCAATTCACTGGGGCTGGGGGGTGTTGGGGCAATTCACCCGGGCTGGGGGAGGTCATGGGGCAATTCACTGGGGCTGGAGGTCAATTCACTGGGGCTGGAGCAGGTGATGGGTCAATTCATTTGGGCCTGGGGGAGGTGATGGGGCACTTCACTGGGGCTGGGGGAGGTCACAAGGCAATTCACTGGGTCTGGGGCAGGTAATGGGGCAATTCACTGGGGCTGGGGGAGGTACTGGGCAATTCACTGGGGCTGGGGGAAGTCACAGGGTGATTCACTGGGGCTGGAGGGCAATTCACTAGGGCTGGGGCAGGTGATGAGGCAATTCACTGGGGCTGGGGGAGGTAATGGGGCAATTCACTGGGGCTGTAGGAGGTGATGGGGCAATTCACTGGGGCTGGGGGGGGGGGGGGGTAATGGGGCAAATCACTGGGGCTGGGGGAAGTATCACCTGGGATGTTATGTAGATAAAACAATCAGTAAATGAAGGGACACAGACCTTGTTTTGGGTATTACAGAAATCTAAAGGAAAGCTGCAGCTCAAAAATATACAATGTATTATATATGCTAATTTTCCCTGGGATTTTCAGGGGGGTGTCAACATTGATAGAAATCAGTTTGCAAATGCAAGAAATTCAGCAAACTTTAGAGTAACCGTTTTAAACATTTTTTTTTTCATGCAAACAATTTTTTTTATAAACTAATACTTCTCCTCTATCAGATGCATTAATAACCCAGCTCACTTGCATATACCTTTAATATAGTTATTGCAATATATGCAATGAGAGTGAAGCCAAGCTTTTATGGAGTCATTTCTGCAGCAGCTCAAACAATGCCATCTGTTTTATTTATCCCTTTAGATTGTAAGTTTCAGAGGTTTCAATCTTATAAGGTGCTTATAGATGCATATAGTGAGACAATCTGGGGTGGGAGGAGGCAGAGAGGCCAACATGGCAGCTTCTTTCCATAAGCATAAAACTTGGAGCAAATGATAAGGATTTGTATTATTATTTCTATCCTTTATTTGTAATGCGCCACCATAGGCCCCCATTTAATTCCAAGCCCATAATTACCTGTACACAGCCCTTATATCTGCGGGTTAGAAATGTGTTACATATATAGATGTATTTAACTGACTTAAGGCCCTAATTATAGGCTCACAACCCCAACACACAATTTATAACCCTGTACATAGCATTTCAGGGCATGATCATGATTAAGCAAGCCCGTAAGATACAATTAAGACAGAGCCAATAGTAAATGAGACCGTCATCATGACATCAGTAAAACATAGAGTTTAAACTACAATCAATTAGTTATTAGAAGTCCGATATGCAATCGGACTCAAAATCCAGAAATGTAAAAATCAATAAAAATCTAAAAATCAACTGTTCTAGTCCACGCGGGTTCCATAATATGTATTAACTCCTCGCAAATTGCTATTCTATTGCTCCGATTCCCCCTAGGTCTTAGAATTAATTGCACAACATTCTCAAGCTCCAAAATCGGCCAAACAAAATACTTGATTTCATACTTGGTTTCCGTGATATATCGATCCTGGCAATCAATGTGTTAATACATATAACGGAACTTGCATGTAATAGAATATCATATTTATGGCTTTATCAGTATTGCATTATTATCTGGAATGTGGGTCCTATCGTAAGTCATAATTCAAGCCCATAGGACGGGTTTGAACCACGAGTCACAGTCGGACCCACATTCCATTGGCTGTTTCTAACCAGGAATTACGGCCTTGCGTCAGCGATCATGTTCAAGCTTGCAAATGCTACTTCCGATAGCATGGTTTGCGATGTGCGCTATCAGGTCGGGACTTGCGGGCTCGACCAATTGAACAGCATTATAGGCTCACAACCCCAACACACAATTTATAACCCTGTACATAGCATTTCAGGGCATGATCATGATTAAGCAAGCCCGTAAGATACAATTAAGACAGAGCCAATAGTAAATGAGACCGTCATCATGACATCAGTAAAACATAGAGTTTAAACTACAATCAATTAGTTATTAGAAGTCCGATATGCAATCGGACTCAAAATCCAGAAATGTAAAAATCAATAAAAATCTAAAAATCAACTGTTCTAGTCCACGCGGGTTCCATAATATGTATTAACTCCTCGCAAATTGCTATTCTATTGCTCCGATTCCCCCTAGGTCTTAGAATTAATTGCACAACATTCTCAAGCTCCAAAATCGGCCAAACAAAATACTTGATTTCATACTTGGTTTCCGTGATATATCGATCCTGGCAATCAATGTGTTAATACATATAACGGAACTTGCATGTAATAGAATATCATATTTATGGCTTTATCAGTATTGCATTATTATCTGGAATGTGGGTCCTATCGTAAGTCATAATTCAAGCCCATAGGACGGGTTTGAACCACGAGTCACAGTCGGACCCACATTCCATTGGCTGTTTCTAACCAGGAATTACGGCCTTGCGTCAGCGATCATGTTCAAGCTTGCAAATGCTACTTCCGATAGCATGGTTTGCGATGTGCGCTATCAGGTCGGGACTTGCGGGCTCGACCAATTGAATAGCATTATAAGCTGCAGCGGCTGCGAGCCCGCAGGAGGCCCGCAGACTTATGTGCTCTACCTCCATAACTTGCGCCTCTCATTTGAATGAGGCTCATAGTGTTTTGTCTAAAGCACCTAACAAGATTCAAAAGATTTTAAACTCAGGGACTGGGTCCTCTACTTTTTGCCATGTGTTTAATATTGTATTTTATTTATTTTTTTGTACTTAACCCTTGTATAGCGCTATGGAATATCTTGTCACATTACATGGTAATAATAATAATAATCAGAGGGGCATGCAACGTCATGTGATTTTATGGGTGACATCAACGAGTTCCTGTCCCTAGACTGCCCCCTCCACCCCACTGGATCAATAGAGACTGCAGCAGAAGCTGATGCTGACTGCACACAAACACTGGGGAAGAAATCAAATCTTAATACAGCAGGTTAAATTAACATGCTTCACCTCTGAATCCCAGCCAGCCAAGCTAATTTATCGTGCTTGGCACTCAGAGTGTTAAATGATTCTAAATCAGTCTCTCGCATTACAACCTTTCATATACAACAAGAATTTGATTCACATGCATTTTTGCTTTCCTATTATAGATGTTTAAATGAATGTTATGGATTTTTACTTACAGTATTTCGACTAGTTCTAAGATATAAGATAAGAAGACAATACTTAGTATGTGAACTTCATATTAGCAGCTCTGCCATCAAATATTTTACATTTCCTATCGCTGTTCCAAGAAAAGCACAAGAAATGTTGCACATGGGGCTCGTTCTAATGCCAGATTTAGCTCTTTCAAAAGCTGCTGTTTTGCAATTGTGAGACAAAAAAATGTTTCACCATATCAATCGGACAGCATCTCAGCACAGTCTCAGAGAGAGGAATGCAAAAAAGATAACTATGTATTGTGACAAGTAGACAGTCTCCAGTGTATTTGTGCCCATGTTTCTGGCATTTTGATGGAGGAACACAATTACAGGAGGCTTTAACACGTTTACAAGTTTTACTATAAGTATAATTAGCCAGTGTTACAAAATAATGCACCAAAATAACAAGCACTACTTTTACAAATAGATAGTTCCCTCACTATCTGTCTTTCACACATCTAAACCTAAGTGAAGCATAAATAAAAACAAATAGTCCAAAAGTTTTTTTCAAAATCATTGGCTTGTATTTTTCAGAACAAATAAGCATGCTTACATACATAGATATTGAGACAAATTCATGGATATTATGAGTTTGAAGAGCCATGGGTCCCTCTGTAGGGCTTGGTAATGGTTCATACTTAGAAGAATGATAGTTTCCATTTTTATGGAGAGAAGTGATTGGAATTAGGGAGGTAGCAGGACAATGTATATAATGCTTGTAAACACACACTCTTTAATATCTTTTCTGTTGGAGCATGTAATACAATTCCAGAGCTGCTACCCAGCAGTGGCCAAATCAATATGTCTTCTTCACAATGGTGAGTGAAGGAAGAAGAGCATACAATGCCTCATAATTCTGTCTGCTTACCCCTAATTACAGACTACTCAGGAGCTGCTCCTGACATAAATGTGTATTTTTTTAAGTATATATATTTTTTTATACATACAGATCATAACCGTAAACAAATAATAATACATAAGGATAATAAATAATACTACAAAATAGTTAAGTGTTACTTTGCATTACATGAACATTTTTTATTTACTTATGAAGCCACCCCTCAATATTTATATCTTGTTTTTAACCTTATATAAAAGCGGAAGATTATTACTGAAATATTGTTAGATCTAAATTGCTATACTCTGCCCATGATTTTCAAATACTGTAAATGTGATCTTTCTGCTCCAACAGAGCATAAGAAATTTTCTTTATTGGGAATATTTGCCAAACTTTTTTCTAGTCTGTGTTTTTGCAGCCAGTGAGCTGCTCTAGCAATTAATAATTGTATAATTAGCTTTTGTCCATCTGTCCCTATACCTTCTAAAGGCTCATATAGTAGCATTATTACTGGGACAAACCTAAATTTATTGTACTGTTCTCCAGAATGTTTAAATGTTATGGCATTCCCACTATATTTCATTGTATGTGCCCAATTCTTTACATCCTCTAAAACGTGTTGGTGGTATGTGTGGCTTGTACTTATTTATTATTATTGGGATTCTGCACCAAAGGTATAATATTTTATAGTTTGTTTCTTTAGTCTGAATATTACTTAATGCTCTTGCTTTCTGATTACATATTTCTGCCATGTTTTGTTATCTATTTCACATTTTATAACAGAGTTCCATTTGTGTGTATATTTGAACACACTATTTGTGTTTAGATTGCAAAGCATGTTATATTGTTGCGTTATAGTGCCAGGACCATCTCTACAATGGAAACATTGGCTTCCAAAAATGGTATTGCCATTTGTAAAAGTCATATAAATTATAATATGTTTTGACTTTTTGAAAAGTAATTATTTCACCATTTCATATAATATGAAATAAGCATGAAATACTATTTTCTTAAAAAGGGGCTAATTCCCATCCCTGGGCAAAAATCTTTATGAATTATTTTTACTTTATTTATTATTATTGGGATTCTGCACCAAAGGTATAATATTTTATAGTTTGTTTCTTTAGTCTGAATATTACTTAATGCTCTTGCTTTCTGATTACATATTTTTGCCATGTTTTGTTATCTATTTCACATTTTATAACAGAGTTCCATTTGTGTGTATATTTGAACACACTATTTGTGTTTAGATTGCAAAGCATGTTATATTGTTGCGTTATAGTGCCAGGACCATCTCTACAATGGAAACATTGGCTTCCAAAAATGGTATTGCCATTTGTAAAAGTCATATAAATTATAATATGTTTTGACTTTTTGAAAAGTAATTATTTCACCATTTCATATAATATGAAATAAGCATGAAATACTATTTTCTTAAAAAGGGGCTAATTCCCATCCCTGGGCAAAAATCTTTATGAATTATTTTTACTTTATGTATTAAGGAATATTGTGGTCATGACAGTTTATATGTATTTTTATATGTATCCCATAAGCATAGATTATGATTGATTGGTATATATATTTTTATGTTGTTTGGCCTTTTAGGTGCACTTAACCATGCAGTGTTCTCTACTTCCCTTGGAAAGCATAAATCTTGTTTTATTTTTATGCATGGTAATGGTGATTTAGATTAGTGCCATTGTATCAATTGTATAAATGTTGCTGCTAAAAATAGTACAGGGAATCCCCGATTGACGCTATCCTGATGAGTGCTGATTCGCTATAGCGCTCTTTTCCGCTCTAATTCACTAAACCTCACGATATTGCTTTTTTCCATTTTCTCATTTGGCCCTTTAAATCCCAGCTTAGTGCTTGCCAATTCGCCATAGCTCTGTGTCATGCCCAGGGGTTGTTTCAACCAATCGGTGCCCGGGGATAGCATGGGGTGAGTGGCACAAGGAGTCCCTTTGAGGGCAAACATTGCCCCTCCAATGGATATATGGACTGTGTCTGGACTGGTATTTCACTGTGATCATAATTGTGCTACCCCTGGATATATGGGTTATGGTTGCCCTGCTGGCAGGTGTGGATATATAAAAAGTATTTTTGCATTTATGGCATGCATTACTATAACTGTGTGATATGGTTGTTACCAGGGGAAATCAGAATGTGTGGTCAATGGCGCTAGCATGTTTGGTATTTATCGGTTCGGTTCTCCCCAAGCCCCATTGTGCATGGTATTCAGGGGTTTGGTTCTCCCCAAACCCTAGTGTGTTTGGTATTAAGGGGTAAAGGTTCTCCTTGAGCCCTGTACCCCGGGTCTGAGTGATGGAGCACCAGGGTACAGGGCTCACCAACAAAGTGGTCTGAAAGATAGCTAGGAGACTTATCGGAGCCCAGGAAATTTGGTTTAGGTGAGAAAGGGAGATTTAATTACTCAGTGTTGTTCCCTTGTGACATATGGTCATTGCTACTTTGGTAGCTTGTCACATAGGCTTGCCATCTCTGACCACATGTGTGCTTTCATCTCAGTGCAGGGTTAGGATACATACAGCCACATTAAATTCAAAGCTAGTAAGTGCCACTTGAGACCCGAAATGGCTGCGGGCTTGAAATTTGGCTTAGTTACCTAGCTATTAAATTAGAACGGGTTGCGAGTTACAAGCTTGACATGCAAACCCGTAAATCATTTGTTGAACATTGGAGGTGAGTGTATAACATTTAGTAAATTTGATTAATCTGGTCTATCTTAATATAAAAATTAAATTTGATTGGCTTATTAATTGAAAAGGTAAAATCCAGAGCTTTTTCGTTAATGCGCCAGTTACTGTGTTGACTTGGTGTTATGTTAGTTAATGAAGCCTCTGTAATGGCATGATCTGACCATTCAATATTATGAATGTAAATAATAAAAATTTGTGGTAGTAATTGTTGGTTTAGCATTATTAAATATATGCTACATGACAATAGAAAGCATAATCCCTCTCAGTAGGATGCATCTCCAAGAATCATGGATATGCAGTATTTGTAACCATTGGGTATATATCTCCTGAATCTGTTACCATTTGGTGTTTATTTAAAATATCTCTAGATCTGTCTAAGTTGTTCATTCAAGCTACATTATGCATTGCAGGGGTGTAGGAATCTCCAAAAATCTGGGCGGTATAGAGTATATACACAAACATATATATATTATGTGTGTGTGTATGTATGTATATATACATATATATTCATTTAATATAATACATGATAGAGTGATAGGGAGCTTATCTCTGGTGGTCCTATAACTCCTTAGTAGTCTCCCTCTCACCTCTTGTCTCTTTAGCTGCTGGAGACCCGGTTTTCAGGTGAGGGGGAGACTACTGGGGAGTGAGATGTTGAATAAAATGTGGGGGGGGGATACATATCTCCCTCCCCCCTGCTTCCTACGTTCTTGATGCATGGCTTTAACTTTAGTACTTCTCCACCAAGTCTATTGAAGAGTTCTTTTCTGTTTCTGACTTCAGAGTCATGTCAGTAGCATTTTGAGAGCTGTAGTTATTTTGCTTGTTGTTATTTTGCTTGTTGTTTGACTGATCAACATGCTATGGAGAGAAGAAAGAAAGTGTTGTAATGAGCAGAACACTTCAACCAACCAGAAAGGAACCTAAGGCATTCAGAAATTACTGAATAAAGCTGAGTCATAGAAACTTCCAATGAACACATTTTCAGTGCTGGAACATGGCATCCCCTTCAAGTATTTTAACCTAGGCACCTGTTTACTGTAATTCAGGCCAGCAGAGAAGACATTTTTTTTATTATCTTTTTTTTTATTCAATTCAACAAAACACCAACAGAGCCTAGGGTATTTGGGTAATTAAAGCTAAAGTATGGTCTTCATAACTGTCAGTGAAATGGAACCTGGATAGCTGACAGTCCATTAGAGTGCGGATAATACCAATCCTACACAGTGAAAACAACCACAACACTCTGTAGCTAATGAGAGATGCCGACAGAGCTCTGGTTCATCTTTGCTCCTTTTATTTGCCTGACTGGCCACATAAAGTGGTTCACTGGATGTCTGGTCAATCCTCTAACATAACTAAAAATTATAAGATCTAAATCAATTCTCGATCAGTTAAAAAAAACTATTCTCAAGTTACTTGATTTTGCCTTAAAGGACAACAGTAGTGTATAATATAAAGTAATGGCTGCAAGTGGACTAAAAATGTACACATTATATATTCTTTATTAAACCCTTGGAAAGAATAATACAGTAAGTATTGTTCTGAACACAACTATAATTTCTTAAACAAAATAGCTGTATAAACAGGGGTGTAGCAACCAAAATAAATCGGGGGGTACAGCTCACTTGATGTACAGAACACTTAACAGCTTCTATACGCATACATACACACAATTAGAAATCTGGGGGGATTTGTCCCCCTCATCCCCCCAGTTCCTTCACTCATGTGTATACATGATAAATCCTAACTCACATTTAAACTAGCTGCTTCATTATTCCTGGGCATAATATTAATCTATTGTATTCATGCCATGTGACTGTTATAAATGTTTTATTTTAATGCTGAAATTCAATATGTCAAAACACACCAAATTCAACATCAGGATGTCACTCAGTCATAAGAAACAATGACACAGAGCCATTAACTGGAAAAGGTAATTAATATTAAGGTGATAACAATGAAATTCTAGTTTCTGTATACATAATTAGTGGGGAGAAAGTACATTTAAGAATCAGAGGAACCACATGCCTCTCAGGAGGTTAAGAGTGGCACAAAAGAATAAAGAGAATTTAGTTGGGAGGGTAATTGTATGGTAGGATGCCAGTGGAAACATGCAAGGAATACATTAACTTAGGGAAATATAAAAATAAATATTTTTAACACAAAGCTAAAAACAAAAAGTAATTTTACCAACGACAATTTCTAGTCTATCTTTATTTGCTATATGAGTATCTTATATTGGTAAGATGTTTAAATATGTATCAGGTTGATTTAAAAATAAAGGGCCACAGTATTCTTGAGCTCTGCATCAGATAGAGCATTGAAATGCAAGAGGAAGGGTTTTCCTTTTTGATGCTGAACTGATGGCAGTAGAAACTTTTGATCTCAGGGGTTTTAGATTGCTTTTATCCACCCCTGAATCTGCTATACATATAATGAGCCTGCACTGTCCGAGGTATTCATTGGAACTTGCTGTGTAGGATTGAGTGGGGAAGTTGTACGGTTTCCTTGAGCTGTCTACGTTTTGAACTGAACACTCACACTTTGAAATAGCCATGTAGACAGTTGGATCAGGAGTAGAGCAATTGCCCCTTGTAAGTTAAAATCCAACCAGTTACCTGCTCTCTTCTTATAATAATGTTAATATATAAATTATATGCACAGGCCAGGCTCTGTCAGTCGAAAACTCTTCAATCCCAGGAAATAGGCCATTCCAAAATGTAACAAGCTAGAAAAACGAAACTATAGGAGCCCCTCCTATGAGGAGCTCAATGGGGTGAATAAAGGTTTCCATGTAAGTAATTTTAATAGAGGCTTATAAGGTTTATATTTAACTAAAAGAGCTGACAATCTTTTTTTCAGTCAGTACAGTTTAACATGGGGAGACAGAGATAGGAGAACTAATGATAAAAACACATTTTTTCAGTTGAAATTTTAACTTTTTTGTTTTTATATGAACTTCAAATAAACAGCAAACATAACACCAACACAAACTGAAAATTAGCAGAAATGTACACTTTAAATTATTGATGTTGAAGCTTTTTTATAAAATGTTTATTGTATGGGGTGAACTAAGCCATGAGTCCCAAGTCTCTAGAAATACAGCGTATGTGTTTGTTATAGTATGGGTAAGTCTGTCATTAATCATTAGAACATTCAGTTTATTGATAACTCCTCTTAAATTAAGTGTTGGGGTCTTCTATTTATGGGCAATGTGTTTTTTAGTGAAAAGCATTAGATACTGTAGCCATTTATTTAGTTTTTTTGATAGTAAAGGGGTATGGTTACCCAGAAGGCAAATATCTATGGATGGGGTAATGTTAGATGCTATTGTTTGGCATTGCCTGAAGCAATTGGATGGAGTTTGGGGATTCATTTTTGTGCATTCTGTCAGGGGTGTAGTATGCTCTATGTAAAGTGTTAAATGTTGTTTCCAATAAGCTGTAATTCAGTGAGCCTTTAATTAAGTTTGTACAAGTTCTTTCCCATTTAGCAACATAAGCCCATGTCAGCCTCGCATTTTCCCTAAATGGAGGTGTAAAGTTGTTGAAGGGTGGGTTTATGATTGCGTAAAGGGAGCTCAAAACCCCTTTAGTCAAAGGGGTTTTGTTGCTATTGAGAGGCAGCCAACTAGTTTGGGGTGGTCCCCAATTTCTGATCAGAGTGCTGATTAGGTGACTAATGTTACAGTAATTATAGTGTTCTTTTAACGGGATATCAGATTTTGTTTTCAGATGTTCAAAGGAAATTATTTGGGGCCTCATTCTATTATCGGCCGTAAATCGGCCGTAAGGCTGCGATTCCTTGCGAGGGTTCTGTTAACTCGCGATTCTATTATACGGCCCCGCAAGGATCTCCTTTTACGGCCGGCCGCATATCTTGGAACCGGCCGTAATCTGTGAAATATAAAAACGCAAAAATAAATTCAAGCCTGCACTGTACAGCTCTGTAAATGCTAGGGATCATATTGGGGGACATGAGGATTAAAAGGAACCCACTCTCAAGCTTGCACATCTGCCCAAACCCGAGTTCAAATTAACTGTTTATTTTCCGGCTGCGGCGTGGGCGTGTCTGAAGTGCTCCAAGCACTCTGGACTTTTTACATGGATATTTTACGGATATTAAAAATGAAATATTTTACGGATTTGAGTATAGGATAATTATGTGCTATTTTTTCTAACACCTAAAATCCCTTTATAGTCTTCTCAAAGTGCAGGATGGCTTTATTTGAGCTATTTTATGTGCTTAATTGGTGCTAGCGAGACCTTTTTCCTGCAAGTAACTGCGGCTCGCTTTTAGCCTTGCAGAGAGGTTTCCCGGAGCAATTGAATTGCAAATCTCTTGCGGCCGTTTTAGATCAAAGGCTTTCCTCCGGCGCGATCGGCCGCAAGAGATAGCAAGGCGCCGGCCGCAAGCCTGCCGGAATCCCCGGCCGTAAGGGAATAGAATAGCCGAATAGCTTGCGGCCGGTCCTTGCGGCCCCGCAGCGGCTGCGGCCGATAATAGAATGAGGCCCTTGGTCATTTAGTAACCAATTACCTAGCATATCTAGTTTATGTCTTGTATTTGCCTTTGTCCTGACCATACATCAAAATAATTATCAGCAGTCTTGTATCATATTCTGGATTGCATCAGTATTACACTCTGCTTTAAACGTTTTGCTACAGAGCCATTTATATATATACTGTATGTTATATACAGGCAGCAAATAAGCATTCTAGTTTTTTTCAGGTATAAGTGTACTTGAATTGAACAGTGAATGTGACAATTAGCAGCAAGTTAAAGTTAAAAGTTCACTAACTTCTCCTTCAAGTCTATTTCTTTTTTTCATGGTGGAGTGTGAAATTTACATTAAGCCAAAAGCTTCACCAGCGATTAACCAGAATAAACTGGAATCCCAATGAAGAGTGACATGGTTTTTAATAATAAATGTAATGATATTGGCTAATAAGTGATAAGGCTGTATAGTCAATTACAGTGAAATAATTATGCTATGAGATTTTATGATGCCCCTCCTGCATAATTTAACTTTTAATGGAATTCATTTTATAAAGCCTTGGGGTATAATCCTGTTAGAAATCACTCACAGAGAGAATATTACTTTATATATTAGATTATTTTATCTGATTTCCTTGGGGCAAAAAAATGTCTGATTTGTGTTAACTCCAAATTTTCTAAAAAGGAATATATATATATATATATGCATTCATGAGCTTGATGGAGCTCTGAGGGGCAGAACTCTGACAGATGAGCCTGGCGTGCTGTGGTCCATAGGGTTACAAAGAGCCAGACAAAACTGAACGGCTAATCAACAACAATTTATATATAACTAGCGTATTGCCCGTCAAAAAATGACGGCAATGAGATGTGTATGTTTTAAAAGTTGTTTAGTTATTAATATACATATGGAATTGTAAGGTAGCTAATGTTGTTTTTTGTGTACTACTGAAATATAGAATTCAAATTAATAAATGAATTTACGTATTTTTATGCATTGTGTTGAAGAGCTGCAATCTGTGTTGATGTTGCTGCAGCATTAGTGGTGTGGAGGTGCTGTGTAAGCGTGATGAACGTGTGCAGTGTAATAGTGTGCGTGCGCAAGCCGAAACCGTTAACGTAGCTGTGTACTTCCGCATTATCCTAAAATGGCGGATAAATTGTGGTATGCGTCTTAGCGGATTATCGTTACGTGTTTTCCGTGGTTATAGTTCGTCCGCCATTTTTCCTGCGGCGCTCATTGCCAAAGTACTACGGTTTAACGGCTCGCTTCGCTGCGCTCATCGCTAAGCCCGCTAAAGTACTACGGTACAGTAAATATGGTCAAACGGTCAAATGACGGTTAAATGTTGTGAAATTTGTTTGCCACACAACATGACGCTACATTTGTCCCTTTTTTTTTTTCTTAAAATAAATAAAAAAAAAAATTTTTAACATTTTTATTTTTGTAACTTTCAACTTATATTTCATCAAATGCGTTGGTTTAGGCGGTAAATCCGATGTTGCGCGAGACAAAGGCGTTAAATCTGTGTTAATGCGTAAATCTGTAATTGCGGTTCGTAAAGTGTACTCGCTACTGTCTTTTTACTCATTGCGTGTTTAATCCACATCCTTTATCTCGTTGTTTTTCAAACACATACGTCTGTGGCTGTGTTTTACGCAGTTCGTAGTAGTATAGCCTCGTTTTCATTTTTTTCGGCGGACATTTTTTTCTCGGTTAGCCGATTTTCGATCTTTGTAACTCGGCTAAATCGATCTAAATTGCAGTTCCAACTCACTTCCAGACGTCCTGCCTGGTTCCCCATGCTGTAAGTGACCTTTATTTTATTTTTTAGTGTGTATTTAGTGTTTTTTTTATTGTTTTGGTTCCGCCGCTTATCTATTTTTTTTCTAAGTGCTACGGTTTAATGGCTCGCCGCGCTCATTGCCAAAGTGCTACGGTTTAACATAACGGCTCGCCTGCAATGAGCACATGCAGCGCTCATTGCCAAAGTGCTACAATTTAACGGCTCGCCTAGCTGCGCGAGGCTCGCCCGGCGATGAGCGCCTGCGGCGTTCATCGCTAAGCCGTACGCACTACGCAACGCAGCGTGACGACGAATCGTAGTTAGACAATTATAATATGTGATTGAGATATCATTTGTATCATTTGATCATCACTAATGTGGCCCAGATACAGTGCCTTGCAAAAGTATTCAAACCCTTCGCATTTTTTGTGTTTTGTTGCCTCACAACCTGGAATTAACATGGATTGTTTGAGGATTGGCATCATTTAATTTACAGAACATGCTCACAACTTTGAAGATGTTTTTTATTTATTTATTGGGAAGCAGACAAAAAAAAGTACAAAATAACATGTAAAGTGTGCATAACTATTCACCCCTCTAAAGTCAATACTTTGAAGAGCCACCTTTTGTAGCAATCACAGCTCCAAGTCGCTTTGGATAAGTCTCTATGAGCTTGCCACATCTTACCACTGGGATTTTTTCCCATTCCTCCTTGCACAACTGCTCCAGCTCCTTCAAGTTGGATGGTTTGCGCTTGTGAACAGCAATCTTTAAGTCTGACCACAGACTAGGCCATTCCAACACATTTACATGTTTCCCCTTAAAACAGAATATCCCAGTATTTAGCACCATCCATCTTTCCCTCAACTCTGACCAGTTTCCCAGTCCCGGCTGCTGAAAAACATCCCCACAGCATGACGCTGTTACCACCATGTTTCACTGGGGATTCTGTTCTTTGGGTGATGTGAGGTGTTGAGTTTGCGCCAGACATAGCATTTTCTAGTTCTCTGTGCTGCCTCTCCGATTAATGCCTTCCTTGCCCAGTCCGTGAGTTTTGGTGGGCGGCTGTCTCTTGGCAGGTTTGCTGTCGTGCCATTTTCTTTCCATTTGGTTATGATAGATTTGATGGTGCTCCTGGGGATCATCAGAGATTTGGATATTCTTTTATAACCTAAACCTGACTTGTACTTCTCAACAACATTGTCCCTTACTTGTTTGGAGAGTTCCTTGGTCTTCATGGCAGTTTTTGGTTAGTGGTGCCTCTTGCACTGTACATCTGATGGTAGTTGTTGTTTTGGGATGGACCAATTTTTTTAGAGACAGAGATTATTTAGCGGAATATCTTCCAAAATCAATGTGTACATACATTTTCAATAATTAGTATAATTTCAAAAGAGATGGCTTGCACGTGATGAAATAAGTATACCTTGCTAATTATTGCCAGTGCTTATTCTACCTCATAAATATTACCTGACAATCCTTGACAAGGTAACAGAATTTTCTCTTTAGGAGAAATAATTAAAATAGCTGAAAATTAGAAATTATTTAGAATACCATACATCCAGATATATAAAGTGTGCATGTTTTGCACATTTTTGGTAGCATATACACTTAACAATCCCCCAAAAAGTCTTAAAAATATTATATAATTTTCAGTTTTTCCTTGGTGTCTGACAACAAATGCAAATCTATCTTCTACTAAAAACTGGAAAGCAGAAAAGCACAGAAAAAAATATACAATTATGTGACTTATTGACATTCCATTTACGGTATATTTGCCTAATACAGTCTGATATAGTAATTATTGATGTTTAGAAATGTGTGATCACAAATCTTGCTTTATTATAATGACATATGATCATCATCCATTTTGTGCTGCTTGATATACTTGATTTTCCATGAATCTAGACTCCTGCTTAAAGAACTTTAACACAAAATGTTTTCCGTGTCTCACTGGAGATAAAAGTGGAATTATATAAGAATATTTAAGCAGCATCAAACTTGTCACTAGAAATTAGATAAATAACATATTAAGGAATTGCATATAGTTAAAAGGAATTGAGCATTATTATAAAAACTTTTGTTTTTGTGACTCCGTTTGCAGCTCAGATCAAGCATTACATTCCTCTTTTGCTGTTCGGTGGATTCTATGTAAATTATGTGTTTGTGCGTCTGAGCTCACCTAATCAACCTGGAGGAACAATGTGCACTAACACATGAACTCATTATTTACATAGAAGCCTCCTAATGTGACTCAGCAGTAAAGGAGGAAAGCAGTGCTTGGTCAGAGCTACAAATTGAGTCACCTGGCATAAAAATTAAATGTTTTAAAAGTAAGTACGTTTTTTTTAATAACATATTTGTGACGACAGCCTTGAGAATCCTGAAGTGTAGTGCTATGGTGTTGCAGGTTACCATGGCAACAGTGACAGTTGCAAAGGCAGCTTTAGCTTTTTACATGAGACTAAGTGCTATTTGAGCACAGAGGAATAGGAATCCCTACCATCGATACAGAGAAACAAGTAGTGGAGAGGACCTAACCAGTGGGATCCGTTTATTGGGCAGTCCAGCTGGTCCCTTCAGTTGTCAAAGCTCAATTCTCATTCTTAGACATACTGCCTACACTGGCAGTGTACCTGTTTTTTTTTAAATAATTTGTTCTAACGTCTAAACTTTATAATGTGCAAAGTGTTTTTTGAAAAGCAAATTAATATTTTACATTGTACATTCTGCAGTATGTACAATTCTTCTTCGCTGCAGGGATCCATTTCCTTGCTTAGCCTTTTCTCTATGATGTTCTTTCTCAAGGTTGTGGCCTTGAAAACTAAAGAGTTTTCCATTAGTACTAATGAAAGCATGTCTGTAGTTGATGCCACTTTTCTGTTTTGCTTCCTATCTTCAAGCAAAGTCTCCTCCCACCTTATGAAGTTGATTATCAGAAACATACAGCAATATTGCATATAAATGTAATAATGGCTGTATTATTATTTTTTCTAAAAAAACTGTTTGTCCATTATCACGTGAGGTTTATCAAAAAAAAATATAGTGTATAATTTTCATTTTTTCCTCTGTGTCTGACTTCATAAAAAATATGAACACTGAAATGTTTCTTCCCTAACGATATTTGTAAATATATCTTTAATCAATAAAATGGAAAGCAGAATAACACAAAAATATATATATACAACCATCTGCAACTTATTTTACTAAAATAATTACAGATTGTATACAATGATATTTCAATACATTTGTATTTTCCTAGTTCAGTCTAATTTAATAATTATTGATGTTTAGAAATGTGTCAAACCCTAAAGGAGAGGAGGAAGAAGGGTTAAAGAGGAGGAAAGAGGGAAGATTTTTTTTTTTTTTTTTTTTTTTGTTTGTTGTTTTCTGTTAATTCTAAAAACATACTTAAAACTTGAGAGTTACCAAGGATGCGGCGACGATAAGATTAGGTTCTTGTATTATTTGTTACACTCTCTTGTATGTGGTATTTACATATATGTTATTAGCTGCTCCACTTCTCTATATGTACAAAATAATTGATAAAATAAAAAAAGTTATAAAAAAAAAAAAAAAAAAAAAGAAATGTGTCATCACAAATCTTGCGTTATTATAATTAAACATTATTAAATATAGGACTACAGTGACCCTTTATTGATTACTGATTAACTAGGCAGGGCATACTAGTATTTTCAGAAGATCCTACCATCTTGACTTTTAGTGAATTTTGGCCTGTTGGCTTACATTGATTATGTGATTTCTCTATTTATTCACAGTTAAACTTTTTTTTTTATTTTTCAATTAATTTACCATTTTAGAAAAATCTATAATGTTGTCTGCCATTTGTTAAGGCTCTTCCAAGCATATTGCGGTTCTAGTGTCTGTTCTTTTTGCTATCAGTCTCCAGACATGACATTCACATGATCTTTAAAATGAGAAATCTTTCCGGCTTCCTCCACTATTCCCATCTCCAATAGGTCCTGCTAGTTAAAGATTTTTATGGACGACTAGCAGACAAATTGCTCATTTGGGAGGCTGCACGTGACTCATAATGCTCTTGGTGCAATATCCTGGCTGAAATAGCTTGAACAAAAAATTCACACAATATTGTCCATGACAGTGGAAAA
This sequence comes from Discoglossus pictus, assembly GCA_027410445.1. Taxonomy (NCBI): domain Eukaryota; kingdom Metazoa; phylum Chordata; class Amphibia; order Anura; family Alytidae; genus Discoglossus; species Discoglossus pictus. The sequence continues at coordinate 202,477,064 of CM050163.1, read as the reverse complement.
ATAAGATTTACTATCAAAACTTTAATATTAAAACAATTTTTCTTTATATAATACATTGATGATGAGATTCAGATGTGATTATTAAATAATACACTGACAAAGAGTCTGAAATGTAGACAAACATATCTGAAATATACATACATACAAGGTACAGCAGATATCTATAAATATAAGTGTGTATATATTTTACATATTATACATGCTAAATAAATAACGTCAAACAACTAACAATCCACTTGATATTTTATAGTGTTTTATAATATTTTTATTGAAGGAGAATGTGTTATACAGAAATTACCAAATAATGCTGACTTCTAAACTCTTTGTAATTCAGTATTTATATAACAGAAGGGTGATTAGCATTAATGTAAATTATATTAAAAATAATGATATAATAAAATGCTTCAAAATATTGGGCCAAAGAGATACAGTCTAGTCCATAGGTTAAGAGATGTTAGGTACAGTGGGAGAGGGGCAATGTCCGATGTAAGCAAAGCATTTGACATATTAGTAGAGTACATCTTTCATTTCATTTATTGACTTTGTGAGAGAGATATGGTCTTGAGTAGTTATATCAGTGGATCTATACAAACCATTGTAAATAAAAGCATTGATTGCATTGTAATATAATTCATTGGAAATAGAGCATGTTGATAATGTTTATAACGGGAAAGAGATGTCTACATGCCAAATGTGTGTAGTGATTACATGATCATATGTGACATTATAGTCAATTTTGTTCAGCTTTATAAATTGTAACAAATAAAGCTGCAGATGGAGAATGTAAAATATATATCAGAAGTTCTGGGGTTAATGTGATTCCAAATGAGGCATTGGATTGGTACAATGGTAGCATCCTGAGAGTAAGAGCCTATGGGCCCTGTTCTATTGCCCAATTTGTAAAGTTACACACACTAAAAACTGCTCTTAATATCGCCACAGATTATATTAGCTACTTGCAATCCAATTGTGAGTAACCCGCCCGCAATCACTAGGGGCCAGCCAAAGACGCAAAACAGGGCTTAGAACTCCATTGGATTTAGCACAGCTCAAGCATTACGAGCTCGAAATAATTAAAGTTATACAAAATCAAAATTCTTTTAGACCCATAGTTCTAGCTTGCAAATAGGGCCTCATTCAATTGCTATTTGGCCAATTGAATAGGGCTCTATATAAGCACAGAGCATATTTTTAAGCAAGCTAAATAAATAAATATATTTTACAGGTTTAACAATCATCAATTAAATGTTGTTAGTAATCAAATACATGTATTTAACATATACTGGCCAGGCAGAGATTGCTCACACAAAATATCCTGTTGTCCTACAGTACTTACGTTTCTGCAATGTAAAGTCAGTTATACCTTAGGGATTTTCATAACATTACTGTCATTGTATTGAAAAGTATGATATAAAACATGTCTATTAGCATTTTTCTTAATTATTAAAGACAATCTTTTGATATATTGCAAATCTGATATCTACCAGTTCTAGGTTTTCCATCAGGATCTCCAACTCCAGAGAACAGGCCGGGGGCAGCATGGGAAACTGATGAGGGACACCCCCTCCTCTCTATACCACCTGTTTCCCTCCATTTGCCAAGGGAAGTGGAGCGATGGGGCAGTAGTTAGCTAGTGATGAAGGTTTAATGGAGAGCTTCTTTTGATAGGAGGAAAATGTGCCGGGAGAGGTTGACGAATAAGTATCTTGGTTATATTGGTAGACTGTAAGGAATAAACATGAAGGAAGGTGTGAGACACTGTACCTTTATATAGAAAGGTCATGGATAAAATTGTGGTGGAGAGGTTATAATGAGATGGGAAGCTACTGTGGGAGTACATTTCTCTAGATTTGTGGAGTGTGTAATCGTGGGGACTGAGAATGACATACAAGGTTTGCTGCAGGTGATAAGATGGTTGACAGAGAAAGGGGAGAGGTTTAGAAAGAAGAGAAACATCATAAAAAAGTGAGAAGAGTGGGCCATAGTCGTTACCATCAGAATGAGTTGCAGAGATAATCTTGTGTAAAAGGTAAAAGGAGGAGGTTATAGAGAGGTTTAGTGGTGTTAGATGCACCTACTATGTTAAAGTCACTAGAATTAGAGTGGAAATGGAAGGAAGGAGTCAATAAATGGCGAGGTTCAGCCAAGCGGGCCATGCACATTGAGAGAAAGAAGTGTGTATATAAATGAATATATTTGCACTTGGTTCTTATTAAACTATTGAGTGTACATACTAGATAGCTAAGCTTGAAAGCTAGGTATTTTAAGCACAAATTACCTAAAAGATCCTCTTTCCATGCCACTAACTTTTTCTGAGGTGATTAATTAAATCTCAATGTGGGATGAGAATGGCCACGTGGTTAAGTCAGCATAATTAGCGAAGCTTTTAAGTATTAAAGCTGTTGTTATTATTATCACTATACCAACTGAGTGTGTTCTACCTGCTTATCAACCTCAGCCGTAAGAGTTCATTAATATAATGATCTACACCTATGTTGTTATGTAGTTGTGTCCCCGTCTACATTAATCCAATACACTGAGCAATAAATATAATGATACACACTGTATATCTTAAAGAGACATGGAACACATTTTTCATGCATTTAAAAGAGTGTTTTTTTTAAAATAACAAATGTTGGTTTTGTATGAAAAAAATTAAAAGCAATTGAAACTTCTTGAAACTAACAGGAATGACATAGAGTATATGCTAGCATGTAGGTCTCATTGTCAGACACGTATTGCTCCTACATCTATCTATATTACTGCACGTTTGCTGACAGCTGCAAAACCCAAAGAGCAAGTAAACAATTGAATCAGTTCATTATGCTCTGACAAAAATGTGTTGAAAAAAGAAAACACACTGAACCATATTTACAAATACAAACTCTCAGATGCAATTAAGAAAAATAATACTTTCCGTGTACTTTCAATAATGAATTTGCTTCTAGAAATTGCCCAGCACAATGATCTCTCTTCAAATAATACAGTATAAATTATATACGTTTTGTTTATTCAACCTGTGCTGTATTATGTTGTTTAAACATTAACTTATGTAAAATGTATTTATTCTGATTTTGTTACAGAAATTGGTGTGCATATGTCCATACTAGACTCATGCCAACGGTGGCAATGGATAATGTGGAAACCTACATATCTTCTGGAGCGTCGCCCTGCAGTTGGAATACTGGACCATGTTCAGTGAGGTATGACCTTAGATTTCAAGGTACATCTCTCACATTGACTTTGTGCCGCAGCTGCCTCTATACATCATGTACTAATTACCCTTAATAATGCTTACTATAGAGAATATACAGCTTATTAAGCAAGAAAAGGGTTGATAACAGACATCTGCGGAGTTATATGCCAGTGCACAGAGCTAAGAAAATATTTGCTACAACTTAAAACAGAAAAAGCAATGCACTATTAGCAAGGAAGAATTGCATCCATTTATTAACAACTGGAGATTTGAGAATCATCCTAGCCCCAAGCTTTATGGTGGTTTCTATATAAATTAATGAACACATTATATTCTTGACAGATTGATTCCTGCAAGAGAATAAGAAGCACACAATTCAGAGCTGTGATGAAATAATTCAGTTTTCAATGTCACATTACTACTGATTATGTCCTGGAACGTGTTCTTCTGTGATGCTCAGGGATATTATATTATGTGATGGATGGAAGGCAATTGCAGCATTTACACTCTATAGATTGTAAACCTTTAGACCAGTTGTAAATGACTGAGCAGCTTTTCTGTCTCTCATATTTTTAGATTATAGCATTTCATCTCGGTCTCCTAACCTTTCCTCCCAGGGTATCACCAGCGGTACAATGCCACTAATCTACTGGTATAGAGGTTGTTAAGTTCTGACCACCACTAAAGTGTCATATTTATGGATGTTTTGTTTAAGGACTTGGTTTTATAATGGTTTAGAAAGTAAAAAAGAAAAAAGCAGTCATTTAACAAACTATATTCAGTTTTCTTTTAAGGAAGGAATTGTTTTTTTGTGAAGCAGGATTATGTACCTTACATACATATGAGATCTTTATTTACTTCTATTGAAAAGCTACCACAATGTTGTTGAACTGAAAGGAACTCTGTCACCCCAAAAGTAAATTAGTTTAACCTTTAAATTATTTGTTAACCTTTGAATTATTTGTGCAGCCCTATGTGCTAATTAGTAGTTTTGAGTGGGAAACATTGCTTTTGCCACCACCAAAACAAATAAGCAGACTGTGGAATAATTAGTGCATCAAAGTAACTCATTTCTATTCAAGAGCTGCTCATTTTCATAATATGGAGACACGGTCCATTAGGGGCAACATTTATTTTCTGAAAGAGCTTTGACACTAGGGTCTAGGAGGGGGATCTAATCAGCCTGGGGACTTCGGAAGACCTTAGAACCCCATTTTCTCACTGACAGTAGACTCTGCTCATATTGATCAATTCAAACTTCCCGAGACTGGTGGAATGACCATTCAGTGACCCATCAGAAAGCCTACTGTGATTGGTTATCGGGCTACAGCGAGGGATTTTTAAATAGAAAAACCAGCTGAAGAATCAAGTGATAATACAGCTAGGATTAGGGCACCTTCCCTTGATGTCCTCCATAATCTGTTTATCTCTAGCTCCTGCATCCCATTGAGAATAATGGGTGTCGCGGCCCAGGTGGGGATTGGCCTAACCAATTTGCTGGGGTTGCTCATCCTGCCACCTGTAATAGGTCTGCCCATCCTAGGTGGGAAGTTTAAAACTGTTTATCGGCATCTTATCAATTGGTTCCCCACCCACCAATCATAGACCTGCTGAAGTAGGCCATCTTGTGACTGGTCTCCCTGGTTTAGGCAGGCAGGGAATTCAAAGATGCTTTTTATAAGTTGTCAAACCTGTTTTTCAACTTTTGTTTTGTTTTACTCCCTATAAATGTAACTTATTTCCCCAATAAAGTGCTATAGTTGTTTTGGACTATGTACTGGCTATAGTGTGTTTATTTGAAGGTCCAAGACCTTATTTATAACTCAGCAAGGTCCTGGTGAGCTGTCTGGTGCTGAGAAAATCTTCTTCAGGTGATGATCGGTAGATAATCCCAAGTCATGTCGCAGGAATGAGTTAGGTTAGAAATCAATGGCTAGCATAATTTATAAGCAGTTTTTATGTGCAGTTTTAAGAACATCTTTGAAAAAAACAGGATTTGGGGGTAAAATTGTCTGTTCAATTAATGAAGAAAAGTAAAGGCCGCCCTCCTCAGGCTTCAGGCTAACAGACTGTGCTCTCAAGAGGTTGAATATATAACTGCTTAGGCACAAGCAGATTTTGCTAAAAGTAAGTTTTTGTCTAAAATGATTTGTTGCTTCTGGTTTTCATAGCTGTTAATGTTGTTTTGTTATATACTTCTAAAACATGCAAACGTTTTTTCCCCAAAGTGCAATGCTCCTTTAACTATGTAATCATTAAATTTTATCTATATTCATCATCCATGTACTCTTCCTTCTCTAGGTATCGTATGATTTCACAACCAGTTTATAGAATGAAACATAAAATAGTAACATCCTTGGAGTGGAAATGCTGCCCAGGATACAGTGGAGAGCAATGCAAAAGCACAGGTCAGTGAGCACTAACACAATACCGATACTTGGAGAATATGGTAATATGCATAACGTCCACTAGAGGCTTAATAACCTGACCTAACCTGACTAGGAAGGTTTATTTGCTAAAAGGTGATATTGATATCAATAATCAATCCTTATTATTATACTTTATTTTTAGAGCTCCAGCAGATTTTATCATGTTAGTGTACAATGAATAACCGATAGCATTTTTTATTTATGTTTGAAGACAAGACAAGACAACACAGTGTACATACACATTAATACTGGAAGAAATGAGGGCTCAGCTCATGTGAAGGCTTACAGTCTAAAATGTAATAGGCAGGGGTCTACAAGGTCTACGAGGCCAAGCCTAGGCAGCACATTTTAGGGCAGGCTGACTGAAGATTCTAGTGCAGCACATTGTATATGTACAGAAATGTCTTTATGCAGGGATCTTTATTTCTGTAAGTGTAGTTGACATTTTCTGACATACTATATATGTATATGTGTATATATATATATATATATATATATATATATATATATATATATAGTAGTTCACATTTGAATGTCTAAAACAAGTTAAAAAACCTGCTTCCAGCTCAGAATTCCTAGAGAAAAACAGTTATTACACTGCATTCTTGGAAGCTGAGCTGGGACATGCAAATGTGCCCACAAATGCCTCGCTCTTCAATCCATAGCTATTTTCAAACATGGCTTCCTTTAAGCTTATGCCTGCTGTATTACAAAGCTTTAATGCAAAGCCAAGGCTGGATTTTACACGAGCTTAGAATCCTATCCATGTACAGCTGTTTCAAACTTACTGGCTATCATCAGCATGTCACTGTATCTCAGCCTGTGTTGTGAATCTTATGAGTAGGTAGTTCACCACAACAATCATTTATGATATGGTGGGCAAAAGAGCCATAGAAGCCCTCCACCGTACAGTAGTACAGTAAATAAATAGTACATCTGTGTTCACATTTGAATGTCTAAAGCAAGTTAAAAAACCTGCTTCCAGCTCAGAATTCAGAGAAAAACAGTTATTACACTGCATTCTGGGATGCTGAGCTTGGACATGCAAATGTGCCCACAAATACCTAAATACCTCGCTCTTTATATTATAGCCATTTTCAAACATGACTTCCTTCAAGCTTATGCCTGCTGTATATATATATATATATATATATATATATATATATATATATAGGGGAAGGAGGAGCTGCAAGTGTGGAGTAGGACGAGTAGAAATCTGGAAGCATAAAACCTAAGGGGACTGCTGGAGGGGTTAATATTACAGCATGATGGAGAGAGAAGTGTGACCAGAAAGGATATACTTTTATGATACTGTGGAACAAGTGGGTTTTTAGAAAATGTTTTAATGTGTAAAAACTAGGATGGAGTCTAATAGAACAACGTTTAAAACTCCAAAGAGTTCGGGCTACTCTTATTTCCGGTTTATTACATACTGACTTGCAATCATGAAAGTTCCAAAATGGTGCAATACCGTCCAAAATGGCTGCTGTAACTGTAAATACTTTTCACCTATTTCAGTGTGCAATTATGTGTTTGATAATGTCCTGTAACATCCAGTTACCATGGCAATGCACAAAATACAACCTTTCTTCATCATTAAGTATTATACACAGAGGTTTGACACCAGTGATCAGATGTTTGAAACTATATGCATCCACCTTTCAAGACTTAGTTGCAGCCTTCAAGTTACAAATGGCAACTACCACTGGAAGACCCCATTCCCATCCACATTGCGTTCTAGTTGCCTGACACTGTACTGGAAAAACAATGATTTTCTTAAGGTTATCACACTCTTATTTTCCCTCCCCTGTCATTAGCAAGCACTCTAATCAATAAATTAACATTAGTATAAATGAGTATAACTGAGAAATTATATTTTTATATTTTTATATGACCCCACACTATATCTTTGGTCATTTAATACATGGCTATTTTGTTGCAGTTGCTAGTTAAGTAAAAGTTATGTTTAAATAAGGAAATATATTTGAATAATTCCACAGAAAAGGGGTAGATTTACACAATGGGCTCTCTCTCTCTCTCTCTCTCTCTCTCTCTCTCTCTCTCTCGCTCTCGCTCTCGCTAACATAAATAGCAAGGCTGTCTGCATCAAGCATATTTAATGAAGTTCTAAACATATTTATAACAAATCCATTGCATTGTGACATATTTACCCCTTTTAGTTTCTCACTGCAGAGCTATTTATCACTTCAGTCTGATGCAAATAACATTACTAGTGCACTGTTCTAATTTGTAATAAATACAACTACATTACAAAAATATCTCTGGGATTATTTTCTCACCTAAATGAATTCTTTCAGAGCGGAAATTTAGAAATGCATCTCCATGGTATGTTGGTTATAGATTAAATTACAGTCAGAGAGTCCATGTGAACCAACATCTTTACTCAAACTTTAACCAGAGACATGGATAGAAATTCATGGCAGTATGTTGATTAAATGCAACTAAGCATACTCTAGGACAGTGATGGGCAACCTGTTTCCCTTAAAAGACCACAATTGTTTCCTGAAATGAGCTACATGTTTTAATTACGCACAGAACATTAATAACATTTATATTCAATGATTTATAATACACTATTCAGTACTAACCTTACTGTCATCACTATATCATGTAGCACAAATATGGCTATGGTTTTGTCTATGCACCTATCTATATGCAATAGATAAGTTGTTCTAAATTTTTGTGTCTTTGACTCAGAATTTGCAAATAAGAATGTTATCCATTTATCTACACACCATATTTGGCAATGTTTTGTGCAAAATTTATGTGCAAGAATTAAATGAGATATCATACTTGTAGTACCAATTAGCACCAGTTACAGCTGTACCTGTGCTTGTCTCTATAAACTTTGCACACCTTGATTTGATAGTATTTGATCATTCTTCTTTACACAACTGTTCACGATCTGTCAGGTTCCTTGGTGATCATTGCTAGACAACAATGTCACAGGTTTTCATTATGATTTTGCTTAAACTAGACCATTCAAAGACAATTTTTCTTATTCTCTTAGGGCTGCGATTCGTGGGGCTCCCGTTACCCTGCAATTCAAATAGACGGCGCCGCAAGGATATCCCCTTACGGCCGGCCGCATATCTTGCAACCGGCCGCATGGTCTGAAAACTTTAAAAGCAAATATAAATTCAAGACGGCACTGTAAAGCTCTGTAAATGCTAGGGATCATAATGGGGGACATGAGGATTAATAGCAACCCCCTCTCAAGCTTGCACATCAGCCCAAATCCGAGATTACATTAACTGTTTATTTTCCGGCCGCAGCGTGGGCGGGTCTGAGGTGCTCAAAGCCCTCGGGACTTTGTCCACGGATATTTGACATAAATTAAAATAAAAATTATTTACGGATTTGAGTGTAGGGGAATGTTGTGCTATTAATGCTAACACCTACAATCACTTTAATACTCCTCAGAGTGCAGGATGGCTTTATTATCGTTTTTTTATGTGCTTAATTGTGTGCCTGCGGGACCTTTTTCCTGCAAGTAAGCTGCGGCTCGCTTTTAGCCTTGCAGAGAGGGTTCCCGGAGCAATAGAATAGCAACCGGGCTTTTCTTGCGGCCGAAACTCTTGCGGCAATTAAAGATCAAAGGCTTTCCTCCGACGCGTGCGGCCGCAAGGGATAACAAGGCGCCGGCCGCAAGCCTGCCGGACCCCCAGGCGGGAAGGGAATAGAATAGGCAAATAGCTTGCGGCCGGTCCTTGCGGCCCCGCATCTCCTACGGCCGAAAATAGAATGAGGCCCTTAGTATTTATTTGGACCATGATCCAATGGATAGTCAAGGCTTTTGATATATTGTATACCCAATTTACCATTTCCATATTTCTTCTTTGGGGAAGGTATTATTTTCAACTAGTAGATGTCATTGTTTTTAAAATATCTCAAAGCTATTGCCAAATTATTATCATAGGCCAAAAGCTATTATTATAATATTTATTATCACCAACCTGCAAAGAAAGCTCCCCCAAAAAGCCCCCAAATTGTATGTGGGTCTTAATGTAGGCTGCCCACCACTGTTCTATGTAAGAGTGATATTTACATTTCTGCAGGAGCATGGCTTGAAGTATTCCTTGCAACTGTCTACTTCTGAGCATGTACAGGTAATGGGGCATGTATAAAATAGTGATATAACAAATCACCCTCCTCTCTCCCCCACTCCTCTCTCCAGTTATAAATAAGGGAAGCACACCCTCAAACTCCAAACTAGTAGGAAGTGCTGAAAACAGAAAGATGGACCTTCAGAATTTAAACATTTCAGATTTTCTTTAAAAAAATGTTTTAAAGGGACATCATCACCCCAGAAATAAGTTGGATTCTTTCTTTAGATTGTAATTTTGTGAATTTTCAATCTTGTTGGGACTTAAGACAAAACACTATGAGCCTCGTTTAATTAAGAGGCGCAAGTTATGGAGGTATAGGACATAAGTCTGCTGGCCTCCTGCGGGCTCGCAGCTGCTGAAGCTTATGGTGCTATTCAGTCCCGGCCTGATAGCGCACATCGCAAACCATTCTATCGAAAGTAGCATTGGAAAGTAGTATTGGAAAGTAGCAGCTTGAACATGATCGCTGACGCAAGGCCGTAACCCCCAGTTATATAGGCAATGGAATGTGGGTCCGATCAGGACTCGTGGTTCAAGCCCGTAGGACTTTGAAATCCAACCTCATTGAAGTCCCAAGGGCTTGAATTATGAGTTACGATCGGCCCCACATTCCAGATATAATGCTATATTCATAAAGCCTTAAATGTTATATTCTATTACGTGTGAGTTCTATTATATCTATTATTACATTTATTGCCAGGATCAATATGACACGGGAATCAAACATGAAATTAAGTATTTTGTTAGCCGATTTGCGAGCTTGAGAATGTTGTGCTATTAATTCTAAGACCTAAAATCACTTTCACTTTTAATAAAAGTACAGTATTTATTTGCTTTTAAAGTGCTCCGGACATGTCATTAAGCCCTTTGCGAGACCTCCTTGGTGCCCGTGACTTGTAGTTCGACTTTTGTCATTTGCGGGCTTGACAGAGTGGTTAGCGAGGGGGAATCGGAGCAATAGAATAGCGATTTGCAAGGAGTTAATACATATCATGGAACCTGCGTGGACTAGAACAGTTAATTTATTGTTTTTTTCATTTCTGGATTGCAAATCCGATTGCATATCGGACTTCTAAACACTAATTTATTGTAGTTTAAACTCTATGTTTTACTGATGTCATGATGACGGTCTCATTTACTATTGGCTCTGTCTTAATTGTAACTTACGGGCTTGCTTAATTGATCATGATCATGCCCTGAAATGCTATGTACGGGTTTATGGTTTGCGTGTTGGGGTTGTGAGCCTGTAATTGCGGCCTTGAGTCAAATACATCTATATATGTAACAAATTTATAATACGCAGATATAAGGGCTGTGTACAGGAAATTATGGGCTTGGAATGAAATGGGGGCCTATGTTGGCACATTACTAATAAAGGATAAAAATAATAATACAAATCCTTATCATTTGCTCCAAGTGTTATGCTTATGGAAAGAAGCTGCCATGTTGGCCTCTCTCCCTCATCCCACCCCAGATTGTCTCACTATGTAAGGTGGAAAGGCAGCAAGCTGTGATTCTCCAGTTTGCATCTCTTAATGCAATACAGCACAGACTCCAGGATTTTATGGGTTCACAGTGCCGTGTGATGCAGTTACTATAGTTGCAGCCAGCACCATATGACTGTGTGGACCAATAGGAAGTTGCTGGACATCCTGTGCTTATTTTAGAAGATGCAATATGGAGAATCACAAAAAACTTGCAAAGTAACCTGTGACTTGCTCAGTGGTACTAGATTAGGTAGAGAGGACAACTTGGCAGCCTCCTAAAGCCGAGCAGAAGGAAATGAAAAAAACAGCAATAATAGTAATTAGAGTATGTAATTGGGCTACATTGCTTCCAATATTGTAAGTGCAACTTATACTTTTATACATATTATACTATTACAGTATCCCTATAGTGCTTTATCACTTCAATCAAGAACGTTTTATACTCTGTTAATCTAAATTAATGGGTTCCTATGAGCCATGCATTGAATCATTTCCCATGAGAAAACTATAATCATCTTTAATAAAATAACAGTTAATGTTAATATTTAAAAGTTTTAAGTATTATTAGTACTAACCTTATGCTTAAAAATTCACCATTTTGGTCAGTGTCTTTTCTTCACTGTGATATAGGTCACCCCCTTCTATCTAACACCAGGTGGGTTGGTATTTTAGACTGGCTGCTGTTACTGTGCACTGGTATAGTCAGGGTGCCCTTGAAACATGACATATGGAACCAGCATGGCAGATGTATAAATAAATTAATAGGTACAAGAAACATGATTACTGAACTGGGTAAGACATTTAATCAAAGATGATGGGACAATGATTAAGAATTAATAGAAAAGAGGAGATGATATTGCTATTGCGAGCAAGGAAAATACATTTAAATTGAAAAAAATAATCTAACAATGGTATAATTTTATTTAAATGATCAGTCTGGTAAATATATTACAATCGATTGTCAGTATATATACACTGATACCACATGATCCATGCTAGAGGTCTAGGAGAGCTTCCCAAGTAAAGCATTCTTAAAGGACTGCTGAAGTCACATGCTAGATAATGGCCATAACATTTTAGAAAGTAGATAAATAACTAAAGACTTTAAAGGGCCATTTACCTCACTGTACGTGTTCTTCGTGGTGTGAAAGCACACAAGATTGTATGTTAAAATGGTCTACTTTTTAAATTACACTAATAACTGCTCAAAATCTAAAGTTTAAAATCTGTTTACAAACACAATCTGTCCTGCCTACTGACTGTGGCATGATTAATAACAAACAACTGAGCCTTGCCTTACTCTGAATCAATTAACAATTATCAATAAATCTGCATATTAAAAAGATCGGACGAGTTATAAAAAGATTGAACTTGATGGACCAAAAAGTATTTTTTCAACCTCAATTACTATGCAACTATGTAACTAATGAATAGGATGGGTTAGTTTAGTGGGTGTGGGATGGATTTCTGTGCTCCCCATGCCAAATAAGCAATTTGTTACCAAGGGGGCTAGCTAGGTAGGGAAATACTTTTGTATTATTTAAGATAAAGGGAAGAGTTTATAAGTTCTCTTTGGATATGAAGGGACTCCAGGGACCCCTGGTTGTTAAATCCAACATATTTTATATGGCAAGAGAGTGTAATGCTAGTTGTATGTTGGAACATTGCATAAGTGTTGTACAGGGACATGCTTTTGTACCATGAATAAAATCTGTGGTACAATGTGCATCTGCTCATATCAAATATTTTTTGAGATTCTGGTTTTACTAAGCTATTGTAGATACAAGAGTATACCACTTTTTTTTATGTTTCCATTTTAACCAAAAATCGGAGGATCGCAATATATTCGAGATATAGCTCTTCTAAATACTTGTTAACTGGTTCCCTGCAGTTCTTATTGTTGAATGACATTTATAGTCTTCCCACCGATGCAGGCTCCTCACTGTCATGTCTTTGTTAGAGTGCATCCTGCTGCTGCAGCCAGTGCACTGAGTGCTGCATTTACATCAGGCTACAGCCATTGTGTTGTGAGTCCTTTGGGGGCGGGAGTAGGTGGGAATGGGAGCGGAGGTCTCAAGCATACAGTACATATAATATACCGTATGTGTATGAATGTGACATTAACCATAAGATTCTTTTGTATTTTCTTGTTAAATTGAATATTAAAGCATTTATGCGCCATTTGGGGTGCTTGTGGAACATATTATATTTGCGTCTTGCAATTTTTACCCATTCACCTACCAAATTCGTAACCCTCGTGGTATATTTGGGTGGCACTATATTCGAGTACCTACAGTACTAATATTTAATGTGCCCTCTCTAATTTTATAATTTCAATAATGTCTTTAGATATGCTTTAACTGCCCTTAAAGGTCTATTTCATTTAATATTTTCTACTGTGACCTATGCTATAGCTTTGTTTCATTGTTACTGTTGTTTAAAATTGCTATCACCCCATGCATATTTGTAGTACTGTGGCTGTTGTTAAGGATAGAGAGGAAATGTCTGTCTGTGTGGCTGTCTGGCTGTCCAATTTTTAAGATATCTGCCATATGTAGAATTCTGTGTTATAATAATATTTCATGACTGGTATATAATCTGATCTAAATTCAGCTTTTCAGTATAGTGATGATAGTATAGGAGTAGAGTTATTGCATGTATATCAGTGTTGTTGAGAACTGTGAGATGTCATAAAAAAATACCTGAAAATTAAAGAATTTTGACTGAATAGGTTAATAATCCTATTAAATTGCAACCCTGTATCTGCAACGTGAGCTCCGCAACGGCTGCGGGCTTGAAAATCCTCAGTGTTACGGGGCTATTAAATTAGGAGGGGCTGAGAGCTACGTGCTTGAGACGCAAATCCTAGCTCGTTCACAGAACATTGGATTTGTGGCCTTGCAGACGATCCACCAGTGTAGACCGTAGTTACGGGTTTAGACGGAGCCAATGAAAAAAGAGATTGTTAGCCTTACGTTACTGAAAAAGGGGAGGTTATATTTCAAAGTATATGTATTAACACATTGATTGAGGGGATCAATATAACACGGAAAATTAAACATGAAATCAAGTGTTTTTTGGAGCCGTTTTGCGGGCTTGAGAATGTTGTGCTATTAATTCTAAGAACTAACATCACTTTCCCTTTTATATAGTACAGTAAGTACAGTAGTGTGTTTTTATTTGCATTACAAGTGCTACGTATTGTACTTTACCCCCCTTGAGAGTCCTCTCTAGCTCCATTTGCGTGTTACGGGCTTGCTCGCGGGTAACTTTGTTGCAATTTAATAGCATGATTTGATTTGTGGCAGTTACGGGCTTGACAGATCAAAGGATTTGCGGGCTGCTAAGTTTCATGTTTACGTCCCGTAGGCATTTTTCAGCTGTCCTGTGTCTTAACCCGCCAGTCGGCGGCGGCCTGTTTATCGGGCTAATTCAATAGCCGTAAGTCCTAATATCAACTTTACTGGCTATGTTTTATCACGTAGCCCGAATTTAATGAGGCTGCATATGTAGTATTTCCCTCACCTCTCGCTTAGGACTATAAAGTCACATTTTTTTCCCCAGTGAGACCTTTCCAATTCCTATAGCATTATATCCCTCCTCATTAAAGGCTCCATGGTTTAAAGGTATATCTAAGTGACCCTGTTTTTCCCCTTTTCTATACTAACACATGCAGCTTATATCAGAAACACACATTACATTGGGTCATTCTATACACAAACAGATTTATTATATTTAAAATAAAAATAGTTTTCCACATCCCCAGAGCTGCTTACATAGTCACAGTGTACACACATATAGAAACGCTGCATTTAGGATTGTTTTTTTAACCCTATACTAACCTTCACGTCAACAGCAACACAATGCAGAGATCCACACAGCAATGTCTGGGCTCCTCCTTTCTTCCTTGTGCAGGGGACCCTTGGTTTCTTACTGCACTAACTGCCATTAGCTGTCTTCGATTGGCCAAAATAATAATAATTTTTTTGCTAATTTTAGCAGGGATTTCCAGGGGTGTTAGCTCTGTAAATCAACTACTAGCAAACTCAAGAGATTTAGCAAACTTTAGGGTATGTTTAATAATGTTTAATTATTTTTTTCGTTGGTATTTTCTCATGCAAAACTGTTTTCATACACTACTGATTCTCCTCTATCAGAAGCATTCATAATCCAGGAAATGTAAATATACCTTTAATATGAGAATCTAAATATGCCACAAAACACCAGTTATCGTACTGAAAAAGCTCAATGTTCATGTTGTTCTTGCCATTTATTTTCAGATTCTGTCATTTTCTTATTTAGTAGAACAAACTTTATGACGTTTGCCTTTTTTGTCTATTTTGTGAAGTTTATGTCTTCTATACTTAATGACGTCAATCATGGATCATATGCAAATGAGTTTGTTTACATTTGTTTAATCTACATTGAGTATAATTTAGTTTTTGTTTGCATTGTTTATTAAACTGATTTTCATCAAAGTTAATGCTGATATCTATTTATTTTTATTTTCTTTGGCAGTTAAACTTTAAATCATATTTACAAAATGTATAAACTTTGCTTTTCACAAATATAAAAGCATCATGCATTCTTCATTTCAGCCACCAGAGGTCCCTATAATGTCAATACCAGATAATGCAGTGCATGAATCTTTGCGTTTTATATGGATTATGGCAGGCATTTTTCAAAAGCGTATAATAAAATATACATGTAAGAGGGGACAGATTTTATGATGCTTCAAACCTCATTATCGAACTTGCATGCACATTTATAATTCAGAATGCTCCCATGGTCCCTTAACAATATATTAATTGTTGTCGATCACTTCAAGAGGTCTGTTCTGGGTAATAATTACCCCATTAATGCAAAATGTCCCTATAGCTTCTCTTGACACAAATAATATAACAAATTTGCAATAAATACTTACATTTTAAGTCATTTTTTGAGATATAAAAATATAAGCCAGAATAAAAGCATTATTACAAAATCAAAGATTGGTGCAAATATTATTATTGTTTATTTGTAACATGCCAAAATATTCTGTAGCGCTATACATGCGTTGTGATCAAGGCAAAAACAATAGCAGTATTAACACGTTGCAAAGGATGGAGGGCCCTGTCTTTTAGCTTAGAATCCAGTGTCCAAAGCGCTTTCCCCAAAACACCTTGCAAGACTGAAAACTCACAAACTTACAGTCTAAAGGACTACTAACGAATAATATAAAAATATAAAACAAAAAGAGAGTTCTAGGTGCAATAAAAAAAAAATAACTACAGAAGACAATAGTCATTACAGTGAAAAATATATCACACAGTTTAAACATTTCAACTAAAAAATATGTTTTTCTATAAATCCCAGCATCAATGACTGCTCTATTTTTATACTGGGGTATATAAGAAACATATATTGTCTGTATGTGTATATTATGTTCCATCATAGTAATTACTGACTGGGGTAATCTGGAAGTATAATTAGTTTTAAATTATAAAATAAACAAAGTTGGTGCTGCTGCTTGTTCATGATCCATAAGACTTTAGGGTTGGCTGTGTGTGCATCACCTCGGAGTGACACCTTGCCCATAGTTCACAATGCTACGGTCTATGCAAAGCCTGCAGTTGTGACTGACAATGACCTCGACCCTACACTGTCTTACTAATTATAATGGTGCAAACTAGCTACTGGCAACACTACTTCACAAACCAAATGCTGTATAATATGATGATCTCACTATGTAATCATGAGTCAAGAGTTTAATAATGGGATACAATTAAAACTGACACCACACACCTTCCCCCTCACATACCAAGATGCAGAAAGTTGCATCAATAGATGCAACCCAGCTCTACAGAAATGTAAACACCCCTCTTACATGTACAGCTTCCATCAAGTATTATGGATTCCTCCAGAGTACAGCAGAGGCATCCCAACAAATCCTTTTTTTTCTTTATTAAAAACTAGCTTTATGATATCTTTTCTGACTTAATTTTACTCTTAGCCGGACACAGAGTTTTCAAATATATATAGTTTTGTCCTTTTTCAGTGACGTTTTTATGTATGATTCAAAAATATCCACCTCCCCCCTCCCCCCAATACAATAGAAACTCTGCCATAAATGTAAATATTGAGGAGAATCCTTGGAAATAGTTTCTATGCATGGGATAGACTCTAAACCTTACATATGTGTGTGCCTTCATCAGTGGTGTGCTGATTATCTTCCTAGGCACAGCGAGCAAGGGTTCCATGTTGGATGCATTTATAATTGAGCCGGGGACACAGAGAGGATCCATTACAGAAGTGGATAACCAGCACAAGAAGTCCAGCACAGCAACATGCTCCTTTTTAGCTCTGAAAAGAGTGAATAAAATGACATTTTCTCTTAACACACTGCATATTGTTTTGAACGATCATCAACCACTATAAAAGTATCACTATAATAGAAAACAATGAGGTGATAGCAATATTATTTATCATGAGATAATATGTTAATTTGGGCTTATCTGTTTTATTCAAACTTTTCTAAATTAATTTGAATAAAGTAGTGTAGAATACTAATTGAAATACTAACATATTTACTACATAAATATTAGGTACATGTCACCATGGGTGTAGGAACTTGGGGAGATGGGGCGGACAACCCCCCAGATATGCCTATATGTATGCATATATAAGCTTGAGCTGTATCCCCCCCAGAATTATTCTGGCTCCTACACCCCTGCATGTCACACATTTATTTTTGCATCTGCTGTTACGTTACATGTTAAATATGTGAAAATGCACAGGGATAAGCAGGTGGTACATGTCAGTACAAGTCACTTGCATTCATAGTTTGTTAATAGAGCTAAGGTATTACTACCTGCACCATGGCAGGCCAGCTCATGCAGTTACCTTGCCACAGCCATGTTCTCTTTTGCTTCAGGTACATTGCTAGAATGGTTTTGAGTTCTACAAAACATAATTAGCGTTTTTTTGTAAAAAGCAAAAAATGATGCTGCACATGCTAGGAAACATATCTAGTAAACATACTTTTCTTCCTGGTTTTTAATAGTTTTTGAAAAAGATGTTACCTGTAATTGCTGGGTTCCATTTTGTATGACTACTCCATATGGTTTCTCGTTATTAAAAATGTATAATGCCCTTGAAATGTTCTAGAGAGACTTTGAGATTATTAGGCATATGGAGGGTATTTGGTCCCTGAAGAAGACACAAAATGTATCATGTCTGAATTAGTTTGGGAAACACAAATGGTGCCATGGTGAACATCTCAAAATGACTTGCAATGCAGTACATTTTATTAACTGGAAATTAAAAAAAATGTGTAGACAATATTTAAATGTGTTTCTGTAAAAATCAAGATTTAAAAACTTGTTAAAACACTTGTATTTATTATTTTGCAGCTCCAAAAGTCCAGTCACAAATACCTGAAAGCCAAGCAGAGAGCAATATGGCAGCTAACACAGTAGATACCAGAGACAACAGAGGAATAAAATATGATATAGGTGAGTATTTTTTTTATCAACAATGATACATGATAACCCCCTCCGTTTACATATCACGCACTAGCCTTATCAGGATATTTTCATTTAAGCCAAGATTGTATATAATGTGGTGCTACACTGTTCTAGTTAAGTTATGACATTGGCTTCCATAATGGTTTTTCATCAACTACAAATTCAAATTTTTAAACAATTGCTGTTTAAATACCCGTTTTGTGATAAGACAGCCAACATAAGAGGGAGCTTTCCAATTCCACTTACCCTGGGCCCTTAAAAGCATTTCTAACATAACTTCCCACTTTTTAAATCTAAAGAGGGGTGTAATCACAAGAGTAACTACAGTATACTTTAGCAATGGAGTAATAACAGGACTAAAGCACCAATAATCTCCTCTAGGGAGGGCATTTGATTATAAGCAGCCAATAAGCAGTGAGGAAATAGAGGTATTTTGTATAAAATGCCAGAATATATTATTGTTTCCAGAGACCCTGAGATTTCAGTTCAAACTAAAGCTGTTTGATTGAGATTGAATGAGATTAAATGGTATAGAGTAAAAGAAAAAACTAATTAATCTTTTTTGAAGACCGTGATGCATTTAAAACAAGCAACACAGTATCTTCACAGCCTTCGCTAAACTACATTCACACTTCACAATCATGGCATGTTACATGTGTTTATTTTTGTGTTGGGAGTGTGTGGTATTCACCAATCAAATTAAATCAAATTACATCTAAGAAAAACTCCCAGAAATTCTAATTATTCTAATTATTCCAATGTTCTAATTACTAATTGATCATTAATAAAATTTAGTTTGCCAAGAGTTATAAAAGCAGTTTTCAGTATTAAGGGGCAAGTTCCACCGAAAACATATGGGTCCTATCCTGTTTTTTGTGCGTCGCTGTTTGTGCGCCGTGGCGTGCCCACGCTCGCTCCACCATCTAGTGGTGAAAATGAGTTACTAGCCTGCATAAAGCAGGCTGAGCTATGAGAGGCGTGCCCGAGGCCGTTGAGGGCTGAGTGCCCGCTTCAAACATAGCGATGGCCTCGCTGTCGAATCAGCGCCGTTGAATTGCGCCACATCGGAGGGGGGAATATTTTTTTCCTGTACTACCTAATTTTCACCACTAGAGAGCGACGCAAGTGCACACGTTCCAAGAGTGCACATAAACCTGGATAGATCCAACATATGTTTTGTAATAAAGAGCACTGTTTGAGAAGATAAACTACGTAAAAGTTATGACACATGCTTAGTTTGTTAGTTACATCCATGTTTGTAGTGGGTGGAAGCTGCCACTTTAAGGTAAGTGTTTGTTACTGACATTGAGCTCTGTGAGCTGATTGGGCCAAGGCAAGTTCAATAGCCAATCAAGCTATACAAGATCACAGCTGCAGGTCTAAGCTGTGACAGGTACATTCATGTTTTGTGTTCTCCAGCACCTCATATCACCTAATATTACCTAACATATAGAGATCATGTAGCAATAAAAGCCAAGAGTTAAATCTTTCTCCTAAACTTTAAGCCATATTCTATTAGCTACTTGCAAATGCCTTGAACACATAAATTTGGCTTTGGGTGTTTTTTTATAAATGTTTATATGCATTCTGTTGACTTAAGAATTCATTAGTGCCAATAAGTAATATTTGCCGAATATGTAGCAATATTAAGAGAGATTTTAAGTGTGTATAAATTTACAAATTGGGCAATTGAATCAGGCCCTTTGTGTTTAGGTGAAGCATATCATTTACTTTAGAAGATTAAGCTATCAGTCTCTCCGGTTGCTGTTGTTCTCCGCCCTTATAAGGTAATTTAGCACAGGACAAGGATCTGTCTGGGAAACAATTCTAAGGGACTTTGAGAACTATCCCATTCAATAAAGTTAATTCTGAAACTAGGCAATCAGTCATAGTCTGACTCCCAGAAGGGCTTTTTGCAAGGAAACCCACTGTATAAGCCAATGAAGTGTACTGTGTTGATATAAGCTTGTGTCTATCAATTAACACTGCCTGACAGCCAGACATTCCTTACCCAGTTGATCTAATAGTGGGTGGAGCCCAACAACAGTTGTATCTAATTTAAAGGACCATTTATCTTACTACAAGTGCTCTTGTGTTAAAGAGCACAAGATTCTATGTTAAAGTGATTGATTGATTTTTTTTAAATGAAACTAAGAACAGTTAAAAAATTGCAGCCTTAGGTTTGTTTACAGACACACTGCTGACTGCTCCATGATTTATAGCATCTGCCGACAACGGCCATTCCAAACTTTGTGAACAGAAAGAATGATGCTTTAACTCTCAGGAATGTAATCAGCCATCAGTTAACCCACAAGTAACATATTTAGGAGTTTCCAGCAGTCATTTCCATGAATTTGTGAAGGGTTAACCCTCCTTATGATTTGCTCTCTGCACACAGCTCTTGCTGTCAGTCTGCCTGTGGGACTTGCGAAATTCTCATGTAAACAGAACTTAATTTATGATTTATTTCAAAAATTCTAAAAGTATTTCAACTTGTTTTCAGGAGTACATTACAGGGGTGTTTTACAAGTTGTGCTGAGTTAACTGGCCCTTTAAGTAGGTACATTTCTCAGTATTACTTTTTTAACAACACAGCAATATCACTGCAGCTACTCCTGCAAGCAAGCTTTCCCTGACTCTGTATCTCTCCTCTGCTAAACTTCCAAACAACACAGCAATATTACTGCAGCTACTCGTACAAGCAAGGTATCTCCATTGAACTCTCTACAACTGCAATTTTCTCCTCTTCATATAAATTATTACATTCATTTCTGTGATATTGTATTTCAGCACATAGTTTTTTTGTTCTTGTTGTTTAGTGAATTTAAAGCTTATTCTGATATAGTCTTTATCTGATCATCATCCTTTTGCTGTTATTCCTTTTGCTTAATTGCATTACCCCCCGCCCCACCTAATTTACACATCCTTGTATGTTTCAGCTTTCCCTGGGTCTGTCTCTCTCCTCTACTAAACTTCCAAACAACACAGCAAACCCCACCTGCGCCTGATTATTCTTAATTTATTGAATCACTCATACTCAAAGGGGATATAGACAGGGGAAGAGATACAGGGGAGGGAGAGGGGGGAGAGACACAGGGGAGGGAGAGGAACAAGACACAGAGAAGGGAGAGGGGGGAAAGAGATACAGAGGAGGGAGAAGAGACAGAGGGGATAGAGGGAGGGAAATAGACACATGACCCAGGCAAGATCCATTGGGCGTTAGAATAAATAAACACACTGACCCAGCGTTTCTTGGGAAAATTACGGGCCACGGCTTTATTAAAGCAACCATAAACCAATAACCAATTAACATAATTAACATTGTTACATCACAGCTCAAATAAACATCCCGGAGGAGGAGCCGGGCCCGGTCAGTAACCTCACGCCCTGGGCCCACGCCCAGAGCCTCCCAGTGCTTTACTAAGCACGCCCATGAGGCAGGGCAACGCCCACTTAAGTCCGTGAGCCGGGTGCCTCCCCTCCCACCAACCAAAGACATTCCTACTTGTATCCTAACCTAGAAATCCCAAAATCCTTACCCTTCAACTCTTTTCCATTCCTTTTTTTTTTTAAACCTAACTTAAGCTCCCTGAACTTCGCTCATCCAACCTCACCCCCTAGACATACCTTATTAGTATATCTGCTAGTTTCCTAACTAACCACCAACTCAAGGGAAGGGAGGGAATCAGCTCAATGGCCGGCGCGGTTTGAGTAGGCAACCCTCGAAATGGGCGGAAGTCCCCCCTCCTCCCCCAGCCAATCCGAAGCACCCAGGCTCCGCCGGGTCTGACGCAGCGCTGCGTGACTGACTGGGGCTGCCTCCGCGCAAGCCAGGGGAGAAAGAAGGGGGGAAAGAGACACAGGGGAGGGAGGGGGAAGAGGGTGAAAAAAGACACAAGGGAGGGGGGAAAGAGACACACTGGAGGGAGAAGAGGGGAAAAAGACACGGGAGGGAGAGGGAGAAAAGAGAAACAAGGGATGGGGGGAAGAGACACAGGGGAGGGAGAGAAACAAAACATTATACCAAGCTGTAATTTTTTGACGGGCAATTGTCTAGTTTAAAATATTTTCCTAACTGACTAAATTATCTATCAGGTTATTTTTTGTTGTCAACCTTATATGTTTTTCAGTTTTTTTTTTTTTTTTTAAATTGCACATTAAATTGTTCACTATTCAGAGCAACTACAGACTTTGGACAGCTGGTCCTTTTTCCCTTATCTTGTGTTTCCTATCAGTTATATGATAATAAAAAATTATTTGGAACTCTTTATTATTACAATTAAATACAGAATAATACAGAAAAAAATAGAAATGTTACTAGTGAATAACTAACTATTTGCAAATAGGGTTGATGCTGTAATAGCATCCAAACTTTAGGCTTTACCAGTCCAAAACAAAATTCATATAAAAGGTTTTTTTGTCCCCTCAAAACTCTTATTATAATGAGGTATGGCCTATTTCCCTCATACAGAAACACCTATAGGGAAGGCTTTGAAAAAACCTGAATGTCGTGTGAAAAGACCATGAGCCTCATTCAATTGAACAATTGTAAGTTACGGGCGCCCGCAATGGAGGCCGTAAGCTAATTTGCAAGCCCACAAATGTTTTCACACCCGTAAACGGCAAATGTAGAAGAAAATCCTCTGAGAGCTAGAGAGAACCCGCAAAGTGGTTAAATAGATGTTTGTATCACTGTAAAAGCAAATACAAAATCAATACTGCACTGTAAATGGTGAGGAAAGCAATGACATTAGATTTTATTGCACAACAGTCTCAAGCTCGCAAATCGGCAATAACAAATAATTTTATTTTATGTTTAATTTCTGAGTTATATGGATCGAGTTTGCTATATATGATATAGATCCAGACTTTAGAAAGAGAGGAAGCTCTCGAAAGCTTGTCATATATTTATGAATATGTTTGTCCAATAAAAAAGGTATCACTATATACTGCAATACTCTGATTATTCATATATATATATATATATATATATATATATATATATATATATATAATATAATTGTATTTCAAATTAAACTATACTGCTACTGTGGGTTTATAGCATGCAGGAAGTGAAATGCTGCATGTAACACGGCCACTATAACTCACAATAGGTCAGCTTTCTGTTACGGCAGAAAAAGTCTGGTGGTAAATTAGGTGGTATATGTCGGACCCTCTAATGTGCTATAGCTGAAAGTTATCTAGGATGTCCAATTGTTTAGGAGGTTGTTGTGAGTGTCATAACAGACATATGGTAATTAAAATTGACTTTGTTTACCAACATAGTTAAAGGGACTCTGTCACCCAAAAATCAAGTTGTTTTTTAAGTTATTCTTAAAGAGAATGAAAAACAGTCTCTACATTGTATTAGACATTTTTATCTAAAGTGGATTATTCCTAAGAAATCCAGTATTTTAGCTGCACTTTTATGCAAAAGAGTGGCTTGTGAATACCAAAACTTACTTTTGAACATTAGCATTGCTGCCCTCATAGGATCTGCTTCTCTCTGACCCCTTTTAGTTATTCAAGGGTTTAAAGAAGACAGTCCTTAAGTAATATTTTCCTGTAAACAAAACGGTTTGAAAAAAATTGTAACACAGTCTCCTGAGCAGATCTCGTCTCACCCCAGAACACATAATAAGGTTGACGAGAAGCAGATTTGCTAGAGGCTGCAATGCTAATGTTGTAATGCATGATTCATCTCTGTCTGCTACTTGTAGCTTAATTTGGGCATTTTTTTACATAGGTTAAGAAGGGCCTAATGTAAATATGGTATTTTGCATGCTCTTAATGGGTTCATTGTTGCATGCAGTTTGAGTGTTTAAATGCAATTAACTTTTGTTAACCAATTATAACAAGTAATTTAAAGCCACCACTAGATTTTGAAAGAACATCACTACCAGAAAATAACCTGTTTGGTCAGGGTCCTGCCAACAAGATTAAATATGCAGATAAGACTCATTAGGAATTCATTGTGATTACAATTTAATAGTAATTTTATGCAAAAGCTGTTACACTGGAAAAAGGTAGAATATCAACATGGTTTAATAATCTAAAGATATGCAGATAGCAGATTACAAATTAATAATAAAAATGGTAGCTACATAGAATAGGTCTATATTGAACAATGTTCAACATGCATAGGGTAAAGGAGCTCATTAAAAAAAGGAAAGCGGCATATTTCTTGTAGAAAACAAGTGATGTATTTTTTATAACAAAAAAAATCCAACTGAAAACAAAAAAAATGTTGTTGTTTGACACACATTGTCACAACTCGTTTGCCACAAAAGAGCAACTGCCATTTCTTTCAGAGTTGTGTTCAGTAGTCGTCTGGTGGAAAAATCAGTTTATCTAAGACTTTAAAATGAGGCATGATCTAAAGATATTTTCCCTCAAACATAGAAAATCAGTCTGCATGGTAAATATATGAAGTATAGGATTTTCTGTGTTGTTATTCCTGTTTATTTTTTTAATAATAACTTGTACAAAACACTGTCATATATCAATTTATAATTATTTTATAAACTATGTGGCAATACATAATAACTATATTCTCATTTATTTTAATTTCTGTCTCTGTGCTCCTATGAACTGTCTACACTACTGTAAAGATATTTTAAAGTATATTGCGTTGTGTATGATCTTTATAGCTTTGGATAACCAGAATATTATTACATCCTAATAAGCCTTGGTGGTGCCAGCTTTTAATATTGATGTCTGGGTTTAGGTGACAGATAAGGGGGTTTGTGCAAGTAGATGAGAGCTTGGAAAAGCTGTTTTGTAGATAGCAGTTTTACCCACGTACCTGTACCAGACATAAACCTATAGGGTTTTTGTCACAACTTGTGGCAGCTGGTGGGATTATTTTTTTGTTGTTATGAGAGAATTAGTGTTTAATAATAGTACCCTTTGCAGTTATAAGGTACTAAGGTACTATGCACAAGTTGCATCAGTCCCACAGACATCATTCTAGATATTCTAGATATACAAAGTACAAACAATTCCCCTGTTTTTCTGCCCTTTCATTTTATTTTTGAGATTTTACAATGGCTACATTATATCAATGTGCTTCGGTTAGTATACAAAAACAAAGGAATCCATGTTGAGGGAAGGAGCAAAGATGACCTGATACAGGCACAGCTGGAATTTGATAGAAAATTGTGTGAGCATAGTCTGCCTAGAGAGAGAGAGAGAGATGGGACCCTGGATATGGAAACTGCCCTGTTAGTAACTCAGTATATAATGTTGATTTAATAAGGTGCTCTTGACTCACTGCAAACATTTCTAAATGGCTTCCAAATACTTGAGGATACCAAACTAAGAATGCAGTAGAATCTAGAACACCAAAGGGAACAGAGAGAGGCAACAGAGCACCGGAAAAAAAAATCAGTTTCAACTGGAGATGGCACAAATACAGCAACAATGTTGGCAGTGCTCACAGAGAGTCAAATATGTCTAAACCAAATATTGAAAAATTCCTGACTCTAGGGAACGATGGGGACTTGGACATGCAAAAGGGCACCACTGAGAGCTATGAGCTTACCTGCTGCAAATGGCTTTTTTGTTGTGCTTTTGTGGCTTTAATTGTAATTTCACTGTGTTCTGATTGGTGGAATATGTGTCACTCATATTTTAGCCAATCGGTTTTGAGATGTCACCCTGTTCTTTATGCTTTGGAAAATTGTTTAACCAGTCAGAATGCTCAAATTGATAAGGTCCTTATCAATCTGAGCATTCTGATTGCTTGAAATTAATTTCCCTTGCAAAAAACGCAGGGTGACATCTCAAAATCAATTCCAATTGGCTGAAATATGAGTGACCTCCGTGGCTTGTTATGTTACATGCCATGGAGGTCCTGTAAAGACCCTCATGGCATGGAGAAATATTATTAGTGCACTGAAGGTCCTTGCAGGACCTACATAGCTAAGTTAGTATGTAGATAAGGTCCATCAAACTGACCATTCCGACTGCTCAAATAAGCAGGGTGATATCTCTGAAATAATTCTGATTTCAATGCTTGAAAAGGCCATCTGCAGCTTAGGAACTCCTCCTAGGAGGAGTCTTTTGTTCTAGTCATTTTTTTATAGAGCGACCTCAATAGTTTGTCCAATGAGCTGGAGCCAGACATCTTGGAGGGTGAAGTGATGTGGGCTCTATGAAATCTTGCTTATAACAAGGCTGCAGGAGTTGATGGAATCCCAGCTAAACTATTTAAAATCTTACAAGAGTATGCTGTGGAAATGTTGTTTGCATTATGCCAACAAATTTAGAAAACTTAACAGTGGCCATTGGACTGGAAAAGGTCAGTCTACATGCCAAACTCGATCCTCCCCCAAAAAGGCAGTACCAACTATCAAACAACTATCAAACACCTGCACTCATTTTACATGACAGAAAGGTAATGTTTCAGATACTGCAAGCTTGGCGTTAACAATGTATGGATCAAGAACTACCAGATGTGCAAACCAGGTTCCACAGAGGCACATGAGATTAAGTTGCCAAAGTCCTCTGGATAATAGAAAAAGTGAAAGAGTACCAGACATGGATGTGGGAGCCCCAATAATTCTAGGGGGGACAAAGTTTAAAGAGACAAAAACTGTGGCCCTGAGGAATGGTACTTATCCACCACCAATAGAAGTAGTTAGCTGAGGCAATATATATGCTCCCTCAATTCTTATCAGTCCAAGTATGGATGAAAAATAAGCTGTTATCTTGAAGATCTTGAGACCTCCCTGCTGAGTAAATCAGCTTGATAAAATGGAGAGAAAATAAAAAGTACTTTACAGAAAGAGTAATAGATAACTGGAATAATCTTCCTGGGTAAAAGGTAGAGTCAAACACAGTTAAGGACTTGAAACATGCCTGGGATAAGGGGTTAATAAGCCAGACTTTTGAGTTGAGCAAGCTAGATGGGCCTTTTTAGTTATCTGTCATCAAATCAACATGTATGCAGAGCAGCCACAAACCTGATTCAGAGGAAAACACAGAAATGTATGTAAAATAGGCTTTCTTCCACTTCACTATCATATTACTGCATAACACAGGCTTCATCCCATATCACTATCATATCACTGCATCACACAGGCTTCCTTCCACCTCAATATCATATCACTGCAAAACTTTCATATCACTGCATAACACAGGCTTCCTCCCTCATCACTATCATATCACTGCATAACACAGGCTTCCTCCCACATCACTATCATATCACTGAATAACACAGGCTTCCCCGCCTCACTATCATATCACTGCATAACTATCATATCACAGCGACACATGCTTCCGCCCTCCTCACAATCATATCACTGCATAACACAGGCTTCCTCCCTCCTCACAATCATATCACAAATTCACAAAGGCTTCCACCCTCCTCACAATAATATCACAGCATCACACAGGCTTAGGTGGAAAAAGAAGGGAAGAGAAACAGGAGAAGAGCAAAAAATCAAAAGGCTGAGAGGGGGGTAAAAAAAGTTAGATGGAGAAAAGTGAATAACAGAACAACAAAGAAAAACGGACTAAAGAACAAGGAGTAGAAGTGAGTTGGAAAGATATAAATCAAAATTGTCTTATAGATAATGAATATAGATAAACAGTGTCTTGCAAAAGTATTCACCCCCCTTGACTTTTTACCTGTTTTGTTACATTATAGCCTGAAGTTCAATGTTTTGTTAATCTGAATTTTATGTGATGGATCACAACACAATAGTCGAAGTTGGTCAAGTGAAATGAGAAAAATATATACATACATTTTTTTTTAGAAATAGAAAACAGAAAATTGGCATGTGCGTATGTATTCACCCCCTTTGATATGAAGCCCATAAAAAGCTCTGGTGCAACCAATTACCATCAGAAGTCACATAATTAGTGAAATGATGTCCACCCGTGTACAATCTAAGTGTCACATGATCTGTCATTACATATACACACCTTTATTGAAAGGTCCCAGAGGCTGCAATACCTAAGCAAGAGGCAGCACTAACCAAAAACTGCCATGAAAACCAATAAACTCTTCAAACAAGTAAGGGACAATGTTGTTGAGACGTAAAAGTCAGGGTTAGGCTATAAAAAAAACATCCAAATATTTGATGATCCCCAGGAGCACCATCAAATATATCATGACCAAATGGAAAGAACATCGTACAACAGCAAACCTGCCAAGAGCCGGCCACCCACCAAAATGGACCGGGCAAGGAGGGCATTAATCAGAGAGGCAGCACAGAGACCTAAGGTAACCCTGGAAGAGCAGCAGAGTTCTGCAGCAGAGACTGGAGTATCTGTACATAGGATGACAATAAGCTGTACGCTCCATAGAGTTGGGCTTTATGGCAGAGTGGCCAGAAGAAAGACATTTCTTTCAGCAAAAAACAAAATGGCATGTTTGAGTTTGCCAAAAGGCATGTGGTAGACTCCCAAAATGTATGTAGGAAAGAGCTCTGGTCTGATGAGACTAAAATTAAATTTTTCGTCCATCAAAGAAAACGCTATGTCTGGAGCAAACCCAACACATCACATCACCCAAAGGACACCATCCCCAAAGTGAAACATGGTGGTGGCAGCATTATGCTGTGGGGATGTTTTTCAGCAGCCGGGACTGGGAAACTGGTCAGGGAAAGATGGATGGTGCTAAATACAGGGATATTCTTGAGCAAAACCTGTACCACTCTGTGCGTGATTTGAGGCTAGGACGGATGTTCACCTTCCAGCAAGACAATGACCCCAAGGACACTGCTAAATCAACACTTGAGTGGTTTAAGGGGAAACATGTAAATGTGTTGGAATGGCCTAGTCAAAGCCCAGACCTCAATCCAATAGAAAATCTGTGGTCAGACTTAAAGATTGCTGTTCACAAGGGCAAGCCATCCAACTTGAGGAGCTGGAGCAGTTTTGCAAGGAGGAATGGGCAAAAATCCCAGTGGTAAGATGTGGCAAGCTCATAGAGACTTATCCAAAGTGATTTGGAGCTGTGATTGCCGCAAAGGTGGCTCTACAAAGTATTGACTTTAGGGGAGTGAATAGTTATGCACATTTACTTTTTCTGTTATTTTGTCCTATTTGTTATATGCTTCACAATAAAAAAAACATCTTCAAGGTTGTGGGCATGTTCTGTAAATTAAATGATGCAAATCCTCAAACAATCCATGTTAATTCCAGGTTGTGAGGCAACAAAATACGAAAAATGCCAAGGGGGATGAATACTTTTGCAAGGCACTGTACATCCACTCATCCATGGTGCACCAGGAATTGAATCCCAACAGGGTATATAATTGAAGGAAGCTATATCCAGTTCAGACCAGTAAAAAGAGTACTCGCATATAATAATAATAGCTCAAGACATGTGTAAAGATATACATCAACTGCAAGAATAAATAAATATAAAAGTCAGGTACTTTTGGCCAAAAATACATGACAGAAAAAGTATACTAGCCATCTGTAATTACAATATTGTGTGTAATTTGTGAAAATACTCTTTCTGCTGCTACTGGCTGCCCATTGCATCCTCCGGGGTTGTTTTCCTGGGTCAAAGCTTGCCTGGAAGAGACATACTGCTCCCTAGCATTGATGCCGTCTGGTAATGCATGATTAATTTTAATATTGCAATTTTCTGTGTCCCCTAGTCATATATTGTGGGGGGGATTTATACCCCCTTCCCCCCCAGTTCCACGTCCCTGTTACCAGACCACCTCATCCGCCTCCTGAGTATTCTGTATGGCACCAGAATCAAATAGGGAATATTGTATATTGTCACCTTATATATTCAACCTTTTTATAAGGCTAAAAAGGCCCCCCTCGGCTTATACTCGAGTCACTCTCCCCCCGTGTCTCTCTAAACCCCCTGTGTCTCTCTAACCCCCCCGTGTCTCTCTAACTCCCCCGTGTCTCTCTAACCCCCCCGTGTCTCTCTAACCCCCCATGTCTCTCTAACCCCTTATGTCTCTATAACCCCCGTGTCTCTCTAACCCCCCGTGTCTCTCTAACCCCCCGTGTCTCTTTCCCTCCCCCCTCCTCATCCTCAACCCCCCCTCCTCATTCTAAACCTCCCCTCCTCATTCTAAACCTCCCCTCCTCATTCTAAACCTCCCCTCCTCATTCTAAACCACCCTCCTCACTTTTCCCCTCTAAATACTTCCCCCCCTCCCTTTCCCCTCACTTGCCTCCATCTGCAGCTGCTCCTCCGGCTTACTCTCCTTCCTGCGTCGGCACCCGTATATGCTAATGACATGACGTCACATGCGCGCCACGTCATTAGCATTGGCCGGGTCAAGACGCAGGAAAGAGCGTGGAGGCCGGAGGAGAAGCTGCAGATGGAGGTAAGTGAGGGGAAAGGGAGAGGGGGAGGTATTTAGAGGGGTAAAGGGAGGAGGGGGGTTTAGGATGACGAGGGAATAAAGTGAGGAGGGGGTTTTAGGATGAGGATGGCGGGGTTTAGGATGAGGGGGGTTGAGGATGTGGATGGGGGGGTTGAGGATGCGGGGTTGAGGAGGGGGGTTGAGGAGGGGGGTTGAGGTTGAGGAGGGGGGCTGAGGGGGGTTGAGGAGGGTGTTGAGGATGGGCGGTTGAGGATGGGGGGGTTGAGGTTGAGGAGGGAGGTTGAGGAGGGGGATTAGAATGAGGAGGGGGGTTGAGGAGGGAGGTTGAGGATAAGGAGGGGGGTTGAGGAGGGGGTTGAGGATGAGGATGGGGGGTTGAGGATGGGAGGGTTGAGGCTGAGGAGGGAGGTTGAGGAGGGGCTTTAGAATGAGGAGGGGGGTTGAGGAGGGAGGTCGAGGTGGGAGGTTGAGGAGGGGGGTTGAGGATGAGAATGGGGGGTTGAGGTTGAGGGGGGGTTTAGAATGAGGAGGGGGGTTGAGGATTAGGAGGGGGGTTGAGGAGGGAGGTTGAGGATGAGGAGGGAGGATGAGGAGGGAGGTTGAGAATGAGGAGGGGGGTTGAGAATGAGGAGGGTGATAAGGGAGGGGGGAAGAGACACAGGGAAGGGAGAGGGGGGAAGAGACACAGGGAAGGGAGAGGTGTGAAGAGACACAGGGGAGGGAGAGGAGAGAAGAGACACAGGGGAGAGAGAGGGAGGACACAAGAAAAGGGCACACAAGAGGGGGACACAGAGGGCACAAGAGGGACACAGGGGGCAGCACATTTCCCACCCTCGGCTTATACTCGAGTCACTCATTTTTCCCAGTATTTTGTGGTAAAATAGGTGCCTTGGCTTATATTCGGGTCGGCTTATACTCAAGTATATATGGTATATGTTGAACAATACGGAAATTAATATTGCTGGAAGAAATATCAACAACCTCAGATATGTGGATGATGTCCGCTACTCTACAGGCTGAAAGTGAGCTGGAACTAAAAGGCCTTTTGATGAGGGTAAAAGAAGAGAGTGAAAAAGCTGACCTGTGGCAAAAAGCAATTCTGAGTTCCTGGCAAATAGATGGGGAAGAAGTGGAGGCAGTGACAGATTTTATTTTCCTGGGCTCCAATATCTCTTCAGATGGTGACTGCAGCCATGCAATTAAAAGATGTTTGCTTCTGGGAAGAAAAGCTATGGCTAGTCTGAGCAAGCTATAGTAAATATAGTAAAGATATTATAATAACAAAACAAAGGTCCTCATAGTTAGTTCCTCATAGTTAGTTCCCAGTAGTAACATACGGATGTGAGAGCTGGATCATAAAAAAGTCTGAGCGCAGTAGAATTGATGCCTTTGAATTGTGGTGCTAGAGAAAAAAGCTTACAATCTCTTGGACTGCAAGAAGATCCAATCAATACTACAGGAAATCAAGACAAACTGTTTACTGAAAGATATTATCATGAGGCTAAAACGCAAATATTTGGGCCATATCATGAGAAGGTAGGATTCTCTAGAGAAGACTGATGCTGGGAAAGATTGAAGGCACAAGAAGAAGGGGACAGCCAGCAGAGGTGGAGATGGATAGATAAGGATAGATAGATAAGGTTATTGAAGCAGTGAACATGAGCTTGATGTAGCTCAGAGGTGCAGTGACTAACAGATGATCCTGGCTTGCTGCAGCTTAAAAGATCACAGAGAGACAGACATGACTGAACAACAACAACAAATATGTAGTAATAATAATGTTATTTGAATACAGTGGATATACAAAGTCTACACACCCCTGTTAAAATGTCAGGTTTCTGTGCGGTAAAAAAATGAGACAAAGATAAATCATTTCAGAACTTTTTCCACCTTTAATGTGACCTATAAACTGTACAACTCAATTGAAAAACAAACTGAAATCTTTTAGGTAGAGGTAAGAAAAAATATAAAAATAAAATAATATGGTTGCATAAGTATGCACACCCTTAAACTAATACTTTGTTGAAGCACCTTTTGATTTTATTACAGCACTCAGTCTTTTTGCGTATGAGTCTATCAGCATGGCACATTTTGACTTGGCAAGATTTGCCCACTCTTCTTTGCAAAAACACTCCAAATCTGTCAGATTGCGAGGGCATCTCCTGTGCACAGCCCTCTTCAGATCACCCCATAGATTTTCAATCGGATTCAGATCTAAGCTCTGGCTGGGCCATTCCAAAACTTTAATCTTCTTCTGGTGAAGCCATTCCTTTGTTGATTTGGATGTATGCTTTGGGTCGTTGTCATGCTGAAAGATGAAGTTCCTCTTCATGTTCAGCTTTCTAGCAGAAGCCTGAAGGTTTTGTGCCAATATTGACTGGTATTTGGAACTGTTCATAATTCCATCTATCTTAACTAAGGCCCCAGTTCCAGCTGAAGAAAAACAGCCCCCAAAGCATGATGCTGCCACCACCATGCTTTACCGTGGGTATGGAGTTCTTTTGGTGATGTGCAGTGTTGTTTTTGCACCAAACATATATTTTGGAATTATGGCCAAAAAGTTCAACTTTGGTTTCATCAGACCATAACACCTTTTCCCACATGCTTTTGGGATACTTCAGATCTGTTTTTTCAAAATGTAGCCTGGCTTGGATGTTTTTCTTCTTAAGAAAAGGCTTTCGTCTTGCCACCCCATAGCCCAGACATATGAAGAATATGGGAGATTGTTGTCACATGTACCACACAGCCAGTACTTGCCAGATATTCCTGCAGCTCCTTTAATGTTGCTGTAGGCCTCTTGGTAGCCTCCCAGACCAGTTTTCTTCTCGTCTTTTCATCAATTTTGTTGTGCCATATTTTCTCCACTTGATGACTGTCTTCACTGTGTTCCATGGTATATCTAATGCCTTGGAAATTATTTTGTACCCTTCTCCTGACTGGTACCTTTTAACAATAAGATCCCTCTGATGCTTTGGAAGCTCTCTGTGGACCATGGCTTTTGCTGTGGGATGCGACTAAGAAAATTTCAGGAAAGACCAACTAGAGCAGCTGAACTGTATTTGGGGTCAATCAGAGGCACTTTAAATGATGGCAGGTGTATGCTGACTCCTATTTAACACAATTTGGAATGTGATTGCTTAATTCTGAACACAGCTACATCCCTAGTTATAAGAGGGTGTGCAGACTTATGCAACCACATTATTTTTCTATTTTTTTCTTCTCTCCGCCTAAAAAATTTCAGTTTGATTTGCAATTGAGTTGTACAATTTATAGGTCGCATTAAAGGTGGAAAAAGTTCTGAAATTATTTATCTTTGTCTCATTTTTTTACAGCACAGAAACCTGACATTTTAACAGGGGTGTGTAGACTTTTTATATCCACTGTACATGTTTTTCATAGTAGTTAGTCTTCTACAGGCATAGTGGAGTATATATTTATAGTGGTATAGTATGTATTTGCTTATATGCAGCTTATAATAATTAAGGATTTTGCAACTCATTTTCTGACTATGAAAAATCTGTATCTAATATTACTGATAGTAAAAGGTTGTTTGTTATTTTTATAGTGAGCAGGTTAAGTATATATAACAAAGAAAGGCAGAGAGCTACACTGACCTCACTTTGTAACAACCTTGAAATTCAGTGAGCCTCGGGCAATGTATTCTCCAGGGGAAAAAATCAATGATAATTATAGAGGTAAAGACATTCAATCTGTCCTAAAGGTAAAGCATTAGCAAATATGTATATTTATTCATAAATCTATATTTTATACTTTTACAGGATGTCACTTTTTTTGGGATATCATGTATACAGCTTTGCTACTAACTAGCATATATTCTGGCTATAAAATAGAATTTTATATGGGGAAAAAATAATTTATACAAACTTATTTTCACTTCATTTTTCTGGATTTCTACCTTGTTTTGGTGAAGGGGCTTGTGTACATCAATTAAGCTGTAAGCTATGCCATGTAGGGACACCCAAGATGGGAACGGCATAGAAGACAGGTCAGACAAATTGTGGTCCACTGGAGAAGGAAATGGCAACCCACTACAGTATCTTTACCATGAAAACCTTATGGGTGAGCACAACCAGACACAAGATGTACATAGCGTGCTGCGGTCCATGGGGTGATGGAGAGTCAGACATGACTGAACAACCCAAACAATACATTATCTATTATTTCAATGTTTGTTGTTTGGTTGTATCTAATCAACACTTAGCAACTGTTTCTTGTTGGTAGAATAAAAAAAGCAACTGTGGCTCCTCTGCAATATAATTTAGGCATCCTTAGAAAGGTTCATATTTGTTATTTGATAAATCTGTGCAATCGTGACACTTAATGAATAAGCTATCATTATGCATACATATCTATAAATTGATAATAAACAAGATGAGAAATGTTTTAGGAGCCCAAAAGTCAAATTAAGGTTAATGAAGAGGGACCCGTAAGGGTGTGAGGAACTCTTTATCTACAGAGCTAATGAAGCCTGTGCTATAACTATGTTTGTTATATAATAACTAGCGACTTGCCCTTCAAAAATGACGGCAATAAAAAGTGAAGCCTGGCAATGCTGTTTGCCACACAATGGGAGCCTCTCCCCCTCTACTTTATTGACCTCGCAATGAGTGCCTTTGGCGCTCATTACAGGCCTCGCAATCAGTGCCTTTGGGAGCCTCCTCCTACCTCTCCCATCATTTACTTTAGTGGCCTCGCGATGTACGGCCACTAAAGTAAACAATCTCTCCCCCTGTCTACTTCCTCCCTTGTGTTTCATTTCCCCCCTCCTCAGCCCTCCCTTGTACCCCCTTAACCCCTCCTCTCCATCCCTTGTGTCTCCCCCCGTGTTTTTACCCGCTCTCTCTCCCATGTCTCTAACCCCCTCCCCGTGACTCTTTCCCGACTGTGTCATTTTCCCCCCTCTCGCTCCCCTTCATCTCTTTCCCCCTCCCCTGTGTCTCTTTCCCCCTCCCCTGTGTCTCTTTTCCCCCTGTCCCCCCTCCCCCTGTGTCTGTTCCCCCTTCCCTCGTGTCTCTCCCCTCCCCATTTCCCTCCTCCAATGTGTATCTTACCCCCTCCTCTCCCTCCCCTGTGTCTCTTCCCCCTCCTCTTACTCCCCTGTCTCTTCCCCCTCCTCTAACTCCCCTGTGTCTCTTCCCCCCGACTCTCCATCCCCTGTGTCTCTTTCCCCCCTCCTTTCCTTCCCCTGTGTCTCTTTCCCTCCTGTGTCTCTTACCCACCTCTCCCTCCCCTGTGTCTCTTTCCCCCTCCCCTGAGTCTCTTTCCCCCTGTGTCTCTCCCCCCTGTGTTTTTACCCCCTCTCCCTCTCGTTTCTCTAACCCCTCCCCTGTGTCTCTTCCCCCCTCTCACTCCCATGCATCTCTTTCCCCCTACCCTGTGTGTCTTTCCCCCTCCCCTATGTCTCTTTCCCCCCTCTCCCTCCCCTGTGTCTGTTCCCCCCTCCCCTGTGTCTCTTTCCCCCTGTCCCCCCTCCCCCTGTGTCTGTTCCCCCCCTCATGTCTCTTTCCCCCCATTTACCTCCCCTGTGTATCTTCCTCCCTCTACCTCCCCTGTGTTTCTTCCCCACTCCTCTCCCTCCCCTGTGTCTCTTGTCTATCCTCTCACTCCCCTGTCTCTTTCCCCTCCTCTCCCTCCCCTGTGTCTCTTTCCTTCCTGTGTCTCTTCCCCCACTCCCCCTCCCCTGTGTCTCTTCCCCCTGTGTCTCTTTTCCAATTCTCACCCCCTTTGTCTCTTTCCCCCCTGTGTCTCTTTTCCCCCTCTCCCCTCTATGTCTCTTTCCCCCACCCCTGTATCTCTTACCTCCTCCCCTGTGCCTCACCCCCCCCCCCTGTGTCTCCTCACCCTCCCCTTACGATCTGAGTATGCGCAGCTAACGCCGCGCTTTGCGCATGGTCGGCGTTCGCAGTACTTTGCACATGCGCAGGTAATGACGCGCAGTGCACATGCACAGCTAACGCTGCGCACTGTGCATGTGCGGCTAATGCCGCGCCTTGCACATGTGTGGCTGACTACAGCACATTACGCATGCACAGCCGATTGGCTTTGCGGTTGGATCGTTGTCAAACTGTGATTTGTCGCAAAGCGGGATGACGAATCGCAGTTTGACAATTATAATATGTGATGATTATGTTTACATGACATTTTTGAGTAGACCACAAATAATGTTATAGCAGAGTATATGTTAAAACTAACGTGTTTTTTCTTTTTGTTTTATCATTCAATCTGACATTAAGCTCTGCAGCAAAAGATGAGTGATCATATTGACAGCCAAGAGATGAAGCTTGCCTTACTGCAGAAGAAAGTGGATAATATTTCCTCAAGTATGGGAGGTGTCCACAAGACATTGTACTCTCTGGAAGAAAAAATCAACAGCGATTATAGAGGAAAAGACGTTCAAACTTTTCTAAAAGGTAAAACAAAGTATCCATTTCTGTGTATGCATGTTTCTTTATCCTTTCATTACTTAGATACTATTATAAATATACACATTATAATGATATCAGAACACTGGATATCTTAGATCACTGATGTCAAATCCAGCATTCATGGGGCACAAATGGGATCTCTCTGGGAAAACTAAATACGTTTCGGTCATTTCTTTCTGTTTGAGTCGTTCAAAGACTAAGTTGAGCATGACTTCAGTACAATACAAATACAAATACAATGCTATTTTACCATAGCTGACCTCTCACCATAGTATGTATCCCTTAGTGATAAATCACCCATTCTAAAATATAACTTCTGAAAATATGAAGCCTTCTTAAGAACATAAAAAGTGCAGAAATTATGTCTTTTATCCCACACACCAAATGTATGATCTCCCAACTTTACACACTGCTTCAAACAGCAGGAAATAATCTTCCTCTTCCGTACAATGGGAAATAGATCTAGGAGAAACCGAATTGATAGGCAATAGATATGAAAGATTCATAATTAATTCTCCGTATGTTCCAGTTTTAGAGAACAATCATACAAGACACTTCTCTGTGCTATTTTGCACCAGTTAAATTTAATAGGATGTGATGGGTCTCCAGTTCTCGATGTTGGAAAGGTTGTGACCTAGATGGATCTTATTTACATATGTGGTGGTCCGGCCCAAAAAACAAAAAATGGGTTTCAATCAAATTTTTTAATAAGAACTTGCTTAGAAATCCAACCAGCACTTGATCTATGGTTCTCTCTATTATCCCGACCCTGGGAACAATATACAAAAAAAAAACACTTTAGCTGAACAGAATAACTAGGGTGCAAGAAGACCTTTAGCACAACTATGGAAATCCCCACAATTTCCAAGCTTAAACATTGTTATAGCTAAAAACTGTCAGCTAGATTGAAAGGCTCCCTAGCTCAATTTAAAAATAAATGGATTCCCTGGTTCACACATTTTTTAAGGAAAAAATCTGTACCTGGGAATATCTCTTTGGACTATTGTCAATTAAAACGTTTTTATCGGTTTATCTTTTTTCCGTCCTTTTGCCCATTTATCTTTTTTTGTTTTTTGACTTACCCATGCTCCCCTCTTCGTAAATTGTATTAATATGTTGCTTTTTTCACTTTTGTTGTGTTAATATTGTATGACTTTATTTAGTGTTGAAGTTGTTTAAAATGAAAACATAAAGAGATAAAAAAAAGAACAAAAATGTGTAGTTATAGGGACAAACTAGAATAATTTTACAGTAATTTTACCTATAAATTGGCCTTTCTAATAAACTGAACATGCACTGCTAATTATTCAATGGATTGCTTTCAGTATAAAGCTATTTCATATAAAGAACTCTGCATGTGCAAGACCCCAGGTAGTCATTAGCCTAATGTTAGCAGTCTAATTTGTGAGTTCATATTATTTCTCAGTATATACAATATACTGTACATAACATATATGATGTACTATATAAGGATCTGTTATCCTAACTTCAATAAACAAGTAGGTATCTCAACATGATAAGCAAAGCTCACTGCCAGCTGTCAGTTTAATAAATACAGTGTATTACAGTGTAAACTTACAAAATGCCCACAAAACATGTGAAATTAGGATAAAGGGAAGAGTATAGCAAGAGTGTGGTGAGAGGGCTGTGAGACCACAAGAAATATAAATTATTTTATACAGGGAGACAGTCCTTACAAGGATTGTCTGGTCTTGCACTTTAGTGAAGTTGGTCTATAAGGAACAGAAAATAAGTCAATGGATGTTCCTTACTCTTGTTCCCTGTCAGACACATTGACTCTCAGTCAGGTCAGTCAAGCACATTCTCACTTTATCATGCACAGTACCTCTTTGTAAGACACATTCTCTCTTTGTCAGGTACATTCTCTCTTTGTCAGGTACATTCTCTCTTTGTAGGTTATGCTGTCTCTGTGCCAGGCACATTCTCTCTTTGTTAGTTATATTTGATGCCAGGAACATTGTCTTTTTGTTAGTTTTCATGCACATTCACTCTCTTTCAAGCCCATTCTCTTTTTGCTAGGAACATTCTCTCTTTATAAGGCACGTTCACTCTCTTTCAAGCACATTTTCTTTTTGTCAGGCACATTTTCTTTTTGTCAGGTACATTTTCTTTTTGTCAGGCACATTTTCTTTTTGTCAGGTCTATTCTCTCATTGTCAGGCATGCCTTCTTTGTCAGTCACATTCTCTTTTTGTCAGGCACATTTTCTTTTTGTCAGGCATATTCTCTCATTGTCAGGCATGCCTTCTTTGTCAGTCACATTCTCTTTTTGTCAGGCACATTCTCTTTTTGTCAGTCACATTCTCTTTTTGCCAGGCACATTTTCTTTTTGTCAGGCATATTCTCTCATTGTCAGGCATGCCTTCTTTGTCAGTCACATTCTCTTTTTGTCAGGCACATTTTCTTTTTGTCAGGCATATTCTCTTTTTGTCAGGCATGCCTTCTTTGTCAGGCACATTCTCTTTTTGTCAGGCACATTTTCTTTTTGTCAGGCATATTCTCTCATTGTCAGGCATGCCTTCTTTGTCAGTCACATTCTCTTTTTGTCAGGCACATTTTCTTTTTGTCAGGCACATTCTCTTTTTGTCAGGCATGCCTTCTTTGTCAGGCACATTCTCTTTTTGTTAGGCATATTCTCTCATTGTCAGGCATGCCTTCTCTGTCAGGTACATTTTCTTTTTGTCAGGCATATTCTCTCATTGTCAGGTATGCCTTCTTTGTCAGACACCTTCTCTTTTTGTCAGGCACATTCTCTTTTTGTCAGGCACATTCTCTTTTTGTCAGGCATATTCTCTTTTTGTCAGGCATAGTCTCTCATAGTCATGCATTCCTTCTTTGTCAGGCATGCCTTCTTTGTCAGGCACATTCTCTTTTTGTCAGGCACATTCTCTTTTTGTCAGGCACATTCTCTTTTTGTCAGGCACATTTTCTTTTTGTCAGGCACATTCTCTTTTTGTCAGGCACATTCTTTTTTTGCCAGGCACATTTTCTTTTTGTCAGGCATATTCTCTCATTGTCAGGCATGCCTTCTCTGTCAGGCACATTTTCTTTTTGTCAGGCACATTCTCTTTTTGTCAGGCACATTCTCTTTTTGTCAGACATATTCTCTTTTTGTCAGGCATATTCTCTTTTTGTCAGGCACATTCTTTTTTTGTCAGGCACATTTTCTTTTTGTCAGGCATATTCTCTCATTGTTAGGCATGCCTCCTCTGTCAGGCACATTTTCTTTTTGTTAGGCATATTCTCTCATTGTCAGGTATGCCTTCTTTGTCAGGCACATTCTCTTTTTGTCAGACATATTCTCTTTTTGTCAGGCATATTCTCTTTTTGTCAGGCACATTCTTTTTTTGTCAGGCACATTTTCTTTTTGTCAGGCATATTCTCTCATTGTTAGGCATGCCTCCTCTGTCAGGCACATTTTCTTTTTGTAAGGCATATTCTCTCATTGTCAGGTATGCCTTCTTTGTCAGGCACATTCTGTATTTGCCATGCATATTATATCTTTGTCAGGCATGTTCTTTCTCTGCCAGGCATGTTCTCTATCAGTCAGGCGTGTTCACTCTATGTCAGGCACGTTCTGTCTTTGTCAGGCATGTTCTGTCTTTGTCAGGCATGTTAAATCTTTGTCATGCATGTTCTCTATCTGTCAGTCACGTTCTGTCTTTGTCAGGCACGTTCTGTCTTTGTCAGGCATGTTAAATCTTTGTCATGCATGTTCTCTATCTGTCAGGCACATTTTGTCTTTGTCAGGCACGTTCTGTCTTTGTCAGGCATGTTATATCTTTGTCATGCATGTTCTCTATCTGTCAGGCACGTTCTGTCTTTGTCAGGCAAATTCTGTCAGTTATATTCTTTCTATATCAGGTACATTATCTCTTTGTCATGCTTGTTATCTCTCTGTCAAGCACATTATTTTCCTTGTTAGGTACATCCTCTCTTTGTCAGGCACGTTATCATGGTCAAGCACATTCACACTGTTGGACAAGGCAGACATTTATTTTTGCTTTGTACTAAGTGAACCTTTCCAACCAATATTTCCCTTTGAAAGCAAATTAATAATCAAAATTAAAAAATATATAATTTAGTTGTAATTAACTGCATTGTATTTAAGAAAACAAATTAAAATTACATTCTAGGAGCATTGATAGAAACATTTCGGAAGCAATATCTGATAAATAGTTTTATCTCATTATAAAACAAATATGCCAGCATCTACATTTTTACTAGGCTCCGTGATAGTAAAGTTATTAATAAGCATTAATAATGTAACATTTTTCCCCCAAATAATGTAGTATGTGACAATCCATTAAGGGCTTGTGGAGCGATGCACAAATCATGGTACAAATGGATAGATTTCACAAGGAAGTGAGTGAAAGCATGATGTATTTTAAGCCACACAATTAGACTTGTCAATTCAAAATCAAAAATTCCAAAGCACATGTGAATGCCATAGCAGGTTTGTAATTGTTCCTCTGATTTAGGTAATAATCTCCCTGCTGCTGGTCCACAGCTATATGTTGTGGGATTTATCTATTTATTCATTTATTTATTTATTCACATTTATGTAGCTCTTTTATCCAGTGTTTCCAACTTTTACATGGTTTATGAGAACACAGTTTCCAGGTTAATGACATCATTAGTAGAATAATCTATTACATGGGGTGAACAAGTTCCGTCCTGGAGGGCCACAAACATTCCTGTTGTACACAGGTGAAACAGTCACTCCTTCGGTCATCCTGATTGACTTACCCTCGCACAGAAAGGATATATTTAAATCCAGGCTTGTGTGTGGCCATCCAGTACCAAACTTGTGCACCTCTGATCAATTACAATACAGATACAAGAGAAGTAGCAGGTCCTACCCTGAGCAACAGTCTAGTATATAAGGGGCTTTATCCAAAGTCCTGCATATGCTATGCTGCTCAGAAGCTTACATAAAGGAAACCAAGGGGGATGCTTGACACTGTAGGTGGGGGGAAAATTACAAAATTACAAAAACATTGGAGTAGCATTGTTTTGGATTGAATTGGTGGTGCATGTTCTAAGAAATAAAATAGGGAAAATGTCATGGCCCTAATACATATAACAAAAAGGAAATGGGTTATATGATAGAGGAAAGAAAGACCAAGAGGTCATAATTGAATGATGGAAGGTGAATGTTTTAAGGGTAATTGACTACACTAAGTTACAGAAAGGATAATAGATAAGTGCAACAGCCTTCTGGAGGAGTTGGTAGGGACAAACATAATAAAAGACCTCAAGCATATCTTGGAAAAGCATATGGCAGTCCCAATGATGGACAGATAAGATGGAACTTTTGTCATTGAATCTATGTTTGCACGGCTTAAAACTGTAGTGTGCCAGTGGTGCACAAGTTCAATTGCCAGAATCCCCATAAGATATGCTATTAGGGGTAAAGAGAGAGACTACGAGAGTGATAGGAAATGAGAAATTAATGGAAATGGGAAATGAAATTTAAAAATGAATTAAAGAGAAAAATGAAGGGAGGCTAAACAATGAGTTTTGGCTAGATCAACAGATAAGGTGGCAAAAAGAGAAAGACAAAGTTTAGAGAAACGGGAAGTAGAGGAGTAAATGATTATAGAGTGGTGATTGCGGAAGACAGTAATGGTGAACCCTTAGAAATATCAAACCTTAATACATATGATTATTATTATTATTATTATCCTTTATTTATAACGCGCCAACATATTCTGCAGCTCAATACAGGGGTTAGGTACAAGTAGAAACAATACCCCACAATGAAAATAATGGAAGACCATAGGATGTCATAGTAGTTGCAAGGATGACCAACATTTCACCCTTCAACAAATCTGACCAGGGAGTAAGAGACAGGATAAGTAGAGAGGTAGTTGGGATTTAGAGTGGTCTGTAAAGGGGGAGAATGAAAAGAGAAATTAGAGTTGAGAAGAGAAGAGGGTATAAGAGATGGGCATATAGAAGAAAAGAGAGTGTGGAGTTAAAAAAGAGAGAAGAGAAAAATTAGATGTAAGAGGAAATGTACAGTGAGGTAGAGATGAAAGGGGTGTGCAGAGACCACCTCTTGATTTAATCTGTGTAAAACTCTTTTAGGCATTATATTTTCTATAGTTTTCTAAATTAAGATGAAGCTAGAATTGTGCTGTATATGATTATTTAGTCTCTAATTACTAATTATTTAACCAATCCCAAATTGATTAATTAATTAGTGATTAATTGTTTTAAAGGTGCATATATCTACCTTCATACAATTCTGTAACACTGAACACCATAAATATGTTAGTTATTAGCTTAGATCCGGTGTTGGTTGAGCAGGAAAAACGTTCGGTAATGATATAAAAAATA
This sequence comes from Discoglossus pictus, assembly GCA_027410445.1. Classification (NCBI taxonomy): domain Eukaryota; kingdom Metazoa; phylum Chordata; class Amphibia; order Anura; family Alytidae; genus Discoglossus; species Discoglossus pictus. The sequence continues at coordinate 202,433,195 of CM050163.1, read as the reverse complement.
ACCAAAATTAGCTGTGCTATGGGTCAAAATCAGTATAAATTAATCAGCAGTAGCCTTAATACATAGTTAAGTGTGATATACCCGGTCAGGTGATGGTAACAGTTTATGCTTTATAAATATTGGACTTAAATTTACATTAATTTATCCATTTATGGCAATAATTCAAGCCTATTATATACATATTTGCAGGTTTGAATCACATCAATAGAGCAAATTTCAGTCTTTAATTTGGTTCTTATAATAATTCAGTTATTATACATTACTATTTTTATGCATAATATTGTAATCTTATTTTATGTTGAAGGCCAATAAAGTAACTTTAACTATAAATAAAGGTTCTTACTAATTTTATTTACACCGCTTTTGATTTCAGATAAAACCTCTTAAAGCTTCTCATTTTTTTTCTTTTGTATATAGTAGTTGCAAAATTACAAAAGAGTTGTATAATGAATAAAAAAAAAAAAATAAGGCACAAAAGTATAGGGCATCTCTTGATTGCCAAATGTGATAAAAAAATTTGTATAGTTTCTTAATTTTTAAATCATTTTTTTTCTTAAAACCAGGGATATAAAGTGGTAAAATGATTATACATATTTAATTAATCACTATGCTTGTCTTTTTATCTTTATTACAGATCTGAAGTCAAAAAGCATCACAGAGCTAATTAAAGATATTGTTAATGAGCAATTATCAGCATTCCGAATGGACATGCAAGAAACCATTGCACAGCTTTTTAAAACCATGTCTGGAATGTCTATTGAACTTGAACAAACCAAAGAGGAAATGAAACAAATAAATAACACAATGGTATCATCCAATCAAAAGTGCCATCTAGAACAAGACAACACACCGACAATGGATGACATACTAGAACTTAAAAACCGTGTGGAGAAATTAAAAAATACTGCGTTTGTGTGCACCTCATCTTTTAAAGAGATGGAAGAAAAACATAATAATTTAAAAAAGGAGATGGAACATGAGAGATCACGTAGTAACATATATTTTGAATCTCTGAATGGCACGCTTTCCAAAATGAAGGAAATTCATGAACAGCTGTTGTCGGATGAGCATGGTAATGACCTACTAGTCTCACCAATAAAAACACCAATGAATAATAATGTTACAGAATATTTCATCTCTATGCAAGACAGAATCAAGAAACAGAATATTATGATGCTGCAGCTGTATGATGATATTAATGCTCAAGACAACAAAATCAATAACCTTACTGTCACTTTAGAACTTCAAAGACAGTCGATCGAACGAGCATGTGAAGATCGCTTCTCATCCTGTAAAAAGGACTTTCAGAAGCAGCTGAAGGGCACTGAAGAGACAGTGCATGTCTTAAATAAAACTGTGTCTGATGTTGTCCTACCTCTGGATGACAAAATTGATAAAATGAATGAGCAAATAAATGACTTATGTTACGATATGGAAATCCTTCAACCTTTTATAGAAAAAGGAGCTCCCTTTAGTATGACATCTGAATATGAACATGAGAATGATATAGTAGAAGTCAACAGGCAGATTCAAAACCTCACAAGTGTGCTTCATAATCTAAGCTCCAGAATTGAAAAGCTCACAAAAGGTCAAGAGGAACTATGGAGTGATGCTCAAAGACAAGATCAGGTGTTTGACAGGCGTATTAATGAATGTCTTATGGAAGTGGAGGATGGTCTTAACAACACAATGGATATCCTAAATGACGCCGTTGATTATGTTCGTGATAACTATATGCTTAAGTCAGACATGAGTCCTGTGGAAAATGGATCTCAGAACGACAATGCTACTGAGAAGTTGGAGAGTTTAATGTCTGTTGTACCATTGTTTAGCCAGATGAATGAGACCCTGCAGAGCCTGGTTGCTGGCAATAGAAAGAGACAGGCATATGACTCTATCTTGGATATCTCGGAAATTTCAAATGATGATAACAATATTGGCATGTCGTCATTTGCCAATCTGTCTCAGCAGGTAAACAAAATAGCAACTAAATTAAATGAGACTAACTTAAACATAAGTCAAATAAATGAACAGCTACAGACATCTAATTTGGAAGTGAAAAGTTGTCAAACTCGGCTGCAGAGCATAGAATCTCAAATGACTTTAATATTAGCAAATCCTACCACTTCACCCAAGACGAGAAAAGAAGCAGTGGTCGTAAAAGAAAAGGGACAGCAAGAACTGAATTCTAGAATTAAGGTTCTTGAGTTCAAAACTGTAAGACTATCAACGAGCTTGCCTCAGGTGAACAAAACAGCTTATGAGGCCAAGGGCTTATGTCAAACTGTATTTATCACCATCAAAGAAGTAAATAACAGTATTCCTCGCCTACTTAAATCAGCTCAACCAAATACTACAAGTCTACAGAAAGGTTTTGAAGAATTACTAAAGTCTTTAATTGAAGTGAAAATGGGAACTATTCTATCAAATGTCACTTCATATGTAGATAAAGCTATGTTTGATGTAACAAGTAGTGTTGAAAAGCTACAAAAGCAAATGAAAATAGTTTTAAAGAAACCAGTGGCACCAAAAAAGCCTGCGGCAAATGCCACTGCATCTCTTGCTGGTCGCAGCCAGAGAAACACAGATATTGCAGATCAAGGTAACGTACACATTTTTTTTTTGTGTGGAAAATTTGTGATTTTGTTTTATATTTTAAAGGAACATTTACACCCAATATAAAGTGTATTTAACCTAAATTTAATTTATCATGGGCTACTGCATTGGTGAGTTTTTCACCATATATGATCATAACAGTAGTTATTCATATAATTAGAAAACTCCATAACTTTCCTGACCAGGGAGGACAATAAAATGCCTTTGACACCACTCCCCTCATTGCCTCTATGAAGCAGTAAAGTGAAAGTAAAACCTAAACTTAAGTCTTTTTATATTATACCACACATATAGGAGATTAGCTATCCATGTAAAAGTTATGGAGCTTGCTTAGTTTCCAGTTACTTCTTCATGTTTAAAGGACCACAAAAGTCCCCTATAATTGCTCTGCACCATTTGATATAAGGGGAAAAAGCACATGAATTTTTTTTTTTTTTTTTTTAAATTAATACTAAAGTCATGGTGTTATGATCAATTGAAGTTAGGCAATCTCAATTGAAGTCAGGCAATGTCAGGCACGTAGAACTTTAGGCTGCAATGAGCACCAAAGACTCATCGTAAGGCCCGTAGGATTTAGGCTGCAAAGAGACCCGAAGGCGCTCATTGCATGGCTTGTGATGAGTGCCGCAGGCGATCATTGCAGGGCTTATGATGAGTGCAGCAGACACTCATCATGAGGCACGCACGTAGGACTTTAAAACAGATTGAAGATGGCCTCAAGATGAGCGCCATAGGCACTTCTCCCGAGGCTCATACACTTTGCTGCAATGAGCGCCGAAGGCTCTCGCAATAGGGTCTTTTCAGGGTCCCTCTAAGGGTCCTCTGTCCCATCAGAGATGTCATTTGCCCCATTACGATCCACAATTGGAGGATGGAAAGAGATTGAAGACGCCCATAGCCAAAGCCAGTAACTCTTTACCTAAGCCAGTAACACTTTACCTAAGCCTGTAACTTGCAAGACCGCCAGCAAACGAACAATAATGTACAAAATAAATTAAAAACCTCACACACACATAGGGGGGCAGCCAGGAAGCCTGTGAGTGAGGTTGCAAGCAAATTTGAGCCCTAATTGCTGTTTTTAGGAGATAGAAAATCGGCTAAGCGAGTAAAAAAATGGCCACGGAAAAAATTTAAATTTTCACAAACAGGATCAAAATGAGGCCAAAGCCGGTAACTCTTAACTAAAGCCAGTAACTCTTAACTGAAGCCAGTAACACTTAGTCCAAGCCAGTAACAGTTAGCCGAAGCCAGTAACAGTTACCCCAAGCCAGTAACACTTAACCAAAGCCAGTAACACTTAGCCGAAACCAGTAACACTTAGCCGAATGCCAGTAACACTTAGCTGAACAATGGCGAGGCCCGTAAACTACACGGGGGAGAGGTTCACAATGAGTGCTGAAGGTGATCATTGCAAAGAACCAAAGTAGACGGGGGGAGAGGCTCGCAATGAGCGCCAAAAGTGCTCAGAGGGGGCAGAGACTTGCATTGTGTGGCAAACAGCATAGTCAGCCTTAACATTTTCTTGCCGTCATTTTTGATGGGCAAGTCGCTAGTATATATATATATATATATATATATATATATATATATATATATATAGTTCAAATGAATTAGTTTGCTTTAAAAATAATATGTAAAAGTTAAAGTGTGTTGGTGGGTGGTCAGTGTGTTTCATAAAATGTTTTCATTAGTAAATCGTTGGTTCTAAATTAATGCCTTTAAAGCCTTACACTTTTTAAAAAGGTTAATAAGATATATATAATATAGTATACAATAATATCTCTATTTGAACAAGATTATAAGTAGAAGTAAAGAAGGAAGAAGATAAACTACAGTCCTCCAATTGTAGAAAAATATAATATACTTGTGTAAGTTAACAATAAATATCTAATATCACAACTAATGATAAAGTTATATGTTAGATTTACTATAATATATGTATATTTAAAAGTTTAGGAGGACAAATTTGTCTAGAATAATCATATTTTTAGATATAAGAGAAAGAAAAGATATTATAGCCATCATCAAATGTGTCAAAAAATGGAAGAGAAAAGCTGAAGGCAGAACACCTAATTTAAATTTAAACCTTGATTCTAAAACATTAAAATATCAAATATTTGAAACATAACTAAAACAAAGTACACATCTAAAGATAGATATGCCGTCGCTGTTCTAATCAAATAATTAAATTGTATTTTGCAGAATCAAAAAGTTCGATAATTAATAACAAATTCCTTAGATTGTCAATAGAAACAGATTATAGAATTAAAGTGCATCAATAAGGTGCAATAACGTGACATATGCTAGATTATGAACAATTTGGACTATTAGTGCAAATAGAAATAGTCTAATACAATACAGAAAAAATACTATATAATATAAGAATACAGTGTATAAATAAGATATATGAAGTGCATAAAGAATGTCATTTGAAATACAAATTGAATAGGTGCAAGAGAGTAAGCAAAATATCATATATTAACTCAGAAACCCTACATATGCAACCCTACAAGAGACTGATGTGGCAGTACTGGGGCCCGCCACAAGCTCGTTGGGGAAAGTACTACTCTATACTACTTTAAATCTAATAACCCTATGAAAACGTGGTGAATGAAAATCTGCCACTTACCCCCTAATGTGATAGAAAAAAGTGAAAAGAAAAAGGGGGAGTGAGTACTCTACCCTTCTAAAAAAGCGAAGAAAAAAGAAATAAAAAAGAGAGAACAATAAATGACTATAAATCAATATAGTTGTTTGTAAATATAGTCGTTATGGATATAGGCAAATACGTTCACATAATCATAGCTCACAATTCATAGTTGTACTGATGTGACAACAATATTTTATATGACTTTAACATAGAATCTCAATATAATACAGATAATATATATGGAAAAAGATATTTTAAACTACTGACAGTCTAAATGAATTATGCAAAATAATCATCTCATAAACACTGAGTAGTTCTACCAAAATTGATAACAGCTGTGTGAAGTAACCTATTGTATTAATGAGATTATTTGAGGAGGGGGGTTGAGGATTAGGAGGGGGTTGAGGATGGGGGGGTTGGGGATAGGGAGCGGTGTTAAGGATGAGGAGGGGGTTGAGGATGGGGGGTTGAGGATGAGGATGGGGGGTTGAGGATGAGGAGGGGGTTGAGGATGAGGAGGGGTTTGAGGAGAGGGGTTGAGGATGAGGAGGGGGGTTGAGTATGGGGGGGTTGAGTATGGGGGGATTGAGGATGGTGGGGTTGAGGATGAGGATGAGGGGTTGAGGAGGGAGGTTGAGGAGGGGGATTGAGGATGAGGATGGGGGGTTGAGGATGAGGAGGGGATTGAGGATGAGGAGGGGGTTGAGGATGAGGAGGGGTTTGAGGAGAGGGGTTGAGGATGAGGAGGGGGGTTGAGTATGGGGGGGTTGAGTATGGGGGGATTGAGGATGGCGGGGTTGAGGATGAGGATGAGGGGTTGAGGAGGGAGGTTGAGGAGGGGGATTGAGGATTGGGGGTTGAGAATGAGGATGGGGGATTGAGGATGTGGGGGTGAGGATGGGGAGAGGGGTTGAGGATGAGGAGGGGGGTTGTGGATGCAGAGAGGGGATTGAGGATGAGGACGGGGGTTGAGGAGGGGGGTTGAGGATGAGGAGGGGGGTTGAGGATGGGGGGTGGGGGATGAGGATGGGGGGTTGAGGATGGGGGGGTTGAGGATGGGGAGGTTGAGGATGGGGAGGTTGAGGATGGGGGGGTTGAGGATGAGGGGGTTGAGGATGAGGATGGGGGGTTGAGAATGAGGGGGTTGAGGTTGAGGATGGGGGGGTTAAGAATGAGAATGGGGGGGTTGAGGAGAGAGGTTGATGGGGGGGTTGAGGAGGGGGGTTGAGAAGAGAGGTTGAGGAGGAGGGTTGAGGATGAGGAGGGGGGGGTGAGGATGAGGTGGGAGGTTCAGGAGGGAGGTTGAGGATGAGGAGGGGGGTTGAGGAGAGATGATGAGGAGGAGGGGGGAAGAGACACAGGGGAGGGAGAGGGGGGAAGAGACACGGGAGGGAGAGGGGGGAAAGAGACACAGAGGAGAGAAAGGGGGGACACAAGTAAGGGGCACAGAGGTCACACAAGAGGAGGACACAGAGGGCACTTTTCCTAACCTCGGCTTATACTCGAGTCACTACGTTTTCCCAGTATTTTGTGGTAAAATAGGTGCCTCAGCTTATACTCGGGACGGCTTATACTCGAGTATATGCGGTAGTTCAGATATGTAATGGTTTCAGGAATTTTTTAAATCTAAGATATAACAGTTCAGTTGTCCAAATGTAGTATTTTTGGTAATTCTGTATAATAATTTCTTGTTCTGTATAATAAAATCTTGTTTGATTCTAGGTCTATTTCTACTTGTGTTTGAATCAAGTCCTCTTTTTTAGTCTCTAGTGAGGCCATTATCTCTCTTATTAAAGTTATCTCAGTTTTCATTGAACTTAAAGTGTCTTTTTTTACTATTAAAATGCTTTGTGTGGGTCGTAAGTCTTATATATCTTTTTGTCATCGGTTAGTAGATAATTGTAAGTCAATTTCATCTGATTCTTCAGTTTTTAATTGAGCGTATACTGACAGAAGTGGCATTGTTTGTTTTGGTATATAGAAATTGTTGATACCTTTGTAAGCATGTTTATTTTTTAAAGCCGATTTTGTATGGTATATTCTAGCTCTATAGTTACCTGTAATTATTGCTGTTCAACAGATGTAGCAGAATAATTATGTGCTATACAAACGTTGTATATGTAATACAGTCAGAATATGTCTCTCTGTATAGTATAACTTCTGTTAGGTTCATAAAATGCATTCCTTCATTTTGAATCTCAAGTAGAAGCATTAGATAAAAGAAAATCGTTAGTAAGGTAATAGAGACATTTTAATGGTTGATAGTTTAAAAGTGTAATAGATTTTATTTTATTCTCATATATAAAAAGGTATGTTCTTTTTTCTTTTTATAAAAAGATTTTTTTCTCATTTTTCTTTTCTTTTTTTTTTCTGTGATGTTTCCCTTTGTCTTCCCTTTTGTGAATGCCTATGCTTTGATATCTCAGTTTTAATTCCCTTTTATTCTTAATCACTTATCACTTTGGGACTACAGCTCCCTTCCTTTTTGTAAGCAGGCCTGTAAAGTTAATATCTTTGCTTACAATATTGTTTTTTGGAAAAAGATTTATATTTGCTGTGAAGTAATTAAAGGCATATGAAAGTTTCTTGGATTTATACATTTCTGCAGTCCTTAGGCAAAAAGCAGCTTATATGCAGCACATCACATAAAACATTTTATTTTTATTAATATCTAAAAATCCCTCTAATGATTATGTTGACACCTCCAGGGGGTGTCTACACAAGCATCTGACCCCCCCCCCCCAATCAGCATGCAGCATCAGGGGAGCAATATTAACCCACTATTTACCTGCTGTTGCTTACTCATGCAATTTCCTTGCAGCTTCCTGTCTGTATGTCAGCAGCAATACATAGCACATATCAGTGATAAACTACATATCCCAGGCTGCTTTGCAGCACAAACAGGAACCCCAGAGTAAATTCAAAAGTTTCAGCTAATCTGATTGGCCAAAACAAATCATTTTAAATGTGATGCTAAATTAGCCTGGGTTTGGAGGTTGTTAACCCTGATTTTTAACTGTCAGAAATTACAAGACATATTGCTGACTTCAACGTAAGTGTTTACATGTTTATTTGGGGATTTTTTCATGCAAAAAATTATGTTTGCATACACTATTAATTCAAACTCTATCAGATGCATTCATAATCCAGCAAACTTAGATATGCCTTTAAAGGCCAATGTACAGTCCATGTAAGTTAGTGGGAGATATTTCTGTTTTTATGTTTTTAAATAAACAATTTATAGTTTCAATGAATTGCAGTCTTTTAGCTGCTTGTGAAATGTCAGTTCCAGCTATCAGTCGGGTCTCAATAACTTATGCCTTTTTTCTTATATAAATTTCCTTTATAAATATTTCTCCATCAAATTTAAACGGAGAAACAGTTTATATAGATCTATGTTGATTGATTTTTTTTATCAGAGCTGTGTCAAGCAATCAGGCAATAACTTGAGTTTAGTTACCATTGACATTTTTTGGCCTGTCAGTTTTTATGTTAGACTGGAACTGATGTTTTGATAAATTAATATTTGCTTTTTGTCTTGATCATGTAGAAAGGATTGCTTTTTCAGATGACGTTAATAAGTTTATTGTTGATTTCTTCTCTTTCTTCTGACCTCTTCACAAATTAAGCTTTCAGATATTCTTTAATTTATCATGATTTACATTTGAAATTATGGGTCAAATGTAATATATAAACAGTGCAATTAGGAAATTAACGCATGATAATTGAATGCAATTTTTAAAGCATAGGAGTACATTTTAAGATAATAAAAACTAAGGTACAGTAGGTTTATTATCACACTTCATTTGTATATTATCTTTCAGAGTAATCTGCCGGTATGCATTTACAATAAGTGGAAGATAAATGACAGATCATATAAAATACTTCCCTCACTCTTCCAAAGATGTCAACCATAACTATATTTTTATCTCACTAAAACAGATGAAATTTCGAGTTGCAGTAGTTCTCCTTGTTACAATGGAGGAACATGCATCAATGACAGAAAAACCTTTGTATGTGCCTGTCGTCATCCATTTGGGGGAGTCAACTGCAGTCTTAAGATGTCCGATGAAAACACTCAGTCCTTTGGTAAGTATTTTCTATATAAATATACTAGAGTACTTGAGAAAGGGGACATGAATACATGTCAGAATGGCATCAATTATCTGAATTGAGGCTTAGTGGACTTCTCTATATTGGGAGGCTGGGTTAATTTAGTATATTTACAAATCGTTAGTTCTTGTTTAGTCTTTTAGTTCCGTCCTACTATCCATGACCCCATGGAGCGCAGCACACCAGTTACATCTCTCAGTCACTGCCCCTCTGAGCTACATCAAGTTCATGTTCATTGCTTCAGTGACCTCATCTTTCCATCTCCTCCTCTGTTGTCCCCTACTTCTTGTGCCTTCAAACTTTCCCAGCATCGGCGTCTTCTCTAGGGAATCCTGCCATCTCATGATTTGGCCCAAATATTTAAGCTTCAGCCTCATGATCATACCTTCTAGTGAACAGTTTGTCTTGATTTCCTGAAATACTGATTTATTGGATCTTCTTCCAGTCCATTGTTAGTACCCTACCCTAAATTCACAAACATTGTAACCCTATGTTCCTTTGGAACTTAAGAAAAAGCACAACAAACCCCTTTTCACCCTTAACTCGGAGCACTTAGGCGAGCCGTTAACTCGCAGCACTTAGGCGATAAGCGCCAGCCTCGCGTAGCAAGGCGAGCCGTTAAGGCATAGCAAGGTGAGCCGTTAAGACACTACAACTCCCAGTGCTCGTCCGATGAGCGCAGAAGGCAATGAAACACGCAAGACTTCGCCTACAAAGACTAAGGAAACACGGGATCGCCTTACAGACTTATTAAATTGCCATTCGCCCAATTGAATAGAGCTCTATATAAGTACATTGCATCTTTTTTTAAAATAAGTTTTAGTTACTGAAGACCTTGCTTTTGCATAGAAGTTCACTAACTAAACACTTCTTTAAAAAAAATGCAATGTGCTTCTATAGAGCCCTATTCAATTGCCCGATTTGCAATTTAATAAGGCTGTTAGGCTGCAAGCAGTTGACGAACACCCGACTTAGAAAAAAAACATTACGAGACGCGGGACTTGAAAAAAAAAATCTGAGGTAGTAAAGTATATTAATTAGTTAAGTAACTAATTAATTGATTATTATTTACAAAAATATAGACATATGTATCTGTCTTTATGATTAGCGCAGAGGCTACTCAGAGGAGCAAAAGTAAGACATAGGAGAGGCTCGCAATGAGTGCCGAAGGTCCTCACAGTACAAAAACCTTCACATTGTGTGGCAAACAGCATTGACGTGGCTTTAAATTTTACTGCTCCGTCATTTTTGATGGGCAAGTCGCTAGTTACTATATAAAATACATGGAAGGATAATCTTATTGATGTAACTGATGATTACTTTAATGAGACAAAATTGTTTGACTGCCTCTATAATATTTAACAACATGTATACATTTTAATGTCAGTGATACTTTTTGTTAAGTTACATAGGGACATATGTATATTTTATCAAGAGTATATCAAATATAAAATTCTTTGCATATACAATGCCATCCCAGATTACCATCATAATGGTAAATACAAAAATATTAAATGGATAACACATACCTTACATGAATACATACTTCCCTGTTCCAATACTTAGTGTTCACCAACACATGTCAAAGCCCAGGCAGATCTATCAAAATGGTTACTGCCCATTTGAGTTCAAGCAAAGATAAACTGTACATAACATTTGGTGTACATGTGTTATTTAGATGACCTGAGTTTATATATGTCAACCTGTCCTTAAATAAAATGAAAATAAATGTGCCTAATACTTGACATTGCATTCTCTGCTCTGTGTTCTCTTTTTCTGTCTACTTCACCCATCTTACATTGTTCCCTTCTCATATTCTTCCTCCTATATTTCCTGCTTCTGTCTTGTCTCTACTCCCTCCTATCCAACACTTTCTCTTTCCACTGACGATGGCTTGCAGCCCTCTCTTTTGCTGCTATAAAGTGGCCTATGGGGACAGAACAATGTTGTTTAGAGGAGCCCCACGTTGATGATATCCATTTACAGATCAAAGCAGCTTTTTATCATTGCAGGTATTCACACATAGAATAAACAGAAAAACATGGGGTCATGATCCATCTGTACAATAAATTATGACAAATTACAGACATGTTGGATTTAAAAGGTTGCAGCCATATTTTATGAGCTTTCAGTTAATCGTGTTTCTGTGCCCAGAAAATTATTCAACCTGTTTTAGTGGTTATTTTATATCATGCTAGGGACTAAATGTAATAGTTCATGATTTGAAAAAAATATTTGAGCAACTCACATATATTTGTCTCATTTCTATGCAGACTTTACAAAAGGATCCTACCGCTATGCACCACTGGTGGCTTTTTATGCATCTCAAACCTATGGAATGACAACTCCAGGGCCCATCAGATTCAATAATCTATATGTAAACTATGGATCTTCATATACACCAAGAACTGGAAAGTTTCATGTTCCGTATCTTGGGGTCTACATTTTTAAATTCACCATCGAGTCATACAGCCCTCGGGTTTCTGGTTACTTAGTAGTTGACGACGTGGACAAGATCGCATTCCAATCTGAAAATATTAACAGCAACATGTACAGTGACAGAGTAATCACAGGTGATGCTCTACTGGAGTTGAATTATGGTCAAGCAGTCTGGCTCAGGTTGGCAACAGGGTCCATTCCTGCACAGTACCCACCCGTTACTACATTTACTGGTTACTTATTAAACCGCACATAAAAATGTCTTGTAATATAATTCATATAATTTATATTACGACAAATATAATGTTTTTAGTGCTATCATTTTCATGGTAATTTGATTCAAATCCATTCATACTTACTGTCCAATACCATTTTACAGAGTACAGTGGATCATTACAAAGTTGTTGCAGGTAGATATAGCTCTAAGCAAACTGTGATGAAAGTTACTGCAATAGTATAACCTGCTATAACAATAACCATATAGGTGTCTGTATCTGTTAAATAACAAAGCTGCCAATACAGTACTCTGTACTATTAAACTGCATACTGAATTACACAAATGTATTTGATTTAAAACATTAAAAACAATATATTTTACTGATATATATTTATAATAAAAATACAATATTTTCAAAATACTTTTTATAACATTTCTCTAATTAGTGACTCATTACACTAATTAGTGACTCATTACACTAATTATGTACGTTTTATTATTGTGGAGAAGCAGATCTAAGTTTGGCACGAATGAAAGCACACAGTTAAATCATTTTTGGTTATAACAGAAACTAATTGGCAAACCATTTGACAAATTAGTATGCTGTGCTACTAATTAGCATAATATGCCACTCAGCAAAAAAACTGTGCACTACTTCTCAAGAATTGAACTGATGAGTTTGTAAAAAATTACAAGAATAAAGAATGGAAGTTGAGTGGTGTATAGTGCATACAATTTACATGAAGCACAACTGTTACAGTGCATCTAAGCTTTCTAACATGATTGTGGCACAGCTATGGATCAGATGCTCTAGAGCTACATCATGACTACTTTAGGAGATACTGCTTCATGCCAGGACCCTCAGCCACAGGGTAATATTCATACATCAGAGGAAACATTGCCAATATTATTGTTATTATTATCGTTTATTTGTAACGCGCCAACATATTCCGTAGCGCTATACATAAGTTAAGTTACAGGCAATGACAAGTTAAAGATTCACACATTGCAAAAAGTGGATGGCCCTGTCTTTGAGCTTGGAATCCAGTGTCCATAGCGCTTTCCCTAAAGCACCTTGCAGGATTGAAACTGGCAGACTTACAATCTAAAGGTTAAAGTTTGTATGTGGTACAGTAGGGAGAGAGTAGTGCTGAGCATGTTAGGGAAGATGGTTATAGGCTTCTTTAAAGAGGTGCATTTTTATTGATATTTTGAAGGATTTAAGGCAAGAGGACAGTCTGGTGAAGTGAGGCAAGGAGTTCCAGAGAATAGGGGCAGCGCAAGAAAAGTCCTGGAGGCGGGAGTGAGAGGAGGTGACAAGAGTGGTAGAAAGAAGAAGGTCGTTAGCAGAACGAAGAGGGGGTGTGGGGGAGTATTTGGAGATGAGAGCAGAGATGTATGGGGGTGCGCTGTTGTTGAGGGCTTTATAAGTTAGGGTCAAGATTTTAAACTTTATTCTGGAGGCTAAGGGAAGCCAGTGAAGTGATTGACAAAGAGGAGCTGCCGACACTGAACGATGTGTACTGAAGATGAGTCTGGCGGAGGCATTTATTATGGATTGAAGTGGGGAGAGGCGAGTGGTGGGCAGGCCAACACGGAGCGAGTTGCAATAGTCAAGACGAGAAAGGATGAGAGAGTGTATTAGAATCTTAGTAGTGTCTTGTGTAAGGTAATGGCGTATTTTGGATATGTTTTTTAGATGGAAAAGACAGGATTTGGTTAGAGACTGTGTGTGTGTGGGATGAAAGAGAGGGCAGGGTCCAGTAGAACCCCGAGACAACGGGCTTGGGAGGTGGGAGTGATGATGGCATTGTTGACAGAGAGAGATGTGAGGAATTGAAGCTGTAGTAGAGGGTGGGAAGATTAAGAGTTCAGTCTTAGACATGTTGAGTTTTAGATGGTGGACGGACATCGAAGAGGATATACTAGAGAGGCAGTCGGAGACGTGTGCTAGAAGAGAGGGAGATAGATCTGGTGCTGAGAGATAGATTTGGGTGTCATCTGCATAGAGATGATACTGGAACCCAAAAGAGTTTATTAGGGTGCCGAGTGAGGATGTGTAGATGGAGAAGAGGAGGGGGCCTAGGACTGATCCTTGGGGTACGCCAATAGACAGGGGGTGAGGAGAAGAAGAAGTGCCGGAGAAGGAGACGCTAAATGATTGTTCTTGGAGGTATGATGAGAAACACAAGAGAGCAGTGTCTTGAATGCCAAGGGAGGACAGAATGTGGAGTAGAATTGAATGGTCAACTGTGTCAAAGGCAGCAGAGAGATCCAGAAGAAGCAAAATAGAAAAGTGGCCTTTAGACTTGGCGGTGAGCAGGTCATTGGTGACTTTTATTAGGGCTGTCTCAGTGGAGTGTTGGGGCCAAAAGCCAGATTGGAAAGTGTCCAGAAGAGAGTTAGAGGAGATTAAACTGGTAAGGCGGTTATAGACGAGCCGCTCCAGCAGTTTGGAAGCCAGGGGAAGTAGAGAGATAGGGCGATAGTTAGATGCAACATCAGAATCGGATGAGGGTTTCTTGAGAGTGGGTATAATTATGGCATGTTTTAGAGATGAAGGAAATGTGCCAGTGTTTAGGGAAAGGTTGAAGATATGTGTGAGAGCTGAGATTAGTGTAGTAGAGAGGGGAGGGATGAGCTGAGATAGAATAGGATCTGAAGGACAGGTGGTGAGGTGAGAGGATGATATTAGGATGGAGACTTCATCTTCTGTTGCAGGGGTAAAATAGTTCAGAGTGGCTGTGGGAATGGAGGGGGGGGGGTAGATTGGGTGTTGTTGGTTAGTTGAGTTAGTTGAGATAGTGAAGTGTGTGAGCCACGGTGAGAGGAGAGTTCATTGTGGATAGATTGAATTTTATGTGTAAAAGGGATGGGGGAGGTGGTGGGCGGAGGAGAGTATTGAAAGTGGCAAAAAGAGGTTTTGGGTTAGAGGACAGAGTTGATATTAGTGATGTAAAGTACTGTTGTTTGTCCAGGTTGAGGGCAGAGGAGTAGGAACGTAGCATAAACTTGTAGTGAAGGAAATCTGCTGCGGAGCGTGATTTCCTCCATAGTCGTTCAGCAGTGCGGGAGCACTTCTGAATGTAACGTGTGTGTGCCATGGTTGTGGATGAGATTGAGGGCGTCTGCGTGTAGTTGTGGGGGCAAGGGTGTCAAGGGTGGAAGAGAGAGTAGAGTTGTAGAGTGAGGTGGCAGTGTCAGGGTAGTTGAGGTTAGTGATAGTGCTGAGAAGAGGTTGGAGCACAGTGGAGAGTTGTGTAGGGTCGAGTTCTAGCAGGTACTATAGCTGTTTACCTCATGTAGTTGTGTGAGTGTGCATAGCTAAACCGGGGAGTTAATATGAATGAGCAAGTGATTTACCCCAGTGGTGTTTTCTTTGGAAATGAACTGTTTTCAAAAAGGAATGATGCCTTGAGCAAAAGAGCTGCAATGAGAAAAGAGGCTGAAAAAGTTATGTGACATGCTATGTCCAGAATGCCTTATACATCAACATACCTTGATCCACCACATGCTGAAGTCCCTAAGGAATACTGGATGGGGCTAATATAAGACATTAAGACTAACATTTCTGAAATATCTAAGATCTCATAGGTTATACATCAACAGACCTTGATCCACCACATGATGAAGTCCCTATGGAATACTGAATGGGACTAATATTATGCAATAAGATTACAAATTCAGAAATTTCCAAGATCTCATAGTTTGTTCTAGACATTGTGGATCTGGTGGCAACAAAGACAAAGGGCCCAAAAGACCAAATAAAGGGCACCTCTAGCAGACAAAATGAACTTGACACAAGCTTAAGCACAATGGATGATGTTATTTTCACTTGTATTTTATGTATTCACAGCTAGCTGTTCAAACATAGATAATGGGATTACTGGAATATAGAGTAATATTTCCTCTCACTAGGGCAGATCAGACACATTGCTTGTTATCTATTTCTGTGTTTTACTGATTTTCTTAATATATTTTTTCCTCATTTGCAAAAAAATATAAAAAATGCTCTTTTAAATACATAATTTAAAACTTAAGAATGCAGTTGCCCTTTTAATGTTCATTTATAGAGAACCCAGTACATGAGAGTACCTCTTTAATTTAGAAAACTTAAAGTATGATGCATATTCATATATATATGTAATCTGAGTATTATATAATATTTAGTTATATAATCCCCTATATCACAGATTACACCATGTTTAAGAGCAAAGTAAATCTCCCTAGCTTTGTTAATCACCCATCCCTGAAACATTGCGAGAAAACTACTATGCGGCAAGTCATAGACGAAAATTAAGGCAAAACTTTCCATTGATTTTTTCATTGACAAGTGATCATGAGCTACTGTTAGACTTTTAAACCAAAACTTGTAATATAGGGCAAAAATATCTCCTGCAGCCGATTTTAGGGTATACCACAAACTACACCACTTGATTAGCATGTGGGCCTTAGAAATTGGCATTTTTGCTTGCAGCAGATGTGATTCTCGCCTCCTGATCTCCCCCTTCCATCGGATGTCCTGATGGTGAAAGAGGATCTGTCTAGAAGACTGTCCTAAATGTTTGTGACTGGTGTAGGTTTTACAACAATACCCACTGGAGGGATGGAGGCAGATAAGCAATATTATTAGGAAAACAGACAAACAGCCGCATTAAATTGCTCCAACTGAAGAATTCATAGCCCGTTAAGGAGCCCGCAAGACTTACAGCTGTTAAATTAGCCTCTTTCAGCTACTCACAAACGATCTGCGGGTTACAGGTGGAAAAATCCTACGGGATGTCAAAATCTGGACTTTGTCCCAGCTAAGCCTTTGATCTTTCAAGCCCGTAAACGTTACAATCACAAATTGCTTTTAAATTGCTATGAATCCCCAAGGACGCACTGGCGTTCAAACACGTAAACGGTAAATGGAGCCAAAAATCCTACGGGTACTAGAGAGGACCCGCAAGGGGGTTAAAGTCCTGTCCATAATACTGTATTTTAAATGAATGGGAAAGTGATGTTAGGTATTAAAATTCATAGCACAACATTCTCAATCTTGCAAAATCTGCAATAAAAAATATGTATGTTTCATTTACCTGTTATATCGATCCTGGCAGTCAATGTGTTAATATGTGTAATATAACTCGCATGGAATAGAAAATCATATTTATAGATATTTTTATATTTCATTATTTCTGGAATGCGGGTCCGATCGCAACTCGTACTTTAAACCCGTAAGTGATTGAAATCTAACCTCCATTTTTCAGTGTCGTAATGACGACGATCTCTTTTACTATTGGCTCCTTCTAAACTCGTAACCAGGGATTTGACTGATTGATCATGTCCACGGCAGCAAATGCAATGTGTGGAAGCATGGTTTACGGGTTTGGATGTCGGCCACGTCGGTTGTGGTTTTGTCTAATTTTATCGCTCTGTAACTCCACCGATTTTCAGGCTTTGTGGGTGTACCAGGGCCACTGCGGGCTTGGAATTTAATGTGGCTGTGTCTCTCGTTAGGATAGCACAGATGAGCAGATACTGGAGACTAACAGCCTTATTAAATTGCGATTCGGCCAATTCTAAAGGGCTCTATATAAGCACATAGCATATTTTTTTACAGAAGTTTTTAGTTAGTGAACTTGTATTTAAAAGCAAGGTCTTCACTAACTAAAAACTTTTGTAAAAAAATATGCTCTGTGCTTATATAAAGCCCTTTAGAATTAGCCATATTCCATGAGTTACCCATGTTGTACAGTTATTGAAATATGGATGGTACCCAGCCATGTTTGGTGTCTAAATGCTGCATTTTTCCCAGAGAGTTCACTAAAGTGTTCTACTATGCTCCTAGATTTTCCTGCAGATGTGAGGCACAGGGTACAAGATGCCTGGTTGGGAATGGGTTCAGATGCCAGGAGATTAGTGGAGCTAAATCGGTGGGTGGTGAATGGGCCTGATGTGATTATCTTAGCAAATGGAGATCAACGGAGAGGAAGTGTGTGACATAGCCCCTGTTTTGATTTCTGTTTGATGATAAGCTCAATAGTTCCTATTTTTCCCTGTAGCCATGGAAATCTAGGAGGTGAAGACAAAGAAATAGTCTGCTACAACAGAGACATAGTCTTCAGGCTCTGGAAGGACAGGGACCCCCTGGAAGGCCCAAAACAAAAGGAAAATTAAATTAGTCACTCAGACTGGATTAAGGTCCCAAGAGTTGGGTCAGGGAGAGTTGACATGACTGAATGGACAGCTCCCAGGTGGTATTGGTGGGGCCTGTTGAAGATGGGTAGAACAGTGTGGTGGATAAATATGTGGTCCTACAAGCAATAAAGTATTCAGTTTAAACATACATTAGCATGTATAGTTTATTCTGGGAAGAATCAACTTTTAAAAACAGGAACTTTATTGTAATCTTTTTTTTTTTTTTAAATCATCTTTACTCCACTAAAAGGTGCTCATTACATTCCTGGTTGGACAATACAAATGCAAATATTCCAAGATCAAGGAAAAGTCTATGTCACAACATCCTGTGTCCCATTTCAGAGACCTCCTATCTGAAGGGCTATGGTGTGCGCTACAACAAATGGGTTTATTTCCCAAAAGCATAGACTATTAAAGAATAATAATGTATCGAATCATAGAATGTATGAAAAAAACTTCAAAGTACACACACACACACAGCTAAAAACAAGTTAGCCTGATGTTAGCCACATTGGGCTCCAAAAACTCTCAACTGCCGGTTTATTTAGAGTGCTGTATCAGCCCTCTTGTAGTAACTCTCAATTGAGTACATATCATTGCTGAATCATCTATTTCATCTAACCGGTAGTCATGAATAGCAACCTATTGTTATACCTTTTCTGGGAAGATATTAATTCTACACAAGGGAATTATTGCAATGGACACTGTCTGATACTTTGCAGCTAATTCTCTGGGGGTGTACTGCTGGTTGCTTCTGCTTTCTTTCTTGCTAACAGGGTTATTCATAAGAACATCATGATCTACTGGATGAGATTGATCTCAGATTTTTCAGGAGCCCAAACTGAAGCAGTCAGATAATAACACATTGTGTATTTGATTTTTCCTACTGAGGTTTCCCATGTACATTGTGGGTTTGGATACTATAATCAACACACAG
Source organism: Discoglossus pictus (assembly GCA_027410445.1). Taxonomy (NCBI): domain Eukaryota; kingdom Metazoa; phylum Chordata; class Amphibia; order Anura; family Alytidae; genus Discoglossus; species Discoglossus pictus. The sequence goes on along the minus strand of CM050163.1, from coordinate 202,414,040 downwards.
ATTATTGAAATGTCCCTTTTCCCTTCTAATTTAATCAATCACATTGCATCCCCAAATTACTGCATTACATTTTGTTTAATCCAGAATTCACCAGATTGACCTTATTCTGTATATTCTTGTCCCAATAAAGAAAAAGTATTTAGATAAGTTGTATAAGGATCAAACAGGTACAATATCCATGTAGGTAAAATACCATATAAAGCAGTGCCCAAGTAAGCATCAGAAGTGAACTAATTTATAGTCACTCATTAAAAACAAGAACTACGTCGTATAAAATCATAGGTTATACAAAAGCACCCCCCAATGAATCACATCCGTATTCAGATTAATCAAAGTATATCATCATATGACCAGATATAGGGAGCACATATAATGCCAATAATAGGAAAATGTAGTGAGCACTTATCAATCATAAGGGTTACACTCAGTGGAGTAGCTAGAGTTATTGCCGCCCGGGGCTCTTCCAGTGTTTGCTGCCCACCGCCACCCCCCACCCCCGTTGTGTGAATATTATAATATTCTCCTCTGCTGCGACCCCTTCTGGTGCCAATATACATTATATATATATATATATATATATATATATATATATATATATATATATATATATATATAAAGTGATTCTCAATCTTCTTATCTCTACTCCTCCTTCCCCTATCTCTCCTCACCTTTCCTACCTCCTCACTCACACTCCACTCTCTTCCTTCCATTGCTATATGTCACCTTTCCTCCTTTCTCTCCCCTTCTCTCACTTCCCCCCTTACTTTCTTTCTCTCTCTCTCATTCTCCTCTTCTCTCATTCTCTCTTCCCCTCTCTCTCTCTTTCTCTCCTCTCTCCTCTGTCTCTCTCCCCATCTCTTCTTCTCTATCTCTTTCTCTCCTCTCTCTCCCTCTCTCCCTCATTCTCTCTCTCCATCCTTCTCCCTCTCATCCTTCTTTCTCTCTCCAACCTTCTCTCTCCCTTTCTCTCTCCCTCTTTTTCTCTCTCTCCCCCTCTGTCTTTTTCTCTCTTTCTCTCTAACTTTCCCGCTCTGTCCATCCCTCTTTCTCTCTGTCTTATTTTCTCTCCCTCTCTCTCTCCATCTCTCTCCCTCTATATTTCTATTTCTCTCTCTCCCCTCTCTTTCTCTTCCTCCCTCCCTCTCACCTTCTCTTTCACTCCCTCCCTGGCCCTTCAGGGCTTAGGCCTCTTCCTGAAAGAGCTATGTCCTGCATTGGGAGGTGGGAGCCTGTGGCATTAACCTTGTGATGGCCTGCCTGGAGGCTCTGACTCTCGCCCCCTTACAAATTCCAGGTTATGATCGTGGTCAGTTGCTGTTCCTACTCCCTGTTCACCTTTCCCATTCCCAGCTAATTCCATCACCAAACACAGGACATTTGAATAATAGACTGATGAAATTACCTAGCTGTTGCCAGGAAATTCAAATATGTTAAGTGAGTTAACTAGTTTAGAAGGGAACTTTCAATGTGTTTATGATGTAATTACAAGCTCACCCTGTAATGGGATCAACTCCCACATGTCCCAAATTGGCAAGTGAAGCTGGTTGAGTTAAAAGATTAACAACATGTCATTTAATCACGTGTGTAGGTTGAAACAATGTTGTATTGTCTTGCTTTCCTTTAAATGTTTCAACTTTTACCAATAAATGCACTCTTCTAGGGTACATAAGCAAGGCATTCTCTCTTTTATTTATTTATTTGTGTTTGTCATTTTTTACCCCTTAATGCATATTTTGCATGATGTCTTGGAATAGAAGCCGGTCACCAAGAAGCCCATCCGCGCTGTATCCAAGACAGGAGGATTCTGCAGCTGAGTTGGACCCCCTCCCCTGGGTCATGATAATAATAATACATAATAATTTAAGCCTGTAATTATTTATATTAAACTGTGTAAACACAGTTTGACCATTATCAAGCCAAGTTATTCAAAAGAACAAACTATAAATATTACACTACAGTTGTCCCTTAATCTAGCCATAATCAATCTTCCAAGCTCAATTTTTCCACCTGATTACAATACATGTATCTTAAAACTATAGATTGGAGTATGATTGTTAAAACATTCATAGTTGTCAAGCACTTCATTACTAAATAGATTAAAAGTCATGCAAAATACTTATTGTTACCTGATTATTCTTAGCATATCTACATATTCAGCTCATTCTGCCTTAGATAAGACTTCCCCTTAAAACGTATTAGGTGATATAATTATTAGCCAGTAACACATATCTTCTTTTTATCTATCTTCCTCTGTGTTTATGATTCAATTACAGTATGGTGTACCCCTAATTACAATGTAATTACGGTTTAGTAATATCTATAGTGAGAAAGCTCTTAAAATGCAATCTTCTTGTTTTTTTCCATCATTATGAGCAGGAGCCTCCTGCAGTGCTTGAATTCCTCTGTTCCCTTCTAGTTAATTAAGCAATCATTGGAGTCAATACCAAAGGAATGCAGTCACATTTTGTGTGTAATTTTATAAATTTACAAATAGGAATTTAAGTATTAAAGGCACAAACTCATTAAAAATACATGCTTACAGCCTTATTAAATTGCAATTCGGCCAATTCTAAAGGGCTCTATATAAGCACATAGCATATTTCTTTACAGAAGTTTTTGGTTAGTGAAGACCTTGTTTTTGGATAGAAGTTCACTAACTAAAAACTTCTTTAAAAAATATGCTCTGTGCTTATATAGAGGCCGATTCAATTAGCTGAATCGGAATTTAATAAGGCTGTTAATGAGTCACTTCTGGTAAACCCTCAAATTTGAGATCAGATAACTCAGGAGATTGATCTATTTTTTTTGTACTAATCTTACTCCTGATTCGAATATAGGATGGGTGTGGGTAGATAATCCTGTATTAAAATAGCCTCTAAACATAAAAAGACACAAATGCTTAAACAAAGCGAGCTACAGTCAGAGCTGGTGGGCCTACAGAAAAGAATCAAAATGCTCTCAATATTCAGTTACACCAGAGCATCGACAGGGTCAGGGGAGAGCTTGACTTGGTTTTATCCAGCCATACGGAAAAGCCATGAGGAGGACACAAAACAAATTATTCTCTAAAGCTAATAAATGTGATTTTGTTTTGGCCCATACAGTAGGTTAAGATCTAAGGTATTTTAGTCAAAAGTATTCCAATTGAAGACTGATTTAAGTTTGTTGACTAATAGCCCAGGTACAATTCAGCAGATAGTCTATAGATATTGTCAAAAATAATAGGTTTCTTCTAAGCAAAACACAAATTATTTGATGCGGTCATTCCTTGCTTAAAGCAGACAAATTCCCAGGTTGTGATGGTTTAACGAATTTATACTATTAAAATATGCAGATCTTCTTACCCCACACTTATTCAACTCTATTCTTGAGGGTTGTTCGCTACCCCCAGAAATAAATCAAGCTGAGATTGTGGTCTTTCCTAAACACTGTAGAGACCCTCTATATGTTAAAAATTATAGACCCATATTGCTACTTAATGAGGATATTAAGATGTCAGCAAAGATAATGGCCACTAGAATGGATACGTTTCTACCAACGTATTCATGTATTCATAAAGATCAGGTGGGTTTTATTCCTCATAGGCAAGCTGAGGAATTGGGCAAATCACATATAATAGTTGTCAAACTGCGAGTTGTAGTCATGCTTGTGAGCCTCATGAAGCGAGGCGAGCAGCTGAGGCACGAGCTTGCAAAAAATACGACTTTAAAGGCCGAACCACCAAACTAGAAAAGATGGCGAAAACACACAAATATGCCTCAAATTCCCTTACACACTCACACACAGCACAGGAAGAGAACCAGGGAGCCTGTGAGTGAGGTTGCAACTTAATTTGAGGCATATTTTGTCTTTTTTAACGATCGAAAATTGCTGAAGCAGAAAAAAAATGGCAGCCAAAAAAAAGAAAAAATCTGAGACAAGATGAAAATGAGCCTCAGCAAGGCCAGGCAAGCAGAACTTAGAAGATACACGACGCAAAAGACAATAACACTTAAACCAACAACGCCAGGCACGCGGGACACAGACGAACAATGCCAGGCACGCGGGACTTAGAAAATACACGATGGCTAAGACAGTAACACTTACACCAACAATGCCAGGCACGCAGGACTTTGAAAATAAAACCAACGTCGCTCAGAGCGCACCACGCAAAGATTCAGCAGATACACAGAGGCGAAAGACACAGGAAAGGGACGGGGGGAGATGGTGGAAAGAGACATATGGCATTCCACAAAGTTGCCTGTAATAAGCGGTGAAGTAGATGGGAGGAGAGGCTTGCAATAAGCACCAAAGGCGCTTATTGCAAGCAACGTCATGAGTGCCAAAGATCTTGAAAACCTAAATAAGGATATTACATATGAGCAAATCCCCAGGACCAGATGGATATGTATGCAAACTCATATTATAAGAAGTTCCTTGACATTCTCACCCCACATCTCTGTACTTTATTTAATTCAATCCTAAGAAGTGATTCAATGCCCACGGAACTTAATCAGGTCGACCTAGTTCTGTTCCCCAAAGAAGGCAGGGACCCCAAGTAAGCTAAAAACTACCACCCAATTACAATTATGAATGGAGATGTAAAGATCCTAGCCAAAATTATCGGCAAAAAGATTTCCAAATTTTCTTCCAGACCTTATCCATAAGGACCAGGCAGGTTTCATACCGCATAGACAGGCTGGTGACAATGTACGGAAAACCTTGAACATTCTGCACTTGGCCCAAAGCTCTAAAACCCAGATGTACATTCTTGCACTTGAAATTGAAAAAGCCTTTGACTCAGTCGGCCTAATCTTTATGCAACTTTGGCCAAGTTCGAGTTCAAGGGACATTTCATCAACTTACTAAAAACTATAAATCTCCTATTGCTAATTTGAAACTGCCTGGTTCTAACAAAGCTAACATTAATATCCAGAGGGGAACCAGGCAAGGCTGCCCTTATCTCCACACTGTCTTCAGCATTTTAAATGTTCATTATTCACTGATGACCTCTTATGCTCTCTCATAGACCCAGAGTCCTCAATAGCCGATCAGATTGCCAATATCAAATAATTTAGTAATCTCTCAGGCCTCAAACTTAACTTTGAAAAAACAGAAGCCTTAAGTGTGGCATTATCTCAGGCAACTCTGGAAAAGTTGAAAGCCACTTATAAATTTGTATGGCCTAAGGCACATACTAAATATCTGCGTGTCAACATTACTAGTAAAATATCTGAGCTCTATAAAACAAATTATCCCCCCCATTCCGAAAACTACTTTAGAGATGCCCAACTTGTGTTTCTCCCAATTGCCCACTCAAGTAAATATCAGCCAATATGGATATTCATCGAAAATTTTCAAATGAAACCCCAAACCTGGGACACAATAATTTGGAACCCACAAAAATACTCCTTTCCCCCAAAACATTATAATCCAATGATTTCACTTACTTTAACGATTTGGAAGCGGGGCAACTCTGGACGTCAATTAGTGTATACTATTTCACCCCTTGTGGTGTATCACCAAATTAATATATATATATATATTACACAAGGTTTGTCTACATTAAAAGGTATTTATTAAAAGGCAACAACACAATACTATAAATGTATCACAAACACACAGCCCAGACCCACGGAGCAACAACCCTTTTTAAATCTATCTATATAGTAATCCCCTTCCCCACCCGCTTGATCTCACCCACGGTTAGGCCTTCACATCTAGTAATGGCTCACTGCTGCAAGTTCAACATCACATCCACCAAGGAAGAAAAGGAAGCAACAGAGCGATTTCCTGCCTGGCCTTATGTTATATACCCTTAGTTGAGATGATGTGATTGACATCACATCCTGTCCATGCATCACTTCCTTTATCAATTGTGGGAGGGAAGTAAAGATTCTTAGCCCTCCTACCTAGACCTGTTTAAGGAGGTCCTGAAAGGAAGATAAATTACCATGCAAGGAAGACAAGTTACCACATTCCCTCACATTTTCTTCTTCTATGTTGCTCAGTTTTCTAGTTATCCCTCTAGTACAGGAGAACCTAGTGGGAGCAAAAACCTGATATACAGGAGAAATTCAATCCACCGTCCCTCCGGAATAGTTCCCTCAGCGACATAAGTTCTCCTGTACTTTCCTATGGCTGTCAATCCACATATTACACAAAAACAGAACTTATAGAATTTAGGTGAGAGTGTGTGATAAATGTTTATGTATGTGCAATGTAAAACTTTATTGAAGAATGTATGAGAGAGAGAAAGAAGAGGAAAAAGACAAAAAAAAACATTTACATTTCATTATTATATATCCTCCTTGCAAGTTTCTTCCTCATTAGTTTCATTGCCACACAAAAGTATATTATTATAATTGTCGTTAATACTTGAATGAACATGAGTACCAGCGACAGTGTTCGTAGGACTGGATGTGTCTCTGCATTGGTAAGAATTCCCCACCAGGGATGCTCAATGTTTTTTGCAGTAATTTCTATTTCCTTTTTCTGTTGTTCCAGCAGTAAGCTGATGGGGTGTAGTTGTTGTTTGGTACGTTTTACTAACTCATGAAGTTCCAAGGTAAGCTTTGGAATTGGGGGAAAAAGCTTCATTGTCAAATTTGTCCAATCTGCATTTGCAGTAAAATTGATCATTTCAGTGGTAAGGTTTCTTGATGGAAATAGTGTATGAGTTCCTACATGTATAGTAGTGGTTACCATGATACAAGACCCTTCTTCCACCAAACATATTTCATCAACTGTCCTATATTCAGAGTGGCCGATAAAGCATGCAATGTCCCCTATGCAGATCACCTCTTGCACCAGGTTTTCTTTTATCAACTGCACCCAGCCATCCTCCTCAGCTCCTTTCTTCCCAAACACAACTGCACAGCCATGGGTGTTGAGATTTCCTGCAACAGCTTTCATCCATCTCCAATCCTGTAATAGTGGCCAGTCTTTTTGATGGGAAGTGTTGCTTGTAGATTCCATCACTTAACGTGCCAATGCTATGTATAAAGTTCAGTTGCTCTGCCTGCCCCTCCCAACGGGGAATTGCCAGGATTAGTCCTATTGTCCCAGATTGTAGTCCATGTGGCATCCATTGATCTGGGCCTTCAATATAGCTGTATTTAAGATTGTCCTCAGTGATGTCCACTCCTTTTCTTTTCAATGACGTGATAATCCTTGTTGCATTGATTTGTCTTGCCCACTTGTTTTCCTGGATGTCTTTAATAGTTTCCTTTAAATCTGCCAACAGCGTTCCTCCAATCATAGAACAGAAAATGGCAGTTCCCACTGTTTCATTCTTAATGCTGTTAGCAATGGAAGCAATATTTTCCTCAACTAGATGCAGGTTGTTGGCAATGGTGTATTTGTCATCAACATTGTCTGTCAGTCTACTCACTATAAGGGAGTCAGCTACTCCACCTGTTTTCATAGCATGTCCCATGCCATCAGTAAGGGAGTTTATCCTGCTGTTCAGTCCAATGATGTCTGCTGAATTCCATACTACCAATCCAGTTCCGACTCCTCCTAAAAGGGCTGCAAGTGTGTCCTGTTTTTCTCGACTCCCTGCTCCGGTCCACTCAATGATGGTCTCTTGTATACTTTGCTTAAACCACTGCCGCTGTGATTCCGGGCACTTTGGAGGAATAGAAAAATCATTAAAATTTAGAATTATTGGGAAGTAAGTCCACCCAACCCCTTGCACAACTGTTTCATGTGTTGGTACCACCACCAATCCGCCTATTGGCCATGGTACCTTCTTCTGATCTTTACAACGTTGCAGCTCCTTTACAGAGACAAATACGTCATCTATTGTTAGAACACACCCCTTTCCAGTATCAAAATTGCAGAATTCCTCTAGGTCAGGCAGGGCAGCTATAACTGCAGCGTCCCATTCTCCACCTTCTTCTAATGTTAAGTTACTCACTACTACTGTAGTATTTGTAAACCTCCCTTGTACCTTTGTTGTTATTTTAGTCCTTCCTTTAAAGTTTCCTGTATTCATTATCTGTCCATATCTTATAACCCATTCCCAGTTATGTCCCTCTATACTTTTTATTGGAGCTCTAAGAGCTAATCCCCTGGTACTATTATGTGGCAAAATAATGTTTACTTGTAACCCTCCACCCTTTTTTACTTCCAATTCCCTGGGCCAAATAAATCTATCTGCTTGAACGTAATGTAACTCCAATCTTTTCAAACTCTCTCCCTTATTTGCGGTATCTTCTGGCCTTATTGCCTGTCTCCCCATTCCTACTGTGATACAGCTTATACTTATCCATCCTGTAACAAGGATCCACCACAATCTTCTGTTGACACGCATCTTCATTCTTATACAGCCTTGCTCTGTGGGAACACTAGATTCCATCATTAGAAACATATACATACCCAAACAAAAAAAATAAAAAAAATAAAAACAGCATTAGAGACATATACATACACAAACAAACAAAAAAATAAAAAAAAATAAAAACAGAATAAAAACTAATAAAAAAAATAAAAAAACAATGTGTATTTATTTATTCAATTTGTACTTAACCTCTATTCCATATTTTGTCCTTCCTAAATCTTTTAAGCTGTGATGCATGCAGCCAGACTTCTCCTTTCTCTGCGTGATCAATCAAGTATACAGAGGTCCCTAATTTATCTACTACAGTATATGGTCCCTTCCATTTTGCTCTTCCCCAAGGAAGGTGTTCATCTTGATTCTGCACCATAACTCGGTCCCCTGCCTCATATGATGTCAGATCCCCTGCTGCATCATACCATCGCTTTCGATGTTGGTATTGTTCTTCATCTTCCACAGCCACAGATTTATTAACAATTTCCAAGTGTGTGGCCAACTCCTTTACCCATTGATCTGTGATTGCAGCGGTTTGTAAAGCTACAGGTGGAGGTATTGTCATCCAGTTTTTCCAGGAGGGCATTGGTCTACCCATTAAAATTTCATATGGTGAAAATCATGTTGATCTACAGGGCCTTGATCTTAGTCGGGCACATACTAAAGGTATGTATATGTCCCAAGCTTGCCCATGTTCTGCCACCAGCTTTTTCAGCTCTCTTTTTATGGTGCCATTCATTCGCTCAACTTGACCTGCTGCCTGTGGATGGTATGGGATATGGTGTTTCAGTTCAATACCCACCATCTTACAAAGTTCCTTCATTACATTTCCTATGAATGCCGCTCCATTGTCGCAATCAAGGACTTTTGGAATTCCCCACACTGTCAGTACATCGCTTACTAATTTCCTGGCTGTGGTTAGTGCTGTACAGTTTCTTGTTGGGATTGCGATCATCCATCTTGAGAAGCTATCTACTATCATGAGAATATATTTATTTCCTCTTGTGGTTGTTGGCAATGGTCCGGTGTAATCAATTTGAATTCTTTCCCATGGGCCTACAAGTGTCTGTCTCATTAATTCTCCCCTTCTTTTCCTGTTGGACTGGTCAAATCTTGCACATATAATACAACTATCCACAAACTCTTCAAGATCCTTGTTTTGCCCGATCCACCATCCCAAATGTCGAATCCTCTCTTTTGCTTCTCTGATCTTTGGATGTCCTCCTGCTTGTGATCCATGTATCCATCGGAGTAAGTCTTTTCTTACTTGTTGTGGTACAATCCAAATCGGTTCCCCGGTTTCTGATATACATATTAGCCCTTGCTCCTCCATCACTTTTTTTTCCCCGTATATCACTTCTTCTCCCTTTTGTAATTTCTCCCGAATATCTTTTAGTTCCTCATCTTGATCTTGTAATTCCTGCAGTTGCTTCATCCTAATTGAAATAAATGTAGATTTGCTCCTTGTAGTAGAAGCTATTTGTAATGTGTTTTTTGTGGGTGGTTTCCAGTCTTCTGCTTGGACAGCTGCCTCTTTTGCATACCGGTCAGCAAGGTAGTTTCCCTCTCGGTGTGGCCCTGTCTTTTTATGTGCTCGTACTTTGATCATGTTAATTCTTTTGAAATTTTGTGATAACTTTTATACCATCTGCCATAGATCTTGGAACTTAACAGGGGATCCATCTGTGGCAAGGAATTGGTTACTATCCCACCATTTTAGCAGAAGGCATGTGCCTCGGAACACCCAGTCACTATCCAAAACAATTGTCAATATGTCACTTCTTCCAGACTCTTGCTGAAGTACTTCAATGACTGCAGCCAGTTCTGCATATTGTGCTGAATATGCTTTGATTCTAAATCCAAATTCTTTTATGATATCTTTACCCAACATTTTTACTCCGGCCATTCCTGATATTCTTTTTCCTTGTGCATAGTGACAGCTGCCATCAGTATACCATACAGGATCTGAGGTCATCACAAGATGAGTGGCATCTTTGAACACCGCGTGGCATGTTGATTCAGGATAGATCTGGCATTCATGAGCTTCTCCCTTTATGCAAATTCCAGCCACCCATTCTTTTGGTTCTCTTAAGGCATGAGTTGAAATGTTATCAGCGAGCAGTGCCATAGTCCATTTCTGAATGCGGGCATTGTTGATGTGGCTGATTGCCAGGCTGCCTTGTCTGAGGATCTGCAATGGAGTATGATGTGTACAGATTATTATTGTCTGTGTGCCAAATAGGTATTTAAATCTTCTAATTGCCCAGTATGCTGCTAAGATCAATCTCTCACACCATCCAAATTTCAGCTATATGGCAGACAGCATCTGAGATCCAAAAGCCACTGGACGTTCTGCATGTCCCCACAGTTGAGTGATGACTGCTCCTTGTGAATCTGGCATTGTAATCGGATATAGTCTAAATTATTTTTCATGGTCTGGAGATGCCAGAGTTGGTGCACTCCCTAGTTCAGCCTTCAATTTTTGTACTGCTGATGTGTGTTCCTCTGTCCAATCCCAATTCTGTGCTCTCAGGAGTTCATAAAGGGGTTGTGCCAGTTGAGCATATCGTGGGGTAAATTCACGACAAAATCCCATTATTCCAAGCAATGATTGGAGCGCTGTACGGTCTGTAGGAATGGGTAACTGAGCAATAACTTTGGCCCTGTCTTGATCAATTGATCGTCCATCTCCTGATATGGTTACTCCTAAGAAGTTGACTTTCTGGCATGCCAATTGTGCCTTTGCCCCATTTAGCTTAAGTCCAGCTTCCAGTATGCATTGTAATAATATTGCCAGGTCTTCTTTGTGTTCTTCCATGTTCGGGGATTGTAAGAGGACATCATCAACATATTGAATGATACGATCTGGACGTGGAAAAGCTGTCAATGCATTTTTCATGTATGTGTGAAAAATAGCTGGGGAGTCACAAAATACCTGTGGTAATACTGTGAAAGCATATTGTCGGCCCTCCCAGGTGAACGCCGTCCGGTAGTGGCATTCTTCAGCTAAGGGAATTGACCAAAATCCATTGGCCACATCTATTACACTGAATACTTTTATTTCTGGTGAAATTTTGGACATCATTTCACAATAAACAGAAACAACAGGGGCCATTCTTTTTGCAAGTTTGTTCACGGCCCTGTAATCAATGGTAAGTCTACATGATGAGGCTGCTTTTTCATCTCCATTCCCGTTTAACACAGCTTTTCTAACAGGCAAACATGGTGAGTTACATGCATACCCATTTCCAGATTTAATTTTTCCACGTCTCTCCAGCATTTCTATAATCTCGGTGATTGATGCCACTGATTCTCTTGGGACTGGATATTGCTTTTGCCATTGTGGGTCTCCTCCTTCCAACAAAACCATTCCTTTCATTCTTCCACAGTATAATTTATCTGTAGCCCAAACAGGTATGTCTTGGATTAGCTTCTGCAGCCATTCTGGTTGTCCGCCTAGTTTCAGTTTGTCTTTTTCCAGACTTTTTATCGGAGAGACAATATATGCCATTGGGAGCACAACCCCTTTCGTCAACTCTGTACTTACCTGATTCACCTTTTCTGTCTTCCACAAACAAAAATTGGCAAGATCTACAATGAAATTTCCTTTTTTTAAAGCTTCTATTCCCAATATTTCCTCTGGCCAACCCACTATTGCTTCTACTTGTATTGTTTTTCCTCCAACTGCTACATCAATTGGACCTGCTCTAACCTCCTGTGGATTCCCAGTAACTCCCATAATACTTACTGAAGAATCCCCATTTTTGACCCTGTTGGTCATTGTAACTGCTGCTCCTGTATCTACCAACATATTTTTCCCTACCCCTGCGATGACTGTATAAATGGTAGGCCGACCTGCCTCATCCATGGTTAAATTAGCTGAGTGAATGAGATGCTGAGGCGCAGGGGTTGGGATTTGTCATTGTGACTCACTTCTACTCTGTCCCTCTTTTATAACACTATATTGCATCTTTGCCTCACTTTCCTTCAATTTCCTCTCTGACTCAGCTACCTTGTTTTTAAGTATGTGATTTTCCTCTTCTATCCTATCCTTCTGTCTCCTGAGTTCCCAATAGCCCATATTACTGTTTCTCTCTCCCTCCTGATTAGCCCTCCAGTTGCTGCCATCCCTATTCCTATAGTCCCTAGGTGGATCTCTCCATCTTTTGTCAAGGTTCTGTTTTGGTCTCCAGTTTTGATCATCCTTCTTGTTCTGGGGTACATCCCACGTCTGGTTTCTCCATTTACCATCTATATCTCTACCAGACTCGACCTTAAATGTTCTTACAGCTAAAACAGAGCAGGCCTGTTCTGTGAAAGGATGCTTGATCCACCACTTATCAGCTCTAGTTAGTACCATTTCCAAGTCTGTTGGTGTTGGATCAAAAAGCCTGACAAATTCTTGACACTCCCGGGGAAGGGCTTCCATTACTTTTGCTATATGTTCTGGTAAGCCCAGCACTAGAGGCTGTTGAGGTTGTCGTAGAGTATACCAAAAAAATATCCTTTGAGCTACCTCTCTAGGACCATCTGTTGGCCTCATGGTAATATTTGCTATTTCTTTCTCTATGCTAAGTAGATAGAAATTAGTTGCAGCAATTCTTCCTGCCTGATCAGACACACTGTTATTAAATCCCAATAGTCTTCTAGACAAAGGACCCATAGCGTATTCTAACAGTTCTGTCCATTCCTCTAAGTTAAGACCTCCTTTTTTAGCTCTATCTGCTCCTCTCATAAACCAATGTGTAAATGTATTAAAGTTGTTAGTTGGCATACTTCCCCACCATTTCTGGAAATTGTCTTTATCTGCCATAGACATCGGTCGAGTCTGCATAGAAAATCCTGTAGGTGTTTGCCTTGCATTAAATAATTCTGAAACAATAACTGGTGCTTGTGGTATGGTATCTACTTGTGGAACAGAATAACATAAGAACTCTTTCCTATCTTGGTTCATTTTTGGCACTGGTTCTTTATTTTGTGCCACGAACATATCCAGATCTGGATATATTTTGGCAATGTCTCTGACTCCTTTTATCCCTTCTAACTTTGTTTTATTTTTATAGTCCATTATTATGTTTTGAAGTTCTGTTATTTTTACTACATAAGCATCCCTCTGCTCTTCTATTTCCCTTAACTCCCTTTCTAGTTCCCCAACAATTGTAGTTGTTCTCAAAGCTGCAATTTTTAAACAATCCCTTTTGTCCATTGCTTCCTCCATTTTATTTGTTGTTTCCAAATTATGCTGCCGTAATTCTACAACTAAGTCTATTAGGCCTCCTATTGTGGCTACAACAGCTTGTGTGACCAAACTTTTTCTTTTCTTTGTTCTATACTTTTTGTTATTTACAATTTGTGTTAGAACATCCATTAATCTCTCCTCTTTTTCACTGTCTGGGTTTGCTGGCTCTGGAAGCTCATATGGACCATCATGTTTTTGAATATGTTTCCTAAAGTACTCACGCACTTCTGTGGGAAAGTATTTGGCCCCTTGAAAAGACATTCCTACTCTTTTACTTACCCAAGTAAGAATCCAAATCAATTTGCGACTGAGTAGCCAACAATAGTCGATGACTATTCAGTAGGCCAGGTGTAATATGTAGAAAAATAGACTAGTACCCACAATGCAAATTATACTTATCTTAGAATGGTGAAGGTAATACTTGCTAATTAACTTCAACACCAGTAGTGCCTATTAAAATATACACAACAAACTCAGGTATTTGAAACACACAACAAAACTAATATATTCAAAATTGTGGCCTGATGCCCAAGCTTGTATATTAAAATGGAGGCCCGAACTAGGATACAAAGGAATCAAATCAGCATTCAAATACAAAAAGAAGCTGCATGGAAGCCTACTATAGTGTATTCAAATGCAGGGCTAGGCCTGTACTCTGATAGTCAAAGCACAACAAAACTCAACTCAGATATTTGAAACCCACAAAAACAACCTGTATGATATCTTTGTTTTATGTAGCAAAATAAGCTAGTACGATATAAAGGATTAAAAATAATAATTGAGGCCCATGCTGGTAGTCTATTACAATAAAATAAAAATGAAGGCCTGAAAAACTACTAGGCCTGAACTATGGTAGTCAAAACACAACAAACTCAGGTATTTGAAACACACAACAAAACTAATATATTCAAAATTGAGGCCTGATGCCCAAGCTTGTATATTAAAATGGAGGCCCGAACTAGGATACAAAGGAATCAAATCAGCATTCAAATACAAAAAGAAGCCGCATGGAAGCCTACTATAGTGTATTCAAATGCAGGGCTAGGCCTGTACTCTGATAGTTAAAGCACAACAAAACTCAACTCAGATATTTGAAACCCACAAAAACAACCTGTATGATATCTTTGTTTTATGTAGCAAAATAAGCTAGTACGATATAAAGGATTAAAAATAATAATTGAGGCCTATGCTGGTAGTCTATTAAAATAAAATAAAAATGAAGGCCTGAAAAACTACTAGGCCTGAACTATGGTAGTCAAAACACAACAAACTCAGGTATTTGAAACACACAACAAAACTAATATATTCAAAATTGAGGCCTGATGCCCAAGCTTGTATATTAAAATGGAGGCCCGAACTAGGATACAAAGGAATCAAATCAGCATTCAAATACAAAAAGAAGCCGCATGGAAGCCTACTATAGTGTATTCAAATGCAGGGCTAGGCCTGTACTCTGATAGTCAAAGCACAACAAAACTCAACTCAGATATTTGAAACCCACAAAAACAACCTGTATGATATCTTTGTTTTATGTAGCAAAATAAGCTAGTACGATATAAAGGAATAAAAATAATAATTGAGGCCTATGCTGGGAGTCTATTAAAATAAAATAAAAATTAAGGCCTGAAAAACTGCTAGGCCTGAACTATGGTAGTCAAAACACAACAAACTCAGGTATTTGAAACACACAACAAAACTAATATATTCAAAATTGTGGCCTGATGCCGAAGCTTGTATATTAAAATGGAGGCCCGAACTAGGATACAAAGGAATCAAATCAGCATTCAAATACAAAAAGAAGCCGCATGGAAGCCTACTATAGTGTCTTCAAATGCAGGGCTAGGCCTGTACTCTGATAGTCAAAGCACAACAAAACTCAACTCAGATATTTGAAACCCACAAAAACAACCTGTATGATATCTTTGTTTTATGTAGCAAAATAAGCTAGTACGATATAAAGGATTAAAAATAATAATTGAGGCCTATGCTGGTAGTCTATTACAATAAAATAAAAATGAAGGCCTGAAAAACTACTAGGCCTGAACTATGGTAGTCAAAACACAACAAACTCAGGTATTTGAAACACACAACAAAACTAATATATTCAAAATTGTGGCCTGATGCCCAAGCTTGTATATTAAAATGGAGGCCCGAACTAGGATACAAAGGAATCAAATCAGCATTCAAATACAAAAAGAAGCCGCATGGAAGCCTACTATAGTGTATTCAAATGCAGGGCTAGGCCTGTACTCTGATAGTCAAAGCACAACAAAACTCAACTCAGATATTTGAAACCCACAAAAACAACCTGTATGATATCTTTGTTTTATGTAGCAAAATAAGCTAGTACGATATAAAGGATTAAAAATAATAATTGAGGCCTATGCTGGTAGTCTATTACAATAAAATAAAAATGAAGGCCTGAAAACCTACTAGGCCTGAACTATGGTAGTCAAAACACAACAAATTCAGGTATTTGAAACACACAACAAAACTAATATATTCAAAATTGAAGCCTGATGCCCAAGCTTGTATATTAAAATGGAGGCCCGAACTAGGATACAAAGGAATCAAATCAGCATTCAAATACAAAAAGAAGCCGCATGGAAGCCTACTATAGTGTATTCAAATGCAGGGCTAGGCCTGTACTCTCATAGTCAAAGCACAACAAAACTCAACTCAGATATTTGAAACCCACAAAAACAACCTGTATGATATCTTTGTTTTATGTAGCAAAATAAGCTAGTACGATATAAAGGATTAAAAATAATAATTGAGGCCTATGCTGGTAGTCTATTAAAATAAAATAAAAATGAAGGCCTGAAAAACTACTAGGCCTGAACTATGGTAGTCAAAACACAACAAACTCAGGTATTTGAAACACACAACAAAACTAATATATTCAAAATTGTGGCCTGATGCCGAAGCTTGTATATTAAAATGGAGGCCCGAACTAGGATACAAAGGAATCAAATCAGCATTCAAATACAAAAAGAAGCCGCATGGAAGCCTACTATAGTGTATTCAAATGCAGGGCTAGGCCTGTACTCTGATAGTCAAAGCACAACAAAACTCAACTCAGATATTTGAAACCCACAAAAACAACCTGTATGATATCTTTGTTTTATGTAGCAAAATAAGCTAGTACGATATAAAGGATTAAAAATAATAATTGAGGCCCATGCTGGTAGTCTATTACAATAAAATAAAAATGAAGGCCTGAAAAACTACTAGGCCTGAACTATGGTAGTCAAAACACAACAAACTCAGGTATTTGAAACACACAACAAAACTAATATATTCAAAATTGAGGCCTGATGCCCAAGCTTGTATATTAAAATGGAGGCCCGAACTAGGATACAAAGGAATCAAATCAGCATTCAAATACAAAAAGAAGCCGCATGGAAGCCTACTATAGTGTATTCAAATGCAGGGCTAGGCCTGTACTCTGATAGTTAAAGCACAACAAAACTCAACTCAGATATTTGAAACCCACAAAAACAACCTGTATGATATCTTTGTTTTATGTAGCAAAATAAGCTAGTACGATATAAAGGATTAAAAATAATAATTGAGGCCTATGCTGGTAGTCTATTACAATAAAATAAAAATGAAGGCCTGAAAAACTACTAGGCCTGAACTATGGTAGTCAAAACACAACAAACTCAGGTATTTGAAACACACAACAAAACTAATATATTCAAAATTGTGGCCTGATGCCGAAGCTTGTATATTAAAATGGAGGCCCGAACTAGGATACAAAGGAATCAAATCAGCATTCAAATACAAAAAGAAGCCGCATGGAAGCCTACTATAGTGTCTTCAAATGCAGGGCTAGGCCTGTACTCTGATAGTCAAAGCACAACAAAACTCAACTCAGATATTTGAAACCCACAAAAACAACCTGTATGATATCTTTGTTTTATGTAGCAAAATAAGCTAGTACGATATAAAGAAATAAAAATAATAATTGAGGCCTATGCTGGTAGTCTATTACAATAAAATAAAAATGAAGGCCTGAAAAACTACTAGGCCTGAACTATGGTAGTCAAAACACAACAAACTCAGGTATTTGAAACACACAACAAAACTAATATATTCAAAATTGTGGCCTGATGCCCAAGCTTGTATATTAAAATGGAGGCCCGAACTAGGATACAAAGGAATCAAATCAGCATTCAAATACAAAAAGAAGCCGCATGGAAGCCTACTATAGTGTATTCAAATGCAGGGCTAGGCCTGTACTCTCATAGTCAAAGCACAACAAAACTCAACTCAGATATTTGAAACCCACAAAAACAACCTGTATGATATCTTTGTTTTATGTAGCAAAATAAGCTAGTACGATATAAAGGATTAAAAATAATAATTGAGGCCTATGCTGGTAGTCTATTACAATAAAATAAAAATGAAGGCCTGAAAAACTACTAGGCCTGAACTATGGTAGTCAAAACACAACAAACTCAGGTATTTGAAACACACAAGAAAACTAATATATTCAAAATTGAGGCCTGATGCCCAAGCTTGTATATTACAATGGAGGCCCGAACTAGGATACAAAGGAATCAAATCAGCATTCAAATACAAAGAGAAGCCGCATGGAAGCCTACTATAGTGTATTCAAATGCAGGGCTAGGCCTGTACTCTGATAGTCAAAGCACAACAAAACTCAACTCAGATATTTGAAACCCAGAAAAACAACCTGTATGATATCTTTGTTTTATGTAGCAAAATAAGCTAGTACGATATAAAGGATTAAAAATAATAATTGAGGCCTATGCTGGTAGTCTATTACAATAAAAAAAAAATGAAGGCCTGAAAAACTACTAGGCCTGAACTATGGTAGTCAAAACACAACAAACTCAGGTATTTGAAACACACAACAAAACTAATTTATTCAAAATTTTAGCCTGATGCCCAAGCTTGTATATTAAAATGGAGGCCCGAACTAGGATACAAAGGAATCAAATCAGCATTCAAATACAAAAAGAAGCCGCATGGAAGCCTACTATAGTGTATTCAAATGCAGGGCTAGGCCTGTACTCTGATAGTCAAAGCACAACAAAACTCAACTCAGATATTTGAAACCCACAAAAACAACCTGTATGATATCTTTGTTTTATGTAGCAAAATAAGATAGTACGATATAAAGGATTAAAAATAATAATTGAGGCCTATGCTGGTAGTCTATTACAATAAAATAAAAATGAAGGCCTGAAAAACTACTAGGCCTGAACTATGGTAGTCAAAACACAACAAATTCAGGTATTTGAAACACACAACAAAACTAATATATTCAAAATTGAGGCCTGATGCCCAAGCTTGTATATTAAAATGGAGGCCCGAACTAGGATACAAAGGAATCAAATCAGCATTCAAAAACAAAAAGAAGCCGCATGGAAGCCTACTATAGTGTATTCAAATGCAGGGCTAGGCCTGTACTCTGATAGTCAAAGCACAACAAAACTCAACTCAGATATTTGAAACCCACAAAAACAACCTGTATGATATCTTTGTTTTATGTAGCAAAATAAGCTAGTACGATATAAAGGATTAAAAATAATAATTGAGGCCTATGCTGGTAGTCTATAATAATAAAATAAAAATGAAGGCCTGAAAAACTACTAGGCCTGAACTATGGTAGTCAAAACACAACAAACTCAGGTATTTGAAACACACAACAAAACTAATATATTCAAAATTGTGGCCTGATGCCGAAGCTTGTATATTAAAATGGAGGCCCGAACTAGGATACAAAGGAATCAAATCAGCATTCAAATACAAAAAGAAGCCGCATGGAAGCCTACTATAGTGTATTCAAATGCAGGGCTAGGCCTGTACTTTGATAGTCAAAGCACAACAAAACTCAACTCAGATATTTGAAACCCACAAAAACAACCTGTATGATATCTTTGTTTTATGTAGCAAAATAAGCTAGTACGATATAAAGGATTAAAAATAATAATTGAGGCCTATGCTGGTAGTCTATTACAATAAAATAAAAATGAAGGCCTGAAAAACTACTAGGCCTGAACTATGGTAGTCAAAACACAACAAACTCAGGTATTTGAAACACACAACAAAACTAATATATTCAAAATTGTGGCCTGATGCCGAAGCTTGTATATTAAAATGGAGGCCCGAACTAGGATACAAAGGAATCAAATCAGCATTCAAATACAAAAAGAAGCCGCATGGAAGCCTACTATAGTGTCTTCAAATGCAGGGCTAGGCCTGTACTCTGATAGTCAAAGCACAACAAAACTCAACTCAGATATTTGAAACCCACAAAAACAACCTGTATGATATCTTTGTTTTATGTAGCAAAATAAGCTAGTACGATATAAAGGATTAAAAATAATAATTGAGGCCTATGCTGGTAGTCTATTACAATAAAATAAAAATGAAGGCCTGAAAAACTACTAGGCCTGAACTATGGTAGTCAAAACACAACAAACTCAGGTATTTGAAACACACAACAAAACTAATATATTCAAAATTGAGGCCTGATGCCCAAGCTTGTATATTACAATGGAGGCCCGAACTAGGATACAAAGGAATCAAATCAGCATTCAAATACAAAAAGAAGCCACATGGAAGCCTACTATAGTGTATTCAAATGCAGGGCTAGGCCTGTACTCTGATAGTCAAAGCACAACAAAACTCAACTCAGATATTTGAAACCCAGAAAAACAACCTGTATGATATCTTTGTTTTATGTAGCAAAATAAGCTAGTACGATATAAAGGATTAAAAATAATAATTGAGGCCCATGCTGGTAGTCTATTACAATAAAATAAAAATGAAGGCCTGAAAAACTACTAGGCCTGAACTATGGTAGTCAAAACACAACAAACTCAGGTATTTGAAACACACAACAAAACTAATATATTCAAAATTGAGGCCTGATGCCCAAGCTTGTATATTAAAATGGAGGCCCGAACTAGGATACAAAGGAATCAAATCAGCATTCAAATACAAAAAGAAGCCGCATGGAAGCCTACTATAGTGTATTCAAATGCAGGGCTAGGCCTGTACTCTGATAGTTAAAGCACAACAAAACTCAACTCAGATATTTGAAACCCACAAAAACAACCTGTATGATATCTTTGTTTTATGTAGCAAAATAAGCTAGTACGATATAAAGGATTAAAAATAATAATTGAGGCCTATGCTGGTAGTCTATTACAATAAAATAAAAATGAAGGCCTGAAAAACTACTAGGCCTGAACTATGGTAGTCAAAACACAACAAACTCAGGTATTTGAAACACACAACAAAACTAATATATTCAAAATTGAGGCCTGATGCCCAAGCTTGTATATTACAATGGAGGCCCGAACTAGGATCCACACACAATCAGCACTTGATTTCCCATGCAGAGGATAATTAGACAAAGTACTTTTTTTTTTTTTTTTCTCCCCCCCCCAAAAAAAATCTGACTATCTATTAATGTGATATTACCTCATAAATAACCTTTGTAGAAGTCTAAAATTCGTGGTCGCTAAATGTGATGTATCACCAAATTAATATATATATATATATTACACAAGGTTCGTCTACATTAAAAGGTATTTATTAAAAGGCAACAACACAATACTATAAATGTATCACAAACACACAGCCCAGACCCACGGAGCAACAACCCTTTTTAAATCTATCTATCTATATAGTAATCCCCTTCCCCACACGCTTGATCTCACCCACGGTTAGGCCTTCACATCTAGTAATGGCTCACTGCTGCAAGTTCAACATCACATCCACCAAGGAAGAAAAGGAAGCAACAGAGCGATTTCCTGCCTGGCCTTATGTTATATACCCTTAGTGGAGATGATGTGATTTACATCACATCCTGTCCATGCATCACTTCCTTTAGCAATTGTGGGAGGGAAGTAAAGATTCTTAGCCCTCCTACCTAGACCTGTTTAAGGAGGTCCTGAAAGGAAGATAAATTACCATGCAAGGAAGACAAGTTACCACACCCCTCTCCTCAGTTTTATCCCATCCTAGTATATACAGAGACTGTACAGAAGAGTCGAGACACTGGTGGGCCTCAAATTTGACAGGATAGGATCTTGGTTCAAAAATGACTAAATTATCCCTTACGAACAATTTAGGAATACCTTCAACATCCCAGCAAAGGAATTTTTTAATCATATAAAATTAAGACACTGGGTGATGACTATGACTACAACATATGGCCCCCCTAAACCATCCTGGTTTTCCTCAATATGTCAAAAACTCTGTCTAGCCAAGGGAATCCTAGGCTCCCTGTATGACATCTTCAATTCTCCCCATAAAGACCAAAAACTTCCCTTCATGATTAAATGGGAGACTGGTTTAGATCAAGAATGGGAGGCCAATAAATCAATTGAATCATTTATAAATCTTTCAAAGGGCTCTATAGGCTTTAATTTGTTGGAAACCTCTATAAAAGTACTACATAGACCATTCTTCACTCCATCAAGACTTCATAAGATTAAATCCCAAAAAAGTAGTAATTGTTTCAGAAGCTGACAAATCGTGCGTGACTTCATTCACACTTGGTGGAAGTGCCCAATAGTTCAGGATATCTGGAAAATAAATGCCTCAATTAACCTCTAAAATATTGAATATCACAATCTTTCCTACAATTGAATTTTGCCTCCTAGGCATTCACATTGACAACTTACATGCATCTCATAAGAAATTATTTCAATTTATAGCTTAAGCTGCTGAAAACAATATAGCTAAAAACTAGAAAGCCAATCTCTTCATTTCCGTGATATCATTCTTAAAGTCAACTTTATAATGCTTAATGAAAGGATGACGCATATCTTGACAAACTCCTACCCATTGTTCTTACAAATATGGGAACCTTGTATAACATCCCCAAATTGCATATCTCTCCCCTTATCCAATACTTCTCCCCTTATCCAATACATACAGTGCCTTGCAAAAGTATTCACCCCCCTTGACTTTTTACTTATTTTGTAACATTACAGCCTTAAGTTCAATGTTTTGTTAATCTGAATTCTATGTGATGGATCAGAACACAATAGTCGAAGTTGGTCAAGTAAAATGAAAAATATATACATAAAAATGTTTTAGAAATAGAAAACAGAAAATTGGCATGTGCGTATGTATTCACCCCCTTTGTTATGAAGCCCATAAAAAGCTCACATAATTAGTGAAATGATGTCCACCTGTGTGCAATCTAAGTGTCACATGATCTGTCATTACATATACACACCTTTTTTTAAAGGTCCTAGAGGCTGCAATACCTAAGCAAGAGGCAGCACTAACCAAACACTGCCATGAAGACCAAGGAACTCTCCAAACAAATAAGGGACAATGTTGTTGAGAAGTACAAGCCAGGGTTAGGTTATAAATTAATATCCAAATATTTGATGATCCCCAGGAGCACCATCAAATCTATCATAATCAAATGGAAAAAAACATGGCACAACAGCAAAGCTGCCAAGAGACGGCCGCCCACCAAAACTCAGGGACCGGGCAAGGAGCATTAATCAGAGAGGCAGCACAGAGACCTAAGGTAACCCTGGAGGAGCTGCAGAGTTCCACAGCAGAGACTGGAGTATCTGTACATAGGACAACAATAAGCCGTACGCTCCATAGAGTTGGGCTTTATGGTAGAGTGGCCAGAAGAAGACTATTACTTCCAGCAAAAAACAAAATGGCACGTTTTGTGTTTGTGAAAATGCATGTGGGAGACTCCCAAAATGTATGGAGGAAGGTGCTCTTGTGTGATGAGACTAAAATTTAACTTTTCGGCCATCAAAGAAAACGCTATGTCTGGCGCAAACCCAACACATCACATCACCCAAAGGACACCAGTGAAACATGGTGGTGGCAGCATCATGCTGTGGGGATGTTTTCAGCAGCCGGGACTGGGAAACTGGTCAAAGTTGAGGGAAAGATGGATGGTGCTAAATACAGGGATATCCTTGAGCAAAACCTGTACCACTCTGTGCGTGATTTGAGGCTAGGACGGAAGTTCATCTTCCAGCAGGACAATGACCCCCAAACACACTGCTAATGCAACACTTGAGTGGTTTAAGGGGACACATGTAAATGTATTGGAATGGCCTAGTCAAAGCCCAGACCTCAATCCAATAGAAAATCTGTGGTCAGACTTAAAGATTGCTGTTCACAAATGCAAACCATCAAACTCGAAGAAGCAATTTTGTAAGGAGGAATGGGCAAAACTCTCAGTGGTAAGATATGGCAAGCTCATAGAAACTTATCCAAAGCGACATGGAGCTGTGATTGCCGCAGAAGGTGGCTCTACAAAGTATTAACTTTAGGGGGGTGAATAGTTACGCACATTTACTTTTTCTGTTATTTTGTCCTATTTTTTCTATGCTTCACAATAAAAAAAAAAAACATAGTAGTAGTTTAAAACAAGATGAACCATTTATAAAATATGGACAATAATGTCATTAAAGAAAATTATAAAGAATTAAAATTAAAAGTTATACATACATATACACATATTCATATATATATATATATATATATATATATGTATATAAATATTTATATATATATATATTTATCACATATAATAGTTTTCAAACTGTGAGTCGTTTTGCGAGTTCGTAAGAACTGCATCCCTTGCAAAGCCCTGTCATTATTGATGGGCAAGTCGCTAGTATATATATATATCACATATAATCGTTAATCTTTGCGAGCTCGCAAGCGAGCTAGCAAGAACTGCGTCCCTCGTTTGGTCCGCAATGCGGACCCTCACAAAGCGGAAGGTGGAGGCTTTAAGGCGCATGATTTTGGAACAACACTTTACTTTAGCACGGTATTAATCATTAACCATTTCAAATATGTTTATTAATTGATTAATTAATTATTATTAAACATTAATTTATTAATTACTCAAAAAAATGTATACAATTGTCACTACCTTTACATTAGGATTACATTATTGATTAACTCTTTATAATATATGTAGTAATTGATTAATTAGTAATGTACATTAATTCATTAATAATTAATTATTAATAGTAAGAAAGTTCATAAAAAAAGATTTATATTTATCACTGGACTTACATTTTGGGGCTGATGCTCAACTATTAATGTTCATTTATTTCTTTATTAATCATTAAGAATTCTAATGTTTATTCATTCATTATTAATTAGTCATAATAACAAATTTAGTAAAAAAAATATAAAAATATATGGATATTTCATAGTGGACTTACAGTTCGTGGTTGCTGCTCAACTATTAATGTTCATTAATTACTTCATTGATCATTCATAAAACAAATTTTTACGCAAAATGCATGAAAACATATGTACATTTTGCACTGAACTTAAATTTCAGTGTTGCTGCTTCATTATTACATTGCTGTTATATTTATGTTTTCAGCCTTCATTATTAATGCAATTGTTTTCATGTGTTGATGCTTAATTATTAATGTTCATGATTAATTATTTAATTAGTCATTTATTTTAAAGATTTCTAAATCAAATGTGTAAATATGCATCACAAAATTGGTAGATTTTACAGTGTCATCATATTTATCTGTCGCTGCTCATTGTCTCAAAGGAATGGGATTCTCAAACCGCTTAAATATTTACATCACTTTCTTACATTTTATAGTGCATTTACTTATATTTTGCATCTATGCCCATTCAAATTATACAAACATTAACAAGGCCTTTTTTTATTTCAGAGTTTGATCATCTGCCCACCTAACTACACACAGTGGCGTTTGCAGCATTTCATCTGCAATCAGATCACCTTCACAGGTATATAATTTTGTAATATTTACATTTATTTTACTACATGCATGTATGACAAGGACAACAAGTACTTTCAATGATTCATACATTCATTCAAACAAAATATTAAATACATTGCTGTTATATTTATGTTTTCAGCCTTCATTATTAATGCAATTGTTTTCGTGTGTTGATGCTTTATTATTAATGTTCATGATTAATTATTTAATTAGTCATTTATTTTAAAGATTTCTAAATTAAGCATGCTAAAATGCATCACAAAATAGGTAGATTTTACAGTTTCATCATATTTATCTCTTGATGCTCATTGTCTTAAAGGAATAGGATCCTCAAACCGCTTAAATATTTACATCACTTTCTTACATTTTAGAGTGTATTTACCTATATTTTGCATCTATGCCAATTAAAAACATACAAACATTAATAAAGGCCTTTTTTTTCACAGTTTGATCATCTGCCCTCCTGACTACACAGAGGGGCGTTTGCAGCATTTCATCTGCAATCAGATCACTTTCACAGGTATATCATTTTTTAATATTTACATTTATTTTACTACATGCATGTATGACAAGGACAACAAGTACTTTCAATGATTCATACATTCCTTTAAAACAAAATATTAAATACATTGCTGTTATATTTATGTTTTTAGCCTTCATTATTAATGCAATTGTTTTCATGTGTTGATGCTTAATTATTAATGTTCATGATTAATTATTTAATTAGTAATTTATTTTAAAGATTTCTAAATTAAACATGCTAAAATGCATCACAAAATAGGTAGATTTTACAGTTTCATCATATTTATCTCTTGATGCTCATTGTCTTAAAGGTATAGGATCCTCAAACCGCTTAAATATTTACATCACTTTCTTACATTTTAGAGTGTATTTACTTATATTTTGCATCTATGCCAATTAAAAACATACAAACATTAACAAGGCCTTTTTTTTTTTAACAGTTTGATCATCTGCCCTCCTGACTACACAGAGGGGCGTTTGCAGAATTTCATCTGCAATCAGATCACTTTCACAGGTATATCATTTTTAAATATTTACATTTATTTTACTACATGCATGTATGACAAGGACAACAAGTACTTTCAATAATCCATACATTCATTCAAACAAAATATTAAATATGATTTTTAATTCTTTTCACAGATTTCTCACGTCTCCACCTGCCTGAACACAGGAGTCGCCTCTGCACTAATTAACATTACAGAACATCAAATTGACAGGTATATGATTTCAAATATAGCATTAAGTATTGATTTGCATTGAGCAATGTTATTTAATACATATATTTAATAAATATGATTTTTACATCTTTTCACAGATTTCTCATGTTGCAAGCTTAATTAATTTAAGTCATTTATTTTACAAAATATTGAATAATTAGAAGGGAAAAAAAAGGAATACATATCTACTTAGCTATTTTATTCATGTGTATTCTTTCATTCATTCATTCATCATTATGTTACTGCTCATTGTCAGGGATAGCACCTTGGAAGCAGTTAAATATTTTATTTCATGTATTATATTTGGTCACTTTCTAACATTTTAAAATGCATTTAACATATATATATGATTAGGATTTACGTTTGCTATGTATGCCAATTAAAATGCATATTTACAAAATCTTGATATGTCATATTACAGATCCATCATCTCTGCACCTCCCTGAACACACAAAGTGACGTCTGCAGTATTTCAGTTGATGTTGATATCACATCTAATTGACAGGTATCATTCTTGATGACATTATTTATAAAAACAGAATTAACACCCTTATTACATTGCAAGTTGCCCTATGAAATAGAGCTCGATATAACCACAGAGCATATTTTGGAACACAAATACTTACTTACTGAACACCTTGCTTTTGGATAGAAGATAACTAACTACAAACTTACATAACAAAAATAAGTTATGTGGTTATATAGAGCACTATTGAATTCGTTAAAACGCTATTTAATAAGTCTCTAACTGTTTTTTAATCAACATTATTCATAAGTTGTCATTTATTAAAAAATACATATATGAAAACACATTTATGTTTGCACGAATGACAATTACACTTCAGATGTTTAGTCATGTCAAACTATAGTTTGCTAATAGTTCTTTTGCGTAGCTCTTCTTTAGGAACACATGATAACTGTTTATGTTTTTGCATTCATGATATAGAGAGACACACATAGAGAGAGAGAGACACACACACACAGAGAGACAGACAGACAGAGAGAGACAGACAGAGAGACAGAGAGAGAGAGAGAGAGAGAGAGACAGACAGAGAGAGAGGCAGAGAGAGAGGCAGAGAGAGACACGCAGTCAGACATAGACACACACACACACACACAGAGAGACACACACACACAAAGAGAGACACGCAGCCAGACACACGCAGCCAGACACACGCAGCCAGACACACGCAGCCAGACACAAGCAGCCAGACACTCAGAGACACAGACGCCCAGAGACACAGACGCCCAGAGACACAGACACACAGACACCCAGAGACACCCAGAGACACCCACTCACACCCACAGACACCCACATAGACAGACACCCAGAGAGACAGACACCCACAGACACCCAGAGAGACAGACACCCAGAGAGACAGATACCCACAGACACCCAGAGAGACAGACACCCACAGACACCCAGAGAGACAGACACCCAGAGAGACAGACAGAGACAGATTACCATTACATTATTTAGAAATATATGACAGGTTACAACATATGTATAATAGAACTAACGAAATGTTTACAACTCTATTTCCAATAACAGATTACAATGGCAGACAATGCAGAAGATAAGAAAGAATATAAAAGAAGAATGGCAAGGGAAAGGATGCGGAGATGGAGAGATGCACAGACCCTGAGACTTCACAACGTTTAAGAGAAGAAGATCAACAGAGACTTCTAAATAAAAGAATTTGCTTTCAACAACAAAATGAGTCTGCTGGAGATTCAAAGCAAACAAAAAAATGTCTGTAAAACATTCTCTAATTAACCTATTTTGCCTCCTGACACCAATGTTGATAGAGATGACACCAATGTAGATATAGAAAGTTCAACTGACATCTATATTGAGGAAGGTCACGATAGTCCTTTATTTAGAGCAATAACAGTAGACACTCATTATTGTGGATTAATGTGGTTTGTCAGTTTTGTGGGACCTATCATTTTCTGAAAGAACGACCAACTGATGGAGATTTTATTAGTTGCTGTCAGAAAGGAAAGGTAAGACTTCCAGAAAGACACACATTTCCAGAATATTTAAAAAGTATCATGAGTGATCCTACATTTCCAAATTACACCAATTTTAAGAAAAACATTCCGTCTTATAACAGTGCAATTTTTTTAATTTGCTTTAATGGGTGAAACATTAGCCAAAAATGTTCCAGGACATGGCCCTTATTGTTTAGAAGTCCAAGGACAAATATACCACCGGACTTCACATTTACACCCAGAAACAGGAGAACAAAGGAAATTTGCACAGTTATATGTACTTGATACAATGGAAGCTGTTGAACAACGAATGATGTTTCCTGAAAATAAACAATGCTTACCCATAGTCTTTGAACAGCTTGATAACATTATGGCGAGCATCCCATATAGTAAAGCATACAAAAAATTAGCTGAGGTTGAAAAAGAACAACTGGCACATGCGCAAAGACATCAATTGCCAATGCCAAGAGCAAATTTGGTCCTCAACAGAGATCGCCATACTGATCAAAGATGGTATAATTTACCAACAGCAAATGAGGTTGTCATGGTATTTAAAAATGATGATGGTGAACCACCATTTGAGCGGGATATTAGAATATATCCATGCAATGAAGAACAACCTTTTATAAACATAAATATTTTAAGCAGTAATTTGGATCCATTGACATATCCCATTTTCTTTCCAAATGGGAAGCCAGGATGGCAACCAAAATTACAGTTGCAAAGATATCCCAATAGTAAAGTTCGTGTTAGAAACAATATTTCCATGCTGGAATATAAAGTGGCACAAACTGCTGTCCAGGATCATTATAATCCAATTTTATGTGGGGGTAAACTCACACAACCATGGATTATTGATTCCTATCTACAAGTCAAAGCAAATAATCAAAATGTTGTCAAATTTCAACAAAACAAGCTTCGAGTAGAACAATATTGTGGATTGATGGGATATGTCCCTGAATTGGCTACAAACAGAGACATACATGTAATCACAATGGCCAGAGATCAAAGAAAATTTACTGCTTGGACAAACTACTTCTGACCGACCAGATTTTAGGGCAATAATATTCAAAATAAAACTCAATTCCTTAATTCACGATAAAACTAAAGCAGACTTATTTGGAGAATGTGTGGCTTTTGTTTATACAATTGAATTTAAAAAAAGAGGCTTGCCACATGCACATATACTTTTAATCTTGCAAGAAAAAGATAAATTGAATACGGCAGACAGAGTGGATTCAGTAATTACTGCTGAACTGCCACATCCAGAGAAACATTCAACACTTTATGAGATTGTAACTCATAGAATGATACATGGTCCATGTGGAGAGAGCAATCCAAATTCACCATGTATGGAAAATAAAAAAGGCATGAAAGAGTTTCCGAAACAATTTCAAATGCAGACTTATGTTAATTGTGATGGATACCCTTTGTATAAAAGAAGGGAAGGACAAACTGCTATTATCTATGGCCAAAAGGTCGATAATAGATATGTGGTTCCATACAATCCACATTTGCTGATGAAGTACAATGCACATATCAATGTGAAAGCTTGCACTTCTATCAAATCCATCAAATATTTGTATACAAATATATATAAAGGATATGATGCAGCAACTGTTGTTGTGCAAGGTGCACAAAATGAAAAAGACAATTTTACATGACAAAACTTTCATCTTATTTAGATGCTCGCTATGTAAGTGCTCCAGAAGCAAAGTGGCGTCTTCTCAAATTTGAGATGCATGATCGGTCACATGCTGTGTATCGATTAGCTGTCCATTTGCCACAAAATCAATTTGTTTGCTTCACTGCAGGCAATGAAAGAAATGCTTTGGCACAAAGTGAACATAGAGCAACAATGCTTACTGCTTGGTTTCAATTAAATTGTCAGGACACTCAGGCCAGACAATTTTTATACATTGACATTCCAAATCAGTATGTATTCGTAAATGGTGAATGGAGACAATGAAAAAAACATAATTATAAAATGATCCCAAGAATATATACCGTCAGTCCACGAGACATTGAACATTTCAGTTTAAGATTATTCCTTTTACATGTTCCTGGTGCACAAAGTTATGAACCTTTACGCACAGTCAATTACATAGTTTGTGAGACTTTCCAGTTAGCTGCAAGACATCAAAACTTTCTGCCAGATGATACAGAATGGGAGAGATGTCTTGAGGAAGCAGCACTATGTCAAATGCCAAAGCAAATGAAAGAACAATTTGCTTTCATTTGTATTTTTTGCAATGTACCAGATGCATTAACTTTGTGGGAAACATTTAAAATACATATGTGTGAAGATTTCTTGCAATGTTACAATGAGACTATTGCACAATTGAAAGCATTAATGGAAATTCAGGACATTTTTCTTTGTCGTGGATTAAATTGTGCCAATTTTATTCTGCCTGATGCAGGAATTATAGATGAAATTTACTTTGATGAGTATGACACTGACATTGAATACCATAAAACACAAGAAAAAATTGTAACTTTAAATGCATTGCAATTGGAAGCATTTAATGCCATCATAAATGCAATAGAACATGACATGCTCAAAGAGCGTTATTTCTATCTGGATGGCCCTGGTGGATCAGGAAAAATGTATCTATATAATTTGTTGATGAGTTGCATTCGAGCACAGGGTCAAATAGCACTGCCATTTGCAACCACTGGAATTGCAGCACTTTTGTTAGAAGGTGGTAGAAGTGTGCATAGTGGATTTAAACTGCCAGTTCCCATTCTGGAAACATCAGTGTCGATATTCGAATCAATTCATTACCAGCCAAAAAATTGCACAAGAGTAAATTGATTATAATAGATGAGGCAACTATGATGTCATGTCTTGCCCTATTTGATTTTATGCTCAAAAACAGGGCCCTCCATTCTTTACAAGGTGTTTAATTTGTTTTCTGCCATGTACTCAACCCCTGTACAGCGCTAAGGAATATGTTGACGCAATATAAATAAAGATAATAATAATAATAATAATGCCCTGCATTGTATTGATCAATTATTAAAAGAAGTTATGGCTAATGATTTGCCATTTGGTGGAAAGGTGATGTTGTTAGGAGGAGATTTCAGGCAAACATTACCTGTGGTGCCACATGGCAATCGGATAGACATTGTCGAAATGTGTATAAAAAGAAGTAAGTTGTGGAAAATATTTACACACCTTAAATTAGAAGTAAATATGAGAGCTGAAGGCCAAAATCAATTCAATGATTGGCTCATTCAGACTGGAGAAGGAAAACAGCTGAAAATAAATAATTTACCTGATGATGCTGTACAAATTGCACCAGAAATGATTTCAAAAGAACCACTATTTTCTACAATCTTCCTCAATACCATCAATAATGAGGATTACTCAGACATTGCAAGCAAAGTAATATTGACATCCAAAAATATAGATGCCTTGAATCTAAACAACAAAATATTAAAATTAATCAATGCTAAACTATTACAGTGCAGATTCTGTTCTGGCTGATAACAAAGAGAGTGAAGCAAACTTTAGTATGGAATTTATTAATTCTTTAGCTCCCTCTGGAATGCCACCACATGTTTTGCAACTTAAAAAAAGGGGCAATTGTCATGCTATTGAGAAATATGAATCCCAAAAAAAGGACTTTGTAATGGGACCAGATTAATTGTGAAGGATTTAAAGGATCATGTTATACATGCAGAAATTATGAGTGTTACCTATAAAGGCGAACTAGTTCTTATACCGAGAATTGATTTGGCTCCAAGTGAGAGTGGTTTGCCTTTTGTCCTTCAAAGGAGACAATTTCCCATTATCATGGCATTTGCCAAGACCATCAATAAATCCCAAGGACAAACTTTTAAGTCTGTCGGTATTTTATTTGAAGGAACCTGTGTTTGCACATGGTCAACTATATGTTGCATTTTCAAGATGCAATAATCCAGAGGAAATTAAAGTACATGTTGAAGAAAACCCAAGTCAGGGTGATTTATTGGAAGATGGATGCGTTTTTACAAAAAACATTGTGTACTATGAGGGGCTGTAAATATATAGGACAGTGGTTTCATTTCGACAACAACATTTTATGTTACTCAGACTGATTTTAGAGGACCACTATTTCAATAAGAAACTCTGTACAATGACAAAAAAAACATAGAGAACAGTGGTTTTTACTTCCAGGATGAAATTTTAGCTCTCTGGGATTCTTTAAATAGGGGACCACTATTTCACTTAGGAAACTCTGTGTGCCATTTGCACAAAGTACAAGAACCAAAAAAATTTACAAAAAAATTAAAACAACAGTAAACAGTGGTTATACAGATTGGAATGTGTTAGAAGTTACCTTTTTACATGATTTGCCCCACAAAACAATTAGCTGGCATTTCCTTTAATTTGAACGTTAAATGTTATTGTTTTATGTTACTATTTTACATGTTAACACTGTATTTTCAAAGTTGTGGAAAGTTGGTTCATTGTATATTGTATATAGTCAAGGATTTATGTTACTACAAGTTTAATCATTTGTTAATACATTTAACTGTATAATTTAAATAGAGAGTATTGATTCAGGGAGTAATCTGATCGCCAGTTAATGGGGTCAGGAAGGAATTCATTTTTTCCCCTCTTTGATACAATTGGCCAAGTTTCAATGGGTTTTTTATTGTTTGCCTTCCTCTGGATTTAATGCCGATTTAGTTGAACAAGTGTTTATAAAAAAAATATATGTTACAAAGTATCTCATTGTTCAAAATAGTTATTTACAGAAAGTTTACATAGTCGTCTGTTAGTCATGGATAACTGTCAATTCAAAATGTTAGTATTGGTAAAAAAAAAATACAAGTTGCATGTTACAAACTTTTATGTTATGGTTTACAATATGTATTCATGAAAACTTTACACATTGTTATATTGTTATCCCATGTATGACAATTAAAAGATATAATATTGAAAAAATATATTCTATACCTGTTGGTGAAATACAAGTTGAAAGTTAAAAAAATAAAAAGTTTTATTCAAAATTTTGTATTTTTTTGGACATAATAAAAAAAAGGTTAAGAATTTCAGAGAATAACATTGTGTGCCAAACAGTTTTCACAACATTAACATTTTAGTGACCGTAAATCTTTAACGGGCAAGTCGCTAGTAGTAAATAAATAGTACATCTGTGTTCACATTTGAAGGTCTAAAACAAGTTAAAAAAACCTGTTTCCAGCTCAGAATTCCGAGAAAAACAGTTATTACACTGCATTCTGGGAAGCTGAGCTGGGACATGCAAATGTGCCCACAAATGCCTCGCTCTTCAATCCATAGCCATTTTCAAACACGGCTTCCTTTAAGCTTATGCCTCCTGTATTACAAGGCTGGATTTTACACAAGCCGAGAATCCTATCCATGTACAGCTGTTTTTTCTTGTTTTTTTTTTTTGTTATACCATTCAGTCATCGATTACCTTAATTTTTTACAATATTGCCAGGTCAAGGTTTTATCATTTATACATCATCATTATGGTATGTTAAAACAAGAAAAAGGAAATTTACTAGGTAGAAGTAGGTCAAGTAAAAAAAAAAATATCTTTCCCTATAAAACCCTAGAAAAAAATCCTACTGTTTCTCTTTCTTTTCCCATCTTTCTTTCTATCCCTAAAAAAGGATAACAAAGGATAAAAAGAATAAAAAATTATTTTTAAGGAAAAATATAAATTATAATAACCTGTTCCAAGTATGCAACTTCCATTTCTGGTGTGCTTTTTCTTTTCCTATTTCTTTTTTATCCCTCCAATAATAAATATATAATAAACTAAAAGTGTATTTTATACAGTCCTGGGGTAAAAAAAAAAATTTTTTTAAAAATTAAAATATTTCTTGCTTTCCATAAAGCTTTTTTTAAAACAATTAATAATTAACCAATTTTCTAAAAAGCTCTCTTTCCCTATGCATAGCATGCTCCCATATAAAACAGTTTTGTGGTTTAAAATTCTAAGAGGTCCAATAGTTTTCTATACCTCCTGTGCAAAAGAGGAATTCCAGAATATATTCCAGAATTCCAGAATATCATCAGAATTTCACTCCAATCTAGGGCACTTTGCCCGGGGGACCAAACCACGTCTGTGCTGGAATTCTCTCGTAGGTACACAATCTGTTACAACTGCCCAAGCCAGATCTTTCTGGCTATTACTCAATAAATAATTAGATATATTATACCAAATTTGTTTTGAGACATCACTATTAAAATTTGCCACCAATAAAACGGTTTCATTTAATCTAAAATTTGTAAAAATATTCTTATGATTATTTTAAATTTCCCCACTAAAATTTAGTAAATTATATTCTCTTATTATTTTTTCTAAAATAACATAATGTTTTGGAGGGCTAAAAGCATAAGGTTTATTTAAAGTCAAGCCCATCCACCCATAATTATGAAATAAAAAAACAATCAAATATTTTGTAAAATAACTAGCTACACAATCATCAGTACTGCAAGCCATTTTGATATTAAAAGCAAGAAATGTAAAACTCAAAAAACATTTTTAAATCAATAAAAAAAAATTCCTCCATTAGCATGTCATTTACACAATTTTATCCTTTTAAATCTATCCATTTTGGAACCCCATAAATAAATAAAACACTCTCTAATAATATGTTTTAACCACAAAATGGGAGGAAATAAAACCGTGTAAGTGTATAAAATTATAGATAAAATAATTTGCTTTATAATTTTAAAAAATCCTTCAAATGTTACCTTTCTAAAGCCCCATAAATTATTTTTTTCTTCATCTTTTTCAACATATTATCCCAATTGATGTGCTCTATCATGTCTTTTGTGAAATAGATACCTAAAATTGTTATTTTATCTCTTTGTATTGGGATAGGGATATCTAAAATACTTTTCCACTTTCCATACAACATGCATTCCCTTTTTTCAATATTCAACTTCAAACCAGATGCTCCACAAAACCATTCAGCCACTTTCACTGCTCTCTTTATGGAAACAGAATCCCTACACAAAATTGTTGTATCATCCATATAAGAGAAAACTTTGGCTTGTTTACCACCAGCGCCTGGCACTGGAATTTCTTGTATTACTTTACCTTTTTTTATTTCATTTTAAAAAGTTTCTATACGACATATAAATAAAATTGGGCAGAGGGGACAACCTTGTTTCACACCAGCATTTATACTGATCCAATCAGTCATAAATCCATTCACACTAACACAACTTATACATCCATCATGCACACTTTTAATTTGCTTCAACATTATCTCTGGCACACCCATTCTTTTTAAAACCTGAAATAAAAATCTATGTGATATCATATCAAATGTTTTTTCAGTGAAAGTTAAAAGTGAAAATTAATTAATGCCAAATCTTGTCTTCTTTCTAAACTATAATAATGTCTTTAATAGCACTCAAATTTTGGGTAATAGTTCTACTAGGGATACCACATACCTGGGAAGGGTCTATTATTTTGGAAATTACATATTTTAAATGAGATGCTAATAATTTAGTAAAAATGTTATTGGAGACTTTCTAAATTAAGTTAAAAAAATATTTTTCTAAAACATCCCAAAAAGTAATAAAAAATCCAATAGGTATCCCATCATTTCCCAGCATTTTCCCTTTTAAAAAAACATTTAATTGTATTTAAAATCTCAGTGCTATTAAAATTGTTTTCTAAAAAATGTTTATCGTCAGTGTTAAAAGAAGATTCTATTTTATCTAAAAAGTATTCCTCTAAAAATATATCCGTTTTTTTAAAGAAAATAAGTCAGAATAAAAATTAAAAACTTCTTGTTTATTTTTTTAAAATTTCTGTTTCTCCTATATTTTCAATGATGTCTTATTTCTTACTTTTTAAAAAAAACACTTTTCATCTTCTTCTAAAATTTTATTCTCGATTTAAAAAGGATATGTTTGCCTTTTTCTTTAAAAAATTTTTTATTTCTTCTTTTACTTGAGATAAACCCTCTTCAACCTCAAAGCCCTGACTTTGGGCTTTGTATAGTGCCTGAAGGTAATATTGTAATATTCTATACTCTTCTCTTCTTTCTCTTGCTTTTTTGTCCAATTTGTATAAAATAGTGTTTTATTTTTTGTTTAATCTTATCCCACCATAAAAAAAATATTTTCTTCATCGCTAAAATTATTCCATTGTATATATTGTTTTTTTAAATACCTCTCTAATTTCTTATTCTTCTAAAAAATATGTATTTGGCTTCCAATAAGTGTTTTTTTATCTGATTTTTTCTGACATTTCGCATTCACATATTAATAAATTATGGTCCGAAAAAATATTTTTACATAATTTACTAATTGAAATTTTAAAATCCTTTGATAAAAACAAATAACCTATTTGAGATTTGGATAAAACATTGAGGTCATACGCAGTTACAATCTCCACCTAAAATCAAAGGATTATTGTCAACTAAGAATAGATTAAGGATTTTAAAAAACTCAGTTCTCTCTTTTTTTTTCCAGTAGGGCATAAACCTTTACGAACTTAAATTTAAAATTATAAACTTGAACAATAATTATCAAAAGACGCCCAGGTATTACTTCCTCATATTTTTCAATTTTGAAATTATTACTTTTAAATAAAATATCAACTCCTATACATTTATTTTCATTACCTCCAGACCACTTATGGTCCTTTTTCCCAGTCTTTTTCTATATTACTATATTCAAATCTTTTTTCAATTACACACGCCTGCAAAAATAATATATAATCTTTTCTTGCTTTTAAAAAAATCATACAGAGCTGCCCTATGTACAGGGATTTTTAGGCTCCTTACATTTAATATGCTAACTTGGAACATTGGTAGATGTTAAAAAAGATCTTTGTTGGCACCTTTGGCACCAAGGTCCCCATCCTCAGACTCAATTTCACTGGGCGCGGGACTATTTTCCATTTCCATTCCGACTGTTTCATTGTCTGAGGATGATATAGCCCCAATCAGCCCTTCAAAATGATTTTCAGCCTCGAAGCCTGAAAGAACAGAATTTTCATTATTGGTATTATCAGGTGATAGTACAGGGAAAACAGTGGAGTCCACCTGTATTTCTGTAGTGAGATCTGTTTCAGATCTCCATTTTAAAAAAAATAAAAAATTCTGGAACGTTCTATTGCTGAACCTCTCCGCTTTTTTGTTTGAGGAGGGTTTCCAGAAATTTCAATGCTTACCCCAGTAAGACGTGCCTGAAAATCAGCTCCTGCCTGATATATAGGTTTTTGGTGAATAAGTGCACATAAGTGCAGATAAAAACACATATACTTGTAATATTCCTATAACTCACCTGGAACAGGCTCCTACGACTTTTGGGGAAAAAAAGAAAGACCTTCCATAACGGATCGAATTTGGGCCTATACCACCCTAAAGTGGCCTCAGCCATCTCCTCCCTTCCCCCTGGGAGGTAGAGCTTTGGAACCAGGGTGGGCCGGGAAGTAACCCACACTCTCCGGACAGACATCCACAGCCTGTGGGAACCCACAGACTCACCCCACCGAGATGGAGAGGACCGCCCGGCTGTGGACCTGCGTAGACTGAGGGTCACACGCAGGGCCAGCCGATGCACCGGGTACCGGAGCCTCCACTGTGATTGAGGTAGACTGGTGGGCCAGAGGAGAGACGGAGGACCTCTGCGTTGGTCGGCTGCTGAGCGGATCCATGGGCGGCCAGGCCTGTCGCATATAGAAGACAGAGTGGGGTGAGTCCGACGGCATTCCGCCATCTTGGAGAGCAGCTTTTGAATCCGGCCTCCCGGCCTAGCCCTTGCATAGCCCCCACGACTGGAGCTGGTAGATAGGGGAGAGCAGACAGCTTCAGCGGCAGAGTGCAGCGGATGTTCAGTGACGTGGTGTCACAACCCTTTACCCCTGACCCGTGCATCCCTGGACTAAACCCTGTGAAAGAGGGGGAAACCCAGAGCAGCAAACAGCCATCCTGGCTTTTCTTGCCCGGCCACCATTTCCCGCCAAACAACACAGCGGCCATTTTAGGCCCATCAGCCACAATATAAAAGCAGGGCACACACCGCAGCACAACCGTACCTTATACTAGCAAGCTCAAAAGGGGGTAGGGATAAAGAAGTGCCTGCCAATGCCTCTCCCTGAGCCCAAAGGCTGAAATAAACCAGCCATATTGGGGCACCCCCACCCAGATATCTTGTCAGCCGGCACTGCAGCAGCCATATTAGCCCTACTAACCAACCACATCGCACAGAAATTTCCCGACAAAACCTTGGCGGCCATCTTAAGTCTCACAGCCCATCTCTCTCTAAGGCAACCATTTGCCACAAACGTTGTTGATATCTTGGGTTGTCCAACTCATACTTTGTATAGGTCTCTGGGACAAGGTCGGAGGGGCATAGATTGAAATTAATGAGATGTTTTTCCCCAAATAGAGTCCCTGTCAAGATTACATAATGACCTTCTGTATCAAGTTTTTTATGTTCCAAGATAAAGGGAAGGTCTTTGTTTAGCAACATTGCCGTTCCTGCTCTGTTGGTGGCGTGGCTGGTAGCGTAAAAGGTAGGGTAAAGTTTAGATAGGTATTTGGGTATCTTGTTATGTACAAAGTGGGTCTCCTTTAGGAAAATGAACGATCGACGAAATGGCTCGTACGTGAGGAAGGCCTTCCTCCATTTGAACCCGCGAATGGAACCCTCTAATATTATGGGTAATAATCGTGATCACATTTTCTGTCATTAGTGTTTGTCCTGGTAATGTGCTTAATGTCATTGGAGACAGCTAGATAAAAAAACAGGACCTTGGTAAGATAATTTTAGTGGGGGACCTAAATCTGACTCTTTCACCCCTGGGCCGGTCAAAAAGCGGCCCAGAAACTCACTAAAAAGCAGCAGCGCTTTGTCTCCCTCCTGGATGAACTCCACCTGGTTGATGCCTGGCGAAACTCCCATAGCTTAGAGAGAGAATATACATTATACTCAGCAGTCCACATATCATATTCAAGGACAGATACAGTGATACTAGACACTGCATTAACAGACCTTGTAACTAAGACAGAGATCCATCCGTACATGGCGACTTAATGACATGTTTTTATCAACCCCGCACTTTATGGAGCAAGTCGCCAAAGAGATAGAACTGTACTT
The DNA here is from genome assembly GCA_027410445.1 of Discoglossus pictus. Lineage (NCBI taxonomy): Eukaryota > Metazoa > Chordata > Amphibia > Anura > Alytidae > Discoglossus > Discoglossus pictus. The sequence goes on along the minus strand of CM050163.1, from coordinate 202,374,400 downwards.
TGCAATAAACTCACAAGCGGACTCGGACACAGGTTGGGCGGCCCGTAAGGCATACATAAGAGGAGCCTGTATAAAACTAGCCTCAATTCATAAAGAAAAACCAGAAGCTTCAGATGACTAAGTTACAAAAACAGCTTGTAGAGCAGGAAAATGAAAATGAAAAATCCCCCACAGAGGACCTTAGGAAAAACAATGATGTTTAATTTTTTTCCCACGACTCCCCAAGTCAAACCATAGTTCTATATACATATGGTGTGATTCATATGGTGTGATATAAAAAAAATAGGCGTGAATTATTACAAATGAATCACCAATATCTTGCATCTGTCACATTTCTCTCTCATGCCCCACCCTTACCCTTTATATTGTAAGCTCTTCAGCGTATAGACCTCAACTCATCGCAAGCACTGTAGAAGTTAGGACCGAAGCACGTAAAACGGACGAACCACGCAACTAGAATCGTGAGCCCTGTAGGACTTAGGGCAGAAAAACTTAAACGCCAACACGAAAGACCACCAAAAAAACACAATTATGCCTCAAATTCACTTACAGACTCACACACAGCACAGAGGGAGAGCCAGTGAGCCTGTTAGTGAGGTTGCAAGTTAATTTGAGGCATATTTGTCGTTGTTTCATGATAATTGCCTACATGAGAAAAAAAATGATGACCAAAAAAACGTAACAGGATGAAAACGAGACTGAAGGCAGTAAAAAACAGCCCAAAGGCAGTAACACTTAACGCAAGCTAGTAACACTTAATCCAAGCCAGTAACATTGAACCCAAGGCTATAACACTTAACCCAAGTCAGTAACACTTACACCAAGGCAGTAACACTTAACCCAAGGCAGTAGCCCTTAACCCAAGGCAGTAACACTCATAGTGGGTCGCTCATAGTGGGGCTCGCGGTGAGCGCTGAAGGTGCTTAGAGGGGCAAAATCCTCACATTGCGTGGCAAACAGCATTGCCAGGTTTCCAATTTATTCCTATCCCGGCAATCTCCTAGTATATACATAATGTAGATGAGGACAAGATACATAAAGAACATCCATGAACAATAGTGCACTATCCTGTACAGTGTTCTCATATTTGGTATCCTGGTTGCTAGCAGAGGCCAGTACAAACAACCAACGCCTCCATTAAGGGAATTTCTGCCCTATATATATAATTTATGACTAAATTAATAGTTTAAATAAATCAAAGGCTTGCTTAAATATAAATATTTCAAATAGATGAGCATGAGTATGTGATTGGTGAACTTATTGTATTTCTGTTTCTGGTTTGTTGTAAATGCCTGTGTATGCCTAGTATTAGATAATGCTACCTGGATCTTTGGCACATACTTTAGAATGATATAATCACATATATAGTTGTGGATCTACGAATGTTGGTCCCGTTTGCGGCGGTGTTGGTCACACTTTCCAACTCTCGCAAAGTGGTCCAAAGCTTTGCGGCCCACGATTTGTGGTCCAATATATATAACTAGCGAATTGCCCGTCAAAAAATGACGGCAATGAAATTGTAAATGAGCTAATGCTGTTTGGTGTATAATAATACATTAATAAATTAATATACTTTACCTATTTTTAAGTAATATATGCAGGAAGCATTGTGTTGAAGAGCTGACAATCTGTTTTGATGTTGCTGCAGCATTAGTGGTGTGGAGCTGCTGTGTAAGCGTGCTGAATGTGTGCAGTGTAATAGTGTGCGTGCGCGAGACCAAACCGTTAGCGTAGTTGTGTACTTCCGCATTGTTGTAATATGGCGGGTAATGTGTGGTATGCGCCTTTGAGGAATATCCGTAGGTCTTTTGTGGTGTTTTGCGTGTTTCTTGTGGTGTTTTGCGTGTTTACAGTGCTGTAGCCTTGTTTTCGTTTTGTTCGGCGGCCATTTTGTCTCTCGCTTAGAGAATTTTTTAGTGTCTAAACTCTTTTGAGGTCTAACTTCATTTTTTGAGGTCCTGGATGCCCCCTCTTGCTGTAGATAAGCTTTTTATGTATGTGTTGTGTGTATTTATTGTGTTTTTAATTTTTTCATGTTCGCGGGTTGCAGACGATTTTTGCGAGGTCGTAATGTGTGGTAATGTGTGTCGTATGTTGTTTGCGTTCCGATATAAAGTTTGCGAGTGTCGCAGTTGCTGGCATGGAGCGCATTCGGCGCCGTGTGTCGTATGTTTTTTGTGTTCCGACGTAAAGTTTGCGAGGGTCGCAGTTGCTAGCAAGGAGCGCCTTTGGCGCTCCTTGCCAGCAACTGGGGCCCTCGCTATGCGAGGGCCGTGGCTTGCTGCGCGAGCCCGCAAGCGTTAGCAACAACTCGTATGCTCACAACTTATATAATAATTTACACATAGCAGGGAAAAAGTGCATGTATGCTTTTAATATATTGTAATCCACCTTAAGTGAACTGAAGAGGAGAGAGGCAGGGGTGGGACTTTGTCTGAATGCTGGTCCCAGAGGATACAGGATCTGATGGGATATTTAATCTCTTATTACAGTAGCACTGCATGAGATAATTTACACATAGCAGAGAAAACGTGCATGTATGCTTCAATATATAGGAATCCACCTTAAGTGAACAGCAGAGGAGAGAGGCCCCTGAGTGATGTCATTAACAGATGCCAGCAGCTCACAGGGAGAAGACATTCTGCTAGGGAAGAGCAGCAGGAGGTGCTCACTTCAGAGTAAGGAGAGGGGGGAAAGAAGGAGGATAACTGGGAGGGAGGAGGATGATAAGGGGTGAGGAGGAGGATGATGATAAGGGGTGAGGAGGAGGATGATGTGGGAAAGGAGGGAGCATGTTGTCAAACTGCGAGTTGTCATCCTGCAAGGCCGCAAGTGTGACGACAACTCGCAGTTAGACAATTATAATATGTGATTATAGCCATCAAGCCTAAATTGACCTCACTCCGGCATAACGCAAGTCTGATTATAATAACACTGCATCACTACAAACATTTAAAACACAATAAATACACATAACACACACATAAAAAGCTTACCTACAGCAAGAGGAACCATCCAGCACCTTAAAAAACCAAGTTACACCTTCATTTAAATAAAAATAAAACACTTTAGACACTAATAAAATCGCTAAGCGAGAGAAAAAATGGCCGACGAACAAAACGAAAACGAGGCTACAGCACTCTCAACACATAAAATACCACAACACACTCGCAAAACACCACACGAAACTCGAAAAACACCACGAAGCACCGACGGATAATCCGCAAAGACGCATACCACAGATAACCCGCTATTTTACGCCAATGCGGAAGTACACCACTACGCTAACGGTTTCGTCTCGTGCACGCACAGTATTACACTGCACACATTCAGCACGCTTACACAGCAGCTCCGCACCACTAATGCTGCAGCAACCTCAAAACACATTGACAGCTCTTCAACACAATGCTTCAAAATAGGAAAAGTATATTCATTTATTAATGTATTATATATTTCATTATTACACACCAAACAGCATTACATATTTATTTATTAATGTATTAGATCTTTCATTATTATACACCAAACAGCATTAGCTACCTTACAATTTCATTGCCGTCATTTTTTGACGGGCAATTTGCTAGTTGTTATAATATTTTTAAGCTAGCTCTATTATATGAAAATCATTGAAGACCTATTCTTCCTGATCTTAACAACACAGCTTATGTTATTGTCAGGACCAATACTGATCAATAACATGGTTCTTAAATGTTGTGCTGTTATCATAAAAGTTAACCTAACAAGTGTAAACATTTGGCAATATTAACATAAACATGTAATCGAGAAAACATAGTAGACATGTCAAAGTGAATTTTATAATCATAGGATGTGAGGCATTGCACTGTCAATAAATGTAAATTAGAAAAAACATCTTAACAATAATAATATGATTCCTATGGACCTCCATTTGATAATGATATTTAGATTCAGATGATTACTCAATCCATGATGCATCCACAATCTGGTATGCCTTTACACAAGATGTATACAAATGTATGATCATTATACACATATAACATTAAAACAGAAATGTAATGTACATTTATATCCCAAATGATTAACCATGAAAAACACACTGACACATTGATTAATGTAAAAATATTCAAACACTGTTTACTATTTTCAAATAGCACAGTCATGAGCTTTTGAAGACTATGCATTAATATAATTTGTATGGTGCAAAGAAATCCCAAGAGACCAGAATGTTGAATAACATTGAATAGATATTTGTTGATCTACACTAACACTGTATAATATTGCATAGCAATTACCTGGCAGTCAAATGTAGTCAGTACCCCAGAATAATGATCAATTAAGAAAGAATAATATCTTCAGTCATTATTTCCTAAAATAGGATCAAAGCATAGCACAAACATCATGTCTTAATCTGCTCAATTAAACAGTTGCACACAGATTTAAGATTATTTATTATGAGTTCATGACACACATCTTGTGTGATTAAACAATATGATAAAATATGTATGGGCCAAACAAAATGACTATGTAAAGTGAGTTATACTATTAGTGGCCATATACGATAACTTACATGCTCTTTATCTCCAAGCAGTGCAACCACTGCTGTATATATATATATATATATATATATATATATATATATATATATATATATATTATCAGAGCACAGTCATAATAGTTAACCTAATTGTTAAGGTTCTCTTGAACCTTAAACCACAAATATCCAGTATAATTTGTCTTGCACGCATTCCAGTACTTAACACTATCCAAGTAATCAATCAAATATACAAATATGTTGGAACTTTATTTACAATCATTAAAATAAAGACTACATCACGATGGACCACCATCTATTTAGACAATCATGGAATTGCTGAATTATCTGGGTAAAACCATTATCACTTCAATATAGTCACTTGACTGCTTATTCCACAAACCAACTGTGATATCAATCACGTTATAAGGTAATAAAACAGGTAATGTATAGCACAACCCTATATCCCATTTCAGGGACCTCCTATCTGAGGGGCTATGGTGTGCCCTGCAAGCTGGCAAAGTTCCCTGGAATTATAAGTGTAAATATTAAAAATAAAACACATTCATACTGCTAAAAACCAAGGTTCTAGCCTGACATCAACCCAATTGGGACATAAGTTAACTATCCATGTACAAAAGGGTTTGATAAATTTGTCCCCTCAATAAAGCCCAATTGTGCATCAATACTCTTGCTAAGTCACTATAAGTGTAACATGGTAGTAGTAATAAGCAACCTGACGGGTATTGCATTCCTGTTTTGCCTTATGCTTGGCTTTGTCAAAGGCTAATCTGCTAAGAAAGCAATTCCTGTACTGACACTTCACACATCATCTGGATACTGCACCTTCATACAGGCAGTGGGAACTATCATATTACTGACACTACACACAGCAACTGGATACTGCATCTTCTTACACAAAGTGTGAGCTCTGTTATTCCTGTAACTACACACAGTATCTATGTACTACACCTTCATACAGACAGTGTGAGCACTGCTGTTCCTATACTGACAATATACACAGCATATGGATACTGCACATTCACAAAGGGAGTGTGAGTTCTGCTATTCCTGACACTACATTTTCATACATTTTCAGTGTGAGCTCTGCTACTCCTGCACTGACACTACACAAAGCATCTGAATGCTGCACATTCACACATAGCATCTGGATACCGCACCTTTATACCAGAGCACCTAGACATATCTCAGAATAAGGATCCTATTCAAATCTTTTTTTCTCAAGTTACAGTGCTTGTAGCAAGGTAGCTTAGTAATGTACCAATGCAATCACTCGTTTTTACAGGGCTGCAAAATACTCTAAAACAAGCAGTTTGGCTAAGTTACAATATGCCTTTCCTGTCATTTCACTCAAAGGCAATTCAATTATCAATTTACATTGGTCTCGCAACTTGCTGAAGCTTCGAAAACCATAGGTTAATGAGATTTGTGAAGAAAAAGTTATGTGCACAGTGATCCACCGTAAATGAAGAAAAATACCTCTAAAATATAATCAAGCATCAGATCTGACGCTGAATACATATAAGGCAGATAAGGCTTTATTCCTTATATCCATCACAATTAAGGAGTTAAAAGTGCACTTAACAGCACACAACCCCATTCCATAAAAGCCCTATTCATATGAGCCAGGGCATACCCAGGATTCCCCTATTTACAATGCAGTAAATAGGGAACCCCAGGGATTCCTCCTCCCACACTGAAGGAAAGCCCAGGCTCTCCCTTCTCCTTTCACGTGGGAAAGGGAACCCCCAGGGATACCCTTGCCCCCTCACACACAATCCCCACTACAAATAACCATACGAGTCAGAACCAGAACCTTAGATAAACATAGGATGAACCAATGCCCACAGTCCATACCCTGGGCCACCTGGAGGAGCTGTCCATCAAATTATGTCATTCTCCCTGATTACCCCCTGCTGACCAGGAGCAAGGCTGACTGCTACCCTAATCCCTCCTTTGATCCCATACTTTCAGGGGGTTATCAGTCAGAACAATGGCGAAGACACCATGTGTGACTGTATACTTGTCCTTCTACAGCTAAGCCTAAACATGTAGCTGTCCCTTTAATTGAATAGTTGATGTCCCCCTTCCCATGCTCCCAGAATTCCCAATACCGGGAACCAGCAACCCCCCTTTCTTGGGTGTGCCATATAACATGTTTTATTACAACACCCAAGGCAAATTTTACATATCAATACCAAACATGACCATATTCATGAGGGAAATATTATCTAGCAGTATAAAAACATTAAACCATTTTAACCCTAGCCATGCCATCATGGTTGCAACAGTGACAACATCCACGTGTCCATGAACCAATGTGGAGAACTTCACTGTATTATTTAACATTACTCAGTATTCATCATTTCCAACCTGGGACCCATAACATTTTAACAGCTCCACAGTCCTTTGGTCTACCTGGACATAAAATCCCTCAACAAGCACTGTGATGTTGTGATGTTGATTTCTTTTTTATTTCTTTTTTTTTTGCTTTTCAAATATTTATTTAAATTTCACATATATACAAACACAAGGAAAAAGCAAGCAAAAAAAAAAAACATTTAAAATTGACACAATCATACCCTCCAATTCGTTACATGTAAGAAAGGGACAATTTTTTACAAATTTCCAAAACAATTTGGGATTGGGTTGGCATATATAGCCATTAGAATAATACCTTTTCCATCCAATATAGAGATAGTACCTTTTGGCATTCATGATGTTTTAATCAGTACAACAGGACACCTAAATATAACTATTCATATGTAGAGTATATTATATTACCATTTTATCACAAGTTCTAGGTGGTCCGTTGGACCTACCTGCCAATAATGTTTACTCCTTTTATTACTCTTTTCCCTTTTCCTTTCATTTTCTCTCCTTTCTTTTTCCCCCTTCCTTCTGCAAGTTTTATTGTATATTATAAATTTAAAGCCTAGCATGTAACAGGTACCATTACAAATATCTTCATGGCTAGAAAGACCATTCAATAGCGGTGACACCTGCATCCATAAGCGGGCCTTCCAGAGGATTTATACTTAATTCTCTAGATGTTACCACATTCAAAAACAAAAACACACAAACAAACAAACCACCAAAAGAAAAAAAAGCAAAAGATATTCCTTATCTCTGTTTGCGAGGCGAGGGAGCGGGGGGAGCCGGGGGGGAGGGAAGAGGTGGAACAGTGCTAATTTTGGTCACACTCACCCACTAGACTTATTGTCCCATATTTTCCATTTATATCTAGGAATCATAATAATACCTATATCCTCAAGATCTATTTCCAACGCACAAATTTTAGCAATTTTAGTAAATATTTCTGGAACAGAGAAGGTTACTTTTTGTCTCCATTTCAGTGCAAAACTGCACTTAACGGCCATAAAAATCTGTATTAAGAATGCCTTGAGTTCATTAGAACAGGTTTCAGGAAATATATGAAACAAAATCATTTCAGGAGAAAAACTCATTGAAATTTCATAAACCTGTCTAATGTGCTGAAAGCAATCCTCCCACAATTGTCTGATGACTGGACAGGACCACCATACATGTAGTTGAGTCCCCACTTGGCTGCATTCCCTCCAGCACAATTTTTCCGATTCATTTCTAGTAATTTGGTACACGTTATACGGAGCTAAGTACCATCTATTACTTAGTTTAAAGACATTTTCTCTATAGGGAGCATTTTTAATGATTTTATCAGTAATTGTAAATGCTTGATTCCAAGTTTAAACAGGCCATTCTCCTTTGAGCTTCGACTCCCATACTCTCATTTTCATAGTTTTTTTGAAGTTATTACTTTTCTTTATTATATTATAACACTTGGACACTAGATGTGATTTATCTTCCGCTGGGATAAATTTTTCCAAATCCGAATTATTTTCATTTTTGAGATTATTGAAACCCAATGATTTTAAGAATTTTTTTAATTTGAGATATTCAAACCAGTACCTGGATGACAATCCAAATATTAAAACTAAATGTTCAAAGGGATATAGCCTATTATTTTGGAAAAGCTCTTTAAGCAAAATCACTCCCTTTTTTATCATAAATTTTAATATTGGAGATGGATATATTTTATCTAATAATAATATGGGTGTAACCCCACTGGAAGAAGGTATTAATGAATATTTTTGATTGATTTTTACCCAAGCACTCGTGTATTTTTTAAGTATGTTATCTCCGGGTGGTAAATTTCCCCAGTCTTTTCGTTGGAGAAATATTAAGAGACCCAGATCTCCATTCCTTATTTGTTCATTTTCTATCTGACTCCAATGGTGATCTATAATAGCTTCAGTATTTCTCACAAGGTGGGTGAGTAGAATAGCTTCTTGATATTTAACTATCAATGGGTACGCCATTCCACCTTTTTTGAATGTATTCACCATATAATGAGCTTTTATTCTTATTCTGAGTCCATTGTGTATGTATTTATCAAGAGTGCTTTGAAGTTTATTAATCATAAAGCTTGGAAATTGGCTCGGAATACACCTCATTACATATGTAATTTTAGGTATAAGAAACATTTTGGCTGCTATTATGCGACCTGACCATGATGTCTGAATTTTTTTCCAACGTGAAATTGCTTCTATTATATTCTGATGAACTATTCTGAAGTTTTGTAAAATTGATTGCTTCAGGTCTGCATAGAGATGTATGCCTACATGCTTGATGTGGGATTGCCAATTAAATGCATATTTACTTTTCAATAATGCAATAACGTTATCCTGTAGATTTAATTGGAGAATTTCTGATTTAGCTATATTGAGTTTGTAATTTGATATTTTAGAAAATTCATCTATAAACTCTTGTAGGTTCCCTATAGACTCAACTGGGTTGGTTAATGAAAGTAACACATCATCCACGAAGAGTGATATTTTGTGATCTATATTTCCAATTTGTATTCCACTGATATTCCTTAATTCTCGAATACCTATAGCTAACGGTTCGATCATAAGTGCAAATATCAAGGGAGAAAGCGGGCACCCCTGCCTTGTACCATTGGTTACCTTAAATCTAGGTGATCTAAACTCTAGACCAATGACAGAGGCGGATGGAGCCACATATAGAGCCTTAATGGCCTTGGAACCAAATTCTCCAAACCCAAATTTGGCAAGAACCTGGTCCATGTAGCTCCATCCGACTCTGTCAAAGGCCTTTTCCGCATCCAGGGAGAGAAAAACTGTAGGCAGGTTGTTCGCCTTAGAGATGGAAATCAAATTAAGCAACTTTCTTATGTTGTCAGTTCCCTGACGTCCTACTATGAAACCTCTTTGGTCTTCACCAATCAATAGTCTCATAATTGTATTCATTCTATTGGCCAACACTTTAGCATAGATCTTCAAATCAACATTTAAAAGAGAGATTGGACGACAGTCCCTGCATTCCATATGGGGTTTCTCCTGTTTAGGAATATTTATGATGTTAGCCTCTAGCATTTCTTTAGGTGCGAGGCCTTTCTTAAAGATTTCATAAAATGTTGCTTTTAGATCTCTACATCTCTACATATTTCTTTTTGGAATATTTTAAAGTATTGATTGGTGAAGCCATCAGGCCCAGGTGCAGATGATATTTTCAAATTAGATATTGCTTCTTGAATCTCGATTTCCGATATTTCCCTATTCAATTTTTCTAATTCCTCCGGAGGTAATTTAGGGATGTGTATTTTATCAAGGAACTGTTGTATTTCTTCCGTTTTTGGTTTAGTTACTTCATTGTGTTCCTCTAAATTATAAAGTTTCTCATAGAATTTTCCGAAAGCCTCTACTATTTTGGAAGTATTAGTTATTGTTTTTTTATCAACCATTAACTCATCTATCCTATTTTTATTCTTTTTACCCTTAAATTTAGTAGCTAGAAATTTAGATGCTTTCTCTCCAAAATGGTACAGATATTTTTGCAATTTCCAGAGGGAGTTATCCACCCGTTGTTGTTCTATTTTTTTTATATGAAGTTGTACAATCTTTATCTGCTCTTGAATACTCTTAGTAGGGGCACTTTTGTTGATCTTATCCAGTTTGGCTAACTGGATATAGGACTCTCTCAACAGGCGTCCCTGTTGTTTCTTTTTTTGAGCCTGTAGGCTAATGCATATTCCTCTAATTACAGCCTTATGAGCGTTCCACACTACTATACTTGAGACAACTGTGTTTCTATTTGTTTGGAAATAAAATTCTAGTTCTTTTTTTATTTTGTTTCTTATTTCTTGATCTTTTAAAATGGAGTCTTTAATTTTCCATGTTGAAGGAACTATATTTACACTCCCGCTTACAAATTCTATGGTAATTTGTCCATGATCCGATTTACAGATCGGTAAAATATCTGCTCTTACTATTTTCTTAAGCATAGTTTCATTCACAAGAATATAGTCAATTCTTGCATATGATTGATAGCGGTGTGAAAAAAATGAGAAATCTCTTTCTCTGGGGTGTAGACACCTCCATGAGTCAAAGAGTTCAAAATTCCAAAGCATTTTATTAAACCCATTTGGGCCTTGATTAGTTATCTTAGTTAATCTCAACTGTTTTCTATCTAATTCTGGGTTTGAACATAGATTGAAATCGCCACTGATGATCAATAATCCCGAAAAGTATTTTTTGCAACTCTTCAGTGTTCTATTAATAAATTTCATTTGCTCTTTATTCGGTGCATAAATATTAACGATTGTTACTTTATCCTTATTAATCGTCCCTACCCAGAGTGAGTAGCGGCCCTCAGTGGTTTTTTTTTTAGAGAACTCCTTGTGATGTTGATTTCAAGCCCACATCTCTATAAACCACAGAGGTGTGTTTAACTTGTATGTCATATCTATGTTTCTTGAAAGACCAGACGAGAAATGTTCCTGAGAACGTCTTTAGGTCGGATTTGTATATAACTCGGATCCCTGATGAATAATAATAATAATAGTACCATAATGGCTTATATGTGGTAATAATAATACAATGTAATACTATATTAATACGGTAATACTCTACTAAAAGCCTTATAGTAAGGCCAACATTTAGATTTCGCACTGTGTTAATATAAATGGGACAATTAATATTCAACAGGCTGTGTAATCTGTATTTGTCTCATTTGTATTGACACAGTGTGTAAAACTCTTGTTGTGTCTGGTGGGCCTTGAGGAGAGAATTTTGAGCCACTGCTGTTTAGTTAGAAGGTAAGCGTCGGGTTTATTTCTTCTACATTCTAGGAGATGCAACTGAAAATTCCTTCAAATGTTATCCCTGGTTATGTGTAATTTAGTTGATATTACCATTACATGTGTTTTATTAAATAGGCTTTAAATTAAAGTTTAAGTCAAAAGACAGCAAACAGTTTGATACAGATGACACCTTTTAATGATTGATACAGTTAATGTGAGTCAAATTGATTTCTTTTGTTCTATGGCTATCACTGTACCACACCTGTCTAAATCAAAACACTATTGTAATTATTTTTAAAGTTTCTTTTCCGTCATGTACATTATCATTAGTTTCAAATATAAGAATTTTCATTATTTTTTGTCTCATAAATTAAAAATAATTTGTAAGAATAATGTTACCATAAAGTGACACCATAGGGTGGTCTAGTGTGATGTCATCAGTAATATAATTTAATATAATAATCATAATATATGTGATGTCATGAATGATGACATAGCTGATTTAATTATTGATATCATATGTGATGTCATGAATAATGTCATCTAATGTCATTGATGATGTCATAAATGATGTAATCAGAAAAACCTTTGTAGGGGGAGGGAGGGCAGTTACATTTGTGGGCTACCTTAGCTTCCCAATTTCTTGGGTTTTTACAGCCTTAAGCTACCCCATCCAGTTCTGCAAGCTTAACTGCTTCAATGCTGTTTTTACTAATATCACATACAAGTGTTGGTCACTCTATGTTAAAATTAACGGCCTTGCGCATGCGCATTGTGGGGCTCATGATGAGCGCCGAAGGAGGTCATCGTGAGGCCCGCAAGTGACAGGCTTGACAGGGCTGCAATGAGCGAAGAAGGCCGTAAAGTAGAGGTGGGAGGCCCATAAAGTAGAGGGGGGAGAGGATTGCAATGAGCACCAGCGCCCGTAAAGTAGAGTCACTAGTATATATATACATATTATTAGCATGGGCGGAGCTACCGCCGGTGCAACCGGTGCTATGCACTGAGGCCCTGGCCATGCGGGGGGGGGGGGGGGTGGGGTATGGCTAGTGCTGTCTTTTTATTTTTATGTTTTTGTATTTATGTTTTTTTTATTTAAAGTTTTGGGGACCCCTGCAGCCTCCACACTATTATGAACCCTGTAACTGGCATCCCCCGGGGCCCCCACAATTGGTGCCTAGACCCCTTACAACAAAATCTCTCCCCCCTGTTTCTGAAGTGGACTAGCCTGATTCCCTGTCCCCTGCTCCTGCTCTCTGCTTGTGTCTGGGGGCAGGCGGAGGAGCCAGCAGGAGGTAAGAGACAGGGGAGAGGCATGGAAGGAGAGGGAGATATGGAGGGAGAAGGAGGAATGGGGGGAGAGGGGGAGACATAGAGGGGGAGGGGTAGGCATGGGGAGAGAAGTAGACATGGAGGGAGAGGCATGGCGAAGAAAGGCATGGGAGAGAGAAGGAGTCATGGAGGGAGAGGCAGGAGGAAGAGAGGCAAAGGGGAAAAAGGGAGACACATGGAGTAAGAGAAAGGGAAGTGGAGACATGGAGGGAGAGGGGGAAACATAGGGGGAGAGAGGGAGGCATGTGGGAGAGGGGTAGACATGGGTGAGAGAGTTTCAATGGGAAAGAGGGAGACACATGTGGAGAGGTTAATGAGAGACATGGAAGGAGAGGGGGAGACATGGGGGGAGAGGGAGACATGGATGTAAAGGGAGAAGCAAGGGTATAAAAAGCAAGGGGAAAGAAGGAGCACATGTAGGGAAAGAGGTAACGGGAGACATGGAGGGAGAAGGGGAGACATGGGGGAGAGAAGCAAGGGGAAAGAGAGAAACACATGGAGGGAGGGAGAAGCAAGGGAAGACATGGAGGGAGAATAGGAGACATGGGGAGAGGGATGCATGGGGAGAGGGGGAGACATGGAGGGAGGGGTCGACATGAGGAGAGAGAGGGAGAATAATGGGGTAGAGAGGCAAGGGGAAAGAGAGAGGGGGTGGGAGAGATAGGGGGATGGAGAGAGAGAGGGAAGAAGAGAGAAGGAAAGGGGGAGAGGAAGAGAGAGAGGGAAGGAAGAGAGTGGGGGATATGGAGAGAAAGCAGAGAGGGAGGGGGGGAAGGGAGAGAGAAAGAGAGAGGGGGAGATAGAGAGAAAGTGAGGGGAGATCGGAAAGAGAGAGAGGGAGGGGAGAAAGAGAGGGGGAGGGAGAGCAGAGAAAGAAAGAGAGAAAACGAAAGAGAAGGGAGAGGAAGAGCGGGGGAGATAGAGAGAGAGTGAGAGAAAGGTAGGGGAGAGGGAAAGCGAGAGAGGAAAGAGAGGGAGAGGGGGGAGAGAAAGAGAGAAGGGAGGAGAATAGGGGGAAAGACATGGAGAGAAAGGGAGAGGGAGAAAAAGAGAGGGGGGAGGGGGGAAGAGAGAGAAAGATAAGGAGATGGAAATAAGGGAGAGAGAAGGGGATAGTGTGAGAGAGAGAAGGCGACATATATATTTACTGTATATATATATATATGTGTGCACTGGGGGGGGGGCAAACTCAGGGACAGCCCCAGGCGGAAAAGCTCTAGCTACGCCACTGAGTCAGGCCCTTGCATTGTCTCTCTCATATAAACTTCAGTCCATTTCCCTGGCGCTCTATTAACTCCCTTCCCCTGGATCTCTCTCCTCTTGCTCTGAGTATCTCTTTTCTATTTTGCACTGGCAGTCTCCTTTGCCCTAAGTGTCTCTCTACTACCAACCCTAGCCCACACTCTCTTCCATTGCACTGGCTGACTTGTAGACAGTCAGACACACCATCATCCATCATGTAGTCAGTGTAAACTAAGCTTTATATTCTTTTTTCAGTAAAAATAAAAACCATGAGATAAAAATTTTATTGTGTAATAATTAGAGATGTCGCGAACAGTTCGCCCGCAGGCTATTCGTGGCGATTTTGGCATGTTGAGGAAACTTTGACCCTGCACCTCACAGTCAGCAGACACATTCCAGCCAATCAGCAGCATACACTCCCTTCCAGAGCCTTCCATCTGAAGGACAGGCTAATATTCTGCTCTGTTTCACCAGTCATAGTTGGTGTACCATACATTGAAAAAAAACAACCCTTTTTTCCTTTAATCTAATTTCAGTTGCCTGCCTGTGTCAAGCTCACAGCTTATATTGTGCTCAGTGAAATAAAACAACACTTTTTTGACTGTAATACATTGAATAGCAATTGCCTGCCTACAGGCGTGTGTGTGAAGCCTATTGCATCTACTCTGCCAACTTTTGTCAGTGCACAGTGATACATCATATCTGGTGCAACCGTAGTGTACAGTGACATAAAACAACATTTTTTGACTGTAATAGATTGAATAGCAATTGCCTGCCTACAGGCATGTGTGTGAGGCCTACAGCGCCTACTATGCCAACTTTTGCCAGTGCACAGTGACACTCATATCTGGTGGCACCTTAGATTGCACGCGCAGTGCACCAAATTTGAAGTAGGAGGTCCGACCAAGCATCTTTTTCCATCTCCCTGTTCCAAAAATCAATGCCATATACACGTCCCCTAATAGTGGACGTAACAGGAATTAAACCGATAGGAATAGTACTACTTAACAGTACACACCTTATAATAACGCAGACAGAGGCAATGCAGAGAGAGGAGTCTAAAGAAGAGGAGTCAAAGGAGGAAGGTAGCTTTGAGGAGGTGGAAGACCAAACACAGCAGGCGTCCCAGGGGGCTTGTTGTCACCTTTCGGGGACCCTTGGTGGCTGGGTGGAGGAAGAGACCTTCAATGACATCAGTGAGGACAAGGAACGGGACATGGCTAGATTGGTATCCAACCTTGTGCAAATGGGGAGTTTCCGGTTGTGCAAAGGGACTGTTTGCGGTTGTTTGCGGTGCATTAAACGGGGAGATTGGTCTGTTACTGTGAAGCGGGTGTAACACTTACACTACCTGATCGATACAACATCACACCTGATGTTTTAAAGCATGTTATTCCAAACAATTTAGGAATGTTAGGTGATTTATGCCCTTTATGGCTTAAAACCAGACTCTGCATCAACTATGTAATTTTCCGTGGGAGTTTTGCCATGGATCCCCCTCCGGCATGCCACAGTCCAGGTGTTAGTCCCCTTGAAACAACTTTCCCATCACTATTGTGGCCAGAAAGAGTCCCTGTGGGTTTTGAAATTCACCTGCCCATTGAAGTCTATGGCGATTCGCCGGGTTCGCCCGTTCGCAAACATTTGCTGGAAGTTCGCGTCCGCTGTTCGCGAACCGAAAATTTGATGTTCGCGACATCACTAGTCATAATGTATAAACAAATGAAGACCCGTACCCAATTTCTATCTAATATTACAATATAATGTCTCTAAAACTTTTTTTGCACTGTGGGAGGGAGGCGGCTCAAAATAATTTTTTTTGTGAAGGGGGGGAATATTTGCACTGGGCCCTCCATTCCCTAGCTCTGCCACTGATTATTTGGCATGTGATATTACATCTTAGAGGCATACAGGTGCTATTATATTAGACCTGTGTTGTTATAGCATTAATACATGTAGACATGATTAACTACTATAAACAAAGGTCACGTTCATTTATGTTCATTCATTTTTCCAAAATTGACTATAATGCATGACATGCCTTCTTCACACAGTTATAAATACTTGTTTGGTTTTACTTATGCCTATGGCATAAAACAGGCCATGTGTATATTGGAACATTTTCAAGTTCACATTAATCCTTGTATCCAACGCTGAATAACTTTGTTTCTTTATGGCATGCATTTATTTCATAGGCACTTTATATTTTTCACTTATAGTATTATCTAGCACTCCCTGCAGATAAACAAACGGTCTGAATTGATGTGCAATTGGCCTAAAAAAATAAAAATAACAGATTAATAAGAAAAATAAATTAAAATATGGACTACATCATCTTTTCTCATCTGCATTTCTCAGCATCCATCAATTGCACAAATGTTAGCCATATCTATGCTCCGCCATAGATAACAGTATCATGGCATGTGTGATGCTGAAAAACCACATAGCTTGTATATGTCATGATCATACAAGCCATGATCAGCTCTCTATAGATAAGCATGGAAAGGTTAACATTTTGACCAAAAGATGCTTGCTCCTGCATCACCAAGAAAGAGTCTAGCAGGGACTGCTGGTGGTGGGAGCAGGCCACTAATATGTGTAGGAGGTCTCCCAACTGATCACTGCACCTCCATCTCCATGTATAAATTGTGCCTCTGGTTTTCTCAAGCCATTCTTAGCATCATGCAGAGCATCTGAACTTGTGTACCCTCCAAGTGCCTAATAAATTGATCCTTGTGCATTTTTATTTCCTGATATATATGCATCTCCTTCACCTCCATTGTGAGAGAGACGCCCTGTAGGGATGATGATGTCCTTGGTTATGTCAGAGGAGGTGATATTGGCAGATCTAGTAGTAGAGTTGTTGGTGGGGGTGCCACAGCATGGTATGCAGCTGCACATTCTGGTGGGACCATTGAAAGGTCAGCAGCCTTGGTCCTGCCAGTAGTTTTCAGGGGAAGGCTCAATCTGGGGCAGAATGGAGTCTGTGGGGTCAAAGGTCACCCTGGTAGAAGATGGCTCATCAGGTTCATTCATGCCCACATGTATTATAACCCTCCTTCTCATAGAATGGTCCCTGCTGTTGTACTTCTTCTTCCTGTGGTGCTGGCTGCTCTTACCGTTATGTATTTGGAGATGATGGGAAAGATTGTAAGATACTAAAAATCCATATCTAATGATCATATAATCTGTCTGTTTTGGTGTGTATATGACTTTACATTGTATTGAATAGTATTGTCTTATTGTAAGCAATTAAAAGTTGGTTTGATATGATACTTACTTTTATTAACAAAATAAAGTTACATTGCAAGTATATGTGCAATATGCAAAAAACACCAGGTTTAGGAAGATTCTGCTGCACAAGATTCGCTTTGCATTTTCAACATGTGTTTGTTAGGTTAAAAAGATATACATATCTACTGAGTTGCGGTTATGTCTCATTATGGGTTTCAGTTAATTTATTTGACAATGACTGATGTAATTATGTCTTCAGACATGTATATTTCATGTGACGATTACTGTTAAGTGATGCTCAGGATTTTTATTATATCTGTGTTATTTACAAATGGTTTACAGAGCATTATTTTTTCTCTCCACTTCACTGCCTAGGGGCTCCAAAAATGTAGATACTGCCATGTATGTGCTATGTGTATTAATATGAGGTATCTAAATAAAAAAAATCCTTCTGTCACAATCTACTTCCTTAACTCCCTCTCACAAAATAAGTAGCTACAGTACAAAGTCTGTGAATGTTGTGTGTACTCACAAGCTATTTGTCCTACCAGTCAAAAACCCTATATCTAAACTGATATAGAATACACTAGCGAATTGCCCGTCAATAAATGAATATACTTTACCTATTTGGAAGTAATATATGCAGGAAGCATTGTGGTGAAGAGCTGACAATCTGTTTTGCTGTTCCTGCAGCATATAATGTAGGTTTGCACTGTTGTGGAGCTGAGGTGTAAGTGTCAGCAATGTGTGCAGTGTGTAGTGTAAATAGGCTGCGTGCGCGAGGGGAAACTGTTAGGGTAGCTTTGTAGTTCCGCATTGTGTAAGTTAGTGTTGTAAAATGGCGGCTAATGTGTATGTGCTAGGCGGCTGTGTATGATGTAGCGTCCTTGCTAATGGTGTATCTTGTAGCTCGTACATTTATTTGGAAAATTCGTATGTGCTTGGTGGTGTTTTGCGTGTTTAGGGTCCGGTAGCCTCGTTTTCGTTTTTTTCGGCGGCCATTTTTACTCTCGCTTTAGGGATTTTCGTGTGTGTAAACTCTTTAATTTGTACTTAAACTAAGGCGTAACTTCACTTGCAGAGGTCCAGGGTGCCCCCCTTTGCTGTGGGTAAGCTTTTTATGTATTTGTTGTGTGTATTTATTGTGTTTTTAATGTTTTTATGTGCGGGCGGTTCGGGCGTTACAGTCGTATTTTTGCGAGGACGTAATGTTTTTTTTCCTATGGTAATTCCTTACATTTTGCGGTGTAAGTCCTGCTTGTGGCTCATTGCAGCTGACGTGGGAGCCTCCACCTCCGCAAATGCGCCCCCTTGCTTTGCAAGGGTCCGCATTTGCCGGCCGAAAGTTGTAGGGGGTCGTATGGATGAGCGCCTACACCAGCGCAATGAGCACCTTCGGCGCTCCTTGCCATCAACTGCGGCCCTCTCTTCGTGAGGCCTGCAGTTGCTGCAGGCTCGCTACGCAAGCCTGCAGCGTTAGCCACAACCCGTACTGCTGACAACTATATATGTGATGCTTAATTTGAGGAGATAAAGCTCTTGGTGTTCAGAGTAGGGGGTTATTCAGATTTTATAAAATGGAGGCCATAGACTACAACTCCTTGAAAGAGCCTCCATGAGTGTTAATGCTTCAGATGTACCTATTTTAGGCACTCATCATTAAAACCAAAGAAAATATATACTAAGTAGGATTAATTGCTTGCATAGGCTAATTCCGTTAAACATGTTCCCATTGATCTGCCCAGGGCGAAAGTTGTATAATAAGCAGCAACAACAGAAAAAAGATTTTAAGAGTGGTCATGTCAGCAAGAATATTGTGCCAGGAACCCAACTACAAATTAAATTCCAGCAACTTATATGAAAAGCTCTATCTAAATAAATAATAAAGCTCTAAAACAATAATTTTATAATTACGGTATGTGCTATTGAGATTTGCTGCCACTAAATAATTTAATAATTCAGAGAAACAAAATATACACTGCACAGAACAGAAACTCAGTAGTTAGGAAAGGCTTTAAAAATCATATCCTTAGTACCATATATACTTGAGTATAAGCCGAGTTTTTCAGCCCTTTTTTTAAGGCTGAAAAAGGCCCCCTTGGCTTATACTCGAGTCACACTGTGTCTCTTCCCCCCCCCCATGTCTCTCCACCCTCGTGTCTCTTCCCCCCTCTCCCTTTCCTGTGTCTCTTCCCCCCTCTCCATCTCCTGTGTCTCTTTCCCTCCCCCTCCATTATCATCCTCCTCATCCTCCCTCCTCAACCCCCGCTCCTCAATCCCCCTCCTCAACCCCCCTCCTCATCCTCAACCCCTCTCCTCAATCGCCCCTCCTCATCCTCAACCCCCCTCCTTATCCTCAACCTCAACCCCCCTCCTCATTCTCCCTCCTCAACCCCCCTCCTCACTTTACCCCTCTCTAATTACCTCGCCCTTCTCCCTTTTCCCTCACTTACCTTCCATCAGCAGATGCTCCTCCGCTACTCTGCGCCTCTTCCGGCTGCGTCGGGACCCGGCATATGCTAATGATGTGACGTCACATGCACGTCACGTCATTAGCATTGTCCGGGTCCCAAAGCAGCTGGAAGAAGCGCGGAAGAGCTAAGGAGCAGCTGCTGATGGAAGCTAAATGAGGGGAAAGGTAGAGGAAGAGGTAATTAGAGAGGGGTAAAGTGAGGAGGGGGGTTGAGGTTGAGGAGGGGGGTTGAGGAGGGAGGTTGAGGATGAGGAGGGGGGTTGAAAAGGGGAGTTGAGGATGGGGTTGAGGAGAGAGGATGAGGAGGGAGGATGAGGAGGGGGTTGAGGATGAGAAGGGAGGATGAGGAGGGCTGTTGAGGAGGGGGGTTGAGGAGGGAGGATGAGGAGGATGATAAGGAGGGGGAGGGAAAGAGACATGAGGGGGAGGGGGAAAGAGACATAGGGAAGGGAGAGGGGTGGAAGAGACACAGGGAAGGGAGGGAGAGGGAAGAGACACAGGGGAGGGAGGGAGGGGGAGAGACACAGGGGAGGGAGAGGGGGAGAGACACAGGGGATGGAGAGGGGGAAGAGACACAGGGGAGAGAGAGGGGGACACAAGAAAGGAGCACAGAGGGCACACAAGAGGGGTACACAGAGGGCACAAGAGGGACACAAGGGGCAGCACATTTCCCACCCTTGGCTTATACTCGAGTCACTAAGTTTTCCCAGTATTTTGTGGTAAAGTAAGTGCCTTGGCTTATACTCGGGTCGGCTTATACTCGAGTTTATATGGTAATTGTTACATTCTTAGGATTACTGTAATCAATAACAAGGCATGTTCTTATGAAAGATGATTAATCATGTGTGATAAGTCATTACGACAGAGGATTTTTTTTGAGTAATTTGCTTTAAGGAACACAGTGGGAGTTCCAATTATAGTATGATAGTACAGTACAAATAAAAACATGAATATTTGTAATTGGATGTTATTGAAAGATATCTGCAAATAACAGCTTTGAATTTACCACTTTTGGCTGTCACTCTGCTCAAGAGGTGCTCCCAAAAGACTGACCTTCTTATCAATTCCTACTTACTATTATTATCAACTAGCGAATTGCCCGTCAAAAAATGACGGCAATGAAATTGTAAGGTAGCTAATGCTGTTTGGTGTATAATAATGAAATATATAATACATGAATAAATGAATATCTAATGCTGTTTGGTGTGTAATAATCAAATATATAATACATTAATAAATGAATATACTTTACATATTTTGAAGCATTGTGTTGAAGAGCTGTCAATGTGTTTTGATGTTGCTGCAGCATTAGTGGTGTGGAGCTGCTGTGTAAGTGTACTGAATGTGTGCAGTGTAATACTGTGCGTGCGCGAGACGAAACAGTTAGCGTAGTGGTGTACTTCCGCATTGGCGTAAAATGGAGGGTTATCTGTGGTATGCGTCTTTGCGGATTATCCGTAGGTGCTTCGTGGTGTTTTTCGAGTTTCGGGTGGTGTTTTGCGAGTGTGTTGTGGTGTTTTACGTGTTGAGAGTGCTGTAGCCTCGTTTTCGTTTTGTTCGTCGGCCCTTTTTCTCTTGCTTAGCGATTTTGTTAGTGTCTAAAGTGTTTTATTTTGATTTAAATGAAGGTGTAACTTGGTTTTTTGAGGTGCTGGATGGTTCCTCTTGCTGAAGGTAAGCTTTTTATGTGTGTGTTGTGTGTATTTATTGTGTTTTAAATGTTTGTATGTCGGCGTGTTGCGTCCGATGTTTGCGAGGGCGTAATGTCTGGTAACGTGTCTCATGTGGTGTTTGCGTGTGTAGCCTCGTTTTCGTTTTGTTCGGCGGCCATTTTTTCTCTCGCTTAGCAATTTTTTTAGTGTCTAAACTCTTTTATTTTGAGTGAAATTAAGGTGTAAGTTGCATTTTTGAGGTCATGGATGCTACCTCTTGCTGTAGGTAAGCTTTTTATGTATGTACTGTGTGTATGTATTGTGTTTTGAATTTTGTAATGTTCGCGAGTTGCGTCCGAGTGTTGCGAGGCCGTAATGTGTGTTAACGTGTGTCGTATGTTGTTTGCGTTGCTCGTAAAATTTAGCGAGTAACTGGTGTGTCGTGTTGTTTGCGTTGCGACGTGAAGTTTGCGAGGGTCGCAGTTGCTGGCATGGAGCGCATTTGGCCCAAATGAGGCCCTTGCCCACTGCCCTCCCTTTGCGAGGGCCTTGGCTCGCTGTGCGAGCCCGCAAGCGTTAGCAACAACTCGCATGCTCACAACTATATATGTGATGAATATCTCCCAGATTAATAACTTACTTTTACTGCTATTACCACAGTAGTTGGCTGCAACCGTAAGTAATTAATCCAATAACGAGGGATATTGGGTAATGAAAACAAAACCACTCTCCTGTGAGTACCTCTTGAGCTGACAGCCAAAGTTTAGAAAATTCTAAGTTGTTTGTCTATTAATAAATTACATTTTTTAAATAACTTCCAAATGCAAATATTCATATTTTTTGTTTCTTTATTGTCCTACCATGATTGGGACATCTGCTTTGCCCATTTTAAAATGCCCATTTCTACTTTTTTTTATAGCAACCTACTGTAATTATATTTATTAATATCTGTATTTTTCCTTCTGCAATAGATGGGACATTTACTTTGTCAAAGAAAAAAGGCTAGAGGTATCTGACTGAAAATTAAGGTGAAAGTCAATGTAAAGCAGTAAGGACTTATTTATCAATCATTGTTTGATGAAAAGGAGAGCAAAGTTTTAACTATATTTAGTAAAGTAGTAAACCAACCTGCTACATAAATTTCCTTTATTTATATGTAGCAATTTCCAGTCAGCCCCTGATAACAGCATGAGGGGAGGGCCTGGGGAGGGGTGGAAAGAATTGGTAGGAGGAGTTGACTGGGAGAAAAACTGAAGTTTCCCGCCCTTACTGGGTTAGTCCGTTGGAGCATATGTGTTGCAGGCGGTGATCCTCAGGGGGAACCCAGCAGAGGAGAGTGAAGATGGACGGCCAGTACTGCAATCCAGACCACCAGTTTGGCTCAGCCCCACATTTGCACCTAAAAAGAGAGAAGGGAGTTTGTGTGCATCAAAAAGGATGAAGAGGCTGAAGAACCGGAGCTCCAGTAAGAAGAACCATAAGAAAATCTGCAGTGCACATTGCTGCAGCCAGATGCAGGATCCCAACTATCTCTGCAACTACAGGCATTACCGGACAAGATGAGTCTACCACTGACCTTAGGTGTGGGTCACGACGGCCGCCGGCAGCTGTGATCCGGTGGATGGTCGGGCTTAGGTGCAACAGAGAGAGGCAGGATGGTCCCGCAATGGAGCAAGAGGTTCAGCGGCATTGGATTGCAAGGAGGAGGAAGAAGGAACTTTAGTGGAGGTCCCCATGGCATCTGAGGAAGCCAAAAGAACAAGGTTCGTGTCAGATGACCCCCCGCAAGGTGACAAGAGGAGGCGCAATACATACAATCATGTGTAAACATTCTTTCTAGACAACCATTATTAATAAAAGTAGTCATATTAAATGGTTACAAGACAAGCTAGATAGTCGAGAGAGCATCTCCAATCACTTGTTTGATACCGAAAGGATTAGTGACCATACCAGGGGAAAATTACATTAAACTTCATTTTCCTCCCATTTTAACTATTTTTTCGGAGTTTTTCCTTCTTTATTATTATATTGTCTGAGTCCCTTTTCCAACTCCTTTTCACGGTCAACCATCCTTTCAATGTCAAACCAGCTTGGCACTTCTCTAGATTTCCATCGTTTAACTATACACCATTTACTCACTAGTAAAATGTGTGAAATTAGCCATCTCTGATATGTCAGGCTTTGCTTCTCAAAAATATGGAATAGGAGCGGTGCTGGATTCAAAGATACCCTAATTCCTGTAATTATTTTAATCTGAACAGTTTTTCCAAAACAATTGTATCTGTGGGCAACTCCACCAAATATGTGAGTTGGTCCCTCTACCCCCACACCCTTGCCAGCATTCTTCTATACTAGTTTTGTTAATAATTTTCATATTTGTTGGTACGTAATACCGCCTTTGTATTAGCTTGAAATAAAGCTTTCTATATGAGGTACATAATGTAGTTTCTTTTATTAAAGAGCATGCCCTAAACCATTTTTCTTTGGACCGTATACAGTTGAGTTCCTGTTCCCATTCAATAATTCTATTTAATATTTTAGTACATTTAGAGATAATTTTAGTGTTTCGACTTTTTATTAGATTAAGTTCTAGCAGAGAGTAGTCTATAAATATATTCAAAGGGATCTCAAGAGATCTCAGTTCATTTATAATAGTCGTATACCAGTTAATATTTGTTGTTTGACCTCTACGTATTAATCTTGCATGTGGTATACATACATTATTTTGAAACAGGTCTACTAATTTAGTAAATCCAGCTATTTTCCACTTCTTTAGTTCTATTTGTTTGTTATGATATGGAAGATTCATCAGAACCATATAGAACCAAACAGTGGAAAATGGATTGTAGATTATTAAAATCAGAAGATTTTGTGAATAAGTTAAAAGAAGAAATCAATAGCTTTGTGGCAATAAATAAAAGATTGGTTCCCCTTGTTGTCACTGTTTGGTGCGCACAAAAGGCTTTTGTCAGAGGAGTATGCATAGCTAGCAGTGTGTATCTTAAGAAAAATAGAGGAAGAAATTTGAGAGAACTATATATTGAAAAGAATGATCGACAAAAGAAGAACAAAATATCCCCAGACAGTAAGAATATAATTCAAATTAAGAAAGTGAAAATACAAATTCAGAAAATCTTACAGTTACAAACAGATAATGCAATCCTCAGGTCTCAAGAAGATCAAAATAGGCGGGTAAATATATACTGAACAAAATTTCAAAAACAGCGGATGAAACAAAGAATATTAAGTATTAGGGATACAAATAATAGGAAATATAATCACCCTAAAGAAATTAGTAAGGTTTTTGAGTTGTATTATCAATCCATATACAATTTAGAATTGACTCAGAATTTTATGAAACCCTCTAAAAAAAGAGATAAGAGAATAACTAGAGAAAATAAGTCTACCTAGAATATCTAAGGAAGAACTAATTGAATTAAATAAAGACATTTCAATAAAAGAAGTAGAACAAACTATTGCAGATTTAAAAGTGAATAAGTCACCAGGCTTGGATGGTTTTACTGGGATATACTATAAGATATTTTCCAAATAACTTACTCCCATTCTTTGTGACTTGTTTAATGAAATTAAAAATTTGGGTCAGCTGCCAGCAGAAATGACAGAAGCCAATATTATCAATATATTAAAACAAAGGAAAGACCCTGAAAATGATAGAACCTATAGACCTATTTCCTTATTAAATATTGATACAAAGATATATGCTAAGATTTTAGCTAATAGGCTTAAAGGGTTTATTTCCAATCTGATTAATTATGATCAAGCCAAATTTATACCTAAGAGACAAGGCCCTGAAAATACAAGAAGACTGATTAACTTACTATCATACGCCAAGATGAGAAATATTCCTCTATTAACCATCTCATTAGACGCCGAAAAGGCATTTGATCGGTTGAATTGGTCATTCATTGAGGCTGTCTTAGAAAAATTTGGGTTTGAAGAATTTGGTACCAAAGCGATTATGGCACTTTATAAAAATGATAGAGCGAATGTTTCCGGTATTAATTTTGAAACTGAAAAATGTACTATACTAAACGGGACAAGGCAAGGTTGCCCCTTGTCTCCGTTAATTTTCATTCTAACTTTAGAACCATTGGCCAATTAATTTGAATGTCAGAATTGATTAGAGGACTAAATATTGGGAGAAATCAGCATAAGATACTAATGTTCGCTAATGACATGATTTTGACTCTAATGGACCAAGTCACTTCCCTACCAGCTGTTTTTGCTCAGTAGATTGTCATACATCAAGATTAATGAGATTAAATCAGATACATTGATCGTTGGATTGAGGAGTGAGGAAATTAATTATTTAAGAAGCAATTTTAAGCTTAATTGGAATAGTAGGGGTGTAAGCCATTTGGGAATACAATTCACGGCATCAATTAAATCTATTCTAAAAGACAATATGTTTGTTGCATTTAGACAGATTAGACATAAAATGTTAGGTTGGAAAGTTGAACATCTTTCAGGGTCGGCCAGGATTGCCTTGACAAAAATGTTAGTTGTTCCCAAAATAACGTACAGTACATCTGGAGGTGTATTCCTCAAGTGACACCCCTCTATTCGATTAATAGTATGCAAAGCTTTTTAAATAATTTCATGAATAATAACAAGAAACCTTGATTAAAATTAAGTATTACCAAGAGAGGTATTGAAAAAGGAGGAATAATGGGCCCCTCTTTACTAGACATTCATAATGCCATAAATCTGAACCATCTATTAAGAAGGAATTTATCAAACAAAAAAGCCAAATGGCTTAAACCTGAAGAGGACTTAATGGGAGAATGTCCGTTAGATTTACTTCTATGGCTCCCTACACTAGATTATAAAGCCATTAGGCGCTTATTTGGAGGTATATGCACCGTATTAAAATGTTGGTACAAAAATAGAGATATATTGGACCTAGCCAAATACTAATTTCGCAGATTTCTTTTATAGGGGTTTTGTTTCTTTTTGCCTAACGGATGCGTTAGGATTTGCTCTGTTTAGGTGGGGGATTAACACCCATGCTTGTCGCTCTGCTCTGTAGGTTTTACTGCCATGAGTCTGGAATCAACCAATGAACGAGTTGTGAATGAGAAATCCCAGGAGGAGTGTCATTGCAGGATTCCACACTCACAGGCTTCTCCAGACAGGAGAGGGCGTAATCACAGCGCCAGCAGAAGACGCAGCTCGCTACGCTTGGGTGACAGAGGGGATGCATCATACAGGACACGAGGAGGATGGCTTTCCAGCGGTAAGGAGGCAATGGGAAGACCATATACATAACAGGAGTAGCCCACTGCCCTCTTATTACCAAGGTAGGAACAGGCATGATTCCAGGGGGCAACAGATTTCCAGATCCAGGTCACCAAGGCGGGAAGGGTACACAGCCTTGTTGCATAGGCAGCCTACCTCACTCATTAGCGATAGATCCTACTCAATTTCCCCTGAGAGCAGGAAGAGGTTCACTCCTTCACGTAGGTGTGGGGGAACAAGAGATGACAATGCAGTGCTGCAGAAAGGACTGGGTGGGGAAGTTTGTCTCTCTACTTCCAAGCAGTCAAAGAGTTCATTGACTGCTGGGCGAATAAAAGATGGAGACGCAGAGTGTTCAGCCGCAAAGGAACAGAAGGCCGCTGGTACGATGTCCCTGGCAGGCCCCTCAGGTGAGACCCCTAGTGTTCATACACCAACATCGGTTATGACTATAGTACAGGGTTTGAAAAAATGTATTAATACTTTGGAAGGCTGCAGTAAGTCAGCGGGTTTTGAGAACGTATGGGTGGGGTCTCCTGCGACTTCATCAACGGTAGGCGGTACGACGGTGGTAACGAATGCGGCAGGGCATGATGCTAATGTGCTAGGAGCGGCGGGAAGTGCTACCAAGAAAGCAGCTACATCATCCATGGTGCTGAAGGTGGCGGATACAGAGTTGCAGAAACCTTTCCTTTGCTAAATAGGTCATATAGGGGTTCATGTGACCCAAAAAACTCGCAATAAGATATGGCTGCGCAAGTTCATTAAAATGTTTTCAATCCTCCCATTGGATCAATTCATTGAGTTCAAGCATGATGAGAAGAAGGAGGATTCCAAGAAGGAGGAGGAAGAGCGTAAGAAGCAGTATGCGAAAATACCGAAAACTTTTAGTAACTGGCTGCAAGCCTATACCATCTTTGCAAGTATTGTAGGCAAAAAACATCCTGAATGTTGCTCTTCCTTATTTGGTACCTGGATGAGATTAATGGAATCCATTGGACCTACGGGGGCCTGGCATGGTGGCATTATGATGTGATGTTTCGTCAGAGGATGGCGGTACGTCCAGAGATGCAATGGGACAATCGGGACATGGGAAGATGGCTGAAGATTGTCACGCCATTGTGTCCAGGATCTTCGTTTTCCGCCAACCCGGGGTCGACGGCAGCTGGAAAGAAGGGCTGCTGTTTTGCATTTAATGAAGGCTCCTGTAAATGGGGGTCGATGTGCAAATACAAACACGATTGCTCTGAATGTGGCTTTCATCATCCGCTTTTTCGATGCTTTAAGAAGGCAAATAATCAAAGAAACGATAGTGCACCTACAAAAGGGGAAAATATGTGGCCGTGGTTAAGAGCGTACGCTGACCTACCCCCTAGTGATGCTAAGTTACTGTAAGCTGTTTTTTTTTTTTTGGAAGGTTTTGTTATTCCCTCGTTGTTGTCTGCATTGTCTAGGCGTCCTTCTAATCTTAAATCCGCTAGGGAGAATCCTTTGCTGGTTCGCAACAGGTTGTTAGGTGAAGTTGCTCCGGGTCGAATGGCGGGGCCGTTTAAGGAGGCTCAATTTCCCAATTTAAGGGTATCCCCATTAGGTTTAGTCCCAAAGAAGGAATCTGGAAAATTAAGCCTCATCGCAATGGGTTCGTCTTTAAATGATGGTATAGACAATAACCTGTATCCTATGTACCATTTTCTCAGGCAGTGGAGCTGGTAAAGAGAACAGCTAAGGGAGCCCTACTGGCAAAGGTAGATATTGAGGCTGCTTTCCGTTTGATTCCAGTGCACCCGGCTTAGTAATTTTTAGTGGGTTGTCAGGTGGACGGTCAGTATTTTGTGGATTTATGTTTGCCAATGGGTTGCTCCATTTCCTGCTCCTATTTTGAAAAATTCAAACATTCTTACATTGGATTACTGTGCATCAGTCGGGGCAGTCATCCATAGTGCATTATTTAGATGATTTTTTGTTTATCGCTCCTCAAGGTTCCGGCGTACTTGATACATTTTCCGGGATTGCGTTGGCTTTTGGTGTTCCACTTGCGGTAAATAAAACAGAAGGTCCTACACAGGTATTAAAGTTCCTGGTACTCCAAATTGAAACTCAGGACATGGTCTGTAGCTTACCAATGGATAAAGGGGTGGATTTAAAAGATACAGTGAGGTAAGTCTTATGGGCTAAAAAGGTAACCCTTAAAGAGATGCAATCATTGCTAGGCAAGCTGAATTTTGCTTGCCGGATAATGCCTGTGGGCAGAATATTCTCCAGGCGTTTCTCCCTTGCTACCGCAGGGATCAAATTGGGTCACCATCATATTAGGGTGACAGCAGCAATCAAAGAGGACCTCAGGGTATGGTTAGTATTCCTATCTTGTTTTAACAGGCAGTCTGTGATTATGCATGATCAGGTACAAAATTCTGGATTAGATCTTTTCACTGATGAGGCGAGTTCAGCTGGCTTGGGTATTTTTTTCAAGGGCCATTGGTGTTCGGAGGCTTGGCCAAGCTACTGGCATGCCAGCATCACAATTGTGTCATCGCTGTATTTATGGGGGGATAGCCTGCGCAATCACCATGTGGTATTCCACTGTGATAACTTGGGGGTGGTTCAGGCTATCAACTCTACTTCGGCTTCATCCCTCCCAGTAGTAAAATTGCTTCGGCAATTGGTTTTTAAATGCTTAGAGTTCAACTTATATTGCAGAGCGATGCATGTCCCGAGGGAATATAATATTATAGCCAATGCTCTTTCTCGGTTTCAGTGGCAGAGGTTCCGAGAGGCAGCACTGGAAGCAAATGTTCAGAAAACACCATTTCCTCCGGGGCTCAGGAGTATAGTAGTGTTAGCATAGACGGCTTGGTAGCACGACTTCAGCGCTCTTGCTGAAGTCCGAGCCGACTTATGGGCGCAGACAATTGGGCTCTACAGAAATGAGTGCTGCACTAGTAGCGTGTCCCTACAAGCTTCCCTTCTCTCTGTCACTGTCTATAATAAAACTATATTAAAACCCCTACACTGCCTATATTAAAACCCCTACACTAAATAATACTAAACTACTACACTACCTATACTAAACCCTGTTCTCTCTCCCTTCTTCTACCGGCTTGTTCTCTCCTGTCTCCCTCATCCCCTCCACATGTTTTACTTACCCCATCCCACAGTCCTGGTGAGGAGCAGTAACACGCAGATGTAACATGCAGATGTCGGGGCGCAGTATTACCCCTGGGATGGGGTAAGTAAAAAATGTGGATGGGAGGAGGGAGACAGAGAAGAGAGAACAAGCGGGTATAACAAGGGAGCGAGAACAGGCTGGGGTACAGGCAAGGGACCGAGGGTTTAGTATAGGTAGTGTAGTAGTTTAGTATAGGTAGTGTAGAGGTTTTAATATAGGCAGTGTAGGGGTTTTATTATAGAGGTTTAAGGGAGAGAAGGGATAGGGGTGCGCTATTGCACGTGAATGCTTCTAGTACAGCCCAAATGTCTGCACCCATAAGACGGCGCATTGAGGACTACGTGCCAGATGGCTTAATACGCAACTCTGTGACAAAAGGCATTTGGAACCAATATAACAAAAATTGGAAGGAATGGATTCATTTCTTTAATGAGGCGTCTCAGCAAGAGACACAAGGTAATACATAAAAGTTTTTATTGTCGGGCAAGTTGTGAAGGACATTCATAGGGGTTTGGGTAAAAGGGGGGGGGACAAGCGGAGGCCAGTTTCTTATTCACTGTTAGTAAAGGTAATTGTCCCATTAAGGAGCATTTGTGTTTCTCATTACGAATTCAAGTTATTTAAAACAGCTTTTGTTTTGGCCTTTTTTTGGTGCTTTTAGGACATCAGAGTTAGTAGCACTGTCAAAATTTACTACGGGGGGGGGGGTTTGTTTTCAGATTTGAGGGTGCATCAGAATTGTATATATATTGGGATTAGGAGGTCAAAAACTGACAGGTGGGGTGGGGAAAAAACTTTCAATTGTACGCTGTACCTGACTTTGAGTGCTGCCCATGGTTCTGTTTGACTGAGTATTTGAGTTGCCGGCCATTGGGGGGGGGGGGTCATTGTTAATCCATGAGGATGGCTCAAATTTTTCTATATTTTAATTTCGGGCCGTTTTTTTTTTTTTCCAAATCTTTTTATTGACACATAATCAGTATTCAGTAACACAATGTTGTTTGACTCGCAGGTCCAACACAGTTTTTCATAAACAGGTTTTTATAACAATATTTTAGATATCTTTTACAACTTTGTTGTCTATAATGGTTGTAGGGCCGTTTTTAAAGCATGTTTATCTTACTTAAACTTGGATCCGGCCCTCTTTTGGGACACACTCGTTCTGTATATATATATATATATATATATATATATATTGCTAGTGGTCTACACCTGGTTTGGTTAGGAGGTCTCCTGGGCACGGGGTTCCTGGGGACTTCAAGTGGTGGTTGTGAGCAGTCACCTCTGTTTTTTTGTATTAATCAAATAAACGCTGCGGCCTGTTTAATCCCACAGCGTTGTCTGTCTTTATTTGGGTATGGAGTATGTTTAATTGTTTTACGTATTAGTCCCTTATGCCGAGGTCAAGTCAGCCCATGGTAACAGCATGAGGGAAGGGGCTTTTGACCGGGCTAGGGTTAAGTAGTAATTGGTGGAGAGAGTTGGTGGGAGGATTGGATTGGGAGCAAGATTTAAGTTTTCCACCCTTACTGGGTTAGTCCGTTGGAGCACATGAGAAATTTCCCTCCTTCCCCTTAGGTTAATGCTTGTAGCAGCTCTGGCGGCGGGTGGGATTGCTCTCGGTAAGGTGGGAGCATACTGTATATTTTGGTGGTGGTCTACACCTGGTTTGGTTACGAGGTCTCCTGGGCACGGGGTTCCTGGAGACTTCAAGTGGTTGGGCTCCCTTGGTGGTCGTGAGCAGTCACCTCTGGTTCTTTGTATTAATAATATAAAAGCTGCGGCCTGTTTAATCCCACACCATTGTCTGTTTTTATTTAGATATGGGGTATGTTTAATTGTTTTATGTATTAGCCCCTTATGCTGAGGTCAAGTCTGGAAATACATTTTCTTAAATAATCATAATTAATGTCTAGGATCTTACACACACATTGCAAATCCGCTAACTTTGAACCAACTGTTCTGAATTTGATGCTTGATTAATAGAAACCTTTGCATCTTATGAAATTATAACCCAATCCAACTGAATTTACCAGAAAATTACTGTTTTCCTTCCTTAAGTACTAGTGGTAGAGTAGAACAATACTGTTTTTCTTATTAAGATGCTTTTGAGAACTATTATATTTCACTGCTATGTGAATGGCTTCCTCAAAGTTCTGGTATGGTGTCATTTACACAGTTCTGCAAAACATCTTCTTATAATATTTTTCCAGCTTTGAACATCCGATCTAGCTGAGTACAATGACAGTCATGGGTGACATGGATTTGATAAAAAGTCTTTATATGAGGAGATTTCTCCCTCCTTTCGATAAGTAATGGGAACATCATAGGGAAGCAGAATAGAACACTTGAGAGGTACCTAACAATATATATGTAAGAGTATCTTGTGTAAAGTATAAAGAATATATAAAAGGAATATCAAGAGTGGTAAACATGCAGAGAAAGTCACAAGGTGACAGGAAGCATCAAATAAAATAAAGCAAGGGATTTGAAAATGGCTGTAGGTCTTGATAGAATTCTCAGACAGAGAAAAACATCAGAAACTACAGCCTGATAAAACTTGCTTAAATGTATAAAGGCTACAAATATAGAGAATGTTTTATAATTGTCATTATATATTAGGGATAAAAACATATAATAGAAAATTGGAAAGGTTTTGATTGTTACATCTTACACACTTAATGACAGTAATTCCTTTTTAAATGTGAGATAAGGTAAACAATGATGAAACTGTGTCTTTTAAAACCATATTTGCATGTTATATATATACTAGCGACTTGCTCGTCAAAAATGATGGGGCAATAACATTTTAAGCCATGGCAATGCTGTTTGCCACACAATGTAAGGCTTTTGCTCCTCTGTGGACCTTCGGTGCTCATTGTGAGCATCGCGCCGATCGCCTTGGGTGCTCATCGCAGGGCCCTTTGGTGCTCATTGTGAGCCTCTCCCATTGTGTACTTAAATTGCCCGGCTTTGCAACGATTAACTTTGGCGCTCATCGCGAAGACAGATATATAAGTACAGTGTAAAATGGCAAAAAAATTGAGTACAGTGAATTAATAAAGTAATATGAATTAATAAATGAATATACTTTACCTATTTATATTTAATATGCAGCAATCAATATCCTGAAGAGCTCACAATCTATTTGGATTTTCCTGCATCTGAAAATATAAAGTTGGAATGTTGATCATGTGAGGAGAAAGTGTCAGCAATGTGGCAAGTGTGCAGTGTAAATAGGCTGCGTGCGCGAGGCCAAACCGTTTGTTTAGGCGGGTAAAGCAGCATTTTATCATAGAATCCTAATGTTATGAGTTGTAAGTAAGTGTTGTAAAATGGCGGCTTTTTTCTATGTGTTACTTGGCTCGAGAGCATTTTCCGTTCGTTGTAATGGTATATTTTCTATGTGCTATGTTCGTGGCTAACTCGTACGTGCCTGGCGGTGATTTTCGCAGCTCTGTGTCCTTTAGCCCCGTTTTCATTGTTTTCGACTACCATTTTTCTTCTCACTTAGCCGATTTTCAAGTGACGAAACATCTTAAATGCAACTTAAATTTGCGTGCAAGCTCACTCCCAGACGCCCTGGGTGTGGTATTTTTTTGTTGTTGTGCTTTTGGTGTTTGTGGATGTGATCGGTACGCCCGTTAACTTCATTTTTTGCGACCTAGTTTTCTTTTTCTCTAAGTTCCGCGGGTCGTAGGTCCTTGTTGAAGTTTTCTGCGCTTCAGTGTCGTGTAGCCTCGTTTTTATTTTTTGGGGATTTCATTTTTTTTCTCGTTTAGCGATTTTCAAGTGGCGAAACTCCTTAAATTCGACTTTAATTTGCATGCAACCTTACCCCCAGACGTCCTGGCTGTCCCCCCGTGCTGTGTGTGATGTTTTTGTTATGTTTTGTTTTTATTTTGAAGTGTTTTTGTTGTTTTTTGATGTACGTGGTTCGGCTGTTAACCTCGTATTTTAGTAAAATCGTATTTTTGATGTTTCTAAGTCCTGCAGATAGAATTTTTTTTCTCTACGTCCGTATCTCCTCATTGCACGTTGTTTTTTTTCTAAGTCCTGCGGTGTGGTTGTTTTTTTTAAAGTCAAGCTTTTCTGGGTTCTTTTTAATCCCGAGTGAGGCGCCGTAGACTCTCCACCGCCGCAAATGTGGACACTCGCTTTGCGAGGTCCACATTTGAGGCCAGAACTGTGTCCCTCGCAAAGCGAGAGACCCAGTTCTTGCGAGTTCGATTCGCAAGCTCGCAAAGCGTGGTGACGACTTGCAGTTTGACAACTATTATATGTGATATTTGTTTTCTAAATAAAGCATTTTTTACCAATAGTACTCAGCTCATGAGGTTTTGCTGTAGTTACATATTTACAGCCTTATTAAATTGTGATTCAGGCAATTGAAAAGGGCTCTATATAAGCACATAGGATATTTTTTACAGAAGTTTTTAGTCAGTGAACTTCTATCCAAAAGCAAAGTCTTCACTAACTAAAAACTTCTGTAAAAAGAATATGCTATGTGCTTATATAGAGCCCTTTTCAATTGGCCGAATTGCAATTTAATAAGGCTGTAAGTATTTACTCTACTCTTGGCCTATTCAGAGATATATGTTATTTGTTTTCCTGATAGTCCTTGGTTTGGGAGGTGACTGCCATAATCAGCTTGTAGGCCCCAATTTGGACAGCCCTGTGTGCTACTGTTTTTTTAGCTTTACAACATAACATATACTTTTAAAACTGTGAATATAATAAACATTAGTATTGTTTTTTTTATTCTGAAAAGCAGTACTTTGGGATCTAGTCTATTTCGTAGCCCCATCCTGTCAGTGCAGTGGGGTTGAGTGGTGCAAAAAATGTACTGTGGGCAGAGAACTGTTTCCACCTCCGACGTGGCACAACCTGAACGGCGCTGAGTCAACAGAGAGGCCATCGCTATGTTCGACGCTGTCACTCAGCTCCCCCAGGGCCTCGGGCGCGCCTCTCATAGCCCAAGGCCTCTTCTGTCGGGGGGCCTTATGATCCAGGTCGGAGGTAGAAATAGTTCTCTACCTGCAGTACATTTTTTGCACCACCAGGTGGTGCTGTGACACACCGCTCAACCCCATTGTTCTGATAGGATGCGGTTATGAAATAGAAAAGGACCATACTTTGTAAAGAGTATGTACATAAAACACAGAAGCAAGCAAATAGTGCCAAACTGTATCTTATTTGAAGTATATATATCAAGAGTGAACAAACTTTCAACAAAAGGGAAACAACAA
Source organism: Discoglossus pictus (assembly GCA_027410445.1). Lineage (NCBI taxonomy): Eukaryota > Metazoa > Chordata > Amphibia > Anura > Alytidae > Discoglossus > Discoglossus pictus. Next base: position 202,339,121 of record CM050163.1, on the reverse strand, counting down.
CTCACAGGAACAAAGCAATAGTATGTTATGGTATATAGCTGTCATTCTAGGGAGATTGTTGATTGATAGCACTTTATGTTTATATTTATGGAATGTGGCTATCCACAGAGGTTGATAGAGAAGGAATTTGTAAAAATAGAAACAACATATGAGAAAAAAGACAAAGGGATATTTTGTTAGTACTTATAGCATTAACAATTAAGCTTTAGCTGGCATTCCCCAAAAGCACTGGCACATTCTAAGGAAAATGTATAATAACATTGAAGAGTTTAAACAGCTACCTTAATGTTCCTATAAAAGAGCACATAATATTTATGATACAGGAACTTTGCTTCAAGCAAGAATTCAAAGAAGCTTTCTGCAAGGAAGAAGAAGCTACAGAGACCTGAATCATTGCCAGAAAGGACTACAAGAGCCCAGTTGACTCCTACCAAGCGAATTCAAGCACCCTTCAACTCCTGAGGAGATAGACCAGTGCACCCCAGGACAAGGCTTCCAAGATCCAAACTAGCTACTGTGGACAGCAAGTGCTCAGCTGACCCCTAGGAACCAGTACTTTCAAGCAGCTCACCTTTATCCAGAGACTGGTGCAGTTCAGCAGGATGGAAGCAGCAGCAGGATCCAGCTACTCACCATTGAAGCCCTGGGATCAGAGAGGAAGAAAAAGCAACAGATGGGCAAGGTCTTTTTTAATTTACAGACCTCCTCCACTTCTAGAGGCAGCAGCAACCTCTCCTGCCCTCCCCCAGCCCAAAGATCCACAGGGAACATAGAACAGGGAAAGCTTCCTGGGATATGTGGATGATCAGAATCATTGTATAATTGTGTTTATGTTATTGATTCAAAGGTGGCACCCAAGCATGTTTGGTATTGAAATGCTGCATTTTTCCCAGGCAGTTTAATAAAGTGTATTAGCGGGGTTCCTGAGGTAAGGAGGTCTACTTACATGGTTTACCTGTTTGTGGAACAGCGGAGTGGTGTTTGTGTGTGTGTGGGGGGTCGGGGAGGGGGGGGGACTTAGACCTTTTGTCTGGAAAGAATGTTTTTAATATTACTCTCCCTGTGGGGAAGGCTTCCTGACAGAGGAATGCCAGCTCCTAACATTACTGTGTACATTTTTTTCCCTTCCTGGTCAAACAGTGATCAAAAGACCCCCTGTCAAGTTCACAGAGCAGGAAGGCAATTCCTAACATGGGTCTGGGGACTGACCCCTTCCCTAGGGAAAATTGTGGTGATGGGACATGTCTGGACTGAGTGTTCATAAATACTGGACCACATTAATAAAGGTTGTTGTCAGTTTAAACATGCATATTTTAATTGTGTCTTTCATTCTGAGTGAATAATAATTCTTATTACTGGGGTTATTTTTGCGGAATCTGCATTGCACTCTGTGGCTATTGGCTCCTGTGATTTCCTGGACGCATGGGTGGCAGTAAGCTGGGTTGGTTCTGTTTCTGCTATTAGGGATTCACAAAGAACCAGACGGGCCATCTGGGTAGGTTTGAGCTAGATTCTTATCATGCCCATCTCAAGCTGTAATTCGTCACAGAGAGGTATTGAGAGATGGCAATGTCTAATTCACAGGAACAGACCTTCTCTTTTTCTATTTGAACAGTCCCATTCAAAAGGAAGAACACAAGACAACAGCGGCTATGAGGAAACACAACACTTCAAGAAAGGTCATTGCCACCTTCTGAGCTGCTTCTGCCCTTTGGTGAAGCAGCCTGGGCTACTGTACAGGGAAATTCTCGATAATTGTATGACTCAAGGCTGACCTTCAGGTCAGAATGGTGTTCAACATCTCTCTTCATCCTTTGCAGTAGGGAGTTCCCTTGGTATACTGTACTATACAGACTAGCCCCAGACCTCTCAGAAGATGTGGCAAGGTGGGTCATCAGGGGAAGGACTGCACCCAGAAAGGTCACAGGAAATGAAACCAAAGACTGCCCAACGAAAAAGACCTACAACCTCTGTGGAGAGGTCCCCCACATATTCAGGGTTTGCAGTAAGAGAGAAAGGAGCTATGCAGCAGTGGCTACCAAAGCCTGAAAACTACAGGACCAGCACCATCTTTTCCTACAAGGAATGCTGCTGTGGTTCATTGGTATACTGTCCCTCCCTCTACTGAATCAAAAACTTGTTTTTTGCTACAGAGGTCTCCATTTTTCCTAGTGTTGTGTTGTTACCACTCCACACCCCCTCTCCCTGAAACCATGACTCTAGTTACAGTGGCAGACACCCTGTATCACATCCACCCCCTCCCCCCACCCTCCGACCATTACTACAGCTAGCACTAACAATGTCCCTAGCTACTTTAGACTCTTGTGCCCCTCTTAATCCCCATGCAGGAGAGTATGGAATAGGCAGGATTAACCATTCCAGAGACACATACGGTAGATGAGTCTCTCTTCCCCCTTGTCACCTCTAACTTTTATAAACCATATGCAAAGGATGACCTAACTGGATTGATTGAGAGGCTAGACACCTATAAGAGTGTACTACTCCACCAACCTACAGATTCTCCACTAGACTGCAGGGATCAGGGAGGAGAAAAACAGCAGAAAGGAGAGGCAACTGAAGGTATCTACAAAAAGAAATCAGAGGTGCTCAATCTGAGAACGAACAATACCTAAGTAGGTTTGTTCTCTAGTTCTGGTTACATACTCAGAGAGCAACCTCTTTTAGCTCACTTATGTCCTTCATAGGGAAAAATATCAGTCTGGTCTCACTCAAAAAAGTGACCCAGCCCTGAAATACCAGGCAATTCTACCCTGAACAGGAGAAACGGCAAACCCAGACACGTTTTGACCTCTGTGGGCCTCGTCAGTGAGGTTTAGCTTTACTCCCTAAGGCACAGTGAGCAAGGAGTCCACATCTGATTCCCCCTATCACAATTAGGAGGAGAAAAGTCCCTAATTAATTAACAACTTCCTTATCCTTTCTAAAAATGGTTCAACCACACAGATACAAAGAATTGGAGATAAGATACAACCTTGCCTGACACCTGATTTAATATTAAAAGGGACCCCACTATGACCTTTAAAAATACTAAAAACATTCTTATACAGTATGGCAATCTGGTCCCGGAAGGCCTTAGGTAAGCCCATCCTTCCCAGAACCTGGAACAGGAAGGAATGGGATACCAAAGCAAAGGCCTACTCGAAATCCTGACTTACCACCGCTGTTACAATCCTCCATGAACAGGAGAAACAGCAAACTCCAAATGCGTTTTGGCCCCTGTGGGCCTCGTCAGTAAGGTGCAGGTTTACTCCCTAAGGCACAGTGAGCAAGGAGTCCACGTCTGGTTCCCCCTATCACCCTTACGGTGAAAATAAGGGTCATTTGCATACACAAAAAGAAATCAGAGGTGCTCAATCTAAGAATGAACAATACCTAAGTAGGTTTCTTCTCTAAGTCTGGTTACCTAGTCAGAGAGCAACCTATTTTAGCTCACTTGTGTCCTTCACAGGGATAAATATCCTGAAGTATATCAGTCTGGTCTCACTCAAAAGAGTGTCCCAACCCCAAAATACCAGGCGATTCTACCCTGTACAGGAGAAACAGTAAACCCCAGACACTTTCGGTCTCTGGGGGCCTCGTCAGTGAGATGCAGCTTTAAGGCACTGAAGGTATCTGCCTATCTAACTAACCTTTTATGTCATCTATCTCTATATTTACCATTATTGTCAGGAGTATTAGGCATCAGTTTAGGTGTCCGAGCATTTTATCTTTCCTTGAAAAACAGTGATGTATAAATGCTGCAGTAATGTGCTTTTCCATTTGCAATATGATCTATTGTGCCTCTTAATCAGAGGAATATGGCTTGCACATCTGGTAGTTACCAGTCTACATATTGCTGAAACCAAGCTTGTAGGGTCATAAGCATTGGCGGATCTAGTGAATGGAGGGTCCTGGAGGAAAACAACATTTTGGGCCCTCTACTTTTTTCCCTCTTAGTTATGTTCTATATTCCTAGCACCTAGAATTGACTAACGTGGACTCTCACTATAAATGCTGACCGTGGACCCCGCACTCCTTTCTGGATCAGGAGCTCCTCATCGTTCAAGACACTATAGATCTGTGCTTGAATAGGAGCGTGCACATAAGAGATGGACCTGTAGTCCAGAAGTTATCACAGAACCCCTTCACTTCCTTGAGCCTAGGTGGGGATATTACAAAATACCTCTATAAATCCTAACCCTGGCGTTATATCCTCACATATTTCTGTATCTTATTCCATCGCCTCCACCAGCTATATGAAAAAGCAGCTCCACTTCTTACACTTATCTACATAAATAAACAATAGTGGTAATATAGATTTATACAAATCCCTAACAGGAAGTAATGATTCCTTGGGTAATGAGACATGGGATTATATGTAGGTATATACATGGAATGGATAACTAGATACACCAACCAGCAAGTATGGAGTATGGGACAATGTAAAAAAGGAATATGGTGTTGCAAAACTTCATATTAAATCATAGATCCATTATTAGAAGGTCCACTGTGATATATGTGTCCATTAGGTTGGTGGTAGGTGATATATACCCACTGTATCAATTGATATAGGTCAATTATTTTTATTTTATTTTGTCTAATATGTAATACTATTGATACTATTGATACATATCTGTTATGGAGCAGGTGTGTGTCTATCAGGTTATTGATATATATCCATTTTACCACTGATAGATTCATTAAGTCTAACAGATACATATGGATTTCATACAGTTCATTGAGGGAACCATGATGCCAACATGTACTGTGACATACTGCAGCAGAGCATGATCCCCTCCCTTCGGGGACTGGACTGCAGGGCAGTATTCCCACATGAGAACGACCCCAACACACACCTCCAAGATGACCACTGCCTTGCTAATGATGCTGAAGGTAAAGGTGATGTACTTGCCAAGCATGTCTCCAGACCTAAACCGTATTGAGCATCTGTGGGGCATCCTCAAATGGAAGGTGGGGGAGCGCAAGGTCTCTAACATCCACCAGCTCTGTGATGTCATCATGGAGGAGTGGAAGAGGACTCCAGTGACAACCTGTGAAGCTCTGGTGAACTCCATGCCCATGAGGGTTAAGGCAGTACTGGAAAATAATGGTGGCCTCACAAAATATTGACACTTTGGGCCCAATTTGGACATTTCCACTTAGGGGTGTACTCACTTTTGTTGCCAACGGTTTAGACATTAATGGGGGTGTGTTGGGTCATTTTGAGGGGACAGCAAATGTACACTGTTATACAGGCTGTACACTTACTACTTTACATTGTAGCAGAGTGTCATTTCTTCAGTGTTGTCAAATGAAAAGATATAATAAAATATTTCCAAAAATGTAAGGGGTGATACTTTATATATATATATATATATATATATATATATATATATATATATATATATATATACTAGCGACTTGCCCTGTCAAAAATGACGGCAATAAAAGTGTAAGGTAGGTAATGCTGTTTGCCACACAATGTAAGGCTTTTAGTCCTCTGAGTACTTTCGTCGCTCATTGCGAGCCTCTCCCCTGATTTACTTTTGGTCGTCTGAGCACCTTCTGCGCTCATTGCAAGCCCCGCGCTGAGCGCCTTCCGAAGGCACTCATTGCGAGCCTCTCCCCTCATGTAGTTTTGCTCCTCTGAGCAACCTGGGCGTTCATTGTGAGCTCCGCGCTGAGCGCCTTTGGCAAAGCGAGTCTTTGCTCTGTTTTTTTTTATATAAATATATTTTTTTATAATAATAATTAATTAATTAATTAATTACTGTATATACTCGAGTATAAATCGACCTGAGTATAAGCCGAGGCACTTATTTTACCACAAAATACTGGGAAAAATGAGTGACTCTAGTATAAGCCGAGGGTGGGAAATGTGCTGCCCCCTGTGTCCCTCTTGTGCCCTCTGTGTCCCCCTCTTGTGTGCCCTTTTCTTGCGTCCCCTCTCTCTCTCCCCTGTGTCTCTTCTCTCCTCTCCTTCCCCTGTGTCTCTTCACCCCTCTCCCTTCCTTGTGTCTCTTCCCCCCTCTCCCTTCCCTGTGTCTCTTCCCCCCCCTTATCACCCTCCTCAACCCCCCTCCTCATTCTCAACCTCTCTCCTCAATCCCCCTCTTCAACCCCCCTCCTAATCCTCAACCTCCCTCCTCAACCTCCCTCCTCATCGTCAACCTCCCTCCTCAACCTCAACCTCCCTCCTCATCCTCAACCTCCCTCCTCATCCTCAACCTCCCTCCTCAACCCCTCCTCCTCATCCTCAACCCCCCCCCCCCTCATTCTAAACCCCCTCCTCAACCACCCTCCTCAACCTCAACACCCCCATCCTCACCCCCCCATCCTCAATGCCCTCCTCAACCCCCCTCCGCATCCTCAACCTCCCTCCTCAACCTCCCTCCCCATCCTCAACCTCCCTCCTCATCCTCCCTCCTCATCCTCAACCCTATCCTCAACCCCCCTCCTCATTCTAAACCCCCTCCTCATTCTAATGCCCCTTCTCAACCTCCCTCCTCAACCTCAACCCCCCCATCCTCATCCTCAACCCCATTCTCCACCCCCCATCCCCATCCTAAACCTCCCTCCTTAACCCTCCATCCTCATCCTAAACCTCCCTCCTCAACCTCTCTCCTCAGCCCCCCTCAAAAACCTCTCTCCTCAGCCCCCCTCCTCAACCTCAACCCCCCTCCTCAACCCCCCATCCTCAATCCCACCATCCTCAACCCCCTCATCCTAACCCCCCCGCCATCCTCATCCTAAAACCCCCTCCTCACTTTACCCCTCCTCATCCTAAACCTCCCTCCTCACTTTACCCCTCTAAATACCTCCCCCTCTCCCTTTCCCCTCACTTACCTCCATCTGCAGCTTCTCCTCCGGCCTCCACGCTCCTTCCTGCGTCTTGACCCGGCCAATGCTAATGACATGGCGCGCATGTGACGTCATGTCATTAGCATATACCAGGTGCCGACGCAGGATGGAGCGGAGGCCGGAGGAGCAGCTGCAGATGGAGGTAAGTGAGGGGAGAGGGGGAGGTATTTAGAGGGGTAAAGTGAGGAGGGGGGTTTAGAATGAGGAGGGGGGTTGAGGATGAGGAGGGGGGAGGGAAAGATACAAGGGGGGTTAGAGAGACACGGGGGGCGTTAGAGAGACACGGGGGGGCTAGAGAGACATGGGGGGAGAATGACTCGAATATAAGCCGAGGGGGCCCTTTTTAGCCTTAAAAAAAGGGCTGAAAAACTCGGCTTGTACTCGAGTATATACAGTAAATAATAAATGAATATACTTTACCTATTTTTAATTAATATATCCAGGAATCAATATGCTTAAGAGCTAACAATCGCTGTGGATTTTCTGCAGCATACAATGTACATTTGGACTGTTGGTGATCTGATGAGAAAGTGTCAGCAATGTGACAAGTGTGCAGTGTAAATAGGCTGCGTGCGCGAGGCTAAACCGTTTGTTTAGTTGTGTAAATTGCCATTTTAAAATGGTAATGTTATTAGTTTCAAGTTAGTGTTGTAAAATGGCGGCAAGTGTGTTACGCGGGTCTCGAGCATTTTCCGTCCTTCCTAATAGTGTATTTTGTATCTCGTAGGTTCCTGGGTAAAAGTCGTATGTGCCTGTCTGTTATTTGCGTGTTTAGGGGTCGTGTAGCCTCGTTTTCGTTTTTTTCAGCGGCCATTTATTCTTTTGCGAAAGTCTGCACAATTGACTTAAATTCGTGTGCAACCTCACTCCTAGAAATCCTGGCTATCCCCCCGTGCTGTGTGTGATATTTTTGGTATTTTTTTTTTTTTTTTATGTGTTGTGTTTTTCGTGTTTTTGGATATGCGCGGTTTGGCTGCTAAGTTCTTATTTTTTCTAAGTGGAGGTTTCCTTTTCAAAGTGTTAGAGGCGGTAATTTTTTTAGCCGATTTTTTCAAGGTGCTACGGATCTTGCACTGTAAATTTTGTATTTGAGTTTTCTGTTGTTCTGTAGTCCTGCGGGTCGTGCATATTTAATTTTTGCAATATTTTCAAAGTGCTACGGGTCTCGCACTGTGAATTGTGTATTTGAGTTTTCTGTTGTTCTGTAGTCCCGCGGGTCGTAGGTATGATACCTAATGCGTGCAGGGTTGTAGGGATGAGCGCCTATCGCGCTCATCTCCCCCAGCGCAAGGAGCGCTTTTGATGCTTCTTGTCTGGTCTCAACAACGGCCCATTTGCAGGGGGTTAGCATTGCGACCCCGCAGTTTTAACATTGCATTACCAATGATTTTTGGCAAGCCTGCGCTGCTCAGAACTATAAATCTGATATATATAATGATGGCAAAAATGACGCAGCAATAAAATTTGAAGCCATGGGAATGCTGTTTGACACGCAATGTAAATCTTTTTGTACTCTGAGGACCATTGCGAGCCTCTTCTCTCATGTACTTTTGCTCCTCTGAGCACCTTCGTCACTCATCAGAAAGAGATATGTATATTTATCTATTTTGAGTTAACTAATAATGAATGAATTAGTTCTTGAATAAATGAATTATTATTATTATTATTATCGTTTATTTGTAACGCGCCAACATATTCCGTAGCGCTATACATAAGTTAAGTTACAGGCAATGACAAGTTAAAGATACATACATTGCAAAGAGTGGGTGGCCCTGTCTTTGAGCTTGGAATCCGGTGTCCATAGCGCTTTCCCTAAAGCACTGGGCAGGATTGAAACTCGCAGACTTACAATCTAAAGGTTAAAGTTTTATGTGGTACAGTAGGGAGAGAGTAGTGCTGAGTATGTTAGGGAGGAAGGTTATAGGCTTCTTTAAAGAGGTGCGTTTTTATTGATGTTTTGAAGGATTTAAGGCAGGAGGATAGTCTGGTGAAGCGAGGCAAGGAGTTCCAGAGAATAGGGGCAGCGCGAGAAAAGTCCTGGAGGCGGGAGTGAGAGGAGGTTACAAGAGTGGTAGAAAGAAGAAGGGCGTTAGCAGAACGAAGAGGGTGTGTGGGGGAGTATTTGGAGATGAGAGCAGAGATGTATGGGGGTGTGCTGTTGTTGAGGGCTTTATAAGTTAGGGTCAAGATTTTAAACTTTATTCTGGAGGCTAAGGGAAGCCAGTGAAATGATTGACAAAGAGGAGCTGCCGACACTGAACGATGTGTACTGAAGATGGGTCTGGCGGAGGCATTTATTATGGATTGAAGTGGGGAGAGGCGAGTGATGGGCAGGCCAACAAGGAGCGAGTTGCAATAGTCAAGACGAGAAATGATGAGAGAGTGTATTAGAATCTTAGTAGTGTCTTGTGTAAGGTAATGGCGTATTTTGGATATGTTTTTTAGATGGAAAAGACAGGATTTGGTTAGAGACTGTATGTGTGGGATGAAAGAGAGGGCAGGGTCCAGTAGAACCCCGAGACAACGGGCTTGGGAGGTGGGAGTGATGATGGCGTTGTTGACAGAGAGAGAGATGTGAGGAATTGAAGCTGTAGCAGAGGGTGGGAAGATTAAGAGTTCAGTCTTAGACATGTTGAGTTTCAGATGGTGGGCGGACATCCAAGAGGATATACTAGAGAGGCAGTCGGAGACGTGTGCTAGAATATACTTTACCTATTTGTAATTAATATATCCAGTAATAAATAGCCTGAAGAGCTAACAATCTGTTTGTATTTTCCAGCAGCATACAATGTACAGTTTGAGTGTTGGTACCCTGAGTGTAATGAATGTCCCAACAGTGCATTATTTTGTATTTTGTACGTCCCTGTATGAAAGTGCTACAAGTTTGGCAGTGTTTTGCGCGATCCGGGGTCATGTAGCCTCGTTTTCATTTTTTTCTTCTGACATTTTTTTTCTCGCAGACGTCCTGGCTGTTGCCCTATGCTACGTGTGATGTTTTTGTAGTATTTTTTTGTGTATTAAGTGTATTTTTATTGTTTTTTGTTTTTCGCGGTTCGGCCGTTAACCTCGTATTTTTCGTATCTAGTATTTTTTTTTACTGTGTAATAGTGTATTTTGTACCTCGTACGTTCGTGTGTGAAAGTGCTACGCAGTTGGCAGTGTTTTGAGCGTTCTGGGGTCATGTAGCCTCATTTTCATCTTTTTGTAGGCCATTTTATTTCTCGCTTAGGCGATTTTCGAGTGCCTAAACTCGTCAAAATCTACATACATTCATGTTCCACCTCCCTCCCGGACGTCCTGGCTGTTCCCCTATGCTGTGTGCGATGTTTTTGTAGTATTTTTTAGTGTATTTAGTGTGTTTTTACTATTGTTTGGTTTTTGCGTTTTGGCCGTTAACCTCGTATTTTTCCTATCTCGTATTTTTTTTTTCAAAGTCCTGCGCCTCATAGTTTATTTTTCTAAGTCCCGCGTTTGTCAACTGCTTGCAGGCTGGCGATCCCGATAAGTGTTTGGTAGCTAAGTCCTGCGTGTTTCATTGCCTTCACTGCTCGCCTCGCTTCACTTTCTATCCCTCCCTTTCTCAATCTTAATCCCTCCTTTTTTCTCTCTTTTCCTCCCTCTTTATCTTCTCCCCTCTCTCTATCTATCTTCTCTTCCTCTCTATATCCTTTTCTCTCTCTTTCCCTCCCTCTTTCTCTCTCTATCCCTCCCTCTCGCACTCTCTCTTTGCCTCCCTCTTTGTCTCTTTATCCCTCCCTCTCTCTCTATCAAGCCCTCTCTATCTATACTTCTCTCCCACTCTCTCTGTCCCTCTCTCTCTCTCTCTCTTTAGCCCTTCCTCTTTCTCTCTCTCTCTCTCTCTCTCTCTCTCTTCCTCCCTCTCTCTCTCTTCTCCCTCCCTCTCTCTCTATCCCTCCCTCTCTCTCTTTATATCCCTCCTTCTCTCTAACCCTCCCTCTCTTTATCTCTGAAGCATATCCTCCTGGATGGCCACCCACCATCTCAAACCCAACATGTCTAAGACCGAACTCTTAATCTTCCCACCTTTGCTACAGCGTTAATTCCTCACTGTCAGCAATGCCACTAACAAAATATAAAATCATGACCCTAACTTACAATGTCCTCAACAACACTGCTCCCCCTTATATCTCTGCTCTCATCTCCAAATATTCCCCCACCCACTTTCTTCGCTCTGCTAATGACATTCTTCTTTCTCCTCTCTCATCACCTCTTTTGTTGCACAACCCCCATTCTCTGGAACTCCTTGACTCACTCCACCAGATTATCCTCCAGCATCAAATCCTTCAAAACCTCACTAAAAACCCACCTGTTTAAAGAAGCCTATAACCTGCCTCCTGAACATGCGCACTGCATTTTTCACCCTCCTGTACCACACCTAGAACCTTTAGATTGTAAGTCGGCAAGTTAAATTTGCTTTTGTAATGTGTTAATATTGTTTTGCCTTGATCACAACTTATGTATAGAGCTACGGAATATGTTGGCGCGTTACAAATAAACGATAATAATAATAATATCTCTTCCCCTCCATCTCTCTATCCTTCCCTCTCTCTCTCTCTTTCTCTCTCTCTCTCTGTATATATATATATATACAGTGGGGGTGGGGGGGGGTGGAGTATTTGATCCCCTGCTGATATTGATCAGTCTATAATTTCAATGGTAGGTGTATTTTAACAGTGAGAGACAGAATAAGAAAAAAAAAAAAAAGAAAAACACATGCTAAAAAAGTTATAAATTGATTTGCAGGTCAATGAGGGAAATAAGTATTTGACCCCTTCGTTTTAGTACTTGGTGGCAAAAGCTCTGCTGGCAATCACAGAGGTCAGACGTTTCTTGGAGTTGGCCACCAGGTTTGCACACATTTCAGGAGGGATTTTGTCCCACTGATATTTGGCAACTCGAACCTTCAGCTCCCTCCACAGATTTTCTATGGGATTAAGGTCTGGAGACTGGCTAGGCCACTCCAGGACCTTAATGTGCTTCTTCTTGAGCCACTCCTTTGTTGCCTTGCCTGTGTGTTATGGGTCATTGTCATGCGGGAATTTCCATCCACAACTCATTTTCAATGCCCTGGCTGAGCTTCCCTCACCCAAGATTTGACGGTTCATGGCCCGTCAATCGTCCCTTTGATGCGGTGCAGTTGTCCTGTCCCCTTAGCAGAAAAACACAGTCAAAGCATAATGTTTCCACTTCCATGTTTGACGGTGGGGATGATGTTCTTGGGGTCATAGGCAGGATTCCTCCTGCTATAAACACGGTAAGTGGAGTTGATGCCAAAGAGCTTGATTTTGGTCTCCCCCAGTTCTCCTCTGAATTATTCTGATGTTCATTGACTAACTTCAGACAGGCCTGTACATGTGCTTTCTTGAGCAGTAGGACCTTATGGGCGGTGCAGGATTTCAGTCCTTCACGGCGTAGTGTGTTACCAATTGTTTTCTTGGTGACTATGGTTCCTTGAGATCATTAACAAAATCCTCCCGTGTAGTTCTGGGCTGATTCCTCACCGTGCCCATGATCATTGAAACTCCACGACCTAAGACCTTGCATGGAGCATCAGACAGAGGGAGACTGGCAGTTATTTTGTGTTTCTTCCATTTGCGAATAATCGCACCAACTGTTGTCACCTTCTCACCAAGCTGCTTGGTTATGGTCTTGTAGCCCATTCCAGCCTTGTGTAGGTCTACAATCTTGTCCCTGACATCCTTGGACAGCTCTTTGGTCTTGGCCATGGTGGAGAGTTTGGAATCTGATTGATTGATTGCTTTTGTGGGCAGGTGTCTTATACAGGTAACGACCCGAGATTAGGTGCACTACCTTTAAGTGAGTGCTCCTAATCTCAACTCGTTAGCTGTATAAAAGACACCCGGGAGCTGGAAATCTTGCTGATTGATAGGGGATCAAATACTTATTTCCCTCACTGACCAGCAAATCAATTTATAACTTTTTTTACATGCATTTTTTCTTGTTTTTTTTTGTTTGTTTTTATTCTGTCTCTCACTGTTAAAATACACCTACCATTACAATTATAGACTGATCATTTCTTTGTCAGTGGACAAACGTTCAAAATCAGCAGGGGATATATATATATATATATATATATATATATACCTTCCTCTCGCTCTCTCTCCCTCCCTCTCTTTCTCTCCACCCCCCTCTCTCTATCCCTCTTTCTCTCCCTATATCCTTCTCTCTTTCTCTATCCCTCTTTCCCCCTCTCTCTTTCTCTCTCTCTACCCCATCCTCTATCTCTTTCCCTCTCTCATTCACTCCCCTTCTATCTTATCTCCCTCTCTATATACCTTCCACTTTCTCTTTCTCTATCACTCCCTCTCTCTCCCGCCCTCTCTCTCTCTCCCTCCCTCTGTCTTATCTCCCTCTCTCTCTCTCTACCTACCCCTCCCTCTCTCCCATCTGCTTGCTCTTCTTATCTTTCATCCTCTCTCTCTCCTGTCTCTCCCTTTCTCCCATCCTCTCTCTCTCTCTCCTGTCTCTTCCTCTCTCTTTATCCCTCTCTATCTATACCTCTCTCAACGGAGTGGGTGACCTCTGTTGAGGGGGCTGATTGGGCCACGGGTGGCCTCTTAAGGGGGCAATTGGCCCGCAGTTGCCCTCTGAGAAGGCCGATCGGGCTGCGGGTAGCCTCTAAGGGGATTCATTAGGCCGGGATAACATCTCAGGGGGATGATCCCAGGAAGGTGCCCTCTGAGGAGGCAGATCAGCTGTCGGTGCCTTGTGAGGAGGCCGATCTGGCCACGGGTGACCTCTGAGGGCGTTGATTAGGCTGGGGATGCCTTCAGAGGAAGCCAATTGGGCCAGGGTGCCCTCTGAGGAGGCCGATCGGGCTGCGGGTGGCCTCAGGGGATGGCGATCGGCTGAGGGTGGCCTTTGTGAGGGCCAATCTAGCCACAGGTAGCCTCTGAGAGGGCCCTTGGGGTAGCAGGTGGTCTTTAGGGCTGTGGGTGGGTCTTACCTAGTTCAGTCACTGCCTCCTCCATTGGTGCAGCTTGCAATCCATCAGAGCTCATCTGGGTGCAGCTTGGATCAGTGTGCAGCTTCACATGTTGGATACTGCTTCTCTGTGGTTTCTTCTCTGCATCAGCTCCCCTTGGGTGTTGGCTCAGCCCCCTACATGTCAGCCTGGTAGAAGAGGCAGCACTATAGGCTTGGGACGATCAGAGGGGCCGTCCTTTTAGGATTATTCAGCTGCAGCTCCTCCCATTCATTCTGATTGAGAAGAATTTGAGGACTGTGTACCGAGAAGTTATTTATCTTATCACTCTGTACCTTATGGACTGTTTCCTGGCACACATAGTGTTGGAGCCATTCAAGATGTTTGGTGCCTCATGTGATGTTAAGAATGCTATTTGTAAAAGTTTTCGGATATTTTGTCCCCACACTTATGCAGCCTGTTCAACACAATCTTGAAAGGGGACCCAATGCCCCCAGAACTTAATTTCGCGGATCTGACCCTTTTCCCCAAGGAAGGTAGGGACCCAAAGGAGGCAAAGAATTACAGACCGATCTCGCTCCTTAATGGGGATATCAAACTCCTTGCTAAAATATTCTCACAAAGGATTTCTGTCTTTTTGCCCTCCCTGATTCACAAGGACCAATCTGGCTTCATCCCATACAGGCAGACAAGTGATAATATTAGAAGGACCCTAAACATCATCCACTTGGCTAGACATAGAAACACCTCGGTTTGCCTGCTCGCATTGGACATAGAGAAGGCCTTCGATACCCTGGAATGGCCTTTCTTATATGCTGCTCTGGATAAATTTGGGTTCAAAGGCCAATTTTTAAACCTGCTTCGCACCTATTACAGTCTTCCCAAAGCTAACTTAAAACTCCCGGGCTCCCAGAAGGCGGTTATAGAGATAGGGCGTGGAATGAGACAAGGATGCCCTCTTTCCCCTCTCCTTTTTGCCCTTGCAATAGAGCCGCTGGCTCAAACGATTAGGGCAAATTCCTCTATAGAGGGGCTGCGAGTGGGAAACCAGCATTTAAAGTGCTCCTTATTTGCTGTCGATCTATTATGTACTCTTACTAACCCTGGCCCCTCTATTGAAGCTCTACTGGACACAATAGGTTTATTTAGCTCACTTTCTGGACTTAGATTAAACCAGGACAAAACGGAGGCACTAGGCATAGGCATACCCTTAGATACTCTGTCCCAGTTGAAATCATGCCATAAGTTTATTTGGCCGGCCAATCATATTCACTACTTGGGGATAAATATTACTAGTTCTTTAGCGGGAATTTATAAGGCCAATTTCCCCCCCCTCTTCAGGGTTCTTCAGAGGGACTTGAACATTTGGATGAGGAAGCATATTTCTTGGACGGGTCGGATAACCTCGGTGAAGATGAACATCCTTCCGAGGCTCCTGTACCTAGCCAGAAACCTTCCTGTTCAAGTAAATAACTCAGAACTAGCTCGCTTTCAGTCCCTGGTGTTCAGGTTCATCTGCAGGAATAGACCCCCGAAAATAGCGAGGAAGGTCATGTATAGACATAAATCCAAGGGAGGTCTCTCATGCCCGAATTTCTCTAGCTATTTCAGAGCGGCACAACTGGCCTTTATTCCTCTGGCACATTCCACTTCCCTCCAGCCTAATTGGGTTTTCATAGAGGAGGCACAAATGCCCCCCCTCACGTGGGGTACTATCCTATGGGCACCAATTTCGAATGCTCTTAGTTCTTACATAAGTAATCCAATCACTAAATTTACTTTAAAAATCTGGAACTGGGCCAAGAAAACCCACAATCTAGCATACCCGGTAACTCCTCTCACCTCGATTTTCACTTCTCCCACTCTCTCGGCTACGCTCTCTTCTAACTCTAAAAATGTTTGGACTTTGCAAAAATTAGATAAATTAGGATCATGGCTGGAAGGGGGGAAGATTATTTCTCTAGGAACAGTTTGCAGAGGGAGGGAGTTTCCTGATACGGAAATATTTAACTATATTAAAATCAGGCATTGGGTGGAAGAAGTTCTCAGGGAATTTGGCCCGCCTAAAGACTCCTGGCTCACCACAGTTTGCAAACACTCAGCCCTTACTAAGGGTACACTGGGAGCAATATATAACATAATTAATACTCCCCCCTTGGATTCACCAAAGCCTTCCTTTATGCTGAAGTGGGAGCTGGACTTGGAACAGACCTGGGATGAGTCCTCCTGGTCTAAAGCTTTCTCTAGCCTTTCTAAAGGGTCCCTTAATTATAGCTTGTTGGAAACCTCGCTGAAAATCCTACATAGGGCATATATGACCCCCGCTAGACTAAATAGAATTGTGCCTACAAACTCGGATAAATGTTTTAGGGGATGTCAGGAACGAGGGGACTTCATTCACGCGTGGTGGAAATGTCCTTTAGTCTCTGAAACCTGGGCTAGAGCGGCTGATCTAATTTCAAGATTATTTAGTATCCCACTTAAACCTTCCATAGCGACATGTCTCTTAGGCAGGAATTATAAGGAACTAGGAGGGGTAGGCAATAAATTGACACAACTGATTTACCTGGCAGTAAAAAACATCATAGCTAGAAGGTGGAAGGACAACTCCATTAACTTCCAGGAAATCAAAAACAAAATAAACTTCCTATTTATACATGAGAGAATGACTCATACACTATTGGACACACATCAAAAGTTTTTGGAAATATGGGGACCCTGGATCTCCTCCCCCGACTGCATTTCATAGGTTGTGGGGGGACGAGTTGAATTTTTGCTAGGGAGGCTCTTTACAATTGGAAGAGGAGTGGAGCGGGGGGCGGACTGGAACAGGCGGAGCGGGAGAGGACACTGGAGGCTTCTTCGGACGAAAGGTAACGACAGTAAAACTAAGATTGGGTAGCACAGGAACTGAAAAGGCCATGTTATAGTCAAATCCTGACCTTCTGAAGTAGAAGAGCTGATGGGAAGCAATTGTCTACTATTTGCTCTTTTCCTTTTACTTCTTCATTGGTTATTTGTTTATTTTTCTCTTCTTTTCTTCACTTCTTTCTCTTTCTCTATTTCTCCTTTTCTCTTTTCATATATGTTCGTAGAATATATTGATTGTAACACCATTGTTTATTTATACCAATTTGTGCACTGAAAAACGTTAAACTTATATTAAGGAATAATTCAACAAAGAGAAGCAGTTGCTTAGGATAGTAATTATCCTTTCTTGACATGTGAAATTATGTTTTATAGACTGTGCTTATTTTTGTACAAGTTTTTCTTGATTATCCTTAATAAAAACTTTATGAAAAAAAAAAAAAAAAGAATGCTATTTGATTTCCAAAAACCTCCTGATACTGAAGAGTATCACGGTGGCCATCCATTATTATATTAATGTATACATATGTAGGTATGTTCACCTTTAATCATATGAATGTATACATATTCATCCATTTTCACTTATAATTATAAACACATACATATTTAATCAGGGTCACCTATGATCATAATTCCTCCAGGGTCTCCTATTTTTATTTTCTAAATATATATTCAGCCAGGGCTCCCTAAAATCATATACATTTACATCTATTCACCCAAGGTCCACCATAATTATGATATAAACACAGATATATTTAATCAGCTTCACTTCATGTATGCATATTAAACTAGGGTCACCAATAATTATAATACTAATAGATACATATTTAACCAGGATCAACTATAATTAAACAAATGTACACATATTCAGCAAGGATCGCCTATGATTAGCATAACAATATATAAAAGTACATATAAATGTAACTAACTTATGCTCCTCTGTTCAACCGCTGCAGTCCCTTCCTCTAGATGGGATGAGTGAACAGTGAGACCTCTATACTCTAGTGGCCAGTCTGTAAACTGCAATATTTAATTTTTTAACCAAAAAAAAGTATGTTTTAGGGAATTTTAAGCTAAAAAAAACGGCCTTCCTCACAGGAAATTGCCCCTGGGTGGGTGCCTAGTTTGCCTAATGGGTGATCCAGACATTATTGTGTACAGAGTTGGTGTGAGTTGAAATTCTCACACACACAGTAGTGTGTGCTGTTTTCTACAGCTGGAAAAAGAGAAACAGATAGAAATGTGCCGTTTGCCTGATGCTGGGAAAAGACACAAAGACAGAGACAGAAGCTGTAAGCTGATGAGTGATCTGCATCAATGTGAAAACCTGGAGTTCTGAAGAATACAGGTCAGTAAGTGTAAACAAACTACCTAGGTTTAACTGAATGGGATCAAGATAGTGAGGAAAATGTATATTAATGTGTATACCTATGTACATAAATATTTTTTCAAAATATGTATTTATTATTTTTTTTACAATTTTGTAGTTATCTAAACAAGTAGTGATATTATTACTCCCTCAGAGTTATAAGAAGTATTATTTGAATCACTGCATAGTCTAATTGTGATAAAGAAGTATCTCCATATTGACTGAGACCTTTAGAGGTGTAAATAGTTCTGAGTCTTTTGTTTAGATTTATTTCCAATATGACAAAGCTAACAGTTTTCTACTCATAATACAACAGCAATCATTTACTTTTGCAGCGACACCATGCTTTCATTTCCTTACTGGTCCCTTGCTGGACAGTCTAACATGATAAATTAATATAAATGTCATTCTGCTGTACCTCCTATTATTCAAAAATATCCTCCAAAGATTTGCTGCTACAAATGTTGTCAGTGTATATCGGTGATCCATTTTGTCGTTGTGGACTAAATTTGATGTTAATGACATTTTTTTCTCCTTTATCCCATGCCAAAATACTTGGCATGGCATTCCAATGCCAGGTGCCACCATAACATGTGTAGTTGCCAAATTGCACCCATCATTGCTCATGTTATATGCCAAATATGATCGTCCAAGCATGCCAACTGAATTTCTTATAACAGAATTTCAATGGCAAATGCTCAATGTTTTCCTGGAGCCTGTGGGAGCATAAAAACACATTAAAAAGTTATTAAGAAAATGATCTGATGATAAATAAGCCAGCATCCTCAAGCAGGTAATAAAATAGCTTCATTGCATTATAGATAACTATATCCTACTTTAGAACTACTCAAGAGGCCATTTCCTACAGCAGTGCTCAGAGTAACCAGCGCATTATCTGGATGGACCATTAGAATGCAAAACAATGCAGAAACACTAAACTACTGTTACAGCCCTGAGAGCTTAAAATGTACAGTAGTAACATATTTCTATGTTTATTTGTGCCGTATGTTAACATCCAGTGCATTTCATATCGCCAAGCATTAAAATATGAGGTGCTACATAAAAGGTGGGATTCACTTCTGCCAATCTTTAATACTGCTGGTTGCTTAAAAGAAGGAAGGCTCACAAGAAAGTCGGAAGATGAGACTGCCCATCTTATCTGATCCAAGTCAGATGTCCGATCCCTGTTCAAAGGCTGGTGGGAGTTATTAAGTTTACTGTCACTGGCAGAAGCATAGGGCAAGTGGACAAATAATAAGATAAGACTGGACAAATAATAAGATAAGAAGGAAGCTGAGACAGACTGCAGTTAGTGGGATAAGCTAAGATCATTGCTGGGAAAACCAATAGGCACAAAAGTGTATGCTCTTTGAACTACAGTTTACTTAGTTTTGTGCCCTCTTTCTTCAATTGCACAGATATAAAGCACTGTACAGTTATGTGTTAAAATAATATATATGTGCATATATTTATACATATTCTATATATTTAATGTACCTCTGTCCAAGGATATACTTCATTATTGTTTACTATATGGACAAAGGATACACTGTAATGTGCCTAGGTCTGTGTACATTAGCAGTACAATGATAAGCTATAGTTCTCAAGTACAGGCATTTAACACTGTAGATGCGTTCCTAGAAGACCAAGTGGCTTAAATGTGCAACAAAGATAAAATGCTTTTAAAAGTTGATATGACTCCCTGATTCATTGGCTGGATTAAAAAAGTAGTGTTGGGTGGCAGGAAAGCTGCTTCAACTGGAATGCACAAGTTTAAGTCAAGTGGGTAGGGTGGATTTGAGCATTATCAATTTGTATCAGCACTTTAAGGTTGGACAAAAATGACTGGTAAACCAGTTTTGAAAAATGTCCAAAGTAATCCAAGTTTTCCAAGATATTAACAGCCTTATTAAATTCCGATTCAGCAAATTCTAAAGGGCTCTATATAAGCACATAGCATATTTTTTTACAGAAGGTTTTAGTTAGTGAACTTCTATCCAAAAGCAAGGTCTTCACCAACTAAAAACTTCTGTAAAAAAAAAATATGCCATGTGCTTATATAGAGCCCTTTAGAATTTGCTGAATCGCAATTTAATAAGGCTGAAAGTGTTGAAATCTCAGGTAAACTTAATTTTTAAATTCTCTTCATGGCTGTTGGTGTTTTGGAATAATACACAAGCATCAAATTAGTGTTAATCCGGTATGTGTCCGGCAAAAAACATGTTATATTGAATCTGTAATAATCAGGGAGGGCAAAAATAACTTTATATTGAATCAGTTAAATGGGTAGTGTTATACCTGTATATAAAATATGCTAATTTAATAGGGAAGCAAATTTTAATATTGCACTCCTATATGTGCATTTAACATAAAGCTGGCCCCAGGTTGTGGAGAAAATGAGTGTTTGTCAGGCTGGGGGGTCCCTGGTTATTACATTTGGACTGGACCCATAAATACAACGAACAAGGACCATACCTCAGTAAAACAGAAAACAACAAATGGGAAGGGGATACAAAAAGGGGAAACAAATTGTGATCTCTATACAATTACTTACACATCACAAATCGTTCAGATGTTATCAATCATAACATGGCAACCTAATTATTTATGAAGGGTGTCATTTAACTAGTCAGTAAGATGATTTATTTATGCTGTCCTACATTTTCTGTACAATATAATATAAAGAAAGAAGTGGGAGAGATTGAGCATTAGCCGTATATGTGTCCAGCAAGATAAGTATGATCAGACTATCATGGTCACAAAAGATGGCTTTAGTTGGTCTGAGCAGAACGCATATTCAATGTTTCTATTTAAATTCAACCAGAAGTTATTTCCTAATTAATCTTTTGGCATCCTGTCATACTACTTCCACCAGCACGCGTTTCAAGCACTTAAAGCTGAAGATAGTAAAAAAATATGTAAGGATCAACACCTCTCTTGTCCTCAAAAAATCAGACTAAGCCATAAGATTTTAAAGGAGAAAGGGGAAATTCTGGCGGCTTCGTAATAATAAGTAAAGAGTAGAATTTATATTACAATTACACTGAGAAGGATAAAGATAATTTAGTAACTAAATTGCAATATTTATCTAAAACAAAAAATGTCTAAAGAGTATATTTAAATGGAGATAAAGGACTATGCAATTGAAGTGCCTGAAGTCATGCAGGTGATTCTTGATAAAATGGAGTAACTCAAATACTCTGACCTTCATGATTTTACTGTGAAAGATGTGTAACAGCACCACTTTTGCTTTCATATCTACTCCCTAGACAGTATGAGCCACTTCAAAAACAATTTACTCTCTCTTTAAAATTATTTAGCAGCTGTAAATGTATTTAGAACAACATTAAGTAATTAACATATCAAGTAGGATGAATGTGAATCTCAGTGTGTGTATTTTATTTTGTCAAGTTTAATACCACTCAACTAGAGATTATGTAGCTATGTCCAATATAGCTCATACTAATCAAAATACTCATCTAGTCTCTTCATTCTATCCACCTAAAAAGTTTGATTAAACCTCAGGATTTCCTTATTAATATTGGATGCATTCATGATTTCCTTAACTATATTCGATCCCACCATTTCCACTAAAAGACTGTTTCACGTATCGACTACACTTTTTATATAATGGTACATATAAAAAAACAAAATAGAGGTGCTCAATCAGAGAACAAACTAACCTTTTAGCTCACTTGTGCCCTTCACAGGGAGAAATATCCTGTAATATATCAGTCTGGTCTCACTCACTAGAGTGGTCCAGCCCAGAAATACCAGGCAATTCTACCCTGAACAGGAGAAAAGGCAAACCCCAGACGTACGTTTCAGCCTTCATTGGGCCTCGTCAGTGAGGTGTAGCTGATAACTCCCTAAGACAAAGTGAGCAAGGGGTCCGAAGGCCGAAACATACGTCTGGGGTTTGCTGTTTCACCTGTTCAGGGTAGAATTGCCTGATATTTGGGGGCTGGACCACTCTAGTGAGTGGGACCAGACCGATATACTACAGGATATTTCTCCTTGTGAAGGGCCCAAGTGAGCTAAAAGAGGTGGCTCTCAGAGTGGGTTATCATGTCCATAGAACTACCCTATTAAGGTTAGTTCATTCTCTGATTGAGCACCTCTATTTAGTTTTTTTGTGAATGGTACATATGCACACTAGACCTAAATCTTCAATCCAGCAAATTCAAATCATGACCTCTTGTTCTTGCATCCCTGTTATCCTCAAAGATACTTCCCTTCTGAATTGAGCGAGAGATAGCGATGGGGGCAATTTGCTTAAATACATTCCTACAAAATACTTTCAATACATACAAAAATAATAGTTAGATGAGCGGTTGGTGAGACCTAAGTGAGAGGTTTAGGAAAACAGCTTGCTGAATTATTTTATTATTATTATTATTATTATTATATTTTATTTCAAGAGAGCAATCAGATTCCTTTGCAATAGGGCTGCTATAAATACAAAAACAAATTACAAGACTGGCCCTGATCTTGTGCTACCTTATATCTAGGACATAATAGAGCTTATAGAGACATAAACTAAGGGAACTGCTAGATGGACTGATGCTTCCAGGGAAAGAGGTGTGACCCTCATAATAGATAACCTTGTTTAGTGGAGTAATTTATATGCTTCCCTGAACAGAGAGGTGTCTGAATATCTGGAGACTAGACTAGAGTTTAGGAGAGTAAAGAGTGGGTCTCCTCTTGAAAATTCCAGAAGGAGAGCATGGGAGGAGTTAATGATAGGTGATCAGAGGCACAAATCATGGGCAGAGATTAGAGAGCAAGTTGGTGTATATTTGGAGTAGAAATATGATGGGTGCTGTTCAGTGCTTTTTAAGTTATGTTAAGGATTTTGAATTGTATCCATATTATCGTTTGGTGGATAAGCCTGGCAGAAGCATTCATGATAAATTGGAATGGTGATAGGCAGTTGAATGAAATGCCAATTAATATGGATTTGCAATAGTCAAGCCGGAAGATAAAGAGAGCATGAATTAAGGTGTATTTAGTGTCATGGAACAGACACATTTTGGAAATGTTCAAGGGTGGGAACAGAAAGCGATATTTCATGTGTAAAGGTAGAGGAGGATTGGGGGATTGGGAATACTCATTAACTCTGTCTTGGATGCTAGCCACATTCCTCAGCCGCCATATCCCTTCCTCCCGCCCCCTCTCCCAGCTGCCCTCTCGCCTGCATCGCCATCGCTCGAGCCGCCGACACCGCCTCCTCCCTCTCCATCACTCCTTTACCACTCTGCCATGCTGCCGTCCTCTCTCCCCGCTCCCTCCTGTGCTCTGCTGCCTTCCCCTACTGTATCCCTACTCCACACTTCCCCCCAACCCCATCCTTCCAAGGATCGCTTGGGCAGGCAAGTCCATTACCTGGGTGCAAATCTGATTTGTAACAATTTCAACACCAGAGGTTGTAATTACAATGCCTGTCGCCTGCTTCATGTCTGTGCCGTGTGCCACAAGGCCCATTCCAAATAGGTTTGCCCCAAGGTAACCCACACCAAATGACTAGCTGTTGTAAATCTGCCCAAGTTGTCCTTCCTCCTCTCTCAAAACCCTGACCCTCATTTCGTGCACTTCCTTCTTCGGGGCTTCATTCACGGCTTTCTTCAGCAGTGATAATCGCTACGAATTAGCCTGGAGTGTTGGATTAGCTCTCCCCTTGTGGAGAATCAAACCCATAGGGATCGCCACCAGGAAATACTCCTTGAAAAAATGACTGGTCATCGACCTTTCCACCCCCCACGGTGACACCACCCGAAGCATCAATTCCCTCACGGTGACACCATTCCTCAGCAACCTTCTGGCCAACCTCACCAATCCAGAAAATCACAACACATTCTTAATCATCAGTGACCCCTCCTTGCAGGATGTGGACTAAATTCCTTTCCAAATGGAATGGAAAGTAATTTCTATTGTCTAACCTCTTCACCAACTCCCCTCGCATCCTGGTGTTCGAAAACTCTTCTCACTTCAAACTGCTATTCTGGTCCAAAATAGTTACCTCCAGCTGGCGATACATTCCCATTACGAAATCCATCCTTCCCTCCTGGACTGCCACTCTCACCTGCTGTTCACATTGGCACCAGAGCTCCATCCCGCTAGTCACAACAAATGCCCTCAACTATGCTACCATGTCCAAATCCAGATCTCCTGACCCCTCCACGATGACCTTCTTGGGAAATTGGCCCTGCATTCCATGACTCAATACTTCATCATATGCCCTCTCCTGCAGGATCCTCTACCAACCATCCCGGACTTCTGCTTTCAGGATCCTCACTCCACCCCTCCGAAATTCGTCATCCAAATTCCCCCCCCCCCCCCCCAGAGGACTCCTCTGGACTGCCTGCTCCTCCAAGCACGCCAAGTCATGACCAAAAGCCTGGCGCCAAACTACAAAAAGACTTACGACACAGCATGGAACCTCTTTACCCAATTCACCTCTGCTAACAGTCTGTCCGACCCATGTTCATTACCCACTTTTTTGGCCTTTGCCGCACACTGTAACAATCTTAATCTCCACCCATCTATAATAAAACATATCTTACAGGAGTGCAATTTCATCTCGCCCAATCTCACTTCCTCCAACATTCTCTCCTCTCCTCACCTCTAGTCAAACTCAGAATCTCAGAACCTGCTAAATCCTCACGTCTCCCTATTGACAGCCCTCTATTCAGATCATCTCCTATCTCTCTTCCAACTCATTTGGTAAAGACATATCCCTCACAATCTCAGCCGCTACCAAAATAGCCTTTTTTGTATTCCTCCGCCCTAGCGAATTCACCACCTCCCAGTCTCAGCTGGTCTACCTCACCAAACAAGACATTACATTCAACAAAGACACATGCCAAATATCCTTATCATCCACTATAAACAGCTGCACTCCAATTACCATCACCTTCTATCCATGGTGCCCGGTCTCTACACTTCGCCACCTCCATTCAACTCCACAAGTCAAGCCTCCACCCACTACTAAGCATCTCAATCCAACCTCTATCCACATCCACATTCATCCATTACATTAGACTCATCCTCTCCTGCCTCGGCCACAACCACTTTACCTACTCAGTCCACTACTTTAGAATCGGAGCAGCCACCTCAGCAGCCACCAATAGAACACCCGTCCACATCATAAAAACCCTAGGCTGATGGAAAACCAACTGCTACTCCAGATAAATTCCTGACCCAAATTCAGAGCTAAGAGAAGCCTTTAAATGAGATGATGTAGCTTTGGCCACACCACCAGCTACCAGGGGAGAGGGTCCCAACTACCAATAATCAAGTGAATACTTGAAATTGTGGGAGGGTCCCACTCACCTGCCTCCAATCATGCAGGCCGCAATTAACCCACCCACCTCTCCCCTCTTTCACAACACTCTCTACCATCCTTCGCCCTCTTCCCAGGCCGAGATGATGTAGCTTTGGTCACACCACCAGCTACCAGGGGAGAGGGTCCCAACTACAAATATATATAGAATAGATTGATATATAGATATAGATATATACATAGAGAGAGAGAAGAGAGAGAGTGAGAGCGAGCTATATCTATACTGCTCGGCATAAAATATAAAATACCTTAGCAATAACATGTAACAAATTTGAGAAATCAGCTGTCATCAAAGCAGCAGTGGGGGGAGATTCACTTGAATTGCGGGGGCTGTGATGTACATACCTATTTTGCTACTGCACATAATAATACTAATATTACATTTAGCTGCAAGTTGGCTACCTCTAATGCACATGTTTCTCCATTGGTATGTGAACTAAAAAAAGAAATACACAGTATAAACCAATATAGTACTTTCCATGTATTCGTATGAAATACAGTCAGGTCCATAAATATTGTGACATTGACACAATTCCAATCTTTTTGGCTCTATACACCAACACAATGGATTTTAAATGAAATGAACAAGATGTGCTTTAACTGCAGACTTTTAGTTTTAATTTGAGGGTATTTACATCAAAATCAGGTGAACGGTGTAGGATTTACAACAGTTTGTATATGTGCCTCCCACTTTTTAAGGGACCAAAAGTACTGGGACAGATTAACAGTCATAAATCAAACTTTCACTTTTTAATACTTGGTTGCAAATTCTTTGCAGTCAATTACAGCCTGAAGTCTGGAACGCATAGACATCACCAGACGCTGGGTTTCATCCCTGGTGATGCTCTGCTAGACCTTTGTTGCAACTGTTTTCAGTTCCTGCTTGTTCTTGGGGCATTTTCCCTTCAGTTTTGTCTTCAGCAAGTGAAATACATGCTCAATTGAATTCAGGTCAGGTGATTGACTTGGCCATTGCATTACATTCCACTTCTTTCCCTTAAAAAACTCTTTGTTTGCTTTTGCAGTATGCTTCAGGTCATTGTCCATCTGCACTGTGAAGTGCCATCCAATGAGTTCTGAAGCATTTGGCTGAATATAAGCAGATAATATTGCCCGAAACACTTCAGAATTCATCCTGCTGCTTTTGTCAGCAGTCACATCATCAATAAATACAAGAGAACCAGTTCCATTGGCAGCCATACATGCCCACGCCATGACACTACCCACCACCATGCTTCACTGATGAGGTGGTACGCTTTGGATCATGAGCAGTTCCTTTCCTTCTCCATATTCTTCTCTTCCCATCACTCTGGTGCAAGTTGATATTAGTCTCATCTGTCCATAGGATGTTGTTCCAGAACTGTGAAGGCTTTTTTAGATGTTGTTTGGCAAACTCTAATCTGGCCTTCCTGTTTTTGAGGCTCACCAATGGTTTACATCTTGTGGTGAACCCTCTGTATTCACTGTGGTGAAGTTTTCTCTTGATTGTTGACTTTGACACACATGCATCTTCCTCCTGGAGAGTGTTTTTGATCTGGCCAACTGTTGTGAAGGGTGTTTTCTTCACCAGGAAAATAATTGTTTAGTCATCCACCACAGTTATTTTCCGTGGTCTTCCGGGTCTTTTGGTGTTGCTGAGCTCACTGGTGCGTTGTTTCTTTTTAGGGATGTTCCAAACCGTTGATTTGGCCACACCTAATGTTTTTGCTATCTCTCTGATGGATTTGTTTTGTTTTTTAAGCCTAATGATGGATTGCTTCACTGATAGTGACAGCTCTTTGGACCTCATATTGAGAGTTAACAGCAACAAATGCAAATAGCACACTTGAAGGGAACTCTGGACCTTTTATCTGCTCTTTGTAAATGGGATAATGAGGGAATAACAGACACCTGGCCATGGAACAGCTGAGCAGCCAATTTGTCCCATTACTTTTGGGCCCTTAAAAAGTAGAAGGCACATATACAAACTGTTGTAATTCCTACAGCGTTCCCCTGATTTGGATGTAAATACCCTCAAATTAAAACATCTTGTTAGTTTTATTTCAAATTCATTGTGGTGGTGTTTTATATTTATGGACCTGACTGTACATATTAAAGGGCCGCTGTAGTTTAGGAAAATGTCATAAGTTTGTGAAGATTGTAAAAAGATAATAACATTATCAGCTGTGTAAACAATGAGCATAAAACATTTTTTATAACATTTTAGTAACATCTTCTGGTAAAGTAGTGGCTGTAAAAAAGAAGACGGCCACGAGGTAAATTAGAAGTCTGATAGAAGTATTTAAACCTTCTGAAATAAATCAAATTGTAATATTTTCTGGTAGAGTAGTGGCTGTAAAAAAGCAGACAGCCATGAAGTAATAGTAATGGTGTGGTAAAAATCTGCAAAAGTAAACAGTGAAATATTTCTTGGTAAAGTAGTGGCTGTAAATAAGAGGGCAGGTAAAATATTGGTATGGTAATAGCCTATAAGTTTTACACTAATATATAAGTGAAGATTGTTTAGTAAAAAGCATCTTGGGGGAATCTAAAGGAACAAGACTATAAGGATTAAGGTCTGAAAGAAATAAAGTGAAATTAAGAAAATAAACTCTCTCTATATAAAGAAGTGACTCGTCAAAAGACCTCAGTACAAAGAGATTGTTTGAAAAATTAAAGCACACAGACAATCACTTTATTGTCACAAAATTTATTAGAGAACAACAACACAAAAATCTTTTTAAAAAATCACCAAACAACGAGAGTTGTTTAATTTTATTTATATGCTTTGCTTTTTCATAATTAAGTTCAGTAAAAGATAGCAATTTATTAACCACCCTCTATGCTGGGGGTCCCCATCGGGACCCCTGAAGTGTCCCCACATTAACCCCGTGCAGCTGGGGTCCCCGATCGGCATATATCAGGCCCCTGCTGCATTTAAAACGTTTAAATTCCACGCCGCGGCTCCTTAAAGGGCCTGCGGCACACTATAAGCAATCCCGGCCTCGAAACCTAAAATTAACCTCCCTCTATGCTGGGGGTCCCCATCGGGACCCCCAAAGTGTCCCCACATTAACCTCTTGCTGCAGGGGTCCATAGGGACCCCCGCAGCCCCCCCCCCCACACACATTAACCCCTTGCAGCAGGGGGTCCCCGATCGGCACCGATCGTGACCCCGCAGCATTTAAAATTTTACATTTCCAGCCTCGCGGTTCCTTAAAGGACCGTAAAGGTCCTAAAAGGACTTGCGCTAAAAAATATTAACTAAAATTAACCCCATAACTCATGGGGGTCAATACAGACCCCCATAAGCCAATAGATAACCCTGTCACTCATGGGGGTCAATACAGACCCCCATAAGCCTTAATTAAGCCTATAACTCATGGGGGTCAACACAGACCCCCATAATACATTAATTAACCCCATATCTCATGGGGGTCAATACAGACCCCCATAAGCCCTTAATTAACCCTGTCACTCAGGGGGGTCAATACAGACCCCCATAAGCCTTACTTTACCCTGTAGCTCATGGGGGTCAATACCGACCCCCATAAGCCTTAATTAACCCTATAACTCATGGGGGTCAATACAGACCCTCATAAGCCTCTATTTAACCACATCAGTCCCATAAGGGTATATTATGACCCTTATTGGACAGTTACAACCCTAACATTTACCACATAAGTGCCATAACGGTCCTCAAGGACCCTCATGACACTTAACTACAAACACTACACTGCACTATAACCCCCAATAAACCATTACATCTAAACTAACACCCCTCTACACTAATCTATTAACACCTACACTACCTACCTACACTACGTACCTACCCCCTAATAAACCCCCCACCACTCTAAGTACAGAAAATAAAAAAAATAAGTCACAAAAAATAAAAAATCTACATTACAGAAAATAAAAAAACTGTCACAAAAAATAAAAAAGGAACATTACAGAAAAAAAAAATACATTACAACCCCCCCACTACAGAAAAAAAATTACACACCTGAAAGGGAAATACATATAGAATACATACAATACAATACAATGCAAATAAAATAAAATACAATACCCCCCTATCTATCTAACATAAAATCATTCCTAATATACTATAAATCCTATCTATCTAAAATACATACCCCTAAGCTAGGGCCTCAGTTGCTGGCATGAAGCCCCGAAGGCGCTCCTTGCCAGCAACTGCGGACCTTGCAAAGTTTACGGACTTAAGAGAAACAAATACGAGACGCGGGACTTAGAAAAAAAAACATTACGACCTCGCAAAAATACGACCTTACCGCCTGAAACCCGCGCACATCAAAACATTAAAAACACAATAAATACACACAACAAATACATAAAAAGCTTACCGACAGCTAGGGGGGGCACCCAGGACCTCGAAAACTGAAGTTACACTTCAATTTAAGTCGAAATAGAAGAGTTTAGACACTCGAAAATCTGCTAAGAGAGAGAATAAAAATGTGACTTAGGTTTTTTTATTTTCTGTAATATAGATTTTTTATTTTTTGTGACTTAGGTTTTTTATTTTCTGTAATGTAGATTTTTTATTTTTTGTTACTTAGGTTTTTTATTTTCTGTAATGTAGATTTTTTTTGTGACAGGTTTTTTTATTTTCTGTAAGGTATATTTTTTTGTGACTTAGGTTTTTTTCTTTTCTGTAATTAGAGTGGTGGGGGGTTATTAGGGGGTAGGTAAGTAGTGTAGGTGTTAGTTTACATTTAATGGTTTATTGGGGTTATAGTGCAGTGTAGTGTTTGTAGTTAGTGTCATGAGGGTCCTTGAGGACCGTCATGGCACTTATGTGGTTAATGTTAGGGTTGTAACTGCCCAATAAGGGTCATAATATACCCTTATGGGACTGATGGGGTTAAATAGAGGCTTATGAGGTTCTGTATTGACACCCATGAGTTATAGGGTTAATTAAGGCTTATGGGGGTCTGTATTGACCACCATGAGCTATAGGGTTAATTAAGGCTTATGGGGGTCTGTATTGACCCCCCTGAGTTAAAGGGTTAATTAAGGTCTTATGGGGGTCTGTATTGACCCCTTGAGTGACAGGGTTAATTAAGGTCTTATGGGGGTCTGTATTGACCCCATGAGTGACAGGGTTAATTAATGTATTATGGGGGTCTGTATTGACCCCCATGAGTTATGGGGTTAATTAATGTATTATGGGGGTCTGTATTGACCCCCATGAGTTAAAGGGTTAATTAAGGCTTATGGGGGTCTGTATTGACACCCATGAGTTATAGGGTTAATTAAGGCTTATGGGGGTCTGTATTGACCACCATGAGCTATAGGGTTAATTAAGGCTTATGGGGGTCTGTATTGACCCCCCTGAGTGAAAGGGTTAATTAAGGTCTTATGGGGGTCTGTATTGACCCCTTGAGTGACAGGGTTAATTAAGGTCTTATGGGGGTCTGTATTGACCCTATGAGTGACAGGGTTAATTAATGTATTATGGGGGTCTGTATTGACCCCCATGAGTTATGGGGTTAATTAATGTATTATGGGGGTCTGTATTGACCCCCATGAGTTAAAGGGTTAATTAAGGCTTATGGGGGTCTGTATTGACCCCCATGAGTGACAGGGTTATTTATTTGCTTATGGGGGTCTGTATTGACCCCCATGAGTGACAGGGTTAATTAAGGGCTTATGGGGGTCTCTATTGACCCCCATGAGTTATGAGGTTAATTTTAGTTGTCTGGAGATAATATTTTTTATTGCGAGACCTTTCAGGACCTTTACGGTCCTTTAAGGACCCGCGAGGTGGGAAATGTAAAATGCAGAGGGGTCACGATTGGTGCCGATTGGGGACCCCCGCAGCAAGTGGGTTAATGTGGGGTCACTTTGGGGGTCCCGATGGGGACCCCCTGAATATAGGGGGGTTAATTTTAGGTGCCGGGGGCTAGTTGGAGTACCCCGCACGGCAGGGCTTATGTGTGGGACTGCCGCCGAGGTACCGTTTAGGACCCCCGCCGCAATTGATGAAGAGTGACACCCTGCGAGATCATCTCGCAGGCTGTCACTCCTCATGTAGATTTTCTCTGTGTTGATACGGACGGCCCTGCTGCGTAGCTCACACGTTGCTTGCAGCAGGACTAATTTAATAGCGTTGTAACTTTTATAAATTTGCAGCACATAGGGTTTAAATAGAAGCCTCTTATCTACGAGGCTGGAATTTAATAAAGCTATTGGTACAATTATACATCTAGAAAATATGATATCTTATTTATTCATTATATGAAAGCTGTGCACTATAAATACTTCACAGAAGAAAAAATATAAGTGTAACGGATCTACTGGCACCCCGACTGGGTACCTCCGTTGATGGACGCGTCCTAGTTTGCGTCGAGGACTACAAGCACCGCACCGGACACCACAACCACCACAGACTCCACAACCACCGTAGCTTAACTGGAGCCGCGCCGTTTTCCTTCCACCCTGTATGAATCTCCAGCATCCAGGATTGTGTGGGGAAGACCTCTCCTCCAACGAGAGTACATCAGGAACAAGGGTTCAGTAGTTACAGCTCAAAGGAGTATGCAAAAGCATAGCAATCCCCAGTATGATATAGCAATCCCCTCCAAGAACGAGACGAGGCTACGTTTTGAAGGGTCAAGTAGGACTCTGTTGCTGGCACACCCAGCCTGGTTTTTATTACAGTCAGGTAAACAGAACACACCCAGGGGAAGGTATAAACAACCAATAACACAATAGTAACGCCCACAGTTTCCCTCCCCTCTACTTGAGAGATAATTGAGTTTATTACTGTATCTACTCAATTATCTCCCAGCTAAAACTTACACATTTTTATACATTTTTATAACTTTATGATTTTAAATAGTACATAAATAAAACTTACATTTTTATGAACAACATAAATTGTGGAACAACATATTAAAAAATGGCATGAATCAGACCAGGGGTTCAAAAGTTAGTAAAAGTATCTTTTACCCATAACACACAGACATTTCACAGGCAATACACATACCTCATAGTTGGCCACACAATACACATAGAGGGACAATAGGTGGGTCACACCTCCCTGAGGCTACCTGGCAACTTTGATACAATCAGACATGGATTAGATCATCCTTCTTTGTTCTTATGGCTGAGAATGAAAACACTTTATACAATAGACTTCCTTATCTTATGAGTCTGTAATATGATTCTCTATTATGCCCAGGTCTGCAATAGTATGGGCTAATATTCTGCAGTATAATAGTAGGATCATATTTTAACCATAATAATCATAAAACAGGGTAAAACAGTGATGGGTTCCGTTACAATAAGTATAAAGATATAGTAAAAAAGCAAAAAAGCCAAGTTTTCTGGAGCAAAAAGCTCAAGAGAAACAATTTTTAATCAACCATATTTTAATACAGAGTTTGAATGAGTTGGAATAATAAAAATCTTTAGTTTTAATAGAAAAGTTAATTCAGTTTGTGGCATGAACAAATAATAGTATAAGCCACAAAAAAGGTGTCTTTATTAGTTTTGTATTTCTCTTCAAAACTGTACTTCCAGTTGACAAAGTTTCATTATTATGTCAGATTACACCTTGGCTAACAATATTTAGAGATATTAGATATACATTTTCAAAATTTTAATCTAGCCAACAAAGCCTACTGTGTCATGGGGAATTTGATATTGAACTGCTAGTCTGCTTGTGGGGAGAGCAATCCTACTGGGAATTATTCTTCTATATAGTTCCATTTTAACCGACCTACAGCTTTATTAAATTGCAATTTGGCCAATTGAAAAGAGCTCTATATAAGCACAGAGCATATTTTTTTACAGAAGTTCTATCCAAAAGCAAGGTCTTCACTAACTAAACACTTCTGTAAAAAAATATGCTCTGTGCTTATATAGAGCCCTATTCACTTGTCTGAATCGCAATTTAATAAGGCTGTTAATACTGTAAGTTTTTTTTTCTGATTCCACTATTCCTCCCCTTCTTCCCAGGTTATTAATCCTGTTATGACACTTACCTTAAGGTAGGAAATAGTGAAGAGTAGTTAAAGGTACACTGGAATTGCGTGTTTTTGTTCACAGTCATCTAAACTTACAGCCTTAATAAATTGCGATTCTGCAAATTGAAAAAGGCTCCATTTAAGCACACAGCTTATTTTATTTACAGAAGTTTTTAGTTAGTGAAGACCTTGTTTTTGGATTGAAGTTCACTAACTAAAAACTTCTGTAAAAAAATATGCTATGTGCCTAAATAGAGCCCTTTTAAATTGACTGAATCACAATTTAATAAGGCTGTTAATACTTAAAAATAGAAAATTGTTGCATTGTGTGGGGTACATTGCAATATTTTTAGCATGTGTAAATATAATACAAAAATAAAAACATATACAGTATTTACTGATTCATATTGTGGTACTGCATTTGCTTATCTATTCTTTATAAACTAAGCCATTTCTCACCTTACAGAACAAGTGTTCACAAATAGTATAAGACAGTAACCACAGTACTGGATTATAGGCCGATAAGCCTTTCGACTTAATATAAAGAAACATAGGGTCACTGAGAGGGCATCGCTGTTGTAAGATGCTTGCTGTTTGCACAAATGCACATGGAAGCTACTTAATATTTAAAACTGAGATCACTTCAACACCAGTAGAAAAAAACTATAAAAAGAAGCAGAGAAAGACACGTTGTCTGATTTGTTTAAATAGTGTTTATTCACAAAAGAATTGTGGTTTCTATCACTTGTGGTTGAATGCGCCATAGATATGCAACATGAATACTAAATTAATTGAGTCATTTTAAATGTATTCCCATGTGTGTCTATATGACAGAAAACATGGAATGTATTTCAATATTTTTCATTTACAGTTGCCAATATTTTACTTTAGCCTGTGTAAATACCTCCCAACTGTCTCTCTCATGGAAAAACAGTTGCTCGTTTGAGGGGATAACCCCTGTCACTCTTAATTTCCCAAATATCTCTCTTTTGAAGGAAACTCCCATAATTATGGACATTATCAGCTGTGTACATTAAGTATAAAAAAAACAATGTTTTTTTAGTTTCATTACTTCCTCACAGGTAAAGCATGAGGGGTTTATTATTTATCTAACAGTGGATGGAAGGTGAAGCAGGAGAGAAGAGGGAAAGGATGCTATATAATCTGATTTTTTTTTTTGCAGTGTATTTGTCAATCTACCCTACTGGGTGTGTCTAGGGTAGATGCTTTATCCAGCCTACTGAATGTGCCTAGTGTATGAACTTGATCTAGCCTACCGAGTGTGTCTAGGGTAGTTGCTCAGTCCAGCCCACTGAATATGTCCAGTGCAGGTACTCTAACTAGCATACTGAGTGTGTCTATGGTAGGTGATCAGTTCAGCCTACTGAATATGTCCAGTGCAGGTACTCTAACTAGCATACTGAGTGTGTCTAGTCTAGGTGCTCAGTCCAGCCTACTGAATATGTCCAGTGCAGGTACTCTAACTAGCATACTGAGTGTGGCTAGTCTAGGTGCTCAGTCCAGCCTACTGAATATGTCCAGTGCAGGTACTCTAACTAGCATACTGAGTGTGTCTAGTCTAGGTGCTCAGTCCAGCCTACTGAATGTGTCCAGTGCAGGTACTCAATCTAGCCTACTGAGTGTGTTTAGAGCAGACACTCTATCTAGCATACTGAGTGTGTCCAGTGTAGGTGCTCAGTCCAGCCTACTGAATGTGTCCAGTGTAGGTGCTCAGTCCAGCCTACTGAATGTGTCCAGTGCACGTACTCAATCTAGCCTACTGAGTGTGTCTAGGGTAGGTCCTTAGTCCAGCCTACTGAATGTGTCCAGAGCAGACACTCTATCTAGCATACTGAGTGTGTCCAGTGTAGGTGCTCAGTCCAGCCTACTGAATGTGTCCAGTGTAGGTGCTCAGTCCAGCCTACTGAATGTGTCCAGTGCACGTACTCAATCTAGCCTACTGAGTGTGTCTAGGGTAGGTCCTTAGTCCAGCCTACTGAATGTGTCTAGTGCAAGTACTTTATCTATCATACTGAGTGTGTCCAGTGTAGGTGCTCAGTCCAGCCTACTGAATGTGTCCAGTATAGTTAGTCAATCTAGCCTACTGGGTGTGTCTAGGGTAGGTGCTCAATCCAGCCCACTGAATGTGTCTAGTGTATCTATTCAATTTAGCCTAGTGAATGTGTCTAGGGTAGGTGATCAGTCCAGCCTACTAAATGTGTCCAGTGTATGTTTTCAATCTAGCCTACTGAGTGTGTCTAGGGTAGGGGCTCAATCTAGCCTATTGGGTGAGTATATGGTAGGTGCTCAGTCCAGTCTATTGGATATGTCTAGTGCAGTTACTCAATTTAGACTACTGAGTGTGTCTATAGTAGGTGCTCAGTCCAGCCTGCTGAATGTGTCCAGTGTAGTTAGTCAATCTAGCCTACTAAGTGTGTCTAGGGTAGGTGCTCCATCCACACTACTGAATGTGTCTAGTGAATATACTCAATATAGCCTACTGTGTCTAGAGTAGGTGTTCAGTCCAGCCTACTGAATGTGTCCAGTGTAGAGTCTCAATGTAGACTACTTAGTATGTCTAGGGTAGGTGCTCAGTCCAGCCTACTGAATGTGTCCAGTGTAGATACTCAATGTAGACTACTGAGTTTGTCTAGGGTAGGTGCTTAATCCAGCCTACTGAATGTGCCTAGTGTATGTACTTGATCTAGCCTACCGAGTGTGTCTAGGGTAGTTGCTCAGTCCAGCCCACTGAATATGTCCAGTGCAGGTACTCTAACTAGCATACAAAGTGTGTCTAGTCTAGCTGCTTAGTCCAGCCTACTGAATGTGTCCAGTGCAGGTACTCAATCTAGCCTACTGAGTGTGTCTAGGGTAGGTGCTCAATCCAGCCTACTTAATGTGTCTAGTGTATCTATTCAATTTAGCCTAGTGAGTCTGACTAGGGTAGGTGATCAGTCCAGCCTACTAAATGTGTCCAGTGTAGTTAGTCAATCTAGCCTACTGAGTGTGTCTAGTGTATGTATTCAATCTAGCCTATTGAGTGTGTTATGGATCAGGATCTACAAGAAAATGCATTTTATGTTTGCCCTACTCATACATTTTCTCTTTTCAGTATTACGTAATCTTATTAACAATGTTGATTATTGGAGACTCTAAGATGGAGGATTTGCCACTTCCCCCCATACAAGATGTCGGCAGCACTACTTCCGGTCTGCTAAGGGTGACGATGACCACAACACCTTTTGACACAAGAAGGAGAACGCCATCTTCCCTTTGTCTTAACCTTCTGACCAATGAGAGAAAGACTCATCCCACTGTGGGATGACACCTAGAGACTCCTTAATGCACTAACCCAATGAATTACCGAATCAACCTGATGATTTGCTTAGTTGCAACGTTTATCTGATTGTTAAATGTTATATATAGCAGCTGATTCAATAAACAGTAGGCGAGAGAAAGCTTTATACCAGAACTCTGTGTTGGTGTATTATTATATTAGGTGTGCACACTATCTGTATATTGGTAATTTGGCCAGGGACAGATATCTCCGAGAACTATTTTGGTTTTCTCCAACACAAATGGCGCCCGATGACAGGGACTTGAGGTTTAACTGAGCCGACAGCGGACACAAGGGATCCGGACGGAGCCTGCAGAAACGGGCGGGGCCTGATCACCTCCGGTACACGGTAAGGACACAGTTATCACCTTGACCGTGTAAACCTGTTCCTGGGACTCAGCCCGTCATCCAGACCCGCTGTTTGGGGACGTTGTCAAAGTACAGGTAATAACTTGCATCAAGTCCATTACGAATCCTGTACCAGTGATATCTGTCACCTGTGTATGACTGTTGAGAGTGTGGGTCGAGTGATTGTGATTTCTTGGATATTGTGGTCCAGGACATACATGTGTACGTGCGGCAGACTCCAGGGACGGATTGGTAGTGCCCGGATAGCACTATAGCCCTGAGGAGCCGTACGTACAGACGTGCATACACTTTGGGAATCGGTGTCATTTGACATACCTTTCCTAAGGAGGGTCTATGCATGTTGGATAGCCAAGTATCTTTCGGGGGTCATGATGTTCGTGCCCTGGTAGCATGATAACCCTGAGAGACGTCTATCACACACTAAGGTGTAAAAGCATGTATGTGCCCCTGAGGGCGTCAATTTTAGCACACGACGGTGTGAGGCCCTGGACTAAAATATCTTAAGAGTCAGAAATTTTCTGCAGAAATTGTTTAAATGTTACTATGGTCTGTTATTGCTGGTTGTGATGCATATTTTAATGAGAAATGTA
Source organism: Discoglossus pictus (assembly GCA_027410445.1). NCBI lineage: Eukaryota > Metazoa > Chordata > Amphibia > Anura > Alytidae > Discoglossus > Discoglossus pictus. Next base: position 202,301,445 of record CM050163.1, on the reverse strand, counting down.
GCTTAGAATTTCTCCCCCTGTACTTGTTTAAGCTGAGAAGCTGATTTTGTATACAAAAGAAAAAGTAAATGCAACGTTATTTTAGGATGTTTTTAGAAAGTTACTCCGAGACAATTTCTGTCTCATATACTGTTATGTTGTGATATTGCCGGCTAAGATGTATGTTTAATAATGAAATGTGATGTTATTCTCTTCCGTACTCTTGTGTCTATCTAAATCACTTGTCGCTATACACTGCACTCTTTGCTATCCCTTATCAGTAGTGCGTGGTTACACACTACAACCTAGTGGTCCCCCGGAGGGCGGTAACTATTGTCTGAGTTTAGGGAAGACGTGCAAAGTTATTCTTCCTTCGCAGCAGTCGAGCATTTCAGACAAAATTCTATTTCAGACAACTGGTCTGTTTGTTTCTCTTTTTCTCTCTCTCGTTACCTCTCGCTCTCCCTCCTCTTGTCTGCCTCCTAAAACCAGCCTGTGCTATACTTAGGACAGGAAGATGGGGCAGAATCAGACTAAATTAAATAGTGAGGGCATGTTAGCTCGGTATGTGGTGAAAAAAAGAGGGGGAGATGCAGTGGTAAATAAATCTAAGAAGATGTTAAAAGTGTGTGGATTCACAAATATTGTGGGAGGACATCTGAGGGCAGAAGAGTGGCAGAAAGTGTTGAGAAATAATAGAGGACAGTTACAAGATTGTGGTTTATTACCAAGTGCAGAAGCATGGTACAGGGTAGCTAAGGCGATTGAGATAGAGGGGTGGACAGAGAGAGAGGTTGAAGTACGTGGGCAGAAAATGTATGCATAATATGAACCATGTGAGACTGTCAGTCCCCTACTTCCAGCCGTTGTCCCCCCTGTAATACAAGCACTCTGTAACCCCAACACCACACAAACTCCCTCTGCAGAACAAAGACATTCCACCCAGCCACAGCCCCAAAACGGCACCCACACACAATCTAAGGAGGGGTCCTGTCACCCTCTGAACCCTCCCATTAAGATGATAGTGGCGCCCACTCAGGAAGGTCTACCTGTCATACCGAGCGCCCCTTTGGTGAATACGCCACTTTATCCTGTATTGACTGCTAACGGAACTATGTATACTCCATACTCGATGTTTCCAGTCGCGCCACTCCCAGATAACACGTCACCATGGGCCACCCCACAGACAAGGACACCGGAGACAGACGCTTCCACTCCTCCCCTTTCTCAGAGACAGTCAGACATAGATGTTAGCTCGGACTCCTCATTACTCCTTAGTCCCGCAGGCCGTCATAAAAATGACAATGTAAAAGAGGAGGATGAGATAAAAGTAGGAGAGAGTGCGAAGGAGTGGAGGAGTAAGACCCTGGGCTCAGGAACGAGCCAACGTAGAGGGCATAACAGAAATAGTACAGCGAGTCTAATGTATGTTGCATTCACACCGACACAGGCCACCTCCCTCATAAACACACTACCTGACCCTGAGAAGCAGCCCATGCCTTTCTATAGAAAGATATCACAAATACAGAAGACATATGCTGCAGCCTGGAGAGACTTGGTTAGTTTGTGTGAAATCAGAGCAGGAGATTCATACTGGCCCATAATGCAAAAGACAATAGACCCATATGATCTGCCACGTGAGACAACTGACTATGAATCAGGTGAAATATTCTGTGAACTACTAAGAGAATGGGCAAAGGATAAATTGGCAGACCAGGCTGTTAGTCTGCAGGATATTAAACAGGACAAAGACGAGTCAGTAGAAAAGTTTCACTCACGGCTCACGTAGGTGTTCACAGACCTTGGCTTCAGCCCACACAATAAGACACACACAGATGCTAAGTACAGCTTTTTTGATAGGGCTAAAGGAATCTATAAGGTCTATTGACTTCCAGACCAGAGTATAGAGTGTTAACATTGGATACACTGCTACTTGTTGCAAAAGGGCTGGAGTCTGTAGAAAATACACACCCTACATCATCAACGTCCAAAAAGACTGCCGCTCTCATGGTAAACTCTGAGGAGCCAGCATATAAAGGGGAGAAGAAGGAAACACGGCAGTGTTTCAATTGTAACAAGTTTGGGCACATCAGCAATAATTGTAAGATGCCTAGAAAGCTGAAGACAAAGCAGCAGGGGGATGGCACTAAAGAGGTGCAGGGGGGGCTAAGCACAGCATAGGACAGTGGTGAGCTTGTGTCACTATCTCCTGCTATGGCAGTATCTTCAGGGGATAGCGGACTAGGACCTCAAGCTATTGTAACATCACCTTCCTAGTAGACAAAGGTGCAGCCAGAAGTGTCCTAAGACAACAAGATCTGCCCGACTCATCTTACCTGTCTGACATTGATGTTGCTTGTATAGGAGTTGACGGTATCCCCTCTTCCAACAAGTTGACTCAGCCACTGCAAATAGGCCCATTCCCAGACCTGCTTGCTAGATTTGTAGTGTCCTCCACATGCCCAATGAACTTGTTAGGTGCAGACGTGCTTTCCCGCATGCAAGCATCCATCTTGTTTACCCCATATGGGACTTTACAAGTGTCCTCGCCTTTAACAATTACTGACACGTCAGCACTCTGCTCACCACCAATATTACTTCATTTAGATGCGAAAGGTAACAATAGACAAGGCCCGGACGACATCTTGGATAAGATTCCGGCAACCCTCTGGTCACGTGGTCCAGAAGATATTGGGCATTTAAAGGTGCCTCCAGTCATAGTGAAGTTGAAGCCTGGAGCTGAATTACCACGAAGATCCCAATACCCTCTGAAGCCAGCGCAGATTGATGCAATTACACAGCAGATAGAGAGCCTGTTGAAACAGGGTGCGTTAGTCCGATGTACATCACCATGTAACACGCCCCTCTTCCCAGTGAAAAAGAAATCCAAGAAAGGAGAGCCAGTAAAATACCGTATGGTACAAGATTTGCGAGCAGCCAATGAAGCAACCATATTAGACACTCCCATAGTACCTAACCCACACACTCTCCTCTCTGGAATACCTCCAACAGCAGCATACTTTACTGTAGTGGATCTGGCAAATGCCTTTTTAGCATTCCTCTAGATCCTTCATGTCAGTACCTCTTCACATTTACACATGATCATAATCAATTTACATGGACTGTCATGCCCCAAGGAGCACAGAATTCTCCTTGTCAGTTTGCTAAGGCCATGGGTCTAATCCATGATTCTTGGCAACAGGAAAACCCTGATGTTGTGCTTCTGCAATATGTTGATGATCTCTTACTCTGTGCTGAAGACCTTCCTACAGCTACACGGACATCAGAGAGTTTACTGAGACATCTGGCAGAACAAGGGTTCAAGGCATCCAGAGAAAAATTACAGTGGTGTCAGGAGACTGTTATATTCCTGGGACATTGTCCAAAAGGACGTGCGTTATCTCACACGCAGCCGTGTTAGGGCAATAGAAGAAATGTCTGTACCAGAAGGACACAGACCCCTCCACGCTTTCCTAGGTCTCATATCCTATTGTAGAGCGTGGATCCCAGAAGCCTCTCTCCTGATGCAGCCCTTGTATGATGTTCTGAAGATTGAACCCTTTCAGATGACTCAGATAGCCCTAAATAACTTCTACGCTCTGAAACAGGCTATCTCCTCAGCCCCAGCATTAGGGCTACCCAACTATGACCTACCGTTCAAACTGTTTATATCAGAAAAGGAAGGACATGCAATGGGAGTCTTGACACAGTCCCATGGAAACAGACAACGCCCCATTGGCTACTTCTCATGTCATCTGGATGCTGTAGCAAGAGGAGGCCCTTCTTGCCTTAGGGCAGTATTTGCAGCTCATGCCTTACTGGATAAGACAAGTGACATAGTTCTTCGGTATCCCTTGACAGTTCTTGCTACACATGACATTGCTGTTATCATAACATACACAGCCAAAGCACCTGACAGCAGCCAGACACCTCCGTCTCCAATGTTCACTGCTCCTGCCAGATAATGTCACCTTACAGAGGTGTTATGTGCTTAATCCAGCTACTCTCTTGCCATTTCCTGAGGGGGGGGGAGATGAGGAAGAAGGACATTTCTGGTATAGTTTGAACTTGGATCAGGAGTCAAATATAAGCTCGGATGTAAAAAGTCATTTACTGGGACGCCTAGTCAAGAAGACAGAAACAGATGAAACACAAGACTCTCTACACTGTACGCTGTGGAACAAACAAACACCGGGACGGGATCTTCAATATGAAGCAAAGCTTATTTAATTGAAGCAAGTCATGTTAAAACTGATGACATTGTATAATGATACAAGAGGGGATAGAGCACTCACAGTGGAGCTTGATTTTGAAGCAGAATTGCTCTATAAACATTGGGATACAGCTGTCCCACACATAGCACTAACAAAGTCTGCACAGAGTACATGGAGCTCATTGGGGACTGCACTGAAATGGTGGGAGTCCGCAGATGAAGATGAACTAGAAGCAGAAGGAATAACAAAACAAACCCTCAACTGGCATGTGAATAGTTTTCCCAAAGTACAGGCTAAAGACCCATATGCTGTTCCAGGATCAGTAAACCCACCGAAATGACTGTCTTCAGCAAATGGAAATGGATACCTCACACCTTGCGATTGTAAAAGAACTTGCCCTGACAGACCCAGACATCACTCTGTATGTGGATGGATCAAGGTATGCTGATGAGAATGGAAAGTATCACACAGGATATGCTGTGACTACGGAAAAAGATGTGATACGAGCCTTCTCACTACCTCCCTCCATGTCAGCACAAGAAGCAGAGTTGATTGCATTGACTAAGGCCTGTGAAATTGCGACAGGAGTCCGAGCTAACATCTATACAGACTCAAGATATGCTCTAGGAGTGACTCAAGACTTTGGGATAATTTGGAAAGCCAGAGGATTCATGACAGCTGCAGGCACCCCAGTAAAGCATGATAAAGCCATTCGTGAACTACTAGATGCTTTAGCACTCCCAAAGGAGGTGGCGATACTGAAAGTGAAGGCACATGGGAAGCTAAATTCAGATGAAGCACAAGGAAACCATGTAGCAGACCAGATGGCTAAGAAGGCAGCGATGATATCACAGGAAATGGACAAGAAAGAGGAGAAGAAAGACATAAATATCTACACAATGCAGACTTTACCTACAGATTTGAAACTACTCAAAGAATTGCAGAAGACTGCAGACCCAGAAAAGGTAAACAAGTGGAAAGCAAAGGGAGCAATCCTTAAAGACGGATTGTATGTTGATAATCTGAGATTGTGTTTACCAAAGAATACCTATCCAGCAACAGTACAGTGGGCCCACGGACCGGCACACTTGTCAAAGACCCTCATGAACGCTCTAATAGACAAGTACTATATGGCCCCAGGCATAACTACACTTACAAGCAACTATTGCAAGTCTTTTAGCATCTGTGCTAAATGTAATACAGGCCGAACTGAGAAACCCCCAAAGAAGCATTTACCAAAATCTCTGTATCCATTCCAGAGGATACAGATTGATCACATACAGATGCCAAGGAGTGGTCGATTTGAATATGCTCTGGTCATTGTGGATATGTTCTCAGGATGGCCAGAGGCCTATCCAGTTGTAAACATGACAGCCAAAACCACTGTAAAGAGACTGCTAACAGAGGTCATTTGTAGATATGGGGTCCCTGAAATGATCGAGAGTGACCAAGGACCAGCCTTTACTGCAGTACTGGCCAAGCAAATTTGGGCAGCCTTGGGAGTGACTCTGTCCTTCCATACACCCTATCATCCCCAGAGTAGCAGGAAGGTAGAACGTATGAACGGGACTTTAAAGTCCAGGATGTTAAAAATGTCACAGGAAACTGGTATGCCATGGCCTGAAAGTCTCCCCATAGCCTTGTTCAGTGTCAGGTATACCCCTAGGGGGAAACATGCACTATCCCCTCATGAAATCCTGTTTGGGCCTGCTCCTAGATTAGGGTGCTACTTTCCTCAGCAGCTACAACTAAAATCTGATGTACTTGTTGACTATGTGATTGCACTGTCCACCGCATTGACTAAAATCCATGCACAAGTGTTCTCTTCTATTCCAGATTCGGAAGTGATCACTGGTACTCATCAATTACTTCCTGGAGATTGGGTCCTGGTCAAGAAATTTGTGAGGAAAACCCCTTTGGAACCCAGATACGAAAGCCCTTTCCAAGTACTACTTATCACAGCTACATCAGTTAAGTTAGAAGGGAAAGCTACTTGGGTCCACGCATCACATTGCAAAAAGGTTCTTCCCCCTTATGACCAGGAAACAATACAATGAGCACAGCCCAGTGGTTTATTCTGTTCCTTGCAGTATATTTGAGCAAGGCTCAACATGTAACCATTACAAAATATGAGGATGGTATCACCTTTTGGTATAATTCCCAAACTACACACGTAGCTACATACACCTTTGATTTTTGTGACGTTGTTGCATGCCCCACGGTCCCTGAACAGTGTGACTTGTACCAGAGCTCCCCCAACAAGGCTATATATATATGTGTCATTGACGAGACCTTTGGTAAAGATTGCTCCACATGGGGTGCGGTGGGATGGAATACTGGGGAACACTGGAAATCTAGACCTCAGAGCGCTGCAAATAAGAAAGATGACCAGGGCAGATCCCTCCTGGACCGAATGACTCTACTAAAGACTGGTAGATGCCTGAATAGTGGGGTGACCGGTTCTAGTATGCAACTAACCCTGACCATACAGAGTCCTAGTCCAGTAGATGCTGACACATATTGGATGGGAGCTTGGGTGAGCGGGAAAACTACAAGGTTTTCAGGGAAATTTTAAGTTAGCAGACTTGTACAAATATCCTGATTTACCTCCCGTACTACAGGCATTGAAACCCGGCTCAATGACTATAGGAACAATGACTGCCACTGGTGACCCAACATATGAGGACACGTTAGCTACTGAGACTGGATTCTCAGATCTTAATGTATGGTTGGAATGGATGAAATACAACGTACGGGAAAGTAATAAGACCAACTGTTATGTATTCGGCCATGCTAGGCCTCATTTAGGTACTGTTCCACTTACTATACCTTTGCAGGAAGAGAAATGTTTTCTGAGGTTGTTCAAATATAGACATAATTATATAGATAAGTGCGAACAATGGAGAAAGACGTACCCTGTGATAACTATTAATAATCCCCATCCAGGAAAAGGTATAACTATATACCCCGGAAAATATGCGTGCTACAAGAGAAATGTTTCTCATGGGTTTAATTTGCAGAAGTTCCCAAGTGGGTTTTGCCACACATATAGAGATGGTTCATCCACACTGCTAATCAATCAGACACAAGCTTTAGGGGACATTTATTGGTTATGTGAGGATATGAAACTCAGGGTAAGACTGTCAGGAGTATGGCGTGGGGAATGTACCTTGGCTAAAGCCATAATGCCATTACACATTGTCCCAACCTATTATGATGACAATCTACCTAATGCCCCCCAAACAAGGTCCAGGAAGAGAAGACAAACTTCATCATCTGAACCTCGGGAAAGTTTTGACCCACATGTGTATATTGATGCTATTGGAGTCCCAAGGGGGGTGCCCGACCAATTTAAGGCCTGAAACCAGATAGCAGCAGGATTTGAATCACTGATACCAATGATTGGTGTAAATAAGAATGTTGCCTGGATTAATTATATCTACTATAACCAGCAACGATTTGTTAACTACACTAAGGATGCCTTAAAAGGCAATGCAGAACAATTAGAGGCTACATCACACATGGCCTTACAGAATCGTATGGCATTAGACATGATCCTTGCAGAAAAGGGTGGAGTATGTAAAATGCTTCCTGACACTACCACAGGCTCGAAGGAGAGTGTCTTATGAACGCCATGGTTCCTGATCTGAGTTAGTTACACTATTAGCTGATAGAGGCTTCTAGGTTTTTCCCATGCCGCATAGGACATAGGGTAGGTGTGACGTTAGGTCATGGCAAGCCCGATCGAACGAAGATATGTACCTATGTCATACTCACACGCAATGCTTACAACATCCGGACATAGAATCCACAGAAGAATAGTGTTCCGGAGGAACCATAGCTTAAAAGACATGTACTCTTAACTTGTTTTATCCAATACACAGCAGTTACTAACCTTCACAATGAACTAGTATGAGTGGGCTGCATGATGCAGAAAACATAACATGACATTTTAGGGGGGACTGTTATTGATCAGGATCTACAAGAAAATGCATTTTATGTTTGCCCTACTCATACATTTTCTCTTTTCAGTATTACGTAATCTTATTAACAATGTTGATTATTGGAGACTCTAAGATGGAGGATTTGCCACTTCCCCCCATACAAGATGTCGGCAGCACTACTTCCGGTCTGCTAAGGGTGACGATGACCACAACACCTTTTGACACAAGAAGGAGAACGCCATCTTCCCTTTGTCTTAACCTTCTGACCAATGAGAGAAAGACTCATCCCACTGTGGGATGACACCTAGAGACTCCTTAATGCACTAACCCAATGAATTACAGAATAAACCTGATGATTTGCTTAGTTGCAACGTTTATCTGATTGTTAAATGTTATATATAGCAGCTGATTCAATAAACAGTAGGCGAGAGAAAGCTTTATACCAGAACTCTGTGTTGGTGTATTATTTCTCTAAGGTGTGCACACTATCTGTATATTGGTAATTTGGCCAGGGACAGATATCTCTGAGAACTATTTTGGTTTTCTCCAACACAAGTGTGTCTAGGGTAGGTGCTCAATCTAGCCTACTGAGTGTGTCTAGTGTATGTATTCAATCTAGCCTACTGAGTGTGTCTAGGGTAGGTGCTCAATCTAGCCAATTCGGTGAGTATATGGTAGGTGCTCAGTCCAGCCTATTGAATATGTCTAGTGCAGGTACTCAATATAGCCTACTAAGTGTGTCTAGGGTAGGTGCTCAGTCCAGCCTACTGAATGTGTCCAGTGTAGATACTAAATGTAGACTACTGAGTATGTCTAGGGTAGGTGCTCAGTCCAGCCTACTGAATGTGTCCAGTGTAGATACTCAATGTAGACTACTGAGTTTGTCTAGGGTAGGTGCTCAGTCCAGCCTACTGAATGTGTCCAGTGTAGTTAGTCAATCTAGCCTACTGAGTGTGTCTAGGGTAGGTGCTCCATCTACCCTACTGAATGTGTCTAGTGTATATACTCAATATAGCCTACTGAGTGTGTCAAGGGTAGGTGCTCAGTCCAGCCTACTAAATGTGTCCAGTGTATATACTCAATGTAGACTACTGAGTTTGTCTAGTGTAAGTGCTAATTCAGCTACATTTACATTTAAAAATTCTAGTTGTTCAAAAAAGAATATTTTAAATACGGAATGTCCTAACAATATACACCACTAATATTAAGTTATTAATATTACTTTGTTACAAATGTAAAACACCAATACAGAAAGAATAAGAAATGAGTTTTACATCAGATGTTAAAGGACAACCGCACAATGACACATAAAATATTTGTTTGAAAACTTTAAGTCTGAGCATAATAAAGCAGAAGAAGATCATCCTCCTAGTTCTTAATTAAAGTAAATTCAAAAACAATGCCTTGGCATGACCCTGGAGAGATCCATGGTACATTGGTGAAAGAGGGGAGTTTACATTCATGGAGAGCTAGTGTAGCAGTGAAGTAAGGTTCTGCATCTGGGCAAGTGAGGGGGAAGGGGTGTTGTGTCTATTTTAGTTATCCAATTACCTTTACAAAGGCTCTGAGTTCCCTCATTCAAAACCCCCTCTCTCCAATGATCAAAACAAACACCCTCATGTATCAGTTTTATACAATCACAAAATAGATTGCTATTCTTATAAATAGAGACTTAAAAAATTCAGATTTTCCTAAAAAATACATTATGGCCATGACTTGCATTACTGATAATATTATTAGTTTGGTACATACACAAGTGAGTGTCTTTATTTTTGAACTGCGGTAGTGCTTTAACTGAAAGGGCCAATGAAAGCATTTTTTTCTTTCTTGCGTTAGGAAGATGGTATTTGATGATGTGGTTTCCCTGGTGATCCAGTGGTTAGGATTCAGTGCTTTCATGCCTTTGACCTGGGTTTGATCCCAGTCAAGGAATCAAGAGAACACATAACCCTCAAGCCGAGCAGGGTTGGGCCTGGTCAGTACTTGGATGGGAGACCACCTAGGAATACCAGGAGCTGTATGCTGTGGCCCACTGTAGAAGGAACTGGTAACCCACTCCAGTATCTCTACCATGAATACCAAGTGGATCAGCATGATATGTCGCAGTCCATGAGGTTACAGAGAGTCGAACACTACTGAGCGATATAAACATAACAAAATTTGATAATGTGCAACTGTGTGTTTTCTTTTTTCAAATAATGCTCTGAAAGCAGAAAAAAAATGGTTCAAACGTTTAACTGATCTGGGGACTTGTCCCTGTCAGTCAGTGAGCAATATAGTTGTATGAGTCATGCTTGTCTGTCAATGAAATCTACAGACTTGTGTATGCCCGATACTCTCCTGTTAGGTTCAATTAAGTTTAAAAGTTTTTTTTTAGATATTTTTTTTTTTATGCAAAACACAACTTTGTTCATTTTTAAGTCAAACTCTTTTAAATTTAGTTCCATTATCCTTTAACCATAAAATTATTTAGGATCTTGTTCATAGACTCATAAGCATAACGCTGCATGTGATTATTAATGACCCTTAAAGTGCCTTTGTTGCATATTAAAATCTATTAATGTAAAAAAAACTAACTTCTTTGTACAACAAAGATTTGGGGTCAGGCATTTTGGGCCCACTTAAATACAGAGTTCTGACAAGGTCAAGCAAAAAAGACTGTGCCATTTTGGATTCAACATCTGCAGGGTCTGATTTACATTTCTGCCATATGTGACAACTTGAAAGCTCGTAAAACCTTTGGGTTTGTAATTACAGACCACGCACAATTCATGCTACATGAATGTCTTTCAAGGTTGCTGGAATTAAGTAATCATAATCACAAGCTGTAAAAAGGGGAAGTACTGAACTTGTTTACCAGCGGAAAATGCAATTTGCAATTACACTTGTTTTATAGAAAAAAAATAATATTAAAAGCATTCATTTATGTTGACTGTTCAAGCACAATGTTACATTCCATATATTCTCAGAATGTATTAAACATTTCAGAGATATAAATTAAAAGTGCAAATACAGCTTTTAAAAAGTGCAGATCCGTTTGAAAGAATGATTAACATATATTTTTCAATTGCATTATACTGAAAAGAAGTGTGAATACTCTAGAAATGCTAGTGCAATGTTTAGATGAAATGTAGTTGTATGGGACAAAGAACTACTACACACCTGAGCTGTTGACAAATGCGTATATGATTAAACGATCACTGTAATGCCATAACAACATGAGATAAATGATTTAATTAGCCTTTTATTAATATCATTTGCATTCATTTATTAAACAAAACATTTGTACTATTTAACTTATTTTAAAATATCAGACTCAGCTACTACTGGCATCCCACCAATATAAGATCAATGGGGAGAGGCGGCTTTGTCTAGAAAGAGGTGCTGCATTTTTTTAGGCACAAACTGTAACCAACAATGGGGATATATTCTATTAACTGCTCACAAATGCCTCAAACTGCAGTTTTTTTTTCTCTAAATGTTTAGATGTATTCTATTGATTCAATGTACCTCCTTAAGCCTAAACTCTTAAACCCTAGGATTTCAGGGGGAGCGATCATATGATCTGACAATATTTAAGCAAGCCGTAATTTACTTCTTAGACATAGCCAATAGTAAATGAGACCCTCATCATGGCATCAGTAAAACATGGAAATTAGACGTAATCTTCATTCGAAGGCTACAAATTAATTAGTGCCAATAAGTAATACTTGGGCTCGCAATCTAGCACGCTATAAAATGCATTAGATCATCTGTTTTAGTCATTGTGGGTTTCATGATATATATTAACCCCTTGAGTCCCGTAATCAATATTGCTCAGAAATAACAGTTAAAAATAATTGCATATTTATGTGTTTGAGACTGTTGTGCAATTAATTCTAATGTCTTTCTATGACTTCCCATGTTATTTAGTACTCGTAATATTTTTGACAGAAACATAAAACTTTTTTCAGTTGGGGTTAGACTTTATTTACGAGCTAGTGCTAAGGGTCTAATAGAATTTTGATTTTGTGTAACTTTAATTATTTAGAGCTCATAATATTCAAGCTGTGCTAAAACCAATGGAGTTCTAAGCTGAAATTTGCGTCTTTGGCTGGCCTGTAGTGATTGTGAGAGGGTAACTCGTAATCGGATTGTGAGTAGCTAATAGAATCTGTGGTAATGTTAAGAACAGTTTTAAGGGCCTCATTCAATTGCGATTTGGCCAATTGAATAGGGCTCTGTATAAGCATAGAGTATATTTTCTTTACAGAAGTTTTTAGTTAGTGAACTTCTATCCAAAAGCAAGGTCTTCACTAACTAAAAACTTCTGTAAAAAAATACGCTCTATGCATATATAGAGCCTTATTAAATTGGCCAAATCGCAATTGAATGAGGCCCCTAGTGTGTATACATTTATGAGTTGGGCAATAAAATAGGGCACAAGTCAACAAGCTTTTGCTGCGAGGCCAGACTCTGAAAGTTTGTTTGTCCTCTCATTAAATAAGATTGTTCTTGTAACCCTTTAGACCCATATCTAAGCCAGACCCCTGTTTTTCTCTTTCATAATCTTATCGGGGTGGAGGCAAACAGCTGAACTGGAGGCTAAACCTCTACTCTTTGAAAGTTAATTTAATATTGAATATTGCTAGACATTAGTCAAACGTAACCACAATATCTCCTATTATTTTTTTCCAATGTATTGGCTTATAGCTCAGGAATGTTACAGGTCTATTTTGATAACTTCATGTTGCCATTTCTCATTTAGTAATATTTTTGTCATTTAGTAATATTTTTAATCTAGACCTGGCTTCTTTATTGGGAAATATTAAACTGTGTATAAAACATGTTTAAATGTTTTTTTTTCCTTAAAGGACCACTGTAAAATAAAAAAAATACAAATGTTTGGAAACTTTGAGTCTCACTAAGAGCATAGGCAAGCAAGGAAAAAGTCATAAAGCTAGTATTTAATTATAAAAAAAAAATATTTTGAAGCCTCTACTGGACCCTGGAGTGGAAGTTTTGTGTGTGAGAAGCGGTTTATGTTTTGGAAGAGCTATGACTGTATCATTTGATGCAAATGTACTGCTTCTATGTCTATTAGGTGGAATTGGAATGTTCAGTTTCATTATTATCCAATTATCTAACAAAGTTACCAGATCTCTCTTTTTTCACTCCTCCCCAATTATTCTCCCCACTGAAACACTCCCCCGTGATGCAGCTCTCAGGAAGTTATGCCACAAAGACAAAATGGATTCCTTTACTCATAAATAGAGCCTTAAAAAATGTCAGAAGTTTTTGCTCATTACCCTGGTAAAAGTATTCCAAAAGCTCTTTTGGTAGTCTATGTTTTCTTGTATATACAGATGTACACACATGTCCAGTGACTTCTTTGAATGTTTTATTTCTGTTAGCAATCACGCAAAAGGTCTATAATGAATTCTGAATTGTATTGCAGTATAGTATCTAGTGACAATGGGGTATATTGACCAAATGGGTTAAATTATAGTCAATTCAAATATTCCAATTTCCAAAGATTTCCTATAGGAGTTATTGTGAACAAGTTTATTGTCGCCTTGAAAATAGTCAGAGAAAACATAGGAAGCGGAAATATTTAACTCCAATTAGCCCTTATTACAGTCCATACTCACTTTTGACCAATAAACCCTAATGTGTTAAGTAACATACTTTCTATTTTCATATATATTTAATCACCAGACGTTTGGAAATGGCTGAGTTATGTTTTTATTAGTAATTTATTACACTAGGGTATGTGATATAAATGACAGCCCGAGCAAGCATCTGTTGGTAAAACCATGTTGAACAGGTGCTGTTCATATTACAGTATGAAGTCATTCCAATGCAGATTTGATTACAGTGATAACACTTAAGTATGTGGAACTTTTTCCATGGCCAATTTAAAAGCCAGATTCTGCACATCCACTAAGGTGACACAGAAAATGTCCCATTTATATCAGAAATGAAAAATAGGCAGAACAATACCTATATATAACTAAAAATTCTAAGTGAAAATGTCTTAAAATGAATTGATATAATTAGAGCTATTTTATTTATAAAAAATGGCAATAGTGAAAGAGACATTTAACAATAATGTATGGTCTTTTCATGTCTGAGACCCTCTTCAGTGACTCTTTAAGGATATACAAAGATAGTAAACTATTCAAGGTAGGCATACACTAACTTAATCTCACACTGGGATGTTTAAAAAAAGGAAGAAAAAAAACACTGGTGTTTTATATTCATGTTTGTTTGCATCGCTCAGTCGTGTTTGACTCTCTGTAAACTCATGGACCACTAGACACCAAGCTGATCCACTTTGTATTCATGGCTGAGATACTGGAGTGGGTTGCCAGCTCCTTCTCCAGTGGGCCACATTTGATTCCTAGATGGTCTCCCTTCCAAGTTCTGTCCAGGCCTGACCCTGCATGGTTTAAGGGTGGTGTGATTTCTTGGTTCCCTGACTAGAATTAAACCTAGGTTGCAGTGTTGAAAGCATTTAATTCCTAACCACTGGGCCACCAGGAAACCCTTTTTATTTAGGATTCACTTAAACACCTTGCCTTGCAAAATGTATTTAGAAAATTAAAAAATTGCCTTTTATGTATGCAATTATGCTGTGCAGGGAGCTGACATTTTATCTGCCTTTGCAGTGGGAAAGAAGTATAGTTTGCAGATAGGCCTTTGATTACAGTATTTCCTATGAAAAATATTTCCAACTGAACAAAATCTTGACAAATTATTTTAACATAATAAATAATAAATAATGTCTGACCCTATTGAGGAAATAGCGTACAATATTTAATAAAGTGACATGTTTGAGTGTGTATGTATGTGTGAGTATAATCAGCAGTCAATCAGAATTTAATAAAGCATAGTTGTCTAGATCCTCTCTAAACCCTGGAACCAGCTCAGCTGAGACCATGGGCCTTAGGGTCCCCAAAAGTTTTCCCAGGTATTTCTATTTATATAAAATGTATTTATGCTGTTGTTCTGTGTGCTCTTTGCATATAACAAGTATGCATACCCCCACATACAAAAGCAAAAAAGAAACATCATGACTTTATGAGCTTACTTGTACTGAAATGTTCTCAGAAAGCAGTATACTAATTTCAAAAATCAATTAAGGTCCAATGATCAGCATTAGGCTAACGATAATAAACATAATAAAATAATGCTTGAAGGGCGCAGCAGGAAAAAGTTTATTGCACAATATGCTGTTTTTGTGGTTTCTTGTGCTGTTTGTTTTTGTTTTCTGCCTTATTACAGAATGGCCAGATGGCAAAGAACATTTGGCAAGCAGCAGCATCAGGAGCAGAATGGACCGATCACTGGGGGACTAAAATTGCCAATTAACTTTCCTAGGTCCCGTTAGTAGTATCAGATCATTGGGAAAAAAATGAGCCTTGCTCTCAGTATAATATCACTGTGAATGGAATTTAATGCAGTTTCTTTATATCAAATTCATACCTGAGATTAAATTACTAGTCTTAATTAAATTATATTACTCACATAGGGCTACATTACACTGATGTGGATACAGCTATCAACAGTTTTACCCCTGAATAATATCTAAATACCTATGCAGAGTTATTTTGGGTAGAGCTATAGACAGATGTATCAAAAATGGCTTGTGGTCTACAATAGCCAGTCTGTGGGCCAGTGGTGGTGATTGAGACCTTATCTGCAGGCCCTCAGGAGCAAAGAGGTCCTGTAATTTAGTAAGTGTAACAGATATATTTACATATCTGCATGTAAAATGTACTATTTCCAAGTCAATTTCAAACTAAATGAATGTGTAGTGTGTCACATGTAGTGTCAAAATGTTCTGGTTCAAAAGTTGCTCCTATGAGCACTGGAAAATTACCAGCTGTTCCCCAAATCAAAGAAACTGGAGGCCATTTTACCAAAGTGCCATTCATTAGCTGCTGCCCAAACACTGTTCACTCAAGGCACACAAACTGTTAATCTACAAGAGCAGATTAGACGCTATGTGCTAAGGAATATTAAATCCTATCATACTTTTATGAACTTGCCACATTGCTTGTTCTGGTAACAGTATACTTATTCAATCTAGCGTAGCAATGTCTAGTATATGTCGTTATTGATTAATGTGCTGGATGAGCTAACACTGAATACATTTGATGTAAAAGGACGACAGAAAAGCATTCAATAAATCAGCAAAAAAACATTTAGTTACTGTATATCCATACAGCAATTCAGCTTTTTGTATGTTTTAACCCCTGTTATATTCTTTCTATTTTAAACATGAATGGAGATTGACGTTCTTTTTGTTCTGTGTGTTCATTTTCTTAGTTGACTCTTTTGTGCGAATGTTTAATCCCTCTCCAGGAGCCTGGCACAAGTCAAGTGCATTCAATGTGAGACTAGCCCTTCCAAAGCATTCCAGACAAAAGCAAAATCTATTTTGAGGACAGCAGTTCTCTCTGTTACAGTATGTGTGTGTGCCAATATCAGCAGGCGATCGCTTTACCAGTTCAAGTCTATGTGATTAGTGTCTGAAAGGGATGTCCCTTCACTGATATAAAATGGTATTTTCCTTGACATTATGTCTCCCACAGTAATACTTATAGAAAGGTTTATGAATATCCACAGAAATCACAATGCATTTAAATATTTGCACATAAAAATAGCAATATGACAACCAAAACATTTTTTTTATTTGAAATTTTGGAAAATAGATTGTAATATAATTTCCTTCATGATTTAACAAAATCTTCAAAAGGTTTTATATTCATTCCATCATAGATATACTGTATATCTTCTCATTATAAAGATTATGTGTGTTCTGCCCCCTTTTTGGAGCAACTCTGACTCTTTACAGGGGAAATGTCACTGTCCCTCTAAATAAGCCTCTTGTCACAGTTTGGGCCATCCTGTTTTTCTCCAAATCTTGGAGAAAAATAGAAGCCACTGAATATATCTATACAGAGCCCTGTGCACATATTACGTGTGTGTCTTTAAATATCAGTCTATAGATTGTACATAAGGCAGGGTTTTTCGTTCCCAACGGTTCGTGACTTCATGGACCGTAACACACCAGGCACATCTTTATATCCATGGTCATGGCGGTCCACTTGGTTTTCCATGGCAGAGAGTGGGTTGCCAGTTCCTTCTCCACACAGTAAACAGCTCCTGGTATTCCGAAGTGGTCTCCCAACCTAGTAATGACCAGGCCCAAGCCCACATGGCTTCAGGGTGGTGTGACCTCTTGGTTCTCTGAATGGAATTGAACCCACGTCGACAGCTTTGAAATCACTGGATCCTAACCACCAGGGAATCCCTACACTACCTAATAGTGCATAAAGTTGCCAGAATAAAACTCCCTTTTTGTCTATTAGAAGCTATAAGAGGATTTTTTTTAAGTTATTTATATAAATATTAAAAATAAAATAACTCTTGATTTATTATTGTGTATATGATTATCTAGTAACGCTGAGAAACAAAGAAGTTTGTTGAATAAAATTAACCATTTCATCCGCTTACCGCAGACTGCCCAAGGAAGATATCTTATATCCCTGAAAGCTTATGCTAGAATTCCTGAAGAAGACATTTAGTAGTGTTGAAAACTTAAACTGCAATTGAGGAAAGCCTGATAAAAGGTCAAGTATTCTTGATCACTTGTACAGTTTCAGGAATGCCTTAAGAAGTTATTTGAAATATGGAAAGTCTGCAGATACTAATGATGCCTGAACAAGAAGTATGAGCCTCTGCATTCAGTGCTGAAACTGGAATTTTATAAGGCTGCTGTGGTCAGAAATTTAATGTACACTCTTCTGAAGAATTTCACTTGAAAATATCCAATATGTTTTTAATATATATATATATATATATATATTTATACTTTTTAAAGTAATTATGCTGATGAATCTGCTGTTTTAGCTGGCAGTATCCAACTTCTTGAGGTGGGTGGAAACTTTGAATGCATAGAGGAATCTCCATTTGGACAATAAGAATGTGGCAATAACTACTGTCAGCACTAATGCAAACCTAATTAGTTTACAAGGATGCCTCCTTGCCTTTCTCGCTTCTTTCTCTTCCCCTTCCATCTTTCACCCTACTTCTTTGTCTCCCATCCCTCTCTAATTCCCCCTATATCTCAATCACCCTCTCTCTTCCTCAATTTGCCTTCTCTCCCAGTCCCTTTCGCCTTGCTCCCAGCCCCTGTTCTGTCCCCCTCTCTCTCAGTTCCACTGTTATTCCCAGTATCTCCCTCTCCCCAGTTCATACTCTGTCTCTACCTGTCCCCCACTCTCTCAGTTCCCCCTCTTTCTCCTAGTCATCCCATTACCCAAGCTTTCCTCCCTACCCACTATCTATCTATCTATCTATCTATCTATCTATCTATCTATATATATATATATATATATAGCTAGCTAGCTAGCTAGCTATATATTCATCTAATCCACCCTCTCTCCCCATCTTATCTTGTATCCGTATCTCTTTTCTCTTCTTCTGTGTTATTTTTCCTCTTTTGTTCTGTTCAGATTTTTGTTCTGTTCGGGTTCTGTTCTCTCTTTTTGTTTCCCCTTCTTTCTCCTATCCTCTTCTCTATCTCTTCATCCCAACTCTGCGTTTTCCCTCCTCTCATCTCCTCTCTTTTCTTCCCTGCCATCACTCCCCTTTCCTCTTCCATCTTTTCTCCTTCCCCTTTCCCCTACTTCAAAATGTTTACTCTACATCGTGTCTAGTAATTAACATTTTCACATTGTACAAGTTACAATACTCTTGCTTTTCTTCAGTACTTATATAGCAATATACAATAATAAAAACGGGAAAACTTTTAAAAAGTTCTTCTTATAGAGGTTACTTTGTAATAATAAACAAATAACAGAAAGCAACTGCTCAGCAGATTTGAAATAAATAAAACACAAAAAAATAAATGGCCAAGTATTATTAAACATCCTTTAGAAATGTGATATGTTGGCTATACTGCGATAAACACAATACATCATTTGGATAGCTAAGGCTGCAAAACATAACAGGCACTTACAATGTTTCTCAAAGCATCAATAGGTGCAGGGATGCAATACTTGCTAATAATCATTTTGCCATAGTTTATCCTAAAGGGAATAGCAGTAGATGTGTCTGCTTGGAGGTAACATGACAAGCTAAACATCAATACCAATAACATTTATATACATATCGAACACTGAATACTTTGATTAGTATAGAGAACAAACTGTGATGATGAGGGGATGAGTGTTAATTATATGCAAAGAGGGATCATCAAGTATTTTAACAATGTGTTTGCTTGGTAGAGTCTCCATTAGGGTGTCAGTACAGGGGAGCATGTGATCTTATGGCCATGAGTTTGTGTAGGCAACTAAGCTTGGGGCAAGAAAGGGGATAGAACTGGGTCCCCCAGTAAAAAAATATATATTCTCCAAACCTCCCATTCTTGCATTTAAACAGCCATCAATTCTGAAACAAAAACTTGTCAGCAGAAGATTCACATGGAACAACTGAACAAAAAAATGCAACTAAACATTGGAACAGATCACACTGTTATACAGGCTGTACACTTACTACCTTTAATTGTAGCAGAGTGTCATTTCTTTAGTGTTGTCACATAAAAAATATAATAAAATATATACAAAAATGTGGACTTACTTTTGTTGTGAGATACTGTATATATATATATATATATATATATATATATATATATATATATATAGCCAGTAATTTAGATGTGGATTGGGTAGATTGATGTAAATGAACAAATTTAATCAGATTGAGGATTTGAATTAACTAGGAAGACTATCCGCTATAAAGACCTCTTTCAACTAAACCAATAGCTATTATCTATTATTTATTACTTAAGAAATATGTTTTGCACACCTTACATTCATTTAATTTAATTTGTCAGTGGTTCCAATTTGTGTGCTTATCCTAAATAAAGAATACAGTGCCTTGCAAAAGTATTCACTCTCCTTTGCATTTTTCGTGTTTTTTTGCCTCACAACCTGGAATTAACATGGATTGTTTGAGGATTTGCATCATTTAATTTACAGAACATGCCCACAACTTTGAAGATGTTAATTTTTTTTATTGTGAAGCAAACAACAAATAGGAAAAAATAACAGAAAAAATCAATGGGCATAACTATTCACTCCCCTAAAGTCAATACTTTGTAGAGCCACCTTTTGCGGCAATCACAGCTCCAAGTCGCTCTGGATAAGTCTCTAAATACACACAGGCAGGTTGATGACATATAGAATGTGCTATTGGGAGGAAAGATAGGTGATGGAACAGGTATCAAACTGATAGGAATGAGTAGTACAACTTAATACACCACTCCTATCTGGTGGCACATTACATTGCACGTGCAGTGCCCCAAATTAGAAGTAGGAGGTCCGACCAAGCATCTTTTTCCATCTCCCTGTTCCAAAAATCAATGCCATATACACGTCCCCTAATAGTGGACGTAACAGGGATTAAACCGATAGGAATAGTACTACTTAACAGTACACACCTTATAATAATGCAGACAGAGGCAACGCAGAGAGAGGAGTCTGAAGAAGAGGAGTCAGAGGAGGAAGGTGGCTTTGAGGAGGTGGAAGACCAAACACAGCAGGCGTCCCAGGGGGCTTGTTGTCACCTTTCGGGGGCCCTTGGTGGCTGGGTGGAGGAAGAGACATTCAATGACATCAGTGAGGACAAGGAACGGGACATGGCTAGCTTGGTATCCAACCTTGTGCAAATGGGGAGTTTGCGGTTGTGCAAAGGGACTGTTTGCGTTGTTTGCGGTGCATTAAACGGGGAGATTGGTCTGTTACTGTGAAGCGGGTGTAACCCTTACACTACCTGATCGATACAACATCATACCTGATGTTTTAAAGCATGTTATTCCAAACAATTTAAGAATGTTAGGTGATTTATGCCCTTTATGGATTAAAACCAGACTGCATCAACTATGTAATTTTCCGTGGGAGTTTTGCCATGGATCCCCCTCCAGCATGCCACAGTCCAGGTGTTAGTCCCCTTGAAAAAACTTTCCCATCACTATTGTGGCCAGAAAGAGTCCCTGTGGGTTTTGAAATTCACCTGCCCATTGAAGTCTATGGCGGTTCGCAGATGTTCGTCCGTTCGCAAACATTTGATGAAATTCGCGTCCGCGGTTCGCGAACCGAAAATTTGATGTTTGCAACATCACTATAAACCATGTATCCATTTAAATTAAAAAAAATGTTAATGCATAAAAGCTTACTCCATGATGACAATAAAAAATCAATATACATTTGAAATAAAATTTACAGGCTTTGGAATGGGCACTGTTTAATATTAAAAATAGAATGCACCATGGTCAGGTGGCTGTCTGACTATATGAAGATTGTAAATAAATGAATTTATAAAATCATACAGAGATCATACAAAAATGATCTATAGGGGGTATGCAATCTAAGATTCATATGGCTTCGGTTGACGTATTGTTAGGACTCCTCTCTGGTATTAATGCCATGATCATCCCAAATGATAACTATGTTGTCGATGAATAATTTCCAAAAGATAATGTTGCAGGAAAATGCACTGTTGTTCCACACATGTAGGTCCTCCCATAGCCCATGTAGAGATTGGCAAAATCGGGGGCAAATTTTGTACTGATTGCTGTTCCTGTTTTTTGGAGGTAATACTTCCCATCAAATGTAAAATAGTTGTGTTTAAGGATGAAATGTATTGCCTCCATAATGAACTTCGTTTGGCAGGCATCCATACTTCCTTCTCTCTTTAGGAATTGTTTTTGCCACTTTATCCTTGATAAATTGTGGGTCTTCCATATGGAACATACATTTCTCACCCATAATCCTCTAGCATAGTTCACCTACCAATATAAACACTGCATTTGGGTATGGATTTTAACCCTGCACTAACCTTTCAACTGTACTGGGCACTTGGTAAGATTCCTGCCCTGCCACTCTACTCTCACCAGCCAATCAGAGAGCAGAGATGATATTACTGCTTGAATCAGAGCTCAACAGGAACTAAACATCTGCCTCTGCTTGGGCTTGCCTTTCTGACACTGCCACTACTGAAAGAGTGGAGAGATAGAAACAGAAAGAGGAGAGAGAGAGAGATAAATGGAGATGAGAGGAGGCTGAGAAAGATAAAGAGTAGTGAAAGAGAGGAGAGTAAAAAAAGGGAGAGAAAGAGGGCATGAAAGAATAAGAGAAGAGAGAAAGAAGGGAGAGAGTGGAGAGAGAGAAAGAGAGGGTGAGAGAAAGAGGGGAGAGAAAAGGGGAGCGAGAGAAAGGGGGGAGACAGAGAGTGGAAGAGAGAAAGAGGGGAGAGGGAGATACAAAGGGGAGAGAGAAGGGGGAGAGATTCTCCTCTATCAGATACATTCATAATTCAGGACATTTAAACATGCATTTAAAATGTTAAGGCATTTAGATTTGCAAAATAGTGTCATGGCAATGGATGTATGCTGAAGCAAACTGAATTTCTCTATGTGAAGATCGCTATCTTCTCATGGTGAAGTGGCTTGTGTACCTTAATGATGCTGTGAGCTATACCATGTAGGGGCAACCAAGATGGGCAGAGAGGCCAGACAAATTGGGGTCCACTGGAGAAGGAACTGGCCAACCATTCCAGTATCATTGCCTATAAAACCATATGGATAAGCACTACCAGAAGCACAACCAGGTTTTCTAGCTCTTTTTGGTAGAAAAGTCCACACATTGTGTGTGGTTTCATGGTGAGTGTATTTGATTTGACAATGTGTGAGTGAAAAAGAAGAGTTAGGTAGTAAGTCAACATCTGTAGGGCAATAATGTCATACATTCAACATCTATATGGCATTGAAATGCCAGACATTGTAGGTGATGCTCTTTTATGAAAGGCAACATTTGAAGGCTATAAAGTAGCATATAATTCTAATTTTCTACGAAGTGTTATCAGTCCCTTTTGAAAGAAATGCTCTAAATTCATTATTAGTGCGTAATTTCTAGTAAAATTAAAATGCACACTGAATAAAAATGCAGTGTTTTTCATCAACCTAGGTAGTTTAAACAATATCACAGGAAGTGACAGCATAGAAAACTGTGGCTATATTAAAACTGAGGTATGTTTTATTAACTATACTATTTCTGCATGGCAATTTAACTAATAAATAGATAAAACAAATTAAGGATCTTTGTATAATAATAAAAGAAATGTGATATTAGTATATTTAGTATTTAGTATTTATTCGCAAATGCTGTAGGTGCTACAACACTACCAGAGAAGTACCTTAATTTTAACACACTTCATTAAAGTGATTTGGGAGACAACCAGTGACACATTTAAAAGTACATTTTGTTCTAACACAGGCAACAATGTAATAAATGCAGAACAAAGCCAGTAG
Organism: Discoglossus pictus; assembly: GCA_027410445.1. Classification (NCBI taxonomy): domain Eukaryota; kingdom Metazoa; phylum Chordata; class Amphibia; order Anura; family Alytidae; genus Discoglossus; species Discoglossus pictus. The sequence continues at coordinate 202,277,947 of CM050163.1, read as the reverse complement.
GCATCCAGGGGATTTCAGCCATTATAGGCACATTCTAGCCAAATTAAAACTTACAGAATCAACAGCACAAAGAAAGCTTCCTAGCAAAACAGAATGGATTTGATATAAGTATTGATTTCAATTCAGAGTATTGGATGCTTTCCTTCACAAATTTGCTACAAGTATGAAAAATAATGAAAAAGTCCAACTTGGATGTCATTTATATAATACTAGCGAATTGCCCGTCAAAAAATGACGGCAATCAAATTGTAAGGTAGCTAATGCTGTTTGGTGTATAATAATAAAATAACTGATAGATTAAAAAATTAATATACTTTACGTATTTTGAAGTAATATATGCAGGAAGCATTGTGTTGAAGAGCTGGCAATCTGTTTTGATGTTGCTGCAGCATTAGTGGTGTTGAGCTGCTGTGTAAGCGTGCTGAATGTGTGCAGTGTAATAGTGTGTGTGCGCGAGACCAAACCGTTAGTGTAGCTGTGTATTCTGCATTGTTCTAAAATGGTGGGTAATGTGTGGTCTAGCGGAATATCCGTAGGTGTTTTGTGGTGTTTTGCGAGTTTCTTGTGGTGTTTTGCGTGTTTAGAGTGCTGTAGCCTCGTTTTCGTTTTGTTCGGCGGCCATTTTTTCTCTCGCTTAGAGAATTTTTTAGTGTCTAAACTCTTTTATTTTGAGTTAAATGAAGGTGTAACTTCCTTTTTTGAGGTCCTGGATGCTCCCTCTTGCTTTTTATGTAAGTGCTGTGTGTATTTATTGTGTTTTTCATTTTTTCATGTCCGTGTGTTGCGGACGATTTTTGCGAGTCCGTAATGTGTGTTAACGTGTCTCGTGTGTCGTTTGCGTTGCAATGTAAAGTTTGCGAGGGTTGCAGTTGCTTTGCGAGGGCCGCAGTTGCTGGCAAGGAGCGCCTTCGCCGCTCCATGCCAGCAACTGCGGCCCTCGCTTTGCCCGCAAGCATGAGCAACGACTCGAGCAGGCTCGCATGCTCACAACTATATATGTGATACACACACACACATTATATATATACACACACACAATATACACACACATTATATATACACACAAACACACACACAATATACACACACATTATATATATACACACACATTATATACACACACACACAATATACACACACATTATATATATACACACACACAATATACACACACATTATATATACACACACACACACAATATACACACACATTATATATATACACACACACAATATACACACACATTATATATACACACACACACACAATATACACACACATTATATATATACACACACACAATATACACACACATTATATATACACACAAACACACACACAATATACACATACATTATATATACACACACACACAATATACACACACATTATATACACACACACACACACACACACAATATACACACACATTATATATATATACACACACACAATATACACACACATTATATATACACACACATTATATATACACACACACACAATATACACACACATTATATATACACACACACACACACAATATACACACACATTATATATACACACACACAATATACACACACAATATACACACACATTATGTACACACACACATTATATGTACACACACACACAATATACACACACATTATATACACACACACACACAATATACACACACATTATATATACACACACATTATATATATACACACACAATATACACACACATTATATATACACACACACACACAATATACACACACATTATATATATACACACACACAATATACACACACATTATGTACACACACACATTATATATACACACACACACAATATACACACACACACACAATATACACACACACACACACACACAATATACACACACATTATATATATACACACACATTATATATATACACACACATTATATATATATACACACACAATATACACACACAATATACACACACATTATGTACACACACACAATATACACACACACACAATATACACACACACACACAATATACACACACACACAATATACACACACACACACAATATACACACACATTATATATATACACGCACATTATATATATACACGCACATAATATATATACACACACAATATACACACACATTATGTACACACACACATTATATATACACACACACACACAATATACACACACACACACACACACAATATACACACACACACACACAATATACACACACATTATGTACACACACATTATATATATACACACACACACAATATACACACACACACACACACAATATACACACACACACACACAATATACACACACATTATATATATACACGCACATAATATATATACACACACAATATACACACACATTATGTACACACACACACACACAATATACACACACACACACAATATACACACACACACACACACAATATACACACACACACACACACACAATATATATACACGCACATAATATATATACACACACAATATACACACACATTATGTACACACACACATTATATATACACACACACACAATATACACACACACACACAATATACACACACATTATATATATATATACACGCACATAATATATATACACACACAATATACACACACACACATTATTTATATATATATATATATATATATATATATATATATATATAAAAGTAATATTGAATATTGTTTTTATATATCACTGGATAAGAATGGTGTAAATGATCAGTGTATAAGTAAAACAATTAGTTTATCAATGGTAATTCTAAGTGTAACTCTGCTAATCCACCTTAAATGGAAAGGTGGGCATGGTTATTCCAGAGGGGCGTGGCTTGGAGCCGGCTGCTGGTGCATGATTCATAGGCACTCTGACAGTACAGGCCTCTCTCCAGCCCCTTATACCTGCAGCATGGAGCAATTTCAGAGGCAAGGGCAGCATCAGACTCAGGGAGCTGCTGTTCTCCTGCCCGGCTTACACATATGTCACACTGGGGAATCACTGCAAGTACACGGACGGGGGGATAATCAGCCACTGTGTGCCTCAGTTGCTGGCATGGGGCGCTCCATCCCAGCAACTGAGGCCCTTGCCCTCGCTATGCGAGGGCAGGCTCACCGTGTCCTGGGGGCCGTGGATGTTGGGCTCGGCCCTGTCCCTGGGGGCGGGGTTCCCAGCCTCCTCCGTGGGTGTCGGAGGCCTGTCCGGGTGGCTGGTGGACTCCTGTGTGGTGGGTTGTGGGCCTGGCGCGGGTCCCTGGGTCTAGATCACATCTCCCAGCAACTGAGAGCCGCGGGCTCGCTATGCGAGCCCGCAAGCGTGAGCAACGGCCCGTATGCTCACAACTATATATGTGATTTGAATACGCAACCATTAAAGACTGCAGCCTAGACTTACTAAGGTGTGATTTATCTTGGTGCAGAAAGCCTCAACATATTTACGAAGATTCCCTCATTATTGCAAAGGTCCAAGACAGTGAAGACATAAAACAATCATGATACTTAAATACTTGAATAGATATAGCTGAACACCTTGCTCACGTGAGCAATTACATGTATTGACGATATAAGAAAGAAAAGGAGGAAGGATGTTAGTTTGCATCCTTACAGTATCCATTAAATTAAGGTACCAGTCTGCATTTTATAAGGATTTGTGTTTAGCAAATAATATGGAGCCAGATCAGGGTTGGGCAATTCATTCCCCAAAGGGGCCACATGAGAAACTGGGGCTGTTGTGGAGGGCCGAACAATAGGCTGAACTTAATTCTGCTCAATATTAATTTTAAAGCTTTATAAAAAGCAGTAAATTATATACTTTTGATTAGCTGTTACTTGTAAGAATACATATTACGATTTATGTAATTTTCATAAAAAGCTTTTAATCTTCAAAAAACAATACCAAAAATGTGAAATCTCACACACACTCACCCTGTCATATCACACACACACTGAGCCTGTCACACACACTCACCCTGTCATATCACACACACACTGAGCCTGTCACACACACTCACCCTGTCATATCACACGCACACAGTTTGTCACACACACACTGAGCCTGTCACATACACTGACCCTGTTATATCACACACACACACTCAGCTTGTCACACACACACGGAGCCTGTCACACACACTCACATTGTCACACACACACTCACCTAGTCACACACACTCACCATCATATCACATACACACTAAGCCTCTCACAAACACACTCACCCTGTCATATCACACACACACTGAGCCTTTCACACACACCCACACCCTGTCATATCACACTGACCATGTCATATGACATACACACTGAGACTGTCACACACACTAACCCTGTCATATCACAGACACACTCAGCTTGTCACACACACACACATTGAGCCTCTCACACACACTGAGCCAGTCACACACACGCACTCACCCTGTTATATCACAAACACACTGAGCCTGTCACACACACTCACCTTGTCATATCACACTCACCCTGTCATATCATACACACACTGAGCCTGTCACACACACTCACCCTGCCATATAATGCACTGAGCCTGTCACACACACTCACCCTGCGATATCACACACACACACACACTCGGCTTGTCACACACACACACTGAGCCTCTCACACACACTGAGCCTGTCACACACACTCACCCTGTCATATCACACACACACTGAGCCTGTCACACACACTCACCCTGTCATATCACACACACACTCACCCTGTCATATTACACTCACCCTGTCATATCACACACACATTTAGCTTGTCACACAGACACTGAGCATGTCATATAACACACACTGAGCCTGCATATCACACACACTGAGCCTGTCACACACACACACACACACCCTCATCCTGTAACACACACTGAGCCTGTCGCACACACTCACCCTGTCATATCACACACTGAGCCTGTCTCACACACTTAACCTGCCATATCACACACTGAGTCTGTCTCACACACTCAACCTGTCATATCACACACACACTGAGCCTGTCACACATACACTCACATTGTCACACACACACACTCACCCTGTCACACAAACTCACTGTGATATCACACACACACTGAGCCTGTCACACACATTCACCCTGTCATATTACACACACAGTGAGTCTATCACACACACCCCCACCCTGTCATATCACACTCACACTGAGCCTGTCACACAAACTCACCCTGTCATATCATGCACTGAGCCTGTCACACACGCTCACCCTGTCATATCAAACACACACTCAGCTTGTCACACACACACACAAACTGAGCCTCTCACACACACACACTCACCCTGTCATATCACACACAGACTGAGCATGTCACACACACTCACCCTGTCATATCACACACACATTGAGCCTGTCACACACACCCTGTCATATCACACTGACCCTGTAATATCACACACACTGAGCTTTTCACACACACACACACACTAAACCTTTCACACACATTGAGTCTGTCATACACACTCACCCTCTCATATCACACACACACTGAGCCTGTCACACACACTCACCCTGTCACACACACTTACCCTGTCATATCACACACACACTGAGCCTGTCACACACACACTCACCCTGTCATATTACACTCACCCTGTCATATCAAACTCACCCTGTCCTATCACACACTCACCCTGTCATATCACACACACACACTCAGCTTGTCACACAGACACTGAGCAGGTCATATAACACACACTCACCCTGTCACACACACACTGAGTCTGTCACACACTCACCCTGTCATATCATGCACTGAGACTGTCACACACTCACTCTGTCATATCACACACACACTCAGCTTGTCACACACACACTGAGCCTGTCAGACACACTCACCCTGTCATATCCCACACACACTCACCCTGTCACACACAGACTCACCCTGTCATATCACACTCACACTGTGATATCACACACACACTCAGCTTGTCACACACACACTGAGCCTGTCACACACACCCTCACCCTGTTATATCACACACTGAGCCTGTCGCACACACTGACCCTGTCATATCACACACACACTGAGCCTGTCACACACTTTCATCTTGTCATATCACGCATTGAGCTGGTCACACACACTCACCTTGTCATATCACATACACACTCAGCTTGTCACACACACTGAGCCTCTCACCCACACTCACTCTGTCATATCGCACACATACTGAGCCTGTCACACACACTCACCCTGTCATATCACACACACAGTGAGCCTGTCACACACACTCAACCTGTCATATCACACACACACTCAGCTTGTCACACACACTGAGCCTCTCACGCACACTCACTCTGTCATATCGCACACATACTGAGCCTGTCACACACACTCACCCTGTCACACACACTCACCCTGTCATATCACACTCACCCTCTAATATCACACACACACTGAGCTTGTCACACACACACACACTGAGCCTCTCACACACACTGAGTTTGTCAAACACACTCACCCTGTCATATCACACACACACTGAGCCTGTCACACACACCCACAACCTGTCATATCACACTCACCCTGTCATATCATACACACATTGAGCCTGTCACACACACTCACCTTGCCATATCATGCACTGAGCCTGTCACACACACACCCTGTCATATCACACACACACTGAGCCTGTCACACACTTTCATCTTGTCATATCACACATTGAGCTGGTCACACACACTCACCTTGTCATATCACATACACACTCAGCTTGTCACACACACACACACACATACACTGAGCCTGTCACGCACACACACCCTGCCATATCAGACACTCACTCTGTCATATCACACACACATTCAGCTTGTCACACACACACACACACTGAGCCTCTCACACACACTGAGATAGTTACACACACTCACCCTGTCATGTCACACACACAAAGAGCCTGTCACACATACTCACCCTGTCACACACACTCAACCTGTCATATCACACACACACACTGTGCAGGTCACACATACACCTCTTCATATCACACTCACCCTGTAATATCACACACACACACTGAGCCTTTCACACACACTGAATCTGCCACACACACTCACCCTGTCATATCACACACACACTGAGCCTGTCACACACATTCACCCTGTCATATCACACACACTGAGCCTGTCACACACACACTGTCATATCCCACTCACCCTGTAATATCACTCGCACACACTGAGCTTTTCACACACACACACACACACACACACACAATGAGCCTTTCACACACATTGAGACTGTCATACACACACACTGAGCCTGTCACACACACTCACCCTGTCACATACACTCACCCTGTCATATCACACACTCACCCTGTCACATCACACACACACTCAGCTTGTCACACAGACACTGAGCATGTCATATAACACACACTCACCCCATCAAATTCACTCACCCTGTCATATCACACTCACCCTGTAATATCACACACACACTGAGCTTGTCACACACACACACACTGAGCCTCTCACACACACTGAGTTTGTCAAACACACTCACCCTGTCATATCATACACACACTGAGCCTACACGCACACTGAGACTGTCACACACACTCACTCTGTCATATCACACACACACTGAGACTGTCACACACACTCACCCTGTCAAATCACACACACACTGAGCCTGTCACACACTCACCCTATCATATCATGCACTGAGACTGTCACACACACTCACCTTGTCATATTACACACACACACTCAGCTTGTCACACACACTGAGCCTCTCACGCACACTCACTCTGTCATATCGCACACATACTGAGCCTGTCACACACACTCACCCTGTCACACACACTCACCCTGTCATATCACACTCACCCTCTAATATCACACACACACTGAGCTTGTCACACACACACACACTGAGCCTCTCACACACACTGAGTTTGTCAAACACACTCACCCTGTCATATCACACACACACTTAGCCTACACGCACACTGAGATTGTCACACACACTCACCCTGTCATATCCCACACACACTGAGACTGTCACACACACTCACCCTGTCATATCACACACACACTGAGACTGTCACACACATTCACCCTGTCAAATCACACACACACACTGAGCCTCTCACACACACCCACCCTGTCATATCACACACACATTGAGCCTGTCACACACACACACTCACCCTGTCATATTACACTCACCCTGTCATATCACACTCCCCCTGTCATATCACATACTGAGCTTGTCTCACACACTCACCCTGTCATATCACACACACGCTTAGCTTGTCACACACACACTAAGCCTGTTACACACACTGAGCCTGTCACACACACTCACCCTGTCATATCACACACTGAGCCTGTCATATCACACACTGAGCCTGTCATATCACACACTGAGCCTATCACACACACTCATTGTGTCACACACACTGAGCCTGTCACACACACTTACCCTGTCATATCACGCACTGAGCTTGTCACACACACACTCACCCTACCATATCACACACTGAGCCTGTCACACACACTGAGCACACACACTCACACACTGAGCCTGTCACACACACTCACCCTGTCATATCACACACACACTGAGCCTGTCACACACACCCACAACCTGTCATATCACACTCACCCTGTCATATCATACACACATTGAGCCTGTCACACACACTCACCTTGCCATATCATGCACTGAGCCTGTCACACACACACACCCTGTCATATCACACACACACTGAGCCTGTCACACACTTTCACCTTGTCATATCACACATTGAGCTGGTCACACACACTCAGCTTGTCATATCACATACACACTCAGCTTGTCACACACACACATACACTGAGCCTGTCACGCACACACACCCTGCCATATCAGACACTCACCCTGTCATATCACACACACATTCAGCTTGTCACACACACACACACACTGAGCCTCTCACACACACTGAGATAGTTACACACACTCACCCTGTCATGTCACACACACAAAGAGCCTGTCACACATACTCACCCTGTCACACACACACACACTGTGCAGGTCACACATACACCTCTTCATATCACACTCACCCTGTAATATCACACACACACACTGAGCCTTTCACACACACTGAATCTGCCACACACACTCACCCTGTCATATCACACACACACTGAGCCTGTCACACACATTCACCCTGTCATATCACACACACTGAGCCTGTCACACACACACTGTCATATCCCACTCACCCTGTAATATCACTCGCACACACTGAGCTTTTCACACACACACACACACACACACACAATGAGCCTTTCACACACATTGAGACTGTCATACACACACACTGAGCCTGTCACACACACTCCCCCTGTCACATACACTCACCCTGTCATATCACACACTCACCCTGTCACATCACACACACACTCAGCTTGTCACACAGACACTGAGCATGTCATATAACACACACTCACCCCATCAAATTCACTCACCCTGTCATATCACACTCACCCTGTAATATCACACACACACTGAGCTTGTCACACACACACACACTGAGCCTCTCACACACACTGAGTTTGTCAAACACACTCACCCTGTCATATCATACACACACTGAGCCTACACGCACACTGAGACTGTCACACACACTCACTCTGTCATATCACACACACACTGAGACTGTCACACACACTCACCCTGTCAAATCACACACACACTGAGCCTGTCACACACTCACCCTATCATATCATGCACTGAGACTGTCACACACACTCACCTTGTCATATTACACACACACACTCAGCTTGTCACACACACTGAGCCTGTCACACACACTCACCCTGTCATATCACACACACACTCAGCTTGTATATTTAGAATTATTCACAAATGCTGTAGGTGCTACAACACTACCAGAGAAGTACCTTAATTTTTAATACACTTAATTCAAGTGATTTGGGAGACAACCAGTGACACATTTAAAAATACATTTTGTTCTAACACAGGCAACAATGTAATAAATGCAGAACAAAGCCAGTAGGCATCCAGGGGATTTCAGCCATTATAGGCACATTCTAGCCAAATTAAAACTTACAGAATCAATAGCAAAAAATAAAGCTTCCTAGCAAGACAGAATGGATTTGATATAAGTATTGATTTAAATTCAGAGTATTGGATGCTTTCCTTCACAAATTTGCTACAAGTATGAAAAATAATGAAAAAGTCCAACTTGGATGTCATTTATATAATATTTGAATACGCAACCATTAAAGACTGCAGCCTAGACTTACTAAGGTGTGATTTATCTTGGTGCAGAAAGCCTCAACATATTTACTAAGATTTCCTCATTATTGCAAAGGTCCACTAGGGACAACGAGGATTCTAGCAGAGTGTTTATTCATAAAACTTACATTATGTCAATATTAATATTATAATTTTTTACAAAGTTCCGACATATTTTATAGCACGATGCAAGGGGTTATAGTGAAGACATAAAACAATCATGATACTTACATACTTGAATAGATATAGGTGAACACCTTGCTCACGTGAGCGATTACAATGTATTGATGATATAAGAAACAAAAGGAGGAAGGATGGTAGTTTGCATCCTTACAGTATCCATTAAATTACAGTACCAGTCTGCATTTTATAAGGATTAGTGTTTAGCAAATAATATGGAGCCAGATCAGGGTTGGGCAATTCATTCCCCAAAGGGGCCACATAAGAAACTGGGGCTGTTGTGGAGGGCCGAACAATAGGCTGAACTTAATTCTGCTCAATATTAATTTTAAAGCTTTATAAAAAGCAGTAAATTATATACTTTTGATTAGCTGCTACTAGTAAGAATACATATTCCGATTTATGTAATTTTCATAAAAAGCTTTTAATCTTCAAAAAACGATACCAAAAATGTGGAAGCTCACACACACTCACCCTGTCATATCACACGCACTATACCTGTCACACACACACTGAGAATGTCACACACACACACTGAGTGAGCCTGTTACACACACTCACCCTGTCATATCACACGCACTAAGCCTGTCACATACACACTGAGACTATCACACACACACACACTGAGCCTGTTACACACACTCACCCTGTCACACACACTCACACTGTCATATCACACACACACTGGGCCTATCACATACACTCACCCTGTCATACCACACGCTAAGCATGTCACACACACTCACCCTGCCATATCACACACACGCTGAGCCTGTCACACACACTCACCTTGTCATATCACGCACTGAGCTTGTCACACACACTCACCCTGCCATATCACACAATGAGCCTGTCACACACACTCACCCTGTCATATCACACACACACTCAGTTTGTCACACGCACAGTGAGCCTGACACACACAGACTGAGCCTGTCACACACACACACCCTGTCATATCACACACTCAGCCTGTCACCCACACACTGAGCCTGTCACACACACACAACCTGTCATATCACACACACACTCAGCCTGTCACACACACACTGAGCCTGTCACACACACACTGAGCCTGTCACACACACTCACGTTGTCACACACACACTCACCCGGTCCCACTAACTCACCGTCACATCACATACACACTGAGCCGGTCACACACACTCACCCTGTCATGTCAAACTACTCAGCTTGGCACACACACTTACCTTGTCATATCACATACTGAGCTTGTCATACACACTCACCCTGTCTTATCACACACACAAACTCAGCTTGTCACACACAGCCACACCCTGTCATATCACACTCACCCTGTCAATATCATACACACACTGAGCTTGTCACACACACTCACCCTGTCATATAATGCACTGAGCCTGTCACACAAACTCACCCTGTCATATCACACACACGCTGAGCCTGTCACACACACTCACCTTGTCATATCACGCACTGAGCTTGTCACACAAACTCACCCTGTCATATAATGCACTGAGCCTGTCACACACACTCACCCTGTCATATCACACACACGCTGAGCCTGTCACACACACTCACCCTGTCACATACACTCACCCTGTCATATCACACACTCACCCTGTCACATCACACACACACTCAGCTTGTCACACAGACACTGAGCATGTCATATAACACACACTCACCCCATCAAATTCACTCACCCTGTCATATCACACTCACCCTGTAATATCACACACACACTGAGCTTGTCACACACACACACACTGAGCCTCTCACACACACTGAGTTTGTCAAACACACTCACCCTGTCATATCATACACACACTGAGCCTACACGCACACTGAGACTGTCACACACACTCACTCTGTCATATCACACACACACTGAGACTGTCACACACACTCACCCTGTCAAATCACACACACACTGAGCCTGTCACACACTCACCCTATCATATCATGCACTGAGACTGTCACACACACTCACCTTGTCATATTACACACACACACTCAGCTTGTCACACACACTGAGCCTGTCACACACACTCACCCTGTCATATCACACACACACTCAGCTTGTATATTTAGAATTATTCACAAATGCTGTAGGTGCTACAACACTACCAGAGAAGTACCTTAATTTTTAATACACTTAATTCAAGTGATTTGGGAGACAACCAGTGACACATTTAAAAATACATTTTGTTCTAACACAGGCAACAATGTAATAAATGCAGAACAAAGCCAGTAGGCATCCAGGGGATTTCAGCCATTATAGGCACATTCTAGCCAAATTAAAACTTACAGAATCAATAGCAAAAAATAAAGCTTCCTAGCAAGACAGAATGGATTTGATATAAGTATTGATTTAAATTCAGAGTATTGGATGCTTTCCTTCACAAATTTGCTACAAGTATGAAAAATAATGAAAAAGTCCAACTTGGATGTCATTTATATAATATTTGAATACGCAACCATTAAAGACTGCAGCCTAGACTTACTAAGGTGTGATTTATCTTGGTGCAGAAAGCCTCAACATATTTACTAAGATTTCCTCATTATTGCAAAGGTCCACTAGGGACAACGAGGATTCTAGCAGTGTTTATTCATAAAACTTACATTATGTCAATATTAATATTATAATTTTTTACAAAGTTCCGACATATTTTATAGCACGATGCAAGGGGTTATAGTGAAGACATAAAACAATCATGATACTTACATACTTGAATAGATATAGGTGAACACCTTGCTCACGTGAGCGATTACAATGTATTGATGATATAAGAAACAAAAGGAGGAAGGATGGTAGTTTGCATCCTTACAGTATCCATTAAATTACAGTACCAGTCTGCATTTTATAAGGATTAGTGTTTAGCAAATAATATGGAGCCAGATCAGGGTTGGGCAATTCATTCCCCAAAGGGGCCACATAAGAAACTGGGGCTGTTGTGGAGGGCCGAACAATAGGCTGAACTTAATTCTGCTCAATATTAATTTTAAAGCTTTATAAAAAGCAGTAAATTATATACTTTTGATTAGCTGCTACTAGTAAGAATACATATTCCGATTTATGTAATTTTCATAAAAAGCTTTTAATCTTCAAAAAACGATACCAAAAATGTGGAAGCTCACACACACTCACCCTGTCATATCACACGCACTATACCTGTCACACACACACTGAGAATGTCACACACACACACTGAGTGAGCCTGTTACACACACTCACCCTGTCATATCACACGCACTAAGCCTGTCACATACACACTGAGACTATCACACACACACACTGAGCCTGTTACACACACTCACCCTGTCACACACACTCCCACTGTCATATCACACACACACTGGGCCTATCACATACACTCACCCTGTCATACCACACGCTAAGCATGTCACACACACTCACCCTGCCATATCACACACACGCTGAGCCTGTCACACACACTCACCTTGTCATATCACGCACTGAGCTTGTCACACACACTCACCCTGCCATATCACACAATGAGCCTGTCACACACACTCACCCTGTCATATCACACACACACTCAGTTTGTCACACGCACAGTGAGCCTGACACACACAGACTGAGCCTGTCACACACACACACCCTGTCATATCACACACTCAGCCTGTCACCCACACACTGAGCCTGTCACACACACACAACCTGTCATATCACACACACACTCAGCCTGTCACACACACACTGAGCCTGTCACACACACACTGAGCCTGTCACACACACTCACGTTGTCACACACACACTCACCCGGTCCCACTAACTCACCGTCACATCACATACACACTGAGCCGGTCACACACACTCACCCTGTCATGTCAAACTACTCAGCTTGGCACACACACTTACCTTGTCATATCACATACTGAGCTTGTCATACACACTCACCCTGTCTTATCACACACACAAACTCAGCTTGTCACACACAGCCACACCCTGTCATATCACACTCACCCTGTCAATATCATACACACACTGAGCTTGTCACACACACTCACCCTGTCATATAATGCACTGAGCCTGTCACACAAACTCACCCTGTCATATCACACACACGCTGAGCCTGTCACACACACTCACCTTGTCATATCACGCACTGAGCTTGTCACACAAACTCACCCTGTCATATAATGCACTGAGCCTGTCACACACACTCACCCTGTCATATCACACACACGCTGAGCCTGTCACACACACTCACCTTGTCATATCACGCACTGAGCTTGTCACACACACTCACCCTGTCTTAACACACACACACACTCACCCTGTCTTATCACACACACAAACTCATCTTGTCACACACACACACACACACTGAGCTTGTCACACACACTGAGCCTGTCACACACACTCACACTGCCATATCACACATTTACCCTGTCATATCACACACTCACCCTGTCATATCACACACACACTCAGCTTGTCAAACAGACACTGAGCCTGTCATATCACACACACTCACCCTATCATATCACACACACACACTCAGCTTATCAAACACACACTCACCCTGTCAGACACACAGAGCCTGTCATATCACACACTGAGCCTATCACACACACTGCGCCTGTCCCACACACACACACTCATCGTGTCACACACACTGAGCCTGTCGCACACAGTCACCATGTCATATGACACACTGAGCCTGTCTCACGCAGTCACCCTGCCATATCACACACTGAGCCTGTCTCACGCAGTCATCCTGCCATATCACACACTGTGCCTGTCTCACGCAGTCACCCTGCCATATCACACACTGAGCCTGTCTCACGCAGTCACCCTGCCATATCACACACTGAGCCTGTCAAACACACTCACCCTGTCATATCACACACACAGACTGTCACACACACTCACCCTGTCATATCACACACACACTGAGCCTATCACATACACTCACCCTGTCATAGCACACACAGTGAGCCTGTCACACACACTCACCCTGCCATATCACACAATGAGCCTGTCACACACACTCACCCTGTCATATCACACACACACAGTTTGTCACACACACACTGAGCCTGACACACACTGAGCCTGTCACACACACACCCTGTCATATCATGCACACACACTCAGCTTGCCACACACACACACTGAACCTGTCACACACACTCGCATTGTCACACACACACTCACCCGGTCACACTAACTCACCATCATATCACATACACAGTGAGCCTGTCACACACTCACCCTGTCATATCACACACACACTGAGCTTGTCACACACACTCACCCTGTCTTATCACACACACAAACTCAGCTTGTCACACACACACACACTGAGCTTGTCACACACACTCACACTGTCATATCACACATTCACCCTGTCATATCACACACATTCACTCAGCTTGTCACACAGACACTGAGCCTGTCATATCATACACACTCACCCTTTCATATCACACACACTCAGCTTGTCAAACACACACTCACCCTGTCACACACACAGAGCCTGTCATGTCACACACTGAGCCTATCACACACACTGAGCCTGTCACATACACACAATCATTGTGTAACACACACTGAGCCTGTGGCACACACTCACCATGTCATATCACACACTGAGCCTGTCTCACGCACTCAGCCTGTCATATCACACACACACACTCACCCTGTCATATCACACACACACTGAGCCTGTCACACAAACAGTGAGCCTGTAACACACACTCACTTTGTCATATCACACAAACCCAGCTGGTCACACACACACTCACCCTGTCATATTACACTCACCCTGCCATATCAAACTCACCCTGTCATATCACACACACACTCAGCTTGTCACACAGACACTGAGCGTATCATATAACACACACTCACCCTGTCACACACACTTACCCTGTCATATCACACACACACTGAGCCTGTCACACACTCACCCTGTCATATCATTCACTGAGACTGTCACACACACTCACCCTGTCATATCACACACACACTCAGCTTGTCACACACACACGCTGAGCTTCTCACACACACTGATCCTGTCACACACACTCACCCTATCATATCACACACACACTCACCCTGTTACACACACTCACCCTGTCATATCACACTCACCCTGTCATATCACACACTTACCCTGTCATATCACACACACACACACTCAGCTTGTCACACAGACACTCACCCTGTCATATCACACATGCACTGAGCCTGTCACACACGCTCACCCTGTCACACATACACTCACCCTGTCATATCACACACACACACTGAGCTTGTCACACACACTAAACCTGTCATATCACAGACACAAACTCAGCTTGGCACACACACACACACTGACCCTGCCAAACACACTCAGCCCTGTCACACAAACTCACCCTGTCACACACACTGACACACACTCACCCTGTCACACAAGCTCACCCTGTCACACTGAGCCTGTCACAAACACACACTCACCCTGTCATATCATACTCACCCTGTCATATCACACACACACTGAGCCTGCCACACACACTCACCTATCACACACAGCCACCCTGTCACACACACTCAGCCTGTCCTTTTACACACACTCAGCCTGTCACACACACACTGAGCCTGTCGTATCACATACACTGAGCCTGTTGTATCACACACACACTGAGCCTGTCACACACACTCAGCCTATCACACACAAACTGAGCCTGTCACACACACTCAGCCTATCACACACAGACACTGAGCCTGTCACACACACTCACCCTGTCATATCACACATTCACCCTGTCATATCACACACATTCACTCAGCTTGTCACACAGACACTGAGCCTGTCATATCACACACACTCAACCTTTCATATCACACACACTCAGCTTGTCAAACACACACTCACCCTGTCACACACACAGAGCCTGTCATGTCACACACTGAGCCTATCACACACACTGAGCCTCTCACATACACACAATCATTGTGTCACACACACTGAGCCTGTGGCACACACTCACCATGTCATATCACACACTGAGCCTGTCTCACACACTCAGCCTGTCATATCACACACACACACACACTCACCCTGTCATATCACACACACACTCAGCCTGTCACACACACTTACCCTGTCATATCACACACACACTGAGCCTGTCACACAAATAGTGAGCCTGTAACACACACTCACTTTGTCATATCACACAAACCCAGCTGGTCACACACACACTCACCCTGTCATATCACACACACACCCTGTCATATTACACTCACCCTGCCATATCAAACTCACCCTGTCATATCACACACACACTCAGCTTGTCACACAGACACTGAGCGTATCATATAACACACACTCACCCTGTCACACACACTTACCCTGTCATATCACACACACACTGAGCCTGTCACACACTCACCCTGTCATATCATTCACTGAGACTGTCACACACACTCACCCTGTCATATCACACACACACTCAGCTTGTCACACACACACGCTGAGCTTCTCACACACACTGATCCTGTCACACACACTCACCCTATCATATCACACACACACTCACCCTGTTACACACACTCACCCTGTCATATCACACTCACCCTGTCATATCACACACTCACCCTGTCATATCACACACACACACACACACTCAGCTTGTCACACAGACACTCACCCTGTCATATCACACATGCACTGAGCCTGTCACACACACACTCATCCAGGCATATTACACTCACCCTGTCATATCACACTCACCCTGAGCTTGTCACACACACTCAACCTGTCATATCACAGACACAAACTCAGCTTGTCACACACACACTGACCCTGCCACACACACTCAGCCCTGTCACACAAACTCACCCTGTCACACACACTGACACACACTCACCCTGTCACACAAGCTCACCCTGTCACACTGAGCCTGTCACAAACACACACTCACCCTGTCATATAACACTCACCCTGTCATATCACACACACACTGAGCCTGCCACACACACTCACCCTGTCATATCACGCACTGAGCATGTCACACATACTCACCCTGTCATATTACACACACACTGAGCATGTCACACACAATGAGCCCATCACACAGAGTTACCCTGTCACACACGCTCAGCCTGTCATATCACACATACACTGAGCCTGTCACACACACTCACCCTGTCACACACACTCTGCCTGTCATATCACACACACACTGAGCCTGTCACACACACTGAGCGCATCACACACAGCCACCCTGTCACACACACTCAGCCTGTCCTTTTACACACACTCAGCCTGTCACACACACACTGAGCCTGTCGTATCACACACACTGAGCCTGTTGTATCACACACACACTGAGCCTGTCACACACACTCAGCCTATCACACACAAACTGAGCCTGTCACACACACTCAGCCTATCACACACAGACACTGAGCCTGTCACACACACTCACCCTGTCATATCACACACACACACTGAGCCTGTCACACACACACACACACACTGAGTCTCTCTCACACACAGAGCCTGGCACACACACTCACTCTGCCACAAACACACTCAGCCTGTCATATCACACACACACTGAGCCTGTCACACCCACTCACACTGAGACTGTCACACACACTCACCCTGTCATATCACACTCACCCTGTCATATCACACACTCACCCTGTCATATCACACACACACACACTCAGCTTGTCACACAGACACTCACCCTGTCATATCACACATGCACTGAGCCTGTCACACACACACTCATCCAGGCATATTACACTCACCCTGTCATATCACACTCACCCTGTCATATCACACACACACACTCAGCTTGTCACACAGACACTCACCCTGTCATATCACACATGCACTAATCCTGTCACACACGCTCACCCTGTCACACATACACTCACCCTGTCATATCACACACACACTGAGCTTGTCACACACACTCAACCTGTCATATCACAGACACAAACTCAGCTTGTCACACACACACTGACCCTGCCACACACACTCAGCCCTGTCACACAAACTCACCCTGTCACACACACTGACACACACTCACCCTGTCACACAAGCTCACCCTGTCACACTGAGCCTGTCACAAACACACACTCACCCTGTCATATCACACTCACCCTGTCATATCACACACACACTGAGCCTGCCACACACACTCACCCTGTCATATCACGCACTGAGCATGTCACACATACTCACCCTGTCATATTACACACACACTGAGCATGTCACACACAATGAGCCCATCACACAGAGTTACCCTGTCACACACGCTCAGCCTGTCATATCACACATACACTGAGCCTGTCACACACACTCACCCTGTCACACACACTCTGCCTGTCATATCACACACACACTGAGCCTGTCACACACACTGAGCCCATCACACACAGCCACCCTGTCACACACACTCAGCCTGTCCTTTTACACACACTCAGCCTGTCACACACACACTGAGCCTGTCGTATCACACACACTGAGCCTGTTGTATCACACACACACACTGAGCCTGTCACACACACTCAGCCTATCACACACAAACTGAGCCTGTCACACACACTCAGCCTATCACACACAGACACTGAGCCTGTCACACACACTCACCCTGTCATATCACACACACACACTGAGCCTGTCACACACACACACACACACTGAGTCTCTCTCACACACAGAGCCTGGCACACACACTCACTCTGCCACAAACACACTCAGCCTGTCATATCACACACACACTGAGCCTGTCACACCCACTCACACTGAGACTGTCACACACACTCACCCTGTCACACACATTCACCCTGTCACACACACTCAGCCTGTCATTTTACACACACTCAGCCTGTCACACACACACTGAGCATGTTGTATCACACACATACTGAGCCTGTCACACACACTCAGCCTATCACACACAAACTGAGCCTGTCACATACACTCAGCCTATCACACACAGACACTGAGCCTGTCACACACACACACACACTGAGTCTCTCACACACACAGAGCCTGTCACACACACTCACTCTGCCACAAACACACTTAGCCTGTCATATCACACACACACACTGAGCCTGTTACACCCACTCACACTGAGCCTGTAACACACACTTACCCTGTCACACACATTCACCCTGTCACACTCCGTCTGTTATATCACACACACACACTGAGCCTGTCACACACACTCACCCTGTCACTCACACTCAGCCTGTCATTTCAAACACACACACACTGATCCTGTCACACACACTCACCCTGTTACACAAACTCACCCTGTCACACACACACACCCTGTCACACACACTGACACACACTCACCCTGTCACACAAGCTCACCCTGTCACACACACACTGAGCCTGTCACAAACACTCACTCACCCTGTCATATCACACTCACCCTGTCCTATCACACACACACACACACTGAGCCTGCCACACACACTCACCATGTCATATCACGCACTGAGCATGTCACACACACTCACTCTGTCATATCACACACACACTGAGCATGTCACACACAATGAGCCCATCACACGCAGTCACCCTGTCACACACGCTCAGCCTGTCATATCACACACACACTGAGCCTGTCACACACACTCACCCTGTCACACACACTCTGCCTGTCATATCACACACACACTGAGCCTGTCACACACACTCAGCCTGTCACACACACATTCTGAGCCTGTCACACACACTGAGCCCATCACACACACTGAGCCCATCACACACAGTCACCCTGTCACACACACTCAGCCTGTCATTTCACACACACTCAGCCTGTCACACACACACACACTGAGCCTGACACACACACACACTGAGTCTCTCGTATCACACACACACACTGAGCCTATCACACACAAACTGAGCCTGTCACACACATTCAGCCTATCACACACAAACTGAGCCTGTCACAGACATTCAGCCTATCACACACAGACACTGAGCCTGTCACATACACTCATCCTGTCACACACACTCACCCTGTCATATCACACACACACACTGAGTCTCTCACACACACAGAGCCTGTCACACACACTCACCCTGCAACAAACACACTCAGCCTGTCATATCACACACACACTGGGCCTGTCACACCCACTCACACTAAGACTGTCACACTTATGCACCCTGTCACACACACTTAGCCTGTCATATCACATACACACACTTAGCCTGTCATATCACACACACACTTACCCTGTCACACACATTCACCCTGTCACACACACTCAGCCTGTTATATCCCACAAACACACTGAGCATGTCACACCCACTCACCCTGTCACTCACACTCAGCCTGTCATTTCAAACACACACACACTGAGCCTGTCACACACACTCACCCTGTCACACACACTGACACACACTCACCCTGTCACACAAACTCACCCTGTCACACACACACACTGTGTCTGTCATATCACACACACACTGAGCCTGTCACACACACTCACCCTGTCACTTACACTCAGCCTGTCATTTCACACACAAACACACTGAGCCTGTCACACACACTCACCCTGTCATATCACACACACACTGAGCCTGCCACACACACACTCACCCTGTCATATCACGCACTCAGCCTGTCATATCACATACACGCACTGAGCCTGTCACACACACTCAGCCTGTCACACACACATACTGAGCCAGTCACACACACTCATCCTGTCACATCACACACACTCAGCCTGTCATATGACACACAAACACTGTCATATCACACACACACTCAGCCTGTCACACACACTCACTGAGCCTGTCACACACACTCACTGAGCCTGTCACACACACTCACCCTGTCATATGACACACACACTGAGCCTTTCACACACACTCACCCTGTCATATAATGCACTTAGTTTGTCACACAAACTCACCCTCTCACATACACTCACCCTGTCACACACACTTACCCTGTCATATTACACACACACTGAGCCTGTCACACACACTCAGTCTGTCATATCACACACACACTCAGTCTGTCATATCACACACACACTGAGCCCTCACCCTGTCATATCACACACTCACCCTGTCATATCACACACAATCACCCTGTCACATAAACTGACACACACTCACCCTGTCACACAAGCTCACCCTGTCACACACACTGAGCCTGTCACAAACACACACTCACCCTGTCATATCATACACACACTGAGCATGCCACACACACTCACACTGTCATATCATGCACTGAGCATGTCACACACAATGAGCCCATCGCACACACTCACCCTGCCACACACACTCTGCCTGTCATATCACACACACACACTGAGCCTGTCACACACACTCAGCCTGTCACACACACACTCAGCCTGTCATATCACACACTGAGCTAATCACACACACACTCAGCCTGTCACACACACACACCTAGCCTGTCACACACACTCAGCCTGTCACACATACACACCTAGCCTGTCACACACAGTCACCCTGTCTCACAGCCTCTATGTGTAGGCTCAGGGCTCAGGCTGCACTGGCCTCCAAAAGCACTTTGAGGCCAAGTTGGAACATGTTCACAAGTTACTATGTGTGCAGGGCATGGAGGAGCAAAGCACAGGGACACAAGCAATGCACAGTGACACACAGGACATAATAGAGGCAGAACTGTGGCAGTGCCATCTAGTGGGCAGACACACTGAGCCTGTCACACACACTCACCCTGTCACACACACTGACACATACTCACCCTGTCACACAAACTCACCCTGTCACACACACACTGTGTCTGTCATATCACACACACACTGAACCTGTCACACACACTCAGCCTGTCACACACACACTCAGCCTGTCATATCACACACTGAGCTAATCACACACACACTCAGCCTGTCACACACACACACCTAGCCTGTCACACACACTCAGCCTGTCACACATACACACCTAGCCTGTCACACACAGTCACCCTGTCTCACAGCCTCTATGTGTAGGCTCAGGGCTCAGGCTGCACTGGCCTCCAAAAGCACTTTGAGGCCAAGTTGGAACATGTTCACAAGTTACTATGTGTGCAGGGCATGGAGGAGCAAAGCACAGGGACACAAGCAATGCACAGTGACACACAGGACATAATAGAGGCAGAACTGTGGCAGTGCCATCTAGTGGGCAGACACACTGAGCCTGTCACACACACTCACCCTGTCACACACACTGACACACACTCACCCTGTCACACAAACTCACCCTGTCACACACACACTGTGTCTGTCATATCACACACACACTGAGCCTGTCACACACACTCACCCTGTCACTTACACTCAGCCTGTCATTTTTGATGCTGATTTTTGGTGGCGCATTTCTAACACGCAAGGTCCGGTGCCGGGGTGACATGCTGCCCTGGCGGGTGGGCCGTACAGGGAAAGCCAAAAGGCCGGATGTGGCCCGGGGCCGTACAATGCCCAGGTCTGAGCTAGATGGTAGTCTGCTCTGAATAGATGAGTTTTGAGCCTGTTACACACACTCACCCTGTCATATCACACGCACTAAGCCTGTCACATACACACTGAGACTATCACACACACACACTGAGCCTGTTACACACACTCACCCTGTCACACACACTCACACTGTCATATCACACACACACTGGGCCTATCACATACACTCACCCTGTCATACCACACGCTAAGCATGTCACACACACTCACCCTGCCATATCACACACACGCTGAGCCTGTCACACACACTCACCTTGTCATATCACGCACTGAGCTTGTCACACACACTCACCCTGCCATATCACACAATGAGCCTGTCACACACACTCACCCTGTCATATCACACACACACTCAGTTTGTCACACGCACAGTGAGCCTGACACACACAGACTGAGCCTGTCACACACACACACCCTGTCATATCACACACTCAGCCTGTCACCCACACACTGAGCCTGTCACACACACACAACCTGTCATATCACACACACACTCAGCCTGTCACACACACACTGAGCCTGTCACACACACACTGAGCCTGTCACACACACTCACGTTGTCACACACACACTCACCCGGTCCCACTAACTCACCGTCACATCACATACACACTGAGCCGGTCACACACACTCACCCTGTCATGTCAAACTACTCAGCTTGGCACACACACTTACCTTGTCATATCACATACTGAGCTTGTCATACACACTCACCCTGTCTTATCACACACACAAACTCAGCTTGTCACACACAGCCACACCCTGTCATATCACACTCACCCTGTCAATATCATACACACACTGAGCTTGTCACACACACTCACCCTGTCATATAATGCACTGAGCCTGTCACACAAACTCACCCTGTCATATCACACACACGCTGAGCCTGTCACACACACTCACCTTGTCATATCACGCACTGAGCTTGTCACACAAACTCACCCTGTCATATAATGCACTGAGCCTGTCACACACACTCACCCTGTCATATCACACACACGCTGAGCCTGTCACACACACTCACCCTGTCACATACACTCACCCTGTCATATCACACACTCACCCTGTCACATCACACACACACTCAGCTTGTCACACAGACACTGAGCATGTCATATAACACACACTCACCCCATCAAATTCACTCACCCTGTCATATCACACTCACCCTGTAATATCACACACACACTGAGCTTGTCACACACACACACACTGAGCCTCTCACACACACTGAGTTTGTCAAACACACTCACCCTGTCATATCATACACACACTGAGCCTACACGCACACTGAGACTGTCACACACACTCACTCTGTCATATCACACACACACTGAGACTGTCACACACACTCACCCTGTCAAATCACACACACACTGAGCCTGTCACACACTCACCCTATCATATCATGCACTGAGACTGTCACACACACTCACCTTGTCATATTACACACACACACTCAGCTTGTCACACACACTGAGCCTGTCACACACACTCACCCTGTCATATCACACACACACTCAGCTTGTATATTTAGAATTATTCACAAATGCTGTAGGTGCTACAACACTACCAGAGAAGTACCTTAATTTTTAATACACTTAATTCAAGTGATTTGGGAGACAACCAGTGACACATTTAAAAATACATTTTGTTCTAACACAGGCAACAATGTAATAAATGCAGAACAAAGCCAGTAGGCATCCAGGGGATTTCAGCCATTATAGGCACATTCTAGCCAAATTAAAACTTACAGAATCAATAGCAAAAAATAAAGCTTCCTAGCAAGACAGAATGGATTTGATATAAGTATTGATTTAAATTCAGAGTATTGGATGCTTTCCTTCACAAATTTGCTACAAGTATGAAAAATAATGAAAAAGTCCAACTTGGATGTCATTTATATAATATTTGAATACGCAACCATTAAAGACTGCAGCCTAGACTTACTAAGGTGTGATTTATCTTGGTGCAGAAAGCCTCAACATATTTACTAAGATTTCCTCATTATTGCAAAGGTCCACTAGGGACAACGAGGATTCTAGCAGTGTTTATTCATAAAACTTACATTATGTCAATATTAATATTATAATTTTTTACAAAGTTCCGACATATTTTATAGCACGATGCAAGGGGTTATAGTGAAGACATAAAACAATCATGATACTTACATACTTGAATAGATATAGGTGAACACCTTGCTCACGTGAGCGATTACAATGTATTGATGATATAAGAAACAAAAGGAGGAAGGATGGTAGTTTGCATCCTTACAGTATCCATTAAATTACAGTACCAGTCTGCATTTTATAAGGATTAGTGTTTAGCAAATAATATGGAGCCAGATCAGGGTTGGGCAATTCATTCCCCAAAGGGGCCACATAAGAAACTGGGGCTGTTGTGGAGGGCCGAACAATAGGCTGAACTTAATTCTGCTCAATATTAATTTTAAAGCTTTATAAAAAGCAGTAAATTATATACTTTTGATTAGCTGCTACTAGTAAGAATACATATTCCGATTTATGTAATTTTCATAAAAAGCTTTTAATCTTCAAAAAACGATACCAAAAATGTGGAAGCTCACACACACTCACCCTGTCATATCACACGCACTATACCTGTCACACACACACTGAGAATGTCACACACACACACTGAGTGAGCCTGTTACACACACTCACCCTGTCATATCACACGCACTAAGCCTGTCACATACACACTGAGACTATCACACACACACACTGAGCCTGTTACACACACTCACCCTGTCACACACACTCACACTGTCATATCACACACACACTGGGCCTATCACATACACTCACCCTGTCATACCACACGCTAAGCATGTCACACACACTCACCCTGCCATATCACACACACGCTGAGCCTGTCACACACACTCACCTTGTCATATCACGCACTGAGCTTGTCACACACACTCACCCTGCCATATCACACAATGAGCCTGTCACACACACTCACCCTGTCATATCACACACACACTCAGTTTGTCACACGCACAGTGAGCCTGACACACACAGACTGAGCCTGTCACACACACACACCCTGTCATATCACACACTCAGCCTGTCACCCACACACTGAGCCTGTCACACACACACAACCTGTCATATCACACACACACTCAGCCTGTCACACACACACTGAGCCTGTCACACACACACTGAGCCTGTCACACACACTCACATTGTCACACACACACTCACCCGGTCCCACTAACTCACCGTCACATCACATACACACTGAGCCGGTCACACACACTCACCCTGTCATGTCAAACTACTCAGCTTGGCACACACACTTACCTTGTCATATCACATACTGAGCTTGTCATACACACTCACCCTGTCTTATCACACACACAAACTCAGCTTGTCACACACAGCCACACCCTGTCATATCACACTCACCCTGTCAATATCATACACACACTGAGCTTGTCACACACACTCACCCTGTCATATAATGCACTGAGCCTGTCACACAAACTCACCCTGTCATATCACACACACGCTGAGCCTGTCACACACACTCACCTTGTCATATCACGCACTGAGCTTGTCACACAAACTCACCCTGTCATATAATGCACTGAGCCTGTCACACACACTCACCCTGTCATATCACACACACGCTGAGCCTGTCACACACACTCACCTTGTCATATCACGCACTGAGCTTGTCACACACACTCACCCTGTCTTAACACACACACACACTCACCCTGTCTTATCACACACACAAACTCATCTTGTCACACACACACACACACACTGAGCTTGTCACACACACTGAGCCTGTCACACACACTCACACTGCCATATCACACATTTACCCTGTCATATCACACACTCACCCTGTCATATCACACACACACTCAGCTTGTCAAACAGACACTGAGCCTGTCATATCACACACACTCACCCTATCATATCACACACACACACTCAGCTTATCAAACACACACTCACCCTGTCAGACACACAGAGCCTGTCATATCACACACTGAGCCTATCACACACACTGCGCCTGTCCCACACACACACACTCATCGTGTCACACACACTGAGCCTGTCGCACACAGTCACCATGTCATATGACACACTGAGCCTGTCTCACGCAGTCACCCTGCCATATCACACACTGAGCCTGTCTCACGCAGTCATCCTGCCATATCACACACTGTGCCTGTCTCACGCAGTCACCCTGCCATATCACACACTGAGCCTGTCTCACGCAGTCACCCTGCCATATCACACACTGAGCCTGTCAAACACACTCACCCTGTCATATCACACACACAGACTGTCACACACACTCACCCTGTCATATCACACACACACTGAGCCTATCACATACACTCACCCTGTCATAGCACACACAGTGAGCCTGTCACACACACTCACCCTGCCATATCACACAATGAGCCTGTCACACACACTCACCCTGTCATATCACACACACACAGTTTGTCACACACACACTGAGCCTGACACACACTGAGCCTGTCACACACACACCCTGTCATATCATGCACACACACTCAGCTTGCCACACACACACACTGAACCTGTCACACACACTCGCATTGTCACACACACACTCACCCGGTCACACTAACTCACCATCATATCACATACACAGTGAGCCTGTCACACACTCACCCTGTCATATCACACACACACTGAGCTTGTCACACACACTCACCCTGTCTTATCACACACACAAACTCAGCTTGTCACACACACACACACTGAGCTTGTCACACACACTCACACTGTCATATCACACATTCACCCTGTCATATCACACACATTCACTCAGCTTGTCACACAGACACTGAGCCTGTCATATCATACACACTCACCCTTTCATATCACACACACTCAGCTTGTCAAACACACACTCACCCTGTCACACACACAGAGCCTGTCATGTCACACACTGAGCCTATCACACACACTGAGCCTGTCACATACACACAATCATTGTGTAACACACACTGAGCCTGTGGCACACACTCACCATGTCATATCACACACTGAGCCTGTCTCACGCACTCAGCCTGTCATATCACACACACACACTCACCCTGTCATATCACACACACACTGAGCCTGTCACACAAACAGTGAGCCTGTAACACACACTCACTTTGTCATATCACACAAACCCAGCTGGTCACACACACACTCACCCTGTCATATTACACTCACCCTGCCATATCAAACTCACCCTGTCATATCACACACACACTCAGCTTGTCACACAGACACTGAGCGTATCATATAACACACACTCACCCTGTCACACACACTTACCCTGTCATATCACACACACACTGAGCCTGTCACACACTCACCCTGTCATATCATTCACTGAGACTGTCACACACACTCACCCTGTCATATCACACACACACTCAGCTTGTCACACACACACGCTGAGCTTCTCACACACACTGATCCTGTCACACACACTCACCCTATCATATCACACACACACTCACCCTGTTACACACACTCACCCTGTCATATCACACTCACCCTGTCATATCACACACTTACCCTGTCATATCACACACACACACACTCAGCTTGTCACACAGACACTCACCCTGTCATATCACACATGCACTGAGCCTGTCACACACGCTCACCCTGTCACACATACACTCACCCTGTCATATCACACACACACACTGAGCTTGTCACACACACTAAACCTGTCATATCACAGACACAAACTCAGCTTGGCACACACACACACACTGACCCTGCCAAACACACTCAGCCCTGTCACACAAACTCACCCTGTCACACACACTGACACACACTCACCCTGTCACACAAGCTCACCCTGTCACACTGAGCCTGTCACAAACACACACTCACCCTGTCATATCACACTCACCCTGTCATATCACACACACACTGAGCCTGCCACACACACTCACCTATCACACACAGCCACCCTGTCACACACACTCAGCCTGTCCTTTTACACACACTCAGCCTGTCACACACACACTGAGCCTGTCGTATCACATACACTGAGCCTGTTGTATCACACACACACACTGAGCCTGTCACACACACTCAGCCTATCACACACAAACTGAGCCTGTCACACACACTCAGCCTATCACACACAGACACTGAGCCTGTCACACACACTCACCCTGTCATATCACACATTCACCCTGTCATATCACACACATTCACTCAGCTTGTCACACAGACACTGAGCCTGTCATATCACACACACTCAACCTTTCATATCACACACACTCAGCTTGTCAAACACACACTCACCCTGTCACACACACAGAGCCTGTCATGTCACACACTGAGCCTATCACACACACTGAGCCTCTCACATACACACAATCATTGTGTCACACACACTGAGCCTGTGGCACACACTCACCATGTCATATCACACACTGAGCCTGTCTCACACACTCAGCCTGTCATATCACACACACACACACTCACCCTGTCATATCACACACACACTCAGCCTGTCACACACACTCACCCTGTCATATCACACACACACTGAGCCTGTCACACAAATAGTGAGCCTGTAACACACACTCACTTTGTCATATCACACAAACCCAGCTGGTCACACACACACTCACCCTGTCATATCACACACACACCCTGTCATATTACACTCACCCTGCCATATCAAACTCACCCTGTCATATCACACACACACTCAGCTTGTCACACAGACACTGAGCGTATCATATAACACACACTTACCCTGTCACACACACTTACCCTGTCATATCACACACACACTGAGCCTGTCACACACTCACCCTGTCATATCATTCACTGAGACTGTCACACACACTCACCCTGTCATATCACACACACACTCAGCTTGTCACACACACACGCTGAGCTTCTCATACACACTGATCCTGTCACACACACTCACCCTATCATATCACACACACACTCACCCTGTTACACACACTCACCCTGTCATATCACACTCACCCTGTCATATCACACACTCACCCTGTCATATCACACACACACACACACACTCAGCTTGTCACACAGACACTCACCCTGTCATATCACACATGCACTGAGCCTGTCACACACACACTCATCCAGGCATATTACACTCACCCTGTCATATCACACTCACCCTGAGCTTGTCACACACACTCAACCTGTCATATCACAGACACAAACTCAGCTTGTCACACACACACTGACCCTGCCACACACACTCAGCCCTGTCACACAAACTCACCCTGTCACACACACTGACACACACTCACCCTGTCACACAAGCTCACCCTGTCACACTGAGCCTGTCACAAACACACACTCACCCTGTCATATAACACTCACCCTGTCATATCACACACACACTGAGCCTGCCACACACACTCACCCTGTCATATCACGCACTGAGCATGTCACACATACTCACCCTGTCATATTACACACACACTGAGCATGTCACACACAATGAGCCCATCACACAGAGTTACCCTGTCACACACGCTCAGCCTGTCATATCACACATACACTGAGCCTGTCACACACACTCACCCTGTCACACACACTCTGCCTGTCATATCACACACACACTGAGCCTGTCACACACACTGAGCGCATCACACACAGCCACCCTGTCACACACACTCAGCCTGTCCTTTTACACACACTCAGCCTGTCACACACACACTGAGCCTGTCGTATCACACACACTGAGCCTGTTGTATCACACACACACTGAGCCTGTCACACACACTCAGCCTATCACACACAAACTGAGCCTGTCACACACACTCAGCCTATCACACACAGACACTGAGCCTGTCACACACACTCACCCTGTCATATCACACACACACACTGAGCCTGTCACACACACACACACACACTGAGTCTCTCTCCCACACAGAGCCTGGCACACACACTCACTCTGCCACAAACACACTCAGCCTGTCATATCACACACACACTGAGCCTGTCACACCCACTCACACTGAGACTGTCACACACACTCACCCTGTCATATCACACTCACCCTGTCATATCACACACTCACCCTGTCATATCACACACACACACACTCAGCTTGTCACACAGACACTCACCCTGTCATATCACACATGCACTGAGCCTGTCACACACACACTCATCCAGGCATATTACACTCACCCTGTCATATCACACTCACCCTGTCATATCACACACACACACTCAGCTTGTCACACAGACACTCACCCTGTCATATCACACATGCACTAATCCTGTCACACACGCTCACCCTGTCACACATACACTCACCCTGTCATATCACACACACACTGAGCTTGTCACACACACTCAACCTGTCATATCACAGACACAAACTCAGCTTGTCACACACACACTGACCCTGCCACACACACTCAGCCCTGTCACACAAACTCACCCTGTCACACACACTGACACACACTCACCCTGTCACACAAGCTCACCCTGTCACACTGAGCCTGTCACAAACACACACTCACCCTGTCATATCACACTCACCCTGTCATATCACACACACACTGAGCCTGCCACACACACTCACCCTGTCATATCACGCACTGAGCATGTCACACATACTCACCCTGTCATATTACACACACACTGAGCATGTCACACACAATGAGCCCATCACACAGAGTTACCCTGTCACACACGCTCAGCCTGTCATATCACACATACACTGAGCCTGTCACACACACTCACCCTGTCACACACACTCTGCCTGTCATATCACACACACACTGAGCCTGTCACACACACTGAGCCCATCACACACAGCCACCCTGTCACACACACTCAGCCTGTCCTTTTACACACACTCAGCCTGTCACACACACACTGAGCCTGTCGTATCACACACACTGAGCCTGTTGTATCACACACACACACTGAGCCTGTCACACACACTCAGCCTATCACACACAAACTGAGCCTGTCACACACACTCAGCCTATCACACACAGACACTGAGCCTGTCACACACACTCACCCTGTCATATCACACACACACACTGAGCCTGTCACACACACACACACACTGAGTCTCTCTCACACACAGAGCCTGGCACACACACTCACTCTGCCACAAACACACTCAGCCTGTCATATCACACACACACTGAGCCTGTCACACCCACTCACACTGAGACTGTCACACACACTCACCCTGTCACACACATTCACCCTGTCACACACACTCAGCCTGTCATTTTACACACACTCAGCCTGTCACACACACACTGAGCATGTTGTATCACACACATACTGAGCCTGTCACACACACTCAGCCTATCACACACAAACTGAGCCTGTCACATACACTCAGCCTATCACACACAGACACTGAGCCTGTCACACACACACACACACTGAGTCTCTCACACACACAGAGCCTGTCACACACACTCACTCTGCCACAAACACACTTAGCCTGTCATATCACACACACACACTGAGCCTGTTACACCCACTCACACTGAGCCTGTAACACACACTTACCCTGTCACACACATTCACCCTGTCACACTCCGTCTGTTATATCACACACACACACTGAGCCTGTCACACACACTCACCCTGTCACTCACACTCAGCCTGTCATTTCAAACACACACACACTGATCCTGTCACACACACTCACCCTGTTACACAAACTCACCCTGTCACACACACACACCCTGTCACACACACTGACACACACTCACCCTGTCACACAAGCTCACCCTGTCACACACACTGAGCCTGTCACAAACACTCACTCACCCTGTCATATCACACTCACCCTGTCCTATCACACACACACACACACTGAGCCTGCCACACACACTCACCATGTCATATCACGCACTGAGCATGTCACACACACTCACCCTGTCATATCACACACACGCTGAGCATGTCACACACAATGAGCCCATCACACGCAGTCACCCTGTCACACACGCTCAGCCTGTCATATCACACACACACTGAGCCTGTCACACACACTCACCCTGTCACACACACTCTGCCTGTCATATCACACACACACTGAGCCTGTCACACACACTCAGCCTGTCACACACACATTCTGAGCCTGTCACACACACTGAGCCCATCACACACACTGAGCGCATCACACACAGTCACCCTGTCACACACACTCAGCCTGTCATTTCACACACACTCAGCCTGTCACACACACACACACTGAGCCTGACACACACACACACTGAGTCTCTCGTATCACACACACACACTGAGCCTATCACACACAAACTGAGCCTGTCACACACATTCAGCCTATCACACACAAACTGAGCCTGTCACAGACATTCAGCCTATCACACACAGACACTGAGCCTGTCACATACACTCATCCTGTCACACACACTCACCCTGTCATATCACACACACACACTGAGTCTCTCACACACACAGAGCCTGTCACACACACTCACCCTGCAACAAACACACTCAGCCTGTCATATCACACACACACACTGGGCCTGTCACACCCACTCACACTAAGACTGTCACACTTATGCACCCTGTCACACACACTTAGCCTGTCATATCACATACACACACTTAGCCTGTCATATCACACACACACTTACCCTGTCACACACATTCACCCTGTCACACACACTCAGCCTGTTATATCCCACAAACACACTGAGCATGTCACACCCACTCACCCTGTCACTCACACTCAGCCTGTCATTTCAAACACACACACACTGAGCCTGTCACACACACTCACCCTGTCACACACACTGACACACACTCACCCTGTCACACAAACTCACCCTGTCACACACACACTGTGTCTGTCATATCACACACACACTGAGCCTGTCACACACACTCACCCTGTCACTTACACTCAGCCTGTCATTTCACACACAAACACACTGAGCCTGTCACACACACTCACCCTGTCATATCACACACACACTGAGCCTGCCACACACACACTCACCCTGTCATATCACGCACTCAGCCTGTCATATCACATACACGCACTGAGCCTGTCACACACACTCAGCCTGTCACACACACATACTGAGCCAGTCACACACACTCATCCTGTCACATCACACACACTCAGCCTGTCATATGACACACAAACACTGTCATATCACACACACACTCAGCCTGTCACACACACTCACTGAGCCTGTCACACACACTCACTGAGCCTGTCACACACACTCACCCTGTCATATGACACACACACTGAGCCTTTCACACACACTCACCCTGTCATATAATGCACTTAGTTTGTCACACAAACTCACCCTCTCACATACACTCACCCTGTCACACACACTTACCCTGTCATATTACACACACACTGAGCCTGTCACACACACTCAGTCTGTCATATCACACACACACTCAGTCTGTCATATCACACACACACTGAGCCCTCACCCTGTCATATCACACACTCACCCTGTCATATCACACACAATCACCCTGTCACATAAACTGACACACACTCACCCTGTCACACAAGCTCACCCTGTCACACACACTGAGCCTGTCACAAACACACACTCACCCTGTCATATCATACACACACTGAGCATGCCACACACACTCACACTGTCATATCATGCACTGAGCATGTCACACACAATGAGCCCATCGCACACACTCACCCTGCCACACACACTCTGCCTGTCATATCACACACACACACTGAGCCTGTCACACACACTCAGCCTGTCACACACACACTCAGCCTGTCATATCACACACTGAGCTAATCACACACACACTCAGCCTGTCACACACACACACCTAGCCTGTCACACACACTCAGCCTGTCACACATACACACCTAGCCTGTCACACACAGTCACCCTGTCTCACAGCCTCTATGTGTAGGCTCAGGGCTCAGGCTGCACTGGCCTCCAAAAGCACTTTGAGGCCAAGTTGGAACATGTTCACAAGTTACTATGTGTGCAGGGCATGGAGGAGCAAAGCACAGGGACACAAGCAATGCACAGTGACACACAGGACATAATAGAGGCAGAACTGTGGCAGTGCCATCTAGTGGGCAGTTCCACTTTTGATGCTGATTTTTGGTGGCGCATTTCTAACACGCAAGGTCCGGTGCCGGGGTGACATGCTGCCCTGGCGGGTGGGCCGTACAGGGAAAGCCAAAAGGCCGGATGTGGCCCGGGGCCGTACAATGCCCAGGTCTGAGCTAGATGGTAGTCTGCTCTGAATAGATGAGTTTTGAGAGGGTTTTTGATGGTATGAAAGTGGAGGATAGTCTAATAGCAATACTGAATATACCATCAGATAGGTGGTCTATGGAGGATGTTCTTTAGGTGGGACTGAGAGGAGGTGATTATGGGTGAGGATAAGTTACTTTACAGCACAACATTTAGTGTACTTTTCTTACTGGGTTACAAAAATAACACATTGATATATCAAAAAGCTGAAAACAAATTACACTAAATCTTACTCTATCTGTAGTAAGAATATGAACAGTGAACATGTAGTGAGCAGTGGGCAACAGACTTGCAAACTTAGCTTAAACTGAATATTTAAGTTTTCTGGATTATGAATGCATCTGGTAGAGGAGAATCAGTAGTGCATGCAAAAAAAAATTTGCATGAAAAAAAAACCAAAGTAAACATTAACAAACTCACCCTGGTGTTTGCTAAATCTCTTGAGTTTCAAGCAGTTTCTGTTGTTAGTTAACAAACCTGGATATCTCGGCTAAGATTAGCATAAAATTCATAATTTGTTTTGGCTAATCACGGGCAGCTAATACATTTTAATACATTGTAACAATTAGTGATGGTAGTTTATGCAGGAAGGAATCATGGAATGTGTAGTCCCCCTGTAGAAGGAAACAAGAGGAATCATACACTGATCTGTACATCTCTGCATTGAGCTGCTGCTGGCTTGAAGGTTAGTAAAGGGTTAAAATCTGTACCCAAATGCACTGTTTCTGTTGGTAGGTACACTGTGACTATGTAAGCAGCTCTAAGGGTGCGGAAAACACGTTTTTTTTTAAAATAAAATAAATTTGTGTGTGTGTAGAATGACTCAATGTAATGTGTGTTTCTGATATAAGCAGCATGTGTTAAATTTGAAAAATGGAAAAACGTAGATATATCTTTAATAAATATTATAAAACTCAAATCTGTATTGATTTTCTAGAAAACAGGTATTGCTATCTGTTCTCTACAAGTTATACCATCAGTAAATGCAAACCTTTGTAGATTTTTTTGCCTTAGATTAATAGAGATTTCTGCTTCTGTCCTTCACACATAATTCTAAGTACTTTTTTAACCTTTGCCGCATTCACTTTTCAATAAAAACATTTATAATGTTCAAAGCAAACAATTTTAGATGCTTACTAGCCAAATATGTCAGTCCCCAGTCTCTGTAATTCCCCTATATCCTCTTGACTTCTTACCCTCCCCAGTCACACCAAACACAATGCATGTATAATGTATTAATAATGGAAACTCTGGATATTTTGTTCTATTTTTAAGCTTACCTAGCATAAATGTTATATATTTTGGTCAATGTAATATCTTCTTTTTAAAAGAACTTTCACAATACCATTCTACCTTCCCCTTTACATGTTTTGCCTTGCCTTGGTCCATTTTGACCTAGGACTAAATATAATCTTTACTGCTTGAGTCTTCAGCACTGTTTACTCTCAAACATATCTTTTTAAAGGACCACTGCAGTTTACAAAAAATCGCACATTTGTGAAGTATGTAATGACCAACAACATTAGCAGCATAAAAATATTTTAGCGAAAATCTGAATTTTAGAACACTATGTGCCGCTCTGGATCGCTACCTTGTCATGGTGAAGGGGCTTGTGTACCTCAATGAAGCTGTGAGCGATGCCATGTAGGGTCACCCAAGATGGGCAGGTCATGGCAGAGAGGTCAGACAAATTGCAGTCCACAGAAAATGGAACTTGCAACCCACTCCAATATGTTTGCCAGGAAAACCTTATGGATGAGCACGACCAGAGACATAATTATAGGTGCACCTGGCATGCTGAGGTGCCTAGGGTCACGGACAGTCGGACACGACTGAATGACTAATAAGAGAGCTTGTATATAAAACATTACATGGATCCTGCTAGCTTAGAGCCTGAAGGATCTGCTTTTGTATATTCAGCAGTGAAGGAAGTGAAGAGTGAAGGGGAGAGTAGGGTTTGTAAAAAAAAGGAAACCTTTTAGTATCTGACACCTACCTCTTTCTCCCAGCAACTCCCAACAGTGGGCTGCTTGTAAGGATAACTGCAAACTTCACTACTGCAGAAAGGTAAATGTCCCTCTTACACACCCAACCTTCACCAAAGTATCATTGATGCCTTCACCAGTAGAGGCATCTACATTTATTCAATGAAGTTACTCACTCCACCAGTAGAGGCATCTGCATGTATTCAATGACGTTACTCATGTTCTGTTCCCCAGTAAAAAAGCAGGATTAAAAACAGAAAGATATATTAGTATAGAAATAGTGCTGCTAAGGCAAAAAAAAAAAATCTAGTGCATATTGCTTATGCAATAACGTACAGTGCTACCTCGGTTTGAGTCCGCTTCGGTTAAAGTCCAATTTAATTTAAGTTGGGTCGCATAGGGGAAAAAAATGTTTGGAACAAACCTGTTGCTTGGTTTGAGATGTATGCACACACGGAAGTACAATAAAGTTGCAGCAGTGCAGGAAGTGCGCAAGTCACTTTGTCTGTAAGAGCCCAAATTGAGCCTGTGCATGAACTTCAGAGGAGGCAGCTACAGATAGTGGCTGAGGAACTTTCTTCTTCAGGTGAAGAGGAGGGAAGGGAAGAAGCACCTACTGCACTCATCCAAAAAATGTGTGCTAAATGGGCTGAATTACAAAATGTTGTTGAACACTATCACCCTGACAAAACTCAAGCAAGCCACATTGTGGTGAATGCTCAAGCAATGTCTCACTTCAGAAACATTTTGAAACAAAGGCAGAAGTAAGTTTCCCTCCATATGTTTCTAGTGAAACTGGCTACATCACAGTCTCCAACAGTCTTCAGCAGGGTGCAGTGGTGTTAAGAGACAGAAAGGACGTATGTCCCCTGTGCAAGTGCCTGATGTTGTAATTGAAGAGGACTCCCCTTCCAAGCAATAACCTGTCTCCTCCTCTATGTTGCCACCATCCCATTGGTCCTTCAAGTCCTCTCAGTACTGTACAGTTAAAGTGAAGTTACATTCTCTGTTATTTAACCTCAGTGCAGTAAAAGTGAAGTTAAATTCTCTGTTATTTTATGATAATTATTGTTTTTATTGATACCTGTTTAGTTTTTAGGTTTTGTATCCAAAAACAAGACCATTGGTTCTAAATAAAATGTGAAAAATCTGGGGTCCGGAACGGAACCAAGGTACCACTGTATAGACCTCCTTCTGAATCAAATCTGATTAGGCTGTGTCAGGTGCAGCCATTCAGTCTAGAGGGTATATCTGATTTCTCTATGGAGGTCCATAACTAGGTGAGCATCCTTTAATTAGAATTAGCCAGGAGGAGATTTATTTTCTTTCTTTTAGCTGCATTCATATGAAATATTGTTAAAATCCTGCTCTTTTAATGAATAATAGCAAATTGTTGACTTTGCTGTCCCTTTCACTACACGACTCTAGCAGACTTTTGTTTAATTACGTCCTTACAACATTTTATTGCTGATCAATGTCTTGAAAATAGTGAGACTTTTTTAATGTGGTCTGATGAGCTGCTTCGGGGCATGTCTGACTAGAAAATATAATGTACACTCAGTGGATTGAAAACTCATTAATTTTTAAGTATAATTATTTTTCTCCCAGGGATGGTCTCTTATTATCAAGACTATAATGCAATTCTTCATCTTTGCTCCACTGATTGAAATTAGTTAGGGAAGGTTTCATTCTGTATAACAGAGATATGAATAGTTGTATATTAGACACAAACAATAATGTAAACAAAATTCAGTATTGGTTTTTATGTTATTTTTTTAAGATTTTATTGAGCAAAGTCAGCTATTTTAGTTGTGCGTTAAAGCATAAATAGCCCAGATTCAACAAGGTGCTGTTGAGATAAGACTTGCTAGGATCTTACGGCTTTTGATTCCAGTAATCCTTACAGTGTACATTACTATTTGCTTTCTGTTGCAAGAAGCAAGCAAGGTTTGCTCCCGTTGTAGAATACTAATGCCATAATAATGAATTTTCAAGATAACTATTATTCTAAGAGTATTTTTGTTGTTCAGTCGTCTGACTCTCCATGTCCTCGTGGACCATAACACTGGAGTGGGTTGCCAGTTCCTTCTCCAGTGGGCCACAGCATATAGCTCCTGGTTTTCCTAGGTGGCCTCCCATCCAAGTACTGACCAGTCCAAACCCTGCATGGCTTCAGGGTGGTGTGATCTCTTGGTTCCCTGACTGGAATCAAATCCAGTTAGACAGCTGTGAAAGCACAATTCCTAACCATTGGACCACCAGTGATCCCATTCTAAGTGTACTGTAATAAAAATATTACTTCTTAAATTCATAAAGAAGTTCATCACATATTATCATTAGAAATTACTTTTCATATATACACACACACAATATGTTATTTCTAACAACATAGTCTAAGAGTAATTGATTGTAATGTATTTCTTAAAATCGTAAAGGTATATTTACCTTTTTCTAATCTAACACGTGCTACATATATCAGAAACACACATTACATTGAGTCATTCTATACACATACAGATTTATTTTATTTAAAAATAAAAATTATTTCCAAACCTCCAGAGCTGCTTACAAAAGCACAGTGAACCTATCAATAGAAACACGGCATTTGGGTACGGATTTTAACTCTTTACTAACCTTCCAGCACTGGAGAAGAAACTGGCAACCCACTCCAGTAACTCTGTCCCCGGTGTGTTACGGTCCATAAGGTCACAAAGAGTCAGAAATGACTGAACAACGCAAAAAAAAAAACTTCAAGCCAGCAACAGCTCAATGCAGAGATCTACAGATCAGTATCTGGCTACTCCTCCTTCCTGCTGCAGAGGACTACATATCCAATGATTCCTTCTTGCACTATTTGCTTTTACAAATTGCTACATTGTATTAGAATGTATTAGCTGCATGTCATTGGCCAAAATGAATTATTAATTTTATGCTAATTTTAGCACAGTTGTCCGGGGTTGTTAACTCTAAAAAGCAACTGCTTGCAAACTAAAGAGATTCAGCAAACATCAAGGTGAGTTTGTTAATGTTTATTTTGGTATTTTTTCATGTAAAAAAATATTTTTATACACTACTGATTCTCCTCTATCAGATGCATTCATAATTCAGGAAACTTAAATATACCTTTAAGTATATATTTTGTTATGTTTTTAACTGTTCAGAAGAATACCTAAATTCAGACTACACACACATGACACACTTCTAGAGAATACAGCACACATGTGAAGAACACCACATACCTGATGACACAAACAATACAGGAACATATTACATTTTTGCACTCCATGACTGTCTGTCCTGTCTGATAACCATCATGTTGATGGGTTAATGGCAGTATTGATGTGGATGTATGGACATTTTCAGGACCTCATGAATCATGGTAATTATAGAACATGCAAAGCTGATGGAGCACAAATTACAGACTGCTATCTTGTGTAAGGGAAATTGGATGTGACCATGAGGAACAAAGAATTATTGAGGTGGATACAAAAGCACATGGGGAGGGTCTTATCTAAGGTAAATAGAAATAAGATTGTTTTCTATATTGCTTTTTTGAATAACTAAGCATCATAGTTGGCAAATGTTTATTTATTTTCTCATGTGGGTATGCCCTTGTAACAAAAGAACGTCTCTTCATATGTATTTGCTAAGGGTTTATAGATTGTAATTGGCTATTCATTGTTCATAGTATGAGTCTATTCGTAGATGTAACTGCCACAATCCCATAAACACTTCCTGCGTATTTATTTAAAGTATCCTTCCATCTAAGGAAGTTGATCTGCTGTAGTCAAAAAGGTAAAATGGTATTCAGCAGCAGAGTTGCATATAAAAAATAATACATTTGAGGCTATATTATTTTTTTACATTCTAAAAACATGTTGCATATTTCTAAGTATAGTTCTTTAAAATAGTACATTTTAAAAAGGTGACCACAGTGGTCCATTAAAGGAACAGTGTCACAACAGGAAAATAGTTTTGCAAAAATGACTATACATTGCACTAGCCTTTTTTCTCCAGAGTGTAAATCATTCTTGAGAAATACAGCATTATTTTTGCAGCTAACGTATACTTGAGGACGGGGGAGCGATTGTAGCTGAATGACAAATTTGTGGATCATTGCCTGTGCCACCACAAATAAGTGGACTGTGATTGTAATTAGCACATTAAAGCAGCTATTTAGTATTCAGTTGCTACTCATTTGCATAAAAGGCAGCACAAATAATACAGATTTTCTCAGGAATGATCCAAGCAGTAAAAAAATGAAGAGAAACTTTATTAAGGCTGCTGTGCGGTTGAAGCCAACTCAGAAATTGCCACCCCTTTTATGGAATTGCTTTAGCCTAAATACACCCATGTTAATGCTAATATGCAATACACTATATAAAAGGGACATTTGAGTTACAATTTTGCTGTCATTAGTTTAAAAGAAAGGTTTTAAGCCTTACAAAAGATTTTTAATTTCACGAAAAAATTAGCGTTGCAATGGTTAATCTATGTTATTTTAATTGCTATATGTCATTACTGATTTTGGGACTCCCCTGAACCCTACAAGCAACACTGGGTTGCTAATATCAAAGGCTATCAAAATGGACATGAGACTTGTTGTGAGGACTGTGACATGTTGTTTTTATGTGTAATGTGGGCCGCAATAATGCATGCTGGAATTACTATATGATGTTATGTGCGCTGTAATAATATTATTTTACCTGTAACTAACAGAGATACACTTTCTGCACAAACCTCTCTTTGACCTCAGATCTGGAGACAAGGGAAACCTGATCCATTCACCTTTACAGCAGAGCACAACCAAAGGGGTTTGGCTGAAGAAAGTGGGGATAGGGATATGTCGGTTCATTGTTTGGTTTAAAATGTGTCTAAAGGGAAGAATAAATGGGCATTCTGTCTCTACACTAATTGAATTGTGTTGCTCATCTGATTTTTCTGCCTCTCCATGATGTCCTAATCTGAATTGCTGGGTACTGAAATTAATATAAAATCACAACCTGGAGATTGTTTCTGTAAGCTAAAGCAGGAGAATTAGGGGTATGTGGACCCCTCATCTCTGGATGGTGACACTATACAAATTGTGTTTGAAAATGTCAGTAACTCCCTGTGATTTTTCTTTTGCTGTATCAAGTGCAACCAGTAGAGGGAGTAACTCATTTTTCT
This sequence comes from Discoglossus pictus, assembly GCA_027410445.1. NCBI lineage: Eukaryota > Metazoa > Chordata > Amphibia > Anura > Alytidae > Discoglossus > Discoglossus pictus. The sequence goes on along the minus strand of CM050163.1, from coordinate 202,234,495 downwards.
ATAGCTCACCACTGCTAGTTTGTCTGACTAGTTAGGGCACGTCATGTGGTTGCACCAGAGATTGACAAGAGAAGTTTGTATAGGCAGTAAAATAATGTTTAACCTTTGCTGCACTGAGTGTTCATGCAAGTAATGTTTACCTGGTACTGGCACTGTATTGGCATTGGCACTGTAATATAAAGTTAAGCTTCACCTGCTGAATTTCCTTTTTTTAAGACCTTTTTTAGATCACTGGTGCATGGGTTCAATTCAAGTCAGGGAACCAAGAGGTCACACCCCCTGAAGCCAAATACTTGGATGGAAGACCACCTAGGAATACCAGGGGCTGTATGCTGTGGCCCACTGGAGAAGGAACTGGCAACCCACTCCAGTATCACTGCCATGAATACCAAGTGGATCAGCATGGCGTGTTATGATCCATGAGGTCACGGAGAGTCGGACACTACTGAATGCTGCAATCACACACTAATTTACTTATAAGTTGTCTCAACTTACCTTTCAGCCAATTATAGAATGGAGATACAAAAAGATGGGGCCGCTACTATTATTGAAAGTCGGTGCTTCCTGTCTTAATTACTGATAAGCACACAAGACCATTATCTACGTTGGATCTAAGAATGTTAACATAACTTTATTCCCTATTTTTTTATTTATGTAGTTTTGTAAATGGAGCCCACAAGCAATTAAAATGGAGCCCACAAGCAATTTGGAGTTATAGAGACTACAAAAGACTATATAGGTAGGGTCATACTTTATTTTAATTATATTAAGAATGTTTAATTTATTTCATGTTATAATATTAGTTGTTTTAGTTCTCCACTTTTAATAAGAGGGTCCAGCGGACAAACATTAGTATTGTATTACATTGTCCCTACTCCTAAACCTAAATCATTAGCAGTTGAGTATTTTTGGTTGGTAAATGCTAGTGAGGGCATTTTGAAGCTACTATCAACGATCATTTTTTATTAAGTTATACATGTCCTACAATGTGAAGTGGAAATGTGTCTAGTGAGCGTTTTTGTTTTGTGAGACTACAATTGAGTACAAAGTCACAAGGTTTGAATGTTGATGGCTGAACACAGTTCATGATTTCAGCATATCTCTCAATGTAATTTCATAAGTTGCTGTTGCATTCACTGAGCCAACTGTACCTGAGCAAGGCGTTGACCACAACCACTGTTCTAAGTTACCGTAACTTTAGCCACTGTGGCCCTCATTCAATTGCGATTTGGCCAATTGAATAGGGCTCTAAATGAGCACATAGCATATTTGTTTTAAATAAGCTTTTAGTTAGTGAAAAACCTTGCTTTTGGATAGATGTTTACTAACTAAAAACTTCTTAAAAAAGATATGTTATGTGCTTATTTAGAGCCCTATTCAATTGGCCAAATTACAATTGAATGAGGGCCTGTGTTGGTTCATTAAGACTCACTGTCAATTTATGCCTTAGCCAATAAAATGAGAGGTCACACTAGGGTTAATTTCCATGAACTTCTCTAATGCATATGAAATTAGTACCAAGACAAAAGGGTAATGAGACAATTAGGCAAATAGCTTAGTGAATACAAACGAGTTAATTTCCCCACTCCCATGAAATCTGCCTCTTGTTAACCTCTTCCTACCAGATCAGCCTTTAGCAAGTCTGGGCCAATGTGATATACCCCAGAAGCTAAAAGTATTTTCTACTGTTTATATGAAGACAGGAATCAATGCTAACAATATGATTTCTATTAAATAATTATCTTCCTTAATTTTCCTTTAAAGGTAATTTATATATTAACAGCCTTATTAAATTGTGATTTGGCCAATTGAATAGGGCTCTATATAAGCACATAGCATTTTGTTTTACAGAAGTTTTTAGTTAGTGAACTTCTATCCAAAAGCAGGGTCTTTACTAACTAAAAACGTCTGTAAAAAATATGTTATTTGCTTATATAGAGCTCTATTCAATTGGCCAAATCCATTTGAATGAGGCCCTGTGTATATCATCTTCTCTGTTACTTTGTGAAATGTAAAGTTTCTTCTATAGGAGAATGATAGCAGAATGCACAAGAATATGTGGTGGCCCTAAGCTGTATAAGTTCATTTGGTGGTGGAGCCACCAAAGTTTATAGACCTTACAATCCCACAGAAGCACCTTCCCAGTCTAACGGCCTTATTAAATTGCGATTCGGCCAATTGAATAGGGCTCTATTTAAGCACATAGCATATTTTTTTTTTTTTTTTTTTTTTTTTTTAAATATGCTATGTGCTTATATAGAGCCCTTTTCAATTGGCCGAATCGCAATTTAATAAAGCTGTAAATAACAATGAAAATAAGGATTACTATTAAAATACCCTGATACAATAATCAATCAGAATCTGGAAAGCATAAGTATTGTGATTTTTTTGTGATCAGTTTTGCTTACATGCAAATATAGGACACACAAATTGTTCTTATCTAATGTAAAAATATTATTTAAAATGCAATTCTAATGTTTGTTCATGCAGATTCCAATATTCCAGTATTTAATATCAGGGCCAGGTCCAATAATCTGCCCTGTGAAGAGCCACAAAGTTCGTAATTCATACTTTCATAGTATTCAATATAGTAGTTCGCAGTAAAACACAAGGGTCAGAAGGAGTGAGAGAAGGGAGACACAGAAGGAGAGGATGGGAAGGAGCAAGAGAAGAGAGAGAGAGAGAGAGAGAGTGGGAAGGAGTGAGAGAAGGGAGACAGAGAAGGATAGAGTTGGAAGGAGACAGAGAAGGAGAGGGTGGGAAGGAGCAAGAGAAGAGATAGAGAGTGGGAAGGAATGAGAGAAGGGAGACAGAGAAGGAGAGGGTGGGAAGGAGACAGAGAAGAGAGAGAGTGGGTAGGAGTAAGAGAAGAGAGAGAGAGAGAGTGGGAAGGAGTGAGAGAAGGGAGACAGAGAAGAATAGGGTGGGAAGGAGACAGAGAAGGAGAGGGTGGGAAGGAGAGGGTGGGAAGGAGAGGGTGGGAAGGAGACAGAGAAGGAGAGGGTGGGAAGGAGACAGAGAAGAGAGAGAGAGAGTGGGAAGGAGTGAAAGAAGGGAGACAGAGAATGAGAGGGTGGGAAGGAGACAGAGAAGAGAGAGTGGGAAGGAGTGAGAGAAGGGAGACAGAGAAGGAGAGGGTGGGAAGGAGACAGAGAAAAGAGAGAGAGAGAGTGGGAAGGAGTGAGAGAAGGGAGACAGAGAAGGAGAGAGTTGGAAGGAGACAGAGAAGGAGAGGGTGGGAAGGAGCAAGAGAAGAGAGAGAGAGTGGGAAGGAGTGAGAGAAGGGAGACAGAGAAGGAGAGGGGGGGAAGGAGACAGAGAAGAGAGAGAGTGGGAAGGAGCAAGAGAAGAGAGAGAGACAGTGGGAAGGAGTGAGAGAAGGGAGACAGAGAAGGAGAGGGTGGGATGGAGACAGAGAAGGAGAGGGTGGGAAGGAGACAGAGAAGGAGAGGGTGGGAAGGAGACAGAGAAGAGAGAGAGAGTGGGAAGGAGTGAGAGAAGGGAGTCAGAGAATGAGAGGGTGGGATGGAGACAGAGAAGAAAGAGTGGGAAGGGGTGAGAGAAGGGAGAAAGAGAAGGAGAGGGTGGGAAGGAGACAGAGAAGAGAGAGAGAGAGTGGGAAGGAGTGAGAGAAGGGAGACAGAGAATGAGAGGGTGGGAAGGAGACAGAGAAGGAGAGGGTGGGAAGGAGCAAGAGCAGGAGAGGGTGGGAAGGAGACAGAGCAGGAGAGGGTGGGAAGGAGACAAAGCAGGAGAGGGTGGGAAGGAGCAAGAGAAAAGAGAGAGAGAGAGTGGGAAGGAGTGAGAGAAGGGAGACAGAGAAGGAGAGAGTGGGAAGGAGCATGATAAGAGAGAGAATGGGAAGGAGTGAGAGAAGGGAGACAGAGAAGGAGAGAGTGGGAAGGAGTAAGAGAAGGTAGAGAGAGAGGGGAGGAGTGAGAGAAGAGAGAGAGAGGGGAGGAGTGAGAGAAGAGAGAGAGAGGGTGACAAGTTGCTGTGTAGAGTAGTTACAAATGAACATGCACAACACATAATGCACCTCAATGAGTACAGCAGAACTATATGTTCACTGGTCATATTATATATTCAAAGTTGTTAGCTTGTGAGTAACCCTAAATTGTGGTAAAACACACTAATGTGCATGCATATATGAGAAAGGGCACAGGGGGAGAGCACGGCACATGAGGGAGAGGATAGAAAGAGAGGATGGGAAAGAGTGAGGGAAAGATGGGAAGGGAGGATGGGAAGGAGGGAGGGAGAGGATGGGAGAGGATGGGAGAGAGAGGATGGGAGGGGATGGGAGAGGATGGGAGAGAGGGAGAGGATGGGAGAGAGGGAGAGGATGGGAGAGAGGGTGAGGATAGAAGGGAGGGTGGGTGAGAAGGAGTCTGGCAGGGAGCGAATGTGAAGGAGTGAGGGAAGGGAGAAAGGGAGAGGGTTGGATGGAGTGAGAGGATGAGAAGAAGTGAGAGAAGGAAAAGAGAGGGAGAGAGAGAAAGAGAGTGGGAAAGATGGAGAGAGAGACAGTCACAGAACATAGGGAGAGAGACATAGAAGAGAGAAAATTATATGATAACGTCATTTATGACGGGCAAGTTACTAGTCACATATATTGTTGTCAGTGTGAGGAACGTTTACGATGTTGGTCCCGTTTGCGCCCTCACGCAACTTGAGCCTTTGGCGATCATCGTGGGACCCGTAGGATTTTCCCTCCCAGCACCTTAGGCGCTCATTGCGAGCCACGTGATGAGCGCCAAAGGTGCTCACATTGGGTGGCAAACAACATTGCCAAGCTTTACATTTTATTCCATTTTTTGACGGGCAAGTAGCTAGTTGTATTATAAATGAATGAATGCTTTAATATAACAAGATCTGCAAAGATCTCTCTGATACTAACCTTTGTTAGTTTCTCATTGCATTGATTACAGATGCTTGTGTGTGGCAAGTTGCTGTGTCGAGTAGGTACAAATGAACATGAGCAACATAAAATACACCTCAATGAGAACAGTAGAACTATATATTCACTATCTAGTATAATTCAAAGCACCTGTAAATGTATATTCCCATAATTATATTTACAGCATGCCAAGTTATTTGTATTATAACAAAAGCTGTAAGGAAAAACTATTTTATAATATACGAGAATAGCTTTTAATGAAAATATTTTGATGCCCATGCTGGTCCTTTGAGTTATAGATGATATTATGGTGAATCTATTAAGTGTGAGAAGGGTGATCTCATCATTGCAGGAGCAAAGCTTGCAGTAATCATAGTGAGTGTGTGCTTCTGAGCTTGCGTGGAGAAAGGGGGAGGCTTTAAATATTAAAAGCTCTAATTATATCAATATGATCCCTCTTTATTCACTCCTACCTACACTGCTCAGTAAACACCTTCTAAACATAAGCATAGTCTTTTAAGATTATGATTTTCTCTAAAATGATTTTATGCTCATATTTCATAACATAATGGCTATTGTTGTTAGTCTGTTACACACTTTACAAATGTGTGAAGTTCTTCCTTCTTTAAATAATATGCATTTTCGGTTATTTATGTTACAATATGCAGCAAATATCCTGATTTGTTTCAATTACTGGAACAGGCACTTCACCATCATGACTGAAAATGTGAAGAGCAAGTTCTCAGAGAGTTTGCAGAAGAGAAAACCCTTGTTGAATACTGTGAAAGTGATCACAGGTGGTATGTCACCCAAAAAACACTCCTATAACAAAAAATTGCAATATATTTTACATGTAATAGAAAAAGGTTTAATGAATAGGGGCAGAGCAACCACTGGGCAACATAGTGCAGCTGCACCAGAGCCCTCCAGGGAGCCCTCTCGCTCTCCTTCTGGCCCCTCTCCCCTTTTCAAGCTTCTTCATCCACTCCTCTCTATTCTCTTCACCTACTTCTTCTCTCACTTTCATTGTTGCCCTTCTCTCTTCTTTTTGCTGCCTCTCGTCCATTCACTGCCTCAATGAATAATTGCGAAGCAGGCCCATTGAGAGAATCTGCACAGTTTATTCAAAGTTACATAAACTGTGACAAATGGGTTCTTGAAACAGTTTCATAGATTTTTTTTATTTCCCTTCATTTTTATTAATTTCCCATTGCATTAGCATTGTCTATCTTTTAACATGGAAGTAATTTGCAGAGCTCACACAATAGGGTTTTGCTTATTAAAAAGTTTAGCAATAAAAGTAGTTTTTGAAGAACAAAAATTAATCGTTTCAGACTTCAGCAGATATTCTTTTTCCCTCGTCACATGTTCCCAGGAGGCTGACGTGATAGATGTCTTTGGGTCTTATTCAATTGCAAGGCAGCAGATTAAGTTATACAGGCCGTAAGTCTGCGGGCTTGAAATTTGAAACAATTACAGAGCGAGTCAATTGAACAAACCCGCAGTTTAAGGGCCGAATGCCGAAACCGCAAACCATGCAATCTTAAGTAGCATTTCCAAGCGTGATCATGATCAATTAAGCAAGGCCGTAACTACCGATTTAGAAACAGTGAATAGTAAATGAGACCGTCATCATGACATCAGTAAAACATGGAGGTTAAACGTCAATCAATTAGTGTTTAGAAGTCCGATATGTGATCAGACTCGCAATCCGGCAATGTAAAAAATAATAATAAATAATGTTCTTGTCCATGTGGGTGGCTTGATATGTATTAACTCATTGATTTTTGAGAATGATATGAATCAGAAATGAAACATGAAAAACTATAATTTTTTATTGCACATTTGCAAGCTTGAGACTGTTTGTTGGGCCATTAATTCTAATGTCTTTCATCGTTTTCCCCGTCTTTTAAAGTGCAGTATTGATTATTTATTTGCATTTACAGTTCTACGATCAGTTGTTTATACCCTTGCGAGTCCTATCTGGCACTTGTAGGATTTTCTTCTACATTTGCCATTTACGGGTGTGAGGACATTGGCGGGCTTGAGGAATTGTAGCAATTGAATAGCGATTTGAGATTATAACATTTACAGGCTTGAAAGATCTAAGGCTTAGATGGGTTGTAAGTTACGATTTTGGCAACAGCAGGGATTTTCAGCCTGTAACCCGCAGATCGTTTGTGGCTCGCTAAAAGACGCCAATTGAATAGCAAATTAGTTTACGGGCTACATTATGGGCTCCAGTAACAAACAATTGCCCAAAATGAATAGAGGCCTTAACCTTCCTCCTTTCCTGAAGTGGCCACTGCAGGCAAACATAGACCTTGTCATAAGAAATTAGGAAAGCATCCTTGGCAGATCCCCTTGGCAGGATAATTAATAGGGGATAGAGAAAAACAAAGAGAGCCTGGGATTTCATCTATGTTTTACAACAATTTAAAATATACAACATGACACTTCATTATATATACACAAACTGATTACACTCCTATCTTTATAATGTCAGTTCATGTTGGCACTGCAACCATCCACTTCTGTCATTCCTTGTGTAAGTTGTGTAATATTAATTCAATAATTTTGAAGCAAGTTGAAGGGAATGGAGCTGATCATGCTTAGAGAAATTGTGATTCATTCTGTAATAAGTAGTTTATTAGTGTGCAAAATGTAAGTTTAATGATGTATATAATGGCTGTTCCTGTATATGTACACAAAGGATTAATACAGAGTTCTGCGGAAGCTGATAAACCGTGGAACACATTGCACATCAATACATTTGCAATGCGAAATGTAAACAGTGATCTAAATACCCTTCAGAAGGTCAACAGGATGTCACTTTTGCCAGGTAAACAGAGCATTGGCAATTCATCCTGATGTTGGGCAGATATTGTTGGGCCCACTCTTGCCAATAAAACACAAGGTCACATTTTCCTGATTTGCATTCCCCATTTGGATGGCTTGGCAGCCACAGTACCATTACCTATTACCTATGAATAATGTCTTCATTCACACAGCTGGGTTAGGTCAACTGTCAAGCCTTTCTGATCACCAGAGTGATATTAGATAACCTTGATCTAGCACATTAAAACATCAGAAGGTGTCATTAACAATGAATAATATCTATGAAAACATATGTTATACTGTCACTAAAGCTCATAAAACAGTCATAAACAATCTGTTATTTATCAAGGGGGAGCTATACACATAGTTCATAAAACAATATTTTCATTGCGCATGATTCCTGTTTTTTTAACCTAATGATGGTCTCTCATTTTCTAATTCTTATTCACTCTTGTCATGATTTTCTAAATCGTTATTTCAGTAACTAAACATTATAATGGACAAAGCGTTTTTTAGAGAGCAAACCCCCAAAAAACGTTATGTTTTGCAATACTGTCAAATATTTATATATTTTATATTCTTTAATATATATTTTATATTCTTTCGCTAGATGTAATTGCCACATTCCCACTGCTCAGACAGACAATTTCTATATATTCAAAGTTTCATCTCACCTCAGGAAGTCGATCAGCTGAAGACAAAATGGTAGATTCCACTGCAGTATAACTGCATATATAAGATTATTTTTTACGTTTTAAAAACATGTCGCATATTTTCAAGTGTATTTCTTCAAAATAGTAAATTTTTAAAATATGAACACAGTGGTCCTTTAAAGAAAAAAACATTAGCTGCAATGTTAAAAAACACTTTGTGACATACACTAATAAATGGAATAAACATGCATTATTTTCTGTGATACGTTTACAGACAATTAATTGAGAATTGAAATGGAAAAAGTTTATAAAATAGGATAATTTTCTTAGATTTAAGAAAGCCTTTCAATTCTTAATTGTAATATTTTGTTTGTTTCTTTTAAAATACATTTTCTGTGAAATAAAGTACTTACACATTATAGACTAATTGGTGGAGCCTGTTTTTTTGGTCTGTTTGCATGATCAGCAACAAAGCAATACAGCTAATCAGTTTATCTTTGACTGATTTGTGAAAGATGAAAAAATAAGTAATATTTTGTGTAAATTGTTTATGTGACTACAGTGAGAGTATTCATAAGCTGTAATTAATAACTTACCATCCTTGGATAAGACCATCAAGCAACCATCATCATCCTGGTCCTCACTGTTCAGCCATGATAAGTAGCCACATCCAACGTGGGTTGAAGCCATAGGTCCTCTCTTTGGGCCTTTTCATTCTTGACTGAATACCTTCGCTCTTTATCTTCTGGCCTTCCGTGGAGCTTCTTCACCAAATAACGACTTTACACCTCATCCTCGCCTTATATACCATTTTTTCTAGGCTTCTGATTGACTGAAATGTGTCAAATGTTTTTTTGCCATCCAGAATCAAGCAATTCAGTTAGCTTAAATCTGATTGGTCATTCAGTAAGCAGCCACAGAAGGCTAAAGGCCATTCTCTGATTGATTAAACATTTAACCAATCAGAATGTAGGGATTAAAATCCATTCATTCTGATTGGTTACGTTTTTAACCAATCAGAGAGCTCTATTTCTGATTCGTTATGGTAGCAACGAATCGGAGTAGGGTTTAATAATAGTGTTGTCCTGATCTGATTGGCTGTTGTAAGGGCCAGTCAGAGAAGATAATGTAAGTTTATAGATATAGTTGTTTTATTATTTTCTATAATCCTTTTTTAAATTGTAATTTATTTTAACTATTTTAATAGTTATTATATAGTTTTTCTGTAATTCTTTTTTTTATTCTGTTTTTTCCACATTGTTTTATGTCTTTGTTTTTTTTTACTTAGTTTAGACAAGGTAGTTTTGGTTGTGTTGGTGTGTGGGAGTTAGTGTTAGGAGTATTATTAAACCCTTCCCTGTTATGAGAGGGTTTTTTATATATGTAGATGGATGGATAGATGACTATATATATGGATGGAGGACGTTAGGGCTCATGTAGTGTGCTCATATTATTTAGTGGATAGCGTTGCAAGGCATTGCTATCGACACTACCGAGTTTCAGACTTGGAGTCTCCTAAGAGTATACATTAGGCAGGTTGAGAGCACACGTTAGGGCTAGACAGCTACTGGGATAACCGCCTGGGTGCAGGTCAGTAACTTTTACGGGAGGCATGTAATAGCTCCGCTAAATTGCTCGCCGAGTCAACCTTACAATCACCCCAACAGGAAGTTGAATTAATTTTGAAGAGCATGAAATACTGGTTAGATATTGTGCTAGTGGTTTTTCTCTACTGCAAATCAGTTCTGAAATGTTTAGAATTACTTTTGCGGCTCAGTATTCTAATATGCCAGATAACATTGCAGATCTTTATTTTGGTCACTACAGAGACAGGCAAACAGATTATAATCCTAATTAGCACATGAAAGCAGCTAATTAATATGCATGATCATTTGCATATAAAAGCAGTAACAACAACATGGAATTTCCCCGGATTGATTCACTTCCAAATAAAATGGATGACACAACATATAACCAGTTTTCCATGCTGTTTAAGAATAAGTTAAAAACATTTGATTTTGGATTAACAGAGTCCTTTTAAATAATAAATAATCAATTACATGTTTAATTCTACACTATGCAAATATTTTTCATGTGCCTTTCTGATTGTCACAACATTAATATTTGTATATGTTTTCATAAAATGATGGACTCCGGACCTTGATTTCATGCAAAAAAATATTGACTTCACCAGATCTTTAAACTAAACCTTGGTACACTATATTTTAAACAAGTTATCACAATTGCTATTACTCCAGCTGGAAATGGCAAGCACACTGTCAGTGATATATTATTTTACATCTACCTGTGCAATCATAATGAGTCAAACACATGTTTGGTTCCAGAAATAAAAGAGGCCTCACTATAATCCTGGAATGATTATTTGTCTATCATGAGCCCTCCACTAACACTCAGAATCCAGTGATTAAGACACTTGGCAGGAAGTAGACAAGACTTTATACTACAGGGTGTCAAAACTTCCCAGCCAAATCATTGTTTTATTGAGTTAGTGGTGTATTACATTAAAGTAAAAAATATATATATTTATATAGTACATTTGTGTTCACATTTCAAAAAACAGTTTCCTCCTCAGAATTCTTAGAAATGCAGTTATTACACTGCATTCTGGTAAGCTGAGCAGGGACATGCAAATGTGCCCACAAATACCTTGCTCTTCCATCCATAAACCATTTTAAACATGGCTTCCTTTAAGCATATGCCTCCTGCATTCCACAGCTTTTATGCAAAGCCAAGGTTGGATTATACACAAGCTGGGAATCCTACCCACAAACAGCCGTTTCAAGGTTATTGCCTATCATCAGCGTGGAGCGGGATCTCGGCTTGTGTTGTGGACCTTATGAGTAGGTAGTTCACCAAAATAATAACTTAATATATGGTGGGCAAAAGAGCCAAAGAAGCCCTCCACCATACAGTAGTGCAGTAAATAAATAAATAGTACATTTGTGTTCACATTTGAATGTCTAAAACAAGTTAGAAAACCTGTTTCCAGCTCAGAATTCTGAGAAATACAGTTATTAAACTGCATTCTGGGAAGCTGAGCAGGGACATGCAAATGTGCCCACTATGGGCCTCATTCTATTATCTTCCGTAAATCGGCCGTAAGGCTGCGATTCCTTGCGGCGGTCCCGTTACCTCGCAATTCTATTATACGGCCCCGCAAGGATCTCCTCTTACGGCCGGCCGCATATCTTGCAACCGGCCGTAAGCTCAGAAATCTTTAAAGTCAAAAATAAATTCAAGACGGCACTGTACAGCTCTGTAAATGCTAGGGATCATATTGGGGGACATGAGGATTGATAGTAACCCCCTCTCAAGCTTGCACATCAGCCAAAATCCGAGTTTACATTAACTGTTTATTTTCCGGCCGCAGCGTGGGCGTGTCTGAGGTGCTCCAAGCCCTCTGGACTTTTTCCATGGATATTTGACATATATAATAAAACATTTTTTTTACGGATTTGAGTATAGGGGAATGTTGTGCTATTTTTGCTAACACCTACAATCACTTTATAGTCTCCTCAAAGTGCAGGATGGCTTTATTTGGGCTATTTTATGTGCTTAATTGGTGCTAGCGGGACCTCTTTCCTGCAAGTAAGCTGCGGCTCGCTTTTAGCCTTGCAGAGAGGGTTTCCGGAGCAATAGAATAGCAACCGGGCTTTTCTTGCGGCCGAAACTCTTGCAGCCGTTTTAGATCAAAGGCTTTCCTCCGGCGCGTGCGGCCGCAAGAGATAGCAAGGCGCCGGCCGCAAGCCTGCCGGAATCCCCGGCCGGAGGAGAATAGAATAGCAGAATAGCTTGCGGCCGGTCCTTGCAGCCCCGCATCTCCTACGGCCGATAATAGAATGAGGCCCTATATATATAGTAGTACTGGAAATTAATAGTACAATATTTATAACAGTAGGAAAAAGCTCATTATTTCCATATCAACATAATAATATAGCAGCAATCACATTAAGGTTACTGCTATTCTCAGTCACCAGTTTAGATAAGCAAAGGATTTTTGTTTCACTCTGCCAGAGACAGGGAACAGATATGTACAGCAAAAAAACATAATCATGAGTTTAACTGCACTGGTCCTATTAAGATTAACCACTCTAAATTTGTCATTTAATAAAAAAGTAAACATCAGCAAGAATACAATGCATGGGAAGATTGCATTTTATATAATTGTATAATAGATGTCAGCTTCAATGTGTTTTTGTTATTATTATTTTTTTTATTATTATTTCTTTTTTGCAAGCAAAACATAATAATACAGTTTAAATCTATTTATTTGATGAGTTACTGTCTGTAACTGTTCTATATAACATTATAAATGCTTTATTTTTAAAATATACCTATTATTAATTGTCAGCTTGATATGGACATATATGTGGAAGTTTAAATTCACAACTCCAAATCTGATTACCTTTGAATAAAAAGAGAGTTCTCTATAATGCATACAATTCACTAAAAATAAATGTATAAATCTATTACACAAACCTCTTCTGGGTCGCTACCTTGTCGTAGTGAAGGGGCTTGTGTACTTCGATGAATCTGTGAGCTATACCATGTAGGGTCAACCAAGATGGGCAGGACATGGCAGATAGGTCAGACAAATTGCAGTCCACTGGAGAAGGAACTAGCATATTTGCTGTATATTTGCTAAAAAAACTTTATGAACAGGCACAACCAGAGACATAACAATATGGCACTGGGAGATGAGACCCCTTAGGTCAGAAGGTGCCTATCACATTACTGAGGCAGAGCAGAGGGCAAGTACAAGTAACACCAGATTTAATGAAGTGGTTGGGTCAAAGCCAAAAGGACAGCCAGCTGTGGATGTGTCTGAGGAAAAGGAAAGTCCAATTCTGAATAGGAACCTGGAATGTTAGAACTATGAACCAAGGCAAACTAGATGTGGTCAAAAATGAAATGACAAAGTTAAACATTGATATCCTGGGAATTGATTAACTTAAATAGACTGGAATGGGACATTTCACATCGGACAACCACTATGATGTACTCTGCATATAAGTTGAATAAATAAGGTGACAATATGCAACCTTGTCGCACTCCTTTTCCTATCTTGAACCATTCTGTTGTCCCATATTATTTATGCAGATTCTTGTGGGAGGGCTACAAGGCCAACTTAAAAGAACAACATCTAATTAAATTCTTGCTCAATTGTAAAAATGGAAACACATTCACTGTAACTGATGGTGCAGAGTACATTTTTGTGACTTAAAGTTGAGGTACAATGCTTATTTTAAGCACTAGTGAATAATAAGCTAAGGTTGACCTAGATTTCTAAGGGTATAGTTTGACTCTTAACATAATGATCACATAATAAAGCTTCCAAGAAGTGGAATAAAATTGCTGTAACATAACCCTGTGCCAACCTAATATACTGTTTCATGGAGGGGGGAGTAATGTGAATGTAATGTTGATTTCTTGAAAGCTGGCTGCCTCTCTTTTTTTTTACTTGTTTCATTTATATAGATCCATCAATTGTTAATACACAATTAAAATCAAAGCACAAAGCCTTATGCAAATGAAAACATGAGCCATTCTAACAAATCTCTGAGCTATAACAAGAGAAGAGACCACATCAAATCCTGTTAGTTTATATCCCAGATGAACTGAAAGTAGGCTAATAGCCATATGGAGGCAGAATACAGCTGTGTGACTTTTAAATGATCATTGAAAACTTGACAGAGACTGTAAGCAAAGTCTTCATATTAATCATCCAGTTAAAATGCTATTTCAACACATGAATTAATACAGAACTTCATAGTTTGAATATACATGAGCACAATGTACTTAGGCTATACTATATTATATTGGAAATATATCCCAATTCCTCAGAACATGGATGAATCTTCACACTTACACAATCAACAAGAAGATTGACAGAGCAACAGGAAACATTTCTGTAGCCCACATGAACATGACAACATTGAGATGACATTTCAATGGATCAAAATAAAGAAACATTTGGGAATACAAAATCATAATGATGTTAGACACATAACATTCTGGATACAATCTAGATCTAGGCTGTATGTCCCATTATGCAACATAGACATGACTATTAGACTTCCGGACTTCTGGACCTCCACTGAATTACTAAATGTATTATATATCTGAACTGGATATTCAAGATACTTAAATAAGCTGTAAGTGTTGAATTTTTCTTAAGCTCCATTCACTATGTAAATGTCATATTAATATATTTGTATGTGTATTCATAACAAGTATGGATTCAGGATCTTGATTTTATTTTCTTAAAAACATTCGGACCTTGATGGATTTTGCAAGAAATAAATGACTACTCCTGATCTATAAATGAAACCTGCTACTCCAGTTTAAAATAGTATCTTTATAAATGCAATATAATTTGGCAACTAATGTATGTTAATGGACCACTTCATTCAGCACAATTTAGACCACATCACTGTAAAGTGCTCCTAAAAGCATGTTGAAATGTTTTTTTAATTTTTTAATATTTACATTTTTCACTGAGAAATCAAATCAAATAAAATCTGTGTTTACATGTGTAATAGACTGCCCTCAATCAGATTGAAGAGGTGTGTCTTTCATTCAAGTCAAAGGTAAGATTTATATGAGACTGCTTATATTTAAGTTTGAAGGGAACGGGTTTATTGTTTCATTACAGCAGAAAATTTAGGTTTCTGCTCTCTCGCCTCTCTGGAATTTGACCAATGCAGACCACTCTGGTGCTGCAGCTCTGTGTAGTGATCAAAACAAAAAAGTAACCATTAACAAATCTATCTGTGCAGGCATGGAATGTTGGACTCACCTAATACAGGACAGCTTTGGATTAAGTGGTCAGTGCAGTGTAAATTGAGTTTAAGGGAAAGCTGCACTATCAATCATAGACATTTCCTATAGAGAACAACACAGCACTCACAGCAAGTGGGCAGGATAGACTTGTATGTAAACATACATTTAAAACTTTAGATTTTCTAGCTGTTATTAGTGTAATTAAAAAAACAAGATTGTTTGAACATACAGTCTTGTGAGATTAATTGGCTATTAAGTTCTTCACTATATTAGCTGGCTCCTATGTTTCAAGCTGTCTTTAATTTTTCTCTTTTAGCTATTAAAATTATCATATTTATATCACATTTGTTACTTTTTATTGCAAAAGTAACTACTCTTATAAATATTTTTATGCATTACTGCATATATTATTTTACAGTATATATTCATAATGTTAATAATGACATGATTATTAATAAATACGTGTTTATTACTAACAGCATGTTTCCTAGTCATGAAAATGATGAGAAGCATGTGCTTGTCCCTTGTCTAATGTGTACATTCAGTGATCGGAGAGAGACAAGTTGCACCTTTCTGTCTGACACCTCTCACTGCTGGACTCCCCCTGGAAATATGCTGCTGTCTGACACCTGACTTTCTCCCTCCTGGTGTGATCGTCCTACATAGAAAATGGAACCAAATGTAAATGGTCCCAACCCAAAACACGTTTAACCCAGAAGGTGCCAAGGATCAGCTCATTTTCCAAGTTGATAGCTTGTTATGTTTGGTTGGATGCCAAAAAAAGACTGGTTTCTCTAGGACCTTTCTTGTTGTATATGTCCAAATTCACCTAACATGGCTGAGATGTGATAGTGGGGGTCTATGTGCCAATATAGTAATTTAAAGCAATATTCAGCTCTCCAAGAGTTGGTAAAATTCCCTAGGCTAAGGAGACTAAATTTGGAGAATATTTTTTTTTATTTCTTGTTCTATTAAACACTCTTAAGGGGATTCTTCAGCCCACAGCATAAACACATTCTAATAGATAGAGTTTTCTTCTTTACCAAGTATATACAACGTCCAATTCCTCAAAAAAAGAAAATTGCTTAAAAAAATTACGATTAGACACAGTGGCATATTTATGGTGGCATTTATTTATCCCTGAGGATTAGAAACCATAATTGAAACCATAATATGTCATTAAGAGACAAATCATTGAGTGCTATAGCAGGTTAAAAAGATCAAGATATTGATATATTGGTTTAGTTCTTTCCATAAAGGATTACCAAAGTCTTAATGGTCCTGGAACCAGAATTGTTAATGGGCAGAATTAATGTATTAAATCAGTTTCCCAAACTTATGGTGAAATACTGTGTTTCATCTTGTTGGAAAGAGTTTACACAAGATAGACTCACTGTAAGGTTTATGGTATAATGGTTTTGGATTCCTGGGAAGACATTTATTATTATTGTTATCCTTTATTTGTTAAGCGCCAACATATTCCGTAGCACTATACAGTGGTTATGTACATACCGTAGATTATTAACACTGCAAAAAAATGGGGGGCACTGTCTTTGAGCTTGGAATCTTATTTGGTCCTATGATATGAAACGTATCTTTGAAATCAATATCTGCAGTGACAGAGCAGCCTCTCAAGCAATATCACAAGCAGCTCATACAGTCTAATTCGTAGAAGATGATCAAAATATACTTATACATAAAAGCAGCAGCAGTATTTTTCAGATGACTGTCACATAAGTGGCTTTGTAAACATTTCATAAAATCTTTAAGTGAAAATAGGTTTACGGATATAGCAATGTGATTATTTTTCTCTGGATTTTCTGCAGATTGTGAAAGTACATCACTCGCTGTTCTATATTAAAATCTTCTTTTCATGATGCTTTTTTTCTGAACATCTATTATATCTTTGTAAGTTACTTTGTATTGGTTTACTTAGCTTTTATCAAAATCTAGCTTCTTCATAAGGTTTTTTCTTCCTCATTTTAACTCAGCTGGTGATACCACTTTATGAAGGATTGTATCAGTCGCACAACATGCGGCTTAGTCAGTTTCCTGTGGTGCATCTTTCAGGCCCACACAGAGCCATATCTAGTATTTGGCATTGCTCAACAAGGTACCTCCAACACCAGGAAAAACCACATACCAATTGTACTGATCAGACTTTATGAAACAGAAAAAACTCCAGTTAATTCAAGCTGATAGGCTAACAGGTATCTAAATAAAGTAAATGTGGAATTTCAAATGTATCACTCTACTAGTGAGAACGCATTGATCTTTCTGAATATGGCCATTGAATATATTCTTCATGTATTTATTTTCATCGTTTGTAATTATGATGCCTGTTTTGTGAAGGTTTTATTTATTACAGGGAGGTAATGGCTGAAGAGTGACCACCTATGATGAGAACAAAGAACAGTCTGCAGGGCGAATAGATAGAGCAAAATTATTTGGGACCCTTCCACTCACTATGTAAAGATATATACAGTTATTTACACAGTGGACCCTTGGAACAAGTCATTAATTGGTTCTAGATGGCACGGGAAGTGACGAAAACGACGTGTACCAAACTCCCATAAGGAGTAATGTAGATTGATTTTCGCAAGCACGATGAGTACCAAGGTAACGTGACGAGTACAAAGGTTTTTGCTCATCCAGCCGAAATCTACGCATTTGGAGATAGTCAAGTACAGAGGGTTCATTGTATATATATATATATATATATATATATATATATATATATACACATATATGAGAAAAATCAACAGCATGCCAGGCAATCAAAGGTAGCTGGTGCTGAAGTCTGATCCCCCGACAAGCAGAAGATGCAAAGATAATAAACATATGGGACTTTCGACTTTCTACAAGTCTATAGTGCTGCAGTCTGTTTATTATATTTATGTCTTTATATGTGCAGTTGCTGTAACTCCCTCTGGTATGCAGATAGTGAGAACTCTTTTGGTCTTTTAGTGACCAGCTTCCCTGATGTTTAATTGCAATGATGGCATCTATAAAAGTATACTGTAATCATGAGACTTCCAGGTTCTATTACTGTGCTCTGAGATAGTTATGTGGATTAAATATCCAAGCACCTCTGATCCCTGTTGCAGATATGAAATATATACAGTACGCACACCCATTGCAACTAATGCTTGCAACGATTTCCTGTGTGAAATGGAACTTTTTAGATTCTGCTTATGCAAATGTGTATAGGCTTACATTTTTTTCTAGCTCTTAGGATTTAGAGAATATATAGAAAATATTTAGGATTTAGAGAATATATAGAAAATGTTTAGGATTTAGAGAATATATAGAAAATGTTTAGGAGCAAATGTAAGGAGTTCTAGCTCACAGACTTCTGGGATTTTTAAATTCTTATAATAGTAAATATTTGCACATATATGTATTTGTGCATACAATGTGACAGTATACTTGAATATACAGTGCCTTGCAAAAGTATTCACCCCCTTGGCATTTTTCATGTTTTGTTGCCTCACAACCTGGAATTAACATGGATTGTTTGAGGATTTGTATCATTTAATTTCCAGAACATGCCCACAACTTTGAAGATGTTTTTTTTTTTTTATTGTGAAGCAAACAACAAATAGGACAAAATAACAGAAAAAGTCAATGTGCGTAACTATTCACCCCCTAAAGTCAATACTTTGTAGAGCCACCTTTTGTGGCAATCACAGCTTTGGTCTTTATGAGTCTCTATGGGCTTGCCACATCTTACCACTGGGATTGTTGCCCATTCCTCCTTGCAAAACTGTTCCAGCTCCTTCAAGTTGGATGGTTTGCACTTGTGAACAGCAATCTTTAAGTCTGACCACAGATTTTCTATTGGATTGAGGTCTGGGCTTTGACTAGGCCATTCCAACACATTTACATGTTTCCCCTTAAACCACTCAAGTGTTACGTTAGCAGTGTGTTTGGGGTCATTGTCCTGCTGGAAGGTGAACCTCCGTCCTAGCCTCAAATCATGCATAGAGTGGTAAAGGTTTTGCTCAAGAGTATTTAGCACCATCCATCTTTTCCTCAACTCTGACCAGTTTCCCAGTCCCG
Source organism: Discoglossus pictus (assembly GCA_027410445.1). Taxonomy (NCBI): domain Eukaryota; kingdom Metazoa; phylum Chordata; class Amphibia; order Anura; family Alytidae; genus Discoglossus; species Discoglossus pictus. The sequence goes on along the minus strand of CM050163.1, from coordinate 202,215,241 downwards.
GCTGCTGTAAAACATCCCCACAACATAATGCTGCCACCACAATGTGTCACTGTGGGGATGGTGTTCTTTGGGTGATGTGATGTGTTGGGCTTGCGCCAGACATAGTGTTTTCTTTGATGGCCCAAAAGTTACATTTTAGTTTTAGCAGACCAGAGTACCTTCCTCCTTATATTTTGGGAGTCTTCCACATGCCTTTTTGCAAAATCAAAACCTGCCATTTTGTTTTTTGCTGAAAGTAATGGCTTTCTTCTGGCCACTCTGCCATAAAGCCCAACTCTATGGAGCGTACAGCTTATTGTCGTCCTATGTACAGATACTCCAGTCTCTGCTGTTGAACTCTGCAGCTCCTCCAGGGTTACCTTAGGTCTCTTTGCTGCCTCTCTGATTAATGCCCTCCTTGCCCAGTCCGTGAGTTTTGGTGGGCGGCCATCTCTTGGCAGGTTTGCTGTTGTGCCATGTTCTTTCCATTTGGTTATTATAGATTTGATGATGCTCCTGGGGATCATCAAAGATTTGGATATTTTTTGATAACCTAACCCTGACTTGTACTTCTCAACAACATTGTCCCTTACTTGTTTGGAGAGTTCCTTGGTCTTCATGGCAGTGTTTAGTTACTGGTGCATCTTGCTTAGGTGTTGCAGCCTCGGGAGCCTTTCAAAAAAGGTGTGTATATGTAATGACAGATCATGTGACACTTAGATTGCGCACAGGGGGACATCATTTCACTAATTATGTGACTTCTGAAGGCAATTGGTTGCACCAGAGCTTGTTATGGGCTTCATAACAAAAGGGGTGAATACATAAGCACATGCCAATTTTCTGTTTTCTATTTCTAAAAAATAGTTTTATGTATATATTTTTCTCATTTCACTTCACTAACTTAGACTGTTGCGTTCTGATCCATCACATAGAATTTAAATTAACAAAACATTGAACTTAAGGATGTAATGTAACAAAATAGGTAAACAGTCAAGGGCACTGTATTTATATGTTGGTAGGTGTTCATGTGTGTACATTTGTGGTGATGTATTAGTGTATTTGTGTGTGCTTTTTATATGCAAATATGCATTTGTTCATATGCATTTTATAATTCACACAGATATAATTATGATATATTGAGTTATTTTAGTTTTGCCTTAACCTCCCTGGAAAAAGTTCTGAAGATGCCCATGGGTGCTGGAGAGGTCTCAACTCACCAGTGTAAAAGCTATTACCTTAGTGAATTCAGACCAATGTTTGTTTGTAGTACTACAGCTAAAGTGATGTCTTATAATTAAACATACAAGTGCAAAGTTACTTACTAGTTCATCTGCAATATACACAAAGCTCCTTTATTATGACATCACCAGTGCTGTGGTAATATAAACTAAATTAAATTCTAAAGTGTTAATATAAACTAAATTAAGAACTAAAGTGTGTTGGAACCACATTTGAGATGTTTAGTAAAAGTACAGGTTTTCCATAGGATAGTATGATCACAAGGGACACAGAGGAACACAAAAACCAAAAGGCCCATTTACTCTACCCATCAACTGATCAACCAAAATATGGCTTAATTAAAGGCCCACTATCATGCCTTGACAAGAAGAGCTAGTTATTTTAATTATGCATTGGCAATTAACATTCCTATTTAATGATTTAAAATAGCAATATTCAATATAAAATTCACTTAAAAAAATGAGAGTATATGCCTCCAGTTGAGGTTTTATCTATACCCCAATAAGGTCATTAAGAGGATCCTGAGGTGTAGGCTAAGAGACCTGTTTAAAGGGTCTTAAGAACAATCTGATTTCCTGATAAAACATGATTGATAGGCTTCTTTATTCCAACAAGAGAGCAATGTTTTGGTGCACTTTGTGTCTGCTAAACAGCACTATCCCTCTACTGATCTTAATACTAGATTGATACCAGCTGACTTTTGATAGTAAGTTTAATTTTGAATATTGCTATTAAGTCATTGAATCTGAATTTTATTAATGATTAATTCCTGATTTATCTAGCTCATGTTGGTGGGCACTGCAGGGGTCCTTCAGTACTAAAATGCTTTATGCTTATTACTAAGTTTCCCTGTTTTTACCTTTTTCTAATCTAACACGTGCTTCTTATATCAGAAGCATACATTAGATTGAGTCATTCTATACACATACAAACATATTTTATTTAAAAATAAAACTTGCTTTCCCCACCCCCAGAGCTGCTTACATAAGCACAGTGTACCTACCAATAGAAACGCTGCATTTGGGTATGGATTTTAATACTTTACTAACCTTCAAGCTAGCAGCAGCTCAATGCAGAGATTTATAGAGCTGTGTCTGGTTCCTCCTGCTTAATTCTGCAAGGAGACTACATATCCCATGATTTCTTCCTGCACAAACTGCTATCACTGGTTGTTACAATGTATTAAAATGTATTAGCTGCCTGTCATTTGCCAAAATGAATTATGAATGTTATGCTAGTTTTAGCAGAGATATCCAGGGGTGTTAACTCACAAAATGAACTGCTTGTAAACTCAAGAGATTTAGCAAACATCAGGGTGAGTTTGTAAATGTTAATATTGATATTTTTTCATGCAAAAATGGTTTCATACACTACTGGTTCTCCTCTATCAGATACACTCATAATCCAGGAAACATAGATATGCCTTTAACTGTGTTTGTCCCTACCACTTCTACTGGGACACTGTTCCACTTTACTAACTGTTCTGTAATGTCTATCTCCCTTCCGTCCTTCTGTCAAGTAGGTTGATAAAAGCTTCAAATGGTTTTAACGTATATAACAATAGCAGGCATGCAAGACAGCAGCTTAGAGAAAGTCATGGGGCATTTCGGCTTAAACTGCTAGTATGTCTTTAGCTTCAGGGGGGTAATTTTCATACAGGAACTTATTCTTGCAAAGACTTCTATTATCATGTGTGCTATTTACAGAACAATTTTCAGCAAACTAAAGGCAGATTTAAATCCATTGTTCCTCACACTCCACCAATGTTGCTAATCCTTTAGGAACAAAGACAACACGTCTGTAATCATTAAAGTACAATTGATTACAATAGTTAAAAAATAATCAGCCTTATTAAACTGTGATTTGGTAAATTTAAAAGGGCTCCATTTAAGCACATAGCATATTTTTTTACAGACATTTTTAGTTAGTGAACTTCTATGCAAAAGCAAGGTCTTTACTAACTAAAAACTTCTGTAAAAAAAATATGCTGTGTGATTAAAAGAGCCCTTTTCAATTTACTGAAACGCAATTTAATAAGGCTGAATGTTTGTAATTTTTAGATTAAACTGTGTAAAAGCAACTTGTATATTATCAAGTCAAATTCTTTAAAACAGCATAAGGCCATTACCACAAAGGATTGAACACCTATATCGATTTTAAGACACTTCAAATTTTATTTTAACTAAAATCAGTTTCAATTACTGTATATACTTGAGTATAAGCCGACCCGAGTATAAGCCAAAGCACCTATTTTAGCACAAAATACTGGGAAAACTTAGTGACTCAAGTATAAGCCGAGGGTGAGAAATGTGCTGCCCCCTGTGTCTCTCTTGTGCCCTCTGTGCCCCTTTCTTGTGTCCTCCCTCTCTCTCCCCTGTGTCTCTTCCCCCCTCTCTCTCCCCTCTCTCTCTCCCCTGTGTCTCTTTCCCCCTCTCCCTCCCCTTTGACTCTCCCTCCTCTCCCTCCCCTGTGTCTCTTTCCCCCTCTCCCTCCCCTTTAACTCTCCCTCCTCTCCCACCTGTGTCTCTCCCCCTCTCCCTCCCCTGTGTCTCTTCCCCTCTTCTCCCTCCCTTGTGTCTCTTTCCCCCTCTCTCTTCCCTGTGTCTCTCCCCCATCCCTTCCCTGTGTCTCATTTCCCCCTCTCCCTCATGTCTCTTTCCCTCCCCCTCCCTTATCACCCTTCTCAACCCCCCTCCTCAACCTCCCTCCTCATCATCTCTCCTCAACCCCCCTCCTCATTCTCTCTCCTCAACCCCCCTCCTCAATCCTCTCCTCAACCTCAACCTCTCTCCTTAACCCCCCTTTTCAACCCCCCTCCTCAACTCCCCTCCTCAACCTCTCTTCTCAACTCCCCTCCTCAACCCCCCTCCTCAACCTCTCTCCTCATCCTCAACCCCCCTCCTCATCCTCAACCTCTCTCCTCAACCCCCCTCCTCAATCCCCCTCCTCATCCTCAACCCCCCTCCTCAAAGCCCTCCTCATCCTCAACCCGCCTCCTCAACCTCTCTCCTCAACCCCCCTCCCCCTCCTCAACCCCCCTCCTCATCCTCCCATCTCAACCCCCCTCCTCAACCTCTCTCCTCAACCCCCCTCCTCATCCTCAAGCCCCCTCCTCAACCTCCCTCCTCAACCCCCCTCCTCATCCTCAACCTCCCTCCTCACTTTACCCCTCTAATTACCTCCCCCTCTCCCTTTCCCCTCACTTACCTTCCATCAACAGTTGCTCCTCCGCTCCTCCGTTCTTCTTCCGGCTGCGTCTGGACCCGGCATATGCTAATGACGTGACATCACATGCGCGTCACGTCATTAGCATTGGCCAGGTCCCGATGCAGCCGGAAGGAGTGTGGAGGAGCAGATGCTGATAAAACATTAGACAAGTTTGGATTTAAGGGACGTTTTATTAACCTGCTTAGAAGCTGCTATGACTCCCCAACAGCTTATTTAAAGTTGCCAGGAGCACATAAAGCGAATATCCAAATTCAAAGAGGGACTAGGCAAGGGTGCCCACTTTCGCCACTGTTATTCGCACTTGTCATGGAGCCATTAGCACAGGCAATTAGAGCTATCCCAGTCATCCAGGGGGTTTGTGTGGGACGTCAGCACCTTAAATGCTCGTTCTTTGCGGACGATTTATTATGCACTATGTCCAGCCCCTCTAGTTCTATACCAGCCTTAATGTCTACTATCAAGGATTTTAGTATAGTCTCAGGCCTTAATCTAAATGTGGAAAAAACGGAAGCTTTGGGTGATGGGTATGCCACAAACTGAGATTGACAAACTTAATCAGAATATAATTTCAGCTGGCCAACTCAGTATTTAAAATACCTGGGAGTAAAGATCACCTCCAATTTTGCCGACTTATATAGGGCAAATTTTCCCCCCTTGTACAAGTCCTTGAAAGGAGATATGCAGAAGTGGGCGAACTTTCATATCTCATGGACGGGCCGTATAGCAGCTGTAAAAATGAATGTCTTGCCTAAACTGCTATATTTATTTAGGACACTTCCCATACCGATCCCACTCAAGGAACTAGATAAATTCCAGAACAGTATGTTTAGGTTTATCTGGGGCAATAAGCACCCTCGTATCTCTAGACAGGTAATGTTTAGACATAAAAGTAAAGGCAGACTAGCGTGTCCCAACCTGAGGTTGTACCTTAAGGCAGCTCAATTGGCCCATCTGCCCAGGTTACACTCTGTTACCCACCAGCCATCCTGGGTATTCATAGAAAATCAGAAGATGCTTCCGCACAGCTAGGATAGGTTGATCTGTATTCCCAAGGAAATGACTCCCTTTCATACGCACCACAATCCTATGATCTCCCTAACTTTCCAGGGTTGGGGGTGGGCCAACTCCAGGTGTCAACTTAGCTCGGGTTTGTCTCCCTTACTATCAGTCACGTACTTTCCACAAATCCTAAAAGACACGAACCCCATCTCCAAATTTTGGTGGACCTCTAGACACCTAGACCGGGTAGGGAACTGGGTACAAAACAACAGACTGCTGACTTATGACCAATTCTGCAAGACCCACGACTTACCAGCCACGGAAATCTATAACTATTTTAAAATTAGAAGTTGGGTCAGCAAAACTCGGAGAGAATTAGGACCCCCTAGGCCCTCCTGGATATCTGTTATATGTAGAAGCCTTCCTCTCATGAAAGGGGTATTGGGTTCGCTATACAGCATTTTTCGAGACTCCACCAGCAGCCAGAAACCTAAATTTATGAAACAATGGGAAAAGGACCTGGGGGTAGAATGGGACTGGGACAAGTGGACAGAATCCTGCTCCAACTTCTCCAGAGGTTCCCTCAATGCAGCTCTGCTAGAGACGGCTGGTAAAGTACTACATAGAGCCTACTGCACGCCCGATAAATTGCAGAAGTTTAAGCCACATGAGAGCAATAAATGCTTTAGGGGCTGCCAACAAGTGGGGGACGACATTTATATTTGATGGTCATGTCCAACTACACAGAAAACATGGAAACAATTAGCACAATTAGCCTCCACACTATTTCAAAAGGTGGTCTTGCCCTCTATGGAGTCATGCCTGTTGGGAATGCACATCAAGAACCTCTCTCAACCCCAAAATAAACTATTCCAATTAATGGCACTGGCATCCAAAATACACATAGCTAGCAGATGGAAAAAAGAGACGCTAAAGTTCCAGGAGGTAGTCAAGAAGATCAACTACCTCTTTATCAATGAGAGACTAACTCATATCATCATGGATAGTCTCCCCCAGTTTCTGGCAGTCTGGGAACCTTGGGTAGCATCTTCATTAAGTGTTCCCTTGAGGTAACGCCCAAATCCTGATTCAGTGAAGGCAGGAGGGGGCAAGGAGTAAGGAGTCCTGGAGGTTCTTCGGCTGCACTACTAAGGTAAAGGTCTAGTGATGAACAGTGGGGTATCTTAGTGAGGATTATAAGGGACAAATTTAGCAGAGACCAGTTTATCTATTTTAGCTAGTTGGCTTACAAGTTTACAAGTTTATATATTTAGTAAACAGCATTATGGTTTGACTATTCATGTCAATGTCTATTCTTATGTGTTATCTCTGCCTTTCTTTCTCCTACACTTTCATTTGTAGTTAATTTTAATGTTCATTATGTTCTACTTCGATAGAAATTTTAAGTTATTATACATGATACTTTATAACTAAAAATGTAAAAGAAAAGAAGGTGAAGTCAGTTCATCATTGGTTAATGTTTGCTGTGTGAACCTCTATAAATTGACTGACGGAATTACTGATCAATATGTTTTATATGTTGTTGTGAACCTTCTAATAAAGAAATATTTTTTTTTTTAAAAAGATTGTTAGCTCTTCAGCCTATTGATTGATGGATATATTAATTACAATTAGGTAAAGTATATTAATTAATTAGGTAACTAATTAATTGATTATTATTTACAAAAATATAGACATATGTATCTGTCTTTGTGATGAGCGCAGAGGCTGCTCAGAAGAGCAAAAGTACACAAGAGGAGAGGCTTGAAATGACCGCCAAAGGTCCTCACAGTACAAAAACCTTCACATTGTGTGGCAAACAGCTTTGCCATGGCTTAAAATTTTATTGACCGACATTTTTTGATGGGCAAGTCGCTAGTTCACATTCTGATCCTCAAATTCACACATGCACAGCAATACTAATTTATGTATTTTCAAGATTTTTACTTCATTTGTTAAATTATGATTTAAATTTTCACAGGGAGGTGCACAAGAGGTGAATATGAAATTTGTATTTTCAATGTTTGACAACTGTGAAAATCTCATACCTCGCCTTGTCTTAGACTTTAAAGGGCCACTGTTGTCATAATGTTATGAATTATTGTTCTAAAGAACTACACTCGAAAATAGACAACACGTTTTTAGAATGTAAAGCAAAATAATGCAACCCCTAATTAATAACTTTTTAAGTGGTAGGAAGCTATGTATGCACATATAGTGCTTATTTGCACAGAATTTGGCAATTAGAACTGCTGAAAGAACACACTCATGAGAAAGTGGTAGGCAGCAGCAGACAAACAAAATGGAATCACACAATACAGAATAATTGATCATAACATTTACAAAAAATAAGGTTTTGTTATTTTATTTATATAGTTAATTATTTAAAATAGTAAATAGAAAAAGTACTGCAGTGGTCCCTTAACCTTTAGTGAACTTATGCCATAGTACTGAATCTGTGTTTTTTAGCACTTGCTTTAAGTAAATATCATGGACAACCATTTGATGTCCTGTTTGCTCATTTACATAAAAGTCTTGCACATGGAGTCACATGACCACATTTTGATGCACAGAGATTTGATTAGTCCCTGAGGAAATTGGAAAACAGGGACAGATGCTACATCTTACATTAGAACATCTTTAGAGTAGAGTCCTCATTATTACTGATATATCAACACTTACTGAACAGAAGGCTGATACAAGGATGCCTGTTACTGAAGGGATTCCAGTGACATTTTAGTTGCACATATCTGCTGTTGAACCTCTTTACTGTCATTAGCCCTGGCTAAAGTAGACATGGAATAGGTCCTAATTTTATTGAACATGTAAATCAGGGATGGGAAATTGAGCCAGAGGGTCCAATGTGGCCCCCTGATTCTATGTATATCTTGGCAGGTTATGGCCCAGCACATATACACATTTCTACCATATTTTAATTTTATTTAGATTTTACCAGTGTCCAAAGAGAGCAAGGGACAGCATTGTTATTCTATATTATTAACAAAGCATCAGTATATTCCATAGAGATAGGGGTACCATAAAAAACATGGATAAAATGTATACATATAGTATAAATAAAACAAAACAGCACATTTATACATATACATTGGTATGGGAGGAGATTAGTCCTGCTCTTGGGAGAAATTCTAATCCCAAACATGCTCACTAGTTAAACAGTCCTAAGTGACACATGTATACTAGAGACTGGCCCGTCAAAAATCATGGGGCAATAAAAAAGTGTTGAAATGCTGTTTGTCACACAATGTGAGTACTGTGTGCGTCAACTATATAGACCCCTATAACACACTAATGAACGCATGTAATAACACTATAAGTGCCATGAGGGTCTTCCAGGAGCCTCATGACACAAAGTGTAAGCACTACACCATTTTAACCCGGTCTCTTATGGGGGTCTATGCAGACCCTCATAAGCTTCTATTTATCCCTCTATGTATTTAAATGCCCTCATGGGACAGTTAGAAGCCTAACATTACCCCGTAAGTGCTATGAGGGTTCTTCAGTACCCTCATGACACTAAGTACAAACACTACACTCCACTAAACCCACCCCAATAAACCATTACATCTAAACTAACACCCCTTTAAACTAACCTATTAACACCTACACTACCTACATAAACTACCTACCTACCCCCTAATCAACCCCACCACCACTCTAATTACAGAAAATAAAAAACCTAAGTCACAAAAACTAAACAATCTACATTACAGAAAATAAAAAAACCTAACTCACAAAATAAAAAAAATCTACATTACAGAAAATAAAAAAAAACTCTCACAAAAAATACAAAAAGGAACATTACAGAAAATAAAAAAAATACATTACAACACCCCGTACAGAAAAAAAAAAAAAATTACACACCTGAAAAGGAAATACATATAGAATACATACAATACAATACAAATAAATAAAATACAATACCCCCTATCTATCTAACATACAATCAATCATATCTATCTAAAATACATCCCCCAATCTATCTAATATACAATAAATACTATCTATCTAAAATACATACCCCTATGTAACATACAATATATACTATATAATACAAAATAAATCCTAACTATCTAAAATACATACCCCTATCTAACATACAATACTATATAATATACAATACATCCTATCTATCTAAAATACATAACCCTAGCTAACATACAATAAATACTATATAATATACAATAAATCCTAACAATCTAAAATACATACCCTTAACATACAATAAATCCTAACTATCTAAAATACATACCCCTATCTAACATACAATAAATGCTATCTCTATATACAAACCCTAATTCTAAGTTAAATAAAATAATTAAGACCACTTACCTTTGCAGATGTCCCTACAGATCAGCAACCAAGGGGAAAAGAAAAAAAAATGAGTACAACATCTTTATATAAAATAAATTAAAATTCTAAATATTCTACTCACCTTACCAGCATGTCTCCGTCCTTCTTTTCTTCTCCGGCGCGTCCCCTGTTAAAAAAAACAAAACATTACATTACTACAACATACATATAAACCTAAAAAAAGTAAAATAAACATAATATACACTGTAGTTACCTCTCCGCGATGTCCCCAGCCTCCTCCTCTTCTGCCCCTTCCTGGAACAATCCGCGCTCTAAAAAGAAAAACACTAACGGAGATCCGCACTCGCAGACCCCCCCCCCCCCCCTGATGCTAATGAGCCTCCTACAGAGTTTTCCAAAAATTGTCAACAGCCAATCAGAAGGCGCCAATGTGTGAGCCAATCAGAAAGGGATAACCCCAAAATCCCACTCTGATTGGATAATGCACCTGTCAATCTTTATTTAAACCAATCAGAAGGCTTTATTGCCATCAGCCAATATATGATTGCAAGTCCCTGCCCAGGTTCCCAGAGTGCACTGTAATAACTGTATTTCTCAGAAATTCTGAGCAGGAAATATGTTTTTAAACTTGTTTTGGATGTTCAAATGTGAACACAAATGTACTATTTTTTTACTGTATACATACATATTTAAAAATATATATAAATATAAAAAATATACATATAAAAAGTATACATATAATATATATATCATTTATCACATATATAGTCGTGAGCGTACGGGCCGTTGCTCACGCTTGCGGGCTCGCGTAGCTTGCGGGCCAGCGAGCCGCGGCCCTCGCGTAGCAAGGGCTGCGGGCAAGGGCCTCAGTTGCTGGGATGGAGCGCCGAAGGCGCTCCATCCCAGCAACTGAGGACCTTACCCGCAGCCCTCGCTTCGGCGCTCCATCCCAGCAACTGAGGACCTTACCCGCAGCCCTCGCTGCCCTTGCCCGCAAGGGCCTCAGTTATTGGGATGGAGCAACCACCTCCTCCCCACAATGCCCCGCGCAGGTTCCGGTTCAGCTTTAGATCCCCCAGTCTTGGCTCTAGATCCCTCTCCTCACCCCCTGCACAGTGTGAGTTGTTGCCCTCCCGGTCAGTGCTCCTCCTGTGCTGCTCTTCCTCTCCTCAGCCCCCCGTGATGCTCCTTCTTCTCCCCCCTGTGCTGCTCTTCCTCTCCTCAGCCCCCCGCGATGCTCCTTCTTCTCTCCACCCTGTGCGGCTCTCTCCTGCGGTCTGGACTCTGCACTGAGCCCAAGATCTGAGCCGGGACAGAGGCACAGCCAGGAAACAGCGCTCCCGGGGAAGGACAGGGGAACTGCACCCACAGGGTCACCTGCAGTCAGTGCTTGCTTTGCAGTGAGAGTGTGTGCTCTGCAGTCAGTGTGTGTGCCTTGCAGTGTGTGTTTCTGTGTCTGCTCTGCATTCAGTGTGTTTATGTGCTCTGCAGTGTGTGTGTGTGTTCTGCATTAATTCTGTGTTTATGTGTGTATTCTGCACTGTTTGTGTGTGTGCTCTGCAGTCATTGTGTTTGTGTGTGTTATGCAGTCTATGTGTGCTCTGCATTCACTGTGTGTTTCACGTCGCAACGCAAATAACACGACACACACATTACGACACTCGCAAACAACATACCACACACGTTCACACACATTACGGCCTCGCAACACTCGGACGCAACTCGCGAACATTACAAAATTAAAAACACAATACATACACACAGCACATACATAAAAAACTTAACTACAGCAACAGGCAGCATCCAGTACCTCAAAAATGCAAGTTACACCTTTATTTCAATCAAAATAAAACGTTTTGGACAATAAAAAATTTGATATGCGAGAGAAAAAATGTTCGCCGAACAAAACGAAAACGAGGCTACACACGCAAACACCATACGAGACACGTTACCAGACATTACGACCTCGCAAACATCGGACACAACACGCCGACATACAAACATTTCAAACACAATAAATACACACAACACACACATAAAAAACTTACCTACAGCAAGACCAACCATCCTGCACCTCAAAAAAACAAGTTACACCTCCATTTAAATAAAAATAAAACACTTTAGACACTAACAAAATCGCTAAGCGAGAGAAAAAATGGCCGACGAAAAAAACGAAAACGAGGCTACAGCACTCTCCAGACGTAAAACACCACAACACACTCGCAAAACAACACACGAAACTCGAAAAACACCACGAAGCACCAACGGATAATCCGCAAAGACGCATACCACAGATAACCCGCCATTTTACTCCAATGCAGAAGTACACCACTACGCTAACGGTTTCGTCTCGCGCACGCACAGTATTACACTGCACACATTCATCACGCTTACACAGCAGCTCCACACCACTAATGCTGCAGCAACATGAAAACAGATTGTCAGCTCTTCAACACAATGCTTCAAAATAGGTAAAGTATATGCATTTATTCATCTATTATATATTTTAGTATTACACACCAAACAGCATTAGCTACCTTACGATTTGATTGCCGTCATTTTTTGACGGGCAATTCGCTAGTATAGATATAATTTATATTTTTGGGGCATGCAGGGGCACCGGAGAGTGCACTGTGTGTGTGTGTATGTCAGTATTGCTTCAGACTTGATAAAGGGAAGTCAAACGTTTCTCAAAATGACATGTTTGTCCAATAAAAAGATATCTCTGTAGACTCCAATGCTCTGATTATTCACCTGGATACTAGACATTCACAGCTACTTCACTCTGCATTACTGGACATTGGTACGCGATATCCTTTAAAGGACTAACTGTAACATTATTCATAGACAAATTACAGAGCCTTAGAAACCTCAAAGGCTCAATATTCAGGATGCAGCTTTAGGGTTATTGCTGCTGTGAAGGGTCAGCAAACAGAAGTAATGTTATTGTACAAGTGGGACAAATAGATCACTGTGATCCACTGCTGGACAAGAAAACAAATGGGAAATCATTGATTTTATTGACTACAAATTGGAGTAATAATTGAGTAATAACATTGCAGTTTGTGTTTTGAATACTAAGGACGGCAGTCACTGGAATGTATACCAATGAAATATGGGGACTGGTTAACAAAGATAGGAGGACACATTTCAATTAATCAACTGGTGGGGATGATGATGAAGATGAAGCTTGGGAGTCTCTAATTGAATCAAGGTCACTAGTTGACTTTAAACCAGTAAGACACAAAGGGCCTTATTCAATTGCAATTTGGCCAATTGAATAGTGCTCTATATAAGCACACATCACATTTTTTTACAGAAGTTTTTAGTTAGTGAAGACCTTGCTTTTGGATAGAAGTTCACTAACTAAAAACTTCTGTAAAAATATATGCTATGTGCTTATATAGAGCCCTATTCAACTGGCCAAATCGTAATTGAATGAGGCCCAAAGAGGGATACATCCATTATAAAACTTGTAGCCTTCAGTAAATTGTTTTGCAGTCAAGGCAAAGATTAGTGAAACTGAGAGTAACTCTCAAAATCAACTGCTAGAGAGATTTAGCAAACTTAAGGGTAAGTTTAATAATGTTTATTTTGGTATTTTTTCATCAGATTTGCTATATATAATACATAAACTTACTCTTTGACCTGCATGTCAAAATTGCGATATCTAAATGATACAGACTCTTGTGACCATAATCACAAGAAAAACAAACAAACATTCTCATACACAACTGATAATCCATTATAAGATGCATTCATAATCCAGGAAACTTAAATATGCCTTCAAAAGGACACTGAAGTCAACCGCCACTACCAACTATTTTTATTTTATTACAAGGTAAAAGCATATATACATATATATACAGTATATATATATATATATATATATATATATATATATATATATATATATATATATATATTGTAAAGGGATGTATGAGACAAATAGAGCCTTCCTAATGTTGTTAGTATATAAACTAAATGTACAATAATAATGTTAAAAATAAAATAAGAGGTTTTAAAATCACAACCTACAGTTCTAAAACAGATGCTTTCACCACTAATACCATGTCTCCATATGATAAGCAATGAATATAGAAATATAATAACCTCGTTTATGGAAGGACTTCGGGGAATGTGCAAGCAACAATGACATTATCTAACAATAAAAAAATAGAAAAAAGAGCCACTGTAAGGTACAATGCCTAAATGCTAAATGAAGTATAGGCTCAGAAGAAATTACATTATCTAAGTCAATTCTTAATCAATTAAAAAATGTAAACAACTTTTAACATTATTTTCCACCCTCTATCTCATGGCACAGGGCACATATGGTGACTTCAATGTTGCTTTAACCTTTTCTGATATAAGTATAAAGTGCAAATTCACCCTACCATCATTACTACTGTACTGGAAAAGCGTCACATATTTATGAAATATATAACAGTTCTACTGTGACTTGCTGTGTATTCAGTCCTATTGTCAAGAGGCAGTGTTTCAAGAGAAAAGAAACAAATATATTGTTAATTTCATTCTTCTCAGGTCTCTTAAAGCTTTGCTTTAACCTTCTTAAAGCAAAACTGAATATTGACTATTAATTATTACAGAAAATTCAATAAAATAGTTACAAATCAAAGATTATATTAATTCAATTTACACTTTGAAAAACCCTTTTTACCACTATCAAGTCAGCTTCTTCATAAGAGCATAAAATAAATATGACACTTTATTGGTTATTTAAGAAATGTGAATCATGATATATTTTACTGAACAGAAATTTTACAGATGTGGCCACACTAGCCATAACCCTAGCCATAATTCTAATCAAAACCCTAGCCCTATCCAATACCTATCTGTATAGCCAATCCTAATTATGGGCCATATTAAATTCTAGCCTCGTAAGTCCAACGTGTAGCACATAAGGGCTGCATGCTTGAAATTTGGCCATTTTACATCGCTATTAAATTAGAAAAAGCTGTGAGCTAGCAGTAGATAGGCTATTTCGGGGTTGCGTGCTCGATTGCAAACAATGAAGCAAGCACTTAGTCACGGGTTCAGATGGAGCCAATGGAAAAAGATTGTTAGCGTTACGTCCCTAAAAAAGGGGAGGGTAGATTCCAAAGTCCTACAGGCTTCAATTACAGTTTACAATTGGACCCACATTCCAGATATAGTGCAATATCAATAAAGCCGTAAATATGATATTCTATTACATGCGAGTTACATTATATGTATTAACACATTGATTGCAGGGTCAGATTTACGGGCTTGAGAATGGTGCGCTATTAATTCTAAGACCTAACATCACTTTCCCTTTTAATAAATGTAAAGTAGTGCGTTTTTATTCGATTAACCAGTGCTACGTATTGGACTTTACCGCCCTTGCGGGTGCTCTCGAACACACGTTGGCCTTTGGGCTCCATTTTCATGTAATGTGCTTGCTCGAGAGTGACCACATTGCAATTTAATAGCTGAATTGAAAATTTTGCAGTTACGGGCTTGACGGATAAAAGGATTTACGGGCGCAAAGTTCAACGTTGCTCACCACGTGGCATATTCTCGGCCGTCCTGCGTCTTAACACGCAAGTCCACTGTGAGCAATGTTACAGGGTTAATTTAATACCCGTAAAATGTAAATTTGGAGTTACTGGCTACGTTTTAAACCAATTTAATGAGGCTGTATATCCCTGACCTTAACCCTAACCTTCCACTGTCCATAGTTTTCTCAATTCCTAATCCTAACCGTAACCAAGGCCTCCATGCTAATCCCCTATATCGCAGTTAGCACCATGTTTAAGGCCAAAGTAAATCCCACTAAATATATTAATCACCCATCTCGTAAACATTACATGAGAACTGCTACGAGTAATTGTGGCAAGCCAGAGCCGAAAATTATGGCAAACTTTTCCATTGAGTTTTGCACTGACAAAAGATTACGAGTTACTCCATTAGACTTTTACACCAAAACCATATGCTAAAAAAGACTTTACGGATTGCTCGCAAAATAGAGCAGTGCCGTAACTACAAAAAATTTAAGAAAACATTACAGGTATCAAAGACTACTTGCATCTATTTAATGGAAAAAATATAACTAAATAAAAAAGTATTTATATATATATATATATATATATATATATATATATATATATATAAAATGTCCTTGCCGCAGTTACGGGGCTTGTTCTCACTCATTATAATAATCATGACGTTCTAATTTTTTGTTGGTTCCTAGATCTATTTCTCATCCGTAAAGTTTGGTTTGGGTACTTCCTACACTGAAATCTCTTGCTGATAAGCAGGATTTACAGATGTCGGATGAGTGATGTAATATTGCAAGTGAAAAGATTAGCATAAAACTTACACTATCCCTAGCACGAACCCTTACTATAAACCTATCCCTAACACCATCAAAAACCTGCTTTCTTATCATAATGATAATCATAACCTTAAAACTAAACCTTTCAGTAAATCTAACACTAACATTATTCCTAAACATAATCCCTAACCACAACCCTAATACTATCACTAGTACTATCCCTAACCTTAACCCTCTGCATTATTGTTTTTTAACCATAACCCTATTTCTATACCTATACCCAACCCAATTCATATCCCTAACCTTAACCCTAACATTATCCCTAACTCTAACCTTATCTATAACCTTAATTTTAACCATAATTCTATTCTTATCCCTAACCATAATGCTAGCCATAACCTTATTTCTAATCTTAACCCTAAAAATAACACAAACTATAAATTTAACTTTAACCTAACAGTAACATTATCCATAGACCTTTCCATATCCCCAACCCGATTGCTAGCCCTATATGCAAAGTCCTAACCCTATCATAACGATAACCCTAATCATATCCTTAAACTTAGCACTAACGCTAATCTCAAAGCGAACCAAACACTATCTCTTGCACTATCCCAAACACTAACTCTAAACCTTACCTTATCCCTAACACTAATTATAACTCTAGCATTAACCCTAACCTCAATTCTAACCCTATTCCTAAACCGATTTCTTTTCTTAACCCTGCCCCTAAATTTAACACTACCAATAACCCTAACAATAAATGTAGCCTTAATCCTATCACTGTGCATTGAACTTTCCCTTATTACTAAGCCTATCGATAACGCTAACACTATCCCTAAACCTACCCTAACCAAAATAATATCCCTAAAATTAGTCCTAACCCTAATAGTATCTCTATCCTTATGCCTAACAGATGGCATATTCATAACCCTATTACTAAAATTAACCCTAACCACGAATTTAACCTTAACATTAACCCTAACCAAACACTATCCCTAGCACTATTTCTATCCCTAACCCTGACTCTCACTGTATCCTTATTCCTATCCATAAACGTAGTCATATCCTTAACCTTAACACTACACCTAACTCTTAACAAATTATAAAGCCTATATAATCTCTATTGCTAATACTAATTTTAATCTTACCCCTAACACTACCTAATCCTAATCATATCTCTAAACCCAGAACTATCCCTAATCCTAACTCAAACACTAACCCTCTTCCTATAATCTTCATTATATCCTAATCATAACCCTAGTTCTATCCTTTACCCTAACCCAATCCCTAAACATCACACTTCCCTTAATCTTAACCCTAACCATAACCTAAGAATAAAATAACCCTACACTAACGCTTTCCCTAACCCTATCCCAACCTTAACCCTAACATTATCCCAATCCTTATACCTATACCACTAATCTAATCCGTAATCTAAAGACTCTCCAAAGCCCTCACTTTATCACTAACCCTATCCCTATCTTTATTCCCAACCCTAAAACTAACCCTAACTCTAATCTAATCCCTGAACTTAACCCTATCTGAAACCTTAAATCTAACCTAAATGTACTAGTCACTTACAGATTCTCTGTCAGCAGCATTTTTGTAAGTGGCTAGCACATTCCTTACCAACAAAAACATTGTATGCATGAGCTGTGGGGGCAGGCCTTTGCAGGGATGGTTTGGAAGGTTTGAGTAAGTGAAAACAGAGCTTTCACTTACTCGAACACAATGTTTAGATATGCAAACACTTAGAAAGTTTAAAACAGGGAAATAATAATAACCCTAACCAGTAGCATAGGAAGGGGTGTGTGTGAGGGGCGGAGCGCCCCGGGTGTCACCTCTGTGGGGGTGGCAATAATGCCCTCACCTGCCTTCCACCGCACGTGGCTCTTATTCCCCTTCCCCTGTATGTATACATATACATATACAGCCACGGGCGGCAAAAGCTCTAGCAACACCACTAACCCTAACCCTATCAGTAACCCTATCCTCATCCCTAATTCTAACACATAAATGTTAGGCCCCATAACAATGTTCTAATTTCCAGCTCCATCTCCTTTTCCCCTCTCCCACATATATACCTCTTCCCCCCTTTCCCATTTATCCTCCAGACTCCTCTATCTACAATCTGCCCCATCTTTGTCATCCCTCCATTTCTATGTATCTCCTCTCTCTTCTCTTCATTCCTCCCATCCCCTCTCATCTTCCCCTCTCGTCACTGTTGTCTGCTCTCTCTTCTCTGCAACCAATCCATCTCCCTCATTTCCCCATCCCTTCTCATCTCTCCCATCTCTCTTAATCATCCCAACTCTTTTCTTTTCCTCTTCTCCCCCCTCATCCCCCTACTCATTTCCCCTTCACCCCTCCATTTTTCAGTAAACAAAGGCAGAAAAGCAGAAACTGAAAAGTAATATTTTATTAAGACTTGTTTCAAGGACAAAATGTTTTAGATATTCTTTCTTGCATTGGATGGGAGAAAATGCAATGAAGATGCTCAAAGAACACCATGAAGCAGAAATGCTTGTATTCACACAAGAGATAATAAAACAAGGCAAAAAATGTTGTATACTGATGGGAATGTCAGTACTGGAATTAATACTATATTTCATGAAAGTGTTCAGTGACATAGAATTGGCATTCAGTCTTGAAAATGTTAAGGGCTGGCCTTTAAAAATAGCTGAATAGTGGAATAGTACAAAGTAACAATACAAAGTCTAACTTATTGCCATACATACAGCTACCAGTATATATATAGTGCATTAAATAAAATTAACATATACCATATACACTCAAGTATAAGCCGAGTTTTTCAGCCCTTTTTTTAAGGCTGAAAAGGCCCCCCTCGGCTTATACTGGAGTCACTACCCCCCCCTGTGTCTCTCTAACCCCCCGTATCTCTTTTTTCTCCCCCCCTCCTCATCCTCAACCCCCGCTCCTCATCCTAAACCCCCCTCCTCACTTTACCCCTCTAAATACCTCCCCCTCGCTTACCTCCATCTGCAGCTGCTCCTCCAAGCTCCTTCCTGCGCCTGGGCCCGGCAAATGCTTTTCACGTGATGTCACATGCGCGCCATGTCATTAGCATTTGCTGGGTCAAGACGCAGGAAGGACCGTGGAGGAGCAGCTGCAGATAGAGGTGAGGGGAAATGGAGAGGGGGAGGTATTTAGAGGGGTAAAGTGAGGAGGGGGGTTAGGATAAGGAGGGGTAAAGTGAGGAGGGGGTTTTAGGATGAGGATGGGGGGTTTAGGATGAGGAGGGTTGAGGATGAGGATGGGGGGTTGAGGATGAGGGGGTTGAGGATGAGGATGGGTGGTTGAGGAGGGGGGCTGAGGAGAGAGGTTTTGGAGGGGGGTTGAGGAAAGAGGTTGAGGAGGGAGGTTGAGGATGGGGGTTTTGGATGAGGAGGGGGAGTTGAGGAAGGGGGGTTGAGGAGGGGGGATTGAGGAGGGGGGGTTGAGGATGGGGGAGTTGAGGATGGGGGGGTTGAGGATGAGGATGGGGGGTTGAGGAGGGGGGTTGAGGTTGAGGAAGGGGTTTGAGGAGGGAGGTTGAGGAGGGGGTTTAGAATGAGGAGGGGGTTGAGGATGAGTATGGGGGCTTGAGGTTGAGGAGGGGGGTTGTGGTTGAGGAGGGAGGTTGAGGAGGGCGGTTTAAGATGAGGAGGGGGTTGAGGATGTGGAGAGAGGATGAGGAGGGAGGTTGTGGAGGGAGGTTGTGGAGGGAGGTTGAGGAGGGTGGTTTAGGATGAGGAGGGTGGTTAAGGATGATGATGGGGGGTTGAGGATGAGGATGGGGGTTGAGGATGAGGATGAGGGGTTGAGTTTGAGGAGGGAGGTTGAGGATGAGGAGGGAGGATGAGGAGGGAGGTTGAGGATGAGGAGGGGGGTTGAGGAGGGGGTTTAGGATGAGGAGGGTCATTTAGGATGAGGATGGGGGTTGAGGATGAGGAGAGGGGTTGAGGTTGAGGAGGGGGGTTGAGGAGGGAGGTTGAGAATGAGGGAGGATGAGGAGGGGGATTGAGGAGGGTGATAAGGGGGGGGAGACACAGAGAAGGGAGAGGGGGGAAGAGACAGAGGAGGGAGAGGGGAGAAGAGACACAGGGGAGAGAGAGGAGGGAAACAAAAGAAAAGGGCACACAAGAGGGGGATACAGAGGGCACAAGAGGGACACAGGGGGCCGCACATTTCCCACCCTCGGCTTATACTCGAGTCACTCACTTTTCCCAGTATTTTGTGGTAAAATAAGTGCCTCGGCTTATACTCGGGTCGGCTTATACTTAAGTATATACGGTATGTTTCCTATACTATAAAAATATTTACATTTTACACTGGTCTACTAAAAAATATATGCACTTTTCTCTAATTATATATATATACTATCAAAATGCCCGTCAAAAAATGACGGGCATAAAAGTGTAAGCCAGGCAATGCTGTTTGCCACACAATGTGAGGCTTTTGCTTCAGTGAGCACCTTCGCGTGGCTCGCAATGAGCGCCTTTTGTGCTCATTACTAACCTTTCCTCCCGCCTACTGTACGGGCCGCTCATTGCAGGGTTCATTAGTTTTGTGCTTGTGAATGCCATGTGTCTCTTTCCAGGATCTCCCCCTGTCCATTCCCTGTGTATTTCTCCTCTATATGTCTACTGTATGTTTGTGTGGCGAGCGCTGACTGGCGTTAGTTTTGTTTTCAAAGTCCTGCATGCCTGGCATTGTTTGTGTAAGTGTTACTGTCTTTGCCGTTGTATATTTTCTAAGTCCCGCGTGCCTGGCTTTGCTCAGCCTCATTTTCATCCAGTTTCAGAATTATTTGCGTTTTTTGTTCTCCATTTTTTTTCTTGCTTAGCCGATTTTCGGTTGACAAAACACGGCAAATTAAGCTCAAATTAGTTTGCAACCTCACTCCCAGGTGTCCTGGCTCTCCCCCTGTGCTGTGTGTGAGTGTGTTTTAATTATTTTTTTTCCTGTTATTCGTGTTTTTCGATTTCCGCGGTTCGACCTTTACATTCGTCTTTTTCCGAGGTCGGATTTTTTTTTGCCCCAGAGATTCCGAGCTCAGAATTTTTTTTCTAAGCCCCGCGTTTCTCAACTGCTTGCAGCCTAAGTCCAGCGTGCCTCAACTGCTCGCCTCGCTTCGCGAGGCTCGCTGGAGCACCTTTGGCGCGCATTTCAGCCTAAGTCCAGCGTGCTTCAATGCCTCAACTGCTCGCCTCGCTTTGCAACGCTCGTGGGCAAGGAGCGCCTTTGGCGCTCATTGCCTAAATCCTTCGAGCTCGGAAGGCTTAGATGCTTTAACGGCTCGCCTCGCTTTGCGAGGCTCTTAAGCGTGACTACAAATAGCGGTTTGACAATTATAATATATGATTTTAATCTGGCAGAAATGGTAAACAGATGAAATTTAAATATTTATACATAAACTGAATCTATAAAAAATATAATTTTCTCTAAAAATCAAGTGTAGTCTTATGGCTTACGTATCTGCTAATATTATTTGTTTTCTGCATACTGTATATATATATGTGATGTTTTTCCTAAACGGCAGTGTTCCTTTAAACACCCCTGAAAGATTTGAATTAATGGTGATTATAGTAGTTCAGATCTCAGATTTAATTATCCACTTTCCATCGGAACAGAATAAAGGGTTACAGGGGTGCATTATGATACATCTTGGAAATAAAGCTTGGGCAGTCAGTAACACTCTTTCTGTAATGATGAAATGTATGATCTAATATTTCCTTTGAGTATATGATTCTCTTTGAAGTTAGTTTAATGAGCATTTAAAGGGCCACTGATGTTTTATACTTATATGGAACTCTATATAAAAACACTGCTTAAAACCAATGTGATTTTCTAATAGAGGACTATAATGTCAACATCAAAATTAAACAAATCACCAAAGTTATACCTCCTCCACCAGAAGGCTTTAAAAGCCCCCATACTACATTAAGGCCATGTCAGTAATGACATACATTTAAGCGCCTAAGTAGTGAATGCTTATACTATTCTATAAAGCTATTTTTAACTATTATATTAACATTTACCGTATTTTTCGCCATATAAGACGCACCTGCACATAAGACGAACACACAAATATATATATACATCACACACAAATATATATATATACCGGCCGACGCGATTCAGTTTAGAGGCATGCTGCTGGTGCTGTAGGAAGCGCCAATGGGGGGTGATCAGCAGTGGGAATCAAAAGGGGGCAAGGGAAGGATCAGAGGGGTCGAAGGGGAGAATCAGGAGGGGGAGAGGATCAAGAGGGCAGAAAGAGGCAGTTTTAAAAGGTATATTCGTCGTATAAGACGCACCAACCCCCCCCCCCCCCCCCCCCCCCCCACACACACACAGTTTTGGGGAAGAAAAAGTGCGTCTTATACGGCGAAAAATACGGTACTTTTGTTCCAGGGCTAGATATCTGGGAGGAACATTGGATTCAGACTACATTGTTATTCAGTTCTATTGAAAGGCCTAAAGTGTTTCCCAAATTACAGTGGTCCTTAAAAGGACGTGGAGGTTTCTAGATTTGTTATTATTGTTTATTTGTAACGCGCCAACATATTGTGTAGCACTACAACCAATAGGTTATGATCAAAGCAAATCAATATCAGTATTAATGTGTTTCAAAGGATGGAGGGTCCTGTCTTTGAGATTGGAATCTAGTGTCCAGAGTGCTTCCCTGTAGCACCTTTCAATATTGAAAACTTGCAAACTTACAATCTATAGTCGCAAACTTACAATCTAAATTTTTCACTAGGAATATAATATACCTATGTATCTCTTTACTTTTGTGCACCTTTTTTTATTAAGAAATGCTTAAAAGCTCTGTTTTTTTCTGCCCAAAATCTTACGAATTATTCCTAATTGTTTTCTCCCTTCTGCATGAAAACAGTGTACTTCTAAGTACAGTATGTGCAGTATGTGCAGTGTCTCATCATAACCAATTAATTGGCAACATATAGCAACATGCTACGTTAGAGAGGTCACTAACAGGCTAATCTGAAACACTGCACTTTTCATATTCATGAGCTGCACAGGGCAAACCCAAAAAGGAACAAGTTGCATGATTTTTAAGAAAAAAAACACAGCTTATTTCTTCATAAAGTACAGAAAAGTAAATAGATAAATATGTATATCATATTCCTAGTGAAATCCATGTCATTTAAATGAACTCGGATAAACAACTTTGCTTTGTAGTGAGATTTATTGACCAGTGCTATAAAATCCCTGGAGGGTCTCTGAGCTGGATTAATATTTATCAGTAAGTGATAGTTCTGAACCCTGCTTTAAAATTCTTTATCAAAATGCTATTAGTGCTGTATTAGTAACTGGTTAATAAAAGTCCCAGTGCACCCAAATAAGCTTTCATTGCACCATTCAGTGCAAAGCTTTAGTGAATCTGGGAGTATGATTGAATGCTACAGTAAATTAAACAATACATTTGATATTGTGATAGGGCCTCATTTTTGGCTTTAGAATTCTTTAGAATTCTTAGAATTTAGAAGTTCTCGTTAGCACTAATTGTTATAATTACCGTATATACTCGAGTATAAGCCGAGTTTTTCAGCCCTTTTTTTAAGGCAAAAAAGGGCCCCCTCTGCTTATACTTGAGTCACTCTCCCCCTGTGTCTCTCTAGCCCCCCGTGTCTCTCTAACCCCCCTCCCCGTGTGTCTCTAACCCCCATGTGTGTCTCTAACCCCCTGTGTGTCTCTCTACCCCCCCGTGTCTCTTTCCCTCCCCCTCCTCAACCTAAACCCCCCTCAACCCCACTCCTCCACCTAAACCCCCCTAAATACCTCCCCCCTCTCCCCTCACCTGCCTGTGCTCCGGCCTCCGCTCCTTGACCCGGCGGAGGTCGGAGCACTAGCAGGTAAGTGAGGGGAGAGGGGGGAGGTATTTAGGGAGGTTTAGGTGGAGGAGGGGGGTTGAGGGGGGTTTAGGTTGAGAAAGGGGGGTTGAGGAGAAGGTTTGGGGTTGAGGGGGGAGGTTGAGAGGGGTTGAGGTTGAGGAGGTGGGTTGGGGTTGAGGGGGGTTGAGGTTGAGGAGGGGGGTTGAGGGGGGTTGAGGAGGGAGGTTGAGGATGGGGGGTTGAGGATGAGGATGGGGGGGTTGAGGAGGGGGTTGAGGATGGGGGGGTTGATGAGTAATGTTTAGGAGGGGGTGTTGAGGAGGGGGGTTGAGAAGGGAGGTTGAGGATGAGGAGGGAGGTTGAGGATGAGGAGAAGGGGTTGAGGAGGGGGGTTGAGGAGAGAGGATGAGGATGGGGGGTTGAGGATGGGGGTTGAGGAGGGAGGTTGAGGAGGGGGGTTGGGGTTGAGGGGGGGTTGAGGTTGAGGAGGGTTGAGGTTGAGGAGGGTTGAGGTTGAGGAGGGGGTTGAGGATGAGGATGGGGGGGTTGAGGATGAGGAGGGAGGTTGATGATGAGGAGGGAGGTTGAGGATGAGGAGGGAGGATGAGGAGGGTGATAAGGGAGGGGGGAAGAGACACAGGGAAGGGAGAGGTTGGAAGAGACACAGGGAAGGGAGAGGGGAGAAGAGACACAGGGAAGGGAGAGGGGAGAAGAGACATGGAGAGAGAGGGGGACACAGAGGGCACAAGAGGGACACAGGGGGCAGCACATTTCCGACCCTCGGCTTATACTCAAGTCACTCATTTTACCCAGTATTTTGTGGTAAAATGGGTGCCTCGGCTTATACTCGGGTCGGCTTATACTCGAGTATATACGGTAGTTCTTGCACTTTAAAATAGAAATCTAGCTAAAACTTTTGGGCAGAATGAACAATAGCTGCAATGAACCACAATGGATCACAGTTCTTCACTATGATGCCCATCACAGTATTTACTAAGAAGTACATATTAAACTGAGCTCTGCTGTGGGCAGAGTTAGCTGTGTGAAGAGCTCTACCTACTTACTTCCTACTTTCTCACATCGAGGATGAATTTTTTCTCCAATGACCCCAGCAATCACCCCCCCCCCCCCCCTAAAGTTGGTAGAAGGTCACAAATAAGTGGTTGTTTCGTTAAAACAACAGAACTTTTCTGGTAGTGGCAGGGAAGGATTTAAATAAAGTAACAAATATATCATGGATGGATCATTGAATCCCCCAGGAAATCCTCCTGCCAGATTCTAGAAAGGGGAATAAGATACTTTTTTGCTTGACTAATATTTAACCAGATTAAAGAGGCAAAAAGGAAATCCTATCCATGTACAGCTATTTCAAGCTTACTGGCTATCATCAGCATGGGGCGGGATCTCAGCTTGTGTTGTGGACCTTATGAGTTCACCACAGCAATTATTTAATATATGGTGGGCAAAAGAGTGATAGAAGCCCTCCACCGTATAGTAGTACAGTAAATAAATAGTACATCTGTGTTCACATTTGAATGTCTAAACCAAGTTAAAAAACCTGCTTCCAGCTCAGAATTCCGAGAAAAACAGTTATTACACTGCATTCTGGGAAGCTGAGATGGGGACATGCAAATGTGCCCACAAATGCCTCGCTCTTCAATCCACAACCATATATATAGTGAGGCTAATATTTTCAAATAGACATTTTTGAGGGTTTAAGTAGTTCCAGAAACCACCCCAGCAGACAAAACCCCAACATTTTCTCTGCAAAGAGAGGTACCTTGCTTTTCCCTTGCCTAGACTTTATAAAAAACCTACATAGCATCTTTTAGTGTTAATTAATCTCTGATTCATTATAGTACTTCTCATAGTGTGCATAACCAAGTGACAAAACACAGCTAATTGATTTTGTATCACTTCTCCAACATTGTATCATTGAAAAGGTCAAATATGAGTTCTAGAAAATTTGGACATTCTTTTCTCTGTGTACGGTACATTGCATTTAACAATTGTCCTACACTCAATAAGACATCTAAATGTCTCCTAATACAGAAGTACATAATTAGAGTACACTAACAGTATAATATGCAAGAAAAGCTGGCCAAAACTTCAAAATGTTATTCTAATTGACAACATTTAGGATTCATTTCAAGAGCAGGAAATGTGCCCAAAAAAAGTACAATGAATACTAATGTGTTCATATTCTCTATAATAAAGCAAAAATGTGAAAGTAATGCCTCCATTAATTGTGATCCTGCATAACTGTAATACGATTTATGTGTAAATGGCTGAATGAAAACTTCAAATGAGGATAGCTGAACATAAAAAAGCAATTAAAAATAGATTTTGAGCATTCAGTAGCAGGTCATCTTCATAAAGAAGCAAAGCACTGTATTTGTGAAATAAAACACCCTGCTATAAAAAAAAAGTGTTATAAGAATGCAACAAAGGCAGCATTTATGTTGGAAAATGAGCAGCTGCAGTAACGTATTAGAGAAAATAAAAGGATGCAGTGGAAATAATAGTTTATTTTAAAAATGGTCTAAAATTGACTTTTCTGGGATTTTTTTGTTTTCTACAAATGTTTTAACTAGATGACTATTAATTATGCCCTCTGCAGTGTAATTGTCATGTGAAATTTACACTTCACTTACTCTTAAGAATCCCTCAGAACCTTCTGGAACATCCCGCTTTCTTCCTTTTCTCTTTCATGTAGCCATATTCCACAAGGGAGACGCTTCACAATCCCAGTATCTCATGCTGTTATAAGCAGAATGTGACATACTTGTATCGGCATTGTACTGGTAACCACGCCTCTGTGGCACCATGGCACCCTCCATGAAATAGAACAGGAAGAAAGCGGAGGTTCCAGTAGGTGTTACTCTAAGTAAGTAATGTAAGTGAAATGTAGATTTTATATATATATATATATATATATATATATATATATATATATATATATATATATAATACAATTAATTAAAGCCACCCAGTTAATATAAAACAAACATAAGTCTTTAAAATTATATATTTTAATTTAGCAATCACTTAGTATAAATGTATTGGTTTTTGAGGACAGGGGCGATACAGGGGACACAGTGCATTGCATAGACAGACCACAAAACTGCTTCTATACAAATACATACATACACTGAAAAATCTGGGGGTATTTGTCCCGGTCATCGCTCCCAGTTTTTACACCCATGAATAGGGAGATTGGCTATTTAATGCATTTATTTTATTACTTGACTTTCATATCTCTGTTAAAAATAATGATTATTATCTCTAAGGGAAAAAAACATAAAACACACGTTGATGCCATTTACTTACCATAAAGTACCAAAATACCAAAACACTGCAGTTAAACGCATATTCAAGCTTCCTGGATTATGAATGTATCTGTTAGAGGAGAATCCTGACCCATGCATGATCCATTTAGGCTAAGATGATAAATAACGGACACGACGACTGAAATGGGAGAACAACGGGCCACAGCTTTATTTATAAACAATTGTATATAACAACACATAACTTTATTTACACAAAATACGGTAATACTTTTTCCGGCGGAGGAGCCCGGCCACGGACAGTGACCTCACGCTTTGGGCCCTGCCCAAAGCCCCAATGCTTATATTAAGCACGCCCTGTGAGGTAGGGCCAACGCCCACTTAGGCCAGTGGGCCGGGCAACTCACCTCCCACCACGGAGCACGCGATGGACACCTCCCGAGACTGCAATCCCCCCCTGCTGGCTATCAAAGCCAAGGCCCGTACGACGCTCTCCCTAAATTCTAACATCATTAACTCCAGCCCGATTTACCGAAAAAATCGTCGGCACCGACCGGCTCGAACTCCTTATATCGGATGGCAAAGAAACAACAACTTTCTAACGAAACTTGCCAGCTGCTGGTTGATCTTCTGTCTTGATTTATCCAGACTGACTGGGTCACGCGCGTTACTCCAGGATCTTCTTTTTATCATCTCTGACCAGATAAAAAACGTACCCGGGAACTTCTTCAGCCATTTTTCCACATCTCTTTGCATGACCTTTAGCATCCTCCTCATGGGCACCGTTCCCAGATCATTCACGCCGGCATGAATCAATATAACGCTGGGCTGACCGTAACGCTGTGCATATGTGTCCAACAGCCTATCCAACTGCGCCCATCGCAGACCACGAATCCCGCGCCACAAACGTGCAAGTCCGTAATAGGAAAGCCCAGTTGTGTCTTTCCTTCCGGAACTGCAGCTAACCTGTGAGTCCAGTACACATACGAATGGCCCACGATCCACAGTTGCTTCTGTCCTCCTGAAAGCAGAAAGCAACATCCATTAGACCACTGCCATCGGCCTCACGTAGGAATGAAAGCGTTCTGTCTCCCATCTACTGATGCGCTTTACTGCAGCGTCGGGCAAACCTAGCCTGGCTGCCTCCGTGGCTACCCCAATACGGAAAGATTGTGTCCTAAACTCTGACTGATCTAGCCCGAGCTGCTGCAATGCGCTTTTTAACACTTTCTTGAATTGATAATGGGATAAAGCCGTCCCATCGGCGTGAACCAGCAGTGAACACCGTCCTGCCGGTCGCTGCGTAAGGTACTCCTCTGTACAAGCATAGGGGCAACACTCCGTGCCAACCTGATGCAGAACCACCTCTTTTCCTTTTCCCACTTGGTCGGTCTTAGACCTCCATAACCATATCACTATCGTGCCTTCCTTCAGACAGGTTTCCACCACTTGCAGTCCCCCAGAACCTTGTCTACTGTTTGCGACTAACTCCCCTATCCTAAATGCTCCGAAGAACGCCAGGGAAAAAGCCGTCTGGAAAAGTAGAGATTCAAAGGGGGTTCTGCAAACCACCACCAACACCTGAGCCATTCTCAGTAACAAAGAAAAGTTAATCGGCCGCCTGTTATCCAGCCTGCAATCACCGTTGAACATTCCGTGCACCACGTTGCGCACTAGAAACTCCTTTGTAAGGTCCCTCTGCCCGGCAAGCTTAAACATGAAAGCCAGCGCCGTGACCTGTCTCTCTACTACGGCTCTTGTTTCGCCTTGCTCTGCGCACCGCAGCAGGTACCAAAGCAGGATCCCTATGGTCTTATCTTCCGTTGTGGTACCACCGGGCATTGCCACTAGGCCATCCCATTTTGCCCACACGCATCTGTACGTGGTCCATGTTGCCGGGGCAACAGACTGTCTAACGGGTCTCGTCACCTGGCAGCTCCAAGCTCCTAGAGCTCCGCGGGAATGCATTCCCCCAGGGCGTTCGCCTGAGGGGCCAATGCCCTGAAACGCTCCTCCTGAAACCGAGAAAGGGCATAAGCAATCCCGTTCTTCACCACTGGAACGTGTCTCGCCTGGAACCATATGTTCAGGCGGAGACAGCATAGTACAAGATGACGGAGTAAACGTACTACCGGTATGGATGTTGCCGTGATGTTATTTACGGCCTCCACCACCCCTATCTTATCCGAATATGACTCGCCTGTCCCTGAAAGCCGAACTCCATATGTGTACTGCTGCCACAATGGGGAATAGCTAGAGGAATGTAAGGTTCTTTGTTAAACCTGCTACTACCCATTCCTCCAGCCAGCCCGCGGCGCACCATCTCACCTCGAGATATGCCCCGCAGCCAGCTGGTCCGGATCCATCCATGTAAAGCTCTAACTCTGCGTTGGTGGCGCTCTTCTTTTGAAGAAGCGCCCGGCCATTAAACTCGGCGAGGAAAACTGCCCATAGCCTCGCGTCGTCCCGCATGGCCCTGGAAACTTTATTAAAATGAAGCGGTTTTGCAATGCCTGCGGTAGCGAGTGACATCCTTCTGCAGAATATCCTCCCCATGGGGATAATCCTGCATGCAAAGTTTAACTTCTCTAAGATAGTTTGCAACCGTTGCAGGGACACCCTCAGCGTGCCTTGCAGCGCACTGAGCTCGGCTCGCATGTCCACCACTTTTTCCCAGAGAAAACTGCACTCCATTGTCGTGGAGTCGATCCGAATCCCCAGGAAGGTCAATTTATTCATGGGGCCCTCGGTTTTGTTATGGGCCAGTGGTACCCCGAAATCTTGACAGATTCCGGTGAAAACCTCCAGCATGAATCGGCAAGCGTCGTTCCCAGCTGGACCGACAAACAGGAAATCATCGAAGAAGTGCGTAATGCTCCTGTACCCCGCTTCCAGGCTCGCAACCCATTGCAAGAATTTGCTGAAAGCCTCGAAGTAAGCACACGAGATTGAGCACCCCATGGGTAGGCAAAGGTCGACGAAATAGATGCCCTCGACGAAACATCCTAGCAGCCGGTGGCTCGACGGATGGACCGGCAGCAACCTGAATGCTGCTTCAATGTCCACTTTCGCCATGAGCGCCCCGGCGCCTGCCCGTCTGACCATCTCGACCGCCCAGTCGAAGGATTCATAAGGCACAGTAGCCTGGTCTTTTGATATACCGTTGTTTACCGAACGACCTCTGGGATAGGAAAGGTGTTGAATTAATCAAAATGTTCCCTTCTCCTTCTTGGGGACAACCCCAAGCGGAGAGACAATCAATCCTGAATAGGAGGGGATGCAAATGGCCCCGCCATCCTGCCAAGTTTGACCTCGTTCAGAACTTTGATTTCCGCTACCCCTGGGAATTCCCTTGCTGACCGCAAGCTCGGGACCAACAGACCCTGAATATCTATACCGAATGGGATTCGGAAGCCCTCCGGGAGCCCTTCTTCCAGGAGGCGCGCGGCGTTGGCCTTGCTCGCCAATCTACCGTAGCGTTTTAGCCACGGCAGCATGGCGGGGAGGCGTATGGTCGTCCTGCCCTTTTGAAGGAGGCTCTCCACCTCTACTACCGTCTTTTGCTCTGCCGCATCTGGCAAGGGGATGCTCCCCCCCCGCAGGTAGAACATGCGTGCTTGAACCTGCAATTCGGGGCCATCTACAGACCACCTCCTTGAATGCGAAAAAGGTCTTGATACCCGTCCCGCGGTGGGGGTGGGGCCCTTTGCTCCACCGGACCCGCTCCGAAAAGGCGGCATGACTCGCATTGGTGTCATAATGTTCAACCAGTATGCCACCGCTTTGTCACTCCACGCCATGGTTGGCCTGGAGGACAAGTACTGTCGGAATTCCTCATCATACCGCCACCACGCCATGCCCCCATAGATTTTGTGGGCGTTACGAATTTCATCTATGTAAACGAACAAACCCGAACTCTGTTCAGGGTGTTGCTCGCATAGTACACAGGCCCAGATGGAGAAAGCTTGAAGCCATGTATCGAACGTCCTTGGCAGCCTCCTAAAGGACTTCCGACGATCATCTCCCTCCCTAAAGCCCCTCTCACCCACTTCCAGTTGTCTGGACATGGGGAGAAGGGAGAACAATTCTACGAATTCCCTCCTTCAGATCTTTTCCTTAACCTCTTGGGTAAGATGCGCACCTAAGTTATCCAACGAGCACAAGACTATGGGTCCCATGGCTGCGTCGGTAGCCCCTGCATTGGTACTGCCAGCTACCACACCCGGGACCCCCACTGGCTCGGGTGACCCGACGGTCCCTATGGCCGCGGCCGGAGCTGCCTGCGCCGCCGCCCCAATAGTGGATGGCTGGGGCCATGCGCTCTTCGCTAGCCCCCCTATCCATGAGCCCATCTCTTGCTCACTGACCGTAATGTTGTGTGTAGCTAACAGGGTTTTAAGAGACCCAAAAAACCAAGCCTTTGTGTGCGGGAGTTCTCTTTCTCCCTTTTCTGCTGCGCAACCCAACATTGTGCGCTCACCTGCTTCCGGAAGCCTCGGAGTGGAAACAGCCAATGGGGTATCCCTGCGTCTTTCCTGACGCTCAGGGGACTCTGACCGTCTGGCCCTCCGCGGGCTCCTCCTCTCTGATCCAGTGCAGACACAGCTGCACCGGCAGGATCTCCTGCTTCTCGATCTGGATCTCCTTCCGGACCTGTGGGTGCAAGAGAAGAACAGTCATTAGCTCTCCGTGTCCTGCCTGCCCGTGCCCATACCATCCGCTCCTCCCTTGTGGAGTGGTCCTGGTCACCTATGCTTGCGCGGCTGGAGTAAGCTAGCGCCGCAGCCTCTGCCGCCCCCGTAGGGGTTCCCCTGCGACTTCATTAGGCGTTGTAAGGTCTGACTGTCTGACCTTTTGCTGTAGCCTAACCGTCTCGCCCTCAGTCTCAGCTCTAGTACGTCTTAGTGGGGTGTGTGTGAATAGCAGTGTACTGTACCTGCTTGTAGCCTTCCTAGCTCGAGTGGGGCGTGCCAGCCTCGCCACTGCCGCTGTTACTGGCACGTCATCGATTTTGACCATGCTGTTCTGGCTGTTCATCTCGCTGACCACTCTGTCCTGTCTCTCTCTCGTCGTCGCCATGTTCCGCTCACTGCCTAGTGTGGGTCCCTGTAAAGTACCAGAAGCACTGTTAGTACGGGAAGTCCTAGGGACCGCATGGTCGGCGCAATGAGGGTCTGTAGGAGCTTTTTTAGGGCTCCCGGCTTTTTTCTCACCCCCTGCACCCCCTTTATGGGGTGGTAACGGTGTGTTTCTCAACCTTTGTCGCGGCCTAGACCCTTTAGGCAAAGTGACCGCTGGTGGCCGGAGTTCTAGGCCCTCACCTTCACTGCCCATGGGCCTGGTGCTCACCTGTCTGAGGGGTATGGGGTACTGGCTGCCCTGACCCATAGCACCCTCCTCTCTCGCGGCTCTGCCTACTGATGGACGGGGGTCTGCTAGCCCTACACTGATGGGATGCGGAATATGTCCCCCTGGCACCTCCAGTATTGACCAGGCCACCAACCACCACAGGCTGTTCATATTCAATGTGCTGAGGGCCAAGCGCAGAAGGCATGGGGGGTCCCAGCCTGTCCTGCACCCACCTGACCCCTTGGCTTAGTGCACGGGTCCTGACCTCAGCCAGTAAGGCCTCTATGTCTTCTGCATCCATGGTATACAGGCACACAAAGGAGACAACCACAAGACAGCACAGAACAGTGAAAGAAGCTACACACACACCCACAGCACAGGAAAAGACAGGGACAAAACGACACAAACCGGGGGAAAGAACGGACACAAAGAACAAGCATGCAGAGCCTAAAACGTATGCCCCTTATGTGCTAGTAAGCTGGGAACCAATCTCAGTATTTAACCTCCTACTTGTACTCTATTGCTGCAGGACCTCAGACCTCCCTCTGTTTCAGTCGGGAGACCGTGCTGCTCTGACAAACGGCACGAAACGCAGACGCACGATACGCCCCCGACGCAGCTGATTGGCTGACTGCCTCACAGGCTCCGCTGGGTCACGCGACGCTACGTTCTGACCCATGAAGCATGTGCAGCCTCCGCGTCAGACAGTAGTGTATGAACAAAGGCGAAGCTAAACGACCTCACTAAAGTCAATGTTATCTCTGTAGCCGATAAATAATGTTATTTGCAATGGGGCAAATAAAGTGAGCACTGACAATATATGTGCAGTCACTAGAATAATTTAAAATGGTTGGAAACAAATAAAATGATTCATGTATAAATTCAAAGCTTTATCAGTTGCAATGTAATTACATTTATTGGGGGTAATTGGTAAATCAGCGTTTAAAAGGTTGAGTCAAACTCTATCAGCCTTATTATATTGCGATTCAGCAAATTCAAAAGGGCTCTATATAAACACACCGCATATTTTTTTACAGAAGTTTTTAGTTAGTGATCTTCTATCCAAAGGCAAGGTCTTCACTAACTAAAAACTTCTGTAAAAAAATATGCTGTGTGCTTATATAGAGCCCTTTTAAATTTGCTGAATCGCAATTTAATAAGGCTGTATGTTAATAACTACAGTACATTACTATATATGGATTTTTAAGGTATAGTTTTTAGTATAGGTGCGTCAGTCGGTGGTTCAATCATTTTAATGTATAAAAAAAACTTAAATGCTCCATCGAAAGATTGACATTTAAATTATTGGTGTATACTTAATAAATAGATTCAACAGAAAACATAACAAGTAAATACATTTTATTTTTTATAATCTCTTAATTCTGCTTTTCTTTGTTTATCCCCACTTGTATCCCTGCTTGATAAATATACCTCAACAACTCTTCTATTTATCTTCTTTGATAATTATCCCTCATTGACCTTACAACCAAAACAAAAAGATACTTTACACTGCTTTAATTTTACTTTGAAGTAATTAGTGATAGCTAAATAATAAAGCAGAATACAACAAAATAGGGCAGCTATGGTACAGTCCTCACAGGCTGTCTCTTCAAACACTGATTTAAATGAAAAACCTGACACTTTTGCATTTTTATTACTATACACGCCAACAATTATTTGTTTTACAGTTGAACGATTTTATACTGAAAAGTCAAAAGTGGGATTGCTTATAATTCAGTATGTTTGTGATAGTGCATCAAGAATTCATCAAGCAGATAACATTTGCATAGCTTTGCCTATTGTCAACCCAATGGTTTTCATTTTGTCTAAAAATATTCCCTGCTATATTGCTACAAAATGTGAATGGCCTGCTCACTGAATGTGTTACAGAATACATTACACTCTATTAAAAGTCACTTTAATAATGTTTTTATAGGGATGAAAGGATACGGTATAAAAAGAATGATTTTAGGGTAGCAGAAAATATTATGAAAATGTGTAACTAAGCAGTAATCTGCAATAAGAATCGTGATCCACACATATTTCACTACATTTTCTGGCACCTTTACTAGAAATTATTGTGTTGCGTTATGACTTGAGAAATCTAGGCATAAGGCCAGGTTCAATTTGATGCCCCCAACACGATCGCAGACGGCCGTATGCCTGCGGGTGTGTTGGGCTCCTTTGTTCGTTTCCGATTAGTATGCTATTCAATTGCTCAAGGCCGCAAGTAACGGGCCCCAGGCCAAAACCGTAAACCATGCATTGGTAAACCATGCCCATTTCGAATCAGCCAATAGAAAATTAGACATTAATACGGCACTAAAACATGAAGGTTACATGTTATTCAATTAGGTTCGGGGGTCCGATCTGCGATCAGACTCGCAAACCCTCAAAATAAAGAATTATGAAAATTAATGCCAATACTGTTCTAATCCATATGGGTGGCCTGATAAGTATTAACGCATTGATACCTGAGATCGATTTAACCTGGAAATGAAACATAAAAATAAATCTTATATACTGACGATTTGCAAGCTTGAGACTGTTGTGCAATTAATTCTAATGTTTATCATCGCTTTCCCTGTTATTTACAGAGCAGGATTGATTTTTTACTTGCATTTACAGTGCTACGAATGTGAATTTACGGGTGTGAATACATTTGCGGCCTTGGTGAAATTAGGCAATTGAATAGCCATTTGTGATTTTAGCCTTGCGAAAGCGAAAGATCAAAGGCTTCTGGAGGCTGTAAGTTGCGAGGTTAACCATCGCCATTTTTTCAAGCCTTTAACTCGGAAGCAGATCGGAGCCTGCAAAAAGACGCCAATTGAATAGTAAAGTACCTTGCGTCCTCACTTAAGGGCTACCGGATCACCCGAAACCTCAATTGAATGGGGGCATTAGTTAGTACATTTAACCAGACTTCTAATTGCTAATGGCTTCACATTATTGCCAACACACTAACAGGTGTTTTAATCTCCTTGATATAATTAATATTTGTCTAGAGCTAAAAGTTAAAGAATAGCATATGAACTGGAGAAAGTACTCATTTTAGTGCATATAACCCTTATGATCTGAAGACAAATGAGAACAGCTATGCCAAAATAAACTGTACATATTTCCAGCTATTTTAAAACATAATCATTTATTAGGTTTTTTTTTATTTTATGTTAATAATTTAGAGCAACACATTTTGGACTAGATCAGTGGTCCTCAACAGCCATGTTAAATATGTTAAAATGTACTGCATTTGTATCAATGTAAAACTAAATGAAAATTTTGTGTGTCATGTTTAATTTAACCCTACTGAAAATATTCTGCATCACAAAAGTTTTTATGAGCATTAGAAGTTAACCAGTTGGTCTACAGATAAAAAAAGGTTGAGAGCCATTGGACTAGATCATATTGTTATTATTATTAACTATTATTTGTAACACTTCAACATATAAACAGGGAAAACTATTTTTTTTAACTGCAGAAAATTGAGGGCCCTGTTTTCAGCTTAGTATCTTTGCAAAGAGTGCTCTTTTCCAAAGCACCCTACAAGACTGGAAACTCGTAACTTGCAATCTAAAAGGAATGGAAAAGGCAGAGAACTGGGGAAGAGTAACACATAAGGAATAGCAAGGGGCAGGAAGAAAGCGGAAGTTTGCTTTGGTAGAAAGGTGTGCAAAGTTGGAATGGTTTTTATTAAGTAGGAGAGGGAAGGCATCTGAAAAAAGTAATTTGAGGTGAAAGGCTCTAGTATGTAATATGTTGTCTGCCCCTGGAGGTGAGCTAATATAATCTGCAAATAGGAAAGTCAGGTGATTTCCATGCCTCTATAAATTTAATCTGGATAGAGGTGAGGGAGGAAAGTGCTCTCAGAATCTCAGAGTTATCCCAGAGCAGGAGGACTGTATAATTGTTGCAATTGGCACTGAAAGAAGAATGGAACATGGTGTGAGGGACAGATATAGATGGAGGGAGACATAGAACAGGAAGAGAGAGGAATGAGAGAGAGCATTGATGAGGCAGTAAAGACTTAGGACATGTGAGGAGGAGTTCTTAGCAAATTATGCAAGCCATAAAGGGGGGAAGGGTGGTGAGAGCCAAGCAAGATACAGCAAACATTTGTAAAAGATTGAAATATTGCTAGAAATACTTTCTATGTCCACAAAACTAATAACAAGAATACATAGTAGTAATATTTATAATGAAATTGGCTCCTGAGATGGAACAACTTCCATAGTCCTTCAGATGTGTAGCAACCTCTCAGAATGTCAGAGATATCCCCAAGCAGGAGGCCAGATCATATAAGTATAATTGCAATACCAATTAGACACATTCCTCTACCAATAGAATCTACACTTTAAAATGTATAATTTAGCAAGACATTACAATATTGATTATAACTAGTACTCTAAATTTGGCCATGAGAAACTGGTTGTTTATAGAGATAACAATGTATTTTAGGATTCAAAGCAGCTAATGTAAATCTAACACCTTACATGTATTGATACTATAATGGTGTCCATTATTATTGAACAAAGGAGGGTCTATTGTCTAAAAAATAAAACTTAGAATTATGTACACCACCTTGTCTGCTTAATGGGGTGTTCAATTAATTGTATGTATAATAAAGCTCACTTAAGAAAGAGTCATACTACTAAATATACTGCACATTATTTAAAGTTTATTTTATAGTTAACTGGCTATAGTGTCTATGGTCAAGTATAAAGTCTAAAAAATTGTCCATCATAAAATTAGCATAACCTTTGATGCAACAATGTATGTCAAATCATCATTACAGGGAGAGGAAACACGTCAACTTTCCTCTTTTCTTCCTGGGCAAACATTTTTATTTACCTCCCAGGCCACCCTTCAGTGCCATATATATATATATATATATATATATATATATATATATATATATATATATATATCACATATAATAGTTGTCAAACTGCGAGACTTTGTCACACTTTGCGAGGTGTGTACGGGTTAGGCTCATCGCTTACGAGCCTCGTTAACGCGTAGGACTTAGCCGAGCTCATCGATGCGAGCCTCGCAAGGCGAGCCATTAACACATAGCACATAGCCAATGAGCGGCGAAGGTGCTCATTGCTGCGAGCCTTGCAAAGCGAGGCGAGACGTTAACACGTAGCACTTAGGCGATGAGTGCGGAAGGCGCTCATTGCCTGCGAGCCTCTCATAGCGAGGCGAGCCGTTAAGCCACTACAAAGCGCTAGACTTAGCCGAAAAACACTTCCTAAACGCAAGATCGCCTTGGCTTAAAAAAAAAAATACGACCTTGACTTAAAAAAAAAAAAGATACGAGACGCAAAAAATTACTAGATAAGCAGCCGAACGATAAAAATCAAAACACAATAAAAACACACTAAATACGCCCCAAAAATTACAAAAACATCACAGACAGCGTGGGGCAACAGCCAGGACGTCTGGGAGTGAGGTGGAACGCAAATTTAACTCAATTTAGACAATTTTCACCATTCGAAAATCGCCTAAGCGAAGAAAAAAATGGCCCCCAAAAAATATGAAAATGAGGCTACATGAACACAGACCGCACAAAACACTGCCAAACATGTAGCACTTTACACATCACACTACGACCTACAAAATACACTTTTACAAAAGCCGGAAAATACTCACGAGACGCGTAACACATTAATAACATTACGACTATACAATGCCGCTTTACACAATAAACCAACGGCTTTACCTCGCGCACTCAGCCTATTTAGAATGCACACTTCAGACATTCATTACACTTTATAAAAAAAGTGTTGAAATGCTGTTTGTCACACAATGTGAGTGTACTGTGTGCCTCAACTAACTAAATTCATCAAAAAGCAGAAATCTACATTACAAAAAATAAAAAAACTGAAATCACCAAAAATAAAAAATGTACATTACAGAACAAAAAAAAAACCTAAGTCACAAAAAATAAAAAAGGAACATTACAGAAAATAAAAAAATACATTACAAACCCCCCTCCCACTACATTTAAAAAAAAAAATTACACACCTGAAAAGGAAATACATATAATACAATACAATACAATTAAATACAATACAATAAAATTAAATACAATACAATACATCCCACTATGTAATATACATCCCACTATGTAATGTAATATGCATCTAATATACAATACTATCTAATAATACATCCCCCTATCTATCTATGTAATATACAATAAATACTATGGGCCTCATT
This sequence comes from Discoglossus pictus, assembly GCA_027410445.1. Classification (NCBI taxonomy): domain Eukaryota; kingdom Metazoa; phylum Chordata; class Amphibia; order Anura; family Alytidae; genus Discoglossus; species Discoglossus pictus. Next base: position 202,176,425 of record CM050163.1, on the reverse strand, counting down.
CTATTATCGGCCGTAAATCGTCCGTAAGGCTGCGATTCCTTGCGGGGGTTCTGTTAACTCGCGATTCTAGTATACGGCCCCGCAAGGATCTCCCCTTACAGCCGGCCGCATATCTTGAAACCGGCCGTAAGCTCTGAAATCTAAAAAATAAAAAATAAATTCAAGCCTGCACTGTACAGCTCTGTAAATGCTAGGGATCATATTGGGGGACATGAGGATTAAAAGTAACCCACTCTCAAGCTTGCACATCAGCCCAAACCCGAGTTCAAATTAACTGTTTATTTTCCGGCTGCGGCGTGGGCGTGTCTGAGGTGCTCCAAGCACTCTGGACTTTTTACATGTATATTTTACGTATATTAAAAAATATATATTTTACGGATTTGAGTATAGGGTAATTATATGCTATTTTTGCTAACACCGAATATCACTTTATAGACTCCGCAAAGTGCAGGATGGCTTTATTTTAGCTATTTTATGTGCTTAATTGGTGCTAGCGGGACCTGTTTGCTGCAAGTAAGCTGCGGCTCCTTTTTAGCCTTGCAGACAGGGTTCCCGGAGCAATAGAATAGCAACCAGGCTTTTCTTACGGCCGATTTCCTTGCGGCCGTTTTAGATCAAAGGCTTTCCTCTGGCTCGATCGGCCGCAAGAGATAACAAGGAACCGACCGCAAGCCTGCTGGAACCCCCGGCCGGAGGGGAATAGAATAGCCGGAAAGCTTGCGGCCGGTCCTTGCGGCCCTGCAGCGGCTGCGGCCGATAATAGAATGAGGCCCTATCTATATACTATACATCCCCCTATCTATCTAATATACAATACATGCTATCTATATATAGCAACCCTAATTCTAAGCTACAATAAAATAATTAAGACCACTTACATTTGAGATGTTTCTTCCGATCACCAACCTAGGGTAAAAAAGACTTAAAAAATGTATACAACACGTTTACATGAAATAACTAAACATTTTAAACATTCTAAATATTCTAAATATTATACTCACCTTTCCAGCATGTCCCGTTCCAGCATGTCACGTCCCAGCATGTCACGTCCTCCTCCATGTTTGCTTCTGCGGCGCTGCTCCTGTTAAAAAAAAAAACATAACATTAGCACAGATACATAAACCTAAAACAAAGTGAAATAAACACAATCTACATTATACTTACCTCCCCACAATTTCTCCGGCCTCCAGGTGTTCTGCTCCAGAAGCACCCTCGCGTAAAAAAACAACAAAAAAAAACGACACACATCCGCCCTGGCCGATGTTTACGACGCTAATGAGCTTCCTACGGAGTGTTCCAGATTAAAATTGGCAATGGCGGCTTCTGATTGGCTGAAAAGGCTGTCTATCAAATTCAGCCAATGAGAAGACCCCAATTGTGAACCAATGAAAAAAGTATACATCCCAAAATACCACGCTGATTGGATAAAACACCTGTCAATCTTCATTTGAACCAATCCTAAGGCTTTATTGCCATCAGCCAATCACAGTGGAATATACCCCCACATACTGATTGGTGAAGACATCTGCGCCTTCCCATTGGCTGTAATATTGATTGATATTAACAATAGCCTATGAGAATGCGCAAATCCTTCACCAATCAGTACGTGGGAGTGTATTCCATTGTGATTGGCTATTGTCAGTGCAACCAATCAGAATGCGCAGATGCTCCAACCAATCACCCTGTGGGGGTGTATTCCATTGTGATTGGCTGAAGGCATCTGCACCTTGTGATTGGTTTAAATAATGATTGACAGGTGCATTATCCAATCAGAGTGGGATTTTAGGGTGTATCCATTTCTGATTGGTTCACACATTGGCGCCTCCTGATTGGGTGAATTTGATAGACAGCGTTTTCAACCAATCAGAAGGCGCCATTGCCTATTTTCTTCCGGAAAAGTCTCCGGGAGCCTCATTAGTGTCGGGGATGTTCGTGAGTGCGGATGTAAGTATATATATATTTTTTTTTTTATACAGGGCGGGGCAGAATAGGATCCGGAGGAGGCCGGAGACATCGCGGGGAGGTAAGTACAATGTAGATTATGTTTATTTTGCTTTTATGTATGTGTATTAATGTTATGTTTTTTTTAACAGGTGCTGCTATGAAGAAGGTTAAAAGAATAAGGACGGGACATGCCGGAAAGGTGAGTAGAATATTTAGAATGTATAGAATGTTTATTTATGTACTGTAAACATGTTGCACTAATTTTATTTTATTTTTTTCCGTAGGTGGCTGATCTAAATGGACATCTGCAAAGGTAAGTGGTCTTAATTATTTTATTTTAGCTTAGAATTAGATTATTTTATATATAGATAGCATTTATTGTATGTTAGCTAGGGGTATGTGTTTTATATAGATAGCATAGCATGTATTGTATATTAAATAGTGTTATTTATTTAGATAGATTGGGGATATATATTATATAGATAGGATGTATATTAGATTATGGTATTTATTTTGATAGATTGTGTGATGTATATTAGATAGGAGTGTATTGTATTGTATTTAATTGTATGTATTTGTATTGTATTTGTATTGTATTTGTATTGTATGTATTTGTATTGTATGTATTTGTATTGTATTGTATTGTATTATATGTATTTCCTTTTCAGGTGTGTAATTTTTTTTTCTGTAGTGAGGGAGGGGGTTGTAATGTTTTTTTTTTATTTTCTGTAATGATCCTTTTTTTGTGTGACTTAGGTTTTTTATTTTCTGTAATGTAGATTTTTTTTTGTGAGTTAGGTTTTTTATTTTATGTAATGTAGAATTTGTTTTTTTGTGTGACTTTAGGCTATTTTATTTTCTGTAATTAGAGTGGTGGGGGTTATTAGGGGGTAGGTAGGTAGTGTAGGTGTTAATAGGTTAGTGTAGAGGGTGTTTAGTTGAGATTTAATGTTTTATTGGGGGGGTATAGTGCAGTGTAGTGTTTATACTTAGTGTCATGATGGTCCTTGAGGACCATCATGGCACTTCTGTGGTTAATGTAGTGATGTAACAGACCCATAAATGGAGGTGTAACTTCACTTTCAGAGGTCCTGGGTGCCCCCCCTTGCTATGGGTAAGCTTTTTATGTAGTTTCTGTGAGTATTTGGTGTGTTTTCACTGTTTTTTGTTGCGCGTGGGTTGGCCTTTATAGTCGTATTTTTAGTGCGTGTGGGTGTTTGTTACGTTAAGGTTGGTTCCGAGGTGTTTTTTTTTTCTAAGTCATGCGTGTGACGTGTTTAACGGCTCGCCAGCAATGAGCGCCTTTGGCGCTCATTGCCTCTCATTGCCTATGTGCTACGATTTAACGGCTCGCCGCCTTCGGCGCTCATTGCCTAAGTGCTACGGTTTAACGGCTCGCCTCGCTATGCGAGGCTCGCCGGGCGATGAGCTAAGTCGTACGTACTACGCAAACAGCGTGACGACGAATCGTAGTTGGACAACTATAATATGTGAAATATATTATATCTATATATATATATATATATATATATATATATTTATATACCGTATTTGCCGGCGTATAAGGCGACTGGGCGTATAAGACAACCCCCCAACATTGCCACACAAAATATAGAGTTTGTTAAGCGACCGCAGCGCCTCCGCCCCGCCCCTGCAACGCGACCGCAGTGCCTCCAGCCCGCCCCTGCATCTCCCTGTGACCGGTACGACCGCATCAGCTTCGGCCCGCCCCTGCATATCCCTGTGACCGGCACGAGCTCTGCGTAGACAAAGTGCACCCGGCGTATAAGACAACCCCCCCTGTATATATATATACAGTATATATACGCTCCATGCCGATGATAGCCAGTAATCCAGCCTTGGCTTTGCATTAAAGCTGGGTAACACTGCCGGCATAATCTTAAAGGAAAACATGTTTGAAATGGCTATGGATTGAAGAGCAATACATTTGTGGGCACATTTGCATGTCCCAGCTTAGCTTCCCAGAATGCAGTATTATAACTGTTTTTTTCTTGTAGAAAATATTTTTTGTGAAAATGTTCCTTTATGTAGTGCAGTGGACCCCCCAGGCCACCATCAGCAGCACCATTCACTCCCTACCCCCCAGGCCTCCCTCAGCTGCACCATTCCCCCAACACCCCCAGGCCCCCCTCAGAAGCACCATTCACCCCCTCAGCAGCAATACCCCCCCCCCCCAGGCCCCCTCAGCAGCACCATTCCCCCAACACCCCCAGGCCACCGTCAGCAGCACCATTCACCCCCCAACCCTCTCAGCACCAATATCCCCCCCTAGGCCCCCTCAGCAGCACCATTAACCCCCAACCCCCTTTCCAGCCATATTCACACCCCAGCAGCAATATTCACTACTCAACCCACCAGGGCCCCTCAGGAGCACCATCCCCCCCCCCCCAAACCACCAGGTCCCCATAGCAGCATCATTCACCCCACCAATAAAACTGGGCCTCCTTGTTGCACCATTCACCCCCCCAAGCACCTCAGCAGCACCATACACCCCCTCCCCCAACACCGTCAGCAGCAATATTCACCCCCAGAACCCCCCCGGGAACCCTCACTAGCAATATTCACTCCCCAATCCCCAGGCCCCCCTCAGGAGGAATATTCACTCCCCAACCCGCAGGTCCCCCTCAGGGGCACAATTCACCCCCCCCCCCCGCCCCCCCAAAAAAACAAGGCCCCCTCAGCAGCATTCACTCCCCCCTCAAAAAACAGGGCCCCCTTGTCACACCATTCATCCCCCCAAGCCCCTTAGCAGCCATATTCACCCCAGGGCCCCCTTAGCAGCACAATTCATTTCCCCAAAAGAAATCTAGGCCCACTGGAGAAGGAACTGACAACCCACTCCAGTATATCTGCCATGAAAGCCAAGTGGATCATCGTGACCATGGACATAAAGATGTTCCCGGTAGCTGCGGTCCATGAGGTCATGAAGAGTCAAACACAACTGAACAACGCAACAATGCAGACCAACCACGCTTCTTTTTCCACATAACATAATATGGGCCTTTTAAGGCTAGGCTGATAACATTAGCAGGTGTTAGTAGTACTGTACTTTCAATCACTAGCCAACCGATCTCCACATCAACATTTTCAGCCTTATTAAATTGGGCAAATTCTAAAAGGCTCTATATAAGCACAGAGCATATTTGTTTCACAGACATTTTTAGTTAGTGAAGACCTTGCTTTTGGATAGAAGTTCAGTGTGCAGAAAGGGTGAGCTTAAAGTGCCGTTATAGTCCAAAAGCTTGTATCATGCACTTGAAACACCATGTTTTAAACATTACAAGAATTTCTGCATGACAAATAAGTGGTCTGTCGTGTAGAGAAATTACATTAGGGTGAGACAGTGTAGGGTTGTTTTCTCCTCATCTTTTCTTACAGCAAATATTCAGTGAGCCTTATGGGTGTATGGACCGAAAAGTACTTTTCTTCATATCTGTTTAAATGTAAATCAGATAAAACAACACAGATCTCCTTGAGTTGTTGTGTATACTTCCTCTAAATTCACTAGTGAGACAAAGATGGAGCAAATATACCTTTTTTTTTATCCAAATCTGTTGCTTTAGTGTAAATCTTCTTAAATTAATATAACATATTTTCTATTCAAGCTCAACATGTCAAAGACTGAGCTCCTAATCTTCCCACCCTCTTCCTCAGTTTCCACTCCTCAAAAATCTCTCACTGCTGACAATGCCATCATCACGTCCACCTCTCAGGTCTGTTGTCTTGGGCATCTCCTGGATCCTGCCCTCTCCTTCATTCCTCACATACAATCCATCTTGTAAATCTTGTCATTTTCACCCAAAAAAACATTTCTAAAATATGTCACTTTCTCTTATAAGACAAAACCCCTATTCATATCCCGCCTCGACTACTGCAACCTTTTTCTTGCTGACCTCCACATCACCCGTCTCTCTCCACTTCGGTCAATACTGAACGCCTCTGCTAGACTCATCTACCATACTCATCGCTCAATGTCAGCTGCAGCACCTCTCTGTCAGTTACTCCACTGGCTTCCCATTACCTCCAGAATAAAATGTTAAATCTTGACCCTAACGTATAAAGCCTGCAATAATAATACACCCTCTTATATCTCTGCTCTTGTCTCTAAATACTCTCCCAACCATCCTCCTTACTTTACTAATGACCTTCTTCTTTCCTTTTCTCCTATCACCTCCGATCATTCCCGCCTTCAGGACTCTTCTTGTGTTTCCCCAATTATTTGGAACTCCTTGCCTTGCTCCTGTAGACTATCCCCTTGCCTCAAATCCTTCAAAAGTTCACTAAATACTCATTTATTTAATCTATTTAAAGAAGCTTATCGCTTTAGACCTAATATGAGCAATATATTGTACCTCACCTTTCTATACCTCACCCAAACCCTCTAGACTGTATGTTTGCGAGTTTTCAATCTGGGTGCTTTAGAGAAAGGACATACATACAGGGTAAGGTCCATTAATACATTTTGGCAATCTCGGATTTGCGCTCCACTTAATGCTATCTATGACTGATATATAGTATAAAGGAAATGTAGGTAGATAAGTTTAGATTGCATACTCCGCTTTCTGTGAGAGGTGACAAATATTCTTAGAAACATGTTCAATTAATGTAGTTATGAACTAAAGGGCAACTAATATTATACATATTTAAAGTGTAATATTAAATACCTATATTTAGCAGGTACATTGCATGAGGAATGTTTATAAAACAAAGGACTCTATTTAATTCCAAACCTGTAATTACATGTAACCAGACATTTTGGCTAAGGCTTACTAATTTTTTTTATAGAGGTATAGAAATTTGAGGTACAATATATTGCGAATATTAAGGCTGAAGTGATAAGCTTCTTTAAATAGATTAAATAGATGAGTATTTAGTGAATATCAGTAACATTTACTGGCTCCATTACAGGCTCCTGTAATTGCGATTTGGATAATTAAATAGGACCCAATAAAAGCAGCCACACCTAGGCCCCTATTTAATTGTTGAAATCGCAATTACTTAAGCCCGTAATGGAGCCCATAAATGTTACTGATATTCAATTGACTACTTTTAGCTACTCGCAATCCACTTGTGAGTAACAGGCTCAAAAGCACTGCAGGTATCAAAAACGTAACTCCGTCCTATCTCCTCCTCTGATGTTTCAAACCCGCAAATGTTACCGGTGCTAAAGACACAAAATCCATATTCAATTATAACAATTCAACAAGCCCGCAATTGCCTTCAAACCCGTAAGTGGCAAATGTATCAAAAAATGATGATAGTACTAGATAGGATCCGCAAGTAGGTTAAACACCTCTTTGTAACACTGCAAAAGCAAATAAGCACACAATACTGGGAAAGCAATGAAAGGCATTTCAATTAATTGCACAACAGTCTCTTTATTTCTGTGTTATATCAATACCGGGAATCAAGAGGTTAATACATTTCATGGAACCCACATTGACTAGAACAATTGATTTATTGATTTTTATTGATTACTACATTTCTAGATTGCGAATCTGATTGCACATTGTACTTCTAAACACTAAGGCCCTCATTCAATTGTGATTTGGCCAATTGAATAGGGCTCTAAATAAGCACAAAGCATATATTTTTTAAAGAAGTTTTTAGTTAGTGAAAACCTTGCTTTGGATAGATGTTTAGTAACTAAAAACTTCTTTAAAAAATATATGTTATGTGCTTATTTAGAGCCCTATTCAATTGGCCGAATCGCAATTGAATGAGGGCCTAACTGATTGTTATCTAAACTCCATATTTTACTGACGTCATGATGACAGTCTCATTTACTATAGTCTCTTTCTAAATTGTAACTTACAGGCTTGCTTAATTGATCATGATCATGCCCTGAAATGCTACATACGGGTTCATGGTTTGCATGTTTGGGCTCTGAGCCTGTAATTGCGGTCTTGAGTCATTTGAATACATCTAGATATGTAAATATTTTGTAACCTGCAGTCAAAGGTTCTGTTTGAAGGTAATTATGGGCTTACAATTAAATGGGGGCCCTATTATTTAGCTTCTTACATTTTTTATATATTGAATAAATTAAATATGGCTATGTTTTACGTATTTAATACCGTTTCTATGTTATACTTGTTTTTACTTTACTTCACTGGCTTTTAAATTACTAAATTAAGACAAAATTTGCCCTCTCTATCTTCATGAGATGTGGGTATAATGTGCCCATATTAGTGAAGCAGCAGAAGGAAAAAAAATAATAGCCACATGATATGATTCACTGTCTAATATGATAGGAAGCAGCTGCACTGAATTAGCAACACAATGAGATGGATTTCTTGAAGACAGAATCATATATAGCTTAATATATGAATAAGGGAAATTAAAACTAATGTTTATGTGAATAAACTAGGAAGTTAGATGTGAGTTCAGATCATCTTTTTCTAAAGAAGGCAAAAAATTGCAAGTTTATAATATATTTAAGCTGTATTGAAATAATATCCCATTGTTGAGTCATTATCTATTCATTGAAGATTTAACGAGGCAGTGAACATTTCACTTTTCTCAAATTAATTTAAAGGAGCTCTGTAAATGTGTGTTAATGAATACAATACAATGAATTAAAATGTATATGTTTGAAAACCTGACTGAATATGACTAGAGCATAATTAATCAGGGAGCAGCTAGTTTTTTGTTAAAAGAAAAAAATATGTGCATATCTCCACTGGATCCTGGAGGCATACTTGATACTTTGGTGGCAGTTGTGTGTGTGCGAGGGGTGCTTACATTTCTGGAGAGGTATTGGTGCAAGTTTCTCCTTTCTCATATACGGTATATCATGGCCCTCATTCAATTGTGATTCAGCCAATTAAATAGGGCTCTAAATAAGCACATAGCATATTTTTTTTTAAAGAAGTTTTTAGTTAGTGAAAACCTTGCTTTTGGATAGATGCTTACTAACTAAAAACGTATTTAAAAAAATATGTTATGTGCTTATTTGGGGCCCTATTCAATTGGCCAGATTGCAATTGAATGAGGGCCTATGTCTGTATCCCTAATTGCTCCCCTTTCTCGCCTATTTTTCTGCCACCCTACATCTAACACTTACCTTTACTTACCCTCCTGCTAAAACAACTACTGCTTTCACCAAAGACTGTTTCTCTCCCAGTCAGATTTTATTACCCACCCTTCTTTTATTCTCCATTTTTATCCCTGCATTCTCTTAATTTTCATTTGCCATTCCGATTCCTGAAGTGTATAACATATCACACTTGAGACTCTTGTCATGTGCATGTGTCTCTAAAACCAAAATAAGTTAGCTACATGACTGAAATATCAGATTCTCAGGTTCGGTGTTTCCTCTCACCTTCCGTCTCAAGTCCTTTAACATTTGAAGACTCCACCTAACTCACACACTTTTCCACTTTCTCTTACCCCATCTTACTCAGTCCATACCCCAATTCTTAAATGCCCAACTCTTACATCTCCTCTTTCATCGCCCCTTAATCTTAATAAAAAAACATATTTCTTAATGTTAATGTCCCTACTCACCCCACCATACTTCTTTCCCAATTCACTTTGCCTAATCTCCTTCACCAATGTTTTCTGTCTCCTATGTCATATGTATTAAAAGGTGATGTGTTGAAGATTTATTGGAGTACATATAGCCCTCTCCTTCACACTCACAAGAATTACTATTCATAACTTGCTCTTCCAAAAACATTTACTTTGAAAGACCACTATATGTTAGGAAACATCTTTTTTCCATCTTGTCTGACTAGAGAAATCTGATAGCTTGGAAGAAAGTTCTTATCTACTGAGCATTGGAGGGAAAGATGAGAGAGTAGGAAGTGGGGTTAGCAGCTTCTTAAGTAATTGAAGATTTTGGTATTTGATCAGTCCACCCTTCTACATTCTCAGAAAAAGATAGCTCACAATAATAACTGCAAGCCAAGTCCTGCAGAAATGTAAATATCCCTCTTATACCTGAAGCCTTCAACAAAGTATTATTGTTGTCTACAGGGCCCAGCAGAGGTATAAAAAATGTTTTTCTAATTAAAACTAGTTTTAAGAAATTTCCTTGCCTACTTATGCTTTTGGCTGAATATTTTAAGTATATATTTTTATCATACAATGGTCCATTCATTTCATCATTTTCTTTCTCATCAGACAGCATTACCAGTAAGGCTCAAACTCTCCAATTGAAAATCTTTTGTGCAAAAGTTGGTTTGTTTGCATTTTGATTCACATGACGAATTCTCATAACTTTGTGAATAATATAACTTTCTGCAAGTGCTTTCAATCCATCAAAATACACCAAAGGGAAATTCAAGAGTCTCTTTCCTTTTGTGTCTCTTCTGAGATTTATCGAGGTTAATCTCCATGGTGTGAGCATGCAGAGAAATATTTCAAGCCAAGAATTGTCAGAAATCCATCTTTCCTATTATATGATCGTATTTTCAGTAAAGCATCTTCCCCTCAGCTACTGCAGAACAGAAAAACAAGAATTGCTATGTGCCTGCAAAGCAACTGAATAATCTTTAATAACATATCTGGAAGATAGTGTATAGAGATCATCCATCAGATCTGCAAAGACTTGCTATATTAAAAATAACATTTGCTACCAACCATCAATTTTCTTTTCCTTTATTTAAATTCTCACTCGAGATGGGTTCAGCAGTAACATGGAAATGAAAGGATGCAATAATGAAAATAATATGCTTCAATGAAAAGATATTAAATAGGTTGAGTAAATTGAATTGAGGAGCACAAGATGACATTTAAACCAGATGGCATTTACACCTGAGTCTGAACAGGAGAAACAGATCTGTAAAGAGGCTTAATCTTGTAATCTAGATCTACCCATTCTTGGATTCATGCATTGTCAGAGTATGTGAAACTCATTGGCTAAACCTATCTTTTATTTTTGTTTCACTAAAACGATATGCGACCAGCTGCCTCATTTAAAATGTATAACATTGATACTCATCACACATTATCTACTTCCTCAATGGAAGCTGATGTTAAAAAAACCTCTAAAATATTTAAAAGTGATTTTTAAAAGAAAATGGTCACCTATACTTTGGGTTACACGATTCAAGGTTTGTAAATTATCATAAATAAAATTATTTATTTTACAATTATTCCTATCATTTTAATTTTATTTAAAGGCATATCTAAGTTTCCCTGTTTTTAAATTTTTTCTAATCTAACACATGCTGCTTATATCAGAAACACACATTACATTGACTCATTTTATACAAATACAGATTTATTCTATTTAAAAATAAAACGTGTTTTCCAAACCCCCAGAGCTGCCAACTGAGGCACAGTGAACCTCCCAATAGAAACACTGCATTTGGGTACAGATTTTGACCCTTTTACTAAACTTCAAGCAGCAGCAGCTAAATGCAGAGATCTGCAGATCAGTGTCTGACTCGTACAGGGAGACTACATATCCCATGATTCCTTCCTGCACAAACTGCCATCATTGATTGTTACAATGTGTTAAAATGTTTTAGCTAACTGGGATTGGCCAAAACAAAGTATGAATTGTATGCTAATTTTAATAGGGATTTTCAAGAGTGTTAACTAACAAAAGCCTCAGCTTGCAAACTCAAGAGATTCAGTAAACATCACAGTGAGTTTGTTAATATCTATTTTGGTATTTTTTCATGGTTCTCACCTATCAGATGCATTCATAATCCAGGAAACTTAGATATGCCTTTAAGAGTTCAGAGAATGAACAGATACTTTCACATGAAACATAATGTTCCAGATCATTAGACTCATTGAAATTGACTCATATTTTCAGTACTCTATTTGAAAATATAAAATTAATAGTATCCCAAATCTTGAAAAAAATGAGAAAAACAGCTTTTTGTTAACCATTTAAAAACTAGCTACACTCATGGCCCTCCATGTTGCTGTCTGATTGGAACCATAAGATAGATACATAGAAAAGTAACTTGAACAGAACTTGCATAGTGTTTGTGGATTTCAAACTTCTATAGGTTGACTTGTTTATCATATTTATTGAAAGGACTACAGAAGTCCCAAACTTTACCTCATGCATTTAAAAGATCATACATTTCAAATGTTTGTTTGCATAGAAAATGCATGATAATATACAGTATTTAAGAAAATTCACAATAGAACAATACAGAATTAGGTAAAAAGCAATGTGTTTGACCCATCTTACCCATACTAATGATGATAAAGGAACTTGAGAGTAAGCATAGACAAGGATTCCTTGATTGCCTGCTATCTGTCATCATTTTTACAATTAAAAGAATGATGTAAAAGTACAAAATTGTTGCCTTTCTCCTTTTTTATTCCTTATGTTCTGTAATTTTTCTATGCTATAGACCATTCATTCTGTTAAAACAATGGCTTTTTTCAGTCAATTGTTATTAGGAGTAGAGACCTAACATGGTATACATATCTAGATTATGTTATACAAGTTCAATTCTTAGAAATGTTACAGTACTATTATATAATATGAAAGTCACAAGCATTTTAACGTTAAATAAAAGTCTTGGATAGGTGTTAGTTTGTGTCTTTTTCTTCTTGAGGGTCATTATGTTTCTCTCTCCTTTGCTCCTTTTTCCTTTTTGTTTCAGTGTTTTCTCATTTTCAAAATGCAAACTTTGTGAAGAAAGTTGTGTTAAATTTGGAGTAATTGTTATGCAAGACAGAACATTTTGAAATAAATTAACCTGAGTCACCTGCCGATTTGAAGAAGGAAATACATAGAAAAGAAAAAAAACCACAGCACACTAATTAATAAATTAACGGCTGTCATTTTTTTTCGGAAAACGTTTACTTGTTATCACGTGTAGTTCTTCAAATTAAAATATTGCCAATAGGAGACTACAATTCTTCTTTAAGGACACAGCAGTATACATTATTTATTTCCCCCACAAAATAGGGTGACAGGTATATTATTTGAGAGAAAACATGTAACATTTACTGTATATTTTCCAGAGATACAGTCTTGGTAACACACAGTTGTTTATCCACAAATATCTCACAAAGAAGCAATGAATGGTACACAAGGGTTTATAGGAACTGGATCAGTGAGGGGAAAAAAGCATTTGAATCCCTGCTGATTTTGAACGTTTGTCCACTGACAAAGAAATGATCAGTCTACAATGTTAATTGTAGGTGTATTTTAACAGTGAGAGACAGAATAAAAAAATAAAAAAAACAAGAAAAACGTGTGGCAAAAAAAGATATAAATTGATTTGCAGGTCAATGAGGGAAATAAGTATTTGACCCGTTCAACTTAGTACTCGGTGTCAAAACCCTTGTTGGCAATCACAGAGGTCAGATGTTTCTTGTAGTTGGACACCAGGTTTGCACACATCTCAGGAGGGATTTTGTCCCACTCCTCCTTGTAGATCCTCTCCAAGTCATTAAGGTTTCGAGGCTGATGTTTGGCAACTCGAACCTTCAGCTCCCTCCACAGATTTTTTATGGGATTATGGTCTGGAGACTGGCTAGGCCACTCCAGGACCATAATGTGCTTCTTTTTGAGCCACTCCTTTGTTGCCTTGGTTGTGTGTTTTGGGTCATTGACATGCTGGAATACCCATCCACAACCCATTTTCAATGCCCTGGCTGAGGGAAGGAGGTTCTCACCCAAGATTTGACGTTACATGGCCCGTCCATCGTCCCTTTGATGTGGTGCAGTTGCACCTCCAAAGCATAATATTTCAACCTCCATTTTTTTGGTGGGGATGCTGTTGTTGGGGTCATAGGCAGCATTCCTTCTCCTCCAAACACGGCAAGTTGAGTTGATGCCAAAGAGCTTGATTTTGGTCTCATCTGACCACAACACTTTCACCCAGTTCTCCTCTGAATCATTCAGATGTTCATTGGCAAACTTCAGACGCGCCTGTACATGTGCTTTATTGAGCAGGGGGGCCTTGCGGGAGCTGCAGGATTTCAGTCTTTCACAGCGTAGTTTGTTACCAATTGTTTTCTTGGTGACTATGGTCCCAGCTGCCTTGAGATAATTAACAAGATCCTCCCATGTAGTTCTGGGCTGATTCCTCACGGTTCTCATGATAACTGAAACTCCATGAGGTGAGATCTTTGATGGAGCATCAGACCGATGGAGACTGACAGTTATTTTGTGTTTCTTCCATTTGTGAATAATCTCACCAACTGTTGTCACCTTCTCACCAAGCTGCTTGGCGATGCTCTTGTAGCCCATTCCAGCCTTGTGTAGAACTACAATCTTGTTCCTGACATCCTTGGGCAGCTCTTTGGTCTTAGCCATGGTGGAGAGTTTGGAATCTGATTGATTGATTGCTTCAGTGGACAGGTATCGCTTTAAGAGAGTGCTCCTAATCTCAGCTTGTTACCTCTATAAAAGACACCTGGGAGCCAGAAATCTTGATAGGGGATCAAATATTTATTTCACTCATTGACCTGCAAATCAATTTAGAACATTTTTGACATGCGTTTTTCTGGATTTTGTTGTTATTTTTTTTGTTATAGACTGGTCATTTCTTTGTCAGTGGACAAACGTTTAAAATCAGCAGGGGATCAAATACTTTTTTTCCCTCACTGTACATTAATATTTATATCTGTGCATGCCATAGTTATAAATTATATTAAAGGATATACTGAACTCCTATACTTTAACTAGATTAAACTAGACTAGAACTAAGGAGCCAAATGAGTATAGAAAGTAAAAAACTACAGTATTTAACTCTTATTTTTTTACACAATTATTAATTACTGCAGTAACCTTTGCCTTTAGGTAACTGAACTGCATCCCAACACAGGGGGCCTTCTACAGTGATCAGATTTCCATTAGTCTTTTTGAAAGCAATTGCACTTAGAGTAGATTTTAATTGAATCAGATTTTCAATGCATCACCTACTTGCAGAAGATTAAAAAAATAGCTGTTCCTACTACAACAATATAAGTTAACCAAAAATTAGCATATATTAGTTACATGCTAAAATATGTTGACATTATCATGTGTAATTCTTAATTTAGTCCTTTATTGTTTTTGTTTTTTTTTCATTTATTTTTGGGGAGAGGAGATAAATGAGTAAAATTACAGTGGAAATCTTTAACCAGTTTCTGTCCCCAAGTCAATTCTAGGCAAGGCCTTAGATATTACACCTTATACTGTATAAGTTAGAAGTATGGGGAATGGTAGTATGCTTTTCTATATATTAGCAAATTAAGAAACTGAAACAAAAGTTGATACATATTAAAGATAGCACACATCCCATAATCATCCCATAATCATGCATGATTGCAACAGGGCAGGGGTCTCCGTTTTGATCAAATTCACAAGTTCTGTGCAAAATTATGCAAAAAGCTGGCTTCTTGGGTGGCTGCCCAGATCATCATACGATAAAGCTGGCCCTGCTTGGCTGCCATTACTCTGGTTAAATATGGGGATGATAGCCCCTGTGTATATTGGGCCCACTGTGTTTCCATGTGAATATTGACATATAGCATTTACCAAAATATATCAGTATGATTGTTTTGGGTTAAGAAAATACTAAAACTATAAAAAAGAAAATTCTGTGTGAGGGTAAGAAGTCAATGGGAGTTTTTTTCAGAGATAACAAAGATGAATATATGGCTAGGTTGGGTATTTTGGAAACCTTGCTTTTTTAATGTTGCAATTTAAGACATTTTAAAAATAATACAATAGAATAAGTATCCTAATGGCCTGCAGTCTGTGTAGCCTACAGTGACTCAAAGATCCCTGTAGGCTCTAATTGAAAGTCCCTTTGTTATATTAAAACTAAGTGCACATACAAACAAAAGAGCACCTTGAATATATCGGGTTACAGTTAACGTTTAAAAATGTAATTTGTTGTTACTTATGATTCTGTTGTCATCAACAAAGGCAATGCAATATCATACAAATCATAGCTGCAATTAATAATGAAAACATAGATTAAATGACAAATTCGACAATTTGTATTTAATTTTATTTTTAATGTTTTATAAAACCCACTGGATTAAAAGGAGCGACATATTCAAATCTCTCCTCTCAGATGGAGCCATATTCTATAAAAATGGAAATGACTGGGAACAGTTATTGAGAGATGCTTCAAATACCATCTTTTTATTTTAACTTAGTAAGAATGTATTTATGTTGGCAGAAAACAAAATACAGTATAGTGGAATATTGTCACATTATAATTTAGAATTCCAAGATAGAATACATTATTTATTGTCAGACACATGAGATGTTCACTGGATGTATTATTTATCATTAGTAATGAACAGCAAAGAATGGGAATATTGCATTCAAACACACTCGTATATATGTGTGTGTGTGTGTATATATATATATATATATATATATATATATATATATATATATATATATATATAACTGCTGAACCTAAAAAAATATTGTGACATTATGTTTAGAATTTGGTTGCCATAACTGGTCAGCCCACCAATCCCGGCAAGTGTAATAAAAATGGCAGAACATTAGACTGGAAAGCAAATGTTATTTTTTTTTATAGCAACTGATCCAAACCAACCAATCAAAATAGATCAAATTGGTGATTTGGTCACTCAAAAAAAGACCATGCTCAACACATTATAATTTTAAACTTTTTATTACTTAAAAATAGATGACCCTATAAAAAAGCATATATATTCAATTACAATCACTGTTTTGTATATTCTATCGTACATGTAAAACCTTACTCAGTATTGCTTCTAACTTGATAAGGAGAGGTGCAACTCTTGAAAGCTTGTCACTTTAACTAAAAAATGTACCCAATAAAAAATGTATCACTATATACAGCATTATTCTGATTACTGGACATTCATGCAACTACACCTTTATATATATATATATATAATTGCAGGAAATCCCAACCTTAACATCCCTCACTCTCCCTGCAAAAAAAATTCTGACATCACTATGATTTTACAAGACATCATTCATGACATCACATATAATATGTAAACGACATCATCCATGATATAAATGATCATATCACACTATGAAATAATAATTAAAATAAAACTTGCCCAGAATGGACTTGTGCACAAAAACTGGTTAAAGATTTTCACTGTATTTTTACTCATTTATCTCCTCTCCTCAATAATAAATAAGCACATAAAACGGAAAAAGGCCCTATGATGTTACTGAATGTTAGCACTATTCTTACAAACTATTATTGATTCATGAGACAAAAAAATAGCGAAAACATTGATATAATGTACATGGATAATGTAATTTTTCATATGATATGTCATTGCTGGACAAGCTTCATTTTAATATTTTTTCATAAATCACACTATTAAGAATTATTATGTGTATAATCTATAATATAATGATCTTTAAATAAAGTGTTCCAGAGGACACAATGAAAGCTACAACTGGATATTATAGTGCACATTAACACAAAGGACTTCTGTTTGCCCCCTAACCACCTTGGGACACTATCCAAGGAATATACTGCTCCTCAAGCAAAAAAGAAATCAACTATGAATTCCTCAATAGCAATCAAATATAGTTAGGCAAGAGTAGTGTGAAAGCTTAATTTACAGGTCATTGATCATTTAATATCCAGCAGTCACGGTCTGAAGTGCGCCAGTCATGGTCTGCAGTGCTCTTGGCACTGTGAATGTCTTTGCATTTATGATGGATGATTTGGTCAAATTGATGGATAACATTCACTTATCCGTACTAATCATTTTTGATTTGTCAGCTCCTTTTCAAATAGTACGCTACACACACTTCAGATTCACATTTTTAATCTTAATGCCGACTACAAAATATGGCAGACATTCTTTTTAACAGATTCCTTAAAAGGAAAGCATCATCATCATCAATAAATGACAGTCTAAATATTTTATGTATATCATAATTTGTGGATTAATCTTAAATCTGAGCATTGTAGTTTAGTAAAAACATATTGCATGTGAAGTATGTAACAAATTAATAACATTAGCAGCTGTGTAAGCCATGAATATAAAATATTTTATTTGAGAAAAATCTTAATTTTTGAAGACTCTTATTGGGTATAGAATGTTCTATCTTCTATGGCTTCAGCACTTCGTTACAGCTTGGAGCCTCAGTTTGCATCTTTATCTTATTTTTTAGTGGCGGGAGTTGTGAGAGGGGAGGGGAGTTTATTTAATTTTAGTTTTCAGTATTTGACGCCTACACCATTATCATGCTCCAAAATAGGAGGTCACAAGATAAACTGCAAGCCCTGCTCTTACAGAAATGTAAACACTCCTCTCATAGATGCAGCATTTACCAAAGTATCATGGATGCCTCCAGTGATCACCAGAGTCTTAATTATGCTTAGTCAGGCTCCATATTTGTAAATGTATATACAGATATTCATGATAAAGTGGTCCTTTAAGCATCAATGTGTTCCTTTTGAGTTTTCAGTTATCGGGCTCCTATTTATTTGTTGCCTAGAGCACTTCACTCACATTATTCATGCCTGGCTGATCTCTTGTTGGAGCATTAAAATGTTTTAACTCATATTTTGTGTGCTACACCATGCTTGCTCTTGGCAGCCAACCGGTTTCTAAAAAAGGTAAAAGGGAGGGAGCTAGGAAAACAGGATAGTGAAGCTAGAAAAGTATATCTCTCTTTAATTAGTGCTATACAAAAAGGGTGACTTTGCTTTCTTATTTTTCAGTAGATTGAGAAGCCTTGTTTGCAAGCAGATAAAAGCTAACAAAACAATCAGGTATATTTGATAAATTAAGAAAATTATGACTCAGTTTTACTCCATCCTTTGGATACATATATGTTTTAAAAATTGTAACCACTTTCATTTAATTACTTAAAGGCTTTCATTTAAGCATCCTGTGCTACCACGAGGAGACATTGTTCTTGTGTCCAGAATCTTGACCTTAAACATCCAGATTAAAATTTTAGATGAACAAATATGAAATTTGGGACCAACTGGAGGGGTCTTTGGATACTTAAATGAAGTGTCAAAATTATAATACAGGCGGTCCCCAGGTTACGGACGACCCGACTTACGGCTTTCCATACTTACGAATGAGCTCCCAAGGCTCCCCATAAGGATAAGTTATAATGAATTAATTCATAATTCGGAAACTAGTTTCTTCCATTCATGTTTATTTGATTTTGTGAGTCTGTGCTCCCCTATTTCTTGACAAGACAGGTAAATAAACAAACAAACATAGGGCCTCATTCAAATGCGATTCGGCCAATTGAATAGGGTTCTCTATAAGCACATAGCATATTTTCTTTACAGAAGTTTTTAGGTAGTGAACTTCTATCCAAAAGCAAGGTCTTCACTAACTAAAAACTTCTGTAAAAAAATATGCTCTGTGCTTATGTAGAGTCCTATTCAATTGGCCAAATCGCATTTGAATGGGGCCCCAAGACAGCCCACTCAGAATTCCACCTAAATGTTCATGTTCGTGACAGCCAATCAGTGGATGCATCAGGCTGGGCTGGCCCACCATTGTAGGTGTGATTACTTTTCTATTTGATTGAATTGACACTGTGACTGTTATTGACCGGTTGTTTTGCTGCAAATAAATTATGATTTTTAGCTATTAGCTATCTCTTTTTCTTTAAAAATACTGTTTTACACATCTTAGCCATTACTACATTTTGATACCTGTCATTTTTTTTAATTTTGCATATTCTGAGTCACTTATCTGATGTGTAAATAGATGTGATGCAGTTGAAATGTGTGAACAATGGGAGAGTTAAATAAATACAATGAATATGAGCTCTAAGCAGTGCAGCAACAATATATCTCAAGTTGTTGTATTTAAACTAAGTAAAAGTAAATTAAAACTTAACGTCTCCCTTAGCAGTAAAAGTATCCTTGCAAGTCATTAATATCATTAGTCTAAATACATCATTAGTCTCAAATGGCAGATTCAATTCCCAGCTGCTGATGTTAGGTTTTCCTTGATAGACTTTTTATTCACAGGAGAAAATGCTATGTACAACCAAACCCAAGCACGCAAATGTGCATTCATTATCATTAATGGAGCAGAATTATTAAACATACACTGAATATGGGTAATTCAGAGTAAAATTTGCTACTGGTGTCTGATGGCTCCTACGTGAATATTTACTGGCATCACAGTCAGTTGGCAAAAATACTGAGATCATTTGTATATTTCACAACTGTCTCAGGCCCTCATTCAATTGCAATTTGGCCAATTGAATAGGGCTCTAAATAAGCACATAACATATTTTTTTTGAAAGAAGTTTGTAGTTAGTAAACATTTATCCAAAAGCAAGGTTTTCACTGACTAAAAACTTCTTTAAAAAAAATATGCTATGTGCTTATTTAGAGCCCTATTCAATTGGCCAAATTGCAATTGAATGAGGCCCTCAGTGTTTGCACATAGATCACAGAGCCTGACATTTTCCACTTCGCACACATAGGGGGTTTGTATCTGCATAGTATGCATTTGACTTAAACAATTGGCAGTACATTCATTGCGAGCCTCTCCCACACTCTACTTTACTGGCCTCGCAATGAGCGGCTTTGCCGGTCATTGCAGGCCGCAGCATGCGCTATGTGCAATTCCGTAACTTTGCGAGCGTTACAGACAAACTCGGAATTACTATATATATGACTAGCGACTTGTCTATCAAAAATAACGGCAATACAATTTTAAGCCTGGCAATGTTGTTTGCCAAACAATGCAAGGCTCCAGCCCCTTTGAGCACCTTCAGCGCTCATCGCGAGCCTCTCCCCCCCATGTTGTTTACGGGCCTCGTGATGAGCGCTCATTGCAGACGTCGTGCAACCCGCCACTTTCACTTAGGCAATTTTTGATCGGCACAAAATTGCAATTAAACCTAAAATGAGCTTGCAACCTCACTGACAGGCTCCCTGGATCCCACCCCTGTGCTCTGTGTGAGTTTGTAAGTTAACTTACCGTATATACTCAAGTAAAAGCCGACCCGAGTATAAGCAGAGGCACCTATTTTACCACAAAATACTGGGAAAAATGAGTGACTCGAGTATAAGCCAAGGGTGGGATATGTGCTGCCCCCTGTGTCCCTCTTGTGCCTTCTGTGTCCCCCTCTTGTGTGCCCTTTTCTTGTGTGCCCTTTTCTTGTGCCCCCCTCTCTCTCCCCTGTGTCTCTTCCCCCCTCTCCCTTCCCTGTGTCTCTTCCCCCTCCCTTATCACCCTCCTCAACCTCCCTCCTCATCCTCAACCCCCTCCTCAACCCCCCTCCTCAACCTCCCTCCTACACCTCAACCCCCTCCTCATCCTCAACCCCCATCCTCAACCCCCCCATCCTCATCCTAAACCACCCTCCTCATCCTCAACCCCCTTCTTAACCTCCCTCCTCAACCTCAACCCCCCATCCTCATCTTCAACCCCCCTCCTCAACCTCAACCCCCCCCATCCTCATCCTCAACCCCATCCTCAAACCCCCTCCTCAACCCCCCCATCCTCATCCTCAATCCCCCCTCCTCAACCCCACTTCTCAATCCCCCCTCCTCAACCCCCCTATCCTCATCCTCAACCCCCCATCCTCAACCCCCCCATCCTCATCCTAAACCCCCCATCCTCATCCTAAACCCTCCCCATCCTCATCCTAAACCCCCATCCTCATCCTAAACCCCCACATCATCATCCTAAAACCCCATCCTCACTTTACCCCTCCTCATCCTAAACCCCCCTTCTCACTTTAGCCCTCCTCATCCTAAACCCCCCTCCTCACTTTACCCCTCTAAATACCTACCCCTCTCCCCTCACTTCCCTCCATCTGAAGCTGTTCCTCCGCTCCTCCACGCTCCATCCGGCGTCTTGACTCGGCCAATGCTAATGACGTGGCGCGCATGTGACGTCACGTCATTAGCATATGCCAGGTCCCGACGCAGGAAGGAGCGTGGAGGAGCGGAGGAACAGCTTCAGATGGAGGTAAGTGAGGGGAAAGGGAGAGGGGGAGGTATTTAGAGGGGTAAAATGAGGAGGGGGTTTAGAATGAGGAGGGGGGTTTAGAATGAGGAGTGGGTTTAGGATGAGGAGGAGGGAGGGAAAGAGACACAGGGGGGTTAGAGAGACACGAGGGGGTTAGAGAGACACGGGGGGTTAGAGAGACATGGGGGGGTTAGAGAGACATGGGGGGAGAGTGACTCGAGTATAAGCCAAGGGGGCCCTTTTTAGCATTAAAAAAAGGTCTGAAAAATCGGCTTATACTCTATTATATACGGTAATTGCCTTTTTGGGTGGGGTTTTCAGAGTTACACTCGTCGACGGTGTTTGCGAGCCTCGCCATGGGAGCCCTTAATCCGTGTCCATCCTCCATCAGTGGAGCGTCCTTGTCAAGATAACAACCCTGCCAGGCCAAATGACCCTTAGATTGACCCAGCAAGGCCATTATTTCTTGCACAAAGTCGTGCTGGCCTTCGGCGCTCATTGCAGCAAGGTTGTGCGCCTGCAGGACACATCATGAGCCTTGCAATGAGTGCCTTTTGGCGCTCATTGCAGCAAAGTCGTGCAAGCCTTGCGATGAGCACCAAAGGCCTGCGGGCCTCATTGCCTAAGTTATGAGAGACTTCTTTAACATGGCATGACGGAACAAAACGTAAGATGACAACTATTATATGTGACTAGCTACTTGCCCGTCAACAATGATGGAAATAACATTTTAAGCCGGTCAATACTGATTGCAACCCAACGTGAGCACCTTCAGCGCTCATTGCGTGTCTCTCCCCCGTCTACTGCCTCCCTTGTGTCTAATTTACCCCCTCCTCTCCCTCCCTAGTGTCTCCTTTTCCCCCTCTTCTCCCTCCCTTGTGTCTCCTTTCCCCCTCCTCTCCCTAACTTGTGTCTCATTCCCCCCCTCATATTCCCTTGTGTCTCATTTCCCCCCCTCTCCCTCCCTTGTGTCTCATTTCACTCCCTCTCCCTCCCATGTGTCTCTCCCTCCCTCTCCCTCCCCTGTGTCTCTCCCCCTCTCCCTCCCCTGTCTTTTTCCCCCTCTACTCCCTCTCCTGTGTTCTCCAGAGAAAGGAGGCTCTGAATATTGACCATAAAACATAAAAAGTAAATAGGTGTCAAAAAGGGAGGAAAATGTAAAGGGAAAGAAAAGCAGGCTCCTTTGAAGGGTATGTGACAGATAAAAGAACCTCCTTTTTGTTTTATGAAATAGATAGGGTACAGTAGCAATCAATACAGTATTACAATATAAAATATTTTATTGGCATGACAAGAAAAGTGGAAGAATTCACAATGAAACATACTTACACATTTGGCAGAAATTGCACAGTAATACAGGGTGCAGGGTTCCCTGGTGGTCCAATGGTTAGGTTTTCATGCTTTCACCGCTGCAACCTTGGTTCAATTCCAGTCAAGGAACAAAGAGGTCACACCAGCCTGATATCATGAAGGGTTGGGCCTGATCAGTACTTGGATGGGAATCCACCTAGAAATACCAGGAGCTGTATGCTGAGAAGGAACTGGCAACCCACTCCAGTATATCTGCCATAAAAACCAAGTGGATCAGCATGGTGTGTTACAATCCATGAAGTCACAGAGAGTCAGACACGACTAAACGATGCAACAATACCAATACTGGGTGCATTAAATCTGTGTTTTAAACATGCCTGAAATTTGTATGTATTGTTTTATAAATATTTTTTTGGTAGTTCAAGATATACTGTCTGACATGGTCTATGGAGGTGTAGTCAAATTATTGTTTGTAAAAACAGATCTAAGAGGCTGTTTGTGGAGCTGACACAGTGTTTCAAATGAGACAGTTTATCACTGAAGGCTTCCTGTGGAGAGATTCAAACAACCAGCCTTCCAGATTTCCATGCTCTGTTTTTGGCTGTGAGGTCTATTGAAAAACTACCAAAATTCTGTTTTTTGCTCCAGCTGGTGAGGTGTAGAAAGGAACCCTGTGCATGTACAGAGAGTTGTATCATGATGGATTGGCTACAGCCCTGGGATCTACACCTACTGAACCTGGGGCTGAGGCAGATCCAAAGAGCACAATGAGCTTAGCAAAGATCAACCCCATGTCTTCAGAGAAAGCTGAGTTGTGATCCCGGAACTCTCTGGAGTTTAATGGAATGCCCAGCAATGTGTTGAGGGAGGAATTGAAGTTCCCCAGGAGAAACAAGCAAGAAGTCCTGGCAACATGGGAAGAAGTTCTGGGAGATAATCCAAAGGAGTGAATACAGGAATAGCTGGGTAGGGTAG
Organism: Discoglossus pictus; assembly: GCA_027410445.1. NCBI lineage: Eukaryota > Metazoa > Chordata > Amphibia > Anura > Alytidae > Discoglossus > Discoglossus pictus. The sequence goes on along the minus strand of CM050163.1, from coordinate 202,152,311 downwards.
TGGAGCAAGAAATGGAACTGGAACATAGTTATGGTGATCTGCTGTTCCCAGATGAATCTCATAACTACCAACATTGTACTGGTAGTTTAATGTGGACATTCTGTTGTTGTCATCCTAGCTTTTGCTACCAACACAGCCAGGCACTACATTAGTGGCACTACAATACTTGGTGTTTCAATGCCCAAGATATCCCCTGCTTTTAGGTAAATGGAATGGATCACCAAAAAATAAGCTGCTATACAGTTAGTTTACCTCCAGTTATTAATACAGGACAATGACAAACTGCATGAGCTCTGGGGATGCTGACGCTCCCCAGAGGCAGAAAGGAGGCAGGGCAGTTGTGAGGTGGCAATGGGGAGCAATGTGAGGTGGCCTAGGTGAGTCAGGCACTTCCCAGCATCAGCAAGATTTCATTAGAGGTGGCATGGAGGATACTGGTGCACCTCAGTGCCAGATGGGAGGTAACATGGATAATATAATACATTTTTGACATTCTAAAATATTTTTGCCTTTTTTCATTTGTAGTTCTTTAAAATAGTATAATTTAAATATTAGAATAAGTGAAATCATGAACCTAATTCAATAGGACATGGTCAATTAAACCACAGTTGTAGTTACCAAAGAAGAATGTACAATTAGTTGAACAGTTTTAATTATATTATACAAAACGAAATAAAAGACAACTGAGAAAAAAACTTTATTTTTCCCTTGCATATTAGTGGGATAAACATCTTATAGAAAAAAATACTATATGGGTTCAAATGGTTGAGAAGCACTGGTCTAGAGCACATGCTGTGCAGATGGTGTCAGTCAGTGTATTGGGATAAACTAGTGAGAAACAGCCTCCAGCATGGTGTGTCACAATGAGTTAGGATTTAGGGTATTGAGTAAAAGAAATCTGTGATAAGGGTGTATTTGGGAAGACAGCGAATGGTGTAACACTGATACTAAAATGTCACCATGTAGATACCGTGAATCTGGTTTGTAACTAGTAAAATATATCATTCCTCCTCTACTCTGAATTCTGAAGTGTATTCTAGATATGATATAGTATTCAATATATTGTCTGTTTATCCTATTCAAATTATGATTAGATATGCTTATTTTTATATATTATTTTTTGCATACATTGCAGTAAAGTCCATTGTGGGAAAACAATTAATAGTTACATCCAGCAAAATAAAAGTTCTATTAGCCCAATTGTTTGGTTTATGAACTACACAAGAGTTTGAAACCAAATCAGGCTAAGCAATCACCTAAATGGCACATAACACCAAAAATTACGATAGGATAGTGAAAAAGGAATTAAAATATAATAGCATTTTTATTTGAAATACTGGACAGCGACGCTATAAAAACATTTAAAATAAAAATAAAAACAAGAGTGAAAATTCTCTGTAAAGTGATGGGTGCATCAGTGGGATAGTAATGAGTAGGGGCCTCATTCAATTGCGATTTGGCCAATTGAATAGGGCTCTAAATAAGCACATAGCATATTTTTTTTAAAGAAGTTTTTAGTTAGTGAAAATCTTGCTTTTGGATAGATGCTTACTAACTAAAAACTTATTTAAAAAAAATATGTTATGTGCTTATTTAGCCCCCTATTCAATTGGCCAAGTTGCAATTGAATGAGGGCCTAGGTATCTATGACCCACAAACAGTTCCTCCTGATCTGGAAGGCACAGATTATTTGTAGCCCCAAAAGCTTACTCAGTGCCTGTTGCACTAATATGTGACACTGTGTTTAGATGCTAATTAGGTTAATCATTGTCTGTGTCTAGATATTAATTTGGATTATATGCTGGGATATTATTAAACCCTGTAACTGAGAAGTAGGGTAAAGTAGGGGAGGTGAATCTAAGGTAATTGTAGAGTATCCAATTTATTATAACTAAGATATAGAGTCTCAACCATATTCAAAAGAGTATATAGTCATAAAGAGTATAGTGTCAATTTCAATTCCAACTCATGGAATGTAGCATTAAATATCTATCACAGAAGAGAAATTGCCACTGCAGCCAGTATTCTTACTTATAACAGATCCTAGTCCAAACCTACCCAACATAATTGAAGTGATGTAATGAACACAAAATGGATTCCTATACTCATAAACAGAGACTACAAAAATTCAGATTTCCCACCCAAAAAATGTATGTCTATGACATACGTGACGAACAAGTGTCTTTTTTCTTGAACTGCAGCTGTCTGTAAAGTTCAACCTTTTTAGATCTCATCTGATCCTTGTAATTAGTGAAGATATAAGCGGTCAGTGAGTGTGTCACCAACTGTTGGCCCTTCTTTACAATAAGACAGATAAGAATGATTATAATTTACATTTATTTGTGTGTACTATATGTCTGAAGTTTTGAAGTCATCCAAACACATCATAATCACACACAGACAGAGAAAATACAAAAACACAGCATGATCCCTTAGTCCACACAGACACACACACACAGGAGCACACAGACATATACACACAAACACAGATACACACACATAGACACAGACAAACACTGTCATGCACACACACATACAGATAGACACACACATATGCATACAGACACACACACTGGCACACACAGACATATACACACAAACACAGTTATACACACACAGACACACACTGTCATACACACACACACATACAGACACACACTGTCACACACACACACACATACAGACACACACAAAGGCGCACACAGACAGATACACACAAACACAGATACACGCACACAGACACAAACACACTGTCATACACACACACATACAGACAGACACAGACACACACATATACATACATACAGACACACACACAGGCGCACACAGACAGATACACACAAACACAGATATACGCACACAGACATAGACACACTGTCATACACACACACACACATACAGACACAGACACACACATATACATACATACAGACACACATACAGGCGCACACAGACAGATACACACAAACACAGATATACGCACACAGACACAGACACACTGTCATACACACACACATACAGACAGACACAGACACACACATATACATACATACAGACACACACACAGGCGCACACAGACAGATACACACAAACACAGATATACGCACACAGACATAGACACACTGTCATACACACACACACACACACATACAGACACACACATATACATACATACAGACACACATACAGGCGCACACAGACAGATACACACAAACACAGATATACGCACACAGACACAGACACACTGTCATACACACACACATACAGACAGACACAGACACACACATATACATACATACAGACACACATACAGGCGCACACAGACAGATACACACAAACACAGATATACGCACACAGACACAGACACACTGTCATACACACACACATACAGACAGACACAGACACACACATATACATACATACAGACACACACACAGGCGCACACAGACAGATACACACAAACACAGATATACGCACACAGACACAGACACACTGTCATACACACACACATACAGACAGACACAGACACACACATATACATACATACAGACACACATACAGGCGCACACAGACAGATACACACAAACACAGATATACGCACACAGACACAGACACACTGTCATACACACACACACACACATACAGACACACACATATACATACATACAGACACACATACAGGCGCACACAGACAGATACACACAAACACAGATATACGCACACAGACATAGACACACTGTCATACACACACACACACACACACACACATACAGACACACACATATACATACATACAGACACACATACAGGCGCACACAGACAGATACACACAAACACAGATATACGCACACAGACACAGACACACTGTCATACACACACACACATACAGACACTGACACACTTTTTGATTAAAGGTTATGTTTTATCTTAAGCTACATTTCATTATATATTTTATGTGATCAGCTATGATTTGGTGTGTCCATGACCTATAACAAGGCTGTACAATTAACAATCTTGTGGTCAATCTTATGAGCTAAAGTATTAAATCTGTCCACTAATTAGTGTTTGATTGGGTATTATAGTGTTTGTTTTTTTCATATTATTAGTTGCCACTATTTCTTTTTCTTTTCCTTTTTAAATGCATATGTGTATATAGCAACTATATGAATCATCAATCACACCCTACTATGGATCTTTTCCATCTTTAAGCTAGAGAAGTTACCAAAGTGGATTTTATTATTTCAACACACACACACATACACACACACACACATACACACACACACACAGGTGCACACAGACAGATACACACAAACACAGATACAAGCACACAGACACAGGCACACACTGTCATACACACACACACATACAGACACACACACTGATATACACACACAGGCACACACTGGCACACACGCTTACACACAGACAATCTTGATGCTGCCTGGATGAACAGCACCTTGTGGGAGGGACTTTCCCGCACCCTTGTTCCCACACGCTGACGCTCTGCTCTTAGTGCACAGATGCAGTCATGTTGCTCCTCCAGGACACAGAGGGAAGGAAGATGCCCCTCACTGTGGAGCGCCTGTAGGGGACTACCTAAGTTGCCTAATCATAGATCCGGGCATGGGGACAGTACAAAGATAATGACCTCAGGAGCTCCACCAGAAAGACATGATACCAGGCAGTAGTAGTTATCTGTTGTAACTATATTCCAGAGCTGGATCAATAGCTATAATCCCAATAAAAGATTAGGATTAATACACAGGATGCTACTCACACATAAGGTTATGCAAGTTCGGACCTTGCTAGTTTCATCAGCGCCACCGTGCAGCGATCACGTGTCACCACCCGAGCGTGCGATTGCGGTGCCGCCAGTGCCACCTACTGTTTAGAAATAGGTACTGGGCATCACAGGCAATACGCTGATGAAATATGCAAGGTCCAGTGGGAGACCTGGGGGAGATGTGTATGGGACATCAGAATGGGGGACCTGGGGGTGGGGGGGGGGGTAGGAGATCAGAATTGGGGCCCGCCAGGTCCTTCATTCTGATCTCCTACCACCCCAGGTCCCTCATTCTGATGTCCCATACACATCTCCCCCAGGTCCCCCATTCTGATGTACCATACACATACCTTGCATATTTCATCAGCGTGTTGCCTGTGATGCATAGTACCTATTTCTAAACAGATGGCACTGGCAGCACCACGATCGCACATACGGGTGGTGGTGCGCGATCGCTGTGCGCAAATGGTGGCGCTGATGAAACAAGCAAGATACGCAGGTTCAAACTGTAACACCTTTATTGTTGACTAACGTACATATTTATACATTTCTCTGGCCATCTGCTGGCCAGTCACAGCTGGCCCCATCCTTTAATACACATGGGTACTGAGTGAACCCCTTATGCCCAGTATATCTCGCTCTGGTTCCCCTTGTCTCTGGGGCCCTATCCCTATACTTTATTAGCTTCCCCAGCAGTTTGATACTAAACATGGATTTGGCTCCCTCCCTCCACATGTAATAATCATTGCACCCAAAAAAAAACTACATAGAGTAACCAAATCATGGAACATCATACACATAACATGGCAGACAGAACCATAACACATAGGGCTCCCAAACTAGGGACACAATCAAACTACTTAATAATGGTGATTCTATATTATCCCTTGCCATCCCAGATGAGTCTGTTTTATAGTCCACAACAGTCCAGTGGCCCACTGGGAATGGCAGTAAATACAGGCGCGTTTCTCCCCAGTTTGCAGATTTTTCAAAAGGAAGGGTAGATGCTCTCTCCATATTTAAAGGGGTGAAGCACTGTCATGGTAATGTATACACCTTGCTGAACTACTTAGTGGCACCAGTTATAGAAGGTAAGCTATAAAAAGAGATTGAATTAATATGATGGATTGGAACACCAGTACAACACATGCAGTAGATATAAACTAAAATGAAATATGATAGAAACATAAGTTGTGAATTGAGCTACCTTGTGTAGTATTACCTTCTATAACTGGAAGATAAACACGACGTCAATTTGCTTTGCAAAAACCACACTGAACATGGACAAGGTGCTTTGAGGTGAGATCAGAGTGGTGTTGGAAGCAATATAATCAAATGGATAGTTCACATGAAAAAGTAAATATGGAAGAACAATGAAGAGTTTTGCTGTCTATGGGGCGGTTGTATGTATTTAGATGTTTTGTTGTGACCTACTCTCTGTGACACTATGGACTGCAGCACGCCAGGTTGGTTGTGCTAACCCATAAGGTCTTCATGGCAAAGATACTGGAGTGGGTTGCCAGTTCCTTCTCCAGTGGACCGAAATTTGTCTGACCTCTCTGCTATGACCTGCCCATCTTGAGTGACCCTACATGGTATAGCTCACAGCTTCAGTGAGGTACACATGCCCCTTCACCACAAAAAGGTAGCGATTCAGAAGGGGATATGGTGTAAATAAGTGTAGATATTGTGTGAAATTCTTGATTAAGTGGTCTTTATACATAGCTAATACCTGAATGACGTGTATATAAGTGAAAATAGTGAAATAATGTATTATTATTATTATTATTATTATTAATATGAACTACAACTAATTTTACCCACTTTTTCTCTAGCAGGATACCATGTCAACTTCCTTCCATACTCCCATCCCTCTAGTTGGTCCACAAGGTTATGTGCTTATGTGCAGAAATATAGCTGTTTGAGTCATAATTGTCTGCCAATGAAATCAACAGATACAAGTACTTTATGTGCACACAGAGGTATTTCCATTTTAACTTCAATGACATTTAATTCGTTTTTTGTTAATTTTATTTAATGAAAAATTAACTTTTAGATTGTTTAAAACATACTTGTTTAAATGAACTATAGAAACACAATTGTGTTCCATGTCCTTGTAATGTATGATATCTTACTGTACGGTTTCACCATTTACATCTTGCAGTACAATATAATAAACATATATGCTACTGTATTGATTTTAGTCCTGTAAACTTGAAAATGCCGACTTGTCGCACTGATGTTATTTAAAAATTATGTAATGTAACAAGTATAATTTCCAGGTCAATGCAAGCTTTTATGGTTTTCACCTTGCAGTACATGATAGACAGTAAATATAAATAATTAAGACATGCTCCAATTTGCTGTGAGGCTGATTGTAAAAGCAACAATGATAACTATATAGAAAACAAAGCAGTTATTAATAAGCATTGCTAACATTTTATTCACCTTAATTTGAGCAAACATTTAATTAAGAGAAAGGAACACAGGCCAGTAATGTTTATCATAACATTGGTACAATATAAAATATTTTATGATGGTATTGTATTCCAAGTAAATTATGAAGCATGTGCATTTTAATGCATTTTAGGTTTTGATAGTAGACGCTGCTTGTGCCAGACGGATGCCATGTTTGTGTCTTCCACATTTCTTCCTGGTATAGAAACTGAGTGGGAATGATCTCCTAATTTGTATTATCTATCAAAGAATGGAAGAAAGGGAGGGAAGACGGAGTGGTATTTGTTGATTCATTTGTGGATTTAAATAAGATATCAGCATGTGACACATTCCCCCTCCCACAGGCTCAGTAGGGGCAACTTGCAAGCCTTGTTTGCCCTGTTCTGTAGCCGCCCTGTTGCACCTTGAACATGAGGTATGACTGTCATAGTAGGTTTCATGCAGTCTGCTAAAATAAAGATTTCTGCAGAAAATATTTTTATGTTCATGATGAAATATCTCCTAATGTTGTTAGTGTGTTGCATAGTTCACAAACATGTGAAATTTCTACTAATCTACAGTCGTCTTTAAGTACGAAAAGCAAATGCTGTGGCTTCAGACATGACTTCTTTCACATGTGTTGTTGGATGTATTGGCTTGCGCAGAGCCTCGCGGGGTTAACCGACACCATTTTTTTTTCAACCCTGTATCTCGGAAGCCGTTGGGAGGCTGCCAAAAGACGCCAATTGAATAGGAAATTAGCTTGCAACCTTACTTATGAGCTCCCTGCCTCCCAACGGCTTCCGAGTTACGGGCTTGAAAAAAAAAATGGCGGCGGTTAAACACGTAATTTGTTTTTCAAGCCTGCAAGGCTTTGAGCAATAGCAATTTAAGATTCAAGCCTTGCAGTTACAGGTTTAACCGCAGCCAAGCCCGCAAATGTTTTCAAACCCATAAACGCCAAAGAGAGCCAAAGTGGTTGGGAGGGGAGACACAGGGGGAGGGAGATAAGGGGGAAAACCCAGAAGAGGGGGGCAAAGAGACACAGGAGGGAGAGGGGGGAAAGAGACACTGGGGAGGGATAAGGGGGTGGAACAGGAGAGGGAGAGGGGGGCAAAGAGACACACGGGGGTAGAGGGGAAAGAGACACTGGGAAAGGGAGAAACGGGGAAGAGACAAAGGGGAGGTCGAGGGGGAAAGAGACACAGGGCAGGGACATAAAGGGGGAAAAACAGGGCAGGGAGAGGGGGGCAAAGAGACACTGCAGGGAGAGGGGGAAAGAGACACTGAAGAGGGAGGGAGGGGAAGAAACACAGGGGATGGAGAGAGGGGCAAAGAGACATGGGAGGGAGAGGGGGGAAAGAGACACTGGGGAGGAAGTGAGGGGAAAACACACAGGGGAGGGAGAGAGGGGGAAAGAGCACAGGGGAGGGAGAGGGGGGAAAGAGACACAGGGGAGAGAGAGATTGTCTGTAACACTCGCAAAGTTACAGGCTTGCGCATCGCGAAGCCCGTAAAGTAGCGCTCATCGCGAGGCCCTCAAGTTAGAGGGGAGCAGAGCCTCGCATTGTGTGACAAACAGCAATGCGCGGCTTCAAATTTTTATGCCATCATTTTTGACAGGCAAGTCGCTAGTAGTATTATAAATATGATTTTAGCTACTAGCTTTATTAGGCAACCCAGATTTAAATTACCCCTGTAGTCCCTGAACTATTCTTGAAATTAGGCGAAATTACTTTGAAATGAAACCTTTTTTATTAGGCATAATAGAAAGCTTAACAGTTTGCAACAACGCATCCTCTGGAAAGAGTAGCAGAAATAATCAGTTAAGAAGAGAAAGAATAATTTCAGCTAAAAGTTATAAAACAAAGATCATATTTATTTGTTTTCTAAAAAATATTTTGGTTCTATAATAGAAACCCAGGGAAATGTGGACTACTTTAACAATAAACAAAAATTAGAAAGCACTAATTAGACATATTGTACATACTGTATGATATTGCTTAGCTCAGATATGGACTGTTTACCTCAACATGATACTTGTCTAACTAAAATAAAGCATATTAGAATTATGGAGGAAGTAGCAAGTAAAATAAATGGCACTTTTAAGAAATACTTGCAAATTTGGGGAATCTTGGATTATAAACTCAAATAAGTGATATATGTAAAAATAGATACCACATAAAACAATAATACAATGTACTGTGTGTGTGTGAAAGGGGCTGTTACATTGGGGAAAACAGCAAAAAATTACATCTAAGAATGAAGCTACACAGACATTTAATAAAAAAGCACAATGAAAGCTGTTATTGTGACACCAGTTTACCAGAAATGATCACTCCATCCAAAACCTGAAAATGAAAATACTCAGAGTGAATTTCAAAAACATCCAGGAGAGAAAAACATTTGAAATGAAGATGATCACATTCTTAAAGAAAAAGGACTAAAGAACTAAAGAAAAAGGACTTGAAAAACAACTAAAAACTAACACAACATTGGGATTCTGAGTTCTTTCCTATAAAACCTATAAATTTAACCAGCCATGAGTTTGCTTAAAAGTAAAAAGTACCCTCGCCAAGGTGAATATTCATCCATAATATAGTTCAATATTACAAAAAATACAGGGAAATGTGATCTAATTTATAAAAAAAATGACTAATTTATATACACTTGACAGTAAATAATCTTATAAATTACCTTATCTCCCAGATGCAAGTGTATCCATGCCAGGTAAAATCACTGATTAAAAGTATATAGAAGTTTCCTGTGTTTCAAATGTTTCCTAAAAAACAGCTTCTGATTAGTAGAAAAATATGTATTATATTGAAAAGTTGAATGTACTTACGTATTTACGTAAATGCTGGGTAATGCTACCTGGATTTGCGCACCCCTAAAAAGCTTGCATAAAGTGTACCCTGCTGCACAGCATCTGGGTACAGTTTGTGACCTCTAAAGGAAATACTGCCAGTCACATGGTCGGTGGGGTCACAGCTAAAATTCCCCACAAAGAAACAGACAGAGAGAAAAAAACACTAGCTGCAGTTGATGAGACGTATATATGAAAATATATAGTACCTTCTAACATGTTCCAGACTACATATCCCAGGCTGCTGTGCAGCACAGACAGCAACTCAGGATTGTGATGTTTCAGCCTCTGCATCCTCCTGATTGGCCAAAACATTTTTTTAATTGTATGTTAATTTAGCCTGGGTTTGGAGACGGTGTTAACCCTAATTTCCAACTGACAGACTTTTCAAGACATTTTGCTAACTTCAAGGTAACTGTTTAAATGTTTATTTTGGTATTTTGCCATGCATTTTTTTTCATACACTAATGATTCTCCTCTATTCAATTGGCCGAATCTCAATGTAATAAAGCTGCAAATTTTTATCCAGAAAATGGCATTTAAAAACATAAGGCCCTAATCTATTGCCCAATTTGTAAATGTATAGACACTTAAAACGACTCTTAAAATTGCCACAGATTCTATTAGCTACTCGCAATCCGATTACGAGTTCCCCTCCCGCAATCACTACAGGCCAGCCAAAGCCACAAAACAGGACTTTGACCTCCATTGGTTATAGCACAGCTTGAATATTACAAGCTGTAAATAATTAAAGTTACACAAAATTGATATTCTATAAGACCCGAAGCTCTAAAATAGAAATAAAGACTAACCCGCAACCTAAAAAAATATAAAGTATTGCAAGTCCTATTTATTTTTCAAACACTTATTAGAGCTGTAACAGCAATTAAACACATAATAATGTACTTGAAAAGCATGGAAGGCATAGAAAGACATTATAATTTATTGTACAACAGTCTCAAACCGACAAATATGCAATAAAAAATATTATTTTTAAATGTTATTTCAGAGTAATATTGATCCTGGGACTCAAGGGGTTAATACATATCATGAAACCCACATGGACTAGAACATAGACTCTAATGCATTTTATAGATTACTAAATTGCTTGATTGCAAGCCTGATCTACAAATATTACGTATTGGCACAAAATCATTTGAAGCCTCCAATTGCAGTTTACATCTAACTTCTATGTTTTACTGACGTCATGATGTCGGCCTCATTTACTATTGGCTGGACTAGCTTAAATATTGTCAGATCATATGATTACTCTCCCGGAAATCTGACTTTAAATGGCAGGGTTTACAAGATTAGGCTTAAGGAGAAAAACTGAGGGCTTGCAGCAATAGAAAATATCTAAACATTTAGAGAAAAAAACACCCGCCGATAAAATTACGAGTTTGAGGTATTTGCCGGCCTTCTAATAGAATAGGGCTCAAGATGCCTTATTAATGGTCATTGCTGTACCCCTCCCCACCTTTCTTACCACTCTAGAGAGCACTACAGAAAGGAAGTAGAAGATTCTAACGTGGATAACATTATTCAAGCCTCACTAAGACATTGTAATCAATGTTATCTGAGTTGAATTTTTTCACTTCCTTTCAGTAGCGCTCAGAACAATGATATATAAATATAAATACTGAACATGCAAAGCTTAAAATGGCCTGTGTACATACTTTTAATGTTAAACCTATACCTATATATACATTCATTGAAATGTAAATACAAAAAACATCTCATAAAAAGTATGGGAACGGAAGAATATGGAATATTTTTTCAAATAAAAATAACTAAAGGATTTAGCACATAGATTATTTATATTTTACAGTTCTCTGCTTTCATTATTGAATATATATGGTTTGTAAAATGTCAGAATAAAATAGACGTAATAGATAAAAAAATAAATGAAACTTCTTAAAAATAAAATTTATTTGAAAAAAAAGAAATGAATCACAAAAATGTAATGAACACTTAAAAATATTGTGATAAAATGAAATCACTCTAAAAAATAAGTACTTAACGTAAATTGTAATTTTCTATTGAATCAGGCAGCACCTACAATATTCCATATAGAGGGCAGTGATCTTGTTCTTTTCTCTCGTGTGTCTAATTGGAGCCTGCCAGCTACACAGCCCCAGGGTCTTCACAGCCACATGTTACGCTTGAGATATCTGTCACAGCACTTCCTCCTAAAGACTCTCCCTGGCAGGTGACCTTAAATTTTAAGTGCCTCTCTCTCCTTCCCCAGAGACTAGACACAAGACAGCCAATTAAGTTATAATTCACTTTGATACAAAATATACCCTCTGAACCCTGCAGATCATAGTTTATTGGTTAAAAGGTTGTAATACCTATGGTCAGTTTTAAACCAACATTTAATCTTGCTGCTGCTTTATTGCTTCAGAGTAATGTAGGTTTTAAGAAATTAGTATGTGTACCTTAGCAAAAAGTCTTGCTGTATTATTTAAAATAATATCAAATCACTGTTTAAAAGATATATGACTGCCCAGCTATCACAAACTGCATGTGTGTACACTATGGTGACTTGTCCCTGTCAGCCAATGATCACTAATATAGGTGTTTCAGCAAACAATGGCTGGCAAGCAAAATTCATACAGCTGGCGTGGACAAGGTGCCCATTATACATTCATAGTACTGAGTAGAACTAATCTAGAAAGGGAAGGTAGGTATGAGTAACACTGGGAGAGTTGCTTGGCTTTTTTCTTAATTAAAGGGACATGGAACACAATTCTTTTTTCCTTTATTTAAAAGAGTGTGCTTGAAAAATTACCAAAGTTATGTTGTGCAATAAAAAATGTTAAGGAAGAAACTGTTTAAGCTTCATTAAAACTAACAGGAAATGCTCTAAGCCTATGTACATTTGTAGATTTTAGCAGACAAGTATGACTCAAACATCTATATTGCTGCTCACTGGCTAAGAGGGGCAAGCCCTCAGATCAGTTAGATATTTGAATCAGATTGCTCTGCTTTGAGAGCTTCATTAAAAAAAAAGAAAACACAGCTCTGATATACCATTTTCCAGATGCAACAAAGAAAACAATGCTTTCAATGTCCAAATAAGATTTTTGTTTTACTGTGTCAAATTCTACCATTTAATGTCTACAGAGAAAAAAGAGACTCCCAGTAGTTTGTGAACAACTTCTACTGTTTATATACAATCTGACTTGACCTGAACATAAGTGACTTGGTCTGTGGGCCAGAACTAACCCATAACTAGAAATAAATGATACAGACTACAGATGGGTATTAACCAGGCCACAGCTTTATTTAAAGAATTGATACATGAACCTGAGGATGCTGTAGGAAGAAGCTCACCCCTTCCCAGAGTCTCAGTGGAACCCCATGTCCAAGAGACCTCTGGGACCAACCAGTACCGGATACCATACAAACCAGTGAGCTCCAACCTAAGGAGATACCGCGCCCCGCCCCCCCGCAGCCCACCAGGCTATGCACCACCACAATACTCCATGGCCTGGACAATACCCTCCTTAAGAGAATAATTAAATACAAAAAGCCCAACACTGTTGAGGTGTACCCAGTCTTTTAAGAAAAATGTTTTTGCCTCTGGGGTCTCCAGATCCCGATGCCTGCTAAAAAAAACCTCAGCCTCCTGACAAATGAAGCCATGATCTTATTAATTCTAAGTCTAGCCTTATCCAACATTTTATGATTGACTGCAGCCCTCCAATTTAACCTCAGAGAATTCTGAGACTAAATTATGAACAAGACCGGGAATAATTTATATAACCTCAAAACATCCCTCTTCACAATACGAATTTACATAGGCATGAAACCCAAATAATTACCATCCAAGTGGATAAGTAACATCTTGGGGTGGGGGGATAACCTGGCATACCCAACCACTGTGGCAACCAACTGCTCCCACTTCATACCCCTAATACCAAACCACTTTACTACTGCTGCCTCCTGAGGAAAACCCAACTGCCGACCACTATCCTGTATAGAGGCCAATCTCCTGGCCCAATATATGAATGTATGAATGACAAACAATCCATACTTGCAGTGGAGCCTCTAAAAGAAAAACATAACATGAACAAAATTTGACGTTTTATTAGCCCCTGTGAATTTAACATACATACATTTCACTGGGTAGTGTTCCATTACTCGAGTTAACACAAATTATCACTCCTTACAGCCCCAAATTCCACATATCAGGTGGAAAATACGTGGGATCCTGCTCCGAAGCCAGCGCTTCCTCCCTGAATTTCTTCCAATTCCTTCTAGATAAAGCATCTGCTAGGACAGTTTTTACCCCCGCTATGTGAGAGGACCGGACTAGCATGTTAAGAGACAAACATTTCAGTACCAATTCCATCAAGAGTTTGACTACAGGAGGCGAAGAGGAAGTTATCGAATTGATGGCCTGCACCACACTTAGATTATCGCAATGGAAGACCACGTGCCTGTCTCTAAGTCTGTCTCCCCACAGAAAAACAGCTGTCACTAGTGGGAATAACTCCAGCAATGTCAAGTTCTTAGTTAGGCCTCTGCTCTTCCATTCGGCCGGCCATGATTGAGCACACCAATTTCCCCCAAAATAAGCCCCAAAACCTACTGACCCCACTGCATCAGTAAACAGTTCCAACACCTCATTAACCACCGGCTTGTTTAATATCAGGGTACGCCCATTAAAATGCTGCAGGAATAGGGACCACACTCGCAGATCGGCACTGTGCTCACTAGTTAATCTGATGTAATGGTGGGGCTGCCTCACCCCAGCAGTAGCCAGGGGCAACCATCTAGAAAATATTCTACCCATCGGGACAATGCGGCACGCAAAATTAAGTTTGCCTAACAAGACTGCATAGCAGTCAATGACATTTTCTTAGCAGCAAGGATCTGAAGTACCTGAAGCCTCAAATCCACCACTTTCTTCCTAGGAAACCTGCATTCCATTTTTTCTGCGTCTATCTGGATACCAAGAAAACTCAAAGAATGGCACAGGCCCTCCGTCTTACCCTCCACCAGCGGCACTCCGAAATCAGTGGCCATCTGTTGAAAGGTGGACAGTAAGTGCCAGCAATCTCTAGACTCAATAGTGTACCACCGCCTGCAAACCTGTCATACGGCCAACTACCCACTGCAGAAAAGAACTAAACATCTCAAAATAAGCACATTAGATTGAGTACCCCATGGGCAAACATAAATCCACAAAATACAAATTGTTTATATAACAACCCAGTAAATGATGGGAATCTGGATGATCCGGTAACAACCTGAACGCCGACTTAACGTCCACCTTTGCCAACCAAGCCCCATCTGACCAATGGAAGTGCCTGTTTGAAAGAGGCGTATGTGATCGAAGACAGCTCCTTATCAATCCCATAATTCACTGAGAATCCCTTCGGGTAAGACAGGTGATGGATAAGCCTAAATGAGCCCGGCTCTTTGTTGGTAACCAAACCAAGCGGGGAAATCCTCAAGTTCTGAATAAGCTCAAACTCAAAGGGGGCAACCATTCTACCCAATGCTACCTCACTCAGCAACTTCTGAAACACCAACGAAGGATTATCCCTGGCCGACTTTTAATAAAGGGCCTACTAACCTGCAGAGGAACCGAGGAAGTAATAATAAATCATGAAGAAAAAACAGACAACAACGTATCGGCATTTGCCGCTCTACCCTAAACCTTAGCGTACAACCTTAGCCAGCACACCATATTTTCTAGTAGCACTGGGCTCAACCCCTTTTGAAGCTGCATCAACTGACTTCGGGTGCTTTCCTTTCTTGAAGCAACCAAAAAGGGGGTGAACTGACCCACATTTTGAACATTCGTGTTTAAACTTGCAAGAAGCCCCCCAACTGCATAAGCTCTCATTGTAAGCAAAACAACACCCTTTCTTTCCTGAGCTACCAGCCATAGATTTACCTGTTATTGCTGGGACCGGGCGAAGAGGGGTTACTACCTTCAACCAACTACCCATATAGGTCTGACCGCAAACTCCTGCCTACATTTTTCATGGTAGGACCACCACACCAACCCGCCATACGAATCCCCTCAATTTCATTTCAAATAACAAAACAAGGCAGAGCGATGTTCCGGATATTTTTCACCCACTATGCTGGCAAAGATCACGTTAGCCTGCGACCAATTACTAAATGTTTTTGGAATTCTACGGAACTCGAGCTTACGCTCATCCTCCTCCTTCTTTCCCTCATCCTTTTTGTCATCTGGCTTTACCTCTGTAAAATTATCCAGTGGGAGCAGTGAAAATATCTCAATGAACTCCCTTTTACAAATCTTTTCTAATCTCCTTTGACACATGTTCCCCAATTGGGCCTATGGAAGATAACGCTGCATGGCCGTATCTGCCACCCTAATAGCTGGTACCCCTTTCACTTCCTCAGCAATAGACATGCCCGGCCATTCTCCCTCCTCTACTACTGAGCTTGTCACCCCAGGAGACCTAACATCCCCCCTATACCTGGATCTGTCCTAAAGCCTGATAGCTAACCCCCCTATTTTGATCTACCCATGCCGCCCCAGGATTCCCCATTCTACTACCCTCAAATTCTGACAATAAACTCTTTACACTAGACATAAAACCTTGCAATGTGTAGCATTATTATACATTTATTGTGCGTACACACTTCCGTGCCTCCTGTCAGTAAATAACGTAGGGGCTGCTCCATCAATGCTACCCTCCCTTTCTCATGGGATGGGCGTTGTCCGCTCCTGTCTGTTGGGTTCTCCCTTCATGCTGTAGCTTCGGCGGCCTGTACCCTCCTGTCTTCCCAGGAAGGCAGTCCAAGTTCCCTATTCCTGTGGCAGGAAGACCTTCCTCCCCTTACATGCTCACCCTGCTCCCTGACGTTTCTTCCGGGGATCTCTTTCTTGAAGGAGACCTCCTTGTAGGGGAGGGCATGTATCTGCTCCTGCGACCTGTAGACCTTGACCTTCTGCTCCCGTAATGCCTTCCTACAGGTGACCTTCTAGATCTTGAATACTCGTACTAGGCTGACCGCTCACACCTATAACCCTTGCGCCGTGCCCTCTCATCCATGAGTCTGCGGTGGGGTGACACTGACGGTGTGATGCCGCCGTGGATGCCCGCCTGACTCGCTGCTGAGCCAACAATCTCCTCTCTTCACTTGACTCTTCCATCACCACCTGTAGACCCATTAGTGGCCGTGTCACTCCCAGGTTGTATGTTCCTTCACCGGGATCGCAATATGACAATATCTGGCAGTCTTCACAATCTGGCCTGTCAATAATGCTGTTGTCTTCCCCGGAGCACTCCATAAGCTCCTCTGTCCCCATGCTTCACAAGCTTGCAACCTCCAAGCTGTCCACTTCCATGCTGCTTCTCCTCCCTGCCCTGGCTGGCACAAGAACTGCTCCCTGATGTTGCTCCCCTGCGTTCTTCTCCCTTCCTGCTGTCCTGCAGCCCCGTCGCCTGTTGTGGACGCTCCTCTGGCTTTCTGCTGCCTAATTCCTGTGCTTATTCTGGTCACACTGCCTTGCTTCTTTTTCCAAGGTGACTCTGTCCTCTTCTTTTGGCGTCTCCGCTTGCTTCCCCCCTTTCTTAGGCCTCATCCAACTTCCCTCCTACCTGTGCCGTGTCCGCCTGGCCATGCTCTGATTCATGCAATGCCAGGCCTGCTCCCCATACCCCTATATGCTCCATTGTCTCAGACCTGCTCGCTCCAGCCGCGGTGCTCCTCTGTCACGAATCGCACCCCTCCTTCCTGGTTGCCCAGCCGGAATTCGCTACGCGGAGTGATATCAGGCCTGACGCTGCCACCCGTGTGATCCAATGCAGCGCTCTCTGCCATCCTAATCCGTCTACTCTGCCAACCCCCGCTCAGCCGCTGGCTCCAGGGATCCTCCACCTCCAGGTAAGGGGGGTTGGCACAGTGACACGGGGGGTTCTGTCACTAGGAGCAATCGCTGCCTCACCACACTCTTCGCCATCGCCTCCCTCCTGGCCATCCCAGTTTGGCTTGTTGGGGTATTATCTGGTTTCTAAATACTGAACACCAAATGGAATCTACAGCCTCATTCAATTGGCCAAATCGCAAATACTTGAACACGTAATGTAGCCCATAAATGTAAAGGATATTCAGTTGGCTACATTTAGCAACTCGCATTCCAATTGCGGGTTACAGGCTCAAAATCACTGTGGTTGTCAAAACCGTAACTCTGCCCTATCTTCTCTATTGATTTTTTTAAAGCATGTAAATGTTACCAGTGCTAAAGAAGCAAAAGCGCAAAAGTGCTAAAATACAGAAATTCAGCAAGCACACAATTGCCTTCAAACCTCTAAATTGGAAAAACTTATACGAGTACTAGATAGGACCTGCAAGTGGGTTAAACACCTGTTCATAACACTGCAGCAGCAAATAAACACATACTACTGTACTTTAAAATACTGGGAAAGCAATGAAAGGCATTATTGCACAAAAGTCTCAAGCTTGCAAATCTGTAATAAAAAATAATAATTTGTAACTATTTTTTCCATGCTATATCGATCTCGGAAATCAAGGGGTTAATACATATCAGGCCACCCACATGGACTTAAACAGATGCTTTGTTTTATTGACGTCATGAGGATGTCTCATTTACTATCGGCTCTGTCTAAAAAATTACTTACGGGCTTGCTTAATTATTGCCAGATCACATGATCATGCCCCCATAGTTCATGTGGAGGCTGTGAGCCTGTGATTACAGGTTTAAGACAATTGAATACATCTAAATGTTGCAAAAAAAATGTAACATGCAGCCAAAATTTTGGGTTACAGGTAATTACAGGCTTGCATGAGGTTGAATGAGGCTCCTAGTATGTGTAATCAATAAGTAAATCCAGAAATCCCCCTCCCTCCTCCTTCAAATATTTAATAGAAAACAAAAATGAAAAGGAAGTGTGGAAGACACACAGATGGTATTCCTTAGGTACAAGCAGATTCTGCTAAAATAAAGAGTCTCTAAAAATGCTTTTAATCTCATAACTTACATAGCTGCTAATATTTTTAGTTTGTTTCACACTTCACAAACATATGGATTGTTTAAAACTACAATGGTCCTATAGGAAAAGCTTTTGCTTTTCAATTACGAGTAATATATCAAAATTGACCTAGATATAGGGTGGAATTGACTAAGCATCTCAAGTACAACTCGCACTATCTCCTGATTTACTGTGTACTATTTCCTATTGAGAAAAACACTCCGTCTCACTTTATCTCAGCTCTTATCACCTCATTTCAGGGGAGAAAGTGCTTAGTCAATCCCCCATGGATTTCTGAAGTTTCCTGTCGACACCACAGGCTGTTAGAGGCTAGGCTTATTGGATCTCATGTAATAGGCTGACTTGTTATCTGTGCTCACTTATAATGAGGAGATTGTTGATGTAGACACTCGCAAAGCATAGACTCCATAGGTTTCTTAAAGTGTAGAATGTGATTGCTCAGTTATTTTTAACATGTCTTTTTCACACTTACAACATATCATCATTGAATCTATTCCTTAGTGTCTCAACTACATATCTCAGCAACACACTTAAAACTTTTGTATAGCAACCAATAGTCTGGGAAAATGTTGCTGAGACCAAATTGGGGAAGATTCACTAAACTAAAGGAATGTTATGGTGATTTTCCTCATAAGAAATAGAACTAATTATTGCAGCCTTATACACAGAACACTGTAGATCCTACAATGTTTAGTGAATTTACCCCATTATATTGTAATGTTTCAAACATACATTTTAAAATGCATAGTTAAAAAGTTGAGCGTCTCTTACATGATTCTGATTTAATGTCTATTTGCTTTAAATCAAATCTACTATTACTAAATACACAAAAACAAAGCAAGGCCATTGGCTAGAACTTGTAGTGTGAACTGCAGTCAAACAGAATGGCATTGTAGGTGAGATTAGTGGATCCTGCCCTATTTTTGTTTTTTCAACACTCCTTGGGGTGGAAATCATATAAATAGCTTTGGTTTTAAATACCACTTTCAGTGAAAGAAAGCTCTGATGGTCCTAAATTATGATATAGAGAGTCATCACTCAAGTGTGTAAGATCTCTCCCACATGAAAAAAGGGCATTAGGTGGAAAGATGTTGTGTGACCACATATAGTCCTCAGTTCTTGTTATTTTGCTCTTTCTACAGCCGTATGATATCTGCAACTCTACACACCTGATCTATTTTTATTCATACCTGATTCATGCCTTATATCTATGTGTCAACAAAGGAGGGAACTCACACTGCATCAAGTAATCATTAAGTTACCATATTGGTCCGAATATAAGCCGCACCCGCATATAAGACGCACCTGTAAAATGCAAGGGGAAAAAACAGAAAAAGATAGTACTCACATATAAGCCGCACCCTTAAAATTGGAGAGAAAAAGACAAAAGTCAGATAAAAAAAGACAAAAGTCAAGTAGATTTAGGGAATAAATAGTGATTTTATTTTAACATATACTGTACCATATACGGTATCCAGTAATTGGAAAACATTAAACTGTAACTCTTTAGGCAGGTTGCCAATATTATGGTAACATCAACAGAAAGTTCAGGAAACATGAAACATAAGGCAACAAGGAAACTTTTTACTGTTCACAGTCATCACTGTTGTCACTACTGACTTTGTCACCAGTATTCACTTCATCACTGTCACTGTTATCCTCATTCTCCTCCCATAGCAAGTTTCCTCGCTACCATCCAATGCATTGGACACGCAGCATTTTTTGAACCCCCTGATGATGGAGTTAGTAGAAATACTAGACCATGAATTTATAATCCATTGGCACAGGAGTGTCACTGACGGCTTCTTAATCTTGCCAGATGGTGTGAGAGCATGATCCCCTTCCCGAAGCCAATCTGAATACTGCTTGCATAGGTTGTCTTTGAATGGCTTGTTGACAATGACATCAAGCACTTGCAGCTTTGAAGTCATGCCACCAGGTATAACAACAAGGTCTGTCTTCTGTGCAGCAACTTTAGTCTTCACTTCAGGAGTGAGATGACCCTTGAAAGCATCCAAGACCAGCATGGCTCTCTTAGTGAGCAGTGCTCCAGGTCTGCAGTTCCAAACTACAGACAACCAGTCGACCATCAGTTCAGTTGTCATCCAGCCTTTTCCTGGCAACGAATCACTAGGCCATCAGGAATGCTTTCGTTGGGCAAAGTTTTTTGCTTCAGAATAACATAGGGGGGTAACTTTCCTCCGTCAGCAGTGACAGCTAACATCACCGTTATTCTGAGTTTCTCATTACCAGTTGTTCTTAAAATGACACTTTTTGCCCCTTTCTGGTTTACTATTGTATTGCTTGGCATGTCAAAAAATACTGGGGTCTCGTCAGCATTGCCCATCTGGTCTAATGGGTATGAGTGACGCTGCCGCAATTGGATGACATACCTCTGGAAACTAGTCAGTTTCTCCTCAAAATCTGCTTCAGTTTCTGTGCCAATGAAGTGCTTTGTCGAAGAGCGAGACCCTTTCTCCGCATAAAACGACGGCACCAACCAATACTTGCACGAAATTCCCTCTTATTGATTTTTAAGGTCTTTGCAAGTTCTAAGGCTTTCAGCTGGATTACTTCACGAGAAATTGGCATCCCATCTTTTCTCATATCTTGAATGTAGGAATAAACCCCAGCTTCAAGTTCTGGATATTTGCCTTGTTTTGGTCCCCTGAAAGATTTTCTGGTGGAAACTGATTTTTTCAATTTCTCCTCTGAGGCAACCCAACGTCACACATTGGATTCATCCAAGCCATATTTTTTTCCAGCCTCTCTGTTGCTTGTTAATTAACAACTGCAATTTTGAAACTTGCATCATAACTTCGCCTCACTCCAAGGCTTGTTGATGCTTTTCTCTCCAAGTGATCAGCCATTGCAAGAAACAGGCTTTCTAACATGTACTGTAGCTTCTTTTGCAGGTTACACACCTTTCAGGATGTTAGAATCACTAAAACCGGAAATTGCTATTCAATTGATACAATTTAGTCACATGAGCGCAAATCGGCACCCTTAACTCGCAAATCGGCACCCTTAACTCACAAATCGCCAGTGATTTTGCGATCGTGAATATAAGCCGCACACGCGTAACTCAAAATTCGCAAATCGGCAGTGATTTTGCAATCGCGAGTATAAGCCGCACCCTTAACTCGCAAGCTCAAAAATCGGAAAAAAGGTGCGGCTTATATTCGGACTAATACGGTATCTGGGTGCGTCCATTAAAATATATACAAATGTAAACCAGGTGATGAACCTACCTGTGCTAATCCATTGGTGTAATAATATAATTAAACTATTCCATTTTTCTACTCAATGATTTTATTGTCTAGAACAGACCAGAACTTTAGTCATAGCATAGAAGAGCATATTATGAATAGATCACTTTAAAATACACAGCTGCTATGTTACTAAAATGGACGTAGAGTTTATGAAACTTCCACTTTCACTGTCTGATGAAATTGAATCTGTGGTTAGAGCTTCAGTCAGTCACAAGAGAAACATTGCAGTGCCTTTCTATATCAGAGGATCAGCAATCAGTACTGAAGATCCAATCACTTCAATCAAATCAGCAGCACGATCAGACAGAAGGGGACAGCATCCTGATTAGAGTGGGAATTGGACATCTTAATGTCTCAAGGTCCATTTTATTTGCTTAACATGCATTTAAAAGAACATGTTTTAACCATATATTTATTTTGTGCCGAAAATGCTAAATACATTTTGATACTGTAAAGATTTTGTTGTGCCGGAGGGGGGGGGGGGGGGGGGGGCAAGACATTGAGGGACTATTGGACTATTCTTGGTCCTGAATTAACAAGGATTGTATTTGTTTCCCTCTTCTCTCACTGGACACTGTCCTCCCAATCTGATTACTTGAACTGAGCTACATTCTTATTGTATGCCTTGTGGGATGTTGTTCACAGAAAGGGCCACAATATGGGGGTGATCAGAATTATTGTATTATTGTGTAGATTTATTGATGTAAAGGTGGTACCCAGGCATGCTTGGTATTGGAATGCTGCATTTTTCGCAGAGAGAATATTCAAGTGTATTACCAGGGTCCCTGGGGCAGAGGGCTCGCCAGTTACTAGGGTTCTAGGTTGTAGGGGATCCAGTACAGTGGGGGGAGAGCTGACTGGAATTCAAATAGTTGTAATATTTCATAACTCTTTAGAATAATGCTGATTAATCTTTCAGTATGTTATGGGGCAACTTAAAGTTTTAAAGAGCCATAATTTATTTTACCAGTATAGCGATCCTTTAATATGGTGGGATTGGGACACCTTTTGCTTTAGGGCTCCACCCTATCCTATATATCTGAGTAAGCTGACAATACAGAGCATTGTATTGTGAATGAAAACTGGTTGCCTCCAGTTGCTGGTATAGAACAATGTGTACATATGCACAGAAACATTTATTTGCAGTGATATCTTTCACTGTAAGTATATCTGGCACATTCTGACATTAACTTTAGATTATTGGCATAAGCACATGTACATGTTGGCTTCTTTATATATGTGTGTGTGTGGAAGAATCTTAATATGAAGACCTGGATGGCCTAGTGTATAAAATCTAATTATGCCCCAGGTTAAGTGGCACTGCTCAGTAATATGTTGCAACAGTGGCGGAGCTAGTGCATGGTGGGCCCCGGTGCACTTCCCGAACCCCCTCCAACATCAACTCACACAGTACATATACAAAATATATAAAAAATAAATGTCTCCCTGGGTAGTTTTGAGGTGTGGCGGAAACTACGGAGCCTTAGTCTACTGAAAAAAAAGGCCAAAATATTACTGGTTGAGTTTTTGGAAGGCGTTTCTGATTTCGTTCTTGGGGTCTGGAATGTACTGGCTATAACAATGGTATTTCCATCTGCCCATGGCCTTGATAACGTGGATTGGAGTGTGGTTTCTAGAGGCGTCTGATGCTGCCCCTATTCTAAAGGAGTGGCCAGAGAACAAGAAGGGGTTGAGGCCTAGGCTAATGAGAATGAGCCTGGTGTAGGGAACGAAGGTTGAGGTTGAAAGGGGTTGGCTAGATATAGAAAAGAGGGGATAATATGAGGGCTTGGGTTGGAGGTAAGTAAGGAGGAGAGTAATGGATGATACTGAACACCAGGTGTCGTGGGTAGGGAAGTAGGGAATTGTGACAGGAAAAATAAAAAATTTTGAGGCATGTAAGGTGAGAGTGAAATAATCGTCTATAAATGTAATGTCTTGTTTAGTGAGGTATCTTGTTTGGGTGGATGAATACGTGAACTCACTCAGCTGAAGGAGGCCAAAGAAGGCTATTTTAACGGCTGTAGTGAGAGTGAGAGAAATGGAAGGACTGAACGGGTCGTGGGATAAAAGCGTGGTGATTTGCTGAAAATTTTCGTTTGTGATAGGTTGACGTGAGGGAGTTTGAGGCAGAATTGAGCGGGAAAGCCCTTTCAGAAATAGTTTGACTGGGGGTGCAGAAAGAAAGGATTCATGGAGGAACTGAATCTGGGAGAGGTGAAACTGGACACCAGTGAGATAGGTTTTGGTCGTATTAGGTGAGAGGTGGAGACCAGAGTGGCAATGAAGGTTAGAGGGCCAATGGGGGGCCACAGAGATCTGAGGGCGGCCACAGGGGTCCAAGGGGGCTACAGAGGTCAGCAAGGGGCCACAGGAGTTTGAGGGAGGCCGCAAAGGTCTACAGGGGCCACAGAGGTCAAAAGTGGCCACAGAGATCTGTTAGGGGCCACAGGAGGTTGAGGGGGGCTACAGAGGTCTAAGAGGGGCCACAGTGGCCTGCAATGACTGAGGGGGGCCACAAGGGGCCTACGGAGTCCACCGTGGGCAGCAGGGAGCCATAGGGGGCCTAGAGAGGCCACAGGGGGACCTGAGCGGCTTCAGTTGGCAATGAGGGGTTGCGTGGGCCACAAGGGCCACAGGGGATCCACAGAAGACTTGTAGCGGCCACAGGAGGGCCGCAGGGGCCATAGTAGCCACAGAGTACATGCAGGGGCAAAGGGAGCCATAAGAGGCCTGAGGGGGCCACAGAGAACCCACAAGGGTGACAAGTGGCCTGCAGGGGCCATGTTTTCACGATCGATAATCTCCTAAGCAAGAAAAAAAATGGCTGCTGAAAAAACGTAAGACGCCGAAAACGAGGCAGAAAGACGTAAAACTAGCACGTAGGAAGTAAAACTAGCGCGGGCGATGTAAGAACGAGTCCTAAGCAGTAACACTTAACGAAAGCCAGTAACACTTAACCCAAGCCAGTAACACAACCCAACACAGTAACACTCAAGCGTGACGCCTATAAAGTACACAGGGGGGGGCAAGCAATGAGGTGATCATTGAAAGGCAAGAAAGTTGTGGCTCGCAATGAGCACCAAAAGTGCTCAGAGGGCCCATAGCCTTGTATTGTGTGGCAAAAAGCATTGCCAGGCTTACAATTTTAATCCCGTCATTGTTGACGGACAATTTCCTAGTATATATATATTTGTGTATGTGTGTGAGAAAACTTTATCTAAGAACATAATTAGTCAGGAAAAAAGCTAGTTTTTAATTGAAAAAAATAAACGTTGATGCCTCTGCAGAACCCTGGAGGAATGCATGGTACTTGATGAAATGTATATGTGTGAGAGGTGAGTTTACATATCTGGAATTCTTCTGGTCCAGTGAGAGGGAAGGGGTGTGTCAATTACAATCTTATGCAACCATATCTGCAAAAGCTCTCTGTTCCCTCCTTACCCACTCTACTTTCCACTTAGAGCTAAAACACACACCCTCATGATTCTGGCTCTGAAGAAGTTCTGTGAAGCACAAAATGAATTCTTGTACATAAATAGAATTCCAAAATTCAGATTTTTCCCAAAAATGTTTGATGTCCATGGCCTTGTTTGTGTCATTCAGTTGTGGCCAACTCTTTGTAACCTCATGGACCGCAAAATAACTTGCTGATCCACTTGGTATTCATGGCAGAGGTATTGGAGTGGGTTGCCAGTTCCTTCTCCAGTAGGCCACAGCATACAGCTCCTGGTATTCCTAGGTTGTCTCCTATTAAAGTACTGAACAGACCCAAGGCTGCAATGTTTCAGAGTGGTGTGACCTCTTGGTTCCCTGACTGGAATTTAACCCAGGTTGCACCGGTGAAAGCCTAACCACTGGGCAAGCAGAGAACCCATGGCTTACACAGCTTTTAATACTGTTAGTTTGGTACATACTTGATAAACAAGTGTTCACTTACAGGTAAACCCTGCTTAACTCTACCCCTTATAGCACTGATTTGTTATAGCGTTATTTTTCCTGTAATTACCCACTTATCGCTAAACCACGCTATACGGCTGTTTTTTGGACACTGATCCTTGTTTAACACTGTGCCCCGCTATAATGCTGTTTTTTCTTCGCCAGAGCCCTTTTATTGCTCCGAACCATCTGCCATTTAAAGTGGCTGTTTAGTTAATGTTTGCTGTTTCTTTTAATTTTATTTTTAAAAAATGTTTAGTTTGTGTTGTTATTTATTTTTTTTTCTTAAAAGTTCATATAAAGCCAACATTTTTCAAATTTTAACTGCTTTTGTGCATTTTTTTCCATGAATTACCCTATCCATATCTTCCCTATGTTATAATGACCCCGTTTATCACTGTTCCGCTTAGTACTAATATTGCCTGAAACCTATCAACAGTGCTAAACAGGTGTATTGCTGTACTTTCCAATCTGCTCATCTTCACTTGTTCATTGCCCTACTGTATTTTGTCTTCAATTCATCTTTTATATAAAGATGTATTTGTACTTCTAGCCTTCATATTAAAACAAGTATAAATTTTAGAAAGGTGCAAAAAATAGAATGTGAGGACACTGTTAGTTTGCACCCCTCTTAGAAGTTACCTTGCCACGCCAATAACAACTTGGTTTAATCTCAAAGCATATTAAAAGTCTCACTTCATTGTACTACCATTGAATTTTTCTCTACAGTAAATCATTTCTGGGACATTTAACATTGTTGTGACTCCTCGTCCTAATATGTTATTCACTGAGCTAATTTGCTGCTCGGAGTGCTTGATAAGGGTGGGCACGGGCATTCGTCTATATGATAACAAGACTGTAATCCTAAGTAACAACATAACAGCTAAATGGGCATTGGGAGATGTTCATATGCACAATAATACAGCACAAACAATGCTGAATATCTCTGAAATTATTCACTTTAGAAAGATGGCTGATACAATATAGACCCTATTTTTCATGCTCTTTCTAGAATATCTTAGGAAGGAAATAAAATAAAATGCCTCACACAGGCCAAAATACATTTTTTGGCACCTTCCATCTATTTTACAAACTAGAAGAATAATGGCATACACAAATGGAATTTGATTTAATAGATCATATTGCATCTCCCTCTAACTCATAATTATTATATTACTGAAAAAGAGACCTAAGAGCTTCAGAAACTGAATTATAGAAATAACCACTGAGCAAACCTAGCCTAGATGTCTAAGGCTGGAGACATTCAGTAAATCTAAGTTGATAAATCTTTAGCCTAAAACAATCATAAAGAAATAAAGAGAAACTTCACTTTAAAAATGTTATTTCATTACATTGCAATGTTAGTTATAACATTTAAGATGGTATTAGAAAGTTGCATCCTGAGGCTTATTTCTGTATGTCTCATATATCAGGTGCTAGATCATGGTAGGAACAATTTTTGCTTCCACATTCCCACTGTGGAATTTAGTTTATTCCGTTTTTTCTACAGATGTCTTACTTTTATTAATATGGTGATAATGTGCGTGAGGTGTAATCGTTAAGGAAAGCAGTATGTGGCAATTATATTGCTAGTTATATATCATAGGATATGTAGAGGCAGCAGCTAAACCGCCTTGTTCATATCTTCCTATCACATTGATCAGGTACATTATGTGATGCCACACAGTTGTTTTCTATACTATGAGCACTAACAATAACTATTAGTTGCATCAATCACATTAAGCACTGAAGAAATTATGAGTGGAAGGAAGTCAGAGCACATAAAAGCTCTGAAGCTCAGGGTAGTGCTCCAAAGGCCCCATTTGCTTAAATTAATTATTTGTGTTTTATTTCACTATAATATAATAATATATTAATATGTTTAAAGCACCTTATGTCATCTAAAGGGACATGGAGGGTTTCCTGTTTTAATACTAAAATAATCCACCTTCCAAGCAGACCCCGCACCATGGGCCTCATTCAATTGCAATTTGGCCAATTGAATAGGGCTCTAAATAAGCACATAACATATATTTTTTAAAGAAGTTTTTAGTTAGTGATTGACTTGCTTTTGGATAGATGTTTACTAACTAAAAACTTTTAAAAAAAAAATATGTTATGTGCTTATTTAGAGCCCTATTCAATTGGCCAAATTGCAATTGAATGAGGCCCCATGTAACTTACGCATAAAATGTTTCTATAGTACTAGATGTATTAGCCAACAATAGACTGTGATTCAGCAGCATTTCGGCAACATGGTGTTGAAATACAGCCTGTCATTGGCTAGTACATTTCGTATTATAGACACATTTAGAATGAGCTATGGGAGGGGGATCTTTTCAGAGATTGTTTGGAAGGTTTCAATAAGTAAAAACAGAGCTTTTAAGAGCGTTTGGCAATAGAATCATGTTTAAATATGAAAAGAGACACTTAGGTAGTTTATTTCAATATTAAAAACAGAGTGAGAGGGGTGTTTACATTTTTGAAGAACTGTGGTTGCATCTATTGCTTCTGGGTCTGTGAGGAGGAAGTGGTTTGGTATAATTGCAATCATACCCAGTATAACAAAGTCCTCTGTTCCCTCCTTCCCCACTCTACCTCCAATGATAGATCAAAAAACAAACATTTATAATGCAGTTCTCAGAAAGGGGTGTCACAAACAAAAAATGGATTTCTGCACTCATGAACAGAGCCTTCAATTCTGATTTTTCAAAAAAAATGTATATCCTCTCTCAGCTGCTAATGTAGTTAGTTTGTTACATACTTGACAAACAAGTGCCTTTATTCTTACAGTTGTTCAAACTCTGCCCACTAACTTCCACTGTTTCAATGCCAGAGCCATGGCAACTTTCAGTTTCTCTTATATCTATGACATGGCATAGTTCCACTCGTGGACAGAGACAAGAGGTTATGAGTGGAGCTTGAATCCAGTATTATCCTATGTATATTTTTAAATATTTAAATTGTTCCATGGAATATGCTCCAGCAAAATATAGCATTCATTATGGGTGAATTTCATGCTTCTTATAGGATTTAAAATGTAGACATAAGAATGCATAACTATATAAAAACAAACCAAAAAAAAGAATAATATGGAAAACGTTTCTATTAACTGACAGCTTAATATAGGTGCCAGTTCAAATGGCACCCCAACACCTGCGCCCCAGAGAAGAGCACGCCACCCTGCATGCCGACAACTCCACACAACCCAGAGAGACTGCAGGTTAGAAGGCAGAAGGGCAGATGGGGGGTGGAGTGCAGGGGGTGGCTTGATGAGACACAGAGAGAGGTTGGGGTGCAGTATAAAGCGAGATGATAGGTGCAGAGGACAGAGAGTGGAAATGGGGTGCAGGAAAGAGGGGATGGGCTGAGGAGAGAGGGAGAGGATGGGTGCAGAAGAGAGGGAGAGGAGGGAGGCAAAGGAGGGAGGGAAAGGATGGGTGCAGGGGACTGAGAGAGATGATGGGTGCAGGAGACATAGTGTGGAGATGGAGTGCAGATGATGGGGTGCAGTAGGCGAGAGCTGATTGGATGCAGGAGGGGCGCAGTTGTCGGGCGCGCTGTTGTCTGGGGCACAGGTGTCGTCACACTATTTTCCAGAGCTCAATGGTCGTGCTACCCAGTTCAAACAATTAAGGAATGTGAGCAGGCCTGAGATAGACTTTAGGCATATAGGAAGGGCAGACCAGATGGGCCATTTTTGGTTCTTATCTGCCATCAAATCTCTGTTTCTATGTTTCAGTACTTATAATACCTTCTGCACAAACAAAAGTGCATAGTTTCAAAAGGATAGATGGTTACTAAAAGCATCTGACTCACTGACAGCTGAATACAAGCTGTCAGTCACTACTTGCTATAATTTAGTTCACTAGGTTTCTTTTGTTAAAAGAATATATGCTTTTCCATCTGCAGCAATATTCTGCTTAAAGGGCCAACATTGTGATGCTTTGTTATTAACAAGAAGCTGCACTGCACTTGAGCATCACTTTAACCCAACTCTTCACTTAACAGGGCTTAGGTCAACTGTATGGGCCTGCGATAATATACAGTTCATTTAGTAATAAAATGTATAGCATGGGCTTATATAGAAACCTTACCCTTGCAGGTACCAGGACCTCACTTTAAAGGACCACAAAAGTCACCTATATGTGCTCTGACCTTTAGATAGAGGGTGAAAACACATAGTGAAAAAGTGTTTTCATTTTTAAAATTGATGCTGAATTGGTGGAGTTATGATCAGTTGGATTCTGGCTTTTTCAGTGAGTAAACTGAGTAATCATCTCTGTACCGCGCGGAACAATGATTAATGAATTAGATTCAGGTACAGAAGTTTTCAGCGATTGAATCCGACTGTGACTGACTCAATGTAACTACTTATTCTTCGATACTTCTCAAAAAATAGCCTTTTGACTTTTTTTAAATAAATCCAAGGTATAGTATATATTAGTGTATATTAACTGAATTTGGCCAAAAGGGACTTCGGTCAAAAATAAATATCTTTATGGATAACCCTTTATTAATCTAAAATATAAAAAATGTCAGTGTTAAAATGCGAACGATTAATCACAATATTTATCTGTACTCTGATGACAAATAATTGCAGCCTTTCAATTATACACTTATTTGGGGACAATAAATTATCAGTTTTATTAGCAATTATTGAACTTTGTGATATTACATTTAATGTGACATGAACAAGCCTTTTATTTTATTTATTAACCTTTTATCACCTTGCTTTTTACTGTTTCTTATAATGATAATTGTGCAACATTATATTCTCCTTGTAATCTTTTTTATAGGATACTTTGTATCTGATGGCAAACTTTTTCTCAATAATGAGTGAATAAACTTGGTAATTCTCTAATTCATATACCTCATGACCCAATAATATGAGTCACTACTTATACCTGCTGGATATTTTTTAATATTTATTTATCAGATGGATATAAACAGGATATCACATGATCCAATTTTTTGAGTCACTACTTTTACCGGCTTTTCATAAAGTCTTAATTCTATTTTGCTTCATGACCCCTATTTTGAGTCATTACAGTTTCCCAATGTTCTTATATTCTTTTCATGAACTAAATCCTTACTTACCTCATGATGCCATTTTTTTAGGATCACTACATATACCTTTAATCCATAGATATTTTAATAACTTTGCAGAGTTTTTTTTAATAATGAATTAAATGTCAGTTCTTAGTTACTTCATGACCCTGGTTAGAGTCACTACGTTAAGCTTTTATTTTTCTTAATTTTCTGGATAAACATAAGTTCTTCTATATCTCCTGATCCTATATTGAGGATCATTACTTGTACCTCTAGTTTTTATTTGGGAACTTTGCTCACATTAACATAATGCTATGGTTGTTATTTGCTTTACAGTAATCCTTTAATTCAATAATACTGCTTTTGAAAATTCACCGGTCTCTTGGATAACATATAAGTTCAATAATAATATACCTTTTTTTAACTTTTTTCAATATCTTTATGAATTTGATCTTAGTTACCTCATGATCCTGCTAGATCACAGAAAACAAATACTTCTTATATACCTAATGATCTAATATTAAGGATCACTACATGTAGCTCTAATCATTGTTTGAGAACATTGCTCGCAATGGCTTAAGTGCTAAACGTGGTGTTTTCTTTACCTTATGGCCTATTAGTCGATAATACAGTTTATAAAAAGTCCACCAGACTTATAAAGAGCATAAAAGTTCTATCCATAGAAACTTTATAGTTATTTGTAAACTTTGTAAGTCAATATAAATAAGGTGTTTGTTCAATACAAAAGGTATCATAATATACTGCAGTAATCATTATTAATCCATGCAGGCTTGGGCCTGGTCAGTACTTGGTTGATAAACCACCTAGGAATACTAGGTGGCAGCCTCATATATGCTGGCTGCATACAGCATTGCTGATTGGCTGCTAAGCTGGGCATGCTCACATGGACAGGGTACACTTTTACAAAATCAAACCCTGAGAAGCCTAGCTTAATCCTGGGGTGTAAACATCACCTGCAACAGTTTTTTTTTTTTTTTTTATGCAAAGCTAAAAAAACATAGTGCATGCAAAGATGCATTCATAACCAACCCAGCTCACTTGCATATACCTTTAGGTCTAGTTCATAGCACTAACAGCTATGGACCAGCCTGAATAACACGTTCTAACACTCAGAAGTGATTAAATTACCTTAATAAACAGAAGATCTATAGTAGTACTCTTTTTCAATTCCACATTCAATGCATTAAATCACCACTGTAGTACATTCAAAAGTAAAGCTCATATATTTGTATGTTGGGCATAGACTATTAAAACAGCATGCAGCTTAGAATAAACACAAGTTGATAGTTTTTGTTACTTTTTAAATTGTCTGTTTTCTCCTCAAGCAGAGCTGCTTATCTCCACCTACCTCTGCCTTGTCGGTTGGTGTGGCCAGCTCTGTTTGGGGGCTGGACTATCATGGAGCATGGAAGGAAGCGGGCTATGATGCCACTGCGTCCTCTCCATGACATACCTAGCTTTAACCTCATGGCCTACAGAGAGGTAACAGTTCTATTGTAATATGCTTGTATCTAACTCATAGGTCCCGCCCAATGACAGTGAATGAGCCTTCATGCTCAGTCTAAAGCAGACCCTAGGCGGGTCACACTTGTTTTTAGTTTCTTGGTAATTGGGGTTAGTGTGAAAACTTTCCAGTTCCATTCACCTCACGACCTAGAGCCTCACTCACCACCACCTTCTCTTCTGCCTCTGAACTCATCTAACATGCCCTCTCACCTATGATTTATGTTACTTTATAGTGCACCTCCAACTCTCATAGCTGCTAATCATAATTTACACTCTACTCTATTTTCAATTACCTGCTAAGCCCTTTAACTTTCATTAGTCTGTAAGCTTGTGAGCTCTCTGTCCTGCAAAGCACTTTTTATAAAAGTGTCAAGTGTATGATTGTGAGCTCATGAGCAGGGTCATCAACTAATTTTGTATCAGTCAAATTGTGCTCTAAGTTGTCACAGTTACATCCATGTTCAGTTTCTGCAGCAGCTCTCATCACAAACAGAGATCTTGTAGCAATAAAAATCAAGAGCTACACTTTTACACATGTATTTGAGCATCTATAAATGTACTCCTTGATACAACTTGTGTTTAGAAATGTTGCTTTAAATTGATATGTCAAACCAGCAATAATTTTCTCTTAAAGAACATTACAAATGGTGTATGCATTGCACTTGTCTGTTTTTCTCTAAAGGAAATCATCCCCGAGATATTATTTTTAAAAACAAATGGCTAATGCAGGGTATAAATAATTTTTCAATCTCTTTAAAAACAACTTTAAAAAACTTGATTTTGGGATGATATAGTCTCTTATTAGGAAATATATGCTAGTGAATACTGATGAGGTGTTGAGGGGCTGTGATACCTGATTTGCAATATTGTGGCACAATTTATTGCCGGTGAAACTTGACATTGTGTGATGAGCAGGAGCAGAGAAGGAGCTAGTGTATGGAGGGTCCCACTGCAAAATAGTTTGGGGTCTCCTTCTCTATCCAAGGTAAGAGACTTGCAGTGGTCAACAACAAGCCAAACATATATGTAGGCACCTTTCTATAAAAATTATTATTTGCATCTATCCCGAATAAATGAAGAGCCCCCCTATTCCAGCATCAAAGAGCCCCACCCCATTGTGGGCCCAGTGCTTTGCACCTGCATCACCAGCAGTAGCTCCAACACCGAGCAGGAGCTTGAATGAGTACATTCTTGTTCTTCTTCTCTTCATCTTAATAACCCTTTTAACATGGGCAGGGCTGGCTAGGATTTGGACTGAAGAAATACTTGAATAACAAGCACTACAAGGCAGAGCCAGGAAAAATATAATACAGATTGGGTTATGAAAACAAACAGATAAATAAACAGTTACAATGACTCTTCAGCCCTTCCAAACTACAAACTGATTTGTATAGGGTGGTTCTGAAAGACTCATGGAGAACCTATATCATTCCATGGAGACCCTATGTGTTAAGATTTGCTATACCCAATAATTCACCCATTAGTACATATGATCCACTATATATATCAGCATTCAATTAATTGACACAAATGGAGCAGAATTGTGTTATTCTAATAGCAACTCCTCCTCTCGTAAAACATTAAGCAGTAACTGGCAAACTAGGGGCCTCATTCAAAGGTGATTTGGCCAATTGAATAGGGCTCTATATAAGCACAGAGCATGCTTTTTTTACAATTTTTTTTAGTTAGTGAACTTCTATCCAAAAGCAAGGTTTTCACTAACTAAAAACTTCTGTAAAAAAAATATGCTCTGTGCTTATATAGAGCCCTATTCAATTGGCCAAATCGCATTTGAATGAGGCCCTAGGTAAGTTCTTTAAATTTTATATAGTTAATCTTCTCTAGCTGTAGTTTTATTTTTTTAAACAAATAATACACACAAAGCATCATACATACTACAATAAATCACATAATGCCACAAAACTAACATAATAATAGGTTTCCATGATACATTTATAACAGAATAAGAAAAAAACAGAATAAAGCAAAATTTGTAAAGGCAGAAAAAGAGAATAAGGGCAAACAAACACTTATTAACCTCTCTGAGTTATCTTATAATTCATTTTTAGCTGCAAAATGTTTGTATCATCTTCCCCACTTCATCTTATCCTTTTCACTCCTTTTCAAAGTAATAAGGGCAAAATCTTTCTCAATCTGCCGATTCCTTTCCATTATATTTTTGATCTCATTCCAGGAAGGGATAATTCCTTCTTTCCATTTAATTGCTATTAGCCACTTGGTTACTAGTAAAGTGTTTAGTACCACTACTTTGATACTGTCATCCAAATGAGGTGGAAATATGTTAAATAAAACTAGCTCAGGAGAGGGGGTAATAACCTCTTTGCAAATAACTGAAAGATTCAAAATACATATAGCCCATACCTCTTGTATCAATGGGCAAAACCACCACATGTGGGAGTGCGTGCCTTCTTGGCCGCATTTCCTCCAACATTGCTTATTCTGTTCTGGTATTATATTATATATTTTTACTGGATCATAATGCCATCTTTGATAACGTTTAAAATTTACTTCCCTGAGTGAGACACTTATCAAATTCTTATATGTAAATTGTAGAGCATTAAACCAAACTTCAGTTGGACATTCAAAACCCAATTCCTCCTCCCATCTAAACATCGATGGGGTTTTCCCAGGTGGATTTATACAATGCAAAATTCCTCTATATCTAGAAATATTAAAATTAACTTCAACTTTTACCAACCTTCTTTCAAAGAGAGTAAGCTCTCTATGAGGGACTAATTTGCCCACTAGTTTCCCTTTATGGAGTTTCAATGAGTTATATTGTAACCACAAACTAGATGGTACTCCTCTTTCCCTCATTAAACTGTCAAAGGGAACAAATTCCTTATTCCTATAGATGTCCTTTAACAACTTTAGGTTCCAATGTGCCAAGTAAACGTTCTCACTTCTGGAATATTGTCAGAGGAGTCACAGGGGAGGGGAACGGAACCAGATTGTATCTCTTGTTTAAACTAGACCGGCTCCTTAGACAAAATCTGGTAACCGGTAGACCATTACTAATATCTTGTTTATCCAGTGTTTTACTCCATATGATACCCCCCAAAATTGTCTGAGGTATTCTATTTGTAGAAATTTCAGTTCTGGATTACCATCTAACAATCTCATAACATGAAAAAGCGCAGTTGCTTGAAAATATTGTTCAAGGTTCGGGGTACCAAGATCTCCTTCCCAGTAGCTCCTGTTTACAAGTTTACTCTAAAATTAGCTGATTTGTTTATATATTTATAGAAACCTGAAATCTCTTAAATAGTTATTTTGGAATCTTCATTGGAATACACCTAAAGAGATATACTACTTTGGGCAAAACAAACATTTTGACCCCTGCTACCCTGCCCATCCAGGACAAATTCAACTTACACCAAGAATCAAGCACTGCTCTAATATCCTTATATACAGTATTGTAATTATTCCTTATTATATTGTGCCAACATGGTGAAAACTAAATACCAATATGTGTAAAATGGTTAGATGACCAATCAAAGTCAAACTTTTCTTTAAGTTGGCCTTTTGTTATACCATCTACAGTGGATATAAAAAGTCTACACACCCCTGTTAAAATGTCAGGTTTCTGTGCTGTAAAAAAATGAGACAAAGATAAATCATTTCAGAACTTTTTCTACCTTTAATGTGACCTATAAACTGTACAACTCAATTGAAAAACAAACTGAAATCTTTTAGGTGGAGGGAAGAAATAAGAAAAAGAAAAATAACGTGGTTGCATAAGTCTGCACACCCTCTTATAACTGGGGATGAAGCTGTGTTCAGAATTAAGCAATCACATTCCAAATTGTGTTAAATAGGAGTCGGCATACACCTGCCATCATTTAAAGTGCCTCTGATTAACCCCAAATAAAGTGCAGCTGCTCTAGTTGGTCTTTCCTGAAATTGTATTAGTCGCATCCCACAGCAAAAGCCATGGTCCACAGAGAGCTTCCAAAGCATCAGAGGGATCTCATTGTTAAAAGGTATCAGTCAGGAGAAGGGTACAAAATAATTTCCAAGGAATTAGATATACCATGGAACACAGTGAAGACAGTCATCATCAAGTGGAGAAAATATGGCACAACAGTGACATTAACAAGAACTGGAGCTCCCTCTAAAATTGATGAAAAGACAAGAAGAAAACTGGTCTGGGAGGCTACCAAGAGGCCTACAGCAACATTAAAGAAGCTGCAGGAATATTTGGCAAGTACTGGCTGTGTGGTACATGTGACAACAATCTCCTGTATTCTTCATATGTCTGGGCTATAGGGTAGAGTGGCAAGACTAAAGCCTTTTCTTATGAAGAAAAACATCCAAGCCAGGCTACATTTTGCAAAAACACATCTGAAGTCTCCCAAAAGCATGTGGGAAAAGGTGTTATGGTCTGATGAAACCAAGGTTGAACTTTTTGGGTTATAATTCCAAAAGATATGTTTGGCGCAAAAACAACACTGCACATCACCAAAAGAACACCATACCCACAGTGAAGCATGGTGGTGGCAGCATCATGCTTTGGGGCTATTTTTTCTTCAGCTGGAACTGGGGCCTTAGTTAAGATAGAGGGAATTATGAACAGTTCCAAATACCAGTCAATATTGGCACAAAACCTTCAGGCTTCTGCTAGGAAGCTGAACATGAAGAGGAACTTCATCTTTCAGCATGACAACGACCCAAAGCATATATACAAATCAACAAAGGAATGGCTTCACCAGAAGAATATTAAAGTTTTGGAATGGCCAAGCCAGAGCCCAGACCTGAATCTGATTGAAAATCTTTGGGGTGATCTGAAGAGGGCTATGCACAGGAGATGCCCTCGCAATCTGACAGATTTGGAGTGTTTTTGCAAAGAAGAGTGGGCAAATCTTGCCAAGTCAAAATGTGCCACGCTGATAGGCTCATACCCAAAAAGACTGAGTGCTGTAATAAAATCAAAAGGTGCTTCAACAAAGTATTAGTTTAAGGGTGTGCATACTTATGCAACCATATTATTTTATTTTTTAATTTTTTCTTCCCTCTACCTAAAAGATTTTAGTTTGTTTTTCAATTGAGTTGTACAGTTTATAGGTCACATTAAAGGTGGAAAAAGTTCTGAAATGATTTATCTTTGTCTCATTTTTTTACAGCACAGAAACCTGACATTTTAACAGGGGTGTGTAGACTTTTTATATCCACTGTATATTGATTATCAACACCTGTGTTTTACTATGATTCATTTTACAGTAGGAAATAAACCCATTATGTTGAATTATCTTTAATAAATATTCTACTGACGTTAATGGTTCTGTTGTTGTAAAAACTATGTAATCTGCAAATAATGTTATTTTGGGGTTTACTTTCCCCATAGCAACTCCTTTAATATTAATATTGTATCTTATTTTTTCTGCTAATGGCTCCATAACTAGCGTGAAAATGAGTGGGGACAGTGGACATCCTTGTCTAGAGCCGTTATGGATGTAGAAACTATCTGTTTCAAACCCTGGTCCACATATAAAGGCACAATTATTAGAATATAATGCCATAATGCTCCTAATGGCCTTATCTCCTAAACCAAATTTTCCCAAAGTAATTTCTAGAAACTCCCAATTCAATCGATCGAAGGCCTTTTCTGCATCTATTGCTAATGCCAAAACAGAAGACTTTTTTAATTAACAAAAGTCCAAAATATCAAACAATTTCCTTGTATTATCCAGGCCTTGCCGTTCCTTTAAGAACCCTGATTGATCATAGCTAACTAGACCTTTCATTATCTGGCTCAGCCTTTTTGCTAGTATCTCAGCATAGAGTTTAATATCAATATTCAAAAGAGAGATTGGTCTGTAATTGGAACAGTCATTCTCTACTTTTCCCTCTTTATGGATGGTAACAATTACAGCCTGAAGAGATTCGCAGGGGGCTGAGCCTGATAGTCTGATTTTGTTAAAGCCATTCACCAAGTGCTGGCTCAATAACTCCTTTCTACACTCCCCTATCTTCCTGTACTGTCTGACCCTAATCCATTCCCTAATTCTTTCAGTGCAAATCCACTCTGCTTCAAGGCCTTCTACATCTGTGAGATACTCAGAACATTGCCCTCCCTCCCATCCCCTCACCCACCCACCCCAACTCAGATTAAATTTATAGAGCCAAAACACCTTGCAGATATATCATCTCAACACTAGGGGTCAGCCAACATACTAGTCTTTCACCTCAGATCCCTCTCCTCTCCCTCTAAAATAAAACTCTTTCTATCTTTCACTTCCTGACCCTTGCTATTCCTTATTTGTTACTCTTCCCCAGTTATCTGCCCTTTAATTCCCTTTAGTTTGTAAGTAGCGAGTTTCCAGTCTTGTAGGGTGTTTTGGGATAAAGCACTTTCTGCTAAGATTCTAAGCTCAAAACAGGGCCCTTCAACTTTTGAATTTGTTAAACTTGTATTTCCCCTGTTATTATCCCCTGTACAGCGCTACGGAATATGTTGGCGCGATACAAAGAAAAGATAATAATAATAATAATAACTTCGAATAGCTCTGGAAAAAAAGACACAGAAGTTCATCCGGACCTGGTGACTTATTTAATTTGAGAAAACTAATGGCCTCTTCTACTTCTACTAACAAAATCGGATCCTCTAATTTTTCGCATTGTAGGGCTGAAATTTTAGGCAATTGAACAGAGTCCAAAAATTCAGAAATTATTTCATTAGAAGGCTTAATCACGTCTCCACTAGCCTCTAAACTGTACAGATCTTTATAATAATCTAAGAAAATCCTTCCAATTTGTTCAGGAAGCCTATGGTATTTCCCCTTTCGATCAAGCATCTCTGAGATATTCTTAGCACTATTATTGCTTCTAAATTGTTTTGCAAAAAAGTTATTAGACTTATTATCACAATGGTAATATTTTTGCTGAGCTATCCAGATGTTCTTATCAATTTTTGAATTTCTGAATAGTTAGAATTTCCAGGGACATATCTTTATTAGGAGCCAATTTATTGAGGTTATTGGCCTTATTTAATTGAATATATAAATCTCTCAAGGATTTACCTCTTTCCCTTCTTTTCTTAGACGCTAATGAGATGAAAATTGCCTGTTAAGAAAGTCGTGAGTGAGTTCCAGAATGTAACTTTAGAAATGAGTCTTCATTAAACTCTATATATATTCCACAATAATCTTGGAGATAAAGTCCCTGTCCGTACACGATTTAAGTATGGACTGTTCTATTCTGAACCTTTTTGATCTTGTCTTAATCCAAGGCTTATTAATATACATAGTAACACTAGCATGATCTGAATCTCCTAAGGTGCCTATATGAACGCTTTCAACTTTATTTATTACCTCTTGGTCTACCAAGCAATAATCTATCCTTTTGTATGACGCATGGCGATTGTAGTAAAAGGTATAATCTCTCTCTCCAGAATGGAATGTCCGCCATGCGTCAAACAGCTTATATCTTGTCAACGAGGGCTGGAACCTACGTGATACAACCATAAATTCTCTATTTGGATTTGCTATTTTCTCCGATTTCCTATCTACTTCAATATCCAACACCATATTCATAACCCCAGCGATTATTAATTTTCCCTTTCTTACCTTGTTTATAATCTATAGCATTCTATTTAAGAAGCGGTTTTGGTTTTGGTTAGGAGCATACAGATGAGCTATAGTATAATTAACATTATTAATTGATCCTGCCCAATTAGAATATCTCCCTTCCGGGTCAATTTGAGTAAAATTTTCCCTCACACAATTATTTTTACTCATTAGGATGGAAGTGCCTCTAGATTAAGTCTTTAGTTGGAAACTGCACAGGTATCATACAAAGTGCTCAAAACAATATTTATTTCTCCCACCCAATGTGTCTCCTGTACACAAATAATATCTGCCTTCTACCCCTGGCAAAACCCAGAGATAACCTTTCTTTTAAAGAGTGTAATCAACCCTCTTACATTATAGGTAATGAATTTAATAGGGCAAGTCATAATCTAAACTTTAAAAAATCCCTTAGAAACATCAGGAAAAAACAGTGAGGGCCATATACCCTTAAGTAACATTGAAGTATTGGAAAGCTGTACATACATTTCTTCAAAACCTACAACATTTAACAATCATAAAATACACACCACGGAAATATATACAAATACCCCATGCGTACCCATTCCCCCTTAACGAAAAAATACCTTTCTGATCCGTCATTGTTGGCATAAGAACTAGACATCAAGAGGGCTACTGACTAGTCCCTCAAAACTGCGCCTAAAGCTCCGCCATACTAGATAAACTTTAGACCAAATATTAAGGAAGAAAATACAAAAAGACCTTCTATTCAATACACAGGAACTATATTGGTTCTGGTGACTTATCACCCTTCTCCATATACCATATGTGAATGCGATAGCTAATCATCCTATCTAATTTGTAACAGATATAACCACTCATAGATTTGCCCCACGTAATCTGTGCTAATCCCTCACAAATACTCCTCATCTCTCCTTCGTCTCTCGAACTTTATGCCAATCCTCGTGAGCTTTGTCTGGTGGTGTCTCAGGTAGAACCCATGTTCAATTTTTTGCTGTGATAAAAATCTCTGTGCTTCCTTTAGTGAATTAATAGTAAAATTCTGGTCTCCCCTAACTATAAACACTTTTGCGGGGTGACCCCATTTGTATACAATCTTTTCTTCTCTTAGAATTTTAGTAAAATCCCTATACTCTCTCCTTTTTTGCAGAATTTCACAAGGTAGATCCAGAAATTTGTACCATATCACATGGAGCAGGGAACTTTTTCATTTGCCTACTATTATTTAATATTTTTTGTTTATAAGAGTAACATTGCAATTTAACCAAGATATCCCAAGGGACTTCCCTCGCTCGATTAGGCGGCAATGGTAGTCTAGACTCAAATAATTTTGCTACATGCTCTTTTAACACATTAGGACCAATGGATTCAGGAATCCCTCTCAGTCTTAGATTATTCCTTCGCGATACTTCCTCTATTCTATTTTGACTAGCTTTCATTAACTTAACTTCGTCTTCTAGCTTTCTAGCTAACTTGCAATTTTAATTTTTGATTTTCTTCCCAGATTTCCTCGTGTCTTTTCTCGACAAGTGTACATCTCTCTGCAATAACAGCCATTGTTTTAGCATTATTTGTCAACTCCATAGCTATTTGATTTTGAAGAGAACTCTGGAACTCACTTAATATATTTTTTAATAAGGATACTGTCAGAACTCACTTAATATATTTTTTAATAAGGATACTGTCAGAACTCACTTAATATATTTTTTTGTAAGGATACTGTCCAGAATTTTGGGAGTTTGTCTCTTCTACTGATGATGAATTATTAGTATTGAAGAATTAAAGGTAGATAAATACTCTGAGAGAGAGAGTTGAAGAAGCAGATTAACTTCATCAAATTTTCCTCCTTTACCTTTATGAGAAGGAATCGCTGATGTTCTTAGTAGACATTTTTTTTCCTTCTCTCTGTTCTTCCCTTTAGAGACCATTTGATACATTTTCTCACCAATTACCAAAAATCCAAAGCCAAATTCCTTATTAAAAAAGTGATAAAGACCCTCATATGTCTCTTTAAGGTCTAATACTATAAGTTCTCAAGTTGTTGCCTATCTCTAGACTAACATGAAATACAATTACAGGGGGCTTCTCACCAAACGTTATATTAATCAATTCTATATCCAACAGCCTTAAGTTTTACCCGCTGTATATTCAAGCTGTCCCACTAACTTATCCTATACCATACTAATATTAAGGATCAGTATATTGTTATTGTTGTGTTTCCCTCTAGCTGTAGTTTTAAATAAAAGAAACTTAAGTTTAGGTGGAACTTGACTTTTAAGGTAAATGACAATGCTGAAGTGCAGTGAACAAGTATTTATTGATTAGAACGAAAGTTCGCCATACTCATATCACTCCATTATATTCACTACACAGAATGTCATTTGTATTAGAATAGTACAGTTAAGTAGAGTTAAAAAAAAATGTAACATCTTGATTTTTATAATAGTACAAATGTGTATATAATGCAAATATATAATGTATAATGTGTACAAATGCAAATATATGCAATGTACATATGTGGATGGTGTATATTGTGGCTTTTTATTATGGGTATAGGTATTTCACCATTATGATGAATACTCAGGGCCTCATTCAAATGCAATTTGGCCAATTTAATAGGCCTCTATATAAACACATAGCAATTTTTTTTTACAGAAGTTTTTAGTTAGTGAACTTCTATCCAAAAGCAAGGTCTTCACTAACTAAAAACTTCTGTAAAAAATATGCTATGTGCTCTTAGAGCCCTATTCAATTGGTCAAATCGCATCTGAATAAGGCCTATAGTACACATGTGCTCACATTTGAATGGGAAAAAAACGTATTTCCTTCTCAGAAACAAGGCAGGGACATGCAAATGATTCCACAACGTATTATCACTTATTAATCCAATACCACTTTATATGTGGCTCCTTTTTGGCATATGTCTGCTATATTACGCAGCTTTAAAGCATAGCATAGGATGAATTCTGCACGAGTTAGGAGACCTACCAACAGACGGCACTTTTTCCATCTTAAATGGATCACATCAGTGTAGGGCTGGTTCCTATCTTGTGCTTTAGATTTTGTGGGAAGGCATAGTCCATAATATGAATGTTATCTCGGATAGTGCTGTACATGCAACCTACCTCCAATTACACACTTAGCAATGGCCTGCAAAAATAAGGGCCATTGGCATCCACAGTACTTTTTCTAGAGAGGGCAGAGAAATCTAAAAACGTGGACTCCTCCTGCTTGGCTACTCTGCAGACACTTATGGTAATAGAGGACCATTGCTTAATGAGTGCTGACAAGGTTTCAGTTCTGCAATTCAGTCCCTTATTACCTTTTGCAGAGCTTGTTGAATTTAGCCTTAGTTACTATCACCTTGATGCCAGGAATGAGCTGCTTACTGCTTAAGCTATACCATTTGCCAGTTTTGTAACTCAATACCCATTTATACTAGGCCCCATTCTATTGACATAATAGAACTATTCAGATCTAAACTACTTTAGAATTCACTTGTATTAATCTCACTGTTTATTTCTAACATCTATTCTACAGATGTATCAACCATAAACTGGACAAAATTAAAAAAATTATACTCTGTTAGCATAATTCTTGGCTGCAGTGGAAACACGTTAATCCTGCTTTTTAAACCTGCTGTTACTTTGTAAACTGGATCTGGGATACAAGTGATAAAAGACCGGAAAGTAAAAATGTTATATTATAACTACATTCAATAAAGAGATGGAAAAAAACACATACACATGAACAGTTCACATATCAGATAAAACAATAAGTATTTTAACCATAATATAGATATATGAATGGATAGATGGTTAGAATCAGGGACGTAGGAACTGGGGGGATGGGGGGTGGGGGGACGACAACGCCCCCCCTCCAGATTAAATGAATAGGGGACACAAAAAATAGCAAAATTAAACTTAATCATGCATTACCAGATTTGGCCACTAGCACTATGGAGCAGTATGTCTTTCCCATAAAAGCTTTGACCCATATATATATATATATATATATATATATATATATATATATATATATAACATATATACTCAAGTATAAGCCGACCCGAGTATAAGCCGAGGCACCTATTTTACCACAAAATACTGCGTAAAATGAGTGACTCGAGTATAAGCCAAGGGTGGGAAATGTGCTGCCCCCTGTGTCCCTCTTGTGCCCTCTGTGTCCCCCCTCTCTCTCCCGTGTCTCTTCTCCCCTCTCCCATCCCTGTGTCTCTTCTCCCCTCTCCCTTCCCTGTGTCTCTTCTCCCCTCCCTTATCACCCTCCTCAACCCCCCT
The DNA here is from genome assembly GCA_027410445.1 of Discoglossus pictus. Classification (NCBI taxonomy): domain Eukaryota; kingdom Metazoa; phylum Chordata; class Amphibia; order Anura; family Alytidae; genus Discoglossus; species Discoglossus pictus. Next base: position 202,107,559 of record CM050163.1, on the reverse strand, counting down.
CCTCATTCTCAACCTCCCTCCTCAACCCCACTCCTCATCCTCAACCTCCCTCCTCATCCTCAACCTCCCTCCTCAACCCCCTCATCCACAACCCCCTCCTCAACCCCCTCCTCAACCTCAACCCCCCTCCATAATCTCAACCTCCCTCCTCATCCTCAACCTCCCTCCTCATCCTCAACCCCACTCCTCATCCTCAACCTCCCTCCTCATCCTCAACCTCCCTCCTCAACCCCCTCATCCACAACCCCCTCCTCAACCCCCTCCTCAACCTCAACCCCCCTCCATAACCTCAACCTCCCTCCTGATCCTCAACCTCCCTCCTCATCCTCAACCCCCTCCTCAATCTCACTCCTCATCCTCAACCTCCCTCCTCATCCTCAACCCGCTCCTCAACCTCACTTCTCAACCCCCCCATCCACATCCTCCCCCCTCAACCCCATACTCATCCTCAACCCCCACCCATCCTTCCTCCTCAACCCACCCATCCTCAACCCCCCCTCAACCTCACTCCTCAACCCCCCCATCCTCATCCTCCCCCCTCAACCCCCATCCTTATCCTCATTTCAAGGTTTTTTGTGCTATGAGCAGAGTTGGCACTTGTCGTGAGTGGCGCGTTAAATGTCTTTTGTGTTTATTGTGTTTATTGTGTTTTTCTTTTTTTTTTTGTGTGTAAATTAAATAATAATAAATTAATAAATGAATATCCTTTACCTATTTGGAAGTAATATATGCAGGAAGCATTGTGTTGAAGAACTGACAATCTGTTTTGATGTTGCTGCAGCATACAATGTAGGTTTGCACTGTTGTGGAGCTGAGGTGTAAGTGTCAGCAATGTGTGCAGCGTGTAGTGTAAATATGCTGCGTGCGCGAGGAAAAGCCGTTAGGGTAGCTGTGTACTTCCGCATTGTGTAAGTTAGTGTTGTAAAATGGCGGTGAATGTGTATGTGGTACACGGCTGTGGATCATTTAGCTTCCTTGCTAAAATTGAATCTTGTACCTCGTACAGCTTTTTTTAAAAGCTGTATGTGCTTGGTGGTGTTTTGCGTCTTTAGGGTCCTGTAGCCTAATTTTCGTTTTTTTCGGCGCCCATTTTTTCTCTCGCTTAGGGGATTTTTGTGTGTGTAAACTCTGTGTAAGCTCATCGCTAAGTCGTACGGACTCGGCAAACAGCGTGACGACGACTCGCAGTTGGACTATTATAACATGTGATATTTTTCTTTTTTTTAGATTTATATATACACTGCTCAAAAAAATAAAGGGAACACTTAAACAACACAATGTAACTCCAAGTCAATCACACTTCTGTGAAATCAAACTGTCCACTTAGGAAGCAACACTGAGTGACAATCAATTTCACATGCTGTTGTGCAAATGGGATAGACAACAGGTGGAAATTATGGGCAATTAGCAAGACACCCCCAATAAAGGAGTGATTCTGCAGGTGGTGACCACAGACCACTTCTCAGTCCCTATGCTTTCTGGCTGATGTTTTGGTCACTTTTTAATGCTGGTGGTGCTTTCACTCTAGTGGTAGCATGAGACAGAGTCTACAACCCACACACGTGGCTCAGGTAGTGCAGCTCATCCAGGATAGCACATCAATACGAGCTGTGGCAAGAAGGTTTGCTGTGTCTGTCAGCGTAGTGTCCAGAGCATGGAGGTGCTACCAGGAGACAGACCAGTACATCAGGAGATGTGGAGGAGGCAGTATGAGGGCAACAACCCAGCATCAGGACCGCTACCTCCGCCTTTGTGCAAGAAGGAACAGGAAGAGCACTGCCAGAGCCCTGCAAAATGACCTCCAGCAGGTCACAAATGTGCATGTGTCTGCTCAAACAGTCAGAAACAGACTCCATGAGGGTGGTATGAGGGCCCGACATCCACCGGTGGGGGTTGTGCTTACAGCCCAACACTGTGCAGTATGTTTGGCATTTGCCATAGAGCACTAAGATTAACAAATTTGCCACTGGCGCCCTGTGCTCTTCACAGATGAAAGCAGGTTCACACTGAGCACATGTAACAGACGTCACAGGGTCTGGAGACGCTGTGGAGAACGTTCTGCTGCCTGCAACATCATCCAGCATGACCGGTTTGGCAGTGGATCAGTAATGGTGTGGGGTGGCATTTCTTTGGGGGGCCACACAGCCCTCCATGTGCTCGCCAGAGGTAGCCTGACTGCCAATAGGTACCGAGATGAGATCTTCAGACCCCTTGTGAGACCATATGTTAGTGTGGTTGGCCCTGGGTTCCTCCTAATGCAAGACAATGCTAGACCTCATGTGGCTGGAGTGTATCAGCAGTTCCTGCAAGACAAAGGCATTGATGCTATGGACTGGCCGGCCCGTTCCCCAGACTTGAATCCAATTGAGCACATCTGGGACATCATGTCTCGCTCCATCCACCAACGTCACGTTGCACCACAGACTGTCCAGGAGTTGGCAGATGCTTTAGTCCAGGTCTTGGAGGAGATCCCTCAGGAGACCATCTGCCACCACATCAGGAGCATGCCCAGGCGTTGTAGGGAGGTCATACAGGCACGTGGAGGCCACACACACTACTGAGCCTCATGTTGACTTGTTTTAAGGACATTACATCAAAGTTGGATCAGCCGGTAGTGTGTTTTTCCACTTTCATAATGGGGGTGACTCCAAATCCAGACCTCCATGGGTTGAAAAATGTGATTTCCATTTTTTAATTTTTGTGTGATTTTGTTGTCAGCCCATTCAACTATGTAAAGAACAAAGTATTTCATAAGAATATTTAATTCATTCAGATCTAGGATGTGTTATTTTAGTGTTCCCTTTATTTTTTTGAGCAGTGTATATATATATATATATATCATGTTGGGGGCTGGGGCATTATACATAATATATATATATATATATATATATATATATATATACTGTATATCTATATATATATATTTACAGCCTTATTAAATTGTGATTCGGACAATTGAATAGGGCTCTATATAAGCACAGAACATATTGTTTTTACAGAAGTTTTTAGTTAGTGAATACCTTGCTTTTGGATAGAAGTTCACTAACTAAAAACTTTTGTAATAACAATATGCTCTGTGCTTATATAGAGCCCTATTCAATTGGCCAAATCACAATTAAATATGGCTGATTATATATAAATATATTTTAGGGGGCAGGGGCATTATAAGTAATATATATATATACTAGCGACTTGACCGTCAAAAAATGACAGACAATAAAATTGTAAGGCAGGCAATGCTGTTTGCCGACCAAAGTAAGGCTTTTGGTCCTCTGAGTACCTTCAGCGCTCATTGCAAGCCCCCCACTTCAGCATACAATGTACAGTTGGACTGTTGCTGCCCTTAAGAGAAAGTGTCAGCAATGTCCCAAGTGTGCATTAGAAATATGCTGTGTGCGCGAGGGCAAACCGTTGGTTTAGTTGTGTAAAGCGCCATTTTAGAATTGTAATGTTAATATTTGCAAGTTAGTGTTTTAAAATGGCATAGTTTGTGTATGTGCTACGCAGCTCACAAGCATTTTCCGTGCTTCCTGTGTATTTTTGTACCTCGTACGTCCCTGTCAAAAGTTGTACGTGCCTGGCGGTGTTTTGCGAATTTCAGGGTCATGTAGCCTTGTTTTCATTTATTTCGGCCGCCATTATTTTTCTCGCTTAGCCGGTTTTCAAGTTTCGAAACTCCTTAAATTCGACTTTAATTAGCACGCAACCTCACTGGCATATGTCGTGGCTGTCCCCCCATGCTGTGGGTGATTTCTTTTTTAATGTTTTGATTGTATTTTGTAGTGTTTTTGTTGTTTTTGGATGTACGCGTTTCGGCCGTTAACTTCGTATTTTGGTGACCTCGTATTTTTTTTTATAAGTTCTGTGGGTCATAATTAAAAGTCATACGTCCTTGTCAGTGTTTTCTGCGCTTCGGGGTCATGTAGCCTCGTTTTAATTTTTTTCGGCCACCATTTTTTTTCTCGCTTAGCCGATTTTTAAGTGGCAAAACTCCTTAAATTCGACTTTAATTTGCGTGCTACCTCACCCCCAGGCTGTTCTCCCGTGCTGTGTGTGATATTTTTTTTTATTGTTTTGTTGTTTCTCGATGTATGCGTTTCGGACGTTAACTTCGTATTTTTGGGACCTCGTATTTTTTTATTTTTTTATGTCCCGCGGCTCGTAATTTGTTTTGTCCGTAGCCTGTATTTTCTCATTCCGCGTTATTGTTTTTTTTCTAAGTCCCACGGGTCATATATATTTTTTAAGTCCCGCGGTGTCGTTTGTGTTTTCAAAGTCCCGCTTTTCTGGGTTGTTTTTTACCGAGAGTGAGGCGCCGTAGAGCCTCCACCTCCGCAAATGCGAAGGTCCGCATCTATAGCCTGCGATGAGCTTTTGGCTCATTGCAGCCGACATTGGAGCCTCCACCGCCGCAAATGCATTTGTGGCCAGAACTGAGGCCCTTCCTTCGCGAGGGTCGCAGTTCTGCGAGCTCGCTTTGCAAGCTCGCAAATCGTGACAACGACTCGCAGTTTGACAACTATTATATGGGATATTTTAATAATAATTCATTAATTAAATAATAAATTAATATACTTTACATATTTCTAATTAATATATCCAGCAATCAATATTCTGAAGAGCTAACAATTTGTTTTGATTTTCCCGCAGCATACAATGTACATTTAGACTGAGGTGTAAGTGTCAGCAATGTGGCAAGTGTGCAGTGTCAATAGGCTGCATGCGCGAGGGCAAAGCGTTTGTTTAATTGTGTAAAGAGCCATTTTAGAATAGTAATGTTATTAGTTGCCAGTTAATGTTGTAAAATGGCGGCGATTGTCTATGTGTTTCGCGGGTGTGGAGCATTTTCCGTCCCTCCGAATAGTGTATTTTGTACCTCTTACGTTTTTGTGTAAAAGTCTTATGTGCCTAGCGGTGTTTTGCGCATTTAGGGGTCGTGTATCCTCAATTTCATTTTTTTTCGGCAGCCATTTTTTTCTTGCTTAGCTGATTTTCAAGTGCCGAAAATGCTTAAAATCAACTTAAATTCGTGTGCCACCTCACTCCCAGACATCCTGGCTTTTTTATGCTTTTTTGTTATTTTGCTGTGTTTTTGTTGTTTTTCGATGTATGTGTTTCAGCCATTAAGTTCGTATTTTTGCAACCTCATATTATTTTTTTCTAAGTCCCGTGGGTTGTATTTTATTTTTTTAAAGTCCTGCTTTTCTGGGGCTTTTTTTAACGAGAGTGAGGCGCCCGAGAGCTTCCACCTCAGCAAGTACGGACACTCGCTTCGCAAGGTCCGCATTTGCGGACCGAACTGTGTTCCTCGCTTTGCGAGGGTCCGTATTTGCGGCCTGCCTTCAGCTCATTGCAGCTGACATTGGAGCCTCCATAAATGAGGCCCTCGCTTGATGACGACTCGCAGTTTGACAATTACAATATGTGATATATATATAGTAAATAAATAGTACATCTATGTTCGCATTTGAATGTCTAAAACACGTTAAAAAACCTGCTTCCAGCTCAGAATTCCGAGAAAAACAGTTATTACATTGCATTCTGGGAAGCTGAGCTTGGACATGCAAATGTGCCCACAAATGCCTCGCTCTTCAATCCATAGCCATTATCAAACATGGCTTCCTTTAAGCTTATGCCTGCTGTATTACACAGCTTTAATGCAAAGCCAAGGCTGGATTTTACACAAGCTGAGAATCCTATCCATGTACAGCTGTTTCAAGCTTACTGGCTATCATCAGCATGGAGCGGGATATCAGCTTGTGTTGTGGATCTTATGAGTAGGTAGTTCACCGCAAAAATAATTTATAATATGTCGGGCATATTATAAAATTATATTAGGGGCAGGGGCATTGAGAATTTTAACAAAGAAATTTAAAAAAAGTAGGTCTGCCCCTGCTTTCTGTCCTGGGAGTAGAGTTGAATTATCCCCCTTAGATTTGTTTGGGCTCCTACGCCCATGGATAGAATGATAGATGTATGTACAGTGGTACCTCGGTTTAAGTCGGCCTCGATTTAAGCCGTTTTCGACTTAAGTGTTGTATCCTCTAGGAATTTCGGCCTCGGTTTAAGTTGCTACCTCGGGTTACATTGCACTTGCGAAACTGAAAGCACAATCGCATTATTGTTGATGTTCCTATGATATACAGTTAAGTCGTTTTCGGTTTACATAGTGCTGTCCGGAATGGATTAACGACCTAAAACGAGGTTCCACTGCATATATAAATAAACAGTCATGTTTTCCAATCTTTTCACTTGAGGAGACATAAGAATTTTTATCTCATATGGGAATCGGAGAGCAAGATTCCTAACTAATATTTATTGAAACAACTATATAATTAAAATTGAATTTGTGTGATATGTTGTATAAATGGTAAGCTCTGTTTACAAGAGATTGTTTCACAATTTCATCGAGTTCTCTTTCCTGCATGTGGATAGTATTATAAAGCATTTGGAGTTTCTGATCCAGACACATACATTATAATAATGTTCAACTTGGGAAAAAGCCCTACGCACATTAAATTTTAAATTCAAAGACAGGGCCCTCCATTCTTTTCTCATGTGTTATTATTGTATTTTGTACTTAACCCCTGTATATTGTTTACGAAATATGTTGGCCGTTACCAATAAAGGATACTAATAATAGCAATAATTATTTGACCTGCAAATCAATTTATAACTTTTTTGACAAGCATTTTTCTTGTTTGTTTGTTTTTCGTTATTCTGTCTCTCACTGTTAAAATACACCTACCATTAAATAGATTATAGACTGGCCATTTCTTTGTCAGTGGACAAATGTTCAAAATGAGCAGGGGATCAAATACTTCCCCCCCCCCCCCCCCACTGTATATATATATTTATATATATATATATATATATATATATATATATATATATATATATATATATATATATATACATTTAGCTTGGTTGTTTTAGCTTAGTGTTAGAAACTATGAGGGAGTTCTTATGTCCACTCGTTGCTAACGCTGCGAGCTCGTGGGACTTAGAAAAAAAAACACTACGACCTCGCAAAGATACGACTTAAACGGCCGACCCGCGCAAACCTGAAAACATTAAAAACACAATAAATACACGTAAAACGCTTACCCACAGCAAGAGGGAGCACCCAGGACCTCTGCAAGTGAAGTTACACCTCCATTTAAATCCAAATTCTAGAGTTTAGACACCCGAAAATCCCCTAAGCAGCAGAAAAAAACGAAAACGAGGCTACAGGACCCTAAAGACGCAAAACACCACAAAACACATACAGATTTTCCAAAAAAGCCGCACGAGATCCAAGAACAAGGACGCAAAATCAGCCACAGCCGCGTACCACACACTTTATGCGCCATTTTACAACACTAACTTACACAATCCGGAAGTACACAGCTACCCTAACGGATTTTCCTCTTGCACGCTGCCTATTTACACTACACACTGCACACATTGCGACACTTACACAGCAGCCCCACAGCACTGAAAACACACATAGTATGCTGCAGCAACATCAAAACAGATTGCCAGCTCTTCAACACAATGCTTCCTGCATATATTACTTGAAAATAAGTAAAGTATATTCCTTTATTAATGTATTATTTATTTGATTACCATACACCAAACAGCATTAGCTAACTTACAATTTTATTGCCGTAATTTTTTGACGGGCAATATTCTTGCAAAAAATTATAATCTGCAATTCTTTCTTAAAAATACTCTGTCACCACTACAGTTTTCATTTTAAAACAGCATTCATGGCCATACATTGTACTAGCAGTTTTTCTATACAGTAAATCATTTCTAAAACATTTATGTGCAGCTCAGTATGCTAATGTGCGGTTCAAAGTACTTGATAAAGGTGGGAGAGGGGTTGAACTGCTGGACTGGATTTTTTACACCAGTTTTTTCGAACCGTATTCGTACAATAATATTATATGATTATTAAATACACTTCACATAGGAGTTGAATGAAAATATCTAGAATTCCTACACTGTCATATTGATATATTTTCTAGCTTTAGCAAATAGGCTTCTTAGAATAACATAGAAATTGAAGAGTTTCAATAGTAATACAGGGAGGTTCGTCTGAAGTTAGTGTTTGAGGGGATCTGTAAAATGTGGGTGATGAAGGTAAATGATCTATTACATATGATGTATGGGTTAGATATATTGGTGAATGGTATCAATAGCCATATACCACAGTGTCGATAGTGAATTATTTCTTTTTTTTCAAATATTTGTTATTTTAATTAAAATGAAATATAATGAATTAACAATTATGCTGTAGATATACATAAATACAGAAATGTATTTGCTCTTTTATATAATTTTTCATAACATTAACAGTGATAAATAAAATAAACAATTGGGGGTGAGAACAGGAATAGCGGGGTAATTTAAGAAATTATTCACTTTCTCTTTCTAGGTTTTTATGTTATTAATGCATTTATTTTTGTCTATTTTCAGTGTGAAATTCTAATTTTTAGACACTAAAGCATTATTTTGGCCACCGCAGAGACAAGCAGACTGTAATCTTAATTAGCGCATCAAACCAGCTAATTAATATGCATGGGATGCTCATTTGCATATAAATGCAACAATAACATGGAATTTCCCAGGATTGGTTCACCTATGAAAAAATAGATAACACAATAGTCTTTAATCTAATTTAACCTAAAAATATATATTTTCGGGTGATATAGTCCCTTTAATCCCCTTCTGGATCGCCACCTTGTCATGGTGAAGGGGCTTGTGTACCTCAGTGAAGCTGTACCATGTATGGTTACCCAAGATGAACAGGTCATAGATAAATTGCTGTCCACAGGAGAAGGAGTTGGCAAACCATGCCAGTATTTTTGCCATGAAAACCTTATGGATGAGCACAACTAGAGACAAGATGTGTCTGGCATGATGCGGTCCATATGAGAGTCGGATATGACTGAAGGATTAAACAAAAACAAAATATATATATATATATATATATACACATATATATATATATAGAGAGAGAGAGAGAGAGAGAGAGAGAGAGAGAGAGAGAGAGAGAGAGATATACACACACACATATATATGGAATCTCCCATGATTGGTTAAGACAAAAATAGATAGCACAAGATATAACCAGTTTTTAATGTTCTTTACGAATAACCTAAAAATGAGTTTGGTGTGATATAGTCCCTTTAAGACATACCATGCTGTGGGCACTGGTGCTCTGCACCTGCAGCACCTGCACTAGCTCTGCCACTGCTTGCTATTTGCAGCACTGGAGCTGTTTTGCTGAATCAAGCTGAGATGGTAGGCTGGACATAAATCCAGACGTAATACTAGTGGGAGGACACAGAAGCTGCTGAGTGAGGTGGCAGCCTCCTAGCACACTGTACATACACACATACTTGTATATGACAGCCCAGCCCCTCAGCTCCTCCTACACCTCCTCCAGTTCCCTTCACAATCAGCTGCCAGGAGAGGCCACCAATCTGTCCACTTCACAACTACTCTGCCTTACCAGGCTGGGAGCACTTGGCATGGAGAGCCCTGGCATGAGGATGTTACTATGATCAACTAGACCTGCCAGGAAGAAAAGGAAGAGCAGCAGAGCCAAGAGGAGGAAGCAGAAGGAGCAGAGCAAGGACTGAGCTGTGCACATCACACTGAAGGTAGCTAATGCAGTATTTTCCTTCTCTCCCCCACACTGTCACATCAGTTAGTACATGACCTGCAGGTGCATGCTGCAGGCTCTTTAATAAGGGGATCACCTTACCAGGGATCATATGGCTTTACCTGTGTGCTGGTCACACTGCAGTAACCTGATCCCCAGCTGTTCCAATACAAGTCTTGTATAAATGCCTATTGCTCTGCACCATGTGATGCACACACAGCAGTGGGATCCAGCAAACCGCAGGAAAAAGCACACATATGAAGTGGGATGTTGTGTGTGTGTGTTTGCTATTTTCTATATTTGATGGACTAAGCCACGCTCTGGCAATCAGTGAATTAGACAGAACAAATTGCTTTGTTCTGCTTGTTTAAAGAGCTGCAGTGTGTGGGGGCTCAGACTGAAAAGTAACTCACTGAAGGATGCTGTCAGATGTATGGCTAATTGTATCTGGGCTGGAGTCAAGCACAAAGTCACTGGCTACTTTAGCATTTAGATACACTTATTATGCATTTAGACAATCCGATTACCATCAGCATTATTTTTACGCATGCCTATAATGTGATCAAACACTATACTGTCACATAATACAGATTATGGGCTCCTTTTATTATTAAAATTACAATCTCAAGTATTAAAATGCGATTTTCTAGCTTGACTTCATTGTTCGCAGAATTATCTTGAAGACTTTTAGACTTCTGATTTTTGTTTTAGTGAGGAGTACAGATTGGTTAGCTGGACGCATGCGTACACGTGAAGAAGTGAACTGGGAGGTTTTGGGAAATTTGCACATATTTTTTAATATCTGTAAAGAACACGTGTTGGTCCATTGGATGTGATAACAGATGGAAAATACTTAAGTCAATATGGTTAGGTTTCACCTTGACACAGACTAGTGTATTCTGTCTTTTTAATGTAATTTTTCATGGGATGCCTATACTGGCGAGAAATAAACAATGCTATTGTATCTAGGAGTAGTGAGCATGGACCCACTCTGCATAGATATATATATATATATATATATATATATATATATATATATATATATAACTTTTCTCTAAATTTACACCAGTAATTTCCAACCATATTGTTATGGGACATCATTAAGATTATTAATATTATTTGAGTATTAAATACACTGCACAGAGGGGTTGAATGGAAATTAGAATTACTACACTAGAACATTTCGTCACTAATAGAATTTCTACACTATTATATTTATTTTATATATATATTTTATTTATTATATATATTTTCTAGCTATAGCAAATAGGCATCTTAGAATAACATAGAAATTGGAGAGTTCTTATCTCCCAAATTAGAAAACTCATAATGATGCTGAGGTATGTCTGAAGTTGACATTTATGGGGATCTGTAAGATGTGGTGATGAGGAAATGATCTATTAGATATACTGTATGGGTTAGATGTCTTGTTGATGACTATGTTCAGTGGATGGTATCAATAGCCGCACACCTCATTGTCGATGATAAATTCTTTCTTTGTAACTATCAGATTCACTTAGACACTAACAGCCTTATTAAATTTCGATTCGGCCAATTGAATAGGGCTCTATATAAGCACAGAGCATATTTTTTTACAGGAGTGTTTAGTTAGTGACGACCTTGTTTTTGGATAGAAGTTAAATAACATAAAACTTCCGTAAAAAAAAATATGCTCTGTGCTTATATAGAGCCCTATTCAATTGGCCAAATTGCAATTTAATAAGGCTGTAAGGGTCTCATTCAAATGTGATTTGGCCAATTGAATAGGGCTCTATATAAGCACATGGTATATTATTTTTACAGAAGTTTTTAGTTAGTGAACTTCTATCCAAAAGCAAGGTCTCCACTAACTGTGCTTATATAGAGCCCTATTCAATTGGCCACATCACAATTGAATGATGCCCTAAGGCTCTAAAGTGAGTCTAGAGGGCTGTGATGTTTGTTTTCTATGGGAAAATGATGATAAAACAACTATGACCATCTCATAGAATCATAGTGAATGTGGTCTTAACACATAAGGGAAATTTAGAAGTTACGTGTATTTCTGTGAAGTGCTAGAAGAAGAGGTCATGCTGTAAGCTTTAGGAGTAATGTGGAAAAGTAGTGTTACCAGTTTACAAACAGGGCAATGCATACATAGAATTAACTACCAGCAGAATTGGTAGGCAAAGCATTAAAAAAGACTGGAATAAACAAAGATCAGGAACAAGTGACTCTGATCTGTTCTTATGTGACGTCAAATTCTATGTCTTTATGTCTAATATTTCTTGGAAATACACCATTTGTGAAATGCATACTCCTTAGTTCAGGTTTAGCTGCTTTAAAGGTTTTAACGTGTTTAATAATGCATTTAAAAATGTCTTCAGAATGAGTCCAATTACTGTGGGTGTCACATGTATTTAACAAAATGAGTCACCGGTGTCACAAATCAAGTATGACTGAGAAATGTTGATGTATGTTATCAAGACTATTTGACATGTATTAGTTTGCTAGCTATGTTGGTAAAACAAAAGATATTGTTCAGTGTATCTGGATGTCTCAAGTATGTCAAACAACCTGTTTCTCACATGGTGTCACACTGTCACTGTATATGGTGTTTTAAATGCAGCTATGGATTCTGGGTAATGATTGTGTCACTTGTCTCCTTCTGCCCACATTAAACATGGCTCCCACAAGCTTATGTCCACTTTACTATGTTGGTACACCAAATGTTTCACTTCTTTGTTTCTCGCTGGTGTTGTTGTGATTAAACAGTGTAATTTTATGTCAGGGTGTGACATGAATCATTTTTATTTGTGTTGTTGAGTAAGGCTGACATTTTAAAACAACTTGGCTTTATTTTGAAGCAGAGTTTGCTTAGGCCTTGAGCATGCATCCTCCCTTTCTTTGGGAGCACCAGCTTGGCAGACATACTAACCAGCCTCTACACAGAGAAATAAACAAGTGTCTCTCACCTCTAGCATCAAGCTGTGAAGTGTCTGCCTAAGGCAGCTTTAGGTGTCAGTCTCCCTCACTGATTGTCTCACTTGGGTAACAGATACAGAAGGAAATACTGTACTACTTAGGGAAATACCATGACGTCTGTGTGAATACAGTGCACAAATGTTTAAACTGAATGTATAAATGGCCCTGCTGTCATAAGAGCTTACAATCCAAGTGATTTAAGGATATTAGACACAAAAGGAAAAGGGAATGTCTTTATGATCACAATATCAGTTCTGTTGTCAGTGTTCATAAACTGTATAAATCATTTTATTTTGCTAGCATTGGATCTATTGTGTTTAATATTATTGGCTCTTAAAACTATACACTTCTCTATAGTAATAATTCTCAAGATAACCTACTATTTTATTAGTATCATAGTGCCAGTGCCATAGTTTACTAATTAGTGCCTGTGTAATCAAGCATGCTGTACTACTATTTACCATGTGTGTCGCTTAGTCGTGTCCGACTCTATCTGACGTTATGGACCGCAAGACACTATGCTGATCCATTTAGTATTTTAGGCAGAGATACTGGAGTGGGTTGCCATTTCCTTCTCCAGTGAGCTACACTATATAACTTCTGGTATTTCTAGGTGGTCTCCCATCCAAGTACTGACCAAGCCCACCGTGCATGGCTTCAGAGTGATGTGACCTCTTGGTTCCCTGACTGGAATCAAACCCAGGTCGCAGTGGTGAAAGCACTGAATCCTAACCATTGGACCACCAGGGAACACTACTAATTACAATACTGTACTGCTAATCAGCATATTGTGCCACTAGGTATCATGATCTGCCACAAAAAGAAAAGAGTCTCAAGAATAGTTGCTTTGATAAAAATCCAAATCACTGTACGTACAAATCCCTCTACATATTGTTACTGTATCTACAGTATTTCTCTGTTAAGTTGTTGGAGCCTTAACAAATTGTTAATAAGTAAAAAAGCTTCAAAAATACTAGTACTGTCCCATACAGATATCGTCTGTCTTCATGAGCTGCAGAGGGGAGAAACCAGTTTGGAACTATGTAATATTTTATTAAGAACCCCCCACCAAGCTTTTAACTACTTCTTAATAAAATAAAGTACACAAAAGTAAAGTGATAAATAGGTAGATGAAATTCCTAGTGAAATCCAGAAACCTTCCATGTCCCTCCAATTAAAAACCTAATAAAATATAGCCAGTGCTAACAAACACGCAGAGGTGTCATGCAGTTGAACACAGCGTGACACGTCATTTTTTGAGCAGGTTTCCTGAGTCATTTGACGTTTTCTACAAATGATTGCAAATGAATGTAAATGTTTCTTACTTAAGATATGAATATATATTTGTGTGACCTAGCAAGTGATTCATACCCTTGTCATGAAGAAGTGCCGGTTTGCAGCATTTCACAACAAACTGGTTGTAAGAATATATTAATATTGAAGTTGCAGGCGAGCGTGCAGACATTTTCAGTTGTAAGGTGCTTTTTTTTCCAGGAACATACTGTTATTTGCAATAGGAATTCCTTCTATTGCCCAGTATGTGAAGTGCTTGTCACTGAGGCAAATCATTACAGGAAACTGGATAGCTCTTCTGTCCTCTCCTGGGATTTAGAAACTACTTATGTACTTATCAACATGCATTATCCTTTCACAATGTAATTCTACCTTGGAGGGTTTCCTTGGCTGTTTAGAGTTTTCTATTGATTAGGGGGTGATATACAAACTTATATTGCACGTATTTATTTTCTGCAAATATACAATAAAATGTTAAAAGACAGAAACTTGAATGCAATTGTCCAGTTAAAGGGACATGGAACACAACCCTAATCCCCTACACCCCTTGCCGGCCCTAACCCTACCTCCTAACCCCCTAAGCCTAACCCTAACCCCCTAAAAGTAGCTTCCTAACCCTAACCCCCTAACCCCCTACACCACTAACCGGCCCTAACCGCCTAACTCGAAAACCCCTAATCACTTACTAGCCACTTAGAGACAGCAACATCGGGACATCATTTAATAACTAAGTGCATGTTTAAAAAAATGCATAAAAAATTAAGTAAAACCTGTTTCGCCTTTTTTGTAATGCAGAGAGCATATTTTAGTCTGTATATCTCATTGGCACAAGCCCCTAAAAGTTAATAAGTGCTCTGAGACGTTTATTTTATAAAAGAAAAGTCACGCTGGCACATTATCAAATGCAACAAGGAAATACATTCTTTCCATGTCCCCTTAAGTTGTTTCATACTATTTGTGATGTGAGTGCATTCCTGCTCTGTGTGCCATACACAAATCATTGTCAAGACATGCGTTCAATACACAATACATTCCACAGCTTTCTACTGTCTCGTAAAACAAATATTTGCAGAAAAATGTCATTTTGAACCTTTACAGTGCTCTACATAAAGGCGATCAAAAATAAATGTATTAAGAAATATATAAAAAAATGGGTTGACTCCATGTAGAACCTGTATTTAAACTGATGTGTTTCAAAATTCTTGCTTTGGTAGTGTAATACTTACAAATTACGTCAGTTGCATAATATATATAAAGTAAAAAAAGTGAAACTGAAAGTCAAAGGAATGCTGACCACATTGATATTGCAGAGTGAAAGCCATAAGCTGTAAAATATAGTTTTTTTAGGCTCTTTTTCCTGTTGTATAATTGTTTTGAATGCAGCAGGGTTACATTTTACAGCCATCATATTGTTTGCTTTATTGTTCTTTTGTAGTTCAGATGAATAAGTCAGTGCACTGATTTTATGAGGATAAACTCTCAGATACTAAAGGGACCATAAATTATAAGCTCATTCTAAATTCTTATATACTTTCTCCCCTGCAATTATACATGTGTTTTTTTTTTTATATTGGGTTTACTATGTCTGAATATAGATTACATTTTTGTTGCAGTAAACAGAATGCATTAACATTTGTAGTGACACTGTTATATTTGGTCTTTTCGGAAGCTGCAGAGATGCATGATAGCTATATGATTAGCTGGGAAATATAGACATTATCAAACAATGATATATGCATCAATATTAAAAATGCAATGCTCGTTTTAAGTATTGGCAATTTCCATGTCACTTTAAGTTTATTCAAAATTAGCCTTCATATGAAAATGCCTTCTTGCAAAGTATATATATATATATATATATATATATATATATATATATATATATATATAAATAAATAGTACATTTGTGTTCACATTTGAACATCTAAAACAAGTTAAAAAAACTTGTTTCCTGCTCAGAATTACTAGAAATACAGTTATTCCATTGCATTCTGGGAACCTGGGCAGGGATATGCAAATATGACCACAAATGCTCCGCTCTTGTAATCCAATGCCATTTTAAACATGGCTTCCTTTAATGCATGCTGTATTACACAGCTTTAAGCAAAGGTCAGAATGGACTATACACAAGACACACAGCTGTTTTGAGGTTACTGCCTCTCATCAGTGTGGGTCCGGTTCCTAGCTTGTGTAGTAGAATTATTTTTTTTTGGGGGGGGATAGTTTACCACAACAATGATTTAATTTTTGGAGGGCAAAAAAACGATAGAAGCCCTCCACCGTACAGTAGTACAGTAAATAGATAGTACATCTGTGTTCACATTTGAATGTCTAAAACAAGCTAAAAAAAACTTGTTTCCTGCTCAAAATTCCAAAAATACAGTTATTACACTGCATTCTGGGAACTTGGGCAGGAACATGCAAATGTGCCCACTGTGTATATGTAGCAGTGGAGTTTCAAAACACTCATCTAGAAACACTGTAGGTCAGAACTGGCCAACCTAAGATCTGAAGATACAAATAATATGGCCTGTAGTATGGGCATGTGGCCCACCCAGAGAGCAATCTCTTTTTAGAGCAACTTTGCAATATACAGAAGAGAAAAAAGTAAATCTCTGGCCCAAGCCTAAAATAACTATCCAGACCCAAAATACCAGGCAATTCTTCTTGAAAAGAAACCCCACTATTTTAAGAAATGTGCCTCTGGCCTTGTCAGTGAAGTGACATTGATTAATCTAATCATAGTGAGCAAGTAAGCAAGGAGTAATGAGATGTGTGTGTGGTAAGATAGAACCAAGGATCAGTTAAAGGGATATGAAAGGTTTCTGGATTTCACTAGGAATATAATAAACCTATTTATATATTTCATATAATTTACTTTATTTTATTAAGAAATGCTTAAACGCTCTGTTTTTTCTGCCTAATGTCTTACACATAGTTCCTAGCTGTTTCTCTCCTCTGAGCTCATAAGTACATGTGTTGCACTGTCACATAGTAACTAATCAGTGACATGCTGCTTGAGAGAAGTCACTGACAGGCTAATTTGAAATACTGCACTTTACAGTCCATGTATCCAGAAGCATTGTGAACTACAGAGGGCTGACATAGGTATATTACATTCCTAATGAAACCCTGAAACCTTCCATGTCCCTTTGAATAAATCTTCCAATGCTAATTTGAAACTTCACTTCCCAGTCTGGGCATTCATGAGTAACAGAGGGCAAACCCAAAAAGGTATGGTATTATTTGTGGCAGAAAAAAACAAAGCTTTTAAGCACTTCTTAATAAAATAAAGTACAGAAAAGTAAAACATATACAATGGTATATTAGGCTCTTAGTGAAATACAGAAACCTTCCCATCAATATCCAAGCAGAGTCTCAGAAGTTCTGGGCTGTTTCTATGAAATATTCTTCGTTGGTGTATTAAATCACCCACAAAATATATTTTTCAGTTCTTTGTATTGTTGCAGCTTGAGACTGAACTCTGTATCTAAGCTTGTTGTTTACCATCACTCTTAAACCCTTCACCATCTGGCATTGCCCTAATTTGGATCACATTATTTATATCATAGGTCGCTTTCTTATTGTCATTTTTTAATGATACACTTTTACACATATCAACCTACTCTTTCATTTATTGAACTGTATCCTTTACCTGCGTAATGTCTAAGTTTACACTTTATAAAGTACAAAGATCATGTTGGCATTTTACATAATTTAGTGTCAATTACAAAAATGGAAGCTTATGTTAAAAGGAGGCTGATCTCTCATAACAGATTGATTTTATACTGAACTTGACTTGATTCATGGCTTGAATATGTATATTTGCCCTCTAGTGTTGGCAAGATTTAGTCAGAACTGATGAAGACTCCTCATAAAACAACATGGGATTGGTTGATAGACTCTACCAAGAAGCTTCAGTTTAAGGTGATGCGGTAGATGATGGTTTTAGCCATAAACAACTTTCGCAATTAGTACATTGATTTAAAGATATATGAAAGTGAGCTGGGTTATTAATGCATCTGATAGAAGATAATTTATAGTGTCTGAAAAAAATTGCATGAAAAAATTCCAAAGTAAACAGTTAAACCGTTAGCTTGAAGTCTGCTGAATTTCTTGCTTTTGCAAACTGTTTTCTATCAATGTTGACACCCCCTGAAATTCCAAGGGAAAATTAGCATAACTTATACAATGTTTATTTTTGGCCTGGGGATTGTGCAGGCATGCTCAGTTAGCACCTGTTGTCTGCCCTACTGTGGGAAGTCACATGATATCAGACACTTTCCTTTCCTTTAGCCAATTAGAATGTGCATATGCTGCATATTGGATATCTCATTAAAAATCAGATATCCAATATGCAAATCTCAGTTGTTGGGGGTGTCTACATCACCCCCAGCAATTTTTTTTCTTTTCGGCAAAAAATGTTTGCATTTTTGCATACAATTTTTTTTTGCTAGGTGGGTTATGATGCATTCCACAAAATACATTCATAACCCACCTCACTTTCATATACCTTTAAGTGTTTTATCCTCTTGTTCATATACTGATGAGTTAAGCCTCACTCCCTGTGTTTCTGCAGAATGTTACTGAGTTGAAGGACCACTTGATATTTGTGTGTCACGTATGTAACAAACTAACAGCATTAGCAGGTATGGGATCCATGAGCATAAAATATTTTTTTGAGAAAAAAATATTTGTTTTAGCAGATTCTGCTTGGGCCTGAGGGATTCCATGTTTGTGTCTTCCACATCTGCTGGCTTGAAGTCTGAGGAGAGTTTTTTTTTTTCTAATTTATATTACTATTTAGGAGAGGGATTTCTTTACTCATTAGCTGATTCATATATACCATTAGCATTTAACATCTCTTCCCCACATACTCAGTAGAAGGATTCTTCAAGTAACTGCCCCCTCATGCCTTGAAAAGAAAGTATTGCTGTTTTGGGAGCTTCCATGTACTAGCAGAGTCTGCCAAAATTAAGATGTGGTTATAATTATGGCTTACACAGCTGTTGGTTTGATACATAATTTACAAACATGAGAAGCTCTTCCTAATCTACAGTAGACCTTGAAGTAAACTACTACCGTATTTACGCAAATCTAGTTCGCCATCGAATCTAATGCGCACTCTAAATTTGTAACCCATGAATCAAAAAAATGTTTTTGATGGTGAATGTAATGCGCATTTGTCATTTGTACAAGAAGCACTGAACAGTGTGCCACTGTGCTGGGGCTCTCTGGGTGCCAGGCTCTGTGTGCCAGTGTGCTGGGGCTCTGTGGGAGACAGGCTCTGTGTGCCACTGTGTTGGGGCTCTCTGCGTGCCAGGCTCTGCATGCCAGTGTGCTGGGGCTCTCTGTGTGCTGGGCTCTGCATGCCAGTGTGCTGGGGCTCTCTGCGTGCCAGGCTCTGCATGCCAGTGTGCTGGGGCTCTCTGTGTGCTGGGCTCTGCATGCCAGTGTGCTGGGGCTCTCTGCGTGCCAGGCTCTGCATGCCAGTGTGCTGGGGCTCTCTGTGTGCTGGGCTCTGCATGCCAGTGTGCTGGGTCTCTCTGTGTGCCAGGCTCTGTGTGCTGGGCTCTGCGTGACAGTGAGCTGGGGCTCTCTGGGTGCCAGGCTGTGCATGCCAGTGTGCTGGGGCTCTCTGGGTGCCAGGCTCTGCGTGCCAATGTGCTGGGGCTCTCTGTGTGCCATCCTCTGTTTGCCAAAATGCTGGGGCTTTCTGAGTGCCAGGCTTTGTGCCAGTGTGCTGGGGCTCTCTGGGTGCCAGGCTCTGTGTGCCACTGTGCTAGGGCTCTCTGTTTGCCAGGCTGTACATGCCAGTGTTCGCAGGGCTCCCTGTGTGCCAGGCTCTGCTTGACAGTGTGCGGAGGGCTCAGTCTCTGCAGGAAGTGGATGGCGTTCTTTATGCTAGTCTTTAAGGAGCCACTTCCGCTGGCGGTGATGAGGAGGTCCCCCGCTGCTGTCTGCCCATCTGAGAGCCTTAGTCACCCACTCTAGAGAGCCCGGGAAGCGAGAGATGATGGTGTCGCTGTGTATAACTGTAGGTCCTGGTCTGTGCTATCCTTTTTGCTATTACCGGTAATGCAATGTTATCGATGGCACAGTAGATTCAATGTTTTAACCCCAAAAAAGGGGTTAAAACATTGAATCTAGTGCTCTAACGATTCTAATGCTCACTCCAAAATTGGGACCCGATTTTTCCTGAAAAAGGTGCCCATTAGATTTGCGTAAATATGGTATTTCTCATTCAAGTTAATGGAGATGTCTATCACTCTGAGATACAATGCAGAAACCTGCTGAACACAAGGAGAATAAACCATTAACCATCTGTAATTGGGGCTATTTTTCAATTCTGAGGTAGTCCACTTACAGCCATACTTCAGTTGAGAGCTACTTTATGCTTCACCAAACATTAACCCCAAAACACTTTTCAAGTGAACAAACTCATACTGTATTGTAGACACCTAATAGACTGAAAACCTCAGCTTCATTGTCAATACTAGCTCCGTTGGTGTAGCATGGTCTGTCCATCATAAAGATGCAAAAACAGCCAATAACACTGCCGTGATAGGGCATCCTTGCAACGTAAACGCCATATAATTAAGAAAAATTATTAATTTGATTGCTAAGAATATGCTGAATAGGTTTAATGACCAAGAGAGACATTGTTTTAAATCTCTGGCTGATGGAGCCTGGTCATTTTTCCACATAATATCTTGTGCCCAAGGTGAATGCCCTTTACCTCAACCTCTTCCTGGCTCTGGTTACTAATAAGGTCACTCAGTCATGCATTAACCAACCATATTCCCAGGAGTAGTGTGTTAAAGCTTATTATCATTGTCTTTCTCTTGTAATCTAGATTCCTCTCATACATCATCCACTGATGTTAACAACATTAACATTAACACTTGTGCAAGAGAGGAACATATACACATTCAGAGAAATTACTCTGAGTGTGTCATGGGTGAAGCCATTTTATACTGCTAGTCTGTCTGTAAGTAGAGGGGAGGGTTGTCCTATGGAGTCTAATGCTACCACGGAATACTATTATCAAGGGGCTATTTAAAGACGACTTTTTGTTACATAAATAAATATAGATCTTACGTGCATCCATTTTTCCTCCTAGGTCTCTAATCCTTTTACAAAGACAAAATGTTCATCATCATTAAAGCAAAACTAAAATTAAAGGCTGTAATAATTTATTTTAAACTGTACAAAAACACGGTGTCCCATAACAAGTCAAGTTCTTCAGAAGAGTATAAATATTACTTCAGCTGTCCTTTAATGCAGCTCACATCCTATCAGAGATATAATCACATTGTGATATTATAAATGATTTGACTTTTGCATGGTGTCATAAAAAGAAAATAAGCTACTGTACTGTGTTCAAATAAAATAACACATCTACAGTTTATTCAGTTTATAAAATTATTTAAATGTAAGGTTCCTTGTGAGTTAATTAATATTTTGCTTCATATATAATATAAATATGTAAGAATATTGATTGTTACCTCAGTCCTGCTGTTTAAAATTATATATTTTTTAAAATGTTGTGGTCATAACACATTTGGCTACTATGCACCAAACGGAGATCCATAATGGCCCAAAACAATCAGGCTCGTTAAAGGGTTAAACTGGGCACTCCGGCCATAACATTCATTGACCTAAATGGGGTTATGGCCGGACTAGTCTTGTTAATTCATTCCGGAGTTTGATGAATCGCTCACTTATCTTCTACTGCCTCTAAAGCCACTGGAGGCCCATTTAGACTAGTGATCAGTGGCCAATAAATTACTTCTGACTTGCACCATGCACTGAAATAGGGTGTTTTCAGTTGTACAACTTATACATGTACCACCAAGGCCTTTATATGAAGTATATCTAATATCTGTTGTATTTTAAGTAGTACAAGACTTTTAAGAAAGAAATACAATGTATAGGTTTCAGTTTGTCATTATATATTTATCTATTGGCACATACATTTGAATTGCGTTTTTAGAACACTTGTAGTGTTTGAATATTTATAGTTTTACTATTACTAAAAAAACTCTCTATATTAGGTGATCTCTAAATACATATAAGTGTGCTAATATAACTACATTATTTAGCAAAAAACTAAAATTTGCGCTGAGCCTCCCAATAGTCCCCCCCCCCCAGTGCCACCTCATTTTATATATGTATATATATATAGATAGATAGATAGATAGATAGATAGATAGATAGATAGATAGATAGATAGATAAACACACATGATGTCATTTGGGATTCTCTGTCCAGGCGAGAAGACATGCCAACAGAAGAGTCTTAGGAGGCTCTCAAGAGGGGTAGGATAGAGTGTAAGGGGGGCCAGGGGGTGTCTAGGGGCCAGGGGGAGGTATGAGCCAGAGTGGGGGACCCAATGCATTGCAGTGCCGCCCATGCGTCTCCATTGTTATATTATGCTTTTAGTACTAATAGACCACTTCTTCTCTTTTTTTGTCCATTACAGAGACAGAAAAGTAGACTGTATTTCTAATTAGCACATCAAATTAGCTAATTAATATGTGTGAGCCGCTTATTTGCTTATAAATGCAGCAATAACAAATCCGAGGAATGGTTCATATTAGAAGAAAATGTATAACATAACATATAGTCAGTTTTTCATGTTGTTAAGAGTGACCTAAAAACTATTTAGTTTAGGGTCTCTGTTTGCATACATGAAAAAAACTCATATTTCCCATATGTTTGATATTAGTCTTTCAGTTGCTTGAAATGTACAGTGCTAAGGTAATACAAATTATACATAATAAAAGTATGAATTGGAACGTACAACACACACATATTTAAAAAAGCATACTAGTGATTTTATTTGAAAGATAATTTAGATATTTGTTTGTCCCATAGCATCTTAGCAGCAGAATATTTTTAATAACATTGCAATTTTGAGGCAAAGTCAATTTAGCAGTACGATAAATGAATTTCAGCATTAAATCAAATGGGCTTTAATGTAACAAAATGTAAAAATGGCTAAGGATGGGAGCTCTTATCTTCCAGATTGTCCCATCATTTCAACTAATCAGAAAATAAGATAAAATTGTATATTCGCTGCTTCTTCCCACTAAGGGGCAATTCAATTGAAAGCACAATTAGCGTGAGAGATACTGTACCTCCACCAGGAGCAATAAAAGTAAGACAAATAAACATAAATATGTTTAGCACAAAATCACTGGTGAGTTTGAAAATGTGCACTATATAATTTTAGTGTTTGCACATTCAATGCAAGACTTATTGTATTCGCAAGTTTGTGACACAGCAAAAGTCCCATTTATTGTAGTAATTAAAAGTACACGCACTCACAAATATATATAATTACAGTTAGATGTTATGAAAACAAATTGAGTGGAATTATTATTTGAGCTTGAAAGTTTGTATATTTTAAGCATAAGTTACATGATAAAATAGTAATACTTTCTTAGGCCCTGATTCAATTGCGATTTGGCCAATTCAATAGGGCTCTATATAAGCACATAGCATACAACAATTTTTGAGGGAAGATTATCTGATTCTTTTTCTTTTGTAACCATGATTTTGTGTTACATAAATCCGAGGCCAAATGTGCAAAATTAGCATTTCAGTATCTGCATGAAATAAGGCCATGTTTCATTATATCACAAAATGGCTGAGCATATGTCAAGCATGACCGCTAACTCTTTTTTATTTTCTGACTTCTGTTTATGTAACTTGTTATATCTGAGTAGTGTACAGAGGCTCTGGAGGTCTGGTATATCACATATATCCACCTCCTGATTTCCTATTAACCTTCTTTTCCTTTTCATGTAACCTTTCATAAAAGAGTTAAAGTAAAAAAAAAAAAAAAGTGACAAGACAATTGACAGAAAACATCCTGTTATCTTGACAGCGGAGAAAAATAAATTGACTTGTTCCTGCCAACTGCATCTTAGACCCATTCGCAAAAAAGGATGTAAGACTTGTTTAGTGCAGCAAGAGATAGACAAATGTACTTGAAGCTCGACCTTCAAATGATTTTATTGCATATGGGAAAACAAAGATATACTTCATATAAATGGCTTTTTCAAATATTAAATATATAAATTATTTAAATAGCTAGAATGTAGGATATATGAAACACTTAACGGCCACTGTAGTGTCCTACTTATGGTATGCATTATTGAAAACGTTGACAGAAAATTCTAGATAAAAAAAGCCTGTTATTACCTACTGTATTGAAAATGTATAGAATATTCCAAATTGTCTTACCTCAATATTTTCTTCTAGCTTGAGGCCTGAGAGGCTATATTTATCTACTTTTAGAGGGAGGGGTGGGAGAAGAGGGAGAATTGCACAAATGTAAATGCCCCCTGCAGACCGCAGTCTTTCAACTCTGTCTTCTATGGACAGAATTAAGGATATTCCTGTAAGAAAAGGCAAATAAATTCAAGTTCAGGAGAGTTGTGACTCCATCCTTTGATGCAAGGTGTCTGATTCTGGGCTAGTGAGAGGGAAGGGGTGTGGTGTCAATTACAATCTTATTCAATTACCAAATAAGGCACTGTCTACTGTCTGTTATCCCATTCCTTCATTGGTAGCTACCAACACATAACTATATCATCCAGCTTACAGGATGTGATGTAACACAAAATGGATTCCTATACTATAACCAGAGACTTAAAAAGTTCAGATTTTCTCCCCCAAAAAATGTTTACCTCCATGACTTACATAGCTGCTGATATTGTTAACTTGATACATACTTGACAAACAAGTGCCATTTTTCTTGAACTGCATTTCTTTAACGCACGCTCAAAATGCCTTTTTTAGTATTCATGTTGTGGATAATTTAATCCCCATGTGAAATGTAGAATTCCCTGCTGTTTGGCTAAAGCAAATACATATTTATAGCAGTAATTCTGGAGTGGAAGTTAACATTGAAGAGACTATGTTTATCATGGGGAGATTTCAGGTCACCTTTGTCTGAAGGGAGTTTCCATTTTTTAGTTGTTAGGTTTGTGCCGATAAACGTATATTTTATTTTCGCTGACACTGCTTAGGCAAAATCTTTTGGATCTTATGTAGAATGAATGCGTGGCATGCCATTTTTTTTTATTGGTTTCTCACTGGTTTTATTTGTTTGTCGATGACATTATAAGCAGTACTTTGTTTTACTGTTTATGGTAGTGTTGTAAATAAAGTATTTTATTAAAGGGAAGTGCGAATGTTGTAACGAAGTGTTGCAGAGAGTGGAGCAAATTGTACCTGTCTATTAACTGCACAGTTTTACTGGCAGAGACTGGGGAAATAAGATGCACACCTGGCTACATTCTGAAAAAGGTGGGAGGAGCTCCAGCCTTGCAAACCTAGCCTTTTTCATGAATGAAGTGTTTATTATTACCTACTTTTTTTAATTATACCATATTTGGTACTTTCATTGTGTCCCTTTAACTAAATTGTGACTAAAGGTTATAATATTTCCCATTATAAATGTTACAACTCACAGATCTGATGAATAGGTATGAGTGCTTGATAGAATTTTGTGTCTGATAAATTATATTTATTGTGGAACATAGTAATAAAGTAATTAAAATACTTTTTGCACCTAAGTACAAGCACACTGATGGAATGATCAACTCATTCATATGTTTGTTATTTTTCTTGTATTTTGATCCCTTTGTTTTGTATTGCTGTAGAGTCTTGCTTTTATTTATTTATTTCAGTAAAAAAATATATATATATATATAAAATATATATATATTAAAAAAAAAAAAAAAAAATATATATATATATATATAAAAATATATATATATATATATACACACACACATACATATATGTGTATATATATAATAAAATTGTTGACTTATACAATATGCTATTATGTAACCTATTGTTCTGCAAATAGGGCACATAATAAGGTTTCACCGTATGTTTCTATTTTCTTAAAACTCTTAGAGCAGAATAAACTGATTTGAATGCATAACTGGTTTTGGAGCCGCTCAGCCAAAATAGAGGAATATTATACTTGCCTGCTAATAAGATCTACAGACCTAATTATTCTCTCTGGACAGATGCACTTCCTGTTAGATTTAAGGAAGTTTAAAGACATTTTATTTCACATTTTTGTAACGTTTAATACATTCTCTTTTAGAATAAGAGAAATGTAATGTTCCATGTCCTTTTAAGGTACTAAGTTAATTGTGATTTAATGAATCAGTACATTTCTCACAAAAGGAAGATGAAAGCTTCTTCCAGACATCAGGAATAAGTGTATTGTGTGGAAACTCCTTCTGGACCCCAGGAATGAGAGTACTGTGTGTAGTTATCCTTCCCCTTGTCTGTTATCTTTATTGCTGTGTAAGACGATGTTAATGAGCCACTACAGGAGAAGATTTCTTCTGGGCCTCAGAGACCGCCCATTAACATCACTGAACCTGTCCCTCTGCTCACTTCTCTCTTGTATTCATAGTGACTGTAGCCAGTTGTATGTGCTAGATCTCTCTCCAGGTCCTCTTTCAGTATATTAATGAGTTAAGGTATAGCATTTCAAATATGTGTGTAAAAGTGATATCACTTGTCTCCGTATGTTAAAGCACAGTTTATAACAGCAGGTATAGCCTGATTTAGAATTTTTCACATAATAAGTTCAGCATTTTAATTGCCAGTTACAGAAATGGAGTTTATGGTGTCTTTCACTTTCCACAAACATGGAGGAATAGCCGACACAGTTGTCAAGTTCCATAACTTTCATATATGACAGCTATACCATGTAGGCTCACCCAAGATGGGCAGGTCATAGCAGAGAGGTCAGACAAACTGTGATTCCATGGGGAAGGAACTAGCAACCCACTACAATATATTTGCCAAAACAACCATATGGGTAAGCATGACCAGAAATGTGGTGTGGTGCTGTCTATAGGGTCGCGACTGAAAGATATATATTTATACAGTAAATAATTAGTAAATTTGTGTTCACATTTAAACATCTAAGACAAGTTAAAAAAACTTGTTTCATGACCAGAATTCTGAGAAATACTGTTATTACACTGCATTCTGGGAACATTGGCAGGGACATGCAAATGTGCCCACAAAGGCTTTGCTCTTGTAATCCATAACCATTTCAAACATGGCTTCCTTTAAGCATATGCCCCTTGTAACAAACAGCTTTGAGCAAAGCTAAGGTTGGATTATACACAAGTCTGGAATCCCACCCACGTCCAGCCGTTTCAAGGTTACTGCCTCTCATCAGCGTGGGGCCGGTTCCTTCTGTTAAAGTGACAGGACCTCTTTTCGGGGGAAAAATGAATGTCCCTCTTAGGCCCCAAAATGTCCCTCTTTTGAAGAAAATCCCCACATTTAAGAGCAAACCTCTGTGTCCCAGCCCAGATTACTTCCCACTTTCTTGTTCCTCCTGTTGTCTTCTCTCGGTCGTCTACACGTGTGTATTTGTGCAGAATATAGGTCATACTTCACATGGTAGACATGCATGGAAGCTATTAATGGGAAGCAAATGCTAACACACCTTTAAGCTGTATAATAAACATGCAGCTGAATCCACACATGTATGTAGACACTTACAGCCTTATTAAATTGCAATTCGGCCAATTGAATAGGCCTCTATTTAAGCACAGAACATTTTTGTTACAGAAGTTTTTAGTTAGTGAAGACCTTGCTTTTGGATAGAAGTTCACTAACTAAAAACCTCTGTAAAAAATATGCTGTGTGCTTAAATAGAGGCCTTTTTAATTGGCTGAATCACAATTTAATAAGGCTGTTGGCTACTGAAAGTAAAAACGGCATTTAAAGAAGTAGTGTAAACTGCACACTGACTGTAGTTTCATAATGACATACACTAAATACAGTATATGCTAATGATTCAGCACTGAATGATGAAGAGATACAGGCCCATGCTGCTATGGAACAACCAACTATAGATGTGGACCTCCTGCTTTGTCATTACTGGAACCCCCCATTTCTACCAGGTATGCACTTGTAGAACCTCTGAAGTCCCATATTTACAGTGTGCTCTTTTCAATAATAGGCTGATTAATGGATACAATGTTTAAGAAATGAACATAAGCTATAATTTATTAGCATGTGAATTGAGAAATCCTGTGAGCCATGTCTCCTAAAATTGTACTTGTAGCTCTTAACCCTGGCTTTAAAAAAATGTTCTGCTGGCTCCTATCAAAGCCAACTTGGGAGCCTAAGTTAAATTTGTCATGCCTTGTATTAACTATTATGTGTAATTATACAATAGTATGAGCTACAATTATTGAGGTTGTTCTCTGCTTGTGCAAGGAGAAGTGGACTTTGTACACAGATATGGGGGGTGATTTACAGAGTTGTGAAGGGCTGAGAAGACATGTGCAGGGCTCTTTCTCTCCGTAGGAAATAGTTATTAAATAGAGATGACGTAAGATGCACTTGAGATGCTTAGTAAATTGCTCCCCATAGTTTTCAATAGGTCTAGCACCAAGCATTAGGAAATGCTGCCTCTTAGTAGAATCAATAGAAACCTTACCTGCACCCAAGATTACCTCTGGAAGAAGCAGATAAACATCAATAGTGTAAATTAAATTAAAAATGAGGTATATTTTTTCACTTTATAAAAAAAACATTTTATACATTGTCAAGTGTAATTTTTAAAAAAATACAGTAAATATTAAAAAATAATACATTAGTAATGTAATATATATATATATATATATATATATATATATATATATATATATATATATATATATATATATATAGTTTTCATTCAGTTTGAGACAGCTTCATTTATCACAAAGATACTGAACCCAAGTGTGAATATAATACTAACGAACCAGACATTTTTATGACACAATCAGAATAATTACTTGCCAGTGAGTATCTACATTTATATTGTTATATTACTTGTTAAATGTAAATAAATATTAAAGGTATATCTAAGTCTCCCTGTTTTTACCTTCATCTAATCTAATACATGCTGCCTATATCAGAGACCCACACTGCATTGTCATTCTAAACATATATTTATTTTATTTAAAAATCAAACATGTTTCCACACCCCCAGAACTGCTTACATGGGAACAGTGTACTTAAAAATAGAAACACTGCATTTGGGTACGAATTTTAACCAATTACTAACCTTCGAGCCAACAGGAGCACAACGCAGAGATCTACAGAGCAATGTCTGGCTCCTCCTTGCTTCCTTGTGCAAGGAACCACACATCCCAGGGTGCCTTCCTGTACAAACTACCATTACTGATTGATACAATGTATTAGCTGCCTGTGATTGGCCAAAATGAATTATGAATTGTATGCTATTTTTAGCAGGGATTTATATGGGTGTCAACTGCTTGCAAACTCAAGAGATTTAGCAAACTTTAGGGTAAGATTAATTATGTTTATTTTGGTATTTGTTCATTCAAAAGAATGTTTTCATACACTACTGATTCTCCTATATCAGATGCATTCATAATCCAGGAAACTTAAAAATGAAAAAATAGGAAATCAGGTTCCTCAAATTATTACTAATACTAAAATGTATATGAAAAGTTTATATCAAATAATAATTTCAACTGATATCACGTTTAAACGATGGAAAAGAAGCAGGTACTGTTTGTGGCAACTAAATACAAAAATAATACAGATTTCTAAATGAATGTAATTTGATTTGACTGGGTTCATGTGTGGGAGTGCTCGGATCTTTATATGCAAGGCGAGAGTGTCTTCATCGATTTTCATTAATTTAATAGATTCTCTCCACAGTGCTATACATGTTTCAGAAGATGAACGAACAAGTCATTTTCTGTGTGTAATGGGAACCATAAAAGATTTGATTAAAGAAATGTACAGTGCCTCTTAAACAATCTGAGCCTTCTTAGACAGGCATGTGAAATATTACAATACAGAGCCAGTGCCACTAGGTATGTTTTAACATGTGGGAAAATTGCCAATGGAAAAAAAAATTGTTCAGTTAGCATATTTTAAAGGACGGTTCTACAGAAGGTTAGCGTCCTGCTGTATAATCCCGGTTTATTGGATTTCTTTAGTAATTTTCCTGCTGCCACAGTAAAATCTGCCTGATTATAAAGGTTATTAAGCTCTCTTTCTTGAATATAGGTGGCATCAGCTATTTTCCTATTAGATTTTTGAGCATCATTTTATGGTAGGCAGAATATGTCTGCTGCACTCGATTTATTTGGGCGCGCCAATAACACTGAATGATAAACCAGGATAAATAGAAATCTGGAAATGCGTTGCATGGCTGTTTATAAATACTGAAATAGGACTTTCTGGAACATTATAGATTTTCACATGGCGCTAAACATTTATCCTGCTTTATAAAGAAATACAGTGAACATATAAATTTGACAAGTTATACGAATCCAATCTAAGAAGACATGCACTAAATTATTTTAAAACTGGCTCTGCATTTTTCTGTGGAAATCTATTTATCTCTATACTACCATACTAATGGTGACTTGGATCCTCATAGTATGGTCTTGCTTTCACAAGGGTTGCAAGAGGACTAGATTATGAAGAGATACAGGTTTGTGTTTACTAAAGACTGTTTAGCAGTTATTATCATTTATTTGTAACGTGCCAATATATTCCGAAGCGCTATACAAGGTAAATACAAGTCAAAAACTATTTAACAAATCACAAAAGAATGGAGGGTCCTGTTATTGAGCTTAAAATCAAGCATACAAAGTGTTTTACCTAAAGAACCTTATACGACTGAAAACTCGCAAACTTACAAAGGGTATGGAAGGGTGAGGTACAGTAAATTGTGCATATTAAGGCCGGGGTTGATAAGCTTCTTTAAAAGATGCGTTTTTAGTGAGTTTTTGAAGGATTTGAGGCAGGAGGATAGTCTAGTGGAGCAAGGCAAGGAGTTGCAGAGATAATGGGCAGCACAAGAAATATCCTGAAGATGGGAGTGCGAGGAGGTGATAAGAGAGGAGGAAAGAAGTTCATTAGCAGAGTGAAGAGGACGTTTAGAGTATTTTGCGAGAAGAGATATAAGAGGCTGCATTATTGTTGTTATAGGTTAAGGTCATGATTTTTAAATTGTATTCTGGAGGCTATGGGATGCCAGTGGAGTCAGAGAGGTGCCGCAGACACTGAGCTTTGGGTATGGTAGATGAGTCTAGCGGAGGCGTTCATTATAACCAACTATGGCAGATACATGTGGACCTCCTGCTTTGGCAATTGATCTTATATTCTGCTTTACAATATTCTCTCTTGATTAACTAGGCTAGATAATGGGTACAATGTTTAACAAATAAACACATGTTATTCCCACATTGCTTGAGAAATCCCAGGCGCCAGGGAACCATATTATTATAATATATAACTTTTTTACTGAATTTTTTTTATGGTTGAGAGGTTTATAATAACGTTACAATATTGGCAGCTGTGTAAGTACTGGGCAAAAAAGCATTTTTTAAGTCAAATCTTTACATTAGTAGATACTGTTATCCCTGAGAGATGTCATGTTTGTGTTTTCCAAACTTCATGCTGACTTGGAGACTGAGTGACGTGTTCTCCTAATATTTATTATCTATTTAGAAGTGAATGGAGGGGGGAGGGAGGGGGATTTGTTGATTCATTGTTGGATTCAGATAAGATGCAAGCCAAGAGCACTTCCTCTTCCCTCCTATAGGCTCCCTTGCAAGTCTTGCTAGTCCTGTTCTGAGCCACCCCTTGCACCATTAGAGTTCTCTGAAAACACTTTTATGCCCATGCTTTGCGTTGCTGCTTATGTTGTCAGCTTGCTGCATATTTCACGTATGTGTAGTTTTTGCTAATCTGCAGTGGCCGTTAACGGTTATTTTCAGGCTATTTGATAGCAAAGCCTATATACATAGAAGCATCTTTGTTTACATTTGAAATGTGCTGATTAGATTTACCGTATTTTTCGCCGTATATGACGCACTTTTTCTTCCCCAAAACTGGGGGGGGGGGGGGGAGTTGGTGCGTCTTATCCGACGAATATACCTTTTAAAACTGCCTCTTTCTGCCCTCTTGATCCTCTCCCCCTCCTGATTCTCCCCTTCGACCCCTCGGATCCTTCCCTTGCCCCCCTTTAGATCCCCACTCCTGACCCCCCCCCATTGGCGCTTCCTACAGCATCAGCAGCATGCCTCTAAACTGCATTGCGTCGGCCGGTGCATTCTAGTGACGTCACACACGCGACGCAAGGGAAGGCTGCAGTACAGGAGGAGTGCTGGTAGGAAGCGCTGCGTGATGGGGTGAGATCAAGATGGGCCAAGGGATGATCATGGATGGGCAGAGGGGAGAAGAAAGGTGAGGATCAGGAGGGTCAAGAGCTCCTGGAGGCTCCCAAATGCTCCAAAATGTGTATGTATATGTGTATATGTATGTGTGTGTGTGTGTATGTATGTATATGTGTATGTATGTATATGTGTATGTATGTATGTATCTGTATGTATATGTGTGTATGTATATGTGTATATGTGTATGTATGTATGTATCTGTATGTATATGTGTGTATGTGTGTATGTATATGTGTATGTGTGTATGTATGTATGTATCTGTATGTATATGTGTATGTGTGTATGTATATGTGTATGTGTGTATGTATATGTGTATGTATGTATATGTATGTATGTATATGTATGTATGTATGTGTATATGTGTATATATATATATATATATATATATATATTTGTCTGTGATGTAGGTGTGTATATGTGTGTGAAGTGTATTTGTGTTTGATTCAGATTTTTTTTTTCTTGTTTTCCTCCTCTAAAAACTAGGTGCGTCTTATGTGCAGGTGCGTCTTATATGGTGAAAAATACGGTAGATCCTTACTATAACTTTATTCAGTCCTGCCATTCTTCAAGATTAAAGTATCAATTGATTTGTTTTCCTGCTGTTTGTGCTTATTTTGCAGATATTGCAAATTCCTTTCTTTTACGCTAAATAGATATACTTGTTGCACAAACATAATTTTACTTTTCTACTCATTACCTGGTTTATTCATTTCATCTCTATATCAGGCAATAGGGCTGAGGCTGTCTGTCCTTAAATGTACCTAATAATAAATACTTTCACCAGTGCTTGTATGTCAAGTATGCACCAAGTTTACAATACTAGCCGCTATGTAAGTCATGTGCATACATTTTTTGTTGAGAAAAAAATGAATTTTTGAATACTCTGTTTATGAGTACAGAAATCCATGTAATGTTCTTGCAAGCTGAATGACAGGGTTGTGTGTTGTGTGTTTGTAGTTATCAATGGATGAGGGTTGGGGGAGAAGGAAACAATCAGAATTCCATAGCCTTTATTGGATCACTGAATAAGACTGAAGTTGACACCCCACCCCTCCCTCTCACTGGTTCAGAAGCAGAAACCTTGCATCGAAGGTTGGAATCACAGCTCTCCAGAAATATAAATGCCATCTCACCGGGAAAACTTCCACCAATGTGTTATGGATGCCTCCAGGGCCCTGAAAAGGCATCAGAATGTATTTTTCCAACTAAAAACTAGCTGTATGACTTTTTTTCCAGATTAATTATGCTCTTAGTCATACTCAAAGTTTTCAAACATATATTTGTATTTTCATGGTGCTGTGGTCCTCTAACACTGATTAGAGCTATGGCAGATCATTTGAATGTAATTATCTTTCTGTCTGCATCTTATTATATTGCTTTGTGTTATATTGGAAGCGAAGCGAGAGTGGTCCCATGTTAGCAGTAGAATAGATAAATGTATAGTGTAAACGCTATAGTGCCTTCATTGGGAATACGCACAGTTCCCAAAGCTCACTAGATTTTCCTAATCTGTTAGCCATTAAAGATATAATGAATGATGGATGATTGGGAACCTGGATGAGATTCATAACCCTTCAACTGTGTTTGTATAGTCTGTAGATGTAATATAAGGGCAGTTGCCTTTGTATACTATATTGCTTTGTGGAATTTAATAATGATGACACAAGACATTGCTATGGTTGTTTTCTCTTTTATACACAGTGCAATCTATTGTATATGTTACGTGTATGTGAAACTTGGTGGTAATCTCATTAAAATGAGTTTATGTATTGCTTCATTAATGATATCTTTCTTAAATCATTTTTACACATGACTTCTAAGAGGCCAACAGACTAACAGCCTGTCAGCTTCTGGAACCTCCCCTCTTCCTTATGTTTACTCTCATATGCGGTGTATATTAGAAGCATAGTTTAAACAAACATGAGGAGTTATGTGAAGGGGTAATTACTCTTCTCGTTGCTTGGTTTAAGCACTTTCTATAACTCCTAATATTGCTCCAAACTACCCATTCCCATAATTACTCATTTTAGTAAATGTCACCAAACCATATATTTTTTATTGAATGAGTCAGAATAAAAAATGTAGTAATATCAATGTTGAGAGAGTCACATAATTCCCAATATTGTACAACCTTACTATGATCATGACATACAGTAGATACTTACTGACTCCTGGTGATTGAAGCCGTGTTTGATGTCTTTATCAGGAACATATAACCACAATTACTCTTAAAGAACTATTTGCTTTGTCAGTAATGACAAATGTCAACACAAGAATAATGAGCTTGTGGATGTGATAATTAAATGAGCATCCTTATATTAATGAGCCTTGTATTTATTACAATGCTTATAATCATGAGCTCATTAGTGGTTTTGTTTATTTATTTATTTTGGGTTCTTTATAATGATTCTGTGAGGATAAACCATTTGCTTTTATTACGTTTTAATTGCTTTCACATTTGATATATTCAATACTATAAATACACAATGAAAAAGTCCAATTACATACAGTGTTTGATAACTAGGTATAATTTTTATAATATCTCCATAGCTGTTATATAACATTGTTTATATCTATATATATATATATATCTATATATATATATATATATATATATATATATATATATATATATATATATATATATATATATATATATATACATACACTGCTTTGACTAAACAGTATCATTTTGTAAGAAATCAGCTTCTTACATACAACTTGGTTTCTGGCTATTTCAGCTTCAGTTAATTGTAAAGAAAAAACTCATATGTGAAGTACAGTATGTTACAAACTAACATGTGCAGTGTGTAGTGTAAATAGTGTGCATGAGCGAGCCAAATCCGTTAGGGTAGCTGTGTACTTCCGCATTGTGTAAGTTAGTGTTGTAAAATGGCGCCTAATGTGTGGTACGTGTCTGTGGCTGATCTGGCGTCCTTGATCTTGTATCGGGTTTGTCTTTTTCTGAAAATCCGTAGGTGTTTGGTGGTGTTTTGCGTCTTTAGAGTCCTGTAGCCTCGTTTTCTTCGGCGGCCATTTTTCTCTCGCTTAAGGGATTTTCGGGTGTCTAAACTCTTGTATATTGAGTGAAATTGAGGTGTAACTTCAGTTTTCGAGGTCCTGGCTGCCTCCTCTTGCTGTAGGTAACCCTTTTATGTATTTGTTGTGTGTATTTATTGTGTTTTTAATGTTTTCATGTGCGTGGGTTTCGGGCGGTAAGGTCGTATTTTTGCGAGGTCGTCATTTTTTTTTTCTAAGTTCCGCGTCTCGTATTTGTTTGTTGTAAGTCCGTAAATTTTGCGAGGGCCGCAGTTGGCGCTCCTTGCCAGCAACTGCGGCCCTCGCTTCGCAGCGTTAGCAACAACCCGCTTGCTCTCAACTATATATGTGATATATATATATATATATATATATATATACTAGCAAAATGCCTGTCAAAAAGGTCGGTATCATTTTAAATTGTTTTCTCCCTCCCCCTTTCCCTCCCTTGTGCCCCTCCTTACCTGTGTCTCTCCATCCCCTTTCCTCCCCTGTGTCTCTCCCAATCTTCCCTCCCCTGTGTCTCTCCCCATCTTCCTTCCCCTGTCTCTCTCCCCCTTCTCTCCCCTGTGTTTCTCCCCCTTTTCTCCTGTGTCTTTTCCCCCTTCCCTCCCCTGTGTCTCTTCCCCCCTCTACCCTCTCATGTGTCTCCCCCTCTTCCCTCCCACGTGTCTCCCCCCTCCCCTGTGTCTCACCCCGTGTCTCTTCCCCCCTCTACCCTGTGTCCCTTCCCCCCACCTCTCCCCTCCCCTCTGTCTCCCCTCATCTCTCTGCCCGTGTCTCTTCCCCCCACCTCTCCCCTCCCGTGTCTCTTCCCCCTCTCCACTCCCGTGTCCCCCCTCTCCTGTGTCTTCCCCCCCCTCTCCCCTCCCCTGTGTCTACCTTTCCCTCTCCCCTCCATGTGTCTCTTACCCTGTGTCTCTCCCCCCACCCCCTCTGTGTCTCTTCCCCCCTCTCCCCTCCCCATGGCACCATGGGAAACAGCACATCCCAGGATGTACTCTCTGATTGCCTTGATTGGATGGCTAACAGAGCATATAGTTAGGAGGGAAATGAAGAATTGCTGAAGGAGTGGAGAGACAAGTGTAACAAATAAGTTATCAATGTTTTGCATGATTGGTTTATAATAAATGCAATTACCCTTCTATTTTAATTAACATCTTTAGATCATTGCAAATAAATAATAATTGACAGTGTCCCTTTAATTATTTATTTTATTAATTATGTATATTATTATCTTGATTTCATTTCTTTTTAGCAATTCTATCATATACTTCTTCAACATTACTAGGGAAGGGTATGCATATTGTAAATTTGCCCCAGTTCTAAAACTTTTTTCCTTTAAAATCCTCTGATATTTTATTATTTTTAATACCCATGCACTTTTTTGTCATGCACTTTTTTGTGAAGCAACCCCCACTGTTTATTTTGATCAAGGGCATAAAGATAACCTTGAAAAACATGAAAGGGGCCTATGTGATCCTAACCATTTATGTGCAACCCAGTGTAAATCAGACCGGTGCACAGAAGTCAGAGTTAGTATACAACAAGCAGAATAATACAACAGTCTCGTGCTCCTGTAACTGCTCAGCGGGTGGCTCAGGCTCATTACCATAACCGGATGATAACTTGATTGCCTGATACAGTGTTTTGTTGGAGAATTCATTGTGTTAGACGTTTCCGCACAAAGTTAATGAGTTGCCAAAGGCTTGTTTATTTCTGCTTCTAACCTCTGAACATTTTTCTATTACCAAGTTCAGAAAATCAGAAACTTCAAAGTTTAGAAAGGATGGAAATTTTCCCCTTCAGATGGATATAATAGCACAGGGTGTCTGCAACTTGGCTTCACCTCTGATTGGAAGCTCTTTGGGTCATATCTTTTTTTATTCATTTATCCCTTAGTGTTTTGCAATGTGTATCAATAGTTATTTAAAAATCAGCAAAAGTTCCACTTATTACAGAAATAAAATTAAAAAATTGTATACACCTCTCTCATTAAGCTGCCATTAAGCTTATTTACTGGGATGGGAGCCCCAGCTCTTAAAATTTGTACTACTGGCTCCTAAATATTTTCCCAAAGTTTATTGTATCTCTATGCGCACACCGACAACTGCACGCCCGACAATTCCGTGCCTGACAACTGCGCGACGGTCTGCAGGTAAGGTGGGCTTAGGGGTATTAGGGTTAGGCTTAGAGGTTTTAGGGTTAGGGTTAGATTTAGGAGTTAGACTTAGGCTTTGAGGTCTTAGGGTTAGGCTTAGAGGTTTTAAAATTTTTAATAGCAACCAATTGCAATTATATTTATCTATGTGTGTGGTTTGCATCTGTGCAATATCGTTTAAGATATAAAACCGTAAAGATATATACATATAGCTCATTTATAGTTTTGTATTAAAGGGGCGTGGGGAGGTTGGCAGGCAGTTTATATCCAAATATGGTATAATCTAAAATTATAAGTGGTAACAGGTATTTCATCAATTGAATGTATTTTGAAAATTGCATTAGAATGCATTAAAATGACGTTGAATGTTTGTACGTTTTGTCTGATATCCCTCTAGGTCTGCATCATTGTCTAAATAAATTCTTAATATAAAAATAGTGAGACGTACACTATATAGAACTAGTTGGAGTTAGTTTTTCTTTTTCGAAATAAATTCCTTATCTGCTTGAAATCTTTCACTGAAGAGGTTTCCAATCTGTGGGTCGCACCAGCTGTACACGAGCTCCATCAGTTGGTCCAATGTGCATCTGGGATTACAAAAAAATGATGAAACCACATTTAGAAGATGAGTAAAACTGCATAAAAAAGCAGTGTTATATACTAGTATTTATGGATTATTACTGCACAGGCTATATCGCTTTATAGGGCAATGCATTGTAACTGCAGGCAGAACAAAAGAAAAGGAGGTGGTTAAGGAAGACCCTACAAGACATTAGGTGGCTTATAAGTGGTACAATCAAAACTTAGTCTGGGAACAATAGTTTTTACTGCTTTTGTCCCTATCACTTTTCCTGTAATGTTGTATTTATATGTGATACTCCTAAATCTTCTACCCTGAAAAACTTTTCATGATAACTTGTTGTACTACAGCATCATTTTTATTTACTCACCTGTGCTTATATAAAAGTATCCTGAAAATCTGGCCAGGCTCTTGAGCATTGTGATTTCATTAGACCGGATCTAGATAGTCCATTGAGAAGAGGGGGAAACGTTTCCTTTTGCTCAGTGCTGACAGTTCAGCAGAAACATATCTCCATTCCTCACTACTTTCTTCCTCCATCTTGGTCCTTATCTGTAGCTTTGGGACATAGCACAGGATTATAAGGAAACCGTTCACCCATAAACAGAAGGCGTGCTTGACATAAGCTCACCATTCAAGACAAGACACTGCTGTGAAAGGCCTGTTATAATAACACAGCTCCTGTAAAACCGTACGGCGCTGTCTGCAGAATGGCTGTTAGTTACTCCTCTGTTATCCAGGGGAAGCCTAGTTAATCTCTCCTAAATCCTAAAGTAATTTAGGCTCTTGCTGATCTCCCTGACATTTCCTTGGAAAGTATGACAAATGATACAGCTTTAGATAAAGAGAGTCATTTTTACCACCTTTCAAGGCTTTCCTTCCAAATCGAGTGAACAGAAAAAAAAAGCAGCCAAGGTTACTCGCTTTTTAAGGGTTATCATTTATTTTACATGTTTTCCTCCTATATTGTTATGTTCATTAGAACTGAATCATTTCTGTTGGGATTCCTTTTTCCTTCTGCCTGTTTTATTATAGTTTATGGCTCGTATCTCTAAATATTATTGTGCTTCTCCGCCACTTATTAAATCTGTCATTTTTATAAGCATATTTTATGCTGTATATGTATTTTTCTATATTTTATGAGTGTATTAATAATAGAGCACATACATTATACATTGTGAAAGCCCATAAAAGCACAAACTGTAATGCAGACTGGTTCATTTACTGAAATGGTAATAAGAAATGTGTCAACTCACAAAATGATAAAAGAAGGCTTGAGATGCAATGCTTAGTAATCTCTTAGCAATACTGTGTGAATAAAGCCACCTTCCAGAAAATACAATTCTAAAGGCCTTCTCAACCAGTGACCTAACAATATTATACGATGTAGGGGTAGAAATGCTTCACTGAGGCTGTACTATCAAAGCTCCCTGTAGGAAATAGACACCTAAATCTTCAGGACGTTCATAGTCCCATGCCAAGCTTAGTGAATCTGGGGGTATGTCGATCCCTACAATATCTTAGGGCCAAGAAGAGAGGAAGACATGCTTAAATAGTAATGTAATAATTATATTTTGTTTTAATGTGCATGTATTACATATTAAAAATGTAAGTGCCACTGTAGTTTTGGAAAGAGTTTACATTTTTGTGAAGTATGCAACATAAAAGTAATTTTTAGAGAGTATCTTATTAGCAGCTAGTATTAAGAAAGTTTCATATTGTCTGGCTTCAGCACTTCCTGCTATGCTGAAACAGCGGAGGGAGCTATGAAAAAGGAAGTAAGAAAGGAATGTGTTGTATAATTGGAGCATGCTGTCTCTATTTACTGTTTGACACCTTCTCCTTCCCTTTCACATAGTCAGAATTGAGTAATCACAAGGTAAACTGCAAACACGGTTCCTGCAGAAATGTAAACACCCCTCTCACATTTGCATCTTTCACCAAAGTATTATGGGTGCCTCTACATACTAGTAGAAGCATCCGCATTATTGTTTCCTAATGGTTAACTTTATGATATTTCACCTGCCAAATTATGTTTGCAGTTAGACTCAAACTTTTCACACACACAATATATTCTCCCATTATACAGTGGTCCTTTATCATGTATATATATATATATATATATATATATATATATATATATATATAGTAAATAAAAAGTACATCTGTGTTCACATGTGAATGTCTAAAGAAAGTTAAAAAACCTGCTTCCAGCTCTGAGTTCCAAGAAAAACAGTTATTACACTGCATTCTGGGAAGCTGAGCTGGGACATGCAAATGTGCCCACAAATGCCTCGCTCTTCAATCCATAGCTGTTATCAAAAATGGCTTCCTTTAAGCGTATGCATGCTGTATTACACAGCTTTAATGCAAAGCCAAGGTTGGAATAAACACAGGCTAAGTATCCTATCCATACACAGCTGTTTCATCAGCATGGAGCGGGATCTCAGCCTGTGTTGTGGACCATATGAGTAGGTAGTTCACCACAACAATCATTTATAATATGGTGGGCAAAAGAGCGATAGAAGCCTCCACGGTACAGTAGTACAGTAAAAAAATGGTACATCTGTGTTCACATTTGAAAGACTAAAACAAGTTTAACCTGCTTCCAGCTCAGAATTCTGAGAAACACAGTTATTACACTGCATTCTGGGAAGTTGTATATATATATACACACACACACACACACACAAATTTAAACTTTCTCCTAGTACAATGCATCTCCCTTAATACTGATACATTTTTCAGAATAGCTTTTTGGATTGCCTATAGTGCAAAATCAAAGAAAATCTAAAGTCTCAAAAATGTTATGCATTTAAAGGGGCACAGACCGTATGTACTAAGAGTCAATGTAGTGGCAGCAGGGCAGTTAAAGCAAATCTATTGACATTCATTGTGTGATGTCCAAGGCTATGGTTGTTATTGAAATAGAAGAAAAGATTAAAGTTTTATAATAAGTTGCTCATTTATTTTAATAATTGTCTCATTATAGGTAGTGACTATACATAAACATGTATTTGTATTGGTAGTTAAATGATAATAGATTGTTAACCCTGATAATTATTATCGCATGTCCTTGTGTGTTTAGATCTCGCTATGGGATTGGAGCTCAGTGTTGACCACCATTGCTCTCATTATAATGGGGACTTCATAGCTCTTTCACTTCTCAAAAAGGAGTATGATTTAGGATTTCAAGTACTTACATTCATGCAAAACATGTTTTTCTAGTAGTTACAATATGTTCTTTTAAATTTATGAGGGAAAATGTGGTAGTTTTGGCTCTCTATAAGCAGCGAATAACACACTAGTGTGTCCCTGTGATTCCTCACATAGAAGCCTCAGTATAATAGCATATGTTATCACTTCCCCATATTAGTCTTGGAGGGACATTAATACATGCAAAGTAAAGCCTGGAGCACTGACTGTTTTCTGCAGCTATTTTTGGATGTTACTGGTCAGGACTTAGTTCAATAGTCGGTCAAGCTCATTACTTGTATTACAGTACAAATCCAGACCAGACTTTGTGACTTACTTGGATTATAGTGTCTGATTGCTGAGGTCTGTTATACTACTGAGACAGCTCATTGGTACACACATGCTTTTAGAATATTCATTTAAATGGACTTTATTGTGCATGTAACATCATGGTGCATGGTTAAAAGAAAAGCTTCAAGTTTGTGAAGGGTGTAATAAACTAACAATATTAGCAACTGTGTAAACCATGAGCATATTTTTTGAAAATGTTGTGTATAGGTTGTTTCATCTTGTCTGAGTTCAACACTTCCTGATAGCTTGGAGCCTGAGGGTCTGTGGTTATTTTATGTATCAATGGAGGGAGAGGAGAAGAGAAGAGCGGTATATTTTAGATTTTACTTGAGCTTTTGGAATTTAACCCCTCTCCTGTTCCACCTCTACATGATGAGAAGCAGGCAGTGATTAGGATAACTTCAAATCCTACTCCTGCAGAAATGTGAAAGATTATCATGAACCCCTCCATGGACCAGCAGAAACCTCACAATTTTTTTAAAATAAAAGCTAGCTTTAATACATTTTACTTGACAAATTAAGACTCAACATTTTCACATTTTTTTTTCCTTTTTTTCTTTTTAAACACTTCTCATTGGCTGATATATAAATATATTATTGTGAATGGTAACTTTGACTGTTTAATATTAATTGTAGATTTCAAGATAACAGCACTTAATAATTATTCAGTATATATACCTGGAAAACATGTTCCAACTGACATGCTTCGGTGTATTGCAATTAGGAAGTAATTACACTCCTGGTAATGTACAATCTCATCCTAATACTGCCGTGTTTAGGATCCAAATTACCTGTTTTACGTTCAGATTCCAATATATTCCTGTTTGTGCAGACTTGTATCAACCACTTGATGTACATACTAATTTCAGCGCACCAGGTGTTTGCAATGCATTTAGCACTACAAACATATTGAATATCACCTTGGAGTATAATTAAGTGATGAGGAAAATTGAAAAAATAACTGGAGATATAGCAAATTATGCTAAGTGATTAATAACACTAAAGAAATTATCTATAGATTTAATTTACACAGGTAGCCAATACAGAAAGTAAATTAATTCTTAGAAAAATATGCTTTTATATATATATATATATATATATATATATATATATATTATTTATTTATATATATATTTTTTTTCTATTTATTTACTTATATTTATATTTACAAATAAAGCAATTGTTTTTTTTATTTATTGATATATATTGATATTACAAAGGTGTGACAATTGTATTTATAGCTTTAGCCAGTAAAAATGTGTTTATTTTGGGTTAAAATGTGATTTAGTTATAGACAATCAGAGCATTTGTTCCTAGACAACGTGGTTTTGTGATGTGTATTAACCTCTTGCTGGGCTGTTTGCTACCCTGGATTTTGTATCATAAAACGGGCTTAATACCAACATATATTTTTTAATTACACATATGTAGATATCGGATCATTAAGTGTCAAATAATGATAACATTTCATCATTTTTGTAGTGCTTTTTTAGCTATGCTGTCACTTTAAATGCTTCTGGGGACTCGGCAAAGGTTTGAAAACCATTTGCAAGTGGTCTTTGCTTAATGTTCCTTCCGCTTTTTCAATTATGGCACTACTTTGATTTGCGAGTGAGCTGCAATATCTTATTAGCATAGGGTTTGGGTGTCAGGGAGTGATTTGTAATTTATTTTCAGTGCAAAACTCAATGGAGATTTTTGCCTTGCTTATCGTCTGTGTCGTGAAATTCACTGGTAGCAGTGACCCGTAGTAGCTCTCTCGCAATGTTTTAGGGATCAGTGATTAACATAGCTGGGTAGGGTTTATTCTGTAGTTAGGGCACTTGTAATAGCTTTTTCAGGGATTAGCATAGGACCTAAAGTTGCTTCATTGTCAAGATGCGTGTTTTAATGGTGTGATCACCATTTTGATATTGTTACATATTTTGTGCAAACCAATTGGAAACTATTGGGGTTTCATGTGCTCCAATGTGCTTTCATAAATTTGATGGGAAACCATCCATCACAGTCCTTCATGTTCCTTCACAATTCCGGCTAT
Source organism: Discoglossus pictus (assembly GCA_027410445.1). Lineage (NCBI taxonomy): Eukaryota > Metazoa > Chordata > Amphibia > Anura > Alytidae > Discoglossus > Discoglossus pictus. The sequence goes on along the minus strand of CM050163.1, from coordinate 202,064,005 downwards.
AACTGTGGTGAGAAGAGATAAGAAAGGCGGTGATCTAATTTTTTTGTTAAAGGCATATCTAAGTTTCCTGGATTATGGATGCATCTAATAGAGGAGAATCAGCAGGGTATGCAAAAATGTCTTTGCATGAAAAAATACCAAAATAAACATTAACACATTCACCCTGATGTTTTCTAAATCTCTTGAGTTTGCAAGCAGCAGCTTTTGTGAGTTAACACCCCTGAAAATCCCTTCTAAAATTAGCATAACATTCATAATTTGTTTTGGACAATCACAGGCAGCTAATACATTTTAATACAATGTAACAGTCAACGATGGCAGTTTGTGCAGGAAGGAATCATGGGATGTTTAGTCCCCCTGTAGAAGCAAACAGGAAAAGTCAGACACTGATCTGTAGATCTCTGCATTGAGCTGATGCTGGCTTGAAGGTTAGTAACGAGTTAAAATCCATATTTGTATGCAGTGTTTCTATTGGTAGGTACCAGGTGCCTATGTAAGCAGCTCTGGGTGTGAAAAACAAGCATTATTTTTAAATAAAATAAATCTGTGTGTGTATAGAATGACCCAATGTAATGTGTGTGTCTGATATAAACAGCGTGTGATTAGATTAGAAAAAGGGAAAAACAGGGAAACTTAGATATACATTTAAGATGCTTAGTAAATATTTCCCAATATTAACAGGTACATGTGAGCCATAAGCATAAAAGTATATTTAGATAAAATCTTTATTTTTGTAGCCTTGTCCATGATAGATTCCATTTTGTGTTTCTTATTTTCTGCTTGGAGCCTGAGGGATGTGTTCTGCTATTTTTTTTATCAATTCAGGAGGGGAAAATGGGGGAAGGCGTATGGAGGGGATTTGTTCACCAAGTAGATAAACATTTACAGCCTTATTTAATTGCGATTCGGCCAATTGAATAGGACTCTATATAAGCACAGAGCATATTTTTGTTACAGAAATTTTTAGTTAGTGAAGACCTTGCTTTTGGATAGAAGTTCACTAACTAAAAACTTCTGTAAAAAAATATGCTGTGTGCTTATATAGAGCCCTATTCAATTTGCCGAAACGCAATTTAATAAGGCTGTTAGCATCTGGCATTTTCCCCTTCCAAGCTGAAGGCAGTCAAAAGTAAACTTGCAAGCTGTGTCCTCTCGTGTCCTAAAAGGAAGTATTACTGCCATGGCAGCTTCCATGGAATAGCAGAATGTGCTAAGATTAAGATATTCTTTGAAAATGGCTTCATATCCATGGTTTGCAAACATGCAAAATTGCATTTATATGGCTTACAAAGCTGTTAATGTTATGTTATTACATACTTCAAAGATGTGACATTTTTCCTAAGCTACAGCGGTTCTATAATAGCTTTTCATTTCAAGACACTAAAATTGTTATTCCATTGAAATGCATTTATGCACTTTATAAATTAACCTGAAATTTTATTGCATTTGTAATGTGAATTTGTAATTTCATTTTGCAATGCTTACTGTATAAATGTTGGAGGGCCCCTTTATTCAGTTCTCACACATCTATAATATGGCAACCTTATAACCGCATAATATTTGTAAGCACTGAAACCTCATATAGCATAACATAATCATAATTAAATGCAATTTGAAACAGCCTTACACCAGCTTCACTGAAAAGACAGACCCATCAATTAAGATTTTTTAATTTGCACTTTTTGTAACTAAACGCTATCTTCTCCGGCTTTTATTGTTCCTTAGTTCCATTTTATCATGAGACTATTATAGGATCCTGCCTGCTGCATCTTTTGAAAACCAGGCAAATTATCTTTTGAAAAAAAGGCTGCTAGTTAGAAGCTTTAACAAATTACCCAATTATTTCTCTTCTTTTGAAAATCAAGGACTCAAAGTTTATTTTGTTCGAGCCGCACACATGGGCTGCTAGAGTATTTTTATCTGTACTTCTGATGAACCAGTCACACAAAGGATAGGAATATACAGTGTATGGAAACACTAAACATCTGAAGTGGGTGTATTTAGGTTTTATGGTGCCCTAGGCCTTTTAGGTATGTACACACCCAATCCCCACGTGCAGCTCCTCCTTTCTATATCTCAAATCATAAGCGTATGCATGTTTATGTACAGTAAATAAATAGTACATGTATAATCACCTTTGAACATCTAGAACTAAATTAAATACAGTTATTGCACAGCAGACTGAGAAATGGGGCTGAGACATGCAAATTAGTCCACAATGCATTTTCACCATTTGATCCTATTCCACTTTATACATGGCTCCTTATATGCCTGCTGTATTAAACAACTTTAAAGCATAGCATAGGATGGATTATACACAAGTTAGGAAATCTATCCTCAGACAGCTGTTTTGAACTTAAATGGATCTCATCAGTGTGGGGCTGGTTCCTAACTCGTGCTATAGAATTGAGGCAAGGCTATAAAATATTTTTTTTATTTACCTTATGATGGGTAAAAGAGCAATAGAAGCCCTGCATTGTATACACGAATGCAGTGCAATAACTGTATTTCTTGGAATTCTGAGCTGGAAAATTCATTTGTTTAACTTATTTCAGACATTCAAATAAAAACCTTGCATATGTGTATATATATATATATATATATATATATATATATATATATATATATATATATATATATGCAAGTTCATAATCTTGTAAGGTGCTTTCGGGAAAGCTCTATGTACATTTGATTTTAAGCTCAAAGACAGGGCCCTCCATTCTTTTGCAATGTGTTAAAATAGTTTTGGCCTTGTACATTATATATATACTAGCGACTTGCCCGTCAAAAATGACGGCAATAAAAACTGAAGCCTGGCAATGCTGTTTGCCACACAATGTAAGCCTCTCCCCCTCTACTTTACTGGCCTTGTGATGAGCGCCTTTGGCGCTCATCACAGGCCTTGCAATGAGCCCCTTTGGAGCTCATTGCGAGTCTCTCCCTCTGTCTACTTCCTCCCTCGTGTCTTATTTCCCCCCTCCTCTCCCTCCCTTGTGTCTCCTTCCACCTCGTCTACCTCCTTTGTATCTCCTGCCCCCCTGTGTTTTTACCTCCCTCTCCCTCCGGTGTCTCTAAACCCCTCCCCTGTGTCTCTTTCCCCCTTCTCCCTCCTATGCATCTCTCCCCCCCCCCCCTGTGTCTCCCCCAACCCTCCCCTGTGTCTCCCCCAACCCTCCCCTGTGTCTGTTCCCCCTGGCCTGTGTCTCTTTCCCCCTCAGCCCTGTGTCTGTTACGGCCTTCCTCGTGTCTCCATTTCCCTCCCTTGTGTATCTTCCCCCCTGCACTCTCTCCCCTGTGTCTCTTCCCCCTCCTCTCACTCCCCTGTGTCTCTTCCCCCTCCTCTTTCTGTGCCTCTTCCTCCCTGTCTCTTCCCCCTCACCCTCTGTGTCTCTCCCCACTCTGTGTCTTCCACCCTCTCCCTCTGTGCCTCTTCCCCCGCCTCTCTCTGTGTGTCTCGCCACTGTGTCTCTTCACCCCTTCCTCTGTTCCCCCCCCCTCTGTGCCTCTTTCCCCCTCTCTCTGTACCTCTTCCCCCCCTTCCCTCTGTGTCTCTTCCTCCCTCACCCTCTGTATCTCTCCCCCCTGTGTCTCTTCCCCCCTCTCCCTCTGTGCCTGTTCCCCCCTGGCCTGTGTCTCTTTCCCCCTTCCCCCTGTGTCTGTTCCCCTCTCCCCCCCCCATTTCCCTCCCATGTGTATCTTCCCCATGTTCTCCCTCCCGTGTGTCTTTTCCCCCTCCTCTACCTCCCCTGTGTCTCCTTCCCACCTATCCCTCTGTGTCTCTCCCCCCTCCCTCTGTGTCTCTTCCCCACTCTCCCTCTGTGCCTCTTCCCCACTCTCCCTCTGTGCCTTGCCTCTCCCCCCCTCTTCCCCACTCTCCCTCTGTGCCGTGCCTCTCCCCCCCCTCTTCCCCACTCTCCCTCTTCCCCACTCTCCCTCTGTGACTCTCCCCCCCCTCTTCCCCACTCTCCCTCTGTGACTCTCCCCCCCCCCTCTTCCCCACTCTCCCCCCCCCTCTTCCCTACTCTCCCTCCCCTCTTCCCCACTCTCCCTCCCCTCTTCCCCACTCTCCCTCTGTGCCTCTACCCCCCCTCTTCCCCACTCTTTTACCTGCTCTTGGGCCGCGCTGCGCGCAAGCGCGGCTCGTGCCGCGCTCTGCGCATGCGCGGCTCGCGCCGCGCTCTGCGCAATGCGCAGCACTTTATAATTGTCTAACTGCGATTCGTCTGAAGCGTGACGACGAATCGCAGTTAGACAATTATAATATGTGATATATATATACTAGCGAATTGCCCGTCAAAAAATGACGGCAATGAAATTGTAAGGTAGCTAATGCTGTTTAGTGTGTAATAATGAAATATATAATAGATTAATAAATGAATATACTTTACCTATTTTAAAGCATTGTGTGGAAGAGCTGTGAATGTGTTTTGATGTTGCTGCAGCATTAGTGGTGTGGATCTGCTGTGTAAGCGTGCTGAATGTGTGCAGTGTAACACTGTGCGTGCGCGAGCCCAAACCGTTGTCGTGTACTTCCGCATTGGCGTAAAATGGCGAGTAATGTGTGGTATACGTTTGTATCGGAATATCCGTAGGTGTTTTGTGGTGTTTTGCGAGTTTCTTGTGGTGTTTTGCGAGTTTAGAGTGCTGTAGCCTCGTTTTCGTTTTGTTTGGCGGCCATTTTTTCTCTCGCTTCGATTTTTTTTTAGTCTCTAAACTGTTTTATTTCGAGTAAAATCGAGGTGTAAGTTGTATTTTTGAGGTGCTGGGTGCTCCCTCTTGGTGTAGGTAAGTTTTTTATGTATGTGGTGTGTGTATGTATTGTGTTTTACATTTTGTAATGTTCGCGAGTTGCGTCCGAGTGTTGCGAGTCCGTAATGTGTGTGAACGTGTGTCGTATGTTGTTTGCGAGTGTCGTAATGTGTGTGTCGTACTGTTTGGGTTGCGACGTGAAGTTTGCGAGGGTCGCAGTTGCTGGCATGGAGCGCCTTCGGCGCTCCATGCCAGCAACTGCGGCCCTCGCTTTGCGAGGTCCTCAGGTGCTGGCATGGAGCGCCGTCGCGAGGGCCTCGGCTCGCTGCGCGAGCCGCAGCTCGCTACGCGAGCCCGCAGCGTTAGCAACAACTCGTACGCTCACAACTATATATGTGATATATATATATATATAGAGAGAGAGAGAGAGAGAGAGGGAGGGAGGGGGAGAGAGGGGGAGAGAGAGAGAGGAGGGAGAGAGAGAGAGAGAGAGAGAGGGGGGAGTGAGAGAGAGAGGGGAAGGAAGAGAGAGGAGGGAGTGAGGGAGAGGGAGGGAGAGAGAGGGAGGGAGAGAGAGGAGGGAGAGAGAGGAGGGAGAGTCAAGTACACTTAGAAACAGAACGTTCAATGCATATAGGCATTTCTTGGTTTATACAAACTTATTACAATGTACTGTCCCCTTAATATGTGCAACCCTAGGCCTGTGCCTAGGCAGAGAGACACAACTGCTGAGATGTGCATTATTCTGCACCATTTCCTATGGGGAAAATTGACATCACATCTCATCCACTTGAGATGCTTAGTAAATCTTGCCAGTATTGGCAGATTCTTCAGCTCAAATATAAGAGAATATTTAGTTAGACAATGGCAGGAAACACCTCGCTGTAAGGTCCATGTCCACTGAATCAAGCCAGTTGTATGGACGCACTATTTAGGATGTAATGGAATGAAACTCACAGAAATAGCAGGTTCCTTGTGAAATAAGCACCTCGGGCTGCCTGCACATACCCTGGCAAAGCCTTTTCCTCTTCGTGGTGACTCATATATGTTGTTGTCTTCCTGGTATTGCAGTAAGCTCTCTGCTCCTTTGTCACACTAATTCTTGGCATGGATATCCACTCATTTAGTAAAACCCTGACACCTTCCTTTTTTCCTGTTTTTCTGCTGAGCCATAACAATCAAAAGAGACCCAGCTGGATTGTGTTTTGGATGCAATGATTTTAATGGCAGACACAGCTTTTAATTTTTGTCTTGCATATGGCATGGTATAAAATGCAAACTCATTACCACTGTGATGGGCAGCCATCGTTACACTGGAGTGAGCTTATGTTCACATGTAATAGTTCAGTGAGTGTTTGTTAAGGTGTGGTTGGAAACCATACAGCAGAACTGGAGCAATACACTTGCTGGAATGTTGCTCTATAAACTCCCATTTGCAATATACTTTGTGACATTTTAATACTAAAATTGATTATTTATTAGTATTCATGGCAGAGGTACTGGAGTGGGTTGCCAGTTCCTTCTCCAGTGGGCCACAGCATACAGCTCCTGGTATTCCTACGTGGTCTCACATCCAAGTACTGACCAGGTCCAACCCTGCTCAGCTTCAAGATGGGGCAACCTCTTGCTTCCCTGACTGGTATCAAACCCATGTTGCAGCGGTGAAAGGACAGAATCCTAAACACTGGACCACTAGGGAACCCCCATATAAAACAGTCCATTGTAAACATTAAAATAGTTGATTTTTGCATGGAAAAATACAATGTAAAAACTTGTTAAACTTCAATGAAACTAATAGGAAATGCAGACAGCATATATTAGTCTGTAGATATAATTGCGTGACAAAGGACTTTCCCTCAACAGTTAATCTTCTAAATATGTTTTGGTGCTTTGAGTCCTTTATTTGAAAAAAGAAACCACACTGTTCCACAATATCAAATACCTTCTTCTGACATGACAAAGAAAATAATTCTTTCCATGTCCCTTTAACAAAATTGAGGGATGACCACTGCCCTCACAAACACACTTAAAGGGCCGTTGTAGTGTACGACAGCTTTTAATTTCTTCACGCCAGGGTTGCACAAGTTTGTTCCTGGAGGGCCGCACACAGGCCTGGATTTGAGAAAATCCTCAAATCCAGGGCTGTGCGTGGCCATCCATGTGGAGAAATCTTGGAACTTAAAGGGGCATGGACCTCAAGTATTTTTTTCTTGCATTTAAAAGAGTATGCTTTAGGCGTTACCAAATACGTGTCACGAAAGCATCATTGAAACTAACAGGAAATACACAGATCATACCTACATCTGTAGATTTGGTAAACAAGCATAATATCTATATTACTGCGGCCAAGCCCCCAGATCAGTTAAGAATGTTAATATTTTTTTCTGCTTTTAGAGCATTATTTAAAAAAAGAAAACACAGTGGTACTTTATCAAATACCCTATTTAAGATGGACCAATAAAAAAGAAATGGCTTTAATGTCCCTTTAAGAAAGAGGAAGCATTTATCAAACAGACTTCTTTATCTTACTGCAGCTCATATGGTTATCTAAGAAATATTTAACACAGTACAGACATTACTAGAAAACATCCGCAGAAGATTACAAAAATGCACAAATCCTTTTATTTTTGGCCAAGTAATGCTTATGAATGTCAGACATCTCCCAAGCATTACTGAAATTGAGTAACACTATGGATTTATGTGCCCTGGGAATATAATATGCTTTCTAACAGAATAAAAAAAAAATCTGTTGATTGAAATTTCTGAAGAATTGGCGGCTCTCAAGTGAATAGGCTGCAGCGGTCATTACCCAGAATACAAACTGCTTCGGGAAAGATTAAAGGGAGAGACAAAACAGAACAAGGTGGGCTACCATTTTAGTGAACAAGGATACAAATTATTTTTTATCAGTATCAAAACAAGAGAATAACCAATTATCAGAAAACAAAGGAAGTAAGGATATTAATGTACTTATTTTAACCTCACTTACCCTCATGTTTACCATATTTGATACATATACACCAGTTAAGCTCTATTATAACATACTCATACAATTTGTCTGATAACAAGAGGAATAACATAAAAAGCACCAAACACATTAATTAGTTGCACACAGCAAATCCAATCATCCTGAGAGAATATTGTAAAATTACAACACTGCATCTACACTTTTTTTATTCTAAACAATTTATTTTTTTAAATTACCATTGTAATGCTGTAATAATAGGAGCTAGTTGTTTTAATTAAGGATTGGTCATTAAAGGGCCACTTAATTCAAAACAATTTGTAGTACACCACTGTAAGGATCTCCTAAAAGCATGTTGAAATACTTTTTGAATTGTTGAAATATGTGCATTTTTCACTGAGATATGATTAATTAAATCTCTGTTAACATGAGTCACTGGCATGCCCCCAGAAAGACCCACAGCATCTGCTCTGTGTATTGAGCATAAGCAAAGAAATAAATTAACTCTTCACAAATTCATCTGTGCAGATACAAGGAGGCTTGAAACTCCTAAATATGTTACTTGTGGGTTAACTGATTGCTGCAGCATTCCTGAGTTCAGGGGAAAATGTATAAATTGTTGTCTTCACAGTGCCTTCACTGCACAGTGTCGGCATATGGTATTTATCGTGGAACCGTCAGTGTGAACAGACCTAAGACATTTGATTTTTTTAGGTGTTATTGCTGTAATAATAATAAAAAATAGATCATTTTAACATACAAACATGTTCTCTTTCACATCACACCACACTTAAAGTGAGGTAAATGGCCCCTTAATAAAACTCATATACAATGGTAAAAACATGCAACAATTATTTTTATACTTATATAATTCTTTGGCCTTTTATCAGATTTTTCTTAAAGGGCCTTTTACCTCACTAGTGCTCTTCATGCTGCGAAGGAGCTCAAGATTGTATGTTAAAATTATCTTTTTTTTGTAATTACACCAATAACAGCAAAAAAAAAATCGAAAGTTTTAAGTCTGTTTAGAAAACAAAGTCTCTCCTGCCTACTGGCTGTTGCATGAGTAAAAACAGACACCCAAGCTGTGCGATGAGGACACTGATTGATAGCAGTTTTTCCCTGCAATGAGGACTGCAGTGAAAAGTTAACCCATAACTAGTATGATTCATCTGTTGAAGGTCAACCTTTTGTTTTTCTTTTGCTCACTACACGCTGTACAGCTGTAGCTGCGGGTCTGGCAGTGGGCAGTCAGTGATACATGTAAACACAGATCTTTATTTGATTTCTCAGTGAAAAATGCATGTATTTAAAAAATTCTAAAAGTATTTCATCATGCATTTATTAGATCTTTACTGTGATGTGGTCCTGATTATGCTAAATGTAGTGTCCCTTTAAAGCTGTTTAGCCCTATTTATTAGCCAAACTATCTTCCCACATGATGATCCTATCAGGATGGTGGCAGTTGACTAAACTGGAGGCTGATACTCTAATATTTGAATTTGATGTTATTGAATATTGTTATCACATATATAGTTGTCGTACTGCGAGATGTCGTCACGCTCGAGATGAGTGCTTATCGCGAGTCCTGCGGGACTTACGAGGCCCACAATACTATATCAGGGCTCGAGATGATGCCTGCGGGACCAAAGGACCTCATAGCAGGCCGCATCTGGAGGCCTGCGGGACTTAGCAGGGCTTTGAGATGACTTATGACTTTACGGCCCGCAATACTTTATCGGCCAGGCGCATAACTCCAAAGACCCAAATCAATAATAAAACTAATTTATACACTCACAGACAACTCAGGGGGAGAGCCAGGGAACCTGTGAGTGAGCTTGCAAGATAATTTTAACCATATTTTGAGTTTTTGAACACTCTAAAATCCACTGAGCGAGAAAAAAACGTAAAAATTCTCAAACAGGATCAAAATGAGGTTGAAGCCAGTAACTCTTACCCGAACAACGCCAGGCATGCGGGTCTTAGAAAATACACAACGGCAAAGCCAGTAACACACACAAACAACGCCAGGCACGCAGCACTTAGAAAATACACAAAGCAGAAGCCAGTAACACAGGACAACAGCACGCGGGACTTTGAAAATAAAGCCAACGCCAGTCAGCTCGCTCCATGCAAAGCTTCAGCAGAGACACAGAGGTGAAAGACACAGGGAAGGGACAAGAGGGTGGAAAGAGACACAGGGATGAAAGACGGAGGAAAAGAGACACAGGGGAGGCAAATTTGAAAAGCATGATGTTGTGTGGCAGACAGCATTGCCAGACTTAAAAAGTTATTGCCATTTTTTGACCGGCAATTCCGTAGTTGTATATAATTAAAAAAGTATTTTCTTAATAAGCAACTTATAATTGAACAACTCGTGCCTCTTCTTGGAACAATACAGTGACATGGAAATTTTCATTTAACATTCTTTTAATTTACAGAAAGACAAAGCATGCATGTATGGGGGAAGTAGTGGGAAGCACAGATTGCTAACAGTCATGTAATGCAAATTAGAAATGTGGATATTTATATAGGAGGCAGATGTTATTTTATCAACATGTAAATGGATGTTAATTATAACAAGAAAGCCAGCTAACAAGAAACGGTGGTCCTTATTTATAAACAGCTAATGTATACATAGGGCCTCATTCAATTGCGATTTGGCCAATTGAATAGGGCTCTATATAAGCACATAGCATATTTTTTTTACAGACGTTTTTAGTTAGTGAAGACTTTGCTTTTGGATAGAAGTTCACTAACTAAAAACTTCTGTAAAAATATATGCTCTCTGCTTATAAAGAGCCCTATTCAATTGGCCAAACCGCAATTGAATGAGGCCCATAATATTTAAAGGGACATGGAAGGTTTCTGAATTTCACTAGGAATGTAATGTACTTATATACTTATGTATCTTTTTAATTCTGTTTTGTTCCGGACTACAAATCTTATAAATAGTTCCTGTGTGCAGTGTCTCATCTTAACCAATGAGTTTCAACATTCCTCAACATGCTGCTTGAGAGAGGTCACTGACACGCTAATTTCAAATACTGTACTTCACACTTTGTATTATTCATGAGATGCAGAGGGCAGACCCAAACAGGTGCAAACTGTATGATTTTAGGCAGAAAAAAAACAGATTATAAGCACTTCATAATAAAATAAAGTACATAAAGTAAATAGATACATAGGTATATTATATTCCTAGTAAATCCTGAAACTTTCCATGTCCCTTTAAATATATGTAGAAGATGTTGTTCATTTTATACAGTATTGTTGTTGTTTTTTTTACCCACAAAGGTTTCGACAATAGAATTACAAACAGCCAATAGATCACTGACCTGCGGTGCACGGTAAACATTATTGACTCACTTGATAAACTTGGTGCTGTTTTGACATCTTCAATGCAGAAAAGGATTTTAATGAATACCTTATGCCGGTATCTCTATGATTTATATTGAACGTGTAAATCAGAATAAATCTGCATGGAGTTATTTCTATACAGTTTAGGGACATTGGCTTGCATATAGAATAGTGAGAACAACAAACTAACTTTTAATCCAAATGCAGAGGAAGCTCACACATGGATTCCCAAACTCCCCTATTCAATTGCAAGCCCTTAATTACCTTCAAATTAAACTTTTGTCTGCGGGTTACACATTTTTTTACATATATAGATGTATTTAATTGACTCAAGCCCGCAATTACATGCTCACAGCCCCAACACACAAACCATGAATCCGTACTAAGCATTTCAGGGCATGATCATGATCAATTAAGCAAGCCCGTAAGTTACAATTTAGACAGAGCCAATAGTAAATAAACATCATGACATCAGTAAAACAAGGAGTTTAAACTACAATCAGTTAGTGTATAGAAGTACGATCAGCAATCGGACTCACAATCCAGAATGTAGAAATCAATAAAAATCATTAAATCAAATGGTCTATTACATGCAGGTTCCATTATATGCATTAACTCCTTGATTCCCGGGATCGATATAACATGGAAATAAAATATATATATTTTTTTATTATTGCAGATGTGCGAGCTTGAGACTGTTGTGCAATTAATTCTAATGGCTTTCATTGCTTTCCCAGTATTTTTAAGTACAGTATTGTGTGTTTATTTGCTTTTGCAGTGCTACGAACAGGTGTTTAACCCACTTGCGGGTCCTATCTAGCACTTGTAGAATTTTTTTATACATTTGCCATTTACGGGTTTGAAGACCATTACGGGCTTGAGGAATTGTAGCAATTGAAAAGCTAATTGCAATTGTAACATCTACGGGCTTGAAAGATCAAAGGCTTAGATGGGTCGGGGTTACAGTTTTGACAACCGCATTGATTTTGAGCCTGTAACTATCAATTGGAATGTGAGTAGCAAATTGTAACCGATTGAATATCAGTAACATTTACGGGTTCCATAACAGGCTCCACTAATTGTGATTTGGACAATTGAATAGGGCCCTGTGATGGTAATTTTCCTTATATATCCATCACAATATTATACAAACTACTTTGTAACATCTACAAAGCTTGGTGAACCTATCCAGAGTATTGAACTATTGACATTTTTTTTACTATATGATTGTTCTTTTACCTCTCTTTTTTAACCTTTGCAGTGTTTGATATGTATGCAGAAATATAAATACGTTAATGTTTAAAGTCTGTCCTTTTAGTTTAATAATGAACAAGTAGGTGTAGCACTCATATTGTGGCTTGTCTACAATACATGTCTTCTTTCTAATAACTTCTACAATATCTATTAAGATTGATTATTGCAAACCAAGAGAAAGCAAAATTAGAGTGATTATGTCAAAGGCATTTCATAAGTTTTACTAAGATGTTCCTATGGTCAGATTTTGTACTTTATATGACCTGTGATGCAGGGCTATCCACTATTTTGCCACTTGTTAATACTGTATTCTGCTTTGTACTGAACTCGTGTATAGCACTACAGTGTATGTTGGAGCATTACAAAAAAGGATAATAATGAAGGTATATTCTGCAGCTTCTTTTAAATTATCCTTGCTGATGAGTGTAAAAGCTAGTTATAATGTTATATTTTGGTTAAAATGGGTCCAATGTTTAAAGCTCAAGTTCTGTTGCCACAAATATAACCTGTCACTTACAGTTTAAGCCAGCCTCTAAATAGCAAAGTTTGCCACACATGGCAAACTTGCATTTGTCAGCATGCATTTTTGGAGTAACCATGATGGGGCTGGCTTATCTTGTGTGTGATTGCTTGGATTTGGGCAGCTAAAATTCATATTTTAAACATTTAAGGACTTTTTAACACTTAAAAGAAAAAAATATTATGCAGTATCTACTTTTTACACCATCTGCAGGAAGGCTAGAGGTGACAGTGTATTTTAATATGTTCTGTAATTAAATGAAAACCTTTCTAATTTGCATACCTTCCTACCTAAGTAAACTCTCACTTTCTTCCTAACCCTTGCTATTCCTTATCTGCTCTTCCCCAGGTTTCTTCCATTCCCTTTAGATTGTAAGTAGCAAGTATCCAATATTGTAGGGAGCTTTGGAAAAAAGCACAAACAAACTTCTAAGCTCAAAACAGGGCCTTCCATTTTCTGCACTTTGTTAATATTGTATTTTTCCCTGTATAGCACTACTGAATATGTTGGCACGTTACAAATAAAAGTGAATAATAATTGAGTCATAAATTAGTCTTGCAATATAAAGCTTCATCTACAACATACAAACAAATAATTACCGATAGATATTATTCGATGTGTAATAGATATACATTATACAAATGTAAAACAAAATGAATGTGGTGTGGGAGAATGCAAAAGTGAAAGGAAAGAGAGTCTCCAAATGTGCTACCTAAACTGAATAGCTGCAAGTTGTGTCCAAATAAATTCAATGGGCCTCATTCATTTGCAATTTGGCCAATTGAATAGGGCCCTAAATAAGCACATAGCATATTTTTTTTAAAGACGTTTTTAGCTAGTGAAAACATTGCTTTTGGATAGATGCTTACTAACTAAAAACTTCTTTAAAAAACATATGTTATGTGCTTATTTAGGGCCCTATTCAATTGGCCAAATCACAATTGAATGAGGGCCATAGTAATTATCCGTGAATAAGTAAAGAGATGGACCAAACACAACAAATTGCTTTAAGAACTTTCTCCTGACTGCTGCTAAATTGTATGACTTGTTTTGGTATTTTCCAGAGTATGAAAGTAAATGTGAATTACGATACGCACGGTCAGCTGTTTGCATTTACAGTCTGATTATACACACATTCGGTTTAACTGAGAGTAAAGTTCAATGGACTGGTGATAACAGTACTTGCAAAGACAGGCAAAAAGCACACTCCCACACTACCTAACCAGCTTGTTAAAAAGTATTCCTTATTATAGGATTATTGTAAAGCACCACTGTAATTGTTTTTTCTATATAATTCTTTGAATTGCTAAACTTGATAATGATCAAGCAGAAAAAAAAGTACATAAACACAGCGTTTACATTTGTATATTTTTATAGCCAGTTATTCATTACTGCACTTTCTTTTATCAGCAGACACTTTCTTTTATCAGCAGATCCTCCCTGTTATTTTCTCAGGAGGGCGTGTACTTGTAAGCTAACACACTTTGCTTCAGTCTTATCGAAAGAATTGGCATTTGTAGCTGCAACATTCCCATTGTGCAGATAGAAACTTCTTATCTATTCAATGTCTCCTCCCACCTCAAGAAGTAGCAGGAAAAAAAATGATAGATCCCACAGCTGATAAACAATAAGGTATTAGAGGCTGTATTATTTATTTCCCGCAATGCTATGTGTATATATTGTTTACAATTTTATTTGGCAAAGTGTAAAAACCTATCATGGTGAAGCAGTTTCAAACTTACAATGTTAAATGGATATGGATATTTCCTGTTTTTAATATTAAAATAAACTACCAAAGTGTTTATTTGCATATTTAAACATACTCGTTTTAACAAGTGCTTAAAAGTTCTCTTTGTACTCACTGAAAGCTTCCAAATAAGCCCTACAAAGGTCTGTTCCCTGTAGCTGATACTCATAGGGCCTCATTCAATTGCAATTTGGCCAATTGAAAAGGGCTCTATATAAGCACATGACATATTTTTTACAGGAGGTTTCTAGTTAGTGATCTTCTATCCAAAAACAAGGTCTTCGCTAACTAAAAACTTCTGTAAAAAAATATGCTAAGGCCCTCATTCAATTGCAATTCGGCCAATTGAATAGGGGTCTAAATAAGCACATAACATATTTTTTTCAAATAAGTTTTTAGTTAGTAAAAACCTTGCTTTTGGATAGATGCTCACTTACTAAAAACTAATTAAAAAAATATGTTATGTGCTTATTTAGAGCCCTATTCAATTGGCCGAATCGCAATTGAGTGAGGCCCATAGAGTTTCTATTGCACTATATGTACTAGCCAATGAAAGGCTGAGTATCAGCAGCATTTCTGCTAAGACACAGCCTGTTATTGGTTAGTACATCTAGTACTATAGAAGCACTGTGCGCATGAGCCACAGGGGGCGGACCTTAGTATGGACTATTTGGAATGTTTCAATGAGTAAAAACCAAGGGCCTCATTCAATTGCGATTTGGCCAATTGCATAAGGTTTTATATAAGCACAGAGCATCTTTTTTTACAGACATTTTTAGTTAGTGAAGACCTTGCTTTTGGATAGAAGTTCACTAAATACAAACTTCTTTAAAAAAATATGCTGTGTGCTTATATAGAGCCCTATTCAATTGGCCAAATCACAATTGAATGAGGCCCCAAGCTTTTAAGTACTTGCTATTAAAATTACATTTACATATGCAAATAAACACTTGGATCATTTATTTTAATATTAAAACAGGGAGAGTTATTACAACTGATTCTTTGAACCATTGACTGGTTGGGCCTCTCGGCTAAACATGACATTTTAGTTTTTTAATGATAACTTGCTGACTTACGATCAATTCTGCACAACCCATGATTTGCCCATTACAGAACTTTATAACTACTTGAAAATAATGAGCTGGGTCAGTAAGATTTCAAGAGAATTTGGGCCTCCCAGGGCCTCCTGGATGTCCGTTACATGCAAAAATTTACCTCTTACCAAAGGTGTTCTGGGCTCACTGTACGATACCTTTCTCAACTCTACTAGTGACCAGAAACCCAAATTCTTAGTACAATGGGAAAGGGATCTTGGAGTAGAATGGGACTGGGACAAATGGACGGAATCCTGTTCCAATCTATCCAGAGGCTCTCTCAAATCGCCTCTATTAGAGACGTCCATCAAAGTCTTACATAGGCCCTCATTCAATTGCGATTTGGCCAATTGAATAGCGCTCTAAATAAGCACATAACATATTTTTTTAAAGAAGTTTTTAGTTAGTAAACATCTATCCAAAAGCAAGATTTTCACTAACTAAAAACTTCTTAAAAAAATATATGCTTTATGCTTATTTAGAGCCCTATTCAATTGGCTAAATTGCAATTGAATGAGGCCTATAGAGTTTACTGCACACCTCACAAACTACAGAAATTTAAGCCGCTAGAAAGCAATAAATGTTTTAGGGGATGCCAAAACTTAGGGGATCATATTCACACCTGGTGGTCATGTCCATCCACTCAGAAAATATGGGGGCAATTAGCCCAATTAGCCTCCACACTTTTTCAAAAGGTGGTTTCGCCCTCAATGGAATCTTGCCTGCTGGGGGTTCATATTATGGGTTTATCTAAACCTCAGAATAAATGATTCCAATTAATGGCTTTAGCTGCTAAAACACACATAGGGCCTCATTCAATTGTGCTTTGGCCAATTGAATAGGGCTCTATATAAGCACAGAGCATATTATTTTTTACAGGAGTTTTTAGTTAGTGATCTTCTATCCAAAATCAAGGTCTTCACTAACTAAAAACTTCTGTACAAAAATATGCTCTGTGCTTATATAGAGCCCTATTCAATTGGCCAAATCACAATTGAATGAGGCTCATAGCCAGTAGTTGGAAGACAGTGGCCCTCATTCAAATTTTAAGTTAGTAAGAATCTATCCAAAAGCAAGGTTTTTACTAACTAAAAACTTCTTTAAAAAATATATGCTATGTGCTTACTTAGAGCCCTATTTTCCAAATTGCAATTGAATGAGGGCCTTGGTTAGCATCTTCATTTAGCATCCCCCTAATATCACATATATAGTTGTGAGCGTACGAGTTGTTGCTAACGCTGCGGGCTCGCGTAGCGAGCCCGCGGCCCTCGCGAAGCGTAGCGAGCTGCGGCCCTCGCAAAGCGAGGGCAGTGGCCGAGGGTCTCAGTTGCTGGCATGGAGCGACCCTCGCAAACTTTACGTCGCAAACCAAACAGCACGACACACACATTACGACACTCGCAAACAACATACGACA
The DNA here is from genome assembly GCA_027410445.1 of Discoglossus pictus. Classification (NCBI taxonomy): domain Eukaryota; kingdom Metazoa; phylum Chordata; class Amphibia; order Anura; family Alytidae; genus Discoglossus; species Discoglossus pictus. The sequence goes on along the minus strand of CM050163.1, from coordinate 202,046,899 downwards.
CACGTTCACACACATTACGGCCTCGCAACACTCGGACGCAACTCGCGAACATTACAAAATGTAAAACACAATACATACACACAGCACATACATAAAAAACTTACCTACACCAAGAGGGAGCACCCAGGACCTCAAAAATACAACTTACACCTCGATTTTACTCGAAATAAAATAGTTTAGAGACAAAAAAAAATCGAAGCGAGAGAAAAAATGGCCGCCGAACAAAACGAAAACGAGGCTACAGCACTCTAAACTCGCAAAACACCACAAGAAACTCGCAAAACACCACAAAACACCTACGGATATTCCGATACAGACGTATACCACACATTACTCGCCATTTTACGCCAATGCGGAAGTACACGACTACGCTAACGGTTTGGTCTCGCGCACGCACAGTGTTACACTGCACACATTCAGCACGCTTACACAGCAGATCCACACCACTAATGCTGCAGCAACATCAAAACACATTCACAGCTCTTCCACACAATGCTTTAAAATAGGTAAAGTATATTCATTTAGTAATGTATTATATATTTCATTATTACACACCAAACAGCATTAGCTACCTTACAATTTCATTGCCGTCATTTTTTGACGGGCAATTCGCTAGTATAATATAATATCTACATTTTGGTAAAGCAATCCTGTAGAGGAGTCTGAAGCGGGGGCGGGAATCTTTCAGCTGTACTGTGAAGGTAAATATAATTTGGATTGTGGTATCCTTACTGAGGTCGGATGTGATCACTTTTAGGGGCGACTATTTCAGATTTGCCCCATATTCTATGCTATGGGCCTCATTCTATTATCGGCCGTAAAACGGCCGCAAGGCTGCGATTCCTTGCGGGGGTTCCGTTATCTTGCAATTCAATTATACAGCCCCGCAAGGATCTCCCCTTACGGCCGGCTGTATATCTTGCAATCGGCCGTAAGCTCAGAAATCTTTAAACGCAAAAATAAATTCAAGACGGCACTGTAAAGCTCTGTAAATGCTAGGGATCATAATGGGGGACATGAGGATTAATACCAACCCCCTCTCAAGCTTGCACATCAGCCCAAATCCGAGATTACATTAACTGTTTATTTTCCGGCCGCAGCGTGGGCGGGTCTGAGGTGCTCCAAGCCCTCGGGACTTTTTACATGGATATGGGACATAAATTTAAAAAAAATGTATTTACGGATCTGAGTGTAGGGGAATGTTGTGCTATGAATGCTAACACCTACAATCACTTTATATTCTCCTGAGAGTGCAGGATGGTTTTATTTTGGTTTTAAAATGTGCTTAATTGTGTGCTTGCGGGACCTGTTTGCTGCAAGTAAGCTGCGGCTCGGTTTTAGCCTTGCAGAGAGGTTTCCCGGAGCAATAGAATAGCAACCAGGATTTTCTTGCGGCCGAAACTCTTGCGGCCGTTTTAGATCAAAGGCTTTCCTCCGGCGCGAGCGGCCGCAAGGGATAGCAAGGTGCCGGCCGCAAGCCTGCCGGAATCCCCGGCCGGAGGGGAATAGAATAGCAGAATAGCTTGCGGCCGGTCCTTGCGGCCCCGCAGCGCCTACGGCCGATAATAGAATGAGGCCCTAGGTTAGCAGTATAACGGTTTAGCTAACTAATTTAATATTTATTTTGCTCTCTTTTTCACTCTTACTTATTATTTGTTTTATCTTATATTGTTTTGTTTTTTGTTCTTTTTTTTAAAACAAAATGTTAACTATGATACATGAAACTTCAATAACTAAAAATTTAAAAACAGAAGGCCTAGTCAGTTTAATACTGGACAATTTTATTATATGAATCATTACATAACTTAACTAATAAAATACAGTTGTAAAAAAAGGTTTTATTCTTGTATGCCTTCTAATAAAAGATTATAAATTCAAACATGACATTTTATAAGTGGCATGTTCACTAAATCCATGTGTCTCTTGCCTTGACTTACTGCCAAATTGCTTCTATTTCCATGTCATTCTCTCATATTTTAGGCATTTTGATGAATTTACTTAGTGGAGTACCATATTTATCCTACCTGTTATGATATTTATATGAAGCACTGATACATATACCTACAGTCTTTCATGATCCATGTCTTTCTTTCTGTAGGCCATGCATCATTTCCATAGGCGTTCTTGTTGACAGACACAGATATACAGACACTTTCTCACTCTCAGTGTTAGGCCTCTCTGTTGGGAGCACTCTCTTTCAGACAAGCAATAACTGTCAAGAATTCTCTGTTATAAGCAGTCTGTTCGAAACATTCATTCTGTCATGCATGCTCTCTGTCAGGAGGCTCTCTTTGAAGCATTCGTACACACTCTCTTTTAGAAGCATTCTATTTGATGCCTTATACCCAGTCATGGACACTCTATGTCAGGAGTACTCTCTGAAGCATTTATTCTCTGTCATACATATTCTATTAGGAGCAGTCTTTTTTCATGCTATGTTTCAGATGCTTCCAATCGGTTATGAGCATGATAGGCACTGCATTTGTCTTGCTTTAAGGGACTACTACAGTTTGGTATGGGTTCCTTGGTGGTCCAGTGGTTCGGATTCAGTGCTTTCACTGCTGCAACCTGGGTTTGATTCCAGTCAGAGAACCAAGAGGTCACACCACCCTGAAGCTGAGCAGCGTTGGGCCTAGTCAGTACTTGGATGGGAGACAACCTAGGAATACCTGGAGCTGTATGCTGTAAAGAAGGAACTGGCAACCCACATCAGTATCTCTGCCATGAATATAAGTGGATCAGCATGACATGGACATAAAGATGTCCTGGTGTGTTAGGGTCCATGAGGCCGCGGAGAGTTGGGAACAACGCAAAAAAAAAAGTTTGGTAAAATCTTCACTTGCTTGTGAAGTATGTAACAACATAAAGAGAGTAAAACTATTTCAGAGAAATCTTGTATTTAGATGACTTTGTATGATGGGTCACTCCATCTTAGACTTCTAGGCCCTCATTCTATTATCGGCGATAAATCGGCCGCAAAGCTGCGATTCCTTGCGGGGCTCCCGTTACCTTGCAATTCAAATATATGGCGCCGCAAGGATTTCTGAGCTTACGGCCGGTTGCAAGATATACGGCCGGCCGTAAGCTCAGAAATCTTTAAAAGCAAAAATAAATTCAAGACGGCACTGTAAAGCTCTGTAAATGCTAGGGATCATAATGGGGGACATGAAGATTAATAGCAACCCCCTCTCAAGCTTGCACATCAGCCCAAATCCGAGATTTCATTAACTGTTTATTTTCCGGCCGCAGCGTGGGCGGGTCTGGGGTGCTCCAAGCCCTCTGGACTTTTTCCATGGATATTTGACATAAATTAAAAAAAAAATATTTACGGATTTGAGTGTAGGGGAATGTTGTGCTATGAATGCTAACACCTACAATCACTTTATAGTCTCCTCAGAGTGCAGGATGGCTTTATTATGTGCTTAATTGTGTGCCTGCGGGACCTTTTTGCTGCAAGTAAGCTGCGGCTCGGTTTTAGCCTTGCAGAGAGGGTTCCCGGAGCAATTGAATAGCAACCAGGATTTTCTTGCGGCCGAAACTCTTGCGGCCGTTTAAGATCAAAGGCTTTCCTCCGGGATAACAAGGCGCCGTCCGCAAGCCTGCCGGAGTCCCCGGCCGGAAGGGAATAGAATAGGCAAATAGCTTGCGGCCGGACCTTGCGGCCCCGCATCTCCTACGGCCGATAATAGAATGAGGCCCCTTGTCTGTATGTAGTTGAGGGGTTGGGTAATCCTATGAAGCCTTCCCAGTTCTATTTTTAATGATATATTTGAAGAGGGCCTTTGTTAACAGAAGTTAATACAGATCTATCTGCATATACTGTCCCTCCCTTTCCTCTCTAGCTAGTTAATAGCATCCATCGTTATTTAAACAAAAAATACAGTAGTTAAAAACTTAACACTGTAATTAATTATTTTAAACTGTGTAAAAACTTTTGGCACATTATGAAGTCAAGTTCTTCAAAACAATAAACCCACTATAATAGTTATTAGTTTGTGAGTAACGCCTGCGTGGTGCGTTCTGAGCAGCCAAAAGGCTACTAGCTGTAAATTCTGCCGATCGCGCAACTGCGGTTGTGTCATATTCACGCATGCACGGCAGCGACTTGTCTACGTTGGTGAGTCTGGGGAGAGATATGGAGGGAGAGAGAGAGAGGGCGCGCAGCGAGGGAGACAGAGGGCACACAGAGAAAGACAGCACTGAGAGAGACAGAACAGACTAAATGATAACATAGTTATAAATATTACACTGTAATGGTCCTTTAAGATACACTGTGAAATGCAAAGAATGTGATTCACAGCCTCACATAGATTTTTTTTTACAGATAAAGACATTACCTGTAGAAACAAAGCATTTTCTCAGAATCCTCTTCACTAGCAGCAGTTTAGTGCAGTGCATATTATCCTATTTTCTTATTGATTCTCCTCCAGCCCATTCCATCTCAGAGGACAACAGGCTGAATTGATGAGGGAAGTAAATGTGATTATTACCCTTTTGTCTTCTCACAAATGAATACACAAGCCTTGTCATTTGCACTCCAGTCATATATGTTCCTTTATGTGTTTTAAAGGACTTCTCTGATCTAACTTTTTGTCTTTTCAATATATAGATCTGATGGGCAAACTGGTTTAAAAAGAAACAAAACATAAACACAACCTTCACCTTTCTAACTTGTAATTATTCTTTTCTGAAGGATTCTATTTTTCTTATGACCTTATCCTACCTGCTATTTTCTCTGGTTCTTCCGTAATAACTAATAAACTTCCCATTAGTCCTGCTGGAGGCACTGGCAGTTTTAGCTGCCACTTTTCCATTGTGCAAATTTCCTCCGCACCTTTTGAAATTGATAAAAAAACAAAACAAAATGGTATATTTCACAGGAACATAATTTTTTTTTTTATAAATAGATAATAAACTGTATAGAATATAAAGCAATATAATTCCAACATGATCCTTTGATGATTCTTACTCACTCAATTTATATTGTTGTCTCCTTATACAATACAATATGGCCCTCATTCAATTGCAATTTGGCCAATTGAATAAGGGTCTAAATAAGCACATAACATATTTTTTTAAAGAAGTTTTTAGTTAGTAAACATCTATCCAAAAGCAAGGTCTTCACTAACTAAAAACTTCTTTAAAAAAAATATGCTCTGTGCTTATTTAGAGCCCTATTCAATTGGCCAAATCGCAATTGAATGAGGGACTGTATGTTTAGACCAATATCTAAAGGAACCACTAGATCTGGCAGCTTTGATGGTATAATATCCATGGGCCTTATTGAATTGCAATTTAGCCAATTGAATAGGGCTCAAAACGGACACATAGCAATATTTTTTTACAGAAGTTTTTAGTTAGTGAACTTCTATCCAAAAGCAAGGTCTTCACCAACTAAAAACTTCTGTAAAAAAATATGCTCTGTGCTTATTTAAAGCCCTATTCAATTGGCCAAATCGCAATTGAATGAGGCCCCATATATACAGCCTTATTCAATTGTGATTTGGCCAATTGAATTGGGCTTTATATAAGCACAGAGCATATGTTTTGTTACAGAAGTTTTTAGTTAGTGAACTTCTATCCAAAAGCAACTAAAAACGAACTAAAAACTACTGTAACAAAAACATATGCTCTGTGCTTATATAGAGCCCTATTCAATTGGCCAAGTCGCAATTTAATAAGACTGTATAAATATTAGCCTTGTCATTAAACACCACATTAGAAGACTCTGGACAATTTTTCTTGTAACACAATTTCCAAAATTGCTATTTACAGCGGCAGCCTTTTTTCATTCTTGCCCATGGCTCTACAGATGTTGCTCAAATTATAGTAAGTGCACTGTATGGGTTATAACCCTCTGCTAAAGTCTGTAACACATCATGGGTAGGCAATTAGTTTTTTTTACAAAACTCATCAAGGTTTGAATATTTGTTTTTTTTATTAAATCAAGGTCTGGAGTCTGTATTTTTATGGATACACATTTTTAATACACTATAATGGCATTTAGAAGGACACAAGAAGGACGTTAACATAGTGAAGGAGATTTGGGGAAAGAACAGAGTGTAACTGATAGCTCATTTAATCTTTTGGAAGCTTCAGTTGAAACGTACAATAAACAATGCATCAAAAAGTCCAGAAGAAAAGTGCTTGAGGTCCTGATTGGGACCCAGGTCCACATATTGACTACATCATTATAGCAAGTTACCCTAGATTTGTTAGGCTTCAAGCTGGAGAAATTTGCTGTCATAGGGCCTCATTCAATTGTGATTTGGGCAATTGAATAGGGCCCTATATAAGCACAGAGCATATTCTTTTGCAGAAGTTTTTTAGTTAGTGAACTTCTATCTAAAAGCAAATCTTCACTAACTAAAAACTTTTGGAAAAAAATATGCTCTGTGCTTAAATAGAGCCCTATTCAATTGGCCAAATTGCAATTGAATGAGGCCCATATTAATAAATCACACGTTTTAATGGGGACCCCTGTGCATATGCAGTTACTTTTCACCACACTTTAACACAGCTAATCACAGCAGTGCATAGTGAATGTTAGTTAACCTAGCCCTTGTTGGCCAAGGAAGCACTTTTGAACATATCTGCATGTCTAAAGCAGGTCATAAAACTGTACAATTACTTGGCGCTTGTAACTAAGAATTGTTGATAGGATAGTTACCCATATTATATTAGCTTTTTGCTGCTGTATCAAGGTGAAGAATTTCCTATTAACACTTGGAGATAAGGTCAAAGTCCCAGCTTTGCTTTTAATGAAAACAGTGGATGCTGTAATATACTGCGTGACGTTATATTGTAAATATTACTATTCTAATACATAGTTATAATTGATCTGTATTCAGCTATAAAATTAAACATATTGGCTTATTTGTATTGCACGGTGAAGAGGGGAACTTTTGGAAATATCATACATGTGCACCACAGAATTGCATAAAGAATATGTTTTTAAACACTTTCCCTTTTTTAGTACACATAGGGCCTCATTAAAATGCGATTTGTCCAATTAAATAGGGCTCTATATAAGCACATAGCATATTTTTTTACAGAAGTTTTTAGTTAGTGAAGACGTTGCTTTTTGGATAGAAGTTTACTAACTAAAAACTTCTGTAAAAAAATATACTATGTGCTTATATAGAGCCCTATTCAATTGGCCAAATCGCATTTGAATGAGGCCCTTGGTCCAGTTTTCAGCCAATTAAAGGACCACTGAAGTTTTAGAAGTATGTAAGTATGTAATTACCTTAGTAGCTGTTTATGCCATTAGCATAAAACTATTCTTATAGAAAATCTTATTTTTTTTGCAGCATCTGTTTGTGTATAAAAAGGATGGAGTGGAAGCATAGGGCATGGGGTACTATATCATTGGAGATCTTATAAGTTGACACCTATTTCCTTCCTATGCACATGCCCAGAAGCAGAAGGTTGCAATGATCATTGCAAACCTGCTCTGGCGGAAATGTAAACACCCCTCTAATACACTATAATATCATGGGTAACTACAGAGACTACTATAGGAATAAAAAATAAAAATAAATCAAAGCTACCTTTATAATTTATTTTTCTTGCTTAATTATGCTTTTAGTCAAACTTAGATATTTCATATATATATAGTGGCCCTTTAAGTGAAACTGGTTACTTACCACTGCACAATGTTGTTTTTGTGGCCTATTTTCTTGTCATAGTAACAGACAAAACTTCTAATGTCAAAGTAAAAATACAAATCTCAGATTCACTTAATTATGGGACTATTAGCACCATAATTGTGTTTTATAAACCACATGTTAGTTCCCAATTTATATTGTACATAGCAACCTTTATAACCTGAAGTACAGAACACTGTATACAACTAGCCGCTGATTTATGGTTTGTCACTGTGGTTTTACAGTACAGCAGAAGGTTAATGTGATATAGTGACATTGACTTTTGGGTTATTAAATCTAATTCTTATGATAATCTACAGACAGTTTGGAAACCACTAAATGTGCTGTGTCTGGACTTTCCTACTGTGCTCTGTCACCTTCAGTCTGTCTTTGGAGCTAGTGCTTCGGACTTTTTCACCCTGGAACAGTATTTCCGAGTCATTTATATAGAGTGCTAACACGCTGGATTTCTCCTCTAGCTGATTGCCTAACCATTTTGTCCTCTGAATGGCTCTGAAATCTTCCTAAACTAATACTGATATTCATATATTGTTTTGTCATCTTTGTTCTATGACCAGTCATTTAACTCTTTCATTTATTGGGCAATGAGTGCATCTAGAACAAAAGAAAAACCTGCAGTGTGCAGCGAAAATTAAATTCTATCCTCTTTTCCTTTTTCTTTGATTTTTTTAAATATTTGCTCGAGTTTTGTAGATGATAGACTTTGATACTCTGACTCCTTTTGTTTTGATATAGATGAAATATTCTTTAGCAAATACGATGAATTATTCATGGTTGAAACATAAGTGCTTATTAAGTGAAGCATGTTTTTGAGCATTTTATCCATAGAATGATGCAGATCCTTTACTTGTAGTTTACTGACCAGCAGACACAACTGAAGATGACCACAGGTCATTTCTGCCATGAGCCCCAGGCCTAAATCAGCGTGATTTCATGGGGGCAGCAGACTACCTGCATCTGTTGGTGCATTTTCATGGAATAGTGTGTGCGTATGCCTAGAACTGTGTATATGTGGTTACATTTGTGCCTGCAAGTATACTTAATACCATGCATACTCAGCATCAGTCCTAGGGTTCGATCACAGTTCTGGGTTTCAGTATTTCCCTGATTTGCAAAGCTCCAACAATTACTACATTGGACATTCTGATTGACTCACCAGAAATCCAGGACCATGTTCAGCACTACAGGACCTACATTGTCTATACCTGCCTTATACAGTTTGTATATATACATAAACACACGTACATTGATGATATTATTAAGTATATGTTAAACTTATGTCTGGAAAGGAGAAATGAGGGGGATTAATTAGAGATGGGCGCACAGGTCAGAATGGTCCGGGACATCTCCACTATATGTAACAAGCATACATCTCAAAATAGTATCAGTAACAAAAATGTCCTTGTGTGTTTTAAATAAATAAATATATATATATATATATATATATATATATATATATATATATATATATATATATATATATATATGTGTGTATATATATATTTTTTTTATTGTATTTATATATGGTGTATATATATATCAGAAGTCATTACTGCATTTCTATACACATTCACCACAGGACTGCTACCCCTGAAAAAATAATGCCCTAGGCCTTGTTGGTCAAGACAGAAATACATGACCTTTTAAAGGGACACTGAATTTAATAAGCACCTGTTTTAAACATTACTAGCCAACTCGAAAAAAAATTCAGAGATTCTTATTTAGGTGAGAGTCATTAGAAGGAATTTACTTGAGATGAGGTAGAAGCTGTGGTCTCAGTATTTCCCCATTGGAAATAGTGCATAGTACATACATAGATGCATGTGAGATGCTTAGTAAATATCAACCATTGCCAGACACTACGCAAGTGGCATCTGCAAAAATCTTAATTCACCCATTAGGAGATGTGGCCCAGTAACTTAAATACAGTTCACTGACGTACACTAGGATATGTGAGTGCTAAACTGTTAATTGATCTCAAAGGTTATATAAATTAAAAGCACTTTGACTATACACTCTGTACTCTTCTTTTCCATACCAAACCTAAAATCTAATAAACACAGTAAGCCAGACTCATGACTTGTAAGTGAAACGGAAACAGCATTATTTACAGAAAACAATCCGTGCCAGCAAAAACACAGCTAACCCATAAACAGACAGAGTTCACCCTTGAAGTGCCAGAAATAGGCCCAAAGCCTAAGGTGAGAGTCATTGACACTAAACATGTTTGTAATGTGCAAACTTAAGTGTAAGGGTCACTAAAAGTGTATTTTTTCAACTTAAAGAACCACTTGTTTGTCAAGTATGTACCAAACTGATAATATTAGCAGCCGTGTAAGCCATGGACATAAAATATTATTTAGGGAAAAGCTGAATTTTGAAGACTCTTTATTAATACAGGAATCCATTTTGTGTTTATACATTACACCATGAGAGCGGGATCATGAGAGTGTGTGTTTGTATTTATTGGTGGAGGAGGAGAAAACAGAAGAAATCTGATAAAAACGTGCAAAATGCAATTTACAAAAAAACATAGTTATAACCCAAAGTATATTGTAAAAGTTCTTTATCTTGCATGATGAACACGACGAGATGTGTACTGTCACTGAAAGAAGTCACAAAGGAAGCTGACAGCGGTGCTGTCTAACGTAAAAAACATGCATAGAGCACTAAAGTAGATAATAAATCACAGCTGCAACAATAAGAAGACCAGCAAATAATAATATGTATAGTGTGTTCTTTTGAAGACGTTCACATGATAAAATAAATTAATACAGGCTTTAATCTATAACTATTGTATTCAGTTTTGTGTTAATGGAAGCAGACATTTTACCTTTGTTCCTAACAAGAAAGAAGATTTACCAAGCATCAAAGGGGGCTGTGATGTCCTCTGTTTCCTAGGGGAAATGTACCATCTCAGCCCCTGTGATTGCTCCGTAAATATTCCTTAAAGGGACATGGAACACAACTGTTTGTTTTTTTCATGTTTAAAAGAGCTTTTTTTAAACATTACAAAGGTTTTTTGTTGCATGAAAAAAATATTAAGTAGAACGTGTTTAAACTTCATGGACACTAGCAGGAAATGCAGAGAGCTTTTTTATATGGCAAATGCAGACAGCATGTTTAGTCTGTCAACCTCATTGGCTGGCAGAGGGCAAGCCCCCAAGAGCAGTTAGACTTCTGAATACGTTTTTGTGCTCTGAAAAAATACAAAAACATATTCCCATGTCCTTTTAAGATTAGAAACCTGAGAGGAATGTGAATAACTATGGATTTAAATAGCCTATTGACAGTAGAACTAAATAGAAGAGTAGAATAAATCTCTACCTCAGGCTACAGGCTATTTAGCAGTGTAAGATATATGCCCCAGTGAAAATAGAATGAGCTAAATATAAGATTTTATCCTGGTTTACTTATATGCCAATGTTGCTAGTGGCGGTTCCTTTGTGGTCCATTAGTTAGGATTCAGTGCATTCACCACTGCAACCTGGGTTCGATTCCAGTCAGGGAACAAAGAGGTCACACCATCCTGAAGCCAAGCAGCCTGGTCAGTACTTGGACGGGAGACCACTTCGGAATACCAGGAGCTGTATGCTGTGGCAACTGGAGAAGGAACTGGCAACCAACTCCAGTAACTTTGCCATAAATACCAAGTGGTGTCTTGTAGTCCATGAGGTCACAGGAAGTCGGACAAGACTGAGCAACGCAAACAAACAAAAAATGTTGCTAGTAATTTTACCTACTTTACAAACGAGTATTTTTACAATGCATTGTGGCCTTTTAAATACTCTATATAGTACCACTATAGTACTGAGAAACTGCAAATGAATTATAATATGGCCATGTCTTTAAGCTAGAACCTAATTATAAGGTGTGACATTGTACTGAGCACTCACATATGGGTGCCTAATAAGAGAGGCCGGTATATAGCTGTTTGGAAGTGTCACATCAGGTCATAATAAAGGCTAGAATTATTTTGAAATGATCTGACTAAAATCATTTGCAGGAAAATCATTAACACCAACCATAACTGTGCTGTACTGTTTGTATTCTGAGGTAACCATAAATATAAATGTAATTGGTGTATATCAGCTAAAAAGCCAGGTCTTCCAATCTGTGAGGAAAAAGCAAGATGGAGCAGAAGACATACAGTGTCCTGGGCCCTGAGGGAATACAAACCTCACACATTGTTAAAGCATGCTAATATGAAATGGGCACTGGGAACACCAATACGTTTTATGGCACATTTTCTGCTCACTGACTACCGAATTACCCCACAATCCTGTTAAAAAATAATTGGTTGGTGACCGCTTAGCATCCATTCTTCAGTAATCTCCTTGCCTGAAAAGCCTAGGAGATGTTTCCCCTAACGATGAACCTAATTAAAGAAAGCATATAACAGTAGTTGGCAAATTACTTAAAAGAAGAAAGAAAAAAATACATATCAATCTCTTGAGTTTTTTGGCTGATGTTTGCTCTTGTCAGCTCGTTCCATTCGCATTTAAACAGGACTTTTGGGGATATAAAAATTAGCTTTAGCCCCAAGGTGTTGAATATGGTGGCAGTAAAATCAAAGTGGGTTTTAGTGTAAACATAGAGAAATATGCCAGCAATATTTATTAAGGCACGCTAAAGATAACTGCCAGAGCTTCAAAAATGTAATTTCACCAGCTAATGCAATAGTGTGTTGGAATAAAAATTCCCTTGGCACCGAGTAATGTTGTTTGTGGGTACGAGATTGTTTATAGTTGTTGTCTGGTATTGTAGTTGCAAGGCTAGTTTTATTACTACTAGGTATTAAACTTAATCAATTGTTCTTGAAACTAGTTTTCATCTCAAATAAAATACACAGGCAAATTAATAGATAAGGCTTGTGTTAATGAGAGTTTAGAATCAATGTCCTCCAAAACTAATAATACAATACCAAGTCCAGGTATCTTTTGTTGGGATTGTTTAACAATTAAAGTGTAATTAAATGGACTATTTTAATATGTCTGGGACCTTTCCTGTTATGGGTGCGGTGGCAGGCCGCCAGCACGGGCAGCAGCAGTGGCGGTGAGCATCTGCTAGATGTCGCTTCCTATATCATAAGGTTTAGGGTTAAGGGGTTAGAGTAAGGGTACAGGTTTAAGCTTGTATATGATCTCATATTGTATATGACCTCAGCAGCGCTTGCAAACTGTGCACAATTTCAGCAGCACCATCTAGCAGCTCCTTGCTGCAACTTGTGCTACCACTGCTGGCGCACTTATAAAATGAATGCTTTATGGTGGGTAGAACACCAGCAAGGAGACCTATTTTCCCATATAATTACTTATTGAACAGTGCTATCACTACTGCTAAGTATTATGGTAAGTAAGATGCAAATGAGGCTCAAAAGCTTTCTCAAGTTCTTGGTGTTGTTATTGAACAAGGATTAGACACTGTATTTTATTAAGAAGTGCTTATAAGCTCTGTTCTTTCTGCCTTAAACCATACAATTTGTCCTTGTTTGGGTCTGCCATTTGTAATTAATGCAGCTCATGAATACAACAACTGTGAAGTGCAGTGCTTCAAATTAACTCGTCAGTGACTTCTCTTGAATGTTGCACAAACTGCACCCCCTGTACTTATAAGTACACTGTCTTCATGAGCTGCAGAGTAGCAAAACCAGTTAGGAACTATTTGTAGAATGATCTTAGGCAGAAAAAAAACAGAGCATTTAAGCATTTCTTAATAAAATAAAGTACACAACAGTGAATAGATGCATAGGTATATTATATTCCTAGTGATATCCAGAAACCTTCCACGTCCCTTTAAATACCAACAAAAGTCACTGTCGGAGAAGTGAATTATTTTGTGGTGCAAGAAAGAGTGATACACTAGTTTTTGAATGAGAAAATGAAGTGTGTGCTGTGAAATAGGGATTCAGAGAACAGATGGGGGATGTATGGGGAATCTTGGAGGGCCGCCTGAGGACCCCCGGGACATACATTACCTACCTGTAGTTTAAGTGGTGTTTAATCGTTTTTGGACCCTGCAGGGAACTGATGATCAAACCAGGTGGTTGATTTGTATTTACAGCTTCACTGACATCAATGTGTAAGGGAAATGATAGCTCTCATAACAGTTAAGAAAAGCCTTGTACAGTCTTGAAGGTTATGCACCCAAATACCTTCCATGGCTGATATATTTATTCACAGAAACTAACAGAACCTAACTGGACAGTTACAGTATTATCATTTTATTTATAGCTGTGGTTATATCTCCTTAGTCAATTTATATATTGCGCTGACCATATTCCGGTGCCATATCATAGAGTCAAGGCTTAGGTAAACTGTTAGGGTGAGGGTTAGTTCAAGGGGTAGGCTAACATTATAAGCTTAGAACTTCTCTCACATATCGGCAGCGCTGCAAATTATCGTCAGTGTTTGGAGGCGCACTGCTACAACAACATAACAGGATTTGATCCCGTTCGTGAAGTATGTAACAGACTAATAAACATTAACAGCTGTATAACCATGAGCATAAAATATTGTTTAAAGCAAATCTAACTTTTTGAAGTTTCTGTTTATATGTGGAAGTTTCATCTTTGTCGTAAAGAAAGTGTTATCTTGGTTTCATCACTTACTGCATCATGTTTTTATCTATTAGTAAATGGATGGGTGGCGGAAGAAGGAGAGGTGAGGAACGTTTGTTAGATAATTGCATCTCGTTGAATCTGACACAAACCCCTTTCTACTGCACATAGTCAGAAGCAGACAGCTTACATCCAATGCAAGCCCTGCTGTCCAGAAATGTAAACACTCCTCTCACACCACCTTCACGAACATATCATGGATGCCTCCAGGGCCCAGTGGAGGCATTCAATTATTTTGTTACTAATTATAAACTTGTTGTATGACTGAAAGTTTGCGTAAATCAATATTTTTTTCATTGCGCCCCTTAAAGCTTTCGATGAATGTGTTGGCTTATGATACGTACTTAACATGTCATTTGAAACATGTGTTTGTGTCTATTTGTCATGAAATTCAGAAAATCAATTTTCGCTTTCCACACTCAGTAATGCAAATTGTGTTATGTCTGAAACTCATATTATTTTCTTTTGTTCAGCGGCACGAATTAGCAGACTAGGAAATAAATAAAAACGGTTATCTTGACAGCTATATCCTGCGCTGTATAATGGTGATATGATTAAAGGGGATATTGTTATGCAGTTGTTATAAGGTCCCATCAGATGCGTCTCTGTACTTCCACCTTTAGTTAAGTGATGGCAGTGCCACTACAATTTGTATTTTGAGTGCATTGTTATTCATGGCGCTGCAGAATTACAATGCATGAAATCGGCTTGTGTTGAGATTGCAGTTTCCAAGTTGAGGAATAGGCTGGCAGGGCTCATTGCTTCCACCTGTCAGCTGCCTCGGGCGTCTGATTTATCCACAGAATCAGGTTAAAAAAAGACTTCCATTTAGAAGCTATTCCGTGTGTGTTTTTTTTTCGAAGTTAAATTTGGCATACTGTCTCCTAGAAAGATAAGATTTTACTTTTTTTTTTCTTGACAATCCACTGCATATATTTTAAGATGAGTGCTTAAGGCTACAGGTTACACTACAGACGTGCTTGTGAGTCTGTGCACATAATGTATATTTTATTGCATATATTCAAATACTGTATTTGCTTATTACGGGTGATCATAAAATGTAATATTCTGGGTTTAAACAAAGACTGAGAGCTAGTGGCGCTCACACATATATTCCCCAACCCAGTTTTTTTGTGTGTAGAGACTAGACTAATAATTTGGGCCAAGCCATGTTGGATATTTGTGTGATAGGTTTTTGGAGGTGTATCAATGTTTAATCCTGGTTGTGTGTGTTTGTGTCATTCAGTCGTGTCCAACTCTCTGTGACCTTATGAACTGTAACACACCATGCTGATCCACTTGATATTCATGGCAGAGATACTAGAGTGGGTTGCCACAGCATACAGCTCCTGGTCTTCAAAGGTGGTCTCACATTCAAGTACAGATGATAAGATTTACATAGTAAAATCTTGGCGAGAAAGCTTATTATCTGCCACTACAGTGACCCGTAAATATAACCCTAATCCTAACCCTAACGAATGTAACAAAGTCTTGGTGAGCCACCGTAGCGCCACCTACTGGCCGCTGCACGACACTGCTGGTGGACAGGAAACAGGAACGTTTAGAATTTGAAGTGTGAGTGAAAGAAAGGGAACACCTTTTTTGCTTCTAATGGCAGCTTCTGCTCTCCTCAAACACGGAACAGCAACTGGCAAATTAGGATAGTTCCCTAAATCTTAGTTCATGTGTACTCTATAATATAAAATAGACTTCAGTTTAGGTGTTTTGACATTACAATGTAGATCTGACATACTTAACAGATGGACCTATGTGGACCTCCAGACCCTTTTTTCCAGATGTCCACTCCATTATTTTTCAAATGTATTACTCCTAGGCATCAATACATTTAAATAAGCTGTTAAAATGTTTATTTTCCCTGGGTCTGCTTCACTATGTACTCTTTCCTGTGCAGTTTAAACAACTATGATATACAATATGTATATATACATAACATTATAGTAAGACTAGCCACTTGCCTGTCAAAAATGACGGCATAATATTTGCAAGCTTTGCAATGCTGTTGTTTGCCGCACAATGCAAGACTCTCCATGCGCGACAAAGCCGGGCAATGTGAGCCTCGCTATGCATGGCTTCTCTCTCTCTCTCCTTCCCTTGTTCTGTGTCCTCTCCCTTGGCGCCCATTGTGGGACTACGGTCACAAATGACGGGAAAATATTTGATTTTTCTTCTCCCTCCCCTGTGTCACTTTCCCCCACCTCCCTCCCCTGTATCTCTTCCCCCTCCCTCCGCTGTGACACTTCCCCCCTTCCCTCCTCTGTGTCTCTTTTCCCTCTCTCCCTCATCTTCCCCCCCCTCTCCCGTGTCTCTTCCTCTCCCTTCCCTGTGTCTCTTACTTCCCTCTCCCTCCCCTGTGTCTTTTCCCCCCTCTCCTGTGTCTCTTTATCCCCCACTCCCTCCCCTGCATCTCTTCCCCACCCCCTCTCCCTCCCGTGTCTCTTCCTTCCTCTCCCTCCCCTGTGTCTCGTCCTTCCTCTCCCTCCCCTGTGTCTCTTACTTCCCTCTCCCTCCCCTGTGTCTCTTTCCCCCTCTCCTGTGTCTCTTTGCCCCCTTTCCCCCCTGTGTCTCTTTATCCCACACTCCCTCCCCTGTGTCTCTTTGTCCCCCACCCCCTCCCGTGTCTCTTCCTTCCTCTCTCTCCCCTGTGTCTCTTCTTTCCTCTCCCTTCCCTGTGTCTCTTACTTCCCTCTCCCTCCCCTGTGTCTCTTTCCCCCTCTCCTGTGTCTCTTTGCCCCCTTTCCCCCGTGTGTCTCTTTATCCCACACTCCCTCCCCTGTGTCTCATTCCCCCCTCTCCCTCCCATGTCTCTTTGTCCCCCTCTCCCTCCCCTGTGATCAGGCAAGTGTGTGGCCCTCCAGGACTGAACTTGAATACCCCTGATTTAGAGTATAAAATCATAGAGTTTGACAGTACGTAAGAAACTCATAGCCAGTTTAGTGTGAGCCATTCCTCTTTGTTTTTATCTATAATTGGATCCCTAGCTTCACATCAGATTTAGATCTATCCCAAGCATGTTTCAATTACCTAGTACAATTTCTTCTGGTAAGTTATTGTTTGTATCTATTCACCTGAGTTGGATTTTCCAAAAATCTCTACCCATTATTTTTTCTCCACTTCCGAATTCAATTTCTCTTCATTTCTATTCCTCCTATATCATCATTCTCCTTTCTTTACTCTTCCCCATTGCACTTTTTCTTCCCCCCCTCTTCCTTACCCTGATGCTTCTCTATTTCTATTCTTTTCTTTCCAACTACCGTATTACCCCATTTTCAAACACTTTCTTCTATCTGCTGCTCCCCTTTTTTTCACATGCCCTTCCTCCCCTTCTCTGTTACTCCCATTTTCTCACGCTTGTTCTCTTACACCATCTATTTGTGTCTTTTATTCATGTGAAGGTTAGGGGCTAGGGGTAGGAGCTAGGGTTAGGAGGTAAGGGTTAGGTTTTAGGGTAGGAATTACATGTTAGGGTACTGGTAGATTATAAGCTTTACATTGGCAAGAAATTCATTGACATCTCGACCACATCACCAAATGGTCGATATTGCGGCCAGCCAACAGGAACGGTCCCAGGTTTATCCTGAAAATATGGCCTTGGACAGGAGATCAGCCAGAGGACCACTGTAGTTGTATGTCTAGAATAAACCATTTTGACTTGTTATGTTTTTAGGATGTAAAAAATAATGCAACCTCTAATTTATATGCAGATATATTAAAGTGGAACTTGCCATTTTTGTTTCTACTGAGGTGGGAGGCAATTTTTAACGCAGAAGAAGCTTCTACCTGCACAAAAGGATTGCTTTCAAAAGGATTTATGGAAATATCATCATAAGACAAAAAAAAATGTAGCAACATTATAAGGAATAGTTGCATTAAAAATTTATTATTTTTTTGCTTTTGCCAAGTTTAGCTATTCAAATGACAATGTAGAACAAAATGGGTATAAAACGGGTAGCCCTTTCTTTAGTTTTTTCAGTAAAATAAGATCTTACCAACAATGACCAGGTTGCTTTTCTACAATCTGTTCTTTTGTACTAGCATCTATGGGAAGCAATGACTGCATGAACAGACCTGTTTCCTCCACCAAGTGATGGTCATATATCATGCAGGATATTACAGCTCTCATGCGGTTGCTAGGGGATATCTTAGCTTCACGGCAACAGAACTGTAAAAAGTGATTTAGAGAGTAAAGAGCTTCAGATATACATAGAATTAGAAGGAGTTGTAGGATGATCTTAAAAGAAACCTACTAGGCAATAGATGCTTTAGTAAATTGCTTTGTAATTGGAAGATGTATTATTAATTTAGAAGGTGCAGTTTTGCCAAATAATATAAAGCTGCAGGTGGCACAGTGAATGTGCGAATTAATACAAACATACACATTAAAACTAACTAGGCCTTCAGACTAGGCCCAGCTCAGTAAGGGAATCAATGACAGCCGCATATTAAATCACATTTACCGTAACTTGCTAATAGTGCATTAACTCGACTTTCACATAAATAATTTGATCCCTGAGGATTTTGTTGCTGGAATTAATCTGAATGGGAAGTAATGATGAGTTTCATTGTATGCAGGGATTAAAAAAAAAAAAAATAAGGAGAATTTTTGGCTTTTGAGTGACTTCATGAAAAAGTAGGTCATGTCTTAGCATGGCAATGTCTGCTGCGGCAGTCGGGAGTCTTGCCAGTCTCATGTCACTGGAAGCTCAGCGCTGCCCGGCTTACAATGTGACCTGGTGCAGAACAAATCGTTTCTAATACACACCACATAAGTAAGAAGTTAATTATTCCTTCCAAGTCTCTAAAATGTCTTGCCAAATAATTTTTTATACTACTTTCCTTTAATGCTTAAAATTCATATAAATACACGTCAGTTGTACATAATATGTTGATTCTTAGCAAAATATATATTACAAGACTATTATGAGAAACCATTTTTCCTTAAGATGGCAATAGCTTGTGAATGTACAATACCAACTCTAGGCTACCATGTCACTCTGTAATGTAAGAGATCAGAACAAAGGAAGAGAAAACAAAGCTGTCCATATCTTACTTTAATGTAAGTTGTATACACTGTAAATTGTGCATATACCAATTTTTTTTAAACAGTGCCTTTGAAATTCATGATAGAACATGTCTGACCAGAGATTCCCTTTAAGAGTAATGTCATAAGTGTTGGAAAGTGAAACCAAACAGATAATATTGCAAAGGTAGAACAAAGACATACAACCGGTGAGCTACATTTTAGTAGTCAGGGAGCGGTTGAACTTAAACAGATTTACTATAGTATACATTTTTTTATTGCATTTTAGGTTCACGTCAGTGGAATTCAAAGATTTTTCTATTCTTATGTTTATCACCAACCATATTTATTAGCATATATAGCAAATACCCACTTCTGGATCGCTACCTTGTCATGGTGAGGGGTACCGCACTGAAGATGTGATTTATACCATGTAGGGTTACCCAAAATTAATAGATCACAATCTACTGGGGAAGGAACAGTATCTTTGTCAGGAAAACCATATGGATAAGCACAGCCATAAACATAGACAGATATGCCTGGGTGCTGCGGTCACCGAGAGTTGGGCACGACTGAAGGACTGAAGAATGAGGACATACCAAATTCATAATAAATGTAGTAAATTAAGCAAAATAGGGACCTATCCTGTTATGTGCATGCATGGGAAGCGCGCCACCAACGTCCCGATGTAGCTGTCTTTAAGTGGCCGGTAAATAGTTAGGGGTTTTCGGGTTAGGATTGGAGGGTTAGTGGGCTAGAGCCGGTAAGTGGTGTAGGGGGTTAGGAAGTTACTTTTAGGGAGTCGGGGTTAGGAGGTAAGGTTTAGTGCCGGCAAGGGGTGTAGGGGGTTAGGGGCTTAGGGTTAGGGCCGGTAAGTGGTGTAGGGGATTAGGGTTAGGATTAGGGGGTAGGTTTCGGGTTAGGGCCGGTAACTGGTTTAGGGGCTTAGGGAGTACATCGGGAGGCGAGAAGCAAGTGCGCCTGGCACCCGGAGGCTTCCCGTGCCATGCGTGCACATATCAGGATAGATCCCAAAATAGTATTTTTACTGCAGATATTTAGGTCCCATTTTATTGTAGTATTTTCAGTCATAAGTGTTGATTTATATTTGAAAATTAAAAGAACAGCTTCATACATCTAAATTTACAGCATGTTTTATGTCCGCAGTAGTCTAATAAGTAAATTGGTCATTACCCACTCATGACAAGTGCAAGCTAAAGTTACACTTTAAAATCAGTCTTATTGTATATCTGGAGAATTTTATGCATAGAACTGGGAATATTGGTACAACTCCAGTAGTGTTTGCAGGGTATATGTGTATCCAGCAAGAATAAATAGCAACAAAAGCATTTTCATGTGAAAAAGCCAATATTTAGCATATTATGTGTCTATTTATATAGCTAATGTATGCTGACAAGATTCTCTTGAATGCAAATACCAGTGGAATTTCAAGATAACTAGCATAATTTAAACTCTATTAAAATCTATATATAAAGTTATGAATTATTGCTAATTTTTAAATTTCCCTTTACTCACCTCTAGGGACCTTTCTACATCCTTCCATCTTTCAGTAATTTTATCACTGGCAGCAGGCTGTAAATCTCCATGTTGCATCTTTGAATACTCACAACATGCCTATAGGCTTCTTATTGCTCAATATTGCATAATTTAAATATATAGCTCTGCTTACAAATGCAGTACAGTGGTCCTTTAATTGCATCTTTAAATCAAACGCATGTGCTAGCTTGGCACATAATTAATGTCCAGACTATTCGGCTGCCCAGAGGAATATTATGATTCTTAATTTTTCACACAGTCTTTTTGTCCATTACACTCCTCTTCCAAATACACTGCCTCAATCATCAGACTGTTTCAATGCAATCTGATGGCTGCCACAGTATAGCAGCTGTGCTTATGGCATAATGATAGATTTAAACTTGTTAACAGCGTATGGTTATTTGAATGTAGACTAAAGCACCTGTGCAGTGATACATATCTCAGGCAATGTTATGACCATTTTACATTTACATAGTAAAATGCAATTGGTAGAAGAAAATATTGCATAGAAACTTTCATGAGCCGGTGCCTGCCGTGCACAAAGGTGTAATTAAGCCTTTTACTGACAGATGGGCCAGTCATCACAAGCAGAGGGGAGCTGAGGATCTGTGGGTGTTAGCACAGCCATGCACTACCAAAGTTAGTTATTTAAATTATTTATAGCGTGCTAAATACTAATTTGTCTCAGAGCCTTGCACAGATGGAAATTAAAAATCATTGTAAAAATAGGGCTAGCTCACTTTCCCTCAAGTATAGAGAAAGCTAGTGATGTCACAATTGTTATGTCATACCTAAACATCAATAGAAACATGCATGAAAAAAGTCTAAATTCAAGTAAATGTACTTTTTATACAAAAAACTAAACAACTTAAAAAATACAAAATAGAGGTGCTTAATCAGAGAACAAACTAACGTTAATAGGTTAGTTCTAAAGGCATGGGATCTATCCCGTTATGTAAGCGCAGCACTGACAGCTGCAGTGCCATCAAGCAGCTTCTAGATGGAGCCATCCGGTTTGAGGGAAGGCAAAAATTATTCTCTCCTCCGACGTGGCGCAACTCAAAGTTGCTGAATCAACAGCAAGGCCATCGCTATGTTTGGCCTCAAGCGCGCCTCTCATAGCTCAAGGCCTCTAATGTCGGCTCGCCTTATATACATTGTGCAGCACTAGTGGAAAATCAACCATCTAACGGTTGGCAACAGCACTGCAGCTGCCAAAGTTTTGCAATGTATTGCGTAAGGAAAGGACCAAGACATGATAACCTACTCTGAGAGCAGCCTCTTTTAGCTCACTTGTGCCCTTCACAGGGAGAAATATCCTGTAGTATATCAGTCTGGTCCCACTCAGAAGAGTGACCCAGCCCCGAAATACCAGGCAATTCTACCCTGAACAGGAGAAACAGCAAACCCCAGACGCGTTTCGGCTTTTATGGGCCTCTTCAGTGAGGTGCAGCTGAACTCCCTAAGGCACAGTGAGCAAGGGGTCCACGTCTGGATTCCCCTTAGTCTTAGGGAGACTAAACCCTAAGGGTAATTTGCATAAACAAAAAAACTAAGTCAGAGGCGCTCATCAGAGAACGAACCAACCTTAATAGAGTAGTCCTATGGCCATGATAAGCCACTCTGAGAGCAACCTCTTTTAGCTCACTTGTGCCCTTCACAGGTAGAAATATCCTGTAGTATATCAGTCTGGTCCCACTCAGAAGAGTGATCCAGACCCGAAATACCAGGCAATTCTACCCTGAACCGGAGAAATTGCATATTTTTATTGATATAGCTTTTACTCTCTTTTAAAAGGGAAGATGAAAGTATTTATTTACTAATGTACCAATTTGTGTTTAAAATAATGCTTCTAAAGCATGATCTAGGGGCTTGCCCCTGTCAGCCAATGAGCAGTAATATGGATTATGGATGCATGAGTTATAATTGTCTGCCAATTAAGTCAACATATGCTTTGTGCATTTCCTTAAGCTTAAACAGTTTTTATTGTATATTTTTCAAACAAAACAGAAGTTTGCTGATGATATTAAATGAATGGACCCCCCCCCCCCCCATTTGTTTAACATGTCTCTTTAATGACTCAATACTGTTTTATATTTTATTTGCAAGTAAATTTAGTTTGATGGAAATAATAAGATAAAATAAAACAATGTTCCACTGTGTAATTACAGTGTGTTTTCTTCTTATATCTCCTTGTACTGCAATGCATTTTTTAAGGCTTGTATCATTGTTTACTTCTTTTTCAGACGTTCATGTTGTTTTGAGCAATCTGGCAAGTTGTAATTTCTCTTAAGTCAGAGGTGTTATTGGGATATGACTGTTACATGGGGGATCACTGCACATTTATTCACTGTTAACAAGAATTCCTTGCCAGGAACACCTCCAACTGTAATAACAGATGCAATTATGGAGCACCAAACCGTCTAAAAGCACGTTCAGAGATTTTTCCCCTCACACTGTCAGCTTGATACTCCTAAACATATGCACAATGTGTTATTTTCTGTGTCTTTCTTAGAATAACATGTTCGTATTTTGAGATAATCATTAAACAGCCTTTCATCATTAAAGACAATTAATGGAATAATTTAAGTTTAAAGGGTCTTGACAATACAAAATCAAGTTGCTTATTTTTTTAAAGTTCTTAAAGAGCCTGAAATGCAGACTATACACTGTATTGTGCGAGCTTATAGCATTACTGCCATCATGTACATGCAGTTTTTGCTCTAATAAAGTATATTTTACTTATACTAAAAAAGGAGTTGTTCTTCTGTTTATTTTTCACAAGCACCCAGGCCTAGCTTAATGTAAAGGTGTTGCCCTCAACAAACATGGTGGTAGAGGAAACCAGATTCCCTTTATGGCAGGGTGGGCAAGTTCCATCCTGGAGGGTCACACACAGCCTGGATTTGAGGGTATCCCTGCTGCTTACAGGCAAGACTATCACTTCTTCAGTCATCCTGATTGACTCACCGGCGCACAGAAAATAAATCCTCAAATCCAGGCCTGTGTGTGTCCTTCCAGGACTGAACTTGCCCACCCCTGCTCTACGGAGTTTCTAGAATCAGGAAATGGGGGATTGAGGCTGAGCCATTCACCACTGTTTGTGCTGCATTATTACATGGGTCTTGAATATTAGTTAAATGTGCTAAGCAGTGACACACTGTTTTTACAAACTGATAAACAAGCAGATACAGGCACACCTCAGTGGTATGATACAGTTATGTCCCCTTCCCCATCCTTAACAAGCACAATGACTGCAAATTATCCAATTGATCCATATGTTAGCATAATAATGCTGGGACCTATCCTCTTATGGTAACGCAGCACAAGGCAGCAGCAGTGGCGGTGAGCATCCGCTAGATGGCGCTGCCGATATTCCGGTGCCATATCATAGAGTCGAGGCTTCGATAAACTGTTAGGATAAGGGTTAGTTAAAGGGTTAGGCTAACATTATAAGCTTATAACTTGTCACACATATCGGCAGCCCCATCTAGCGATTGGAGGCCGCACTGCAGTGACGGACCTGTCCCAACACCGTAACAGGATAGATACTAATACTGCACAAGCAATGCTGGATAGCTCAGGAATGATTCACTGTAGGGAAAATGCCTAATACAGTGTATAGCCAGTTATAAGCGCTCTTTAAGGTGAAAGAAATGTGTCAGTGTGACAGTGACCCTTTAAAAAATAACATTCTCTATGTGTAGGGTCTTGAGAACGCAATTAGGATGATTACATGCCCCCCTCCCACACCCACAAACTATTCTGTACTGTTATGCAGTGAAGTTAGAAAGCACAATCCTAAAGTTTAATTCAAAAAGAGGATTACTATTTTTTGCTTTGGTACACTTCATTAACTTAAAAAAACACAAAAATAGTTTTAAAAAAATGCATTTGAAAGAGACCTTAAAATGACATGTTTCAATTGGCAATGGGGGGATTTTACTAAGCATCTCAAGTGCATCTCAGACCATCTCGTGATGATGTGATCAGCTCCAGTGATGCAATGGTGCAACATTTATGACTTTTATATTTTAAATGCATCCTAATCTTAATATATATTTACACAAGAAGCAAAGACCAAGACAAAAATCAGCTTATATCTGCAAGCTGAATTAAAAAAAAGGCACATGCATGTGGCAGACCTTCTAAGAAATAATTATTTCTTTGCATGGTTATGACTGTGACAAGTAATGTAAGTGATGTCACTAACTGTATATATAATTATAAAAACATTTGGAAATAGGTGGACCAGCATTTTTTAAAATAAAGATGCTCAGGGCTTTTCATTGATGTGGGCTGTTTATAAGAGTGACTCATTTCATATGAGGCGAGAGGCAGAGGAGTCCACAGTTCTTTCCTCTGCATCCACTGTAAGTAATTGTGATACAGAAACTGGCAGATTAGATTTGTCACAGTTGATTCATGTTCCTTATTTATTCTGGCTGCTGTAAACAAGGTCAGTGATTTTTTTCTCTCCCTGTACCAATATAAAAATGACTGCTACAAAAACAGATATAAAATATAATATTCTGTAATATTTTATGGGCTGGTAGAGTTTGCCTTATACAAAACCACCACAATCTGACTGAAAAATTATGGATGGCAATATTGAAGGAATGTAGCCTCATTGGCTAATTTATCTGTTTCTTTTATTACATTTTAGGTCACTGTTAGTTGAGTCTGCCCTCTGTAGTTCATGCAGCTTATGAATACAAAGACTGTGAAGGACAGTGTTTGAAATTAGCCTTTCAGTGGCCTCTCTCAAGCAGCATGTTGCAGAATTTTGCCTCTGAGTGCTTACTATGAGACTGTCTTCACGAGCTGCAGATGGCAGAAACCAGTTAGGAACTACCTGTAATATTTTAGACAGCGAACAAACTTTTAAAGCACTTCTTAATAAAATAAAGTACACAAAAGCAAATCGTTAGAGGAGAGGAGAGTCAGTAGTGTGAAAAAATACAAAAATCAACATTAAAAAACTCACCCTGATGTCTCCTAAATCTCTTGAGTTTGCAAGCAGCAGCTTTTGTTAGATAACACCCCTTGAGATCCCTGATAAAGTTAGCATAAAATTCATAATTTGTTTTGACCAATAACAGGCAATGTAACAATCAGTGATGGAGGTTTGTGCAGGAAGCAATCATGTGATGCGTTGTGCCCTTGCAGAAGGAAGCAGGAAGAGTCAGACACTGATCTGTAGCTCTCTGCATTGAGCTGCTGCTGACTTGAGGGTTAGAAAAGAGTTTAAATCCCTATTTGAATGTAGTGTTTCTATTGGTAGGTACCAGGTCTCTATGTAAGCAGTTCTGGGGTGTGGAAAACAAGTTTTATTTTTAAATAAAATAAATCTGTATGTTATAGAATGACTCAATGTAATGTGTGTGTCTGATATAAGCAGCATGTGTTAGCTTAGAAAAAGGGAAAAACGGGAAACAGATGTGTGTTTTGGGGTCTTTGCATCATGCACGTTCTCCAGCAACAGACCCAATGAGCAGAGATTCTGAAACTCCTGTGACATTTATTAGTCTTAGAGTCATTCTTGTCATCAGAGAGGCGCCTTCCTGTTACCAGCAAAAATAATATGCACTAGCTCATGCAGGATATATTTACAGATATTCACGCTATTAAATTATGTTTTCTGAGCTTCATAGCAGTGATTTAAAGCTGAAGACAGGTAGCTGCAGTTCATTATAACGTAACAGCTTGTGCTTTGCGGAATATTTTTAGACTTGAAATGCCTTATGATATTAATAGGACACATCTGATATGCTGACAGTTTTTGTATGAATTATGAATTTATAGTTATTTGGAATAATATATATTATTGTCTTTTGTTTATAAAGCACTTATGTATTCTGAAATACTGTGCCACCTCATCAGCAGCATTAAGTGCTGTAGTATTGCAAACTATAAAGGTCTGGAGGATAAATGAGGATAAAGGATGTAACATGTGCTGTGGGGAAGAGACTGAGTGGTGGAGGCAATAACCTTAGTTGCAACTATGTTGCCATTAGTAAGGTTTTAAATAAGTTATCTTCAGTCCAAGAACATTTAGTACAAGGTTATTATCATCCTTCAACCACTTATCTGTAAAGGACATGAAAATAAATATTTTCTTTGTTGCATCAGAAAGAGGGTATTTGATAAGGTTTCACTGTGTTTTTTTTTTTTTTTAAGGCCTCATAGCACAATTAATTAGACAGTTTAACTGCTCTTGGGGGCTTTCCCTTTGCCAGCCAATGAGACCTACAGACTAAACATTTTAATTTGATCACATTGTCTTTGTGTTTGGAGACTTCCATGTTAGATATACCCAACACTTCCTGTTGGTTGGATCGTTAATGCTAATAATTTATTTATTTACCAGTGGAAAGAGGGATAGTTTTTTTTGTATGATTAGATGCTTAAGATAAGATTTTAAGATTCAGAAAGTCACTCTTTCCACCAAAAAATGGAACCCGACTTTTGTAAGTAAAGTTACAAATCGCTGTACCCGCCCCTGTCTGCCTTGAACAGAAAGCAGTACTGTCATGGCAGCTTCCATGTAGTGACTGAACTTGCTGAATATTGTTTGAAATTAAGATTTTCTCTAAAAAAAGACTTGTATATGCTTGTTTTCTAGTCCTGCTAATATTACTTTGATACGTACTTCAGAGAGGTTAAGTTTTTTCCTTACATACACCCTTGTATATAAATATCACTGCTCCTTCTAGAAATGTGAAGGGTATCTGTGTAGATTCAGTCTCTTTCTTACTGCCCTGTTACATCTGGTCTTCATTCCCACACATAACCTATCTACCATAGTGTGCTACTTAACAGACCCCTACTGTTGATTTGTGTGTCACCCCCACATCTAAAGAAACTTCTCTGTGCAATCTGCTCACTTACAGCAATGGTGGGCAACTTGGTCCCATAAGGGCCACTAATAGTCCGGATTTCGAGAATCTCTCTGCTTTAGATCAATTAAATGATTCATTCAATTTCATTCATTTGAAGACTGTTTATGAGCACAGGAACCCATTCTTCAGTTTTTATATCACTTCCCTCTAGGTCCTCCAGAGGCATCACAATTAATCACTCCCCCACCATTATCAAGTTCTCTGAGCCACAGATTAGCATACTGATCTACACATTGGCCATAAAAACTATGCCGAATTTCTTACTGTAGAGAAAAAAGGCTAGTCCAATAAATCATTGTTAAGAAATGCACACCATGCTCTTTATCATAAAACTAACATGCGGTTGGGGTTACAGTGCCATTTTAAGTGCCACATTCCTAATGTGCAGACATAAATTTCACCTTGTATTCGATGTCAACCCACCTCATGAACCAAAATGGTAGATTCCAAAGCAGCATAATTACGTTATCAAAGTTATATATATATAAATAAAATAAATCGTACATTTGAGGTTACTGCCTCTCATAAATGTGCGGCTGGTTCCTAGCTTGGGTAATAGATTTGTTGGGAGGTACTTTACCACAACAATAATTTAATATATGGTGGGCAAAAGAGCGATAGACGCCCTCCACCGTACAGAAGCACAGTAAATAAATACTACATTTGTGTTCACATTTGAATGTCTAAAATAAGTTAAAAGACTTATTTCCTGCTTAGAATACTGAGAAAAACAGTTATTACACTGCATTCTGGGAACCTGGGCAGGTACATGTAAATGTGCCCACAAAAGCTTTGCTCTTTAATCCAATACCATTTCAAACATGGATCCTTTTAAGCATTGTGTGTGTATGTCCAATCTATACCTATACCACAAATGACTGCATTTTTTCCCACCAATCACCTGCTGTACAGATATATTATTGTGGAGAAGTCAAGGGTGTATTGTGAGCCCGGAGAGTAGTGGCCCAGTGCGTATACAGAGATGCCTGTGCTACAGGATAACAAGCTTAGCCGACATTAGATCATTCTTTATCATACAAAACCCTGTCTTGTAATATTTGATACATGTCACATACTGTGTGTGTTCCGTGCCCCTTTTCAGTGCTGTTTGCTCGGTAATTCTTTTTAGAGTTGTTGACAGATTTTCAGTGCTAATTTTCAGTGCCAGCGCGCCAGTGCAGCATATTGGCACTGACAGTTGAATAGTCCAGAGGGGCGTTAGAGTGCCAGTCTAGTGACTATCTGCTTTCTGCAGTTCTTGTGTGAATCCCAGGGCTCCAATGTATGTCTGCTGTCACATCAGCTACCAAAGGAATACAATCCATCCAAAAACAAATGGGAAAAAATCTGTCATTCCCACTGTGCCTTTGGGAATAGAAGATTTGTGTATTTGCTAATTTATCAGGATTTAAATACTATGGAGAGGATGCTGGATTATGATTGCTTTTCAAAGACTGTCAGCACAACATTAACACACTCACTATCATATTCCTCAAAGTCTTCTTTTGAAGCTATAATTATTTAAAGTTACATATTTACAATATGTTCTTTGACATAACTTCACCTGAACATGATCAAACATTTTTATGAAGTAAAAATTAGAGACTGTCTATTATATGTCATTAGTCTATAGTGGGAGCAGCCATCTCTGTTTTGGTCGCTCTGCTTGTTCAAGTGAGTGGTTCATTGGAGGTCCAGTGGTTAGGATTCCGTGCTTTCACCACTGCGACCTGGTTTCGGTTCCAGTCAAGTAACCAAGAGGTCACATCACCCTGAAGCCATGCAGCACAAGTGAGAAGTGACTTTTAATGCCCAAAGCTATTTCAGTTGAAATTAGTCAATCCTAAGTGCCAGAGCTTTCAGTGTCACCAATGGAAATCCAATCAATCTACATCCCCACCCCAGCTCAGTTAAGCAGCTCAAACAATTTCATATATTGAATAATAAACTAATTGCTATGTTTATTTCCTTTCCTTTTTAAAATATTCTGACTAATTTCAAGTGTACTCATTTAAAGGTTCTTCTTTTTCTGTATTGTCTTTTGAATAACTAAACGTGTTTTTAGGACGCAAGAGTATAAAAATAAACACAGAATTTAAATATGTAATTTCTATATGCAATTATTCTTGACTTTGTGGCTCTAATGAAATTTACATTATTTATTTTAAAACCACTGGCAGTTTTAGCTGCCACATTATCATTGTGCATGGGTAGAATATTCCTCTTCCTCTCCTCCCACCTCAGGAAACTGATAAGCAGAAACAAAAATGGTACATTCCACTGCAGCATAGTTGCCTTTAATAGGTTTTAAAGGCTGTATTTCTTTACATTTTAGAACCATTTGCATATTTTCAAAATATAATATTTTAAATATAAAATTACAGTTAAAAAGTATATTGTAAATGGGGAAGGTCCATGGTTCTATAACAGTATTTATTCTCTGATCTGGAACTAAAGCATGTTTCCAGACATGGGTCATTTGGAGATAACAAATAAAGAGACAGTATCCTAAAAATGTATATTCTATCATGAGAAATAATTGCTGTCAACATTCCTAGTACCGGTGGTAGAGAAATCAAAAAATCCTGACCACACAGACTGCAACAATTTTACTTCTAGTGCTTAAAGAGACGTGGAGCTCACCTATTTGTGAAGTATGCATTAAAACATGCAAGTGTTGATAGTTATGGAAGGTTTTATAAATGAAAGATACATTATTTTGTCTCTGCAATCTGCATCAATGGTAAAACAAACTAAAAACAGCATCTATATATACCAGAAGCATCTGTCAGGGTACTATACTCTTCCATCTTGGACCACTAGTCTCAGAAAGGTGTCTGACTACCATTTAGTCATATTAGCAAGTGGCAGCCTCTGAATAGAACTGACTAGAGATCTTATCGGAATAACATTTCCCTCCCATTCCTCTCAAGTACCGGATCTGGAACAAAAGTAAATGTCTCTCTCCATTTAAGCAAAATTGTATGCAACAGGTAAAAATGAAAGGTTATAATTCCCTATTTTAAATTTTCTAAATACATTTTACCATTATCAAGTCACATTCTTCTTAAGAGCAGATTATACTATAAACATGACACTTCAGTAATACTTTACAACTAGTTGTAATAAAAAATAAGTGTCTAATTACCTGTCTTAAAATTGATATAGCAGTTATTTTAAGTATAAATTAACTGGAAGATCCGCTGAGCTAATTAATAGCTTTAAGTGGGTGTAATAATGAAGAATAGTAAGTTTGGTTGAGAAAAAAATTGATAATAATGATAGATATGTTTAATAATCACTATTACCAATTTTAAACAGTTTATACCCTTCTTCCTAACATGTAACTGCTAATCACAATTAATTGCTGTTGATATTATCCCACTTTCACTTAGAATTTTTAAAAACAACCAGTTGCCATAATATCTATTTTACGTGTGCTTTTCATTCTCCAATGAATTCCACCTTTTTTACTTAAAATAAAGTTTTTTTTTTAAATGAAAGCTAGACACATATGTGAGTTCACAGTCCCTTTTAATATAGTTCATGATAATAATTTATCTGTTTGAACTCCCTCCCCACCATGGCTCTTAAGATCCAAGCTGACTCCCTAGTTTTATTTATTGTTTGTCCAACCATGTCAGATGGAGCTGAAGATATTATATCCTAAATCACCTGCACAATGTATCTGGGCAATGTCAGCTTTACTACAGCCATAACATCTCTGTGCGTAGTAATCTTGGCTGTCGTTTAATGACCTTGACCCCCATCTTGTTTTTTGTCCTTGGTACACAAACCTAAAAACTCCTCTATTGATACACACCTGAACATACCTATTCTGTTTCTTTTGTTTAAAGTCCAATGTTATTTTTAAGAACATCTCCCAAATGTTCATTTAAAATAGCAAGTTTTAACTTGTGCAAACTACACGGACATATACACTGACATGTTTACAACATTTACTTCTTTATTGCGTCTGAAAAATGGGATAATGTTTGACATTGTGTTTCTTTTTTTAATGAAGGTTCTGGAGCAGAATAAACTTCTCTGAAGATATAAATGCCACAGAGCCTTTTCCATGTCAGCCAGTATACTGGAATATTGTTTTATGACTCATACTTGAGATCTACAGACACAAATACTCACTGTGAGGCATTTGTCTGTTATTTTCAAGGAAAAAATAAATAAACCATAGCGCAATAACTCAGCTGGTGCAACCTTTGATTGGCTACACTTAAAGTTATATCTAAGTTTCCCTGTTTTTACCTTTTTCTAATCTAACACATGCTGCTTATATTAAACACACACATTACATTGAGTCAGTCTATACACATACATATTTATTTTATTTTTAAACAATGTGGTTTCCACACCCACAGAGCTGCTTACATAGGCACAGTGAACCTACCAATAGAGACACTGCATTCAAGAATGTGTTTTGCCCCATACCAACCTTCAATCCAACAACGCAGAAAGCTACAGCAGCACTGCTGAGTTGCATCATTCAAGGGAGGAGAGAGGTGTGATTTGGGGAACTAAGCCTACACATCCCATGATGCTTTGCTGTAGGACTATTGTATCTGCCTGTGATTGGCCAAAACAAATTATGCATTTTATGCTTCTTTTATCTGGATTTTCAGAGCTGTTAACTCTCAAATCAACTTGCAAACTCAATAGATTTAGCAAGCTTTAGGGTAAGTTTAATAATATTTATTTCAGTTTTTTATTTAGAAATGTTTTCATACACTACTGCCAATGCATTTATGATCAATGAAACTTAAATATGCCTTTAACTGATTAATATCTGAGTTCTTCATGATAGAACATGTGCCATGCCTCTTTAAACATGTATATTTAGTGGCATCTCAGACTTCAAGAGGGCCAATAATCTTGCTTTCTCTCCTTACCAAGCACACATCCTCATTTTTATTTACCTGCTGCTGTGATCATCTGTTTTATAGTCTCACCGCGCAGTACTTGCCCTGTGTGACCTCACCAGATATATCTCATGTACAGCATTCAAAGCATATTATTAATGAGGCCTATCCTAGACGCAGTGCTGACACGACTTTTATTCTGTAAGCATGTTTGCCTAAAACTGACAAAAGTGTCTGGTGACAATGATCTATCAGTATCATAGACTTCCCTCCTAAATGTAATTTCACACTCATTGTGCATTGTACTAATGAGGAAGGCTTTCTATAGCTCTGTTCTGCTGTAATGACTCCTCTCTTGGAGCATTTATAGGTGACCTTCTCAGTACTGCTGCTCTAATTGGTGTTAGAGGTGGAAATTGTTTTGTCTGATTTAGGCAGCAGTCTGCATCCATAAAGCATTCAATGGCTGTTTTTTTATTATCATGGGAATATACTTTTTTTTTTCTCCAGATGGTTTTCTTTGTTATATATTATTTTCAATTATAAATGGAAATTATAACACCATATTTAATGTATTTTCTGTAACTCAGCTGAAAATGCACTGGTATTAACAGGGCTTGAAATTGTTCATTAGATGTGTAAAAATAGTCCAGATGGGTAAAAATATATGCTATATAACTATTAGTATTCTGCTCAGCATGTGAAGTGTACCATAGGATATTACACCGAATCACACATAATATGGGTTTGACGGCAGAAACTAACAACATTAGCAGCTGTGTAAGGCATGGACATAAAAGATTTCTTGAGTCAGATTTTTGAAGACTCAGTTCATTGTGTCATCACTTTCTGAGAGCTGCAGTATGAGAGGTGTGTTATTTATGTATCAATGGAGAGAAAGGGAAGAGGGAAAGATGAGGATGATTTGTTAGGTAATTATAACTCATTACATTTGATACCAACCCTCTTCCCTGGCTTATGCATAGAAGCAGGCATGCTTGAATCCCTACCATCCAAAAATGTAAAAGTCCCTCTGACACAACCAATGTCACCAATGTGTCATGGATGCCTCTAGGGTGCAGCAGAAGAATCAATATTTTTTTTACTAATTTAAAGCCTACCAAATTAGACATGTATATTTTGTAATTGCCCAGAGGTACTCTATAAATCTTCAGAATATCCTTATGCATGGCCCAGGTATAATTTTAAGACTGCTTCTGCTCTCCCCTGCCATATTGTGCTCTCATGCTGCTCCTACTCCCCCCTGCCATATTGTGCTGTCATGCTGCTCCTGCTTTCCCCTACCATATTGTACATTTATGCTATTCTTGCTCTCTCGTGCCACATTACACACTCATGTTGCTCCTTTTCTCAATAAATTGTGAGCTCATGATGCTTGTTCTTTCCCCTTCCCATGTGTTGCTCCTGCTTTCTAATTTTTTTCTCCTGCTCTCCTTATAACATGCACTCATACTGCTTCTGTTCTCCTCGATAACATGCGTTCATACTCTTCCTGCTCTCCCCATATCATACGTTCATACTCTTCCTGCTCTCCCCCATATCATGCGCTCACACTCTTCCTGCTCTCCCCATATCATGTGCTCATACTCTTCCTGCTCTCCCCTATATCATGCGCTCATACTCTTCCTGCTCTCCCCCATATCATGCGTTTATACTCTTCCTGCTCTCCCCATATTATGCGTTCATACTCTTCCTGGTCTCCCCCATATCATGCGTTCATACTCTTCCTGCTCTCCCCATATCATGCGCTCACACTCTTCCTGCTCTCCCCCATATCATGCGCTCACACTCTTCCTGCTCTCCCCCATATCATGCACTCACACTCTTCCTGCTCTCCCCCATATCATGCGCTCACACTCTTCCTGCTCTCCCCCATATCATGCACTCACACTCTTCCTGCTCTCCCCCATAACATGTGCTCATACTCTTCCTGCTCTCCCCCATAACATGCGCTCATACTCTTCCTGCTCTCCCCCATATCATGCACTCACACTCTTCCTACTCCCCCCCATTACATGTTCTCATACTCTTCCTGTTCCCCCCCACATAACATGTGCTCATACTCTTCCTGCTCTCCCCTATATCATGCACTCACACTCTTCCTACTCCCCCCCATAACATGCACTCATACTCTTCCTGCTCTCCCCTATATCATGCGCTCACACTCTTCCTACTCCCCCCCATAACATGTGCTCATACTCTTCCTGCTCTCCCCCATAACATGTGCTCATACTCTTCCTGCTCTCCCCTATATCATGCGCTCACACTCTTCCTACTCCCCCCCATAACATGTGCTCATACTCTTCCTGCTCTCCCCCATAACATGTACTCACACTCTTCCTGCTCTCCCCCATATCATGCACTCACACTCTTCCTGCTCTCCCCCATATCATGCACTCACACTCTTCCTGCTCTCCCTCATATCATGCACTCACACTCTTCCTGCTCTCCCCCATATCATGCGCTCACACTCTTCCTGCTCTCCCCCATATCATGCACTCACACTCTTCCTGCTCCCCCCATAACATGTGCTCATACTCTTCCTGCTCTCCCCCATAACATGCGCTCATACTCTTCCTGCTCTCTCCCATATCATGCACTCACACTCTTCCCCCTCCCCCTCATAACATGTTCTCATACTCTTCCTGCTCTCCCCTATATCATGCACTCACACTCTTCCTACTCCCCCCCATAACATGCACTCATACTCTTCCTGCTCTCCCCTATATCATGCACTCACACTCTTCCTACTCCCCCCCATAACATGTGCTCATACTCTTCCTGCTCTCCCCTATATCATGTGCTCACACTCTTCCTGCTCTCCCCCATAACATGTGCTCATACTCTTCCTGCTCTCTCCCATAACATGTGCTCATACTCTTCCTGCTCTCCCCATATCATGCGCTCACACTCTTCCTGCTCTCCCCCATATCATGCGCTCATACTCTTCCTGCTCTCCCCTATATCATGCACTCACACTCTTCCTGCTCTCCCCCATATCATGCGCTCATACTCTTCCTGCTCTCCCCTTCTCTTCCATAATGTTTGCAACACTCTTTTTCCATGCATAAAAAATGTTTAAATTCTGATATTTTAAACATGAAGTCTATAATTTTAATTGTTTCTAAAATAAATATAAACCTATGCCCACAATGGTATGTATTGAGGCGGCTTAAATGGCCACTTAAAGTCATTAAAACTGTTGTGCATCATGATGCAAATAAATCAAAATCAAGTCAAATATTTGTTAAATAAAATGTAATTTGGAAGTCTTATCATGGTTATATATGTGTTTTAAAATGTTGTCATGTTAGCTTTCATAGCGCTCAAATTGTCTGTTGACGTGCAAGGGGTTGGCTTGCACAGCATGATTTGTTTGGAGTTTACATAAATTAGAAGCAATATCTGAATTCTTAATTAATGACTTCATTGCGATATTAAATTTCCCTTTTTCCCTTTGAGATTATAGCTAAAGAACCCAAAAGATTAAAAGGACAATTTTGTTTTGGTTGCAGTATGGAGAATTTGTTACCATTTGCAGGTTGCTTGTGATTTTTGGCCCTTACAGAACCTGCAAAGTGAAAGAAGCTTAAAGGTATATCTAAGTTCCCCTGTTTATACCTCACACATATCAGAAACACACATTATATTGAGTTATTCTATACACATACAGGTTTATTTTATTTAAAAAATGGTTAGCCCCCTCTCCCAACAGTTCTAAATATTTCAGAAATGATTTACTGTAGAGATAAACAGCTAGTACAATGTATATACAGTTTTTAATGCTCTTTAAGATTAAATCAACTTCCTGTTGGGGTGACAGAGTCCCTATTACATATTATAACAGCGTTTTTGATGTCTCAGATACAGAAACATTGTTGTAAAGTTCACTTCACTTACATATAGATATTATCTGACACATATTCAAATCATTTATTGCAGCTCTTACTTGAAGCCTGTAACATGTATATCTTTATATGAGACAAAGTGCAGTTAATGATTCGATATAGAATGCATATCTAAACAGTAACCTTAATGGTCATCTTGTCATCTCATATCTGTGTCCCCACTGGTTTTGTCAGAGCTCATAGGAATCTCCTCATTATTGATCCTTTGAAATAAATGATTTCCATTAACACATTGATGTGCATAATGCATTATCACAAAGGGCAAAGGATTAGAGTGCTTCATGCCGCACACTAATGGACTTTTACATAATTCCTAATGTACATGATATGGGGCCACAACATTCATAAAGAATGA
The DNA here is from genome assembly GCA_027410445.1 of Discoglossus pictus. NCBI lineage: Eukaryota > Metazoa > Chordata > Amphibia > Anura > Alytidae > Discoglossus > Discoglossus pictus. The sequence continues at coordinate 202,009,952 of CM050163.1, read as the reverse complement.
ATGCAGCAAGACAAACACACATGTATTACAATATGATATGGGGAACTATACCACTTCTGCTAAAGCCATGACTTCCTCATAGATTAAAGGCAATAGTATACTAATACTGTACATAAAAGTGATAAAAGTAACACAATGCAGGCACATTATTTGTTATTGTTACCGCAATTCATCATTAGGGGCTTTGTCACGCCAACAGGAAAATGATTTCATTTTAAAGAGGATTAAATACTTTATGCACATTGTACTAGCAGTTTTTTTATCTACAGTAAACCATTTCTTAAATATTTACGGCCTCATTCTATTATCGGCCGTAGGCGCTGCGGGGCCGCAAGGACCGGCCGCAAGCTATTCGGCTATTCTATTCCCTTCCGGCCGGGGGCTCCGGCAGGCTTGCGGCCGGCGCCTTGCTATCCCTTGCGGCCACTCGCGCCGGAGGAAAGCCTTTGATCTTAAACGGCCGCAAGAGTTTTGGCCGCAAGAAAATCCTGGTTGCTATTCTATTGCTCCGGGAACCCTCTCTGCAAGGCTAAAACCGAGCCGCAGCTTACTTGAAGCAAAAAGGTCCCGCAGGCACACAATTAAGCACATTTTAAAGCCACAATAAAGCCATCCTGCACTCTGATGAGACTATAAAGTGATTGTAGGTGTTAGCAAAAATAGCACAACATTCCCCTATACTCAAATCCGTAAATACATTTTTTTTTAAATTTATGTCACATATCCATGTAAAAAGTCCAGAGTGCTTGGAGCACCTCAGACCTGGCCACGCTGCTGCCGGAAAATAAACAGTTAATGTAATCTCGTATTTGGGCTGATGTGCAAGCTTGAGAGGGGGTTGCTATTAATCCTCATGTCCCCCATTATGATCCCTAGCATTTACAGAGCTTTACAGTGCCGTCTTGAATTTATTTTTGCGTTTTAAGATTTCTGAGCTTATGGCCGGTTGCAAGATATACGGCCGGACGATAATAGAATGAGGCCCTTAGCATTTATTTTGAGAGTCCTGTATGCTAATGTGCGCCTCAGTATGCTAATGTACTCAGAGTATTTGATAAGGGTGAGCAATGGGTCTAACTGCCAGGTGACATTACAGGTTTTTATTTTGACCACTACAGAGACAGACAAGCGGGCTAATACTAATTAGCACAACAAAGAAGTTAATTCATATGTGAGTGTCACTCATTTGCATATAAATGCAGCAACAACATAATAATTCATTTTTAAAGAAGTTTTTAGTTAGTGAAAACCTTGTTTTTGGATAGATGTTTACTAACTAAAAACTTATTTAAAAAAAATATTCTATGTGCTTATTTAGAGCACTATTCAATTGGCCAAATCGCAATTTAATAAGGCTGTTAATCAGTATTCACTAAATGCACATTTGTATAATAACAGCCTTATTAAATTGAGACTCAGCCAATTGAATAAAGCTCTATATAAGCACAGAGCATTTTTTTCAGGAGTTTTTATCCAAAATCAAGGTCTTCACTAACTAAAAACGTCTGTAAAAAATATGCTCTGTGCTTATATAGAGCCCTATTCAATTGGCCAAATTGCAATTTAATAAGGCTGTAAGGCGGCACAATGGGGAATATCTCTGCAATGATTTGTTATGGCTAGCACAACAAATTTATGTGTTCAGGCTCTTTAAGAAGAACTGTAAGCACTGAATGGAGATGTAGTATATATACAAGGTCCCTTCCCATTTTTCTCAGGCGTGTCATCTTACTTGGAACAAAAGAAAAGGGTATGATTATGAGAGTCCTTTCCTTTTATGAGTGTACCAGCAAGCCCCAGCACAGGCAGCTGCAGTGGCGGTGAGCATCCGCTAGATGTCGGTGTCAAAAGTTTGCTGTCTATAGCATAGCTTTAGGGTTAGGTTAAGGGTTAGGGTAAGGTTAATGTTTTAAGATTGGATATTGTATATGTTCTGAGCAGAGGTTTAAAATTTCGGCAGCTTCTTGCTGCAACTGGCACTGCTGGCGCACTCATAAATGAAAGATCCATTATGAGTTGTATTTATAGGCAGAGCTACTGCCGGTGCAGATAGTGCAAGCTACAGAGGCCCCTGACCTCTGAGGGCCCCCCGCGGTTCCAGTGGCCCTCACAAATACCATGTGGCCCTATGGACCCCGCAGGAGCCCTATGGCCCCTGCGGGTCCCCTGTGGCCTCCACTGTTCCTCTGTGGCCCCCATGGTTTCCAGGTGGCACACGCAGGTCCCATATGGCCCCCACAAATCCCCTGGGATTTCCTGGGGCCCAGACGGACCTCTCGTGTGGCCCCATAAGGCCCTCTGTGGCCCCTTGCAGGCTCCAGGGCCCTCTGCCAGCCCAGTCACCCCCACAGCCCTTATGGCCTACGCAGAACTCTTGTGGGTCCCCTGCAGCCCCTTATGGCCAACCCACATGGCCCAGGGGCCACCTGTGGACCTCCCGTATGTCTCCTGCAGCCCCTTATGCTCACTGTAGCCCCCAAGGGCCCCCATGGCACCTTATGGCCCCCTTTGAACCTCCCGTGGGTCCCCTGTAGCCCCTTATGGCTCACTGTGGCCCACCACAGGCCCCCTGTGCCCCCTTCAGGCACTGGGGCTGCCATGGCCCCTTATGACCCCTGCGGACCTCCTGTGGGTAACCTGCAGCCACTTATGGCAAACAGTGGCCCCCCACTGTGCCCCCCGCAGGCCCTGTTCCCCCTTGTGGCCCCTGCGGACACTTGTGCCCCCCTCGCGGACCTCTGTGGCCTCCCTCATTCCACTGCGGCCCCCTCTGACTTCTGTAGCCCCCCCTTGACCCTCTGACCTGCAGTGGACCCTCTATATATATATATATATTTATGTTATATGTGTATGTACATTTATAGACACAGACCCACATATTTATATATTTATTTTTATATATATTTTATATTTTTATATATATCTGCTCTCGTGGAGTTGATATTGGCGATGCTGAATATTAGCATTGCAGTTAAAAGCAAGATTTGTGTTTAGTAAATTTGCATATCTTGGGTTTTCACTGTACTGTGTCCCTAACACTCCCATAACACACCTTAATAAGCCCATTGCCGGATCACCGGTTACCATGGGCTATCTCTCCTGTGATCCTTTAGTAAATCCCTCTAATGAAAGTCTGATATGCAGTCATGTATTAACAATCACATATAATAGTTGTCGTAATTGCAAGTTTGTAGGTAAAGCTATGTTAAAAGTTACGGGCTTCGCGCCACTTAGTTACAAGGCCCGCACAACGTAGGAAAAAAAAGGCTTGCAAAAGTAATAGGCTCATGATGAGGCCTTTGGCGCTCATCTCAAAGGCAAGCAAGACTTAGAAAAAGGCTCGCAATGAGCGACGAAGGAGCTCATCATAAGGTACGCAAGACTTAGACAAAGGCTCGCAATGAGCACCAAAGGTGCTCATGGTGAGGCCCGCAAGACTTAGAAAAAGGCTTTCCATGAGCATGTACAGCACAGAGGAGGGAGGAGAAAGACACAGGGGAGGGAGAGGGGGTGGAAAGAGACACAAGGGAGGGAGTGGGGGGAGAGAGTGGAAATAGACACAGGGGAATGAGTGGGAGGGGAGAGACACATGGATAGAGAGGGGGAAAAGAGACACGGGAGAGAGATAAGGGGGAAAAAATCACAGGGCAGGTAGAGGGGGCAAAGAGACAGCGGAAGGAGAGAGGGGAAAAAAGACACAGGGGAGGGAGAGGGGGGGGGGAAGAGACACAGGGGTGAGAGAGTGGGGAGAGGCTTGCAATAAGCACCAAAGGCGCTCATTGAGGACCTTACGATGATTGGCAAAGGTGCGAGGCATGTAAAGTAGACAGGCACTCATCGAGAGGCCTGCAAGTTAGAGGGGTGGAGAGAGTCTTGCATTGTGTAGCAAACAGCATTGCCAGGCATAAAATTTTATTGCCGTCATTTTTGACAGCAAGTTGCTAGTTTAGTAATAATAATTGACAAATAACACTGTTTTGTATTAAATAGGCACGCGTGTGGAAACAAGAAGACTTGTATATGCATGGTGTGTGCATCTATGGTCAGATGTTTTATTGTCGTAGTCCTATTATTATTATTATTATCCTTTATTTATAACGCGCCAACATATTCCGCAGCGCAATACAGGGGTTAGGTACAAGTATAAACAACACCCCACAATGAAAATAATGGAAGACCCTGTTATTGAGCTTACAATCTGATATATCCTAGCGTACATTTCAGTATCCTTCATATAGAGGATAATGTAACCCCAATAATTTCCACTACCCTGTTATTATTTCTGCAAATCCATAATATCTTAGTGTGTATATATGTATATATATATATATATATATATATATATATATAGGGCCTCATTCAATTGCAATTTGGCCAATTGAATAGGGCTCTAAATAAGCACATAACATTTTTTTTTTTTTAAAGTTTTTAGTTAGTGAAAACCTTGCTTTTGGATAGATGCTTACTAACTAAAAACTTATTTTAAAAAAATATGTTACGTGCGTATTTAGAGCCCTATTCAATTGGCCAAATTGCAATTGAATGAGGGCCATAGTATCTTTCATGTGACATCCTCTTAGTTGGACAGAATCATGAAATGAATTGATAATGCTGTATACATAATAGACATTACCATGCTATTGTATTTACTATGTACATTTATTTGATCCTTAAAGATGCTGTGGTCAAACTTTTTCTTTATTGTCTTTTGAATCTAAACTTAAGAGAGAGCAAATGTTTTTAAAAATCTAAATAAATACATGTTTCTTTCTGACAGGCTTCAATTTCTTTACTGAACTTGCTTCTTGAAGCTTCTGTGTACAGGGTCAGTCCTTGTAAATATATGAGCTTTGCATTAGCACAAATGAGAGCACTGGCAGTTGTTACTGTCACCTTTTCATTGACCATGTAGAACGATGCTGCTATAATTCCATATTAAAAGTAATACATTTATCTGCTTCCAAGAGCTAGAGGACAGACTGAAGGCACAGGAACATTACTTACCATATATGCAGTTGGAATCTGGCAGCTGAAACAGTTAGTGCTTTTAGTAGGACTGATAAAAAGCTCATTAGTTTACATGTATTCTCCCTTCTGAAAGAACAACTGAATGAAGTAGCTGATTTTAAAAAAATAGAAGCCTGCAGTGAAAAATAATTACATATATATAGGACGTTTATTTTTTTATTTTTGCTTTCTAAAACTAGATTGTCCATAATCCTGTTTAGTTATTCAAAAGACTACAGAGAAAAGTGGCCATTTAGTTTGTATATAAACAAAAAAAATCATTAGGCCTGAAAAGTGTTTTTTTTTTCTTTAGTACACTGTCTTGATTTTTTTAATACTTTGTATGTCCCATTAATGCTGCTTGCAAATGATAAGCAAAGCTCCAGTACAATATGTAATTTTCTATTCCTTTTTCCGTCTGGCCTGAGAATTTGCCAGCCAGTGGTTTGCTTATAAATATATAATGCAGGACAAACACAGTTTTTTTATTAGACTGAGCTTATAAATGCTTTCTAAAGAGAAACAAAATGATAATATACATAGGATTCTGGAGGCTGTGTAAGTTCAAGGCGAGCATGAGCATCTAAGCCTCATATAATGTCACCACTTGAAAAATTGCCTGCAAGCGTTTATAATACCAGCGCAACAAGCAGGAGGAATCAATCAAATTGTATTTTTTTTTCTATTATAGTTGTCGCTGCATGAATAACAAACTCTAGCTCCCTACTTTTACTGGAATGTATTGTTTACTCAGATAAGCTGGCACTGCCTGGAGTTTACATGCATAATATACAAGTTTCTGTTTATCGGTCACACTTGGACTAATCCCTTTACAACGCTTGCATGTTGTGTATCAGTGCTAATACATTTGCTCAGCAAAATTTCTTCTACCCCTCTTTTCCGCTAATTTTACTAATGAATCCATTTCCAGAAAGAATGGATGCATGTTCGGATTACCCATTAGGCCAACTAGGCAGCCGCCCAGGGGCGCTTACCTATGAGCGGCGCCACTTCTTAAAAAAATGGTTCCTGGCTTTAAAAAAAAAAAAGAAATGTTGCAGTTCATAGACTGGCTACTAGGAAAGGGAACTTACACGTACAGAAAAGCCAAAAATGGGTCCGTTCATACCTTGCACACTCATTTGCAGGGGCTCCTCCACTTCACTGCCTAGATGCTCCGAAAAGGTAGATACGGCCCTGCATGGCATAGGAACCTGGGGGGGGGGGGGGGATGAGGGGGACAAATCACCCCCAGATTATTTAGCTCTCCGTTAGCTTTTCCTCTCCTGCTCCTTTTTGATACCTCATGAGATCACGCAAGATAATCTTGCGAGACGCGCATCTGACCAGCTAAAAGGAGAGGAGGTGAGGACGAGCTTCTGGGAAATTGCAGGGTAGGGAAGTAGAAAAGGATCAGGGATAAGGATCTGAATACCTATATATAGCTAGTTTATATATATATATATATATATATATATATATAGTAAATAAAAAGTACATCTGTGTTCATATTTGAATGTCTAAAGCAAGTAAAAAACCCTGCTTCCAGCTCAGAGTTCCGAGAAAAACAGTTATTACACTGCATTCTGGGAAGTTGAGCTGGGACACACAAATATGCCCACAAATGCCTCGCTCTTCATTCCATAGCCATCATCAAACATGGCTTCCTTTTAGCTTATGCATGCTGTACTACACAGCTTTAATGCAAAGCCAAGGTTGGAATAAACACAGGCGGAGTATCCAATCCATGTACAGCTGTTTCAAGCTTACTGGCTATCATCAGCATGGAGCGGGATCTCAGCCTGTGTTGTGGAAATTATGAGTAGGTAGTTCACCACAACAATCATTTATAATATGGTGGGCAAAAGAGTGATAGAAGCCCTCCACCGTACAGTAGTACAGTAAATAAAAAGTACATCTGTGTTCATATTTGAATGTCTAAAGCAAGTAAAAAACTATATATATATATATAGTTGAATAATCAGAGTTTAGCAGTGAATAGTGATACCTTTTTTTATTGGACAAACGTATTCATAATATAGCGACGAGCTTTCAAGATATAATGCCTCTCTTTATCAAGTCAAAAACCGAGTATCGCTTTTTGATTTGATAAAGAGAGGCATTATCTCTGGAAAACTCGTCGCTTTATTATGAATATGTTTGTCCAATAAAAAAGGTATCACTATTCACTGCTAAACTCTGAGGCCTGTTTCAAGACCCTTGCAAATAGGGCCATTGCACAGGGCATAATGTCTAGAGAGGACATTGTATACAGTGAGCCTTAAACCTAGTGATTAACTCCTAACACAACAGTAAACAGATATAACTGAAATATATTCAAAGCTGTTAGAAATAAGAAGGCAGTTTGCTAGGCAAGATAAATAGATGTTTACTTCTAAATATAATGCCCCCTTAAATGTATATTTACATTTCTAGGACTATGAATGCATCTGATAGAGGAGGATTAGTAGTTTATGAAAATATTTTGTGCATGAAAAAAACATTAACAAACTCACCCTGATGTTTGCTAAATCTCTTGACTTTGCAAGTAGTTGATTTTGTGAGTTAACACTCCTTGTAATCCCTGCTAAAATATGCATAAAAAGTATCATGGGATGTGTAGTCCTGTTTTACCTGGCAACAGGAAGCAAGGAGGAGCTCAGACATTGCTATGTGTGGATCTCTGCATTGTGCTGCTTCCAGCTTCAAGGTTAGTAAACGGTTAAAATCCATACTCAAAAGGCAGCTCTGGGGGGAGTGGAAAATAAATGTTATTTCTAAATAAAATAAATCTGTATTTGTATAGAATGACTCAATGTAATGTATGTTTCTGATATAGGCAGTATGTGTTGGATTAGAAAAAGGGACAAACATGGAATCTTAGATATATCTTTCATGCAGCAGGACATCAAATTGGCACTCAGTTTTACCTGTTTAACCATGGGTACCAGTTTATTTAGAAACTGCTCTAGTAGTAGTAACATGTTACATCAAGTCCAGCTCAAGTGAATTTATGTTCAAGAACCAACAGAAATTATTTGGAAAAGTGTTTGGTGTATGGTAATATATTGCCAAGGGTTGCCACGTCAGAGACTGAAAAACATAACTTTCTCGTCTGATATCATTGTGTGTGGATGTGAACCTTGGTTTCAGAGGGGCAGCTCCATATTTGGCACCGACCACACCAGGAGCAGATTACTAAAGAGAGAAATATTGGAGAAATCAGAATTGTTCTATATCTATATGATCCAATGGGGAATATGTACTAAATATTGCAAGGTTCTAATACATCACCCTTTGTTATATACTAGCGACTTGCCTGTCAAAAATGACGGCAATAAAAAATGAAGCCTGGCAATGCCGTTTGCCACACAATGGGAGCCTCTCCCCCCTATACTTTACTGGTCTTGCGATGAGCGACTTCAGCGCTCATCACAGGCCTCGCAATGAGCGCCTTCGCCACTCATCACAGACCTCGCAATGAACGCCTTTGGCACTCATTGCGAGTCTATCCCTCTCTTTACCTCCTCTCCCTCCCATGTCTCTTCCCCCCTCCCCTGTGTCTCTTTCCCCCTCCCTCATGTCTCTTTCCCCCTCACCCTCCCCATCTCTCTTTCCCCCTCCCCTGTGTCTCTTTCCCCCTCCCCTGTGCACAGCCCTCTTCAGATCACCCCACAGATTTTCAATCAGATTCAGGTCTGGGGTCTGGCTGGGCCATTCCAAAACGTTAATCTTCTTCTGGTGAAGCCATTCCTTTGTTGATTTGGATGTATGCTTTGGGTCGTTGTCATGCTGAAAGATGAAGTTCCTCTTCATGTTCAGCTTTCTAGCAGAAGCCTGAAGGTTTTGTGCCAATATTGACTGGTATTTGGAACTGTTCATAATTTCCTCTATCTTAACTAAGGCCCCAGTTCCAGCTGAAGACCACCATGCCACCACCATGCTCTGTGGCTTTGGTGTTCTTTTGGTGATGTGCAGTGTTGTTTTTGCGCCAAACATATCTTTTGGAATTATGGCCAAAAAGTTCAACCTTGGTTTCATCAGACCATAACACCTTTGCCCACATGCTTTTGGGAGACTTCAGATGTATTTTTGCAAAATGTAGCCTGGATTGGATGTTTTTCTTCGTAAGAAAAGGCTTTTGTCTTGCCACTCTACCCCATAGCCCAGACATATGAAGAAAACGGGAGATTATTCTCACATGTACCACACAGCCAGTACTTGCCAGATATTCCTTTTAATGTTGCTGTAGGCCTCTTGGTAGCCTCCCAGACCAGTTTTCTTCTCGTCTTTTCATCAATTTTGGAGGGAGCTCCAGTTCTTGGTAATGTCACTGTTGTGCCGTATTTCCTCCACTTGATGATGACTGTCTTCACTGTGTTCCATGGTATATCTAATGCCTTGGAAATTCTTTTGTACCCTTCTCCTGACTGATACCTTTTAACAATGAGATCCCTCTGATGCTTTGGAAGCTCTCTGTGGACCACGGCTTTTGCTGTGGGATGTGACTAAGAAAATTTCAGGAAAGACCAACTACATCAGCTGAACTTTATTTGGGGTTAATCAGAGGCACTTTAAATGATGGCAGGTGTATGCTGACTCCTATTTAACACGATTTGGAATGTGATTGCTTAATTGTGAACACAGCTACATCCCCAGTTATAAGAGGGTGTGCAGACTTATGCAACCACATTATTTTTCTTTTTTTTTTTTCTTCCCTCTACCTAAAAGATTTCAGTTTGTTTTTCAATTGAGTTGTACAGTTTATAGGTCACATTAAAGGTGGAAAAAGTTCTGAAATTATTTATCTTTGTCTAATTTTTTTACAGCACAGAAACCTGACATTTTAACAGGGGTGTGTAGACTTTTTATATCCACTGTACATCTTAATGACCTAGTGCAGCATAAAACCTAATTAAGCCCATACTATTAAAACAAAATGATACAAATGAGTTTGAGAACCCTGCTCTGGCAGTTTACAATCTAGTGGAGAATTTTTGTTGTTCAGTTGTGTCCGACCTTCCGCTGCCGTCACCGTCTTTGGATGTCTTCAATCTTTCCTAGCATCAGAGTCTTCTCTAGGGAATCCGGTCTGCTCATGATATGGCCAAAGTATTTGAGCTTAGGCTCATGATCAAACCTGCCCGTGGACAATACTACAATGTATATTCAAGCATGCATCATTTCACCCATTATAGCACACCTTAAACACTCTGGGCCTCATTTAAATGTGATTTGGCCAATTGAATAGAGCTCTATATAAGCAGTGAGCATATTTTTTTATTTACAGAGGTTTTTAGTTAGTGAAGACCTTGCTTTTGGATAGAAGATCACTAACTAAAAACTTCTTTAAAAAAAATATGCTCTGTGCTTATATAGAGCCCTATTCAATTGTCCAAATCGCAAATGAATGAGGCCCACAGACACCTACCTGCATGAATACAGTAAACAGGAGCCTTGCTGTACACTTCCATGACAATATTACAGTTACAAGAGAGCTGCTGCTTTTGTTCCAAGTGAAACTATTACAGCCTGAAGGTAATAGCCCCAAAGCTAGTGATAAATTACATTTGCACAGAAACGGATTGTAAATGTATTCTAAAGAAATGCAGTGGTAATTAACAAAGGATTATGTTGCCATGTAGACAGAATGCAACCACACCAAACATGATATTACTTTTTTATCTGCACTATTGAGTATATGGTTAAAATTTATAGATACATTAATAATGTGAGGGGTCCAAATATGATATTATTTTAAAATATAAGTACTTTATCAGTTGATTGTTATAAAGGTATGTTTTCTTACATTAAAGTTTGCAGTTTTTACCTTTTAAAGTGCCATTTATAATCCACCAACAAGGACAGGGTGAATGTCTTTCTATTAGGGTCATTCTTACTCCTAATAGCTGATGATTCCCCCCTGGGGCTCTGAGTGTAAGGCTAATGTCTGATGCCTTAGCATGCCTGGCCTATTCATTTTCCTATGGCTTTTGCTGAAAAGAATAGAATCAGAGATGCAAGGGTGAATCGGCAATTGTTGGTAATAATGACCCTATTAAAAAGGAATTTTAGTCTGTCCCTGGTGGGTGGATGAGAAAGGGTGATTGACAGAGAAAATTGTAAGTATAAGCTTACTGTAAGAAAATGCAATTGTTTTATAATATTCAGTTAATAATGTATTTGTTATTAAATACCGTATCTTGTTAAATTATATCTCAACCTCTTTATGATGTCACTGTGGGCATAAAGGACAAGTTGTTGGCGTCTCTAATAAAATTTGCTATTAATCTTTATTTATGTATAGCAGTACAGGAGCCAGTGAATGGAGGGCCCCAGTGCTATATATATATATATATATATATATATATATATATATATATACTGAGAAAAAATTGTTGTTCTTGTATAATAGTTAACATTTATTAGACTGAAAGATACTGATGCCTAATGTCTGCTGTATTTCTTCTGATTTAAACTTCCACTGTAGATTCGGAAATGTTTCACATGTTTGTAAAAGACGTAACTGTGGTGCATGACTGTACCATACTGTACCATATTACAGAGCAAAGTTACATGTTTCTCCATTATTTTATTTCATTTGTTTTACCCCCTGAAACAATCTTGCTAATTCCAGCAAAAGAGGAATTTCCAGCAGAGAAAAGGGAAGTGTTAAATCTAATCTATAGATCTCGAGGCAGATCTACTCTATTAATATTTTTTCTCCATAACTGAAAATAATTGTAAATAGATTTGAACAACAAAAAATGTGTGTGGTTTAAAAGTTATAATGTATAAGGAAATACACCATGGCCATAATATGTATAATATGTACTGTATATTTTATGTGATTTGTAGGAAGAGGGGTGATATTATAGAAAACGTCACATATATCAATAGATTTAAAGTACCACAGCAGTTTCAAAAAAATAGTTGTTTGTTAAGTATGTACCAAATTAACAAAATTAGCAGCTATGTTAGCCACAAGCATAAAACATTTTTTAAGAAAATTGTTTTTTTTTTTTTTTTTTACGTAAAGGAATCCATTTTGGTGGTCATTTAATAAAGTTCAAGAGGAAACTATGGGCCTAATTCAATTGCGATTGAACAGAGCATTTTTTTTTGTTACATTAGTTTTTAGTTAGTGAACTTCTATCTAAAAGCAAGGTCTTCACTAACTAAAAACTTCTGTAAAAAACGTATGTTCTGTGCTTATATAGAGCCCTATTCAATTGGCCAAATCACAATTGAATTGAATTATCCCTATGTTTCACTAAAGGAAAAATACAAAAATAAATAGGTAATGATCTAAAGTTGCACAGTGAAAATATATGGATCCTGTGCAAATGTACAACTTAAAAGAAAGAATAGATAAAAAGAATAGTCTTGCAATGAACACAGTAGAGCACAAAACAGTAACACAACTGAAACATGCTTGGGATACACATAAAGCAATAATGAGGTTTTTTAAATTCAGATTTAAGATATGCAAAATAGACTAGTTGGGCCTATTGGGGCTTATCTACTATCAAATCAATGTTTACAGATGTAGCATATTTTTTTGTACTTTTTAATTGGTTATGAAAACAGCATATTTGCATCTTTTTCATTCAAGTTGGCAATCATGGAGAGATATTGTAATAGCTCTGAGATATAATAAGGTTTTGCCATGTCTAATCAACATGCCATGGCCCTCATTCAATTGCTATTTTGGACAATTGAATAGGGCTCTAAATAAGCACATAGCATATTTTTTTAAATAAGTTTTTAGTTAGTGAAGACCTTGCTTTTGGATAGATGTTTACTAACTAAAAACTTCTTTAAAAAAATATGTTATGTGCTTATTTAGAGCCCTATTCAATTATCCAAATTGCAATTGAATGAGGGCCCATGTATATTAGCAATACATATAAATAAGCAATGCTATGGACCAAAATTTAATCATTTTGGAGTTTAAATACTTAGGGCCTCATTCAATTGCGATTTGGCCAATTGAATAGGGCTTCATATAAGCACAGAGCATTTTTTTTGCAGAAGTTTTTATTTTGTGAACTTCTACCCAAAAGCAAGATCTTCACTAACTAAAAACTTCTGTAAAAAAAAGTATGTTATGTGCTTATATAGAGCCCTATTCAATTGGCCAAATCGCATTTGAATGAGGCCCTTAGTAAGAAGTACACAAACAGAAACAAATATCCATTGCCAGCTATTTAATGATGCCAAGACAACACCAGTAGCTAAGCCAGTACTGCTTTTTGAATTATTGTTTAAGATTTTTTTGCACTGTAAGCAAAATTCCAGTAGAATACATATATTAAAAATGTTTTTAATTTAAGGCTGCTTATCATAATGCTAATTTGTTTTGGGCTAAAATTTATTTGCATGCATTTGTGAGATTATATGTGTAGCATGATCGGATCCTGCCATAGATCACTTTATTTTTCCTGAAATACGTGTCCAAATAAAATACGGCTATAACACAGAGCATGCTAATTCCTACAATAAATAACAACTGTGATTACTTAGTTGTTTTGTTGCACTAGTTTTATGCATAATTCAACTTCCGTTTTACACAGTAAGAATACATTAATGCATTATTCATTCAATTTATGAATAAATCTAATTGCTGTGCAGATGCAATTAAGTTGCTTTAAAGCGAAAAAGAAAAATAGTTGAACATATGGTCCGTAGTTCACAAAGGCAGAAAGCCATTTACACATGAGAACACACACACATATGTGCCTAAATACTGTTAAAATTTATGATGGCATAAGATACTTTACATTTCAATAAATATCATGAAATGTGTTAGGGACATATTTGCCGCTGACTGGGCATTTCCATTGTAGTCTGTACTAGCCAACAAACATGAAAGTGGCCATTTTTCAAAGGTAATGTAGAGCAGCGGAGTTGTTAATATGACTGCCAGTTCTTGGACCTTATGTGCTGTCTTCAGTGACAAAGGGCCTCATTCAAATGCAATTTGGCCAATTAAATATGGCTCTAAATAAGCACATAACATATATATATTTTAAAAGTTTTTAGTTAGTAAGCATCTATCCAAAATAAGGTTTTCACTAACTAAAAACTTATTTAAAAAAATATATGCTATGTGCTTATTTAGAGCCCTATTCAATTGGCCAAACTGCAATTGAATCAGGGCCAAAGAGAGGATCTTTCCTAATATCTGCCAGTCCACATGCCAGCACACCATCTGCTGGCCGATGCGAGCTCCACTATTTTACTATAGAAACTGTTATCTGTCACTTCCCTAACCCCTAACCCTAACACTAACCTTAAACCTAAGAAACAAATCAACCAAGTCGGCAGAGCACGTTGGCACTGTGCGGCATGGGAGAGTTTGGCAGCGCGGCAGGCAGATAACAAGAAAGTTCCCAAAGAGGGATTAGGAGAGCCTGACACTTTAAACATACCACCACCATTATTCAGTTAGGTAGGTTATTGATGAATGCATCTGCAGTTAGAATGTGCTCTATTCAGAAAAGTGCAATACTAGATAAAAATGTAGTATACCTTATTACAAATTTGATGGATGTCAAATGTGGTCTTCATAAGCACTGGAGGGTGACCAGCCTGTCCCAAGATCAAGAAAGTTGAGAGATACTGATGGACAGCATATATGTTTAACTAAATTAATATTATGTAATGACTTTTTTATTGAATCTCTATATAAATGGGACATCTTCTGGTGCTTTATTGGATGCAGTGGTAAGCAGACTTAATTAATAGAATTGTGACTGGGAATCAGAGCCAATTAACAGCAAGAAGCGTATTTTTGGAAACCAAATTCAGAATGTAAAGGTAAACTGTTACTTTATCTTAAAGGGATATGGAAGTTTTCCTGTTTTTAATATTTAAATAAACTACCCAAGTGTTTGTTTGCATATCCAAACATCATTTTATTAACAAGTGCTTAAAAGCTCTGTTTTCTCTTGATCAAATCTTCTAAGCAGTGCCTGCTATGGTCTGCCTCCACAGCTAATGCATACAATGGGCCACATTCAATTCGATGCCTGCAACTCGATCGCAGACAGCCGAATGTCTGCAGGTGTGTTGTGGGCTCCTGTCGGTCTCCAATTGCGATGCTATTCAATTGGTCAAGCCCCAAAGCCAAAACCGTAAACCATGCACTGGTTCGGAGCAGTTCAGGGCGGGAACATGATCAATTAAGCAAGCCCGTAACCTCCCATTTCAAATTAAATGAGACTGCCATTATTAC
The DNA here is from genome assembly GCA_027410445.1 of Discoglossus pictus. Taxonomy (NCBI): domain Eukaryota; kingdom Metazoa; phylum Chordata; class Amphibia; order Anura; family Alytidae; genus Discoglossus; species Discoglossus pictus. The sequence goes on along the minus strand of CM050163.1, from coordinate 201,994,705 downwards.
GGCGGTAAAACACAGAGGTTACCATGTCAATCAATTAGGTTCAGGGGTCTGATACGCGATCAGATTTGCAAAACATTCGAAATAAAGAATTATGATTTTTTATTATAATGAATGACAATACTGTTCTAGTCCATGTGGGTGGCCTGATATGTATTAACTCATTTATACCCAAGATCGATTTAACCCCGAAATGACACATAAAAATAATGTTATTTCCTGCCGATTTGGGGGCTTGAGACTGTTGTGCAATTAATTATAATGTTTATGATCACTTTCCCCGTAATTTACAGTGCAATCTTGATTTGTTATTTGCATTTACAGTGCTACGAACAGGTGTTTAACCCCCTTGTGAGTCCTCTCTAGCACTAGGATTTTCTCCTTCATTTGCCGTTTACGGGTGTGAAAACATTTGCGGGCTTGGGGAAATTGAGCAATTGAATAGCAATTTGATTTTAGCCTTGCGAAAGTGAAAGACCAAAGGCTTCGGGAGGCTGTAAGTTACAAGTTTAACCAGCACCATTTTTTGAAGCTGGTAACTCGGAAGCACTTCCGAGCCCGCAAAAAGACACCAATTGAATAGCAAATTAGCTTTCGACCTCACTTACGGGCTACCGGATCTCCAGAAACCTCGATTGAATGAGGCCCAATGTTTCTATTGGTACTAGATGTAATAGCCACTTGCAGTGGAAATAAATTTGTTGGGGGGAAATCAGAATTTTTGAAGACTGATTATAAGTACATGAATCAAATTTGGTTTGTTATATCACATCTTGAGAGCTGAATTATGGCGGAGTTTGTTTTAGTTATCAGGGAAGAGATTGAAGGGGTGGAGGGGGCAAAAAGCCATTTTAAAGATAATTGGATAAGACTGAAATAGGCATGGCGCCAATTCCCTCTCGGTGGCCCAGATGCAGACCCCTTGCATCTTTGACTGCGATAATAACTCTCCAGAAATGTACTCCCCCTTACTTCCACAACTTCCACCAATGTATCATGGATCTTTCCAGAGTCCTGCAGAGGCTTCAAAATGATTTTTTTTCCAATTAAGAACTAAATGTATTCTGTTGTTCTGTGCTTAATTATGCTCTGAGCCAGACTAAAAGTTTTCAAACATATATATATATATTTCCCATTGTTGGTCCTTTAATTAAGCTTATCTAAGTATATGTTTCAAGGTAAAATAATGAATGTCTAAATGAGCGGCGCTCATTGTGAGCCTCTACCCCATGTAGTTTAGGGGCCTCGCGATGACTGTTACTACCTTGGGTTAAGAGTTAGTGCCTTGGGTTAAGTGTTACTGCCTTGGATTAAGTGTTACTTCTTTGAGCTTGTTTTTATGTCCTTCCTCTTCGTTTTACGTCCTTTGGCCTTGTTTTCGATGTATTTACGTTTGTTCCTGAGAAAATGCTAAATATGCCTCAAATTAACTTGCAACGCTCCCTGGCCCTTCCCCCGGTCGTGTGTGTGAGTGTGTAAGTTAATTTGAGTCATATTTGTTGTTTTTAGCAGGTGTTTCGAGGTCCCTGGTTCGGCCGTTAAAGTCGTAATTTTACATGCTTCGGTTCCTACGTTCTATGGGACGTAATTTTGTGAACCGCACTAAGTCCTACTGGGCTCGGCGCTCATTGCAGCCTAAGTCCCACGTGGTTCAACTGTTCGCCTCGCAATGATAGCCTTTGGCGCTCATTGACGGCTAAGTCCTTTTCGGTCGACTGCTCGCCTCGCTTTGCGTGGCTCACAAAGCGTGACCAACATTAGAAGCGTTATGAACAGCCCCGCAGATCCACAACTATTACAGTGATACATTGGTAGTTATGTTTCCCATTACATGTATAGATAGCTTGGGTCTTTCTAGTGCCCAGAGATCCCTCAACAAACCATCCTTCCCTTACCCCTCACTCACCTGTGGGAAATGAAGAGGATAACATTATTAGCATTAGATTTTACATAGATCAATACACTAGATTTTTGGTATTAGGCTAATAATAAACAATTACCAGGGTATTTATCTCTTCTCTGACCTACTACAGCAACTGTAAGCAAAAAGTGAATAAATGGAAGAACCTCAATATATGACACAGGGAACAGTAATATGAGCATCTGTTAAATAAACTGAAACTTTCATATTTTATTGTTATTAAAGTGCAGTGATTTCCTGTGCGCTTCATAGATTTTTAACATGCAGAATTTTACACTATCGTTTTTAAAGAATTAGCTCAACTCAAGAAGCAGTAAAAATTAATATTCCATTTTGGGCATATTAAAATTTCTAACAATTTAACATTTATGCCATGTTACACAATCACCTTCCTCTTCCTTTCCTTTTATCTTTTATTAACTACTAGCGAATTGCCTGTCAAAAATGCTGGGGGAAATAAAATTTGAAGCCATGGCAATGCTGTTTGCCACACAATGTAAAGCATTTTCTACTCTGAGGACCTTCAGCGCTCATTGTGAGCCTCTCCTCTTTTGTACTTTTACTCCTTTGAGCACCTTCGGCGCTCATTGCGAGCCTCTCCCCTCGTGTCCTTCAAGTTTTGTGCTTTGCAACGATCATCTTCGGCGCTCATCGCAAAGAAAGATATATAAGTACAGTGCTAAATATACAATTTTTTTTAGTGCAGTGTAAATTTAAAAAAAATTCAGGTCTCAGAGCATAATAAAGTGATTTAAATATGTAACTGCTTTGATAATGCTATCGCGGGCAGCCAATGAGCAGTCATCCAGATATATACAGTGCCTTGCAAAAGAATTCACCCCCGTGGCATTTTTTGTGCTTTGTTGCCTCACATCCTGGAGTTTACGTGGATTATTTGAGGATTTGCATGATTTAATTTAAAGAACATGCCCACAACTTTGAAGATGTTTTGTTTTATTTATATTGTGAAGCAAACAACAAATAGGACAAAATAACAGAAAAAGTCAATGTGCATAACTATTCACACCCTAAAGTCAATACTTTGTAGAGCCACCTTTTGCGGCAATCACAGCTCCAAGTCGCTTTGGATAAGTCTCTATGAGCTTGCCACATCTTACCACTGGGTTTTTTGCCCATTCCTCCTTGCAAAACTGCTCCAGCTCCTTCAAGTTGGATGGTTTGCGCTTGTAAACAGCAATCTTTAAGTCTGACCACAGATTTTCTATTGGATTGAGGTCTGGGCTATGACTAGGCCATTCCAACACATTTATATGTTTCCCCTTAAACCACTCAAGTGTTGCTTTGGCAGTGTGTTCGGGGTCATTGTCCTGCCGGAAGGTGAATCTCCATCCTAGCCTCAAATCACGCACAGAGTGGTACAGGTTTTGCTCAACAATATCCCTGTATTAAGCACCATCCATCTTTCCCTCAGCTCTGACCAGTTTCCCAGTCACGGCTGCTGAAAAACATTCCCACAGCATGATGCTGCCACCACCATGTTTCACTGTGGGGATGGTGTTCTTTGGGTGATGTGATGTGTTGGGTTTGCGCCAGACATAACATTTTCTTTGATGGCCTAAAAGTAAAAATGTAGTCTCATCAGACCAGAGTACCTTCCTCCATACATTTTGGGAGTCTCCCACATGCCTTTTCGCAAACTCAAAACGTGCCATTTTGTTTTTGGCTTAAAGTAATGCCTTTCTTCTGGCCACTCTGCCATAAAGCCCAACTCTATGAAGCATATGGCTTATTATCGTCCTATGTACATATACTCCAGTCTCTGCTGTGGAACTCTGCAGCTCCTCCAGGGTTACCTTAGGTCTCTGTGCTGCCTCTCTGATTAAAGCCCTCCTTGCCCGGTCCGTGAGTTTTGGTTAGTGGCCATCTCTTGGCAGGTTTGCTGTTGTGCCATTTTCTTTCCATTTGGTTATGATAGATTTGATGGTGCTCCTGGGGATCATCAAAGATTTGTATATTTTTTTATAACCTAACCCTGACTTGTACTTCTCAACAACATTGTCCCTTACTTGTTTGGAGAGTTCCTTGGTCTTCATGGCAGTGTTTGGTTAGTGGTGCCTCTAGCTTAGGTGTTGCAGCCTTTGGGGCCTTACAAAAAAGGTGTGTATATGTAATGACAGATTATGTGACACTTAGATTGTACACAGGTGGACATCATTTCACTAATTCTGTGACTTCTGAAGGTAATTGGTTGCACCAGAGCTTTTTATGGGCTTCATAACAAAGGGGGTGAATACATACGCACATGCCAATTTTCTGTTTTCTATTTCTAAAAAATAGTTTTATGTATACATTTTTCTCATTTCACTTCACCAACTTAGACTATTGTGTTCTGATCCATCACATAAAATTCAGATTAACAAAACATTGAATTTAAGGCTGTAATGTAACAAAATAGGTAAAAAGTCATGGGGGTGAATACTTTTGCAAGGCACTGTGTAACTGCAGTGTAAAAAGTACAACATTTTTAGTGCAGTGGAAAGTATAATATATTTTTTTAATTTTCCATTACTAATTAATACTTATTAAATTAATGTACATTAATAATTAACTCTGAATGAACAAATGCATTAGGGAGTGTTAAGCCTTAATGTATTCATAAAGTAACGGCAGTGTAAAATATGCTATTTAGTGTTTTTTTATAAATATATATATATATTTTTTTAATAATAATTAATAAATTAAAATTAGTTGTTTTAATAAATTAATATACTTTACCTATTTCTAATTAATATATCCAGCAATCAATATCCTGAAGAGCTAACAATCTCTTTTGATTTTCCTGCAGCATACAATGTACATTTGCACTGTTCCTGCCCTGGGCAGAAAGTATCAGCAATGTGGCAAGTGTGCAGTATAAACAGGCTGCGTGCGCGAGGCTAAACCGTTGGTTTAGTCGGGTAAAGCGACATTTTAGATTCGTAATGTTATTAGTTGCAAGTTAGTGTTGTAAAATGGCGGCGATTGTCTACGTGTTATGCGGCTCGCAAGCATTTTCCGTCCTTTCTAAGGGCCTCATTCAATTGCGATTCGGCCAATTGAATAGGGCTCTATATAAGCGCATATTTTTTTACAGAAGTTTTTAGTTAGTGACCTTCTATCCAAAAGCAAGGTCTTCACTAACTAAAAATTTCTGTAAAAAAATAGGCTCTGTGCTTATATGGAGCCCTATTCATTTGGCCAAATCGCAATTGAATGAGGCCCTAATAGTGTATTTTGTACCTCGTACGTTCCTGGGTAAAAGTGGCGGGGCCTCATTCTATTATCGGCCGTAGGAGATGCGGGGCCGCAAGGACCGGCCGCAGGCTATTTGCCTTTTCTATTCCCTTCCGGCCGAGGGCTCCGTCAGGCTTACGGCCGGCGCCCTGTTATCCCTTGCGGCCGCACGCGCAGCAGGAAAGCCTTTGATCTTATACGGCCGCAAGAGTTCCGGCCGCAAGAATGCCCCAGTTGCTATTCAATTGCTCCGGGAACCCTCTCTGCAAGGCTAAAACCGAGCCGCCGCTTACTTGTAAACAATTAAGCACATAATAAAGCCATCCTGCACTCTGAGGAGACTATAAAGTGATTGTAGGTGTTAGCATTCATAGCACAACATTCCCCTACACTCAAATCCGTAAATAAATTTTATTTTAATTCATGTCAAATATCCGTGGACAAAGTCCCGAGGGCTTGGAGCACCTCAGACCCGCCCACGCTGCGGCTGGAAAATAAACCGTTAATGAAATATCGGATTTGGGCGATGTGCAAGCTTGAGAGGGTGTTGTTATTAATCCTCATGTCCCCCATTATGATGCCTATCATTTACAGAGCTTTACAGTGCCATCTTGAATTTATATTTGCATTTAAAGTTTTCTGACCTTGCGGCCAGTTGCATGATATGCGGCCGGCCATAAGGGGGATATCCTTGCGGCGCCGTCCATTTGAATTGCAAGGTAAAGGTAGCTCTACACGGGGCCGTAAGACGGCCGCAAGGAATTGCAGCTTTGCGGCCGTTTTACGGCCGATAATAGAATGAGGCCCGCGGTGTTTTGCGCAGTTCAGGGTCGTGTAGCCTCGTTTTCAAGTGCCGAAACTCGGCAAATTAGGCTTAAATTCACATTCAACCTCACTCCCAGAGGTCCTGGCTGTCCCCCTGTGCTGTGTGTGAGGTTTTTTTTGTATTTATTTTTGTATTTTTTCATGTTTTTCGATTTGCGCGGTTCGGCTCTTAACTTCGCATTTTTCCAACCTCGTATTTTTTTTTCTAACTCCCGCATTCCTCAAGTGCTTGCAGCCTAAGGCAATTCCATATTCCCTAACTGCTTGGAGGCTAAGGGCCCTTATTCAATTGCGATTTGGTCAATTGAATCGTGCTCTATATAAGCACATAGCATATTTTTTTACAGAAGTTTTTAGTTAGTGAAAACCTTGTTTTTGGATAGATGTTTACTAACTAAAAACTTCTGTAAAAAATATATGTTATGTGCTTACTTAGAGCCCTAAGTGTGCATTTTTCAATGCCTCAACGGCTCACCTTGCTTTGCAAGGCTCGCAGGAGCTCCTTTGGCACTCATTTCTGCCTAAGCCCCCGTGTCTCAACTGCTCGCCTCTTAGGCTATGAGCGCCTTTGGCGCTCATCGGCTTAGAGCTCCGAGCTTGGAAGACTTCTGTGCTTCTGTGCTTTACAGGTACAATGCTGCTTGTTCCATAGTTATATAAGAAAAAGGTGAACCATATTTACTAAGGTGAGAGGTGTCTCATAAGGGAATTATATATGTTATTCCTTTGATTATTTTCACCAAATGCTTTCTGTAAAGCTTGATTAAGTTTGGTTTCCCTATTTTGTTCGTCCCCTATTCATATAAACTGAGGGGGATATGCCCCCCCCCCCCCCCCCATCTGCCTCAGTTCCCAGGCCCATATGTTATATTTGCATATCTCTCTCATTATAAAAGCAAACATTAAAATAAATGTTGAGCTTCCAGGAAACAGTCAACACATTTGAACAATGCAAGCAAAATATGTAATAAGATAAAACATTCAAAATTAAAAGACCTTAGAATAGTCTTCCGCAGGTATTAAAAAACTTAAATATTATACTACCCAGCATTCATAATGTTGTTCTTGTAAATGCATGTCACTTTGAAGCAAAAGGGTAACATTTCTTAGATTTAATAAGTAATGTACATATACTGTAAACATATTTTTAGAAAGAACCTCCAATGTGTGCTACGTCAGACCTGTTTTAGATACCTCATTCTACTCATCCTTTACATGCTATCGTCATGCACTAAAATTGTTATCTATTAACCTTCTTTAGCATACTTGTTTAACTCCGATCCTCACTACTCAACAACTTGTTTGAAGTACAGGTGAGTCAGTTAGAGGCTCATTCATTTCGATTTACTCACCTGTGCTCACACAGTAATATCCTGAAAATCATGTCTGGCTCTAGCCCTCAAGGACTGAAATTTCACAAGATTGTTCTAAAGCCATCTTGCAACATGATCTTGCATGAACACACTGTGCTTCACACCAACTTTTCATTAAAATTAAAAAAAAGTTACAATATTGTGCTCTGGTAAAATAAATTGAGTGGTTACCAGTCTGTTGGTATAATCAAAGTATCGTTTTTAAAGAGGTACTATTGATGTTAAATAGGGCTACAAATGATTAAAGAAAATATTCAAAAGTATATAAAGTAAAATAAACTGTAAACCTCTTCTGCATCTGTTTTCCTTTAAAAGTGAAGTTTTACCTAAATATAAGCTTCTCTTATATGAATTAGTAAATTAATAGATCTTCAGATATTTGTATAGAAGTTTTATCAATAGCAGAAACTGACAGCAAGTTGCACAACTTTAAGATATACAGTTAATCTTGTGGTCTCTAAAGAAAATTTAGTGGAATTTACTCTTTAATCCATAAATCATACTATGTCTCAATCCCCTTTTCAACACTGTTTACTTAAAAGGCCTTTTAATTCACTGTAAGTTCTCTTCATGGTGTGAAAGAGCACAAGATTGTATGTTAAAATGATCTATTTTTTTTTATTACACTAATAACAGCTAAAACATCTAAAGTTTTAAGCCTGTTTACATAACAAAGGTTTTCCTGTCTATTGGCTGTTGCATGAGTAAAAACAAATAACCGAGCCACGCGGTGACGATGATTGATAGCAGTTTTTTCTGAACCTGTTTAGGTGATTCCAGCTCTTCCTACTCTGCACAGATGGATTTGTTAAGGGTTAACCTTTTGTTTTCTTTTGCTCACTAGACAGAGCTGTAGCTGCAGGTCTGACTGTGAGCAGTCAGTGACACATGTAAACACATTTAATTTATTAATTTCTCACAGATTCCAAAAAATCAAAAAGTATTTCAATATGATTTTTCCATCTCAGTCTATAGTACTCAAATGGACCCAGCAAAAGTCCCAGATATTTCAGAAATGAAAAGCACACATATAAATAAAAAAAAATGCCATTGCCAATTACTAAAGTTTTGAGTGGAAGCGTTTAATAATTAATATTGTAAATTTGGTATTTTAAGAAAAAATTACTTCATAATGGCCTCCCTCTCTGTAACTTCCTTTATCTAAAGAAATTAATTAACTCTCACATTGGGGGTCATAAGCAAGAAGAGGGTTCCCAGTGGTTAAATAGGTGTAAAGACAGAAGATCCTACTGTGCTAATGTTATCTTATATGCTTTATTAACTCTCAAAGGCGGATTATTTTCAGGTAATTTATGCTTAGATTTATGTTTAAAGGACTACAGTAGTGCCCTAACAACACAAGTTACCATATTGGCCCGAATATAAGCCGCAATTCTTTTCCGATTTCTGAGCTTGGAAATTACGGGTGAGGCTTATATTCGTGACCGTAAAAAAAGTATTGCCGATTTGCGGGCTTGAGACTTTTGCTTAATTAATTCTAATGTCATTCACCACTTTCCCCGTATTTTACAGTGTAGTATTGATTTTCAATGTGCATTTACGGTGCTACATTTAACCCACTTGCGGGTCCTATTTGGAACCCGTAGGATTGTCTTATACATTTGCCGTTTACGGGTGTGAGTGCCTGCGGGATTGTAGCAATTGAATAGTGATTTGCAATTTTAGCGATTGTAACGTTTTGCAAGCTACGATTTTCGGCCTGTAACCCGCCCAAAAAGTTACCATAGGTAAGTTGCGGCTTATATTCGGATATTATATATTTTCTTTTCTCTCCTTGCAATTCACAGTTGCGGCTTATATGCGGGCCAATATGGTACATGTTTTAATTGACAGTCATCATTGATAAAATCAATATTCAGTCATTTAAAAAAACAACGATATTCATTAATAAACTATCAAAGTTCAGACTCAACTGCTACTGATATCCATCCACTATAAGTTCAGTGGGGGGAGGTGGCTTTGTCTACCAGGAAACTGATACATTATCAGACATATGCAGCCTTATTAAATTGCAATTCGGTAAATTTAAAGGGGCTCTATTTAAGCACACAGCATATTTTTTTACAGAAGTTTTTAGTTAGTGAACTTCTATCCAAAAGCAAGGTCTTCACTAACTAAAAACTTCTGTACAAAAATATGCTATGTGCTAATATAGAGTCCTTTTAAATTTACCAAATCACAATTTAATAAGGCTGATGGTTTACAACCAACACAATGATCTCCACTGGCTGACTTGTGGCATCATTCAATTAAGATTTTCCCAATTGATTAGGGCTCAATATAAGCACACAGCATATTTATTTTATGAAGTTTTTAGTTAGTGAAGACCTTGCTTTTGGATAGAAGTTCACTAACTTAAAAGTTCTGTAAAAAAATATGCTCTGTGCTTATATAGAGCCCTATTCAATTGGGAAAATCGCAATTGAATGAGGCCCTTGTTGTGTTAGAGGTTTCTCTTGGCCACAATCTTTTGCTGTTAGGACATCCTATCAATCACTGTTTATTCTCTAAAATATATTTGATTGTTCTTAAAAACCTTTAGACCTTTCTCACAGCCAAAACCCCCATACTTCACTTAATCACCTTATCAGGGAGGAGACAAACACTTAACTGGAGGCAGATGCTCTAATCTGTGAAAATTAATATAATATTCAATATTGCTGTTATAAATGATTAAATAGGAATTTCATTTATGACCATTGTATTATTAAAACAACTAGCTCCTCTTACTAGGGCATTATTATTATTATTACTATCTTTTATTTGTATCGCGCCAACCTATTCCGTAGCGATGTACAGGGGAGAAGAACAAGAAAATATACAAAAATATCCAATATGTAATATTGACAACAGCAGAAAATAAAGGGCCCTGTTTTGAGCTTTAAATCTTGTAAAAAGTGCTTTTTTCCCAAAGCACCCCACAAGATTAGAAACTCGCCACTTACAATCTAAACCTGGGGAAGAGTAGGTAAGGAATAGCAAGGTTAAGAACGAAGTTAGAGATACATAGGAAGGAAGTTGTGTCAAGTAGAAAGTTATGCATTAGTCGGAGAGGAAAGGGATCACATGTAGAGTGAGTTGCGCTATAATGTAATAAGGTATCTGCCCCTAGTGGACAGATAATGTAAGCTGCAGATGGGAAAGTCGTGATCCTTTAAAATACTTCACATTCAATCTTAATTATGTAACAATTACACTCAGATATATAATAACACCTTGCACTAATATATATTTATGTGTGTAGTTTTCATTACTGTAATAAATGGGACCCTTTGCGTAGTCATTTGAAATGATACAATAGGTGTAACCATTACTATGCAGGATAATATACATTTAATTCATCTATAGCAAATATGACATATGCAATGTAACAAAAGAGATGGGCCAATTGAATAGGGCTGTACATAAGCATATAGCATATTTTTTTACAGAAGTTTTTAGTTAGTGAATACATTGCTTTTGGATAGAAGATCACTAACTGAAAACTTCTGTAAAAAGAATATGCTGCGTGCTTATATAGAGCCCTATTCAATTGGCCAAATCGCATTTCAAAGAGGCCCCATGTCTCTATATAGAACATGGTAACAGTCATTCATGTTAGCCGTGTATATCCCAGCACTTAATAACTTGAATACCTGGTGAATAGGAACAATGATCAGCTTAACCTTATTTGAAAGGTAAATCCTTATTTTGGCGTGTGATCTCTTCTAAGCTGCCTTGCAATATGCATATAGTAGCTTTGCCAGCAACCTCTAACTCCTACACTACAGGAATGTCTTGTTATTATACAAGCAACTTATATACAATACTTATATTACTTATATAAGACACACAATTTAATACCCGTTCGTCCGTTAAAGAGATAGATTGTTCATTAAAGTATTTGTCCATTAAATGATTATAATAAAACATTACTTTCGTTATACATCATATCACTTAATGAGCAATTTTCAGAGATTGAATTTCACTCTTTTTTGTTTTAAACTAGAATGCCCTTTCTTTCTTAGGGATTGTTTCAGCGTGGTTTCTTTTAAGTGTTGCATTCAAAAATGCTTATTTTCTGTTCTAAAAGAAATTGGTCCCTTATTAGATGAAATATCCAGATTTTAGTACTTTCAAAAGTTCCCCCTAAAATATCTGTTCTCCGTCTTCAATATATATATATTTTTTGTACAGTAAATATTACACATAATACTTTTAATCCCTGATCAAAGGCAACCTTTGAAATCACAAAACTTAGATTGGGATGTGCCAGGTGCAATTACAAACTGCATCAACTGTGTTACTGAGTTCATCTTAGTAAACATTAAAGGGCCACTTAATTCAGCACAATTAGGAGCACACCACTGTAAAGATCTCCTAAAAGCTGTGGAAATATTATTTGATTTTTCTGAAATGCGTTAATTTTTCCCTGAGAAGTTAATAAATTAAATCAGTGTTTACATTTGTCACTGGCAAGCCCCCAGACAGACCCACAGCAACAACCCTGTGTAGTGAGTATCAGCAAAAAAAGAGTTAACCCGTCCCAAATTTATCTGTGCAGAGAAAGGAATGCTGGAATCAGCAAAATAGGACAGTTGTGGCTTAAAGGTATATATAAGTTTCCTGGGCTTCAAAAGAAACAGACAGTGATTATCAGAAATATGTGTCTTATATAGAAATGTTCAGTGTACTTACAATGTTATATGCAGGAGAGTATTCAGCTTTGCACACCCACGGGAAACTTACATAACCAAGTACACACAGGAAAGGCAGCCAGGTACAGAGTTTGACCTTTCTGGTAGATACCACAGGAAGTAACTGCTGCTGGATGGAATCACATGGTGGGTGTGGTCTGAGCTCACATCAGACCACAAGGATAGAGAGAGAGAGACAGATGACATAGCCCAGGCTGCTTTGCAACACAGGAAACCTAGAATATGATACAATGTATCAACTAACCTCTGCTGTCTCCTGATTGGCCAAAACAAATGAATTGTATGCTAATCTTAGCAGGGATTTTCAGGGGTGTCAACTAACAAAAGCTGTAGTTTGCAAACTGAAGGGATTTAGCAAACACCAGGTTGAGTTTGTAAATGTTTATTTTGGTATTTTTCATGCAAAAACATGTTTGCATGCACTACTGATTCTCTATCAGATGCATTCATAATCCAGGACACTTAAATATGCTGCATTCCTGAGTTCAGGTAAAACTGCTATAAATCTTTGTATTCACTGTCCCTTCACTGCACTGATTTGGCTTATGTTATTAATCATTGAACAGTCAGTAGGCAGGATACAGTGTGTTTGTACACAGACCCAAATACTTTAGATTGTTTTAATAATTTTAACACACAATATTGTGTTTCACACCACAAAGAGCACTTAAAGTGAGGTAAATGGCCCTTTAAATAGTTCTGGAGTGCCAGATTTCTACATAGAACTTGACTTATGGTGCAGACTTTTCAAAGGAAGGTCCTTAAATTTGTACATGTTCTCAGCCTTACAAAACACAGTCAAAATTGTCACATTCTTTTTTAAATCAATAACAGGACATATAGGAGTACCATTTTCTAATTTTTAAAATAAAATATAAAAAAATAAAATAAAGGTGATTTACTCAGGTCTCTATGAAATTAATATTAACAATTTATATGAAACATAAACCTGATTATGAAGAAGTCAAGAGTACCAGTGGTATTGTGTTGTGTGAACAATATGGCAGCAGAGACTTTTTCTAGAAATGTGAACACTTGGAATAAAACAACAATTGTGAAAAATAACAAATGAAAAACGTATGATCTTGTAGAAGAATGTATTAAAAAGTTTGATCGAAAGTTTGTATTAAATAATGTACTTTAAGAAGCAATAAAATAACTTTGAAGACAAGCATATCAAATATTTGTAATAACAATGCGCTCCCGTAAATTGTTTTTCATGACCTATAAAACGAAGCTTTGCTTTGTATGAGACAGTCTGGAGAATTACATCTTTACAATGTCTGTATACAGTGTGCAAGTCTCAGAGCTAAGACGCATTGCTGCAATCATAACAAAACAAGAAAGTAATAAGAAAACACTTTTGTCTCCCTGTTGATTTTGCACTGTATCCAGACATCTTTGCTGTGTTCACCTTTAATTTAGAGTTTGGGGAAGATATTTTGATACCACAAGGATGCTCGAAATACTGTCAGGGTGATGGATTGATTGGTTAGATAACTCTGCCTCCTTGAATTAGTTAAACTGACAATCTTGTCTCTGGTTTTACAATATAACAAGAACAAGTATCAGTAGGTTAGACTTTTCTTCAGGCTTGAAAGCAGTATGTATTTGTTGTGTGGGAGTAAGGCTTATCTTGTGCGACAAAGGAAACAGTGGTGGCCACTGTGGAAGCCACCAAGCAGTAAATTATTTTCCAGGATTGCTTGTTGACCATTATTATTATAGTACACATCTTTTTTCTCAATCTAATTTAGCCAACAACCCCTTTAAGACTTCAAAGTGTTGGCAAAACACTAAATGCCTCCTCCAGATTACCACAGAACCTACCCTAAATGGCTTATCCAGAATTCTACATGCCCTACGCTAAATGTGCTCCTCAAGAATACCACATGCCCTACAGACTAACACAAAAGGGTACACTGTTTAGAGGCCAGGGTTTAGAAAAATCCCATGCAAGATCTCAATCTCTAGCACCCTCTCACAGATATCAAAAACTTTTGTCATAGAGGGTAAACATTCTGGAGTTTTATGGAGCCTCTGGTCACATATAATGGAAACCTTGAGTTCAAAACCACAATTCTAAACTATAAGACAAGATGTAAGCACTGGTCTGGTAATTAAGAGCATATTTTTAATAAAACTGTTTTTTTTTCTACAAGTCCAACATCGAATGGACCATGGCCTGTCGATTTTTTTTTTCATTAGTAGAAAAAGACATTATGTGCAAAATTGTTCGTCATAAATTGTTATTATAAATTTTACCGAGACCTGAGTAAATCACCTTTATTTTTAATTTTTAAATATGTCTAAAAATTAGAAAATAGTAATCCTATATGTCCTGTTATTGATTTAAAAAAGAATGTGACAATTTTAACTGTGTTTTGTAAGGCTGAGAACATGTACAAATTTCATATTTGGGTTTGTTAGGAGTAACAAATCACAGTCTGCACCATAAGCCAAGTTCTATGTCGAAATCTGGCACTCCAGAAGTATTTAAAGGGGCATTTGCCTCATTGTAAGTGCTCTTCATGGTGTGAAGCACAAGATTGTATGTTTTATCTTTTTTTTTTTATTACACTAAGAACACCTAACAAATTTAAAGTATTTTGGTCTGTCTACAAACACACTGTATCCTATCTACTGACTGCTCAATGATTAATAACATATGCCAAACCAGTGCAGTGAAGGCACAGTGAATACAAAGATTTATAGCAGATTTCCCTGAACTCAGGAATGCAGCAGGAGATGTTAAAGACATACCTAAGTGTCCTGGATTATGAATGCATCTGATAGAGTAGAATCAATAGCGCATGCAAAATGTTTTGCATGAAAAAAAACTAAAATAAACATTTACAAACTCAACCTGGTGTTTGCTAAATCCCTTCAGTTTGCAAACTACAGCTTTTGTTAGTTGACACCCCTGAGAATCCCTGCTAAGATTAGCATACAATTCATAATTTGTTTTGGCCAATCAGGAGAATGCAGAGGTAAGTTGGTGCCCTTGGTGACCACTCTTTTTGCCAGTAGGATGGAGTTGCCCTTATTTGTCATTTTATTTGCAGTGTATTCCTGTCTGCTCAGATATTTTAGTTTAGGGACTTTTTGACCTTTATATGCACAATGTTTTATTGCTTTTATTTCTTCCTCTGGTATTCAGGAATTTTAACTTATAACTAAACCATACATATTTATACATCTTTACCCTGTATCAAAAATTGGTACATTTATCAGTACAGGTATAGGGGGCGCTTTGCACAGAAATCTGGAGTATATTATACAGCAAGAGATTAGCATCAAAAACAATGTATCCAAATTGCCACAAACCCCTTCGTTTTAATTAAAATGTAAGTAGGAGACAATTGGTAATTTTAATGTCATGCTGTTTCCTCTGAATCGCTTTGCTCTGCATGGAGTATCCTACCAGCGCAATTAAAAAGCATTAAATGTTTAGCTGGCTCAGCCGGTTAGTTTACTAAACCATGGCTCATGTTTTAATAATGGATTAACTCCTGCAATGCCACGTGCCATGAAAAATACTGCTCATAATAAATTGTATTCACTTTTTATATAAAAGAAACACTGCCATCTCTAAGCACACAAATGTAATGCAATAGGGTAGGTGTGAGCATCAGATGTAGTTTCTTCTCCCTCTTTATCTCAGTTATCTTGACAAAGCAATTAGGTATTTCTGCAGTATGTGGTTAGAGGGAAGTTCCACCTAAACATGAGTTACTCTTATATGAAAGAATATAAAAGTCCAAATATATGTGTAAAAGTGACGTGAGCTGCTGAAGAATGCAGAACATGAATGTAATTTTCATAGCATAGCTTGATTGGCTCTTGAATTGACTTGACCTTTTGATCCAATCAGATTGCACAGCTTAGAATATAACTGAACTATTGCATCTAATGACAGATCCAAACATGAAATAACTGGCAAATTTGGCAAGTTCCATAACTTAAGATAATAATTCCATAAGATAGTTATTCTCTAATGTAAAAGTAACTTAAGTTTCGGTGGAACTTTAAAGTCTCCAATTTGGCTATTGTGTGGGGAAACTAAACAACACTAAAGGGCCAAGTTAAAACCTACTGCCCACTTTTGATGGTAACATCCCCTTACCACCCACCGGTGCCGCAGTAAATCAATTTACCCTCTCTCATTTCTGGTTCCATAAGTCATAGGACCCTGGCTATGTATCGCCCTGTACTTACTAGATGGTGATCCGGTCCTGACTGCTGTCCCTAGCTATGTATCGCCCTGTACTTACTAGATAGTGATCCGGTCCTGACTGCTGTCCCTAGCTATGTATCGCCCTGTACTTACTAGATAGTGATCCGGTCCTGACTGCTGTCCCTAGCTATGTATCGCCCTGTACTTACTAGATAGTGATCCGGTCCTGACTGCTGTCCCTAGCTATGTATCGCCCTGTACTTACTAGATAGTGATCCGGTCCTGACTGCTGTCCCTCGCTATGTATCACCCTGTACTTACTAGATAGTGATCCGGTCCTGACTGCTGTCCCTATCTATGTATCACCCTGTACTTACTAGATAGTGATCCGGTCCTGACTGCTGTCCCTAGCTATGTATCACCCTGTACTTACTAGATAGTTATCCGGTCCTGACTGCTGTCCCTAGCTATGTATCGCCCTGTACTTACTAGATAGTGATCCGGTCCTGACTGCTATCCCTACCTATGTATCACCCTGTACTTACTAGATAGTGATCCGGTCCTGACTGCTGTCCCTAGCTATGTATCATTCTGTACTTACTAGATAGTGAACCGGTCCTGACTGCCGTCTCTAGCTAGGTATCTCCCTGTACTTACTAGATAGTGATCCAGTCCTGACTGCTGTCCCTAGCTAGGTATCGCCCTGTACTTACTAGATAGTGATCCGGTCCTGACTGCTGTCCCTAGCTAGGTATCGCCCTGTACTTACTAGATAGTGATCCGGTCCTGACTGCTGTCCCTAGCTATGTATCGCCCTGTACTTACTAGATAGTGATCCGGCCCTGACTGCTGTCCCTTGTTATGTATCGACCTGTACTTACTAGATAGTGATCCGATCCTGACTTCTGTCCCTAGCTATGTATCACCCTGTACTTACTAGATAGTGATCCGGTCCTGACTGCCGTCTCTAGCTAGGTATCACCCTGTACTTACTAGATAGTGATCCGGTCCTGACTGCTGTCCCTAGATAAGTATCGGCCTGTACTTACTAGATAGTGATCTGGTCCTGACTGCTGTCCCTAGCTATGTATCACCCTGTGCTTACTAGATAGTGATCCGGTCCTGACTGCTGTCCCTCTCTATGTATTGCCCTGTACTTACTAGATAGTGATCCTGTCCTGACTGCCGTCCGTAGCTATGTATCACCCTGTACTTACTAGATAGTGATCCGGTCCTGACTGCTGTCCCTAGCAATGTATCACCCTGTACTTACTACATAGTGATCCGATTCTGACTGTTGTCCCTAGCTATGTATCACCCTGTACTTACTAGATAGTGATCCGGTCCTGACTGCTGTCCCTAGCTATGTATCGCCCTGTACTTACTAGATAGTTATCCGGTCCTGACTGCTGTCCCTAGCTATGTATCGCCCTGTACTTACTAGATAGTGATCCGGTCCTGACTGCTGTCCCTAGCTATGTATCGCCCTGTACTTACTAGATAGTGATCTGTTCCTGACTGCTGTCCCTAGCTATGTATCGCCCTGTACTTACTAGATAGTGATCCGGTCCTGACTGCTGTCCCTAGCTATGTATCACCCTGTACTTACTAGATAGTGATCCGGTCCTGACTGCTATCCCTAGCTATGTATCACCCTGTACTTACTAGATAGTGATCCGGTCCTGACTGCTGTCCCTAGCTATGTATCATTCTGTACTAACTAGATAGTGATCCGGTCCTGACTGCCGTCTCTAGCTAGGTATCTTCCTGTACCTACTAGATAGTGATCCAGTCCTGACTGCTGTCCCTAGCTAGGTATCGCCCTGTACTTACTATATAGTGATCCGGTCCTGACTGCTGTCCCTAGCTAGGTATCGCCCTGTACTTACTAGATAGTGATCCGGTCCTGACTGCTGTCCCTAGCTATGTATCGCCCTGTACTTACTAGATAGTGATCCGGCCCTGACTGCTGTCCCTTGTTATGTATCGACCTGTACTTACTAGATAGTGATCCGATCCTGACTTCTGTCCCTAGCTATGTATCACCCTGTACTTACTAGATAGTGATCCGGTCCTGACTGCCGTCTCTAGTTAGGTATCACCCTGTACTTACTAGATAGTGATCTGGTCCTGACTGCTGTCCCTAGCTATGTATCGGCCTGTACTTACTAGATAGTGATCTGGTCCTGACTGCTGTCCCTAGCTAGGTATTGCCCTGTACTTACTAGATAGTGATCCGGTCCTGACTGCCGTCCGTAGCTATGTATCACCCTGTACTTACTAGATAGTGATCCGGTCCTGACTGCTGTCGCTAGCAATGTATCACCATGTACTTACTAGATAGTGATCAGGTCCTGACTGCTGGCCATAGCTATGTATCACCCTGTACTTACTAGATAGTGATCTGGTCCTGACTGCTGTCCCTAGCTATGTATCACCCTGTACTTACTAGATAGTGATCCGGTTCTGACTGCTGTCCTAGCTATGTATCACCCTGTACTTACTAGATAGTGATCCGGTCCTGACTGCTGTCCCTAGCAATGTATCACCATGTACTTACTAGATAGTGATCAGGTCCTGACTGCTGGCCCTAGCTATGTATCACCCTGTACTTACTAGATAGTGATCTGGTCCTGACTGCTGTCCCTAGATATGTATCACCCTGTACTTACTAGATAGTGATCCGGTCCTGACTGCTGTCCCTAGCTATGTATCACCCTGTACTTACTAGATAGTGATCCGGGCCTGACTGCTGTCCCTAGCTATGTATCATTCTGTACTTACTAGATAGTGATCCGGTCCTGACTGCCGTCTCTAGCTAGGTATCTCCCTGTACTTACTAGATAGTGATCCAGTCCTGACTGCTGTCCCTAGCTAGGTATCGCCCTGTACTTACTAGATAGTGATCCGGTCCTGACTGCTGTCCCTAGCTATGTATCGCCCTGTACTTACTAGATAGTTATCCGGTCCTGACTGCTGTCCCTAGCTATGTATCGCCCTGTACTTACTAGATAGTGATCCGGTCCTGACTGCTGTCCCTAGCTATGTATCGACCTGTACTTACTAGATAGTGATCTGTTCCTGACTGCTGTCCCTAGCTATGTATCACCCTGTACTTACTAGATAGTGATCCGGTTCTGACTGCTGTCCTAGCTATGTATCACCCTGTACTTACTAGATAGTGATCCGGTCCTGACTGCTGTCCCTAGCAATGTATCACCATGTACTTACTAGATAGTGATCAGGTCCTGACTGCTGGCCCTAGCTATGTATCACCCTGTACTTACTAGATAGTGATCTGGTCCTGACTGCTGTCCCTAGATATGTATCACCCTGTACTTACTAGATAGTGATCCGGTCCTGACTGCTGTCCCTAGCTATGTATCACCCTGTACTTACTAGATAGTGATCCGGTCCTGACTGCTGTCCCTAGCTATGTATCATTCTGTACTTACTAGATAGTGATCCGGTCCTGACTGCCGTCTCTAGCTAGGTATCTCCCTGTACTTACTAGATAGTGATCCAGTCCTGACTGCTGTCCCTAGCTAGGTATTGCCCTGTACTTACTAGATAGTGATCCGGTCCTGACTGCTGTCCCTAGCTAGGTATCGCCCTGTACTTACTAGATAGTGATCCGGTCCTGACTGCTGTCCCTAGCTATGTATCGCCCTGTACTTACTAGATAGTTATCCGGTCCTGACTGCTGTCCCTAGCTATGTATCGCCCTGTACTTACTAGATAGTGATCCGGTCCTGACTGCTGTCCCTAGCTATGTATCGACCTGTACTTACTCGATAGTGATCTGTTCCTGACTGCTGTCCCTAGCTATGTATCGCCCTGTACTTACTAGATAGTGATCCGGTCCTGACTGCTGTCCCTAGCTATGTATCACCCTGTACTTACTAGATAGTGATCCGGGCCTGACTGCTGTCCCTAGCTATGTATCATTCTGTACTTACTAGATAGTGATCCGGTCCTGACTGCCGTCTCTAGCTAGGTATCTCCCTGTACTTACTAGATAGTGATCCAGTCCTGACTGCTGTCCCTAGCTAGGTATCGCCCTGTACTTACTAGATAGTGATCCGGTCCTGACTGCTGTCCCTAGCTATGTATCGCCCTGTACTTACTAGATAGTTATCCGGTCCTGACTGCTGTCCCTAGCTATGTATCGCCCTGTACTTACTAGATAGTGATCCGGTCCTGACTGCTGTCCCTAGCTATGTATCGACCTGTACTTACTAGATAGTGATCTGTTCCTGACTGCTGTCCCTAGCTATGTATCACCCTGTACTTACTAGATAGTGATCCGGTTCTGACTGCTGTCCTAGCTATGTATCACCCTGTACTTACTAGATAGTGATCCGGTCCTGACTGCTGTCCCTAGCAATGTATCACCATGTACTTACTAGATAGTGATCAGGTCCTGACTGCTGGCCCTAGCTATGTATCACCCTGTACTTACTAGATAGTGATCTGGTCCTGACTGCTGTCCCTAGATATGTATCACCCTGTACTTACTAGATAGTGATCCGGTCCTGACTGCTGTCCCTAGCTATGTATCACCCTGTACTTACTAGATAGTGATCCGGTCCTGACTGCTGTCCCTAGCTATGTATCATTCTGTACTTACTAGATAGTGATCCGGTCCTGACTGCCGTCTCTAGCTAGGTATCTCCCTGTACTTACTAGATAGTGATCCAGTCCTGACTGCTGTCCCTAGCTAGGTATTGCCCTGTACTTACTAGATAGTGATCCGGTCCTGACTGCTGTCCCTAGCTAGGTATCGCCCTGTACTTACTAGATAGTGATCCGGTCCTGACTGCTGTCCCTAGCTATGTATCGCCCTGTACTTACTAGATAGTTATCCGGTCCTGACTGCTGTCCCTAGCTATGTATCGCCCTGTACTTACTAGATAGTGATCCGGTCCTGACTGCTGTCCCTAGCTATGTATCGACCTGTACTTACTCGATAGTGATCTGTTCCTGACTGCTGTCCCTAGCTATGTATCGCCCTGTACTTACTAGATAGTGATCCGGTCCTGACTGCTGTCCCTAGCTATGTATCACCCTGTACTTACTAGATAGTGATCCGGTCCTGACTGCTGTCCCTAGCTATGTATCGCCCTGTACTTACTAGATAGTTATCCGGTCCTGACTGCTGTCCCTAGCTATGTATCGCCCTGTACTTACTAGATAGTGATCCGGTCCTGACTGCTGTCCCTAGCTATGTATCACCCTGTACTTACTAGATAGTGATCCGGTCCTGACTGCCGTCTCTAGCTAGGTATCTCCCTGTACCTACTAGATAGTGATCCAGTCCTGACTGCTGTCCCTAGCTAGGTATCGCCCTGTACTTACTATATAGTGATCCGGTCCTGACTGCTGTCCCTAGCTAGGTATTGCCCTGTACTTACTAGATAGTGATCCGGTCCTGACTGCCGTCTCTAGCTAGGTATCACCCTGTACTTACTAGATAGTGATCCGGTCCTGACTGCTGTCCCTAGCTATGTATCGGCCTGTACTTACTAGATAGTGATCTGGTCCTGACTGCTGTCCCTAGCTAGGTATTGCCCTGTACTTACTAGATAGTGATCCGGTCCTGACTGCCGTCCGTAGCTATGTATCACCCTGTACTTACTAGATAGTGATCCGGTCCTGACTGCTGTCCCTAGCAATGTATCACCATGTACTTACTAGATAGTGATCAGGTCCTGACTGCTGGCCCTAGCTATGTATCACCCTGTACTTACTAGATAGTGATCTGGTCCTGACTGCTGTCCCTAGATATGTATCACCCTGTACTTACTAGATAGTGATCCGGTTCTGACTGCTGTCCCTAGCTATGTATCACCCTGTACTTACTAGATAGTGATCCGGTTCTGACTGCTGTCCCTAGGCTCTCGCCAGCTCTCCAACCAGCCAAGCGAGGTGCTGCGGGTCTTCGGCATCTGACGTCACTCATTAGCGATGCCACCTAGCGATTACCCTCCTAGCCATAAGCCCACCATGGAAGCTTGAATCGCCCACTAGTGCACGGTAGGGACTAGTTTGACTACCACTGGTCTACAATAAGAAAAACTGTGATCTTTGTTTTAAAAATAAAATGCAATTTTATTGAAATTGGAAAAATAAATGAATTCCCTAATTTTTGCTCCCTATAAACATACTAGCTTCCATCAGTGTACCACTTGTATAATTAATGACACTTAAGGCCATATTTTATTAGCTCCTTGCAAATACCTTGAACTCATAAATTTGGCTTTGGGTGTTTTTTTTTTTAAATAAATGTTTATATGCATTCTATTGACTTAAGAATGCATTAGTGCCAATCACATATTATAATTGTCAAACTGTGAATCGCAGTTTGACAACAATCCAATCGCAAAGGTGATCAGATCAAGTGCATTCTGTTGCACGAGGTGCGCAGGGAGGGGGAACAGACACAGGGGATGGAGGGGGGGGGGGGAAGAGACACAGGGAAAGAGAAGCATGGGAGGGAGAGAGGGGATAGAGACACAGGGGAGGGGGTTAGAGACACGGGAGGGAGAGGGAGGTAAAAACACGGGGGGAGACACAACAGAGGGAGAGGAGGGGGAAAGGAGACACAAGGGAGGGAGAGGAGGGTGGAAATGAGACACAAGGGAGGAAGTAAGACAGGCGCTCATCGGGAGGACAGGAAAGTAGACGGTGGGAGAGGTGGTGGGGGGGAGGCTCACAATGAGTGCCGAAAGTGTTCATTGCGAGGCCAGTTGAGTAGAGGGGGAGAGGCTCCCATTGTGTGGCAAACAGCATTGCCAGGCTTCACTTTTTATTGCCATAGTAACTAATATTTGCTGAACATGTAGCAATATTAAGAGTATTTTAAGTGTGTATAAATCTACGAATTGGGCAATAGAATAGGGCCCACAGTGTGGTAAAGCCACTAGTCTAGGCTGAATAGACTTAATCAACAGCTATGTGATTATCCTGCTTCTGTTGTTCAATTTCTTGTGAGTTATTTACTAGTTGATACCCAATGTCGTTCCTTCACCAACTATGCACTAAATGAAGGGACAGGTATCAGAAGAATAACAAGTACAATTTTGCATAGAAAAATTCCCTACGGTTATTCCATTTAAAATGCATATTGCTGAGTTGTGTATTTTACTGTTTAATGTAGCATATTGTAAACAGTGGCCCTTTAAAACATCATGGTAGTGCTTACAGTATTGTTTAATTTGTTTAATTGGTAACTGCTAATCCATAAAATCAGTACTTGGATGGGAGACCACCTAGGAATACCAGGAGCTGTATAATGTGGTTCACTGTAGAATGAACTGGCAACCCACTCCAATATATCTGCTATGAATAGGAAGTGGATCAGCATGGTGTGTTATGGTTCGTGAGGTCACTGAGCGTCGGACACGACTGGGCAACGTAAACTCCCACAAACAATAAAATTAGTATTTATGACATGTTCCTTTAGGTTGTAAGTCTGCGAGTTTCAATCCCACAAGGTGCTTTGGGGAAAGCGCTATGGACACTGGATTTGAGGCTCAAAGACAGGGCCCTCCTTGCTTTGTTATGTTTAATTTGTATTTATCTTTGTCTTGAACTTAACTTATGTTTAGTGCTACGGAATATGTTGGCGCGTTATAAATAAACGATAATAATAAACAATAATAATAATATCATGATATCAATAATAAATGTAGTCTGACAATCTTTTACAAACTCTTTACATTGAATGTGCAGTATTAGGAGGAGGTTTACAGGCCATGCTAGTACAATTAAACTTCCTCCCTTAGTACCAATAAACCCTGATGTGTCCCTTTAAATACAGATCACCGTTTGAGCTATGAGCATGCAGTGCTGTAAAAGTAATCCGAAGTAATAGTGACCCAGCTATAAGGACCACGGTAGTTTTGGAAAACTTCACATTTGTGGAGTATAGCAACATTATTAGTTGTGTAAGCGGTACGCATGAACTCATTTTATTGCATTTAGCAGACTCATGGGTGCTTCAATTCTGAACTGCTAGTTGAACTGGTACTTGCTCTTCCGTTTAGCCTGTTCATAGTGACAGTATTGTAATGTAACTTAATAGATGTCTCATCCATGGTTCCTCATTCTTCCCAGTTGTCTAATCCAAAAATAAACAAAATTAACTTAGTTTCTATTTAAGCAAAATCAAAGGAATCCTATATAATTTTTCACCACTTTTGATGAATGAATGTAAAGAAATAAAGTAGTTAGGGGTCCTTTCGCATTATATAGCCCCACACAGTCTGAACACTGTGTTTGAACTCTACGCCACTGGTGAAAAAGAGGTAGTGCAAGCAAAAAAAATGATTTCCCCCTCCGACATGGTGCATAAGGCACGCCGACAGAAGCGGTCTTAAGCTATGAGAGGTGCGCCCAAGGCCTCTAGGGCCAAGTGCCCGCGCCAAACATAGCGATGTCCTCGCTGTTGAGTTGCGCCACGTTTTGGGGGGGGGGGGGGGGGGTGATAATTTTTTGCCTGCAGTACCTTTTCACCACTAGGTGGTGCTGTGGCGCTGTGTTCAACCGCAGCATTCAGACTGTGTGGTGCTATATAATAGAAAAGATCCCAGTTGGGCGGTGATGATGTAGACCTGTGTTTTTAATAAAATCTAATGAACCGCATACATATTGTGCAGTTGATTCTAATGCATTCCACTGTGACAGGTGCGGCTCAATATGTATTCATATGGTAGAAAGGCAGCTTGCGTTTGTTTTGTTCAGTCATGTCTGACTCTCCATGACCTCATGAACCGTAACACACCAGGCACATCTTTATGTCCCTGGTCATGCTTATCCATTTGGTATTCATGGCAGAGATACTGGAGTGGGTTGCCAGATTCTTCTCTAGTGGGCCACAGCACACAGCTCCTGGTATTCCTAGGTGGTCTCCCATCCAAGTACTGACCAGGCCCAACCCCACTTTGCTTCAGGGTGGTGTGATCTCTAGTTTCCCTGACTGGAATCGAACACAGGTCGTAGTAGTGAAAGCACCAAATACTGATCACTGGACCACCAGGGAAAAGCTAAGAGGCAGCAGAAGACCACTGAATTCAGTCAGTCATAACTCTGTTATTTTATCAGCATTTGTAAGAAGGAAAACACTTTTCCCACATGTTTTCCTTATTTGATGATGTGGAGCACATATGTTAACTTCAGGATCACTTTAAATAGTTAAACATTAAAGGGTAACATTTTTATTTTAAGCTTTTTAAAAACATTTTACACATTATCAAGTTTTTCATAAGAGTATACAATAAATATGACTCTTGTTGAAGTTAAGAGAGACTGTGCTTTCTGCAGACAAGAAGCTCACTTTCCCATACAATCAGGCATTGCACCTTAGTGAATTTGGTCGGTAGACTACCAGATCATATATAATGCCAACATAAAGAAAAATAGGTTAATGCTTATGGTTCTTGGTGCCGGTGTTTGCATTACAGCAGTGCATAGGTAAAGGGCATGTCTTCCAAAAAGGGAAGCTATCTAATTATAGTAAGTGCAGGGAAATGTTTGTAACAGGGTCACTATAGAGCATTTGGATAAGTGCCACTATTATGGCTGGGTATGAGCATTCATTACTGCTGTCTGGTGCAGTGATGTCTAGGAATGAAGGAAAATGGTATTATTTGGCTTATGTCTCCCTCTGCTGGTGATTTTATGCAATTAAACTCTACTCAGCACTAAAATATTTAACCTGGTGAGTTTTGCCATTTCAGCTGGATAAAAACATTACAAAATATCTCAGGTGTGTCACAAAGCAAAAAAATAAATAAAAATAATAATAGTAAAAATTGAGCATTGCTTGATTAAAACCATTAGATAAATAGAGAGTGACTGGAATGTCCTATTAATGTCTAAATTAGGAGTGGGGAAGTTCGGTCTTGGAGGGCCACAAACATGCCTGGATTTGATGATATCCCTACTGTGTACAGGCGACACTATCTCTTCTTCTGACTGACTCACCTGTGCACAGAGGATATTTTCAAATCCAGGCTTGTGTGTGGCCCCCCAGAACCGAACTTGCCCACCCCTGGTCTAAATATATTAATAGTGAGATTCAGGAAATCATGTCACAATTATGTGTCTAAGGATGTATGATTGGAAACACAAATGACATAGTGGAGGAACAAGCAGTCTGAGATGACTCTGGGGATCATTATATCTTGAAAGTGCTCAAACAGGTACCCTGGGTATGTGACATCATTTCTTAAAGGGCTAATATTGTACTCAATCAAAAGGTTTTTTATTCTTTATTTAGAAAGTGACTAGCAATAACATAACAGGGAAAATCAGTTTTTTTCCCTCTGGACACATGAGGTGCAAGAGGTGCAACACTGACAGATCCTGAAACAATATAGTTCCAATGCAAGTATTAAAAGTTACATTTGTTTTAATTTTTTTTTTCGTTTTAATTTTTTATTTAGTAACTGATTAGCAGTAAAATCTGTATTTTAAGACTTGCATTTGAACATATCATTGTAGCTTCCAGCACACGTACTTCTCTCCACCAAGGTTTCAGAGAGAAAGCATCTGCCAAAAAGGTTGTCCTTAAAGGGACATGGAAGATTTGGGGGATTTTACTAGGTATATAACTATGTATCTATTTACTTTTATTACATAGTTACATAGTAATTGAGGTTGAAAAAAGACTTTCAGTCCATCAAGTTCAACCTTTTAAGATCTCCTCTGATCTGCAATATGCGGATTAGTTATTAATTAATTAGTTGTTAATCAATTATTAATCAATTATTTATTTATTTATTTATTAATTAATCCAGAGGAGGCAAACAGAAAAAACCCCAAGTGAGACTTAGCCAATCGTCTCAAAGGGAAATAAAAAAATTAATAATTCCTTCCTGACCCCAGATACTGGGGATCGGATTCTCCCTGGATCAATACTATCTCTCTCTAATTATCCAGGATACCCCTGAATTCCCTTTTTTTATGTACTTTATTTTATTAAGAAGTGTTTATAAGCTCTGTTTTACTGCCTAAAATTATACAAATAGTCCCTGTACGGGTCTGCTCAATTCAGAGTAATCAACACTGTAGGGCTAGATGTGCAATATAGTGTTCTAGCCAATTAGGGACCATGTCCCAGCAGAAAGTTGCAGAATGTTGCTGAGAGATGGTCACTAATTGGTTGGTATGAGACACTGCACACTCAGTACTACAGAGTCTGTATTTTTGTGAGCTGTAGAGGGCTGATCCTAACAGCAGGTAACATTTGTTTAATTTTAGGCAGTAAAAGTACGTAAAAATATATAGATACACAGGTATATTAAATAATTAGTACATTTGAGAAACTTTCCATGTCCCTTTAATGTTTCTCTGACCATTGTAGGTGGAAGGAGACAGATAAACAATCTTATCAGGACAGCAGATTAGGGCCCCTAATTAATTCCAAGCCCGTAATGACATGTACCCAACATTTTGGCTGTGGGTTACTAATCTGTTACATATAATTGTGCATTCAATTGACTCAAGCCCCCAAGCACAGACTGTAAGCCACCAGACACAAACCATTAACCCGTAATTAGCATTACAGGGCATGATCAATTAGGCAAGCTCGTAAATTACAATTTAGACAGAGCCAATAGTAAATGAGACCGTAATCATGATGTCAGTAAAACATGGAGTTTAAACTACAATCAATTAGTGTTTACAAGTCCGATCTGCAATTGGACTCGCAATCCAGAAATGTAGAAATCAATAAAAATCCATAAATCAACTTTTCTAGTCCATGTTGGTGGCCTGATATGAATTAACTCCTTGATTCCCGGGATCGATAAAACACAGATATAAAACTTAAATGAAATAATTTTTTTATTGCAGATTTGTGAGCTTGAGACTGTTGTGCTTTTCGTTCTTATGCCTTTCATTACCTTCCCAGTATTTTAAAGTACAGTAGTGTGTGTTTATTTGCTTTTGCAGTGTTACAAACAGGTGTTTAACCCACTTGCGAGTCCTCTGAAGTACTCGTATAATTTTTTATATATTTGCCATTTATGGGTTTGAAGGTAATTGCGGGCTTGTTGAATTGTTGTATTTGAATATGGATTTTGTGTCTTTAGCACTGGTAACATTTGCGGGCTTGAAACATCAATGGAGGCGATAGGATGGAGTTACGATTTTAACAACCGCAGTGATTTTGAGCCTGTAACTCACAATTGGAATGTGAGAAGCTAAAAGAAACCAGGCTCAATTACGGGCTTATGTAATTACGATTATGACAATTGAATAGGGACCAATGTCTCCTGTCAGAAGAGTCTGCCTGGAAAGATGACGACCTGGACACCTGAGAAACATACCACTTATTGTAACCCAGTGCCTGTATCCTTCACTTATATAATAAAGACAGTTGTCCTTGCTTATCTGTCCAATCATGAAGGATATAGTCTTTGAAGTTGGAAATTACCAGAAGACAATGGTTGTAATTGCACACCATGTGGTAGATGCAAATGAAAGAGTGTTTTTTATGTATTAACATCTAAAATGCTTGCACATTATCAGTTCCTTCTATGTAGAAACGTCTGAGCTCGGAGAAACGCACCTTGATGTTAAATTAATGTTCCTATGTCTCTCTTTGATGCCGGTTTAATTTGATTGTGAACTAAAGATTTTGGATAGAATTGCTGAGATGTTTTTCTTTAGTTAAGTGCAAATATTTGTATGCACATAGATGAATCGGAGAAAGAAACAATGAAATAAAAATATTTTTTCATAGTATAATTTAAAAGCAAATTATTATCATATCCAGATATTTTTCAGTTTTGTCCGATTATCACCATCCTTTTATGTACTTGTTGTTTGATGTTGTGCATCAAAGCTGCTTTATTGAGTTTCAGCCTTAGTAATTCATGCTGTCTTCAAAGACAAACTTTCTCCAAATGAACAAGTACATATACGTAAAATAAAAGTGTAGTACAAAGAACTTAAACACGCTGATAATTATACACATTATTTTCTTGTTGTTTACTCTCCAAATGCAAATAGGGCCTAGGACAGGACATATTCAGAGGGTGGCAGACTGCCTCACATCTCCTGTGTTGTGTCCTCTGTCCCTCAACAGGATGCTGATGTTTTATTTAGGCACTGATCAATAATAAAATTCCCATTTAATGGTTTAAAAAATGCAATATTCAATATACAGCTTAGTTTCAATAATCAAACTCGGTTATTTATTGTCTCCACCCCTTTAAAGTCAGTGGGGTGGAGATGACTTTGTCTAGACGGTACAGCTAAATTGTCTACATGATTGTGACATAATGTTCTCCACTGCCTGTGATTGACTCTGGTCTTTTATCTAATCAGACCGTTCTTAAAGCACTTTAGAATTGTTTCTTATCCAAACCCCTCTACTTCCTTGATGGTAGAAGGAATCATGGAAGTTGTTCTGCAGAATATATGTGTGTATTGAGCAGTCTATGTGTGTATGTATCTCTAAACCTCAGTGCAAATTAGCTAATAGTGCACCTTTCTTCAACAATAGTAGGTGTCCATCCATTACCGGATTAGCCATTAGGCCAACTAGGCAGCCGCCCAGGGGTGCTTCCAGGTTAGGGGCGCCACTTCTTAAAAAAAATGGTTCCTGGCTTAAAAAAAATGAAATGTTGCAGTTCATAGACTGGCTACTCGAGGGTAACCACCTAGAACATGACAGTTACAACAGAAAAGGGAACTTACATGTACAGAAAAGGCAAAAATGGGTCCTCGCATACCTTGCATACTCACTTGCAGGGGCTCCTCCACTTCACTGCCTAGGGGAGTATACATTATGAAGTGTGAATCAATTCTGTCCTCATCTGCAGTGCACGCTTAAAAATATATATTCATTTTTGAACACTAAAATACAGTATATGGCCTGCAATGATCAGCAATTATGAATGTTTTGATATCTGGATAAGATTGAAATTGACACCACCTCCTTACTGTCTCAGAAGCAGACACCTTGCATCATTTGATGCAACCACAGCTCTGCAGAAATGTAAATGTCCCTCTCTCAGACATACAGCCTTATTAAATTTCAATTCGTCAAATTCTAAAGGGCTCTATATAAGCACAGAGCATATGTTTTTTTAAAGAAGTTTTTAGTTAGTGAACTTCTATCCAAAAGCAAAGTCTCCACTAACTAAAAACTTCTGTAAAAAAAAAAATGCTATGTGCTTATATAGAGCCCTATTTAATTGGCCGAATCACAATTTAATAAGGCTGATAATGTCCACTAATGTATCATGGAAACCTCCCAGGGTCCTGAGAAGGCATCAACATGTATTTTTTTTTCTAATTTAAAACCGGATGTGCATATTGTTTTCTGCTTAATTATGCTCTAACTCATACATAAAGCTTTTAGACATATGTTTTATTTTCATTGTGCGGTGGTCCTTTAAGGAGTGCAGCTTGAGTGTTTTTTTAGAGAAGGCTAAAAACACATTGTGAAAGCAGCGTCGATTTCTGTAAAGGAATACCTTGTTTATTGTTGTGTAGCTGAACATGAGAGGTCAGAGACAGCCATTAAGAGAATGTGAAAGGGAGGTGACAGACATAAGAAATAAGAGGGAATAGGAGCCTTAGAGAGACCGCTGTCACTTAGCAAGGAGAGGCAAACTGAAGGGAGTATGCTGCTGAATAGAAAATAAAGAAGTGCAACATACTCTGGACAGAACGTCTTGTTTTGTTCAAGGAACAGAAACCCTTACTTACTGGAGTTAGCAATGTAAAAAAGTAACACATTTTAGTTTCAATACAAAATGGACTTTGTCACCCCAAGACACCAATCATTCTTGGGATATTCAGCATTATTTGTGCTGCTCTCTTATGCAAATTAATGACTATTGAATACTAATTAACTGCTCTGCTAATTAGTGACATGAAGCCCTATGTAAATCAGGTGCTCTAAGTTAGGGCATTGCCATAAATTGGCTGTTGGAACTTTTTTCCCCTCACTTCTACACTAATGTAAATCTTTCACTCCCCCGGATTAGAGCACTCAGTGCACAGCCGTAAATCCTGCCTTAGACACAACAGATTTCCAGGGAGCAGCCAAACCAAACTTTGCAGATGGGACAGGGCTCGAGGAGCCAATAGGAAATGTGATTGTCAAATCTTATAATGAGTGGGAAGTGCAGGAACGATTGCAGTAACTGCAGCTCCAAGGAAACATTAGATATATATAGAAAGTCATTGTTTTTTTTTTAAATTAAAAATATATATTTTGATATTAAAAAGATGTAACAATTGTATTTATAGCTTCAATCAGTAACAATGTGTTTATTTTGTGTTAAAGTATGATGTATTTATAGACAATGTATCAGAGCATTTGTTCCTAGGTGATGTGGTTTTGTGACGTGTATTAACCCTGTGAGTACGGGATTGTATGTTACCCTGGATTTTGTATAATAAAACTGGCTTAATACTAACATATCATATTTTTTAATTGCGGATGATAGCTTCCCTTTACATAAATAAATGTGGCTATATAGCTTAGTATATAGATTCCTTCATAGATACGGCTGTGTGTCTTTACACACACAGCTCTTTGATTTACATTGTGTATTATTATTATTATTATTGTTTATTTGTAACGCACCAACATATTCCGTAGCGCTATACATAAGTTAAGTTACAGGCAATGACAAGTTAAAGATTCATACATTGCAATGAATGGAGGGCCCTGTCTTTGAGCTTGGAATCCGGTGTCCATAGCGCTTTCCCTAAAGCACTGCGCAGGATTGAAGACTTACAATCTAAAGGTTGAAGTTTGTATGTGGTACAGTAGGGAGAGAGTAGTATTGGAATAAAGGTTATGATTGCTTATGGTCTTTTCCTCAGCCATGTTGTTCATGCTTTGTTCGGAATACTTGCATTTTCTAATGTAAGAAACTTAACATAAGAAGCCACTTGAACAAATACCTCAACAAAATGCTGTAAGTGGAATAAAATAGATATAGCAGAGATAACATGATCTCATTCATTTTCTTATGCAATATTTTGCTTAATATATTTACACAAAATTGTATTTAAATGTTACAATACCACTGTTGTAACTAACCAACAGTTCCTGTATCCCTCAGATCAACGGTTCCCAAACCTCTGATCAAGACCCACCAGATAGGCCATGATTTCAGTGTAACACTGAATACAGATAAGGCAATTAGAGTCTGTGAACATTAATTGCTCCTCCAGTGTTCACACAGTGTTAATCCCAAATCATGGCCTGTCTGGGGGGTCTTGAGGAGAGGTTTGGGAACTGCTGCCTTAGATTATTTGTTTTTTGGAACATAGTATACAGGTAATTGATTATAATATATAACAACTTCAGTTTATGTAAAGTCCCCCCCCCCCCCCCGTATCAAATCAGACACTGCTGATAGGTCTCTGTTGCATCAACTGTGGCTTGAAATTCTGTAGATAGATGGTATTTGGAAAAAAAACAGGCCTTGCTACACAAACAACATTTTGATAGCAAAATATGTCTATTTGATATCAAACTTGTTTTGCTTCAATGATGTGTCATGTCATTTAGCATTTCTTTTTCAGTAGAATATATTGTTTAACGAGCTGGATAATTCTTACTCTTATACATTACCATACAGATTAAACATATGTCTGATAATGAATGTATATTGGTTTAAAACATATTCAGTGGAACACCTTTTAATTTATTTCTATGTTTCTTCACAGGCACACACTTCCGCTCTGATGGGGGACTTAGGATCAAAGCGTTCAACTCTGGTGTCCAGGTTGCCAATATTTAGACGCAACATTGGCAGAAGGCAAGACTCCCTCCCTTCTTCTCCATCATCCAGCAATACAGTTGGACTCCATAGCTCCTCACCTTCTAGTACAAATTCTAGCTCAGGTAGTACAGGAAAGCGCAAAAGTATCTTTCGTACTCCATCTTTACATTTTCATCACAGAAAAGAGAAAGAACAGCAATTTGAACCCACCAGCCAAACTCCAACTGTTAATAATGGTGCTAAAACAACTCATACCAGCTTGCAAAAAATAGATTTGGATGAACAAAGTAAAGCCAAAGGAAGAAGCTCTATTGGATTACCTGGATCTTGTAGAAAGAAGATTACCAGGTCATATACTGAGGACTTTGAAAAGAGAAAGGAACACTCAACGAATAAGAATGTGTTTACAAACTGTTTAGGGAAAAATGATGGAGATGACTCCGGCTTTGGAGAGGAACAAACCAAACGCTCCACTAAACATTCCACACGAAAGCTGCTTCCGAGGTCCTTCTCATCCCACTACAGGTTCTCCAGGCCGGTAGCTCAATCCCAGTCACCACCTTTGGCACAAAATTCTGGGTGTTCACAAGTGGTCCAGCACCCTGTAGAGCCTGAATCTGTAGTGTTTAAACCAGTGTTAGCTTTTAATGCTGAGATCACAGATGATATCGAACAGTCTTTACCATCACCTCTTGTATCTACAGATCATACAACTGCCCCACAAACCCCATCAGATTTCGTGTTTATGGATGACTCTGCCTCTGAAGCTGATTCCCTGCCAAACAGCACAAATCAACAATCACACAAAACACATTCTTGTCACAATGTCTCTACCTCACAAACTTTTTATACTCCAACCACACTTGCTTCTCAAGATAAGTCAACTGAAATGGAACAAAATGATTCCAAGTTTGATGATCGTCCCCTTAATAACAAGAAGGCTGAGATAGACGTAGAAGGACCCGGCTCAAACCTATCTCTGAATTGCTCTACTTCTTATCAAACAAAAGTGTTATTACCAATTTCTGAACTGTCTACCAATGATTGTACTGGTGTTGAAAAAGGTACAGCAGAATGCCACGTTGACAAGCCAGTGTTTCAAAATGGGGGACACTCGCACTCCACAGAAAACTTTCCAAAGAAGTATGAACCAGCAATAGAACAATATGAAACAATGCCCACAAGGCTGAAATCACATCGTTCTGTTTCAGAATCAAAAAGTGTTTCTTCGGCTGAGCCTCAGTCGTCTTTGATGCAATATGGCCATGCCAGAGGTATGGAATATTTCCTGAAGCATTTTCTTGAAAGGGCTGTTCATTTTATTAATTGCTGCTTTTTATTTTAATGACAGGAAAACCACTAGATATAAAACAAATGACAAAAAAATTACAGATCTTACTTGTAAGTGGCAAATCCTTTATGTGGATACAGAATACACTAAGCTAATAAAATATACATAGAACAGGCTGTGCAAAGGTTTGCTCTGCCCCAACCCATTATGTTCAAGTGACTTCATGATTCTTTCAAGTTAGGCAGAAACATGTATATTAATTAGATTGTTACATCTATATTCCTCGCTAATGATTTTTACCCTGTGGCAATCTAAAACTCCTCATAAACCCCCTACTACCTACCATTAGAGCTTCAAATCTGATTTTTATCTTAATTAAATATGAACTCCGTAATAGGAAAATACTGAACCAAATTATGTGGATTTTAATACATAGACAAAATTGAAAATAAATATAGACTTTAAATATGAAACCTTTAAGAGCTTTAACAAGTGGTTAGGGTATTTATTTGTTTTGCTTATTTATTTATTGACATTTATATACCACTTTTATTCAAAGTGCTTTACACAGTTAACAAGAACAGTTTAATTACTCAAAGAACATCATACTAATTAAGGGGCATTGAAAGCATTCATTTTTTTCTATGTTGCACCTGAAAGAGGATATGTGATAATGTTCTTTTTTCAAATAATATTCCCAAAAACAAAAAACAAACAAAATACTTTATTCAAATGTATAACTGATCTGGGGGCTTGTCCCTGTCAGCGAATGAACTGTAGTATAGATGTATGAGTGATATAGAAGTACATATACAGTGTGCATTTCCTGTTAGTTTCAATTAAGTTTAAAGAACTTTTACTTAATATTTTTTAATTCAAAACACAACTTTAATAAGCATTTTCTTTTAAATGCATGAAAAAAAGAATTTTGTTCCATGCCCCTTTAATGCATGTTATGTAGGTATGTCTTCAGTCTTGTTGAGTCTTTGTCCTGCACTAACCTAATCATATTTTTATATAAGTGCACTGATTTCAGGCAGTTTTTTGCTTTACCCAATGCAGTACAGACTTTCAATTACATGAATGAAACCTAATCAGGTCATATAAATATTAAATATTGCTGTAAATCCAGAATGTACATTATATGGCCATGTTCCTATTAAGAAGCAAATATTATCTTCCCACATATTATCTTCCCTTTTCATTTAATATTTTGTGTTCAAAGCAGAATCTGAAAGCATCATGTATAGCGACACAAATAAGTGGGTTGAACCCACACACTTGTCTGCTTCCTTTTGTCATGTAGTTTAGTGCCCTACACAGATTGAAACAGATAATTGCTCTTATAGTGATAGTGTAACAGCTGCTGTGTCATGGGACCTCTGAAGTAAAAGTGAGTGACATTTTATATCTCTGTGCATCTTATATCTGTATATACTCAGATATATAAATATACTAGGAAATTGCCAGTAAAAAATGACGAGAGTAAAATTGTAAGCCTAGCAATGCTGTTTGCCACACAATGCGAGTTTATGGCCCCTCTAAGCACCTTCGGCGCTCATCGCAAGCCCCTGCACTGACCACCTTCGGCGCCGAAGACACTCATCGCAAGGCCCGTAAAGTAGACGGTGAGAGAGCCTCACACTGTGTGGCAAACAGCATTGCCAGCCGTCACATTTTAATTTGGAGAGTGTTCTGCTCTTGTATGATTACCTTCATAGGTTTAGTTCAGTTTATTGCCAAAGTGTTCAGGATACTACTTTGAACACTCAAGATGTAGAGTAAGAAGTAGAACACGCCCATACAACATTTTATAGTGTATTTGTGGTGACTTGTGGCCCTATATCCAACTACAATGTTGCAAATATCCAAGGTGCGAAAAGAGGAAGGATAACACCACATAGGATTTCAATTACAAATTAAAATTACATGTTAAAATATTCTATTAAGCAAATAAAACTAAGAGCTGTGTGGAATTAATTTTGACATTTCTTTAAACGGATGTGAATGGCTTTTAGACTTTCCTGGGAATATAATATACCTATGTATCTATTTAGTTTTATGTACTTTATTTTATAAAAAACTGCTAAAAACTTCTTTTTTTCTGCCTAAAATCTTACAAATAGTTCCTACTTGGTCTTTCTCCTCTGCAGCTCATGAAGACAATGTAGTTAATTACAACAGGTGCAGTGTCTCATAGTAACCAATTAATTGCAACATGCTGCTTGAGAGAGGTCACTGACAGGTTAATTTCAAATACTTCCCAATTTGTGTTTTCACATAATACACAACCGAGGGCAGACCCACACAGTTGTATGATTGTAAGCAAAAAACATAACTTAGAAGCACATCCTAATAATATAAGTGTACAAGAGTACATGTATACATAGATATATTATACTAGGAAATTGCCCGTCAAAAATGACGAGAATAAAATTTTAAGCGTGGCAATGCTGTTTGCCACACAGTGTGAGCACCTTCGGCACTCATCTGCATCCTCCCTAGTGTCTCATTCCCCCCTCTCCCTCCCTTGTGTCTCATTTTCCCCCATCTCTCCCTCCCATGTGTCTCATTTCCCCCCATCTCTCCCTCCCTTTTGTCTCCTTTTTTCCCTCCTCTCCCTCCTTTGTGTCTCCTTTTCCCCACCTCTCCCTCCCTTGTGTCTCCTTTTTCCCCCACCTCTCCCTACCTTGTGTCTTCTTTCCCCCACCTATCCCTCCCTTGTGTCTCCTTTCCCCCCTCCTCTCCTTCATGTCTCATTTTCCCCCCTCCTCTCCCTCCCTTGTGTCCTCTTTTCACCCTCCTTTACCTCCCTCGTGTCTTCTTTTTCCCCCTCTTCTCCCTCCCTTGTGTATCCTTTTCCCCCCTCCTCTTCCTCCCTTGTGTCTCCTTTCCCCCCACCTCTCCCTCCCTTGTGTCTCCTATTTTCCCCACCTCTCCCTCCCTTGTGTGTTATTTTCCCCCTCCTCTCCATCCCTTGTGTCTCCTTTTCCCCCTCCT
The DNA here is from genome assembly GCA_027410445.1 of Discoglossus pictus. NCBI lineage: Eukaryota > Metazoa > Chordata > Amphibia > Anura > Alytidae > Discoglossus > Discoglossus pictus. The sequence continues at coordinate 201,957,406 of CM050163.1, read as the reverse complement.
CTTCCTCCCTTGTGTCTCCTTTTCCCCCCACCTATCCCTCTCTTGTGTCTCCTATTTTCCCCACCTCTCCCTCCCTTGTGTGTTATTTTTCCCCTCCTCTCCCTCCCCTGTGTCTCCTTTTTACCACACCTTTCCTTCCCTTGTGTGTTATTTTCCCCCTCCTTTCCCTCCCTTGTGTCTCCTTTTCCCCCCACCTCTCCCTCCCTTGTGTATTCCTTTTCCCCACTTCTCCCTCCCTTGTGTCTCCTTTTTTCCCCACCTCTCCCTCCTTTCTGTCTTCTTGTGCCCCTCCTCTCCTTCCCTCGTGTCTTCTTTTTCTCCTCCTCTTCCTCCCTTGTGTCTCCTTTTTCCCCCTCCTCTTCCTCCCTCGTATTTCCTTTTCCCCCTTCCGTCTCCTTTCCCCCTTCCTCTCTCTCCCTTGTGTCTCCTTTTCCCCATCCTCTTCCTCCCTTGTGTCTCCTTTTTCCCACCTTCTCTCACTCCCTTGTCTCCTTTTCCCCCTCCTCTCCCTCCCTTGTGTCTCCTTTTTCCCCCACCTCTCCCTACCTTGTCTCTTATTTTCCCCCTCCTCTCCTTCCCTTGTGTCTTCTTTTCCCCCTCCTCTCCCTCCCTTGTGTCTCCTTTTTGCCCACCTCTCCCTCATGTTTCATCCTCCTCCTCCCTTTCCCCCCTTATCCTCCATCCTTCCCCCCTCTCCAAAAACCTCCCTTTCTCCTCTCTTCTTACCATCGTCGCTGAGCTCCTGCTGTGCTTCAGGTGTGTCTTCTGCCTGTGTCCGGAACCTGCATATGCTAATGAGGTGACTCGCATGTGACGTCACATAATTAGCATATGCCGTTTCCGGACAAAGGCAGAAGACGTGCTGCAGCACAGCAAGAGCTCAGCGATGATGGTAAGAAGAGAGGAGAAAGGGGAGATTTTTGGAGAGGGAGGAAGAATGGAGGATAAGGAGGAAGAATGGAGGATAAGGGGGTTAGGAGGGAGGAGGAGGATTGCGGTCCAAGGGGACTAGTAGGAGGGGGATGAGAGGCCCCTGGCCTTGCGGTTGCGGGCCGTAACGGCAGCAGAGGGGGAGATGAGAGTCCACAGGGGAATGATTCAGCCTAAGGCATGTGGTCGACGGCTCGCCTCGCTTTGTGAGGCCTGCAAAGCATGACCAACACCGTAAGTGTTAAGAACAGCCCCCCAGATCCACAACTATTATACTGATTCCTAATCCAGAAACCTGTCATGTCCCTTAAAGCAGGGCTTACGATTAAAAAAAAAGTATGTTTCATATTTTTAAGAAAATAGGTTTGGAAGAAATGTTGTTCCAAGTGACAAACATAAGTTTTGTTACAAGTGTAAATAAATAACATATGCATGCTTTGAAGACACATTTCATAATTAAACCATTCATATTTAAACTTCATTAACAATGTATTTCAGTGGCACAAAACACTGTAGCAGGACAATAAATAAGAGTTTGCAAGTTAAAGGGGCATGGAAATTTTCAGGATTTTACTAGGTATATAATATACCTATGTATCTATTTACTTTACTCTAGTACTCAGTGTGCTGTGTCGTATACTAACCAATCAGTGACCATATCTTAGCAACCAATTCTGCAACATGCTGCTGAGATGTGATCCTGGATATGCTAGGTCACTACACTGCCAGGCCTACCTTTTTGGAGCCCCTAGGCAGTGATGTGGAGGAGCCTCTGTGTAAGGTATGCACACACCCAATTTTCCCTTTTCTGTGTGTGTATATCACTTTCAACCTCCCTCCTCAACCCCCCTCCTCATTATTAACCTCCCTCCTCAACCCCCCGCCTCATCTTCAACCCCACATCCTCAGCCTAAACCCCCCATCCTAATCCTCAACCCCCCATCCTCATCCTAAACCACCCATCCTAATCCTAAACCACCCATCCTCATCCTAAACCCCCCTCCTCATCCCAAACCCCCCTCCTCAACCTCCCTCCTCATCCTCAACCTCCCTCCTCATCCTCAACCCCCCTCCTCATCCTCAACCCCCCTCCTCAACCTCCCTCCTCATACTCAAGCTCCCACCTCATCCTCAACCTCCCTCCTCATCCTCAACCTCCCTCCTCAGAATCCCATAATGATGCACAAAACTATTTTTATATGGGAGGGCAGCGAGTATGTTACACAAATCATGATCACTTGTATCACACATAAAAACTAACCACGAGAGCTAAGAGGCCACTGCAGAATAAAAACAGAAATTGCTTAAAAAAGGAGTCTAACTAAGAGCATAATTAATCAGGAAAAGAGTCATACAGCTAGTTTGGAAACAATAAATGTTGATGCCACACAGACACACACATAGACACACAGACATAGACACACACAGAAACAGGGCAGAAATCACATGATCTAAGCAAGGCCCAGTTGGTATGTGCATATAAGAATTTATACCCCATCACCCATTGAATATAAAATTAGGCACAGACCACTTCTTGGTAAACACAACATGACGTGATAACCATAACGATAAATAAATAAACATAACCCCGAGGGGAGGAGCCTGGACAGAGACAGTACACCCTACGCCCTGAAGCCTCATCTAGGGCCTACCGTGTTGGAACATCCGTACCACCGTAGGGTAGGATCTCCCCCATTTTCCCACTGTCCCGGCGACTCCCCTCACCACCCGCTGCTGTGTCAAAATAAACAAACTTTTGATACCATATAATAAATACTTCAATGATACATCCACAACAATGAGTACTTCAGACAATAAACAACATAATCCTCAACTTACTATTCATGTTTTTTTTTTGTTTTTTTTAACAGTACAACATATACATCACTTTAACAACAATACTTTAGGGATGGGTGGGTGGGCATCTGCTCCCATGGCTAGCTGGGGGCAAACTGGTGGAAATTGGCGCCAAACACCTATAATGGCTCCACTTCCCCCAGCTAGCCACCTCCTGCCCCTCCCAGGTCCTGCCATGTCAGGTGGCCCCTCCTTCCAACCCCAGGCAAGCCCCAGGAAGGTTCTCACTCTAAACTGGATTTGTCTGCAACAAAGGGTATTACTATATATTGCAATATTTTTATGTTGTATCAGGATTATATGTGTGCATTTATATATTTGCATAAAAGCTGTGTAATGCAGCGGGCATAAGCTTAAAGGAAACCATGTTTAAAATGGTCATTGATAGAATGTATGTCCCAGCTCAGATTCCCAGAGTGCATTGTAATAACTGTTTTTCTCAGAATTCTTAGCGGCAGACAAGTTTTTTAACCTGTTTTAGACATTCAAATGTGAACACAAATGTAATATATATATATATATATATATATATATATATATATATATATACACACACACACACATATCATCATAAACACAGACACTGAATAATTATGCCTTAATTTTGAGATAAGTCACTACACACACCAGTAATATGTACCATATCTTATTTGAAACATACATGCTATAACTCATACCATATTTTTATATCATTTTACATGCTCTGACACGTTATAGTGAGCTCAACCAGCCTAAGATAAACAGCTAATACATGGTTAAAAGGAAGAAGGCTGATAGGCATGGTTCTGGAATTTAGTGGCAGAGAAACAGTGACCAAGACTAGTGAGGGGGGGACAGGGCTACCTAGGATAAAGAACGGCCTGGTGTAATAACATGTGTAGCAGGTGTTGCTGAATCACTACACCCTAAATATGAAGCTGCTTAGCTTCCGATGTGCCATTTATATTTTTATAGCAACACTATCTAAATATAATGCACCCGATGCAACCACGTGTGATTTATTAATTACATATGCACCATACAATGAGGAGGACAGCCATGATTATCACACAGCATATAGGTAAGACACAGTATGCATATATGGTGGAAAGAGGTTTGAAGTTCTCATTTCACCTTATGTATATTCTGTACTATTAGTGCTTTGCTCCCCTCTTGCTTTGATGTCTTTTCTACTGCTGCTTCTCTCTGCTTTTCTTCTTTCACATGCTGCATTCTCTCCTCCTTATCTGTAGATGTTCTCTCTCTCTCTGCTGAATCCCCTTCTCTCCCTTTTCCTTCTTACCACAAGCTTCCTGCCCCGTCTCCATGCTCTCCTTCTCACTCTATCCCTCTCCCCCTGATCTGCTGTTTCATGCTCCCCTCCCTATCCCTGCTGCTCATCTGTATGTTTCTCCTCTAGTTTCTCATTCCTGCCCTTCGGCTGACACTGTGCTCCACTCACACTAGTGTTACCATGAGCAGTGTCACTACTCCCCTCAGCTCCCTGATGCCACCCTGGTGTCTGCACTCCCCTTCTCTCTCAGCAGACTCCTATGGGCTGACATGCTCTGTAGCTCAGGTCTGCACACTGTAGCCGCTTCTCAGCAGCGAGGGAAGGAAGCGGGAAGTGGAAGTGATTTGGGAAATCTAAAGCAGCATTAGTGCTCCAACAATGGGAGAGGCACATACACTGCTTTATTACACTTTAAGAGGCGCCCCTTTCAGAGTCCCGCCACTAGGCAGATGCCTAACTCACCTTATGGATAATGCGGTCCTGTATACTGCACATCCAGCCGTACAGAGTCTGTGTTTGCTGCAATGGGCAGACCCATACAGAGACTATTGTTTGATTCTAGGCAGAAGGAACAGAGCCTATACACACTTCTTATAATAAAATAAAGTACATATAAGTACATAAATACAAAGGTATATTATATACCTAGTAAAATCCAGGAACCTTCAGTGTCCCTTTAATGACTTGTTCTTGTCTTTTGAGCCAATCAATATAAGATAAAAACACTTAAAAAATATGTAAATGCATCTCCCTGTGTTTTATAGCGGATCAGTAAAAAGCATAATACTTGTTCTAGAATTTGTATATACCGTATTGGTTCGAATATAAGTCGCACCTTTTTTCCGATTTTTGAGCTTGCGAGTTACGGGTGTGGCTTATATTCGCGACCGTCAAAAAATCATTGCTGATTTGCGAACTTTGCTTGTTACGTGTGCGGCTTCTATTCGCAAATGCAAAATTACTGCTGATTTGCGCGATTGCAAGTTAAGGGTGCCGATATTCGTGCTTTAGACTGCGGTATTGAATAGCTATTTTTTGGTTTTAGTGATTCTAACATCCTGTAAAGCCTGTAACCTGCAAAAAAAGGCTGTTTCTTGCAATGGCTGATTACTTTGAGAGTCTTTTTCTCTCCAATTTTACGGGTGCGGCTTATATTTGAGTACTATCTTTTTTCTATTTTTTCCCCTTGAACTTTACGGGTGCGGCTTATATGCGGGTGCGGCTTATATCCGGACCAATATGGTAAATTTCTATTTTTTCTTTGTTTAATTTACTGATTTAATGACCAGTGAAATGACCTACCAAGAGTAACTGGTTGTTTCAGGTATGCATTGATCAATATTATCATTTCTACTTAATGATTTATAATATTAAATAAACTGTCAAATATGGGAGTGTCAGCCTACAGTTGCGCTGTTTCCTCCCTGATAAGATCATCAAATTGGAAGAAGTCTAAAGGGTTTTAGAACAATCTGATTAGATAAGTAGTCAGAACATATTTTTATAGTCAGCCCCAACAGCAAAAGCTCATTGCCAAAGGAACCAATTGGATGCATTTTATGGCCATAATATTGTACTTGAATATTAGACAAAGCACCTTCTCCAGCAACATCTGAATCTGATCTTTGGAAGAAAGTTTAATATTTAATATTTCATTTTTAAATAATTGAATATACATTGTATTAGTGACCAATGCCTAATTTAAATATCTAAGTCTTGTTGTTAGGACAATATAGTGTTCTTTTAAGAGCAAATTATATTTAATGAAGGCTTATATGTCTGATCCAGCTTTAACATCCATAATATAGTTTTGAAAATAGTGTGAAGTAGTAGTATGTTTTTTTTTTATTGATTTAGCCATAACAAATAAATATGTGTAGGCTGTATAATGTGAAATATCTCGGCATTACTTACTTAATCTTTGTTCTTCTTAGTTAACTATGCTAGCAGCTTCAGTCCCTTCCGAGATGGAAGATTTCTGGAGAGGCGCTTGAGGTCGTCCTCCGAAGGCACTGCAGGAAGTAGCAGAATGACGTATAAACCAAAGGAGGGAAACACAGAGGAATCAAACAGTTTAAGAAAACAGAGAACAATATCAACATCTTCCAAAATGAACAGCATGGTAAGTGCAGCTGAATAATATGTCAACATATTGTTACCTTCACCTTCATAAATGACACTAAGCTGGATGTACTAAGGTGGGAAGTGCCAGCAAATACTAAAGATTATTTAAACCTCACAGAGCCTCCATCCCAGCCCTCCTGAAACCATCACTACCCCTTAGTGAATATAGCCCACAGTGGCGTCACAGTCTGTTGCTGTGCAGATTAGGTATTTATATTCCTAGGGAGGTAGTTCCCTTATAGTGGTTTCCACTTATTTGGATAGAAGTATCATCTGGGTATATTTACAATTTGGCCAACAAGTTTATTAAATTATTTTCTTTAATTAAATGGTAACAACGACAAAAAAAAAAAAAAAAAAAAGGAGATTTAAAAACAATCTAAAATCAATGAAAAGAAGAAAATCTCTGAGAGACTGTGATATAGTTCACTTGTGAAAAATATGTAGAGACATAAACTTTCTCTTAAATATTAGAGGAGGATTATAATGTTCCACTAAGGTAACTCTGTTCCAAAATATCACAAAGTCTATTATTCAAATATACAGAGTCCTTGCCAATTGAAGATTTAGTACAGACTTACTTTTGTGTGAGCTGTTGGAAATAGTATGGTAAGTAAAAAGGAGGCACTACTTTAGATGTAGATAAGAGACCAAGCAAGTTTTATTTCTCTATATAGGAGCTATAGGAGACTTAATCTTTGAAAAATCTATAATCTGTGGAATTGTAACATGCAAAGCTTGATTTTCTAGGTCTTCTTAAACCCACATTGTGATCTGTATTTAGTACCTTCAATACTACTATCTTTGTTTGGTGGGATTCCCCCTATTATGGGGAGATGTGTCCTTACTTATTCCCTTTTTTATGGGTAAAAGTATCCATAGATTAGACTTCGTATGTATAGTTACTTATACTTGCTTATTTCTGTATCTAGTGGCCTATATATTGATCCTAGATAGTTTTGAGGAAACAATACTAAACTGTAATAGAGTTACCTAACTAGTGCCATGCTTCTTAATAGAAACGCTAATGCTGCATGGCTTCACTTCCTAGTATAGCGTGGACAGCGTCGTGGGTGATGACGCACGTATGCGTGTAAACGCCTCTGCCTGACGCGTTTCAACGTACTATGACGTCTTTCTCAAAGGGGGGACCCCTTTGAGAAAGACGTCATAGTACGTTGCTGTGCAGATTACCAAAGTTAAGTTGTGGATTCTTTTATAATAAATATCTCTTGGCAGATGATGGATATTAATATCACAATAAAATAAAGAAGTTGCTAGGCTTACTGTCAGTTCACTACGTAGACAAAGCATGCAAAGATGGAGAACGTTGCATATTAATCCATCAATAAGAAGTACAGTGAAGCAGAAGGGCACTATACATCCATTGAACAGATATTGATTAAAGTATGGCAAAACTTTCATTGCTGCCTCATCACTTTGTCCCATAGTACATATACGCTACAATCTTATTTTACATTCAGTCGTTAATTAGGCAATGCAATCACCTTAAAACCTTCCATTTATTAAAAATATTTGTAATAATTATTAGATCCAAATTAAACATCCAGAATTTTTACCATTCATTTAAAAGTGAGTTTATTTTACATTAAAAATTGGGGGCCTTTCCCCCCTCCCCTACGCAAAAGATTGGCATCAGCATTGCCTCCAACAAACGCTAAATGGCGTTGCTGATTTTCGGAATACTGCTGCACATTGCATAGGCCTTGAGCTATGAGAGATGCGTCCGAGGCCCTTGTGGGCCGAGTGCACTCGCCGAACATAGCGATGGCCTCGCCGACGATTCAGCGCCGCTGAGTTGCACCACGTCTGGAATAATTGTATTCCTTCCCGGAATCCGGACTGTGCCATCTAGCGCCTAGTTGCTGACAATGCAGCTGTCAGTGCTGGCGATTTCTTGCGCATACACAATGGGATAGATCCAAAATGAGTGTTGTAAATGTTATAACTCTTTTAAAAATGTTATAATTAAAGTATTTATGCAGGGTCCTTAACAGGTGAATGACCAATGCAGATTAGCAAAAACATTACAGTTGTTAAATATGCAACTAAATAACAATAGCAGCTATGAAAGCCAATGGTATAACCGACTCTGCTAGTGCATGGAAGCTGCCAGTAAACAAATTCCCTCTCTCCTCCTCTCCTTCCACTCTTGAATAAATAATACCAATTAGGAGAACACACCCACTCAGTCTCCAAGGGAGCAGGGATTTTGGAAGATATGTAAGTATGGCATCCTTTATGCACAACAAGTGTCTACTAAAATATAGATTTTACCTAAAATATTTCATGTTCATGGTAAACAACTGCTAATCTTGTTAATTTATTACAAACGTCACAAAAGTATGATGTTTCCCTAGTCTTCAGACCTTGTGGAAATATAGGAAGTGCTTAATACAGAAAGTTATTTTTTATTCCCTTCAAAACTAAACTGCTTTGATAAAGCTAGAAAACTTTGGGCATTGTATAGTGTTTAAATGCTGCAAGTTCATGCCTTGACTGTAAGGTTAAAGGACCACGGTAGCTCAAGAAAAAAGACACTTGTTTGTTAAGTATGTACCAAATTAACAATATTAGCAGCTGTGTTAGACACGGGCATAAAGCATTTTTTTGTGAAAATCTTAATTTTTTAAGACTCTGTTTATAGGCTCAGGAAACCTTCTTGTGTTTGTTACATCAATTTCTGAAAGAGATGGATGATGTGTGTGTGGTTGTAGTTATCGTTTGTGGGAGGGGTGGGTCAGAAGGCAGAAGTCCAAAGCTTTTGTTTGGTAATAGGATAAAATTGAGACCAACACTACACTTTCTCTCCCTCACTCAGTCAAAAGTAGACACCTTGCATCATTTAATGCAAACATGGCTATCTAGAAATTATACACCCCACTCACAACTTCCACCAATATATCCTGGATGCCTCCAGGGTCCTGCCAAGACATAAAAATGTTATTTTATATAGTTACAAATTATAGGTGTGACTTTTCTCCTGATTAATCATGCTCATAGACTTAAAGTTTCAAACATATATTTTTTCTTTGTACAATGGTATTTACTGACTATTCCATGCAGCACACTGATATTTTTATTTTATTATTGTGTTTAAATATGCACAATATTCAATATGGTACTGTCCCTCTAGAGATGATTATATTATTTATAAAGACTAAACATTCAAGTAGTTGTCCCTCCACTGACATAATTTAAAATGAATATATTTTTTAAGGCGCATTTGTTACAACCCAAATTTGACCACCTGCCTTTGGCTTACAGGGGTTCCTCTAAGTCAGGGTTTGTGGGTAATCCCAGTGCTCGGCTTGCATAGTCAGTCCATTAACAACCAGCCCACGTGATATAGAAACAGGCCAATAGTCCCTTAGCCTAAGACCAGCTTAAAGAATAACAAAAGGGTCTTTCCATGTGGAGAACAGAAATGGCATACACACAATGTCTTATGTATATAAAGAAACGGCCAGCTTTATTGACACATCACACTCTTATAAACACCCCAGCCCCTTTCATCTGATGAGACCTGTCTGTCATACTCCTACCAACATTCTTTTGGAATTTGCTCCTCCGCTATTTAACTCTACCCACAAACATTCAATATTTTCACTAGTTCCTGCATAAATATCTTCTTTGACTATAGGCTTAAATTCGGGCTTAACATACAGACAAATTCCTCATCCCCTTTTACCATTGCCCCTATCTTTCCTAAATAGGTTATAGCCATCCAGATTAACAGTCCAGTCATGAGATTCATCCCACCACGTTTCGGTAATGCCTATTAAATCTAATTTCTCATTAACTGCTAATAATTCTAACTCTCCCATTTTTCCTGGGAAGCTTCTGGCATTAGCAAGCATACACCTTTTGTTATGAGTCTGTAGTTCTGGAGTGCCTGCCACTATACTTGAGTTACTTGGCAGTACCTCCCTATTGACTATACTAACTCTCCCCCTTCTCCTCCCACATGACTAGTTAATTAATTCCTTAGCCCCTCTAAAGTTACTCCCCCATTACTTATATCTAGTCCTTTCCCCCACCTATTAGTTTAAAAACTCCCCCAACTGTTCTACCATCTTTTCCACAGCAGCTCTCTCGTTATTATGGTGCAATCCATTACTGTTATAGAGATTGTACCTGAGAAGTCAGCCCAGTGCTCTGAAAACCCAAACCCCTCCTTAGTGCACCACTTTTTTAGCCACGCATGAACCTCGCTAAGCTCCATCTGTCTCCCTGGGCTAGCACGTGGCACTGGTAGTATCTCAGAAAATACTACCTTGGAGGTCCTTGCTGAACCCGAGCACCCAGGAGACAGCAAAATCACCCTGTCTACCTTCCTAATAATAGCGTCCCCTACCACCAAAACCTGCCTGTTGCTTTGCCTATTCTGCCCTCCCACTCCTCCAGTAGAACTGTTCTCCCGGTTGTTAGAGGGAACAGCTCTATCTGGCATTGCCATTCCTGAATGGACATCCCCAACACTTTCACTCAATTTGGCAAATCTGCTGGTGTTTGCCAACCTAGAACTGGCCTGCCTCCTCCTCCTGATCCCCCTGTTTCCCTTGTAACTGTAACCCAGCTGACTCCCTGGACATCCTCACTAGCCCCAGCTCCACCTTTCATGCTAGGCCCAGCTAAACTGTGCTCAGTGAGCACCAGCTCCCATTCCAATAGAGCAATATCACTAAGTGCTGCAATTCTTCTCTCCAGTTCTCCAATCTGAGCTTCCAGAGAGGCAACATACTCACACCTGCCACAGAGGTATGGACCCTGGGTCATCTGTTCCAGTAGTGCATACATGGGACAGGATGTACACTGAGTGAAGTTGCCACTGGACTGATTCATAATTACAAATGGCAAAAAATACTACAATTTGACCCTTTTCTTTGAACTCCCTCCTGCAAACAGTCACACACAAGGCCCAAACGTATATGCTAGTTTAACCCAGGCAAAAAACACTCCCCTCTCACCTGTACCAAATCACTGCACACAGGAAATAAACACACTTTAATTGTCTGAGCAAATAAGATGTCCATAGAATTAACCCATTGTGGTTAGTTTGTTCTCTGATTGAGCATATGTGACTTTAATTTTTGATGTTGAATATAGAAGAAAATTGGTAAATGTTGCAGTATCATAAAATCACACAGCAATATAGTATAATAAAATAACAATAGAATTGTGAGCTGAGGAGTCTGAAATATTTGACAATACTTTTTATTTGTTGTAAAGTACGGTTTGTTTATATTGTCAAAACAACTTCTAAGTGGCCAAGTTTATGGCTAACAAACACATTTTTGAGGTTGAATGCATTCCTATTTTTCTTTTGTGTATGTTTTTCTTTTACATAAAGTATGTTTTATCTTTAGTTATGCAATAGATTGCTTGATAAAGAACATGTTATTTAATAATGTGTTGCTTTTAGATGAACAAAATATTACAAGGACATTTTAACAGAAGCTATTTATTCTGTATTTTATACAGGCTTTTTAATTTCTATTTTCTTTAAAAAATAAAAAAAAGTAACATTTTATATGAAAGAGGAGAGGTGAGATGTGTATATTTAATGCCATTAGTGCATTACAATGATCATTTCTCAATTATTAGGCCCTGACGTTCCTCCCAAACGTAAATTTCCTTTATATGAAAAACTAAGACTAGCTATATATATATATAAACATTATGGAATGCATATTGTATGTATATTGATTACCAGTTCTTGCTCAGTATTTGAGGAAAGAACCAACAACCATTTATTTCACTGAACTCACTGAGATGTGTGATGTGATCCACTCACAAGGTCAAAAGCCAACTAAACTACAGCTGCAGTTCTCAACTTCATTCCATTTAATTTTTTTGTGTTCTTTAGCAGCTCACTCCACCTAAAATATAGAAGACTTGTAGCAATAAAGGTAAAGGATGTCAAAACAGATAGTTAGATAGATAGACAGACAGACAGAGGGTGCAATGTCCACTTCTTTACAGGTTAAATTGCAGCCCTCCACAGCCTTTAGCAGTTTTGATAGTACTTATGATAGTTTTGTTTAATTTGGGGATTTGGTTTTATCCGGTTTTATGTTTGCCGCTGTTCAAGCGCGCTGCCGCAGTATAGCAAAAGAACTATTCTCTCCTCCAACGTGGCGCAACTCGACGGATCGTGCGCCTGCATGTGGTGGATAGCAAACAGTGGCGCACATAAAACAAGATAGGACCCCTCTTTGACATATACAGATAAGGTAAGAAGAATATGACATAGATTAGATTTTATAAGCTTAAACTAGTAACTTGTCCATCAACAATGACAGGGATAAAATTGTAAGGCTGGCAATGTATTTGATCCTCTGAGCACCTTCGGCGCTCATTGCGAGCCTCTCCCCCTGTGTACTTCAACTTTCCTGTTTTGCAATGGTCACGTTCGCCGCACCTCGCAAACCCCACGATTTGACGCTTATTGCAAGGCTCTTCCGCTCATCTCGTGGCTCATAATGAGCACCTTCGGCGCTCATTGCGAGCCCTTCCTCTCGCCTACTCTACGGGCCGCTCATTGCAGGGATGTTTTACCTTCAAGTTTTGTGCTTGGGAATGCCATGTGTCCCTTTCCACCATGTCCCCCCTGTCCCTTCCCTGTGTCTTTCTCCTCTGTGTGTGTGCTGAATCTTTGCGTGGCGCGAGGTGACTGCCGTTGGTTTTATTTTCAAAGTCCTGCGTGCCTGTCGTTTGTCGTGTATGTGTTAGTGTGTTCGGTGTGGTGTATTTTCTAAGTCCTGCGTGCCTGGCGTTGGTCGTGTATGTGTTAGTGTGTTCGGTGTGGTGTATTTTCTAAGTCCTGCGTGCCTGGCGTTGGTCGTGTATGTGTTAGTGTGTTCGGTGTGGTGTATTTTCTAAGTCCTGCGTGCCTGGCGTTGGTCGTGTATGTGTTAGTATGTTCGGTGTGGTGTATTTTCTAAGTCCTGCGTGCCTGGCGTTGTTCGTGTGTGTTACTGTCTTCGGCGTCGTGTATTTTGTAAGTTCTGTGAGCCTGGCATTGCTGATCCTCGTTTCCATGCCTTTGGCGCTCATTGCAGCCTAAGTACTGCGCCGATGGCTCGCAAAGCGTGACCAACATCGTAAGCATTCCAGACACTGACAACTATATATATGATATGTTCCTATGACTTTTAACTTTGGAAATCACTTTTCAAATACTGGAATGGATACTGATCTCTCTGTTACTACAAGCATTTCCTATGATGGAATGGGGGACATTCACCAAGCTTCGCTTCACTAGCATCGTTGAAGCCTCTCCATTAACAATTTGGCTAACCAGAGCAACCTTCAGCATTCAGCCCCTGCAAAGCTTAATGCATATAGGGAACTGCCACCTGTTATAAAACTGAATAAATTATGTGTTATTATTGGTGCTCTTAAGTGTAGACAACAAGAATAACAATGTTCAGAGTCGCAAGACATAGGACGCTCTATTCTCCTAATTACCATTAACAAAGCACCCGTTGTAATGCATACATAGTTATGGAGAAAGCTTAATTTGATTTTTTCAATAATATAGATGTTTTTTCGGCACACTGGTCTGTCATTGCAACAGTCTCGGGGCTGTTACCACAGATGCAGACAAACAAAGTGCACTTTTGATTTTGAATTAAATCATTGCTGGGATGTGGTGGCTGAGAGGTGTGTGCAGCGCCAGCTCCAATGCTAACGTAATAGGGCTGCCATCCAGGAAATAAAAATTTGCACAAAACTTGCACGTCAGGTCAAAACTAAGTTCAGTGTTATTATTATTACTATCCTTTATTTGTAATGCGCCAATATATCGAGTAGTGTTATACAGTGCGAACAATTTGAAGACAATGGAGGACCCTGTTATTGAGCTTAGGTTCTATTTGCATTTATTTCACAGACTTTTGTCCTGTATTTCATTGTCTTTTGTTTCAGTTTCCTTGTGTTACTTATATATAAAATAGTATACAACCACATTCCGGTCCTTGTAACCTATATGTGGTGCAATATCTAAATCCGTACCTAAGGTGCTGAATCATCTTCAGCTGCCTATATGTATTCACAGCCGATAAATTAGGGTGTATGTGTAAGATGATGTCATGTGCATGCAGAGTTATGATGTCACATATAATATCAATGTGCACATTTGCATTCAGACATGATCATTGAGCCTGAGCTGCATATATTTAGGGTATATGTATAAGATGATGTCATGTGCATGCAGAGTTCTGATGTCACATATAATATCAATGTGCCATTGGACATGATCATTGAGCCTGAGCTGCATATATTTAGGGTATCTGTATAAGATGATGTCATGTGCATGCAGAGTTCTGATGTCACATATAATATCAATGTGCCATTGGACATGATCATTGAGCCTGAGCTGCATATATTTAAGGTATATGTATAAGATGATGTCATGTGCATGCAGAGTTCTGATGTCACATATAATATCAATGTGCCATTGGACATGATCATTGAGCCTGAGCTGCTTATATTTAGGGTATATGTATAAGATGATGTCATGTGCATGCAGAGTTCTGATGTCACATATAATATCAATGTGCCATTGGACATGATCATTGAGCCTGAGCTGCATATATTTAGGGTATATGTATAAGATGATGTCATGTGCATGCAGAGTTCTGATGTCACATATAATATCAATGTGCCATTGGACATGATCATTGAGCCTGAGCTGCTTATATTTAGGGTATATGTATAAGATGATGTCATGTGCATGCAGAGTTCTGATGTCACATATAATATCAATGTGCCATTGGACATGATCATTGAGCCTGAGCTGCTTATATTTAGGGTATATGTATAAGATGATGTCATGTACATGCAGAGTTCTGATGTCACCTATAATATCAATGTGCCATTGGACATGATCATTGAGCCTGAGCTTCTTATATTTAGGGTATATGTATAAGATGATGTCATGTGCATGCAGAGTTCTGATGTCACATATAATATCAATGTGCCATTGGACATGATCATTGAGCCTGAGCTTCTTATATTTAGGGTATATGTATAAGATGATGTCATGTGCATGCAGAGTTCTGATGTCACATATAATATCAATGTGCCATTGGACATGATCATTGAGCCTGAGCTGCATATATTTAGGGTATATGTATAAGATGATGTCATGTGCATGCAGAGTTCTGATGTCACATATAATATCATTGTGCCATTGGACATGATCATTGAGCCTGAGCTGCTTATATTTAAGGTATATGTATAAGATGATGTCATGTGCATGCAGAGTTCTGATGTCACATATAATATTAATGTGCCATTGGACATGATCATTGAGCCTGAGCTGCATATATTTAGGGTATATGTATAAGATGATGTCATGTGCATGCAGAGTTCTGATGTCACATATAATATTAATGTGCCATTGGACATGATCATTGAGCCTGAGCTTCTTATATTTAGGGTATATGTATAAGATGATGTCATGTGCATGCAGAGTTCTGATGTCACATATAATGTCAATGTGCCATTGGACATGATCATTGAGCCTGAGCTTCTTATATTTAGGGTATATGTATAAGATGATGTCATGTGCATGCAGAGTTCTGATGTCACATATAATATTAATGTGCCATTGGACATGATCATTGAGCCTGAGCTGCATATATTTAGGGTATATGTATAAGATGATGTCATGTGCATGCAGAGTTCTGATGTCACATATAATATTAATGTGCCATTGGACATGATCATTGAGCCTGAGCTTCTTATATTTAGGGTATATGTATAAGATGATGTCATGTGCATGCAGAGTTCTGATGTCACATATAATATCCATGTGCCATCGGACATGATCATTGAGCCTGAGCTGCATATATTTAGGGTATATGTATAAGATGATGTCATGTGCATGCAGAGTTCTGATGTCACATATAATATTAATGTGCCATTGGACATGATCATTGAGCCTGATCTGCATATATTTAGGGTATATGTATAAGATGATGTCATGTGCATGCAGAGTTCTGATGTCACATATAATATCCATGTGCCATCGGACATGATCATTGAGCCTGAGCTGCATATATTTAGGGTATATGTATAAGATGATGTCATGTGCATGCAGAGTTCTGATGTCACATATAATATTAATGTGCCATTGGACATGATCATTGAGCCTGAGCTGCATATATTTAGGGTATATGTATAAGATGATGTCATGTGCATGCAGAGTTCTGATGTCACATATAATATTAATGTGCCATTGGACATGATCATTGAGCCTGAGCTGCATATATTTAGGGTATATGTATAAGATGATGTCATGTGCATGCAGAGTTCTGATGTCACATATAATAACAGTGTGCCATTGGACATGATCATTGAGCCTGAGCTGCATATATTTAGGGTATATTTATAAGATGATGTCACATATAATATCAATGTGCCATTGGACATGATCATTGAGCCTGAGCTGCATATATTTAGGGTATATGTATAAGATGATGTCATGTGCATGCAGAGTTCTGATGTCACATATAATATCAATGTGCCATTGGACATGATCATTGAGCCTGAGCTGCTTATATTTAGGGTATATGTATAAGATGATGTCATGTGCATGCAGAGTTATGATGTCACATATAATATCAATGTGCCATTGGACATGATCATTGAGCCTGAGCTGCATATATTTAGGGTATATGTATAAGATGATGTCATGTGCATGCAGAGTTCTGATGTCACATATAATATCAATGTGCCATTGGACATGATCATTGAGCCTGAGCTGCATATATTTAGGGTATATGTATAAGATGATGTCATGTGCATGCAGAGTTCTGATGTCACATATAATATCAATGTGCCATTGGACATGATCATTGAGCCTGAGCTGCTTATATTTAGGGTATATGTATAAGATGATGTCATGTGCATGCAGAGTTATGATGTCACATATAATATCAATGTGCCATTGGACATGATCATTGAGCCTGAGCTGCATATATTTAGGGTATATGTATAAGATGATGTCATGTGCATGCAGAGTTCTGATGTCACATATAATATCAATGTGCCATTGGACATGATCATTGAGCCTGAGCTGCTTATATTTAGGGTATATGTATAAGATGATGTCATGTGCATGCAGAGTTATGATGTCACATATAATATCAATGTGCCATTGGACATGATCATTGAGCCTGAGCTGCATATATTTAGGGTATATGTATAAGATGATGTCATGTGCATGCAGAGTTCTGATGTCACATATAGTATCAATGTGCCCATTTGCATTCAGACATGATCATTGAGCCTGAGCTGCTTATATTTAGGGTATATGTATAAGATGATGTCATGTGCATGCAGAGTTCTGATGTCACATATAATATCAATGTGCCATTGGACATGATCATTGAGCCTGAGCTGCTTATATTTAAGGTATATGTATAAGATGATGTCATGTACATGCAGAGTTCTAATGTCACATATAATATCCATGTGCCATCGGACATGATCATTGAGCCTGAGCTGCATATATTTAGGGTATATGTATAAGATGATGTCATGTGCATGCAGAGTTCTGATGTCACCTATAATATCAATGTGCCAATGGACATGATCATTGAGCCTGAGCTGCATATATTTAGGGTATATGTATAAGATGATGTCATGTGCATGCAGAGTTCTGATGTCACCTATAATATCAATGTGCCAATGGACATGATCATTGAGCCTGAGCTGCATATATTTAGGGTATATGTATAAGATGATGTCATGTGCATGCAGAGTTATGATGTCACATATAATATCAATGTGCCATTGGACATGATCATTGAGCCTGAGCTGCATATATTTAGGGTATATGTATAAGATGATGTCATGTGCATGCAGAGTTCTGATGTCACATATAATATCAATGTGCCATTGGACATGATCATTGAGCCTGAGCTTCTTATATTTAGGGTATATGTATAAGATGATGTCATGTGCATGCAGAGTTCTGATGTCACATATAATATCAATGTGCCATTGGACATGATCATTGAGCCTGAGCTGCATATATTTAGGGTATATGTATAAGATGATGTCATGTGCATGCAGAGTTCTGATGTCACAAATAATAACAATGTGCAATTGGACATGATCATTGAGCCTGAGCTGCATATATTTAGGGTATATGTATAAGATGATGTCATGTGCATGCAGAGTTATGATGTCACATATAATATCAATGTGCCATTGGACATGATCATTGAGCCTGAGCTGCATATATTTAGGGTATATGTATAAGATGATGTCATGTGCATGCAGAGTTCTGATGTCACATATAATATCAATGTGCCATTGGACATGATCATTGAGCCTAAGCTGCATATATTTAGGGTATATGTATAAGATGATGTCATGTGCATGCAGAGTTCTGATGTCACATATAATATCAATGTGCACTTGGACATGATCATTGAGCCTGAGCTGCATATATTTAGGGTATATGTATAAGATGATGTCATGTGCATGCAGAGTTCTGATGTCACATATAATATCAATGTGCCATTGGACATGATCATTGAGCCTCTGCTGCGTATATTTCTATCCACCCCAATTTAGCTTCCATAGACTGCAACAGACATAGCCACACCCATATAATTCAAGATGGCATACGGGAGGGCTAGTGTTATCATCTGCATTCAATGAATAAATAACCAAGCGTGTATTTCAATAGATTGTATGTGTTAAAACCTCCTTGTACCTGATATCTGTCAGAAAATGTAACACTGAGAATTTACTTGCTCTTCTAGGCAACTGCTTTCAGTCCCTTAAATGATTAACTTCCCTTTTAATGCTTGTTTATTTAAGTCATTTTTCATTCCCACTGGAACGAATACACTTTAATTCTGTTTCATTCAAAATGGGCACTGAGGATTCAGAAGCATATTAGAAAACTAGCAAAGTGTATTGGGTCTGCTTTGGTAAGTGGCCTTGGGGAACGCATTGCATTTATCTTAGCTTAGCAGTTTAAACTCGAAAGGCCAATGCCATTTTGTATTAACACATACAGATACTCCTGCTCTAGGTAAAGATTTTCTTTCAGCTTTTTCTGCAGTCATATCATTAGTGTGTTTGATATAGCATATTTTAATGTATAATTGATTAACATCAGAAGCCAGCGTTATTTATTTCTCAAACACGTAACTTATCAACCTTCGTTTCACAGCCAGAGCTGCAAATCGTTAAATCTCTAAATACAAAAATCCCATTAGAACTTGGAAGACTCAGTAATCTTTACTAATATTAATAAACTACTTTCATTTGGCAGCGGTGTTTGGCAGGGCACCTTAGTGAACTAATACATTCTTGGCCAATGTTTGTGGCGAATTGGATGTTCAGCCATTTATGCAGATAATTACTGGCGGTTATCAGGCTTTCACAGTATAGATCACCACTTTGAGTATTGGAGCTGAAAGGAAATGCATGTCATTTTCATCTTGAGTAAATACCAAGTTGCCATCATTATCTATTACATATGTTGTATTGAACAGGGGTGTAGAAACAATGGATCTATGGATAAGCTTAGCAACAACTCATTTACTTGAGGAATGGGTCTTCGTATATTGGACAATTACTTTTTCTTTAATTTAGCCTTGCAAGGTAGCACATTTATATTACTTTAATGTTATATATATATATATATATATATATATATATATATATATATATATATATATATATATCTTATTTCAGGCTCATCTTATATTCCGGTTGCCATATTGTATGTGTCTGGTTGTGCTTATCCATAAGGTTTACTTGGCAAAGATACTGGAATGGGTTGCCAGTACCTTCTGCAGTGGACAATGATTTGTCTGACCTCTCTGCAATGACCTGCCCATTTTGGGTGACCCTACATGGTGTAGCTCACAGCTTCAGTTGACTGTATTAGAACCGATTTCGAAAACTGTTGCCTATTAAATTATAACTTCCCAACTATACAGAGATTTTCTAATAAACTGAATATTGCAGTGATTTAACTTGATTTGTGATTAAATCATTGGAATTAATTGGTGTATTACGGGATTTATATTTGCAAATGTTGTTTTCATTGCAATTACAAATATTTGCATTCATCACATTTGAAGTATGTAAATGAAGAATTAGACACAGTGAAAATAAGACTCGCTGAAAGTAATGTACAAGGATTTTCATCTACTGCTGCATAAGACACATTTTTGCTTGAGTAGGCTTGTATATTAGATATTGTATTATAAAACGGACAATGGTGAAAGGAAGGTGGTCTGGTTGTCCCTACTGACCATATTTTACTGGCATTTTATTAAATTACTGGATTCTGATGAGAGACATAATGCGTTAGAGAGAGATATAGACAAAGAGAGACAGCCAGAAAAGAATGATCAGCAGATCATTTTTTTGCCGTTGTTTCCCACTGTCCGGGACCACATGGACCGTAACATACACTTCATTCATGTCCATGGTCATGCTGATCCACTTGGTATTCATGGCAGAGAAACTGGAGTGGGTTGCCACTTCCTTCTCCAGTGGGCCACAGCATATAGCTCCTGGGTGGTCACCCATCCAAGTACTGACCAGGCCCAACCCTGCTTGGCTTCAGGGTGGTGTGACCTCTTGGTTCCCTGACTGAAATCGAACCCAGGTCACAGCAGTGAAAGCACCAAACCCCAGGCAGATAGATAGTCAGATATAAAATGACATTGTCTGTCATTGAGAGACAGGAATCTTCCAGATATTTGCACTTAATGGACTACTGTTTTCTTAGAAAAAAAGGTATTTAACACACATTTTAACAGCTGTGTAAGCAGTGAGCATGAAATAATCTTAAGAGAAAATATAATATTTTGCAGAATCTGTTTGTGTATTGAAAGTTTCCACCGTGTCTGACTTCCAAATAACTTGTAGCCTGGTGGTTTGTGCATATCTGCTGGGCAGTGGAGGGAAGATTGTGGGAGGAGGAAGAGGGAAGGGAAATCTGTCATAACATTGGAACAAGAGTGCATGGTTTCATTTAGGACCTCAGATATTGCAGATAATCAGCTGTAAGCACTCCAGAGACAGAACCTCCTTTTCTTTTGACTACTGCCTTTTACTTATTATATATATACTAGCGACTTGCCCGTCAAAAATGATGGCAATAACATTTGAATGCTGCCAATGCTCCTTGCCACCCAATGTGAGTACCTTTGGAGCTCATTGCGAGCCTCTCCCCCTATCTACTCCCTCTCTTGTGTCTAATTTCCCCCCTCCTCTCCATCCCTTGTGTCTGTTTCCCCCTCTACCTCCCCTGTCTTTTCCCCCTCTACTCCCTCTGTGTCTCTTTGCCCTGCTCTCCCTCCACTGTGTCTCTTCCCCCCTCTCCCTCCCCTGTGTCTCTTTCCCTCCCTCATCCTTGTGTCTCTTTCCCTCTCCTTCCCTTTCCCCTTATCATCCTCATCCTCCTCATCCCTTCCCCCCTCTCCAATTACCCCCTCTCTCCCTCTCCCCTCACTTACCTTGATCCGGTGAGCTCCTCCTGTTCTCTGCTCTCCATCGCGTCTTCCAGCTGTCCGCCCTGCATATGCTAATGACTTGACGTCACATGCGCCTCACTTCCTTAGCATATGCCGGGCGGACACATGCGGAAGACTCGATGGAGAGCAGACAACAGCAGGAGCTCACCAGATCAAGGTAAGTGAGGGGAGAGGGGGAAAGGGATGAGGAGGAGGATGAGGGGAAGGAGACACTGGGGGTGATGCGAGCCCTGGGGGGCCTCGGGATGAGCACCTCCGGTGCTCATTGCAGCCCCCATCTACTGGCAGTAGCCGGGGTGCCTCGCAATGAGCGCTGGAAGCGCTTATCGCGAGTTCTCCCCTGTCAGAAACCAGGTAGTCCCGTGAGGCTCGCAGTTGTGGCCCTTTGGGTGTCAAGTGTGACGACAACTCGGAGTTTGACAAATATAATAGGTGATATGTGTGTGTGTGTCTGTGGGTACATATATATATATATATATATATATATATATA
Source organism: Discoglossus pictus (assembly GCA_027410445.1). Lineage (NCBI taxonomy): Eukaryota > Metazoa > Chordata > Amphibia > Anura > Alytidae > Discoglossus > Discoglossus pictus. The sequence goes on along the minus strand of CM050163.1, from coordinate 201,935,182 downwards.
ATTACACCGTAGAGTTTATTTTATTTTGTATTTAGTGTACAGATTTTACTTAACTGTATCCTTGTAAATAACAGTTACATTTTTAATGAAGATGTCAAATCTTACTACATACGGCCCTTAGAATAACATAGCGTTCTGCAATACTCTTTTTTTAATGTGATACCTTACAGGCAGTATATAAAGCCTGGTCAAATTCTAAAAATACGTTTATTGAATGTGTTATAGTAGATAATATTGACCATAAAATGATGTCTCATAATCACAGTATTGCATTGGCACACACTAGTCGTTCAGTCATGTCCAACTCTCCATGGCCCTATGGACCGCAGCCCGCCAAGCACATCTTGTGTCTGGTTGTGCTAACCCATAATGTTTTCATGACAAAGATACTGGGGTGTACAATACGATTAAAAGAAAATCATTTTGTTGGGTGCAATTCCCTTAAATGACCACATGATGTCACTGCATACAAACATCTTGCCTGAGTCTGTATAATATTGTTTTCTGTCTGGGATTCGTCCTGTCAAGTTAAATGCCTTGTGAAAATAAATGGTGGCAGCTTTTGTTTAGACAGAAGTTGTTTGGATCTAAGTCTCTTTTTAAAATATAGATTATTTTACAAATACTGTGCTTTTTTTTTTTTTTTTACAATACAAGCTGTCAGAAAAGCGATTGAATGAATTTCATATATTTTTTAGCGAAAATGTTTTATGGTGGCTTGCAAGGCAGTTGACATTTTTATTTTTCATATCTCAGTCTGTTTACTTAGTAGTTCTCTTTAGATTTGTAAAAGTACAGATTAAAGTATAAGTATGTGGGCAGTGATTTAGTATATCTCTACTTATTACATCTGCGTGACGCCTGAATACTAGAACATAGGAGATTTAGGGACAATTTTCCGACTTAGCAAATAAATGCCATAGATGGTAGAGATGAATACTGTTATATTAGGCAGCAATTAGAATAGGCAGACTAGATTAGCCTATTGGTTCCTATCTGCTGTGACATCTATTTGTGTTCCTTTTTTTTTATTTAAAATGGATAAGTTTAATTTAAATACAATTACATAGGTAGCACTGAGCTAGGTAGACGTTACCGGCAGCCTTTTCACTCCCATAGTATTCATGTAGAATATGTAGTAGAATCATATATTAAAGGCATTTTTGGGATCAGTCTTAAGATGATACTAAATACAATCTTTTGTGCAAAGCGAAGTTATCACAGTACTTAGGTAATTTTTCAGCCCATTTGGTTGGTAGCTGCAGCTCTTGGTTCCCACTGTGCTTCCAGACAATGTGACATTGCAACATGATGATATTAAAGATGAAGTTACCATGAAGTTTTGATAGGAATCATTGTGGCGGTGTCTCCACGTGTTTCACCCACTATAGGGCTTCTTCTCCAGAAGTGAATATATAGAACCATGAATTGTTAGTAAAACGCAAAGAACAGATGCTACATAAGGCATCAAGATATTCAACAGGATTAAGAATGAGCTCCAACTGATGCAGACACAATATCACAGTTTGATACTGGAGTGTGACAAGATGGTCAGCAAAAAATCTCACATGCAGCATCATTATGTTATGTTTTATAATATGTCATACGGACTGAATATTGAAATGCACAAATAGCCTGAGATAGCGGGGACATTTTTAATGTTGTGCAATGAGTTGGAGTGGGATCAAACAGGGGTTTAAGTATTCCAGCAATGTTTTCCATGCCAAATCCTGGTTATATTATGTCCTTCCAACCTATTTTGTCCTTTGCCACAGCTAGACCCTATTCCATTGCTGCTTCATCTCAATGAATCATTGCTTTGGCCTCTATGGGCCTCATTCAATTGCGATTTGGCCAATTGAATAGGGCTCTATAAAAGCACATAGCATATTTTTTTACAATGTTTTTAGTTAGTGAACTTCTATCCAAAAGCAAAGTCTTCACTAACTAAAAACTTCTGTAAAAAAAAAATGCTATGTGCATATATAGAGCCCTATTCAATTGGCTAAATCACAATTGAATGAGGTCCCCATGTGAACATCTAGCACCTGTTCATCAACATCTAAAAGCCACTTTAGTAAAGTAATCTTATCCCAAACAGCCTTTAATGGAAGAAACTGCTTTTTCTTTCAGTAAATTAATTTAACAGACACAGACTCTTACCAGAATAATATTAGTTGCGTATAAATGTGGGACTCCTAATAGGAGGATTATGACTGGTCTGTAGCTGCTAAGTAGCTTAGCTGCTCAACAGGTAGACTAGAATATATTATGGTGAAAGATACCGTATATCTATCTATCTATCTATCTATCTATCTATCTATCTATCTATCTATCTATCTATATATATATATATATATATATATATATATATATATATATATATATATATATATATATATTAATAGCCATTACACAATCAAACTAAATGCATAGCAAATACCTGTAGGATAGCCCTCCTCCTCAGGCTACAGGCCATCTAGCAGTCCAAATGACCATGACACAAGCAGAGCCTCCTACATATAACAAATAAAATGCCTTTTCATAGTTAACATAGCTGCTGATGTTATTAGGTTATTCTATATTTCACAAATAAATGCAGTCTTACCCAAACTACAGTGGTCATTTAGTCAGTTCATACATTTTAAAGATTTATTTGGGCATTTGCTTCCTCTTAATCACACTTATTAAAGACCTGCATTTAAATATTAAGATTCAAATACGTTATATTTAATTACGCTGGGGGATTATTGCTACTAAGTCGCTCTGCCATTTACCCGCTTTTATGGTTTATTCCTTGGCACCTATCCTTTAAAAGTCCAGTTTCAGAGTTCATCTTTCGCATGAAATGATACCGACAGCTTCGATTTCAGCGTCGATTTCAAAGCACCCTTCCAGTGACCCGGTATAATGTCTCCATTTTCACTTGGCTCGGCACCTTTGTGTGTGGGCAAGGAGTCGCGGATGTAAAACAAATGACATGGACTCAAGCCAGTGTTTTACTAAAATGAACAAGTGTACACTGATATATGGAAGTGGATATTATAAATAAACGCAGCTTGATGAATTATTATTGGTTCAATAGTTCATTGCGGCGTTCAGCGAGAAGACACGAAACAGATGCTCATCAGGGAAGTGCATCATAAACAAGGACATTAACAAGGAGATATGCTAAGAATTATATCTACATACATACATATGAGCAAGGTAGCAGGTTATTAATGCTATTTGTCCCTAGTTTATGCAATTGTTCATATATGAAATACATATTTGTTGCAAGTTTTTCCAATTTAATGTCTATTCGAGTCTCTGGGACATATTTCTTAAAGTTGAGACAAGTGAGACTAAAAAAGTGGCAGAAAGGGGCATGTTTTAAACATTACATATATATATATATTGCATACACATTTTTATATGAAAAACAATTATTAGGTAAAACCTGTTTAAACTTCACTGAAACTAACAGGAAATGCAGAGAGCATACTTTAGCCTTTGGATCTCATTGGCTGCTAGAGGCAAGCCCCCAAGAGCAGTTAAACGTCTCGGAGCAAAAAAAGTATTGAGAAGTTTATTTGAAAAAAAGAAAACAAACCATGCCACATTATCAATACCCTATTTTTGGTGTAAGAAAGAAAATAATATTTCCATGTCCCTCTTATTATCTCCACTTTCTGTAGGAGCTATTTATGAAGATTAGTTACATTTTAGAAATAAACTTTGTTAAAAACATAGGAAATATTTAATTTTTAACTCTGCTTGCACTTATTTCTGTTTAACCAACATGGTTTGATAAATATACAATTTTCCTCTTCTTCTTCTTATTTCCAAGATACTTATTTTTTTGATTTAAAGCAAAACCGTCCTATTCCAAAGCCACAATGGTAGTCTTTCTGAGTGTTGCGGCATCTTTGCAGCCATATTGATATTTTTTGATATCTGTAGAAATGTAAAAGGCAATGTTTTACATTAAATGTTACAAATTTGTAAATGTACAACAAGTTACATTTTTTCTTTTTCATGTTTTAAGACATCCATGTATCATACATTTTGGCATGTGATGATAAATACTGGGATATGGGTTCAAAATACATCCACTTGTATTTGCTATGCTTTATAATGGATTTATAAAGAGGAAAAACAAATGGACAATATAACAAATCAATGGCCCGGATCATTGTTTTCCAATCTATGTCCATGGAAGCGGGGATGACCTTTGTATGACCAGACATGTATCCTGGGGAAAGCTATTTGCTATACTTGGTAGTGTCATGGCGGGAGGTTTTGAGGCCCTGGGCCCTTTTTGGGTTCAGTTAGGACTGCTAAAGACCAATTATAGTTCCATGACTTAATTAGATTGAGACACACCGGTCTTCTTTAAAGTACAAAATGGTGGCAAACAGTTTTTCTAATGAATTTAGACATATAATCATTACTGTATTACCTAAGCGTGCAGACAGTAATTCAGGATTTTTGTACCAAAATATCACTATTTATTTCAAATACTTTTTTATTTGACCTTAAAACAAATTCAATTTATACTTTCAATGATACTGTGTGATCAATAGAAATGCAGAATTATAGTTTTGACAACAGATAAGAGCCATTGGGTCCATCTATTCTGTCCTTTGTATCTCCCTAAAAAAAACATTTTAATATGCCTCAGTATAGCCTTATGTGTGCCCAAGTCTTGTGTGTGACTACCTCTCTTTCTAAAAAAATTGTATTTTTTCTCATTACCCCTAAATCTTCCACAATCCAACTTCAAATCATTACCTCTTATTGTTGTATTCTTCTTTTTATTGAAGACATTTCCCTCAAGAACTTTATTAAATCCTTTGATATATTTGATGGTTTCTATCACCTCATCCCTTTCTCTTCTCCCTTCTAAGCTATACATATTCCTTATATGTTTTATCTGTTAGCCAATGCACTATTTTAGTCATCCTCCATTGTTTCTAATTTATTAATATCTTTTTGGACATACGTATATAGGTGATCCCCACGTTACATACAGACGTTGCTTACTTAAGAACGGCCTCCCAAGGCTTTTTGTATTCGTTTGTTTTGATGTTCTGTTTGTTTGTAACTTATTATTACAGGTCAGGGGTATTATTATTATCACAATATTACACTGTATTATTAATACCACATTATACTATTATGTTATTATTATTATTATTCACCAGGGACCCAAGTTACATACAAATCTGGTTTAAAGACATTCTCAGGAATGTATCTCGTCCTTAATCCGGGGACCGCCTGTATTCCTTTTGACGTTTAAGACTGGAGAAGGCCCATAGGCCTTAGATGGCCACATCTTTGACACAAGAACACAGTGTACACGGTAGTACACGAGGAATGATAAGCATGTATTAAATATTAGCATAGGCACAAAAACTTCCTTTACAGAAAAAAAGTTGAATTCAGCTTGACAAAAACATATGTCCCGAAGCATTATTTTGAGCCACAGTACCTTTTGTAGTTTTAGATTTTTCATGGCAAAAATAACAAACATTTATAAGCAGACATTCTTTTTTATTATTATGACAGTTTATAAATTATGTATTTATTGCTTTGAAACAGATATGAGAAAGAGCGGTTGCATCAATATAAGAAGTGATCCAGGAGCTTTGATAACCTGTGATACTGCATTGTGCATATGAATAGGACCTTTCCAAGCTGTGACATTTTATCATAACAAATAACCTGATGACATTTCAGAGGTTGTGTTATCAGATTTCCTGTGAAGAAAAACTATTTTTTCTCCAGTGGACATCAGAGGAATAAGATATGTACACTAGAAATATAGAGGATAACCATTTCACCCCCTGCAAGGCCTGCATTGTGTTGCTATCCTGCTGATATGGGTCGCCAGAATAGATTAATCGACGGAGAGGGTGATATGTTTAGAAAGCTCGCTGCGCAGTTTTGCCGCACAGTGCCAATCGACTTGACATATGCTGATATTTTTACTGTTGCTGTATATCAGAGAAATACTGACAGCTTCATGTAAGTTTTATAGCTACAAAACTTTGATGGCCTGCACCGTACATAAGTTTTTATAGTGGAACTAATAGCAAAGGGCATTTTTTACATGATACACCAAGGGACCAAGACCAATAAGCCACAGAGCCGCACATCCTTAAATAAGAGCGAACAGGCTTAATAATGCCTGAGCCCTGCCTTAGGTGGCACTCATCCATCAGGGAAGAATGTGCTGCAGCACAAAAAAACATTTATTACATTTCTCAGAAGATGAGATGATTTCCTGAAGCATGATTATTGCTATCCTGCTGGTGGCCTACCAGCTTTGTTCAATTATTATTTTCAACTCTTAATCGACATATTCAGTTAGGAGATTTTGAGGCGTTTTTGTATTTTTTTTTTTATATCTCCTGTAGTTTTGCTGTTATGTTTTGCTGGCTATTTTCAAGGGCGCACACATGTGTGGGGTCAGGGCAAAAATAGACAGCTGCCCAGAGTGGCCAAATGGGAAGGAATTGCAACAATTTCATATGTATAATGTATAATGCAATGGCATATATAGAAGAAAGAGCAATGCACCCAATGTTTCTTATATAATGCTTTATTATAGATGAGACAATAAAAAAAGTGAGAGCTCTAACCTAAAGCAGTGGCTCCCAAACTTGTTTTCATGGATCACTTAAACATTGACCAGGGCTTTAGAAGACCACCTCAATACTGCTGAGGTTTTTCACAGCTATAATGCACTGTGCCAACTGATTTAATGATATAACATACAATCATTCTGTTATAGACACATTGTAACACAACATTGTGCATTGCTTGTTTTATGATTGGGTCCCTTCAGGCTTAAATTGCATAAAACACCTGTTAATTCCTGATCTTCCTCTGGACTTCCATTGAATTTTTATATGTCTCTGAAGTTTCCAAATGTTATTTTTTTCATAAATTCCATTCCCTATAAACTTAATTCCTGTTTTCTTGAATTCTATTATATTAAAATATTAAAATTTTGTAAAAAAAACAAATTCACTATCCCTGGTCTTACTCTACAACATCTCTATGCATATTTCTATTTCCCTCCTTTGCAAATGCATAGAATGAACATCAGATAGGGTAATAGTGTCATTGATTCCTGTAAGATGACATATGAGTCAATTTTGTGTTTTTTACATCACGTCCTGGGAGCTGGATGTGTATTTGTAGTTATCTGTTGAGGGAGGGACGAGGGAAAATAGATAATAGGTCCATAAGCAGGAAGTCATATTAATAGATGAAACCATAAATCTAAAGAAATGCAAATGCCTCCCTTACACACACACCTTCCTCCAGGGTGTGCTTTTGTAGTTTTCAGTGGAGGGAGGAGGGAAACATGGAGATGTACAGAGCATTTGTTAGGTAATAAAATAAGACTGAAATTGACGTCACACCCTTAACCCTTAAAGGAGCAGAAAGTTGGACCAACTCTAACATCCCTCTCACGCACAAACCACTTCTATAAAGTATCAAGGATTCCCCCAGGGTCCTGCATCAACATGTATTTATTTCTAATAAAGAATATTTTTTTTGACTTTTTTTACTGATTCATTATATCCTTGGTTAGACTCAAAGTTTTCAAACATATATACATTTTTTAATGTACAGTGGCCCTAAAATATACCTAAAGCTGGGTTTTGGCAGCATTGCAGCTTTTAGCGAATTCATTGCTAAAGTTTCTGCTTACAGATTACGTTGTTCAACTGCTGACTTTCCCAAATAAAGATTGCCAGGTTTTCTCGCCATGTTCAAACCATGAGCAAGATATCTATAAAAGTTCTTCTTTAGCCCAAGCCCTTTCTGTGCAGCCGCTAAGTGAAGCTGTCAACCTGTGAAGTGCTCTTATAACATTTGCACAAGGGTTGCTATGAGAGGTGACATCAACTAATGGAAGGACTTCATAGAAACTGAGAATCTCATTTGTACATAGCTGAGGCTGCGGAGCCGGCATGGGCACTTTGATTGTATTTTAATTAGAACTGTTTTGTATTTCTTAGGTTGATCACTGTAAAAGCAACTGCGTGATCTGCAATTTCTCAAAGTTCACGTCTCCCTGGTCAATTTCCACTAAAAAGGGTGGACAGCCAAGAACAAAGGAGCAGCTATGCAATCTATCCAGCTTGATTGCAAGATTCTCAGCTAATCACCACTATATCAGTCATGATTAGGGAAAGGGAGTAAGTCTTTATCAGGGATTCTTGATTGCTTCAATGTGAAAACTGGAGCATTTTATTTTGTAAATGAAGCTCCTACTTTTCAAATTAACAGTGTCAGAAAAATGATGCTCGGTGTAATCTTAGATTTCAAAGAACAGTCGTTGCATTTGGTGAAATGTCCGTGGCTTTAAAAGCTTCTAAATCAAGAGAATTCTGAGCCAAATAAGCGGCTTCGGCAAACATAATATTTTACTATGAAAGCTGATATTATGCCACCTGCCCTATTTGCTGGTTTTACACTTAGATATATAGGGCTTGTTATTTTTTAATGTTAAATCATGTCTAGTATCTTCATCATCATAGTTATACAATAAAGGTAGTGTTTTTAATCATAAAATAATTTACTCCTCTACTTACATTTTTTTAACTGAACCCGGGTTGTGTTCAGTATTTGTAGATTTGTTGAAAAGTTTTGGACAAAGTAGAAGTCTAGAAAATAAGTTATTATTACATTATGTAAATTGCATAATAAATATTATGTCTGATCAAAGTCAGTCAAATATGATATTGTGTAGTGCAGATGTACATTTTTATTGCATTAACCTAGATAAGATCCTATTTAAAGCTGCTTTACTGTTAAAACCAATCATTTAATTAGTACTAAAGTAGATGCATTCAAAGAGAGGATGTTGTATTAAATGTTTTTGTGCTAATCACAAAAAAAAATCAACAAGAACGTTGCCATGACAGTATATTCCATAACGCAGTCAGTGACTAGTTTGGGGCAAAGTAAGTAGTAATTAAAATAATGTAATTAAAGATATATGGTATGATATTTAGCTATGATAGTCTTTGTGTTTGCACCTTTAAAAACAATGTATACAACTTCCAATTTTATTGTGGATAGATAGATAGATAGATAGATAGAGTTTTTTCCAGTCATTCTGGCTGCACTTTCTTCCCAGTCTCAAAGCCAATTCATAAAATACTGTGAGCATGTGCTAACCCTAAAACCCTGCAGGGAACTGTCATGACCTAGGGGTGAGGGGACCAGGTACACCCTAAACCCTCCTGCTTTCAGCTTACAGGAACAACCCCGCGATGGTTAGGATTTGGATATCTTAGCGCCCATCCTGCTTAGCCAGCTCAGGAGCAGCAGTCATCACGATACAGGAACACAGGAGCAGACAATGGTGCCTTAAGATTGGGCCCTGCAGGGATATCAGGATACAAGCCACCTTAGTAAAATAATAAAAGCCTTCCCTCGAGAATGATAAATTCACTGTGTTTATGTATAGTCAAACAGAGCATAACTTTAATGGGAACAATACAGTACATTTATGGAAAACGGGAACCAATCACAACAAGTGACATCCTCAGATAAACATAGAATTATATAATCCCCACCTTCCTTACCCTGAGCTACATGGAGGAGCTGTCCATCAAATTATGTCATTCTCCATGATTACCCCATGCTCTCCCGGAGCAAGGCTGACTGCTAGCATAATCCCTTCTTTGATCGCATCGTTCCAGTGGACGATCAGTCATAAACAAGGTTGAGAAACCATGTCTGATTGTACGTGCACTTTCTATAGCTAACCCTATTTCACAACGGCTAATCTACTCTAACCAAACCCATCTCCCTGCCCGTCTCCCTGGTCCAATGGACATTCTCCACACCCTTTAACTGAGTACCCCTTAAATTGTGTCCCTTTCCCTATGTGTCCCACATAGCATGATTCATTACAACACCCAAGGCAAGTCCTATATTTCAATAACAAACATGGCCATATTCAACTCTTACACAGGTTGTTATATACATGAGGAAAATATTACCTAGCAGTATAAAAAACATTAAACCATATTTAACCCTAGCCATGCCATCAAGGTTGCAATATTCCCAAGATCCATGTGGCCATCATCCAATACTCTATAATGAGGAGTATTACACTGTATTATTCAACATCACCCAGTATTCATCATTGCCAGTCTGAGGCCCATAACATTTTACCAGATTCACTGTCCAGTGGTCCCCCTGGGTATTTTACTTATCAGTAATAGATAATATACAGAGGTAAGAGGAAGGATTGATGAGGCTGATTCATGGACATAAAATAGCTCATGCAATCTAATATGTAGTTTATTAAAAATACATTTTTAATAAGAATTCTGCACTTGTTTTTACCATGCAACATACATTGCACATTTAAAGATGACACTGGCTATGTTTTGGTCAAATATAGCCATATATTAAAATTTGATCACACAAAATCTCAATACTGTGGTTTGCCACCAACCAATTAAAGAGGCATGGAACATATTTTTTTTAAAATATAAATGAACATGCTTTAAACATTAACAAGTTGTGTTTTGCATGGAGACCTGTTTAAACTTCATTGAAGCTAACAGGAAATCACAGAGCATACAGCTGCATTACTGCTGACTGGCTGACAGGGTAAGTCCAGATCAGTTATCTTTCTGGTTTGAGTAGTTTAATTAGATAAAGAAAGCACACAGTGGTACATTTTCTAATAACCTTTTTCAAAAAATATACCGTATATATATTTTCAATGCCTGTTAATATGCCACAGACTGATTGTGCAAGGACATCATCATAGTAACATAAGAAAAAATATACTGAAAAAGTGCAAATAATACAATATCTATCAAAAGAAAAGAAACATACAGTGCAGATTGCAACATGTAATACTTTAAGCATGAACTTTATATATATAAAAACTGAAGATTTGCTATGGTGAGATGAAAACGGGTAGCACAGAAAATCTCAGAAAGGCAGATCCTTGTCTATGTGGAAAATTAAATGAGGGAATAGATGGAGTAATCCTTTGACCGCTATGGATTGTTGCTCCCCTGTTAAAATGACAAATTGTATGGTTGTGGTTGAGTTTAGCCTGGTATACAAGGAAGACTGTGTGTGTCATGTCACTGATAACAGCATGAGATAGAGCAGGGCAGGCTTGAAGGTCTATGATTTTATATCTGTATGAAGCACAATGCACCAAAAATCCTTCACTGCATCATGTTCAAGTGTTTTGCTGAGTGCTCTAATCAGAAGGTTATTAGCTGAGTGGGTTGAAATATGCATTGTTTATAGGGCTTGGTGAACTAAATATTGTCGTGATTATAAAAGTTTTTTTTTTTTTTTAGGCTAACTAGGCTTGTGTGACAAATTTATAAGGACTGCATAGTCGTGAAGGGTAACTGAATACCCCAATAATACTACAGCATACTGTAGTGTAAATTTAGTGAAATATAGTGACATTTCAATTTTTATTCGTTTAGCATTTCAGTGGATCAGAGAGAAAGAGTGTGAGAGAGAGGACAGAGTTTAATCATCTATGTACTAGGTTGTTGTTGTTGTAGTTCAGTCCTTCAGTTGTATCCGACACTCAGTGACCATATGGATCAGAGGAATAGGAGCCAGAATAATTCTGGGGGGGATACAGCTTGTATACACAGGCCGTAAAATATAAATTTATACATACATACAAAGATTGTAAAATCTGAGAGGGATTTATATATATATATATATATATATATATATATATATAGTAAATACAAAGTACATCTGTGTTCACATTTGAATGTCTAAAGCAAGTAAAAAAACCTGCTTCCAGCTCAGAGTTCCGAGAAAAACAGTTATTACACTGCATTCTGGGAAGCTGAGCTGGGACATGCAAATCTGCCCGCAAATGCCTCGCTCTTCAATCCTACCCCTTATCAAATATGGCTTCCTTTAAGCTTATGCATGCTGTATTACACAGCTTTAATGCAAAGCCAAGGTTGGATTAAACACAGGCTGAGTATCCAATCCATGTACAGCTGTTTCCAGCTTACTGGTTATCATCAGTATATATATATATATATATATATATATATATAGGTAGATAGGTATAGCTATATATAGATATATGTATATTAATTATGTATGTGTGTGTGAGTTCATGTGTGTATATATTTACAATATTTTTAAGCTAAGTGATGAAAAATGAAGGATTTATACTAAGGCTTGGGACCAACCAATTAATTAACAGATACTTGGACACGATTGGTTGCCACTGATGTTATGAGTATATAATAATATCAACAGGGTAACAGTCATTCACTGGAATAACAAATGAAAACTTGCAAACAAAAACCAAATAAATAAAATATGTTTTGGATATATACTATGATACTATAGTGAAAACTATCTACCAAGAGCCTTATTAGTAAGGACAGTCCTTGTGTCCACGACGTGAAGTGGTTATATAAGAACAGTCTCTTTTCTGTCAAGCATTTGGTTACTAGCCTTTAGCACTAACCATATTGATCCATGCCATGAAACCCTTGGGTAGATGCCACTCCACAAAACAACTCATTGACCTTGACATCTGCTTAATACAAATCGGTGGCATTATAAGCTCTTAGATAGAGTTACATGAACTTTCAAAACAAGACACTTTCAGCTAGAAATCTCGCCGACATTGATTTAATTCCATATTAGCCTTTTCTCCATTGACCTTCTGTACACAGAACTGATTCAGAAAGGCTTAAAGGGCCAAAGTGGTCAGATTTATTTTCTGTCTTTTGAATAACTAAGCTTAATAATGGGCAAAATATTTTTTGTAGGCCAAAAAAAAAACACAACCTTTACATTCTGTAACTTTTATATGCAATTATTCTTTATTGCAACATTTATTTTCTTGCCTGTTGCGGTCTACTACTTTCTTAAGGGAGTGTGTCCTTGTAAACTAATGTGCATCGATGTATCTGCCCTACTCCCATTGTACACAAGGAAACTTTGCATGTTTTCCGAGTCTCCTCCCATCTGAGTAAGTTGATCCGCTGTAACCAAAATGGTAGATTGTACAGAAGCTTAATTGAATGTTAAAGATAATAAATTAGAGTTGGTATTTTTTTTATAACTTTCTAAGAACATGTTGCTTTTGTTCTTCAACAGAGAACATTTGAAAAATGTGAACACAATGTTGCTTTACATTCTGTACCATAGTGTGGCACGTTGAGTGGCTGCTTGTCGAGGGTATCTTTATATTTGTGTATAGTATTGAAATTAATTCTAGCCTTAGAAGTGCTTTGTTCTTTGAATATTTCTTAGTAGCAAGTGTTTTCTTTTTAATACATAACAGTCCCATGATCATGACTGATGACTACCTGTGTGACTGTGTTAACACCAATGCATCAAATCAGCAGGAGAGAGAATAATTTCTGGCTTCTTTGAAAGGCTGTTAGAGTGCTACTGTAATTACTTGGGGATAAATACTAATGAAAATGATAATTGTTTTTGTATGTAATGAATTGGGATAAACATAAAGTAGATATTAGCATTAAAAGCAGCATGGCCTCCCACATAAATTAGTTACTAGTGAGATCTCTTAAAGACGTCTGTAACAGGCGCTCACTGATTCCTATAATTAACTACTGTATTAGATACAGTGGTTGCCTTCTGCAGTGCCATGACTTTGAGCTTTACCTTTAATACAAATAACAAGCATTAAAGGACCACTGTATATAATAAAAAATATATGCTTGAACAATTTGCCGAAGCATATAATTAGGCATGAAAAAGTCATAAAGCAAATTTTTTATTGAAATAAATATTTTAAAATTTCTGCTGCTCTGGAGAATTTTGTATGTGTGATATGGATGAACAAAAGACCTAATAACTGGTTTTCCCACAAAATCTCCTGGTTGGGCAAAATACATGCGGTAAAGATGAACACACTCCCAAAGCTGATGTATCGCTTCAGAACAATCAAAACAAAAGATAAACTGAAACTACAAGGAATAATACTCTGCTTTATTTGGAACCACAAAAGCCAAGGGTAAATAGAGCAACTATGATAGCCTCAAGACGTAGAGGCGGTCTTGCAACACCAGAACTACTAATATACTGCAATGCAACTAGACCCCCACAACAATCTAAATCAAGGGTGTCCAAGTTCGGACCTGCTGGGCCGCACACAGACGTGGATTTGAGGATTTCCTTTCTGCGCACAGGTGAATCAATCAGGATGATTGAAGAAGCAATAGTCTCGCCTAGGTGCAGCAGGGATATCCTCAAATCCAGGCATGTGTTTGGCCCAGCAGGAGCAAACTTGTACACCCCTAATCTAAATGGTTCTCCAATTAAACACTTCCTGATGGGTAGAAATTGAAAGTTATTTACTCAAAGAACAGAACGTCTTAATACAACATGTTCTCCAGCAAAGCCTAATTAAAAAAATATGAATATGAACTTCTTGCTCAAAATATTTGACACTCACACTGTTCAGGGTAGAATTGCCTGGTATTTTGGGGCTGGACCACTCTAGTGAGTGGGACCAGACTGATATACTACAGGATATTTCTCCCTGTGAAGGGCCCAAGTGAGCTTAAAGAGGTTGCTCTCAGAGTGGATTATTGTGTCCATAGAACTAACCTATTAAGCTTGGTTCATTCTCTGATTGAGCACCTCGATTTTGGTTTTGGTTTATTCAAATTACCCTTAGGGCTTCGTCTCCCTAAGGGTGATAGGGGACACCAGACGTGGACCTCTTGCTCACTGTGCCTTAGGGAGTTATCAGCTACACTTCAACTGATGTGGCTGAAACATAAGTCTGGGGTTTGCAGTTTCTCCTGTTCAGGGTAGAATTGCCTAGTATTTCTGGGCTGGATCACTCTAGTGAGTGGCTACATATTTTAATTTGTAACTTCAGAATACTTGATAAGAGCGGGAAGGGGTTCTAACTCAATTACAACATTGGGGGTCATTGTTTTGGCCACCACAGGGATAGATAGGCAGACTGTGATTCTAATTAACACATCAATACAGCTAATTGGTATTCAGGAGCTCATTTTACATTCAAATCAGCACAAATAATATGGCATTTTTCAGGAATGAGCCACTTTAACTGTGTTTCTATCTTGAGATATTTGTACATTTAGAGATAACCTTGGCTACATTTTGGGAGAACACAGACTTTTCTTCAAGCCGTGTGTTAAAATATGAACACAGTGAGGATTTATACCATGGTCCGGCGCCAAGCAGTTAATTAAAAGGCGCCTAGACACAATTGGTTTCCACTGACATAATGCTTATATAAGCACATCACCATGGTAACATAATGCCATTTACAGGAATAACAAAAGAAAAAGTGCATATAGAATGAAATTATATCTAATCAATAAGATACATTATGCGTATATATGAATGCTATATATAGCATTCATATATATGTATAACATATCTTATTGTTGAGATATAAGAAAGAATGATGGTTATCAAAGAGATAAATATATAGTAGAATATATATATATATATATATATATATATATTCATTTGCATATGAAAGTCTTTAAGATAAATATAGAAATCGTAAAGAGGCAGTAATCGATAGTTTAATGACTTATGATATAGCATATTGCACATATGAGGATTATTTGTTATATAGAAGTAATAAATGGTACAAATAAGGTTTTCTTTTTTTTTAAGCATTTAAAAGAGCATTTTTAACATTGCATGTAAACATGTTAAGTAAAACCTGATTAAACATCATTTAAACTAACAGGAGAAGCAGAGAACTTATTCTGTAGATCTCATTGGCAGGCAGAGGGGAAGGTCCCAAGAGCAGTCCAACTCTCTGTTACCCTATGATCCTGTGTCTTGTTCAGAATATATCAGTGGATACAGCAGTGTCAATATATTAACTGAATCTATTGATAAACTAATGGATAAACATTGGTTCCCTGGTGGTCCAGTGGTTAGGATTCAGTGCTTTCACCGCTGCGACCAGTCAGGGAACCGAGAGGACACACCACCCTGAAGCCATGCAGGGTTTGGCCTGGTCAGTACATGGATGGGAGACCACCTACGAATACCAGGAGCTGTAGGCTGTGGCCACTAGAAAAGGAGCTAGCAACCCACTGCAGTATCTTTGCTATGAATATCAAGTGGATCAGCATAGTGTGTTGCGGTCCATTAGGTCATGCAGAGTCTGACACAACTGAATGACGCAAACACACATAGATTACACCAGTATACTATTTCCTATCCTATTGAAGGGACTCACACTGTTTAAACTTTTTTTAAAAAGCAAAATGGAGAGATAATTGACTGTGTATGGTCAAAGAGGGGCAGGTGTTTCCACTCCAGAGACCAGGACTGGGGAAGCATGGAAGGGCCATATACGGACCCCTGGCTACCTGTTGCTTACCACTGGATTACACAGTGCTGGTAATTTCACTTATTAATGCATCTCTTTTTAAGAATATCATTTTTTTTCTTTGTCATCTTGTAATGTTGGGAGGTGTAGTGTTTTTGCATCACTGTGATACAAATAAACATGACACTAATGTATGTTTTCGATTAAATCATATAATTTGCTAGAAAACTATGCTATTTTGTCTACGATTAGTGTCATGCTCTAGTTTCAATTTCAGAATGACTGATTTTGCTCTGTATTTTTAGAAGTATTTTTCCTCCCTGGTGTGCATAGATGTACACTCACATCACATATAACAACTAGGTTCGTGATTACTGTAAGTGAGAGGGGCTTAAGATAGTTGAGCTATCCGTATGTGCATTAATCCTATAACTTAGACATGCTACGGAAGTGCAACAGCAAAAATAAACCTACTCCAGTACATTTTCTCAATCAGAATGAGAGCTTAAGAATTAATAAACTGAATAGAAAACTGATCATGTTTTAAAATTAAAATGCATACTGAACTCTCAATTGTAAATTAAATTCTTGATGGATGGAACACTCTGAAGAGCTGTTTAGATCATCGAGTGGGAACACAATTTCATTTACTATGTAAAAGCTGTTCACTCAACATGAATATCTTTTCAAGAGGCACCTGTAAAATGACCAAGGGAAAGAAGCTCATATAATCCATGGGTTGTGAATATTACAGTACACGTGTATAAGGTATATATATATGGGAATTAGTAGTATTTATTTTGCCTTTATTTTAGACCGGTAACATATTCTATTCCACAGTTTTATTCCAATTAAGCAATTATACGTATTGAAACATAAATAATTGATTGCCATTCTCTTGTGAGATCTAGGGGAGAGGTTCCATAACTGGGGTCCATTGACTACCAGTTTTTTGTAAGCTTCATTCAGGTGGTCCACAAACAAAATTCATAAAATGTACAAAAGTGCAAATATGCATTATGTACTCTAATATAACACACCAGATAACATTAGTTAAACAACATTCAGTTGCCTCAGAAGATCCTCAGCAACTTTCACATGGTCCACTGTTATGCATGTGGTCTTAAGGGAAAAAATACATTAACTTATTTTTTAAAAAGAAGTTCAATCACAACTCTGTATTATATACTCAGTAAAAAAAATATTTTTTTTTAGGAGTCTTATTCTAGACACAGTAAATAAAATAAAAATATTATTTTTGTGCAGTTGGTAGCAAGTGCCTTATTCCACTGCCACGCCCTGCAATGGCACCTGAGGCTCGTTTATTTATATATTGTGCTTCACTATAAATATGAGGACATTCCCCTCTCCTACAAGGACGTGACCATGCCAAGATCTGTGTTTTTTTTTCTCTTATCGTCCTGATGAGCCGATAGATTTGGTGTAGTCCCTCAGCCTTGTGTAATTAAACAGACCTCTGCAAGTGAACTTACACCTCCATTTAAGCACAAATTTTGAAGTTTAGAGACCCGAAAATCACCTAAACAAGAGAAAAAATGGCCGTCGAACAAAACTAAAACGGGGCTAAAGGTCCCTAAACACGCAAAACACCACCATAAACACGCAAAACACCACCAAACAGCTACGGTATTCCGAAAAAGTCGCACGACATAGAAAACGAAGGACGCTAAATCAGCCACATTATATACACCAAACACCATTAGCTCACTTACAATTTTAAGGCGTCATTTTTTGACAGGCAATATTCTAGTCTACCATAGTTTGGGGACTTAAGTTAATAACGGCTTGGGGATTCCCCTTAACATGCAGATAAAGCGCAAGATTTAAAATTAAACCTGGTCGAAATGTATGAGTGATTATCCTAATCCTCAGAGGAGGGATATAAGTCTGTACTCTTGCAGCTAGTCCCTATCAAAAAATTGCTAGCCCACACTCACCAATCATGTGCTAGTACTGTAATATGTTTTTACTATCCATATTCACTATGTGTAAAAGTAATTTTAATTATTTGCATGGTGATATCTCAATAATACATGTGTTTATTTATTATACATTACTTTTGCCCAACTCACGTTACAAAGTAGAACCATAAACTGGAGAAACAGTTTGAAAAATTGACAGAGCATACATTTTTGAGTTAGACTGGTACAATGGTCAAAGTATAAATTGATTTTATGGGCATGATGGGACAGCAAGAACCCTTATGCAATGTAAAATTCACAATCTAAAATTACATTGTAAAAAAGCAAAACACTACCAAAACAAAGAATATGCAAAATAGAAAAAAAGAAAGTTACAAAAAATTTAAAAGAATTACAATGAAAATAAAAAATAGTTGCATTAAAATAAATAACAATTAAAATTAAAAAAAAAAAATCATTAAACACATGAAGGAAAATATTGGTTAACTAATACTTTAACATCCCTGGATCCAGCATTGTCAAGAAGGCGATGGGTCCTTGTGGAGGGGTTCATTGTATGTTGATTGTCCATAATGTATAGAATAACTATATCGAAGTCTACGGATGCAGATTTTAAATGGCATTAGTCAATGAACAGACCTTTTCAATCATTTTATTTAAAACAGGAACATAAATGCAAGTAAATGCAAGATGTGAATAAACAGGAAGGGACATATATAGGAGAAGGTCTAGGGCTTCACAAAACCAAAACACATATGTTTACTTTATATTATATATGTCAATATGTAGCCTTGTGTAACGCAGACTAAAAATGCAGCAGACTATAATGGCTTGTCATATTAATGAAGCAAATAAGCCAGATTTTCTAATACATAACAATTCACCGTGCCAATTAGCTTTGTTATCTTTTACTTAGCTAGTTCTAAGGGATAGTGGCAAGGTTTGACTATTTGATAATTAAGCTATCATTTTTTAATTAATGTAAACATTAATGAGTTTCAGCTATAACCTTTTTTCCCTCTCTGTCACACAGCATTATACTTCAAAATGATAACTTCTCTATTATTCATGAATTTCCAGATATATGAAAATAGAGGGAAAATAATACATGGAAAATAATACATGTTATGTTCAAAAGAGCAGATATTGAGTGTGCAAGCCATAGAGGCTCTTATAATTCAACCAAATGGGCATGATCTCCCTACTAACCCCCACAGTGAGTGTTAATTAATGACCTGGGATAAAGTAGAAATCCAGGTTGGAGTACCTTGATAACAAACGGCTACCTAAAAATAGCAACATCCAAGGCTGGTTATCTAAAACTAAATTATATTTGTTTTAATACCAATCAGTTACATATAATTTTAGTTGTGTGTAAATATTTATTTCTTCCCTAAATTAGATGTTTGCTTTGTGCCTTTAACGGCATATAAGATCCTTAAATAAAGTATAAAAGTCACATGTCTGAGTACAGATGGGTTAAGAATTGTTTGAAAATTTGCAATAATGTAATTACTAAAAAGTTATTTTTCATAAACAGCATGATAGTCTAATAAAGAAACTTTTTGGAGTAATATTCCTGTAAAACCAAGTTAGCCTCCGACCCATGAATATATATCTTAATCACAATAATACAGTTCAGATCAGTGAAGCTGTAGCATAAAAGCTACAACAAACAATAACCATATAAAATATAAGTTAAATGCACAACAAAAATATCTATCTCCCCAATGGAAACGTTAAACTCAGTCTAGGTATACCAATAAAAATTTTCTCATATGGGATCTACAGTCTGCAAATATACAATATTTAATTACATGATTTATATCAAATTAATGTATTCATTGTGCTATGCTGTCTTGTTCAGAGGTTATCCCATAGCAGCTATTAATTGAATTGTGTCTCCAAGATGGCTTAGTGGTGGCATATGATGATTTCCCACATCCACATCTGACTTCAAGTCATGTTATATTATGTGACTCAGATGTGAGGCTTGAACTGGGAAAATATGTATAGAAGTCCGCTGCCTCCTACACGCTGGAAGCTGCACATTACAAAGCATGCTAATTCCCATAATGTCCCGAGCAATGTTTGCTCATTTCTTTATAGTCATAAACGGTCCAGTAATGGCTATCACACTGTGAATGGATAAGATAATTGAAGAAGAGTCATCCTATAGTAGTGCCCTATACCTGATTGAAGTAAGTGCCTTTCTTTCTCTAACTCAACAAAAATCTCTCCTTTAAGGCAAAATAAAATCCTCACCTCAGTTTAGTTGAAGGGCTCATTTGAAAAATAAAAATGCAAAAAAAAAAAATATTTAAAGACAAAATTTTAATGCAGTTTTTAAAATTTCAAAATTAGCATTGTAGGTTCCCTTCACTCTTTATTATAAAACCAGGAGTAAGGGAGGTTCTGTCCAGGTCTTAATGGCACATGGAACATAATTCTGTTTTTCATATATTTACAAAAACATGCTTTAAATATTACTAAAGATATGTTTTTCATGAAAATGTATTAATAAAACCTGTATGTGGTGACATAAACAACCTAGAGACAATAAGACAACAATGTAACCATGCAGATCCAATAGAGGTTTTTAATTTTCAAATGTAATCACGTATTATAATCATGGCCGGATTACCCATTAGGCCAACTAGGCAGCCGCCTAGGGGCTCGTCCCTGTGAGGGGCCCCACTTCGTAAGAAAAATGGTTCCCGGCTTAAAAAAAAAGGAAATGTTGCAGTTCATAGATTGGCTACTAGGGGGTAACCAACTAGAACAAGACAGTTACAACAGGAAAAGGAACTTACACGTACAGAAAAAAAATGGGTCCGTGGAGGGTCTCCTCCACTTCACTGCCTAAGGGCTCCAAAAGGGTAGATACGGCCCTGATTATAATGTGTCTTAGTTACATAAAATTATGCGATGGCACTTAAATACCCTGACAGAAACATTCATTATATTATATGGATACCAGATAAACATACAACTAAACATATACCTAAATTCAATAACAGTAACCCATTTTCTACTCACTTAAAATACAACTATCAATTTACAACTCCCAATTCTCCCTTAACACCAGTTATACATAACAAACAAGCACGAGTCATCTGTATCTTAAGAAGTGGCTTCAACTTGCAAATTCTATATTTTACAACTAATGGCAAAATTAATTTAATTTAAAGGGCCACTTAAGTCCCCTAGACTCCATTATACCACCTGAAAAAAAGATCAATATTAACACATGTAATGCAACAAAAACAAAACATACTTACCTTCCCAGTGTCTTCTCCAGGCTCTTCTTCCTCCTCCTCACCTCTACATGCTGTGCCAATCTGCATGTAAGTGCCAATGTGCACACTGTGTCTGTAAGAACTCAGGTGCAGCCTGTAAGTGCCTGTCGTGCAGTGGTCCAAATGGCCACGAAGAGTCAGACACGACTGAACAACTAGATACATAGATATATATAAATGAGCTTGATGAAGCTCAGAGGGACAGTGACAAACAGATGTGCTTGACGTGCTGTGGTCCATAGGGTCACGTAGGGTCAGACACAACTGAACAACTATATATAGATAGTTCCAATCTTGGAGGGTGCTTTGGAAAAAAGCACTTTGTACAAAGATCCTAAGCTCAAAACAGCCCTCCATTGTCTGCAGTTTGTTAACATTGTACTTTTTATTCCTTTAATTCCCTGTATAGCGCTACGGAATATGTTGGCGCGTTACAAATAAAAGTTAATAATAATAATAATATATACTGTGCAGCCTCACTCTCTGCTGCTCCTGTCACACACAAGCTCTGTGTGTAGAGGAGAAAGGGAGTGCACTGGCTTCAATTGCAGGCTGCTCATTGGTACCGGATGGGACACACACCCCTGCATCCTGAATGGTTCAAGTAACAGAGAGGAGTTATACATTGTACTATGCGTTTTATGTACAGTAAATCATTACTGATAAATACTGTACAACAGTGTTATTGCAGCTAATCCGAGGCTCAATATGCTAACTCGTGTTAAGGGTACTTGATAAGGGTGGGGAGGGGTTCTAACAGAATTACAACATTGGGGTAATTGATTTGACCTCCATAGAGACAGACAAGCAGACTGTGATTCGAATTAGCGCATCAAAGCAGCTATTTAGTATTTGGGAGCCGCATAAATACAGCACAAATAATAATACATTTGTCAGGAATGATCTGCTGTAGGAACAATTCGCTAATACAATGTATGTTATCAATAAATATAATCACATGTGCTTACAGTACACAAAATAAAAATAAAAGAAATAGTGAAAAACATAAGCAACTGTTCACGGTAAAACACCACCTCTTATTCAAACACATTTATGATTTTTAATAAAAAAAAAAAAAAAAAAGGATAACCGACATACAGTATATGAAACCACCATATGTCTCTTGATCAACGATTCTCTTCAAACCTTCATAGAAATGTCATACCTCAAAGACAATAACACAAAAATAATAATGCAATATTGTATTGTAATTTTAAAAAAATAAGTAGAGTTCACAACATCTCCCCAATTGGGCACTCACATGGTACGGTGCTATGCAGAGCCCTGACAGCACATACTGAGTACATTTGTGGTCCACTCTAACCCTTCAGGAACCTCAGGAGGTTGATGTCCCAGAAACAGGTATGCTACACCTCTATAGTTGTCCACAGTAAGGATCGCATGACTCTCTCCCCTTCCTTGAATGAAATTTGTGACAGTATAATGATGTTTTTTATTAGTAGAGACACTACAGAGCTTGAACAGACCAGTATTGCATAGTCAGCAGTTGTAGCCAACACGTTTCGTCGCTGCTATGTCTTTCCCAGGCTGGAAACTCCCACGGAGACAAGGCAAAATATTCCTTGAAAAAGTCTTGGCGGAGATGAACCCTTCGATAGTTACATAAATAATGAATATTAATAATATGAATTGGTGATATTCTTTTTTCGCATTTAGCAGTTACAGTAAATTCAGTAGCTCAATTTGATATATCACTTTATTATTACAATGTATAGCCAGTTTTTTATGCTCTTTATTGTTCATATCTATGCAGCATGAAGAAGTCGGTATTACAGTGTCTCTTGAATATAAATACGGTACTAGAAAAAAATTCTTGTTGAGCTCAGATAGAAAGTTCCCAGGTCAGTCTATCATAACATCTCTAATATATATCACATTTGTTGTAACAAAAAGAAAACACAAAGAAACATCATACAATTTCACACTATTAAAAAGCAATGTTACATGGTTGGAAATTCTGTCCCAACAGTATGTGCACTCACGGCCCATAAATAACCATTGGAATCTCTCTGCAAAAGACCTGGCAGGTGGTCCTTCTGTAACCCCTCCAATTCTTACTTGAGATTGTTATTGATCTGTTAAACTTCAGCTTCACAACTTTTCTGCACATTCTATGGTTTCCAAATGATATTTATTTTCTCTTGCTGAAAAAATGCATTTGTGAAGGTGAATAAATAAACTACAAGTCCATTTGTTCATAAAGGAATCATTGGGACTTTCTCTGTAGGCCGCTAAACAGGTGAAATATAAATTCAAAAGTCATTATAAATAATTAAAACAGTACGGAAGTCACAAATTTAACTTAACCAAACAGGCTTTAAACATTATAAAAGTATTTTTTTTTTCTTTTTGCAATATAATCTTGGATTTTAAAAGGTTAAACAAATTATTTTCACAAGTGCTCTATATGCTGGGTAATGTGGGCTGCTGAAACATTAATGTAACATGTCAGTGGCATAAATGGAACATCATTCTAATGGTGGCTCCCTGCTAACCTGAAGCATGGAGTAGTAACATCCAGAACTCTTGAGTCTTATACCTTACTAAAATGTTGTTTTGCATGTAAAATAAATAACAATTTTATAAAGTAAGCAATAAAATATCACAAAAAAGATTTAAAAAAATGTTGCAGTCCATATATCCATAAGGCTCTCTGTCCCTCTGTTTCCTTTAATTTGTAATAATAATAATAATAATAATAATAATACAAAATCAATAATTTAATTGGGTCTCAATTTAATGTATTTATTCATATAACAGTACCCCTTTGTAATGTTAAAAATACAATATTTTAAATGCATGAAATGCATTTTTGTACTATGTTGGCTCTAAAAAAAGGACATGGAAGGTTTCTAGATTTCACAAAGAATATGATATACCTGTTTTGTAATGTTTAAAATACAATCTTTTAAATGCATGAAATACATGGAAGGTTTCTGAATTTCAGTAGGAATATGATAGAGCGATCTATCTCTTTGCTTTTATGTAATTTATTTTATAAATAAGTGCTTAAAAGCTCTGTTATTTTCTGCCTATAATCACAGAAATTGTACCTTTTGAGGTCTGCCCATTGTTGCTCATGCAGCTCATGAATACACGGTCTATTTCAAATTACCCTGTCAGTGATCACCCTCAGGTAGCATGTTGCCATTGATTGTTTACTATGACACAATGAAGTACATTGTATTAATGAGCTGCAGAGGAGGAAAACAGGAGTTATTTGAAATATTTTAGGCAGAAAAAAACAGAGCTTGTAAGCACTTCTTAATAAATAAAATAAAGTACAAACAAGTAAATAGATACATAGGTATATTATATTCCTAGTGCAATCCAGAAACATTCCATGGCCCTTTAAGTGTAATTAGCTCAATTAGTGTGATGTTGGTGTATATAATTTATTTCCTCCTTCAACAGTTTTGACAACAAGTTGGTAATAGTACAAATGATGATAATGGTATTCTGATATCCTCAGCAGCTTGAGTACATTGGCACAGGTAAAAAGCCTAAATAAATCATGTCAAGTCAATTTTTTACCATGATACCCTAATGTGAACATTGTCCTAATGCAACAAATTGCAAATAAATATTATTTATTTTTCTGTAAAACATTTTCTTTTAGACTGTCAGATATGTGTTTTCATTCACTTGTTTTGTACATTAAGAAACAGACCCTTATTTCATTTTGTATGTGACAAAGAGACGGTGGTGTTCCTCAGTGATCTAAAACACGTGTGATGAACTTGGTAATATTATGGAAAATGGGACAAAAAAAACTGATAACATGAGAAAATTATGAAATAACATGGTAAAAACTAACCGCAGCAGACAACATGTCAATGCTAATGCCTCATTACATGTTTATTCCATTACACTGTGTTATTTCTGTTTTTCTGCAGAGTATAATATATTATACATTTCTCACTTCACTACAAATCAGTTATTTCATGTCACTGACGACTAATGTAAGATACTGTAAAATAATAACATGTAACAGATTACTTTAATTCCATAGCCACAGGAGCTAGTTATTTGAATTATGCATTCACAGTTAACACAATTCATATTTAATAATTTATAAATTATTTGCAAAGATCAGAGTATCATCCTCAAGCTGAGTGTTTGTCTCCTCCCTAGTAAGTCATAAGGGACGGTGGGGGGAGGGATGGGTGAGAGACAGGTATAAAGGGTTTTAAGAACTATGGTAAGGTAATAAATAATTATTAATTGACTCGTTCGATAACAGAATTTCGACGCCAATGGAATCCAAAACCACAAGAATTATCCAGCCAGTGGAGATTATTGTGTTATTATACTTTGGCCCTCATTCAATTGCGATTTGGCCCATTGAATAGGGCTCTAAATAAGCACATAACATATTTTTTTAAAATAAGTTTTTAGTCAATGAAACCTTGCTTTTGGATAGATGTTTACTAAGTAAAAACTTCTTTAAAAATATATGTTATGTGCTTATTTAGACCCCTATTCAATTGGCCAAATTGCAATTGAATGAGGGCCTTTGTGTCTGAAAACTTTGTGTCTAGAAGCTGTCTGCTAGACAAAGCCACCATCCACCACACTGACCTTATAGCAGCTTTTTCTGAATGTTGACAGTATGTTTGTTATTATATATTGCTGTTTTAAATTATTTTATATGTGTGTTTTTTTTTTTTTTTATGATCAGTGACTAATTAATACATCTCAGTTTGGTGGTAGGGTATCTATATGTGTGTCCCCTGTGCAAGCTGACATTCTTAAATGACCACTATATGATGAAAAAAAATGAAGTCTGACCACAGAAATGAAGTCTAACCACAAAGGTAATTGTGTAGAAAAAAAAAGTAATTACAGTAAGTTAGTTTTTCATTTAATTTTAATTTTAAAATCTTGGTTTTGCTGGTCTCTAGTCAATGGTACTTTGTTGAAGATTGCAAATGTGAGTGTTATTTAAAGGAACATGAACGGTTAATGGATTGCACTAGGAAAATGATTTGTACCTGTCTGGGGCTGTCCTCTGGCGATCAAGAGTACACAGACTGTGAAGTGCAGTGTTTCAAATTAGCCTGTCAGTGACCTCTCGCAAGAGGCATGTTGCAGAATGTTGCTGCAGATTGGCTTTTATGAGACAGTACAACCCCTATACTTAGAACTACACTGTCTTTATGAGCTGCAGAGAGTATAAACCAGATAGGAACTATTTGTAAGATTTTTGGCAAAAAAAATAGAGCTTTTAAGTATTTCTTAATAAAATAAAGTACAGAGATACATAGGTGTATTGTATTTCTAGTGAATTCCAGAAACCTTCCATGTCCCTCTAATTCTGAGCATGTACAGAGGAAGATGTCAAAGATCTAAAGATCCAATGGTATTGCAAACCCCTGTCCCTTCTCCCTCTCTTCACTGATAGATAAAGCAAGCACACATCCTCACACTCCAAGCTGAAGCCACCTATACACAATCATTGAGTATTTTGCAAAATGGTTTCAGATTTTAATGTTGTTAGGTTGTTACATCACAATTTTATGAAAATGTTCCATAATTACATACGTTCCGCACTAGTTTTTCACCACTTTTTTTGTCATTCCAATACCAGGCCCCAAATTCATTCTAAGGTTTCTATTATTACAAATATGTTGCTGTCACGGAATAGGGTCAGCTAGAAAATGTTTTCTGTAACTCCAGGAACAGCACTTCCTCCAGCCGACCTGTTTCCTCATCAGAAGAATCAGGAACCCACAACATGCCAAGTCACCACTACTCCCATATGAAAAGGACAACCCCTGTGCTTTAGTTAAACAATAGAAAAATAAACAGAGAATAGACAAACTTTATGAACAGGGACTACTCAAACATCACAAACTTGGACCACAATGCATATGGTTAATATTAATTTGTGATTGTACATGTGAGGCTAACAAGTTCAGCTTGGTAACTGAATGACTGAATACCAGCCTAGTTAAGCGAGCACCAGCTATCTCCTTCTATATATATATATATACATGACTATAAAACATGTGTTATCATGGACTGATAACATCTATTACTCTATATCCACCATAATAAAAGCAACCCTCTCCCTTATCTCAGTCTCAGTATATTAACAGTTGAGATGATTTTATGGAGGGGTAAATTGTGCCTTCACAATTGTGTATGTAGTATTTGGCAACTTTGTATTCGCTTTAGTTGTTTCTCCATTTTATGATTGACATATGCTTTAGAATTCATTCTCTTGAAGTGTTCCTGGTATTTAACCTCACAAATCATGTATTCCTTTCAGTGCCAGGAAGATATAAAATAATATTATTGTTTCGGAAATCATTCAAGAAAATGTTAACTCAAAAATCTGTGAAGTTCTTCAAATATTATGGATTGGCTAGGTAGTTTAAAAGGAATATTAGGAGACAGGGCAGTATATATATAAATCTCCAAATATTCCCCCAACCGCCCTCTTCGTTCTGCTAATGACTTTTTTCTTTCTACAACTCTTGTCACCTCCTCTCATTCTCGCCTTCAGGACTTTTCTCGTGCTGCCCCAATGTTTTGATTTGTATTCACCCTTGCCTGGAACTTATGTACAGCGATACGGAATCTCTGTGTTATAAATAAACAATAATATATATATATATACTTTTGACGTCCGCAGCCAATTAAGTATGGTACGTGTTGTGAGCTGGCTTTGTTAGTATAAAAGAAAAGATGTAGGCATTCTGCAAACACATCAACCATAACTTTCATGGGTAAAACGTGAGATTTACCAATTTTGAAAAGGGGATAATTATTGGCTTTCGGGCCAAGGATGGCAGTATTTCTGAAACAACACAGTTTGTGAACTATTAGCGTGCTGCTGTGGTTAAAGTGTACAGTAACTGTACAAACTACACCATTGTAGATAAACGGCGTTAAAACGGTGGAGCACCACGTGTCATTGATGTCAGAGGTGAACATCAGCTGTGAAGGTCTGTGAGGGCCAACCTACACGCTACAGTTGAGCAACTCACCATCCAAACCAGGGGGCTACCAGACGTGTGTCTAAAATGACTGTGCAGGGTCAGGGTTGGTGACAAGGGTCCATCATCAGAAACGGCTTCAATGTGCAAGACATTACCGAAATTGGACCTCTTCTGATTGGCAAATGGTTGCCTTCTCTCATGAGTTTTCTGCTCCATCGACTAGACTGACGTTGGTGTGTCAGGCTCGAAACCTCCGAAAGCAAACACTCTGCAACCGTTGTTGGTAAAACACAAGCTGGTGGCGGCAGTGTTATGGTCTGGGGAATATTTTTTTGGCATTGTCTAAAAAAAGTTATTTTTGCAGCTCAGGAAATATATATATATATATATATATATATATATATATATATATATATATCATAGTGAATTTAGAGTCCATGGTA
This sequence comes from Discoglossus pictus, assembly GCA_027410445.1. Lineage (NCBI taxonomy): Eukaryota > Metazoa > Chordata > Amphibia > Anura > Alytidae > Discoglossus > Discoglossus pictus. Next base: position 201,906,187 of record CM050163.1, on the reverse strand, counting down.
TATAAATTGCAGTTAATGTAAAGTGTGATTGCATAATTGCACATAAGTTCATTATATCTATCTATCTAGAGAGATAGACAGACAGACTTTCTAAAAACAGCTATTCAAAAGATTATATTTTAAAGGTATGACCACAGTGGTCTTTTAATAATACACCAATATAGCAGAATTAAAACAATATTAAAAAGCTACAAATGATTAAGGTTCATCTTGATTAAAAACAGTTTGCATTGAAACTATAGTAGATTGTAGGTTTCCTCACATTAGCAATAAGAAAAAACTTGGACACAACATGTACTAAATGTACTAAATGATGCATGGCCTCATCGATAGGTATATTCTCATTTGCTCCAGTTTCATACATTGTGCCTTATATAATCCTTATTATTTATCTACCCCACCAGGCCATAGACTGCTTACCTAGGACTTTTCACTGCATTGTACTTTGTCTATGTCTTGTTCGCCTTGGCAGCGCAATCTATGCTTGAACCTATCATTTACTAACACTGACCTCTGTCCATTGAACATTGTGCAACTTGTGCCTTCTGATGCTAAACACTCAACCTGACAGAACTGATTTATGTCTAATGCTCCATCCATGTGGGTGCATGGAAGAGGAAGAAAGGAGATTATGAAAAAGATCAAAAGAAATACAAAATTGTGTCAATGAGGCATATAGCAAATTTCTAGGATGTTTTTTCTTTAACCCTTTAACTGGTAGGGGAACATTGTAACCCCAACAGGAAGATGGTTTCATGTTAAAGAGCATTTAAACTGGTTATATAGTTATGATTTTTTTACAATAAATATTTCCTGAGATATTCAATATGAATTTTTATGCTAATGTGTGGGTCGGTAAATTGCGGTTCTGGGTGCTTGATAATGGTGGGGAAGGGATCTAACTGCCTGATAATATTGGAGGTAATTGCTCCAGGCCCCAGAGGCAGACTGTAATTGTAACCAGTACCTCAAAGCGGCTAATTAGTATTCAGGAGTCACTCATTTGCATAAAAATGCATCACCAGCAATATGGAATTTCGAAAAAAATTGCTTACATCATGTTTAGCCAGTTTTTCATGCTCTTTAGAATAGTCTTAAATGCATTAGATTTTGGGGTGACAGTTTCTTAAATACTTTTGATCGGTGGATATATTGTTGAGGTAGCAATAATAAAACTGATGGTCCTGGAATTGTACCTGTGTACCTTAATGTGAGTGTTCTGGCAAATTCATATTTTTATTATTTTTATATAAATGTTCTAACATGGTTTATTTAATTAATTTTGTTCCTGCAATGTGTTTATCATAATTACCTTATAATTTACTTATATTATATACTCTCACCTTCTGGGGCTACAACCTTTTTTCCCTGCATTCTACCATCTTTCATATGTGTGACTTGTGTGGCACACTGCATTCTGGGAGCTGTGACTAAGTTAAGGCCGCAGCCTCAGGGGCAGAGTTTCACACTCCAGTGTCTCATTCTGCAAATATAGTTAATACTGAACGTTTTTTTACCTATTTAGGTTTTATGTTGCCCATTCAGATTTCTATCCACACACTACACCCCATAACTACTTCTCATTTCCCCTTGGTACATCCTTGTCATAGGATTACCACCAAATACATTATGTCAGAAAGCGTCAGGTACATGGACAGAAATGCCTCTGTTTATTGATATTTGGGTGCATACTGACACTATTCTGGGACTTTGCAAAAATGTGAGGTCTTGGGCCGGGATCTTGTAGTGTCCTGATGTGCTGCCATCTAGGTGCAGCAGGATATGATCTAAATCTTGAATAATAATCGTCCGGATAATCTTAGGTCGGCTATATATACCAGGGATTAAAAATAACCAGATCAAACCGATAAATCAAATTCATCCTGCCTTTTTTATCGAGTGTCACTAAGTATTTGTGGGGCTACATTTTAACTTTACGAATGTTATTTACCTTACCTAGGATATTCCTAGTTATACTGAACTCACAACCTCGCATAATGGGCCAGATGTACTTGGGTGTGAAGCTTGGAGAACTATTAGAGAAATCTCCAATTCCATGTCATGCCATTAAGAAATGACATCTCTATGACATCTCCATGACTTATCGACACCTTAGTACATTTCACTCTCTACATTTTTTTAAATCAAATTAAATAAAAATAAATATGTAAATACATTATATTATGATTTGTTTTGTATTAATGATTTAAAGTACTTTATTTAGATATAAATTATTTCCAGCCAAGTGACTCTCATTTTGTGCTAATAGGTTTACCTAGGAATAAATATTCTGTGATTCAAATATTAATTATTCATTCTAGCTGTAAATTTTTAAGGTCCTTTCTCTAGAAAATAGCAGGGAAGAGAAGGGCTTTGCAAAGATAAGACCTGAGGCAAATGCTTAGTGAAAGTGCATACACTGGGCTATTCTCACTAACCTTCACGGTGAAGGATAATGGGGCTTTGCAGCAGCCTTCACTAAAACTACCTTATTAAAAAAGAGCCCACTCTTGCTAATTATACTGAGAGTGTTGGCAAATAAGTATGTGAGGCAAAGAGTGACGTAAATATACAATCAGTATGTTTTGTAATAAATATCAGGCATAAATGTGCGTAACCTAATTATATCCACCACACACTTTTTATTATAATAGAAGCTGCAAGATAATAATGTATTATTACAGAAATCAGCATATAGAATCAGCATATAGAATCAGTTAACATTAACAGTGAGCTTGTGATTTGTATTTTAAGACATGATGGATATACAGTTTGTTGTGAGTTATAATTATAGGTATAAGCAATTCACCAAAATTATGATGGTGAAGTCATATTAGATATTCACAGTGATTTCTAAGAAGTAAAAACACTTAGGGCCTCATTCTATTATCGGCCGCAGCCGCTGCAGGGCCGCAAGGACCGGCCGCAAGCTTTCCGGCTATTCTATTCCCATCCGGCCGGGGGTTCCGGCAGGCTTGCGGCCGGCGCCTTGCTATCTCTTGCGGCCGCACGCGCCGGAGGAAAGCCTTTGATCTAAAACGGCCGCAAGGAAATCGGCCGTAAGAAAAGCCTGGTTGCGATTCTATTGCTCCGGGAACCCTCTCTGCAAGGCTAAAAACGAGCCGCAGCTTACTTGCAGCAAACAGGTCCCGCTAGCACCAATTAAGCACATAAAATAGCCCAAATAAAGCCATCCTGCACTTTGCAGAGTCTATAAAGTGATATTTGGTGTTAGCAAAAATAGCACATAATTACCCTATACTCAAATCCGTAAAATAATTTATTTTTAATATACGTAAAATATACATGTAAAAAGTCCATAGGGCTTGGAGCACCTCAGACACGCCCACGCCGCAGCCGGAAAATAAACAGTTAATTTGAACTCGGGTTTGGGCTGATGTGCAAGCTTGAGAGTGGGTTACTTTTAATCCTCATGTCCCCCAATATGATCCCTAGCATTTACAGAGCTGTACAGTGCAGGCTTGAATTTATTTTTGAGTTTTTACATTTCACAGCTTACGGCCGGTTCCAAGATATGCGGCCGGCCGTAAAAGGAGATCCTTGCGGGGCCGTATAATAGAATCGCGAGTTAACTGAACCCCCGCAAGGAATCGCAGCCTTACGGCCGATTTACGGCCGATAATAGAATGAGGCCCTTAGTGAATACCATGAAATTGTGGCTAATGTATTACTTACTACAGCTCCCTACCCTCCACTGAGGGCTAACAATGCTAATAGATGGTTATGGGGAAAAATTGCCTGGTCAATATTATAGCCAGAAGTGTCTATTTTTGCTGCATTGTGGCATTTGGGGGCATAGCAGCATTTTATGAAGCTAGCCCATACTGTTTATATAATGATATATGCAATTGTAAAAATCATTGGAGCTTGGAAGCCAGTGCTTCTAAAATATTGGCGTCTAGATCATAAATATTTTCACAGTGTATAATTAATGCTATCTATGAAGATTGTTTGTCATGTGGACAACATTGTCCACAACAAGGAGGGAGATGGGGGAAGAGTGCAACAGTAGCCATTTTTGAAGGTAATCATGTTTTTTATATTTTCTTGGTAAAACCTTTCTTTGGTACTGTATGCATGTGTATTTTTAATGTTAATTAATGATAAGCTGATACACTGATTTAACCTGAAAAGCTCAATAACTGCTACTGTCTTTTACCAGTTTTGCAAACCCTTTGACGTTGAGCACAAATAGCCACAAGACATAGTACCATATACATTTATCTTCGGCACATAAAATATTAAAATGAACACTTATTAGAATAGTTTTTCATGAGAATGAACAAAGGACACAACTGTTTCAATCTTTTAAGTAAGTGTTTTATATACTTTCTTTAGTGATTTACATATTTTCATGGTGCAAGCAAAGAAAGTCTTTATATTCGGTACAATAGTCTAGACGTAAAATCATCATTGCATTCTGTAAAAAGTTTTAGCCGTCTTGAAATAATGAAACTATACAAATTAGAGCTTATCTTAAGATAACAGCCTGGAAGGATATTTTATTTTTTTGAAGAAACACAAAATCTGATCAAACTGCCTAATAGCCAGTATGTGGCATTTAAATCTTGAACTCCCTGCCGTTTATAATTCCAAAGGAGACACTTTGTGAGTGTTTCATTTTATTTGTAATAAAGATGAAAAGAACATAAAAACACAGTCGTCTTTGCTCTTCGCCACTGGAAATTTTATTAATCTGCTTGATGTTTTTAGGCTTGTTTAGATAACTGGCACAGCAGATAACCACTGTTGTATATTGTCTTGCCTATTTGGTGTGACTTGTCCATTGCGTGACCTGATCTCCGTTTCTTATTCTGTGTTCATCCCATGCGTTCTGTCTATATCTGCATTCATGGAAGATTCAAGTGACTGATTACATTGCTGTCCTCAAGCACAAGCCGTGATCGGCTTAACTCCCTTCTGAAACTGGCACCTACTAATCTTGCCAATCAGCCAGGCCGACAAGCTTTAGATCAGGGACAAGCGTAGATTTGATCTGCAACAGTAATCAGATGGTCTACAGTAGGGAGCCTTGTACAACACCTTTTTATTAATGAATCTCAGTTATGCAGAAGAAGTGGAGATCAATTTGCAAATAAGTGCTTCCTTACAAAGAGGTCATGTTTGGTATTAGCATAAGAGAAAACACTATTGTCCTTTCCATGTCCTTTTGCTTAGTTGGATGTAAGGGGACGCTGTAGTCCTATTTTATTATGCTGTTTTAAAGAACTAGTATTGATAATGTATTATCTATTTATACAAATTTCTACTTCTCTGGCTATCTCCATTGTTGTTTTCTACTATCTCCCCTATTCATGAGTATTTGTTTCCTTTCAGATACATTTGAACACTGTAGATTGCGATTTGCTCATTGCCACTCAATGAACTGCTATTTGCACTTTTATACTATAGACAATGACCATTGCTTATCCTACCTTTGGAAGTTGAGATATGATAGATAGGGAGATCTTTATAAGACAAAAATGGAGATGTTCGTGGATTCTTTTATTCGTTTTAGTACTTTAAAATGCAGCACTAAAGTATGGAGCTACAGTGTCTCTTTAACGAGGCAATGAGGATCACATTTCTATCATGATGGTGCAAATTATATACATTATAACTTTTCTTTTTTTAATTAGAAAATAGAATGGTGTAAAGTGTGAAAGCTATTGTAAAATCAATGAGCTTTGTTTTAATAACTTTGAATCAGTGTTGGACTAACACTGTTTAAACAATAATAACTTTGTTGTTCTTCAGTCATTCAGTTGTGTCTGGCTCTCAGTAAGCCAATGGAGCGCAGCACGCCAGGCCCATCTGTCAGCCACTACCTCTCTGAGCTCCATCAAGCTGATGTTCATTGCTTCAAAAACCTCATCTATCCATCTCCACCTCTGTTGTCCCCTTCTTCATGTGCCTTAAATCTTTCCCAGCATCAGTCTTCTCTAGGGAAACCTGTCTTGTCATGATATGGCCAAAATATTTGAGCTTCAGCCTCATGATCATACCTTTCAGTAAACAGTTTGCCTTGATTTCCTTAGTATGTATTTATTGGATCTTCTTGCAGTCCTAGGGACTTAAAGCAATTTTCTCCAACACCACAATACAAAGGTGTCAATTCTATGGTGCTCAGGCTTCTTTATGGTCCAGCTCTCTCATCCGCATGTTACTACTGGGAATACCATAGTTCTAACTATGAGGACCTTTGTTTATTATCTTTACTTTTTACTGACTTGTCCAAGCTTGCCAAAGCTTTCCTTCCCAGAAACAAACATCTCTTAATTTCATGGCTTCAGTCACCATCTGCAGAGATCTCAGATCCAAGGAAAATAAAATCCATCACTGCCTCTACTTCTTCCCCGTCTATTTGCCAGGAACTGAAATTGCTGTTTGCCACAATCTTCGTCTTTTTAACGTTAAACAGCAGGCAAGCTTTTGCACTCTCTTCTTTTACCCTCATCAATAAGTCCTTTAGTGCCTCCTCACATTCAGCCATCAGAGTAGTATCATTGGCGTATCTGAGGTTGTTGATATTTCATGAGTTAGATTCGAGAGACAGAGAAAGATACACATATACTGTATACCCCATCATAATACCCTGAACTTTGGCATAGAACATGTCTAAGGCAGTAACAAATTCTATATAAAAAATAACTTTTATTAGGTAATTTAAAAATCATACATCTCAGTATATGTATGTAATTAAATTTCCGTTGTTTAAAATCGATATTTACATTATACACCAATGTCCGCAGTAAGTAGTAAGCTCCTATTTACACATCATATATGTCACAACCTACAATGATGATGGAGTATAGAGGATCCTAGTCCTCTTATCTCCTGTAGGTTTTAGACCTAAGATTTGGGTGACTCAGACCAATGGACCTTCTGTGCGGATGCAAGAGCATAAGTCCCAGCTTTTGGTAGTGTACCTGGGAAAAACCTGGAAGGGAGTCAGAACGATCTCCTCTACCAGCATATGCCCCTGGGTCAATAATACACCTGCACACAAAGTCTTGATGAAAATTACGAACCACTTCTTTATTTTTACACAAGTATTTAAACAACTCACAAAACCAGTACAGGGAGTGGCTACCCCTTTGTCCAACCCTTATCTTCCTCTTGGCCAATGGGGTAATCTCCAGAGTAACTTGATTACCTCTAGCCAATGGACTAGAGGTAAGCTCTGGGAACTTCCAGACCCTTCCCCTGGGCTGCCCACTAGGTGTGGCTACCTAATTTAGTTGGTCTCTGGCTCTCAAGGGAGAAACATCTTCCTGCCCTCTGGACTTTGCCCTGATTCTCTGAGTAGGAATCCCTGTAGACCCCCTGGGGTTATGGTGCCTGCCTGTCTGCTCTCCAGCTGTGAGCTTCCCATTGTTAGTTCTCTGCTGGACACTTAGCTAATGGGATTAACAGGCCTTTGGGAACAAAGGAGGTTTTGGCTGTATTCAATGGGCTTCCCCTCTACAATATAATAACATACATTCATATTTACAAATACAACACACAATGTTTCACACACATACAACCAACACATCCCACCAGCTCCCTCACATGACACCCATTACAATGAGCCTAAACATGGAAGGGATGGGAATATGCTAAGGGATAAACTTATAATACTTTATCCCCTAGACCACAACATAACAATATATCCATAACAAGTGGGCCCCAAATCTTTTCTTCCACAGCAGGAGCCATGCACTTTGTCCAAACCCAGTATGGCCACTGGCTGATTCATGACAATATATATCCTTATTACAGAAATAAGTAGTATATTCCAAAAACAGGAAGTATCATATATATGTAGCACTATAGATACTGCAAATGCATAGTATCACCAGATTGTATTGTATGCTTCTAAAGATGCATGTTTGTTAAGGCATATCAGAAGTTTAGGCAAGGCAAAGAAAAATAATTGTGCTACAAAAGAGAGGCTCATTGGGGATTTTTTACATTTAAACTGTGGCCCTGAGCTGCCTCGTTTGCAGTGATAATCCCAGGACCCACTATTTGCCCTCTGAGAGCACTGCTCTCTTTAAAGAAAAAAATCTATGCTGTCATCAAATGGACAAATCCCCAAAACACTGTTTAGCCTTACAAAAAATAGTATTGACTATTGTAGCTATGGAATCAATTATAGAAAGTATTACAGCACAAAACCTATATCACAGATCATAATAATCAATTCTGTGCATTGAGTATACTGGTACATGCGTTATAGTGCAGATAATAATCACAGTACAGTGTTTCTAGTTCTATGTAGTATACTTTCCTTTGGAGCAAAAACAGTATTCATCTGCATAAACGGGAAAGCAGCAGCTCATTCCTCCATGGAGTGTGACGTCATCAACTGTGGACAGAGGGAGGATATTTCTTCCAGCATTATTGATCCCGGCTTTGGATTCATCCAGCCTGGCCTTATACATGATGTATTCCGTGTATAAGTTGAATAAATAAGGTGACAAAATACAAGCTTGTTGCACACCTTTCCCAATCTTGTACCATTCTGTTGTCCCATGTTCGGTTCTCTCTGTGGCTTTTTGGTCCACATACAGATTCCTCAGGAGACATACTGGTACCCTCATCTCTTTAAGAACCCGCCACATTTTGTTGTTATCCACACAGTTAAAGGCTCTAGAATATTTTGTGGAGCATATGTAATTTTTTTTATGGAAATCTCTTGCTTTCTCTACTATCCATTGAAAATTGGAAATTTGATCTTACAAAACTGTAAAATATAAAAGCAATCTACTAAGATTTGACATTTATAAGAGATCTGCCCTACTCCCATCTTAACACATATTGTCAGTGGGGGCATTTACTAAGCATCTCAAGTGACTGATGTATGGTGAGAAGGGCTGTGATCTTAATTGTCTCCATAGAGAGTGCTATCTAACTTGGAAGTGTCCTCTCCTGCCATAATACTTAATTGAGTGAGTGGAAAGATCCAAAGCATACCCACCCTGGGGGTTTAATAGTAAGTAATTAAATGCACAGTGCAAGTTTAATAAAGGTTTTGTTTCTTATCATGCCTTGCCCAACTATTCTATTAGAGTAAAACTAATGTGGTCCTTTAAATTTGATTAAATCGGATCTGTGAGTCATGCCACAAGCACTTGAAAAAAGGGATGGGAGAATATGCAGTAATAGAGTTCTCCTGTACTACATAAATATTGGAGTTGTTCAGTTCTTTTAATTGTTATATATATATATATATAATTTCCTTAGAATAATTTCCTGCTGTTATTTCTCATCTTCCAACTACAACACCTATTATCACATTCACTATAATACACAGTAATTACAAAGCCTTAGAGAAATCTTAATCTTAATCTTGTTTCATTAAGTAGCCTAGTATTGTTAATTGAGAGGTTTGAGCTTTTTCTGATAATTATTTTTCAACAGTATATCCAAGAGCAGGATACCAGGCATATTATTTTACATTATTGTGATGAGATAACATATATTAAAGTATGGAGTTTAATATATTCTAGCTCAGTGGCGTTCAACCCTTTTGCTCTGAGGACGACTGTTACCTCCCAACACAAGTTTCTTTCCCAGTTCTCCTCTACTCTTGTTCAGTTATTTGGGGGTGCAGAAGAATGCTCTGAGGTCTGGAAGAAAATAATTAAATCACTGGTATCCACTATTTGACCTACCAATATTCTACAATGGCGGAGCCAAGGCTATGTTTCTGCTTAAGCCCATGAAGCCCAGGCCTAGGGCAGCAGGATGTGTGAAGATGCAGTGCGGTATATTGAAATAAGTTTGTATGTGCACAGAAATAATACAGGATAGAAAAATCACCATCGTACAAAATGTAGTTGTACTCTAGTAGTAACAGGGATATAAATTCCTTATTGCTGGGTACAAAATCATGCTAGTAAGTGTAAATGTCAGTCAGTCCCTTTTGGGGAAGAATTATTTTGTAATTTATACATGGAAGTGCAATATCTAGTAAATTTTTCTAAACTAGTCTATTCTTCATCTATATCAGTGGTAGTCAACCTGATTCAAGCTTTCATGATGGGCAATCGCTAGGCGGCATCGCTGATGAGTGACGTCACAAGCCAGAGACCCGCAGCACCGTGCATGACTGGTGAGAGAGCCTAGGGACAGCAGTCAGGGTGATACATAGCTAGGGTCATATGATTTATGTAACCAGAAATGAGAGAGGGTAAACTGAGTTACTGCGGCACCAGTGGGCGGTAAGAACATTTTACCATCAAAAGTGGGAGGTAGGTCTTAAAAGGTTGAAGACCCCTGATCTATATGGAATTTTGTATGCTGATTTGTGGCAAATGGCTAAAACCATTTTCCACATAAGAAAGTCTGTTCCTCCAAAGGAGCACACTACATGTAAGAATACTGGTTATTATCAGTGCATAGAGTGTGTTCAGGTAAAATGTCCTGTATTGTTCCCTGTCTAGCACAAGGATTAATCTGCAGACTGGAAGGGCTTATTGCTTCTTATTTGCTGTCAAGTCTATCTTTATTGAGGCAAGATACTGTTGCTGTTTTTACTTTTTTTGCTTTACCGAAGCATCCAACTCATTATTTTTCTTCTTTGAAGTATTCACTATAAATCCGAGCTCGTATTTAATTTAATTAGAACTCCAATGCTTGAAAAAAAAGTAATGTCTAACTGGTTATTTTGCATGTAACTATAAAAAAGTACAATGTCCATGCTTCCATTTTCATTCATTTCATTTTCATTTGCCAGATAATAGTGAAATATTTTATACCGCTACAAATTGGAATTGCTTTAATTCCATTTACAAAGTTATCATTCCATTTCCCAGAAAGAAAAAAAAATTCTATTATGTCTTTCATCTAAAGTTTTGGTAACTTGATTGTCTTTTATTTTTAAAGGCCCTCTATGATAAACAGCGAGGCGAACAAGTGTTTGGTCAGCATATCGACAAATACATTTTCACATAAAATGTCATCCCCCAGAAGCCTTTGGCTAGAGCGACAATGAAAATTGTATTGTTTTAAACTGAGGAAGCCATAAAAATACTGCTGTGTAAGGTAGCTATGGGTATATATAAGTGTTTGAGAGTCCTGCAGCACTGAATTTGTCAAGCTGTTTGCAGTTCAGCTAGTTTAAGGAACGTATTATTCTCCACTGAGTATATTAGCTCACGACCGGGAAAAAGACTTTCACAATTCTTAAGAATGAAGATAGCTTAGTTAAGGAAGCTTTATTATTTCTTCATTTTCTGCTTCATTTTATATTCTCTTTATCTCTCCTCACATGATTAAATAGCATGTCGCAGAACTCCAGAGATTAATTGGGATGAGCAACAGCATTACTAATGGGAAAAATTTGCTGCCTACAGCAGATACCTTTGCTTATTAGTCAAACTGCCACCTTATGAGAATGCGATTAATTTCATAGGACAAAGACATGTGATACACTGATGTACTGTAATACATTTGTAATTTATTCTTGGAAAAGGACATCCATGTCCTTAGTTTTGTGGGTTTATAATTCTTATTGTATCTGTAACATCTCAATTTAGATAACTATTAGAGTACACACCATGTGATACAATGCAATATTCATCGTGACTGCAATTTTGTTTGGTGCTTTTACATTTTTTTCAGTATGAATAAATAGGAAACCTTAAATTACCTGACAGTATTCATACATAAAAGATGGCCGCCACACATAAATAATTTATGAAGCTCTAGTGCAGGGGAGTCAATTATTTTGTGCCAAAGATCACCAAGATCTGAAAGTCCTTCTAAAACCAATGCAAGTTCTGAAATCCATATTTTTTTATGTATACACTTACAAATATTTTATTTTAATGGCATATTTTATCTAAGTATTTTGGAAGATTTGGTTCAGATATACATTTAAGAATGCACTGGAGGTCCACAAGAAATGCGATAGTCGTTAGGACCCATGTCTGCTTATTGACTACCATTTGGAGCCCCTGGTCAGTGAAGTGGAGGAGCCCCTGCAGATGCTGTGCATGCTCAAGGTTTGGCACCCTGCAATTTTTGCCTTTGTTTGTGTATTGATCTCCACATACTTTCATGACTTTGTGAGCACATAACATTTCTCCATAACACTGAGCCATTACTTATTTATTGATTAAATATATTTAAAGGATCACTGCTGTTCTAGAGGAAATACACTTGTTTGTCAAGTATGTATAAAACGAATAATATTACCAGCTGTGTAAACCAAAGACATAAAACATTTTTGGGGAAAATCTTAATTTTTGAAGAATTCTTTGTTACATCCTTTCGTCAGAGCTGAATCATGCGGGTGTGTTAGTAATGAGAGGGGTGTAGAATAAGGGTACAGAAAAACATTGTAAAGATAACTGGGTAAGACTGAAATAGACACAACAACATGTCCCTCTCACTAACCCAGAAACAGTCGCCTTGCATACTTCACTGCAACAATAGCTCTCCTGAAATGTAAGAAACCCTTTCACACACCATTGTATCAAGGATCTCTCCAGTGTCTTTCAAGGTCATCAAAATGTGTATTTTTTCTAATTAAGCTAAGTGTATGACTTTTTTCCTGCTTAATTGTGCTCTGAGTCGAACAATATTTTTTTTTCATAGTGCTGTGGTCCTTTACCGGGAGAAAGCAACACATTTTAGAGAAATAAATGAATGTCAATATAAAGGTTCAGTGAGTGCGTCATGAATTGAAGTGATGTGGTTTGACTAAATGTTCCTTAGAAATATATCATAGTGATTTTTTTGTAAATTAAATGTATCTTATACAAATACAAATAAAGAAAAAAAAAAGTATTCATGTATGGTATATTTCTAAGCATGGGCAGCCAGACAAACACACAAGATCACTAAATGGATCACTTTGAGAACAATTATACTGGTAAGTAAGGGAATTCACAGTCACTTTACTTTGCCTCACGGGCTGATAACTACAGACCCAGGCAGCAGGCACTCCTTGTTCCTATGTCTTGGGTGCAGCAGGACTGTTATGTGGTGACATCCCTGTAAAGTGACATTGTTTTGCCCATGTCCTGACACTCTGCCCATATACTGGAGAGAGAAGGTTTGCTAGGAGGTTTCTTCTCTGATAGCCTCATTCAATCGCTGTGATTTTGAGATCCGGGATTGCAAGTAGAAGTCACAAGCTACTTTGCTATTCAATTGCCTTCCGTTTGCAGGCTCCGATCAAGTTACGGGCTCTGAGCTGTGATTTCTAGCGATTTGTCAAATCGCAAGTTACTTTGCTCAAAGCCTTTGGTCTTTCACGGCCGCAAGAGGTGCAATCGCTAAAATCGCGAATTGCTATTCAATTGCTCCGATTCTCTCTTGCTAAGCACTCCGTTAAGCCTGCAACTGGCAAATATCTAACCACAGGTTACTGGGACCAAGAAGGTCTCACAAAGGGCTTACTGACAAATCGAAGCACTTGAAATGTAAATATAAAATCAATACAGCACTGTAAATGATGGGGAACACAATGGGTGACATAAGAATTAAAAGCAAAACATTCTCAAGCTCGCACATCACCAAAATAAAATACTTTATTTCATGTTTAATTTCTGTCCAAAGTCCTACAGGCCTATAGGACTTCAATGAAATATGGAGGTTGGATTCCAAAGTACTACGGGCATGAAGGTTTGCATCTCAAGTGCTCTGATTTGTCAGGCTTGAACCACGAGTTACGGGCTTGCGTTTGCGATCATGTTCAAACCCGCAAATGCTACTGTCGATAGCATGGTTTCCGATTAAATCGGGCCCGCAGCAGGCCCGCAAAGGTAAGTCCAATAGTAACTAACTTGCGATGCCTCAATTGAATGAGGCAATGAGCCCTTTGCAGGGTATCAGCAGGTGCATGGCTTGGGGCATGCCAACTAGTCTTATATTGCTAAGAAGGATGATGTGCTTAGCACACTCGTATATGACTGCTACGTTTTAATTAACATATTATTGCAGGACTATGCAATCCCACAGCCATATATGCATTGGTACGTATGAAACATAACAGCAGTCATGGTGCTTAAAACATGATATATTATATTTGTATATTATGGTGCGTGAGATAATTCTGCAGGGGGATGTCATCAATAGGATGGCTATATGAATTTCGCTGTATACAGTATACTTACATTATTTGGTATCACTGCTTGCAGATAAACATACTTCCTTAAAGAATATGTAGAATTTGCCTAAAAGAAAAATAGTTTATCAGTAAGTAAAATAAAATACTAAATAGGAACCACGTCATCTTTTCTCACTTGCATTCCTCAGTGACCATTAGTTAGTAACATTTTAATCATAACCATACATGTCCACAGGTAAGATTATTATTTTAAGATTATTATGTACTACATGTCCACAGATAATATTATTATGTACTATGTGATGGTGACTAGCCACGTGGTTACTATATATCATTATCACATAGACCATAATCATCTACTCTATAGACAGGCATGAATGAGTAAGTTAACATTTTAATCAACAGATTTTCACTGAGGACAGTATCTGAGAAGGATTAAATGAGATGCTTCCCCTATCTCCTCTTTTTCCCAGTCACAGCCATCCCTCCTTTGCCACCACACCCTCTTCTACTTGGTGGTCGCATGGGAGAGGCAGGTAGAGGCATAGATGATTTAGGTGGAGCATTGCGGCAGTGGGGGATGGGCCAGGCTGGTTGTGTCTTGGGGACTGCCGCGGGAGTGGACAATGCTGTGCTCGCCAGAACCCTTTGCTGGATATCCAAGTTAAGTTGGAACAGTGCACTCTGGTTGTTCTGTGTTTATACCAGCTAGGTCTTTACTTTTGTATGATGCCTCCTCGTCTCTCTATACATTTGGCGTTGTGTCTGTGTGCTGCAGTGGCCTGAGATACCTGCACATTGGTGAGGAGGCCAACCCATTCCCTCCTGCTGATTCTGGAAGGCACTGAGTTCAACTATGCTGGCCTCTAATGATGGTCCACAAGGTGAGGATGTTGGTACTGTTTGTGGGGCCTGCAGAGGTTTCGTTGGTGGAGGCATGGTGTTTAGGTGCTGAGGTGCTGGGGTGGAGAGGTACTCAGGTGGTGAAGGTGGTAATGATTTTGAAGGTCTATTTGTCTATTATTAGTCTAAATAAATATTATCAATCAACCTACTGTGAAGTCCATCGTTTTGTACTGGAAGTCTGGAGACCCAGCCTCCACAGGAATCAAGCCTGAGTGGACCATGAGCTATTGGATTTTCCACCCATACACTTATGATACCTCATATTGTTGGGGTAATATCACATGAGTTGGCATTCATCAACCAAAAGTGGAGATCTATGTTATATGTCTGTGCTGTATTTACACTTATACTTGGAGGATAATCTGAACTAGGGTGGCGCCTTTTTCCCTTTTTGAACAGTTTTGGGCGCTTTGTGGACAGCGTACCTCAGAAAGGCAGAAGAACTCTTAAGATCCAGCAAGTTACCTACAAGTTTGAGACTGTTGTGTTTGGATACAGAAGGTGTTTGTTATCATACATATACCTTACTGTTGTCTTTTTTTAATTTATTTTTTGGCATTCTGAGAAGGCTTGATCTTTTAGCACTACCTGAGTGGAGGCTGTTTGTATGAACAGTCCTGCACAATTTTGTACTTGAATTCAGTGTTTTATTTTTGTTTAAATTTTGTTAATGGAAGATCATTGCCATTGATTACTGATTGAGATATTGGGGCATGCTAATTGGTCCAAGACTGTTTCAAAGTAACCAATAGAGATGGATCAAACACTTTATTCTGGAGCTATTTCTGTGTAAATAATTTGACCACATTTTTTCCATTTTTCTAAATGATCAGTAGAATAACTAAAGTTCATAATGGGTAAAAGTAAATAAAAATAGCCTATAACATTTATATACAATTATTCTTTCTATTGAGGTATAATTTCCTTTACTAAGCTGCTTCTTTCAGCTGCTCTTTTTGGTGTTCCCTGAACATGAATGATCTCTCCATTAGTCCTCCTAGAACACTGGCAGTTTAATCTGCCACCTTTTTATTGTACACATGAATGTTTTCCATCTGTGGAAGAAGATCAGCATAGTCAAAATGGTAGCCTCCATCACATTGTCTGTGCTTTTTCAGGAAGCTGTTAGGAGACTTTACAATATCCAGAGTAAATCAACATAATTATTTTAAAGTGATGTGTTTATTATGTTTAAATAAGATATATGTTATACCATACACTGTTTATTTTGTGATGTGTGATTCATAGAAAAGCATAGTCTCAATGAGGGTCCTCTTTAATTGGAACAATGCCAATACTTTTATGTAGGTTTTTGTGAACATAATCTCAGCAGAAATCACAGCATAAAAACAGGAACCTGTTCTAGCAGCAATTAGGGTAAGGATATATTGATAGGATTTCTGCAGTCATTGGTGTAAAAGCAAGAAGCTGTATGATAACTGGCAGGCTATAGCTAATGAACCAAGGGATTCCAGCCGGCAGGAACAGTGTGGGCTCTACAGTTCAGTTAAGTAAATAATATTGCTTATGGGGAATAACTATTTTACTCCTTGTTTATGTATGAAATATATAAAAAATAATTTAACTTATTCAGCTAAAAAAATATTCAAAACCTAAGTTTTTCATTTTAAAAGCAGGTTTTAAATATATTTCCCATATAGTTAGAAATCATCTATCCTGCTCTTATTTTTTAAAAGCAAAAAATCGGAAATTATTCAAATACGTCTATTTTTATCTGTTATACTTAAAAAATAAAAACTATTGGGTCCTGTTCTATTGCCCATTTCATAAATGTATACACATTTAAAATCTTAATATTGCCACAGATTCTATTAGCTACTTGCAATCCAATTACGAGTCACCCGCCCACAATCACTACAGGCCAGCCAAAGACGCAAAAAACGGCCTGATAACTCCATTGGTTTTAGCACAACTTGAATATTACGAGATCCAAATAATTTAAGTTACACAAAATCAATATTTTATTAGATCGGTAGCTCTAGCTACTAAAGTCTCGCAAATAAAGTCTAACCAGCAACTGAAAAAAGTTTCAAGTTTGTGTCAAAAATCTTACGAGTACTAAATAGGACTTGTAAGGCAAAATTATGGGTTAGAGGAATTTGTGGGCTTCTAATAGAATAGGGCTCATTGTTTTTTATATTATATTCATTGCCCAAATGTCTTTCATGTATTTGAAAGATCATGCTTTAAACAGTGTTTTTTGCTTTGAAAGAAACATAATGTGGAGCTTATAAAAGTAGTATTTACGTAACACATATAAATGCTTATTAATGAGTATACATTTTTCATACAAAAAATTATTTTGTAATATTTAAAAAATGCTTTTAACATTTCCCATGCTATCTTTAAAGTGTTATACAACTTTTTGAAACAAGGAAGGAAATTAGTAGGAACTTAGCCATAATCAATTTTAATAAATATTAGTCTAATATTTGAATAAAAGTGTCCTGTAAATAAGGTAAAGAGTTTTAAAAAGATCAATTTTTTCTTGTGATGTTCCAAACATTTTGCAATTCTACAGATATATTGAAATGTCATTTGAACCATTTTTATATACCAACGAGCATGTTCATATGTATAGTGCTCACAGTTTTATTACATGCTAATTTATGCAGCTGTAACATTGTGTACTCTCATATATTCGCTCAGTGAGTAAAAGAAAAATAACCTTATCAACTTAATATTTTAATATGTGCGTGTGTAGTCATAAGTAGAAGTTTATTGCTGCCTGGATTTAAGAGAGTTAAGAAAGTAGCCTACTACGTAGCGAGACACATTAATCTTGGAGAGTCAGTATCTGCACACTCTGTTCCTTGATATAGGGATCTATTAGATGGTAAATAATTATATGAACAGCTATCAATCATATGAGTGAAATTAAGTGATAGCTTGTATTCCATGGTTGAAATAACTATATTAATTTTGTGTAATTCTTCTTTTTGATCTCCAAGAGGTTGTACCGATATATTGCAACCTACATTTTCAAGTGCACAGATTACTAGCTTTCAGTTAAAATTCGTTGTTTCCTGTGGGAAATGGAAATGTCTCCTTTTTCAAAATCGCTAGAATTACAAATTAGGTTGTCTACTTCAAACATTTCCTGTGAAATGTCCTGCGATGCTGATAAAGTTACCAAGATTTCTGCATTTGTGTCTGTTCTCACCAGATTTGCTTGGACCATTACATTTTTTATTTGCTAACTTTTCTAGAATAACTTTTGGATTATGAATTTAAAACACATTCCACTTTAAAATGCAGTTTAAAATGGGATAAATCCACAAATGTAAGTAAATCAAGTTACCATCCACAATTACCTTACACACAAGCCACTGCATACTCAGCAACTGAGGAATGAGTTTTCTCTGGTTTGAGATGAATCTCGTCACAATTGCTTATATATAACAAATAAAATTGAAGTTAAAAAGTGAATTGCTTTATAAATAACATCATACAAATAACATGAACATATTCTGTAGCTTTGAGTATGGATTACATGTATTACAAAATGTGTAATAAATATATTAGAGATGCGACAAAATAACTATTGAAATATAACAAGACGTAGAGTGTTGAGATTTCTGGTAAAAAGGACTTAAAACCTAGAACAGTTTTGGAATTGGAGAGAGAGAGTTACCATCCAGAAATAAGGTGATTAAAAGGACTCTGTCACCCCCCAAAATCAGGTTGTTGTTTTCAGTTATTCTTAAAGAGCATGTAAAATTAGCAATACATTATACTAGCCATTCAATCCTAAAGTTAATAATTTCTGAGTGAATCAGCTTTTTGTTGCCATATTGTTATGCTGATGAGTGACTTAGCATAAAGAAGCAGCTCTTTAAACGCTGAATATCTTATGATTTGTTTACCTGTTAAGAAAATAACTAGTACAAGGTATAGCTAGTTTTTAATTATCTTAATGATCTTTTAACTATGTAAAACAAAATACAGAACTATACTGCCCTCGTTTCTCACTTGTGAAATCCTTTTCACTGCTATAATACAAATATTTATTTTTATTTTTTTACATTTTATTATTTTCCTTGTACACTCTATCTTGTCTTTGTAACAAAAAGTCATTGTTGTTTATATCGGCTGCTATTTTGTTTTTGACACTTTTCATTCTCAGTGCGCCGTCCAAAATTTAGTGTCAAGCTAAATAACATTTGTGTTGCACTGCAGGGGTTAATATTGCTTTTATTCTTTTTTCTTTGGACTTGGTGTTTGTTTTGGTGTTACCTCACCTTTCCATTTGTCTGATCACAAAGGGTTTGATTTACTCCTTTCTTCCCTGTCAATGTCATTCGGCTAATGTGGACCAATTCAACAGAAAATCACAGTTAGAAAAAGCAAGGTTGTTGTCCATGAAATACAATACTGAAAACACAGAAAAAGCACTAAGATCAGGGGTGTAGGAGCCAGAATAATTCTGGGGGGATACAGCTCATTGTATACATAGGCCGTAAAATAGCTTATTTATATATACATATTAACATAGAAAAATCTGGGGGAGATTTGTTCCTACACCCATGACTAACATGTTCAGGCTTCTGTTCCATTTTATTATGGGGAAAGATTGGCCTAAACACAAGGTGCTCTTATATGAAAGGCATCATACAAGTAAATGCAAATAAATGCAAGTAAATCATACAAGTCATCTATATGTTAAGTGATGGGTAACTGCTGAAGAACACATACATATATATGTAACTGTCACAGCTTCAGAACTCAGCCACAGTTTCATTGCTTACTGAGTTAGCTCTTGAACTTTTTACCCAATTATCTCACAAAGCTCGGTGTCAGAGAAAAAAAATCGATTTTAAAATGGGTTCTATAACATATGTACATACATATACTTCTTTAAGATTGATCTGTGATATAAAATAAACTTACGTTTAGATAGATCTTGCCCTTTAAGCAATTGTAGGTTAATCACTATGTCAAATATACTGTACTAGTAGGAAACATATATAACACTGCATATTATTAAAATACCACTATAGCTCAGAAAAAAAGGAACCTATTTGTGAAGTATGTAACAAAACTAAAGTTTTTAACATCTGTGTAAAGCTAAACACATAAACTTATTTTGGGACAAACATGATGATTGAAGACTCTGTTTTTTGAGTAGAAGAATCCATTTTGGATCACTTCCTGAAAGCTGGATCAAGAGGGTATATTTATTTATCAGAGGTGAGAGGGAACAAGAAGAGGACAGGCTTCTTTGTTATGTAATTGTATATGACTGGAATGGACACCACACTCCTTTCCACTCACTGGCCCAGAAGCAGGCTGCTTGCATCAGGAGGGCATTTATTTTTATGTTTCATTTTGGGGTTAAATCGATCTTGGGTATCAATGAGTTAATACATATCAGGCCACCCACATGGACTAGAACAGTATTGGCATTACTTTTTATAATTCTGTATTTTGCAGTTTTGCAACATGATTGTCATGTAACTATTACTGTCGTAATAAGGACAGTCACATTTTCTATTGGCTTATTCAAAATGGGAGGTTATGGTCTTGCTTAATTGATCATGTTCCCGCCAGGAACTGCTACGAACCAGTGCATGGTTTACGTAGTCGGCTTTGGGCCAGTAACTTGCAGGCTTGAGCAATTGAATAGCTCCGGAATCATATGGCCTACATTGCGCGAGTTGCGCGCTTGCAATTGATTCAGGCCCTATATGTCTCCACAGAGAGATATTCAACATTATTTGTGAGGTTCGATATTACAATTTTTCAGAGTGCTTTATAATGTTGAAGGAGGGCATCTTATCTAATGTCATGATAATATTGCTAGACATAGTTTCATCAAGAAGAATTATGTATTAATTAAGCATTTTTTTCAAGATCATTTCATTGATTTAAATGTAATCATTTTGTTTTTGCTTTAATTGTACTTTTTCTACTTTTTTTTCTATTTTCAGTATTTTTTTCTTGTAATGATTTTTTTTACTTTCCTGGATTTAGATTAGAGTAGGTAGTTTAGTTTTTTTTTTTTGTTAGGAACTATGTGGAGCCTTGGGAGTAGGGTAGTGGTTAGGATGCTGTTGGTGCATATATATTTACATGGTTATAGGTTAGAATACCATGGGGTTCAATAGGGACAACCATGGAGATAGATAGAGAGTCAATGGTAAATAGTGACAGGGTGTAATAGGGTTATTATCCCCCCCATTAACATTTTTTATTATTTGACTTTCCTTTCCATGGGAGGGGGTTTACATAGATACATAGATGCATATGAGCAGATGATGTTTGGGCTAGTGTAGTGTATTCACATTATATAGTAGTGTTGCATAGAGTTGCTATAAACACTGCTGACTTGGAGTCTCCTACGTAAGGCAGGTTGAGAGCACATATTGGAGCTAGAGAGCTATGTGCAATATCTCCTGGGTACAAGTCAATAAATGTTACGGGAGTTATTTTTCGGGAGCCATGGAATAGCTCCACAAACTTGCTTGTGAAAACTCCCGCAATGTTGACTCAGCTCTCAGTTCCTATGGGAGCCCTGTAAATGATCCCCAAGTTGCTAGCTTAAAAAAAGCAAGCATAGAGGATCTGAAGGGACATGGCCATACTAAAATAGTCAAATTTGTCCATACATCTTGTATTGACCCTTTAAAAGAGGATTATTTAAGAGGCATGTAGAGACAGTTCGATTGTCTCGTAAAAAAGATTGAGCTTCAAAAAAGAAGGTATGAATCTCGTCCCACATCTAGAAGTTAAAAACATCATGTTTATTTTGGAATAGTAGTCATAATTTATATGGGCAGTGGCATGTGATTAATGACATTGCCTTTTAAAATGGAGTCACCTATGCAGTCCATCTCCTCAGACACTGCTTCAAAGCACACCAATATTTTTTTTTTTCTCTCCATAAAACAAGAATGTTACTAGAATAAAATCATAATTATAGTATTATTCATAAGACAGACAACATATGGTGTTCCTAGCAACTATGCATCATCCACACAGACATCTAGGCAATAGATACTTGAAGTAAAATTCATGTACCATTCTGTTAAGGTGTTTGTTAGTAGTCAAGCATAAAGCCAGCTACTTCTATCTATTTTCACTAATAAAAGAAAACATGTATATAGTTAACAACAATTGATGGTATAAAGTCCAGAGTTGCAAATCCTAAACAAATATTTACCTCAGAATGCAAAATGAATTACTTAGACATTTAAAGACACAGCAAAGTTCCCAATTATTGCAGATCTAAATATAATTGCAACTGGTGGTTATTCATTATTTTCAGTGGAATTGTTGGATGACTGAGCTTGAAAGGCAAACTCAACAGTCATTGATTGAGATTGACTCTGTATCACAAAACAATTTGAGTTTTCCACACAACGAATGGCACATGAACTGTTGTTCTAAGTTTACCAAATACGTTTGGCATTCCTTAACAGACACTAGATGGCAGACTCCCTCTATGTTGCTGGAATCCATATTATACGTATATTTCAATACAACTGCATTTACATGCATAAATGAGAAAACATCACTTTTCAGACCTGCATTATACGCCATTTGTTTTGTTTGAGTAGTCAGATTTGCAGTGTTATAGATAAATACAAATATTCAGAGGTTATTCTTTTCAAGTGTAATCCTGTTACTGGAAATAAAACAGAAGATTTGCATGAACACTGTTTTTGTGTAAACCGTATCAATAAATTGAAAGTGAAATGCTGGATAACATATCATAGCTTTGGGGCAGGTCACATCTTTATAAAAAGTAATATTTTGGACCGAGGTCTGAGCATTAGGAGTAGTCAGATTATTCATCCCCTTGGCCCTGCAATGCTGTACATACTTTTTTTTTTCTCACAAGCATGCAGTATACCCACAGCGCTAATAAACTAGCAGGATATCACAAGAGACTGCATTGTAGTGACAGATCTGACAGGTAAATTACCCTTATGAGTACAATTTTCATACTGTACACTACAGAGTTAGGCTTGTAGTTGGGATTTAGACAAGCAGGTGTACAATCTGTTACTGTGTGTCTAATGATTCATAAAGGATATGTCACAGGCAATTGTATAGTCATCTATAGACATACCACACAGAAAGACATTGCAGTTCCTAATTATGAGAGATCCTGTGTTTTTCCCATGTGGTACTCACCAACAGTCTTCTATGTAAAATATGTCATCATTTATGGACATCAAATTCTTTTTCCAAGTTCAGCCGTTAAGGATGTTAAAAGTAATGGGTGACAGTGAGCGGTTAGTTCTGGCTGCAGACGTAGCTTTAGAGAATGATTGTAAGTAACAAGGAATCTTGCTGTGGCTTTTTACAATATAGTGAACTGGTTTTGTATCTATTATAGCTAATTTAGGGCTCGATTACATGGCTACTGTACGAATTTGGCTGACTCAACCCTACGGGAGTTCTGTGAATTTATTGAGCTATTACATTGGTCCTGCAGGCTAACTCATGTAGGAACTTAAGTACTTATAGCCAGGGTCTTAGTACTATAGGGAAAATAGCTTACAAGACTCACAATTGTCTTTACATGTACACATAAGCAGCTCTACGAGTATGAAGCAGTGAGTCAGTGTCAATATTCACAATAGTCTGCATAGAAAGCCCAGTCAAGTTAAAGATCTGCAGTAAATATTGCTACATGGAGCCTATAATATTATGTGCCTCCCACATAAATGTTGACTGGGCCATGATGCGAAAGCTAAGGTAGAATAATTGGTGAGGATGTTGTAAATGTATTGTGTAGGACAGGTGGGTATGTACTACCCGCAGGAGTCTGTATTAACTAGATGTGACTTAACATTAGTTGGGGGTCAGTGCTTAATTGTGTGAGCAGATATTTGTAAGTTACATGAATTAGTTGATTCTTGACTGTGGCATAGTAAATACGCATTCTCAAACAGTGATAACTAACAATAAATACACTCACATCCATTGGGATTTTAAAGGCCACAGCTCTTTTATTAGTGAAAGAGATAATAAGAACAGATGACGAGAGGTGCTTACTTACCCGTAAGCTCAATTCGAGGGGATCCCATGCCTCAAGAGTACCAATACCTCATGACCAAACCCTGATGCCCACACCTCACTGTGGGCAAGCACCCTCTGCCAACCAGCTGTGACAAGGCTGCCACACTGAATATTCTGCCGATTTTCCAAGGAGGCATAACTGTTGTACCAGGATACAACAGGGAAGAGTGGGAGGGAGATGTGAAGTTGATAAACCTACTCTTAAGATTTCCTGCAGGAGCCATGAAATTAAGCCATTAGATGTATGATTGCAAATATGTTATCTGAGAACTTTATAGTGCTTATGGTAATAGCTGTCTCATTGTACTGCACATATAATCTATTTATTCTTTAGCTTGAAGAAAGCAAACAATTTTACTACATATATTTTAATGTGTTTGATTAATAACTGATTAGTGTTAAAATCAGCATTTGAAAAAAAAAAAAAAACAATGAAGCTTTTAAAACTTACATTTGAAGTTTAGTGTTTCAGGGATTATCAGAACTGCTTCTCTCCACCTATTAGGTGTCCAAGAGTGAGAGAGTATCAGGAGGCTGTCTTAAAGTACTTGAGGTTTGTCAAAAATACTGATTGAATGGAAGGGTATAGATACAAAACTCTTATCAGGACAAATCACTTATTTGCAAATCATCTCCAACCCATGAACAATTCATAGAGGTGGAGAGAAGCAGCTCTACTAGCCCCTAAACACTAAAGCTCAAATGTAAGCTTTAAAGGACAACTGTAGTGTATTTACAAGTAAAGCTTATATGTTTGTTTGCTGAGCATAGACTATTAAAAACAGTATGCAGGAACATGGTCAGCTCTGCCTGTGGCCTGGAATATCATGGTGCTTGGAAGCTGGTTTGGCTGGCCCCACCTCTTGACATCATTAGCTCCACACTCACTGCTTACACAGAGGTAACAGCTATATTGTAACATGATTGCTATTGCCCCATAGGCCACACCCAGTGAGCTTCACCTCCTTTACTGAGCATGCGCATTCTGAAGCAGAACCTACAGCAAACAGAAAAAGCTGATAGGCACAGATAGGAGGTGGAGAACAGCAGATAGGAGGTGGAGAATGCAAATATTATTTATTTTAAACTGTATTCTGTTTCTAATAATCTATGTACAACAAACAAGCCTATGAGCTTTACTTGTAAATGCACTACAGTGGTTCTTTAAATGCTACAGTGCAGTGATTAAATAAACAAATTAAACCATATTGAATAACCACTAATGCAATCCCTTAGAGGTATTTGCCTGAATCAATGTTTCCAAAACTTTCTTCCACTGAACTCTGAGAATCCATTTCTGTTTGATTAGTGATTCTGCTGGAAAAATAATCTAAACAGTTTGCACTTGTTTCAAGGAAGCAAATGCCGGGGTCCTAGGAGCTCAGATCACAAACTCCCTGTGTGACACAGGGGGGGAGGGAGGAGGGCCACAGGGAGTTTGATGACAAAACGGGGATGCCCAGAATTCACATTAAAAAAGGTAGGATTTTATATATATATATATATATATATATATATATATATATATAGAGAGAGAGAGAGAGAGAGAGAGAGAGAGAGAGAGAGAGAGAGAGAGAGAGATAGATAGATAGATAGATAGATAGTTATTACAATTAAAGACACAGTTACATTGTTTGGCATACTTCTACACAAGAAGTATACTTCTTCGCTACAGTGTTCCTTTAATGACGAGCTCAAATGTTAAAATATGTTTATCAATGAACTAATTTATGAACTGTTGTATTGTCTTTCAGCAAATTAAAACTGTTGAATTTAAGTTGCCACTGCAGGACAACTGTTTTTAATTTTAGTTTGCCGCTTAAAGGGTTATACATCAGTGAAACTAAAAGAAAGTGCACATAGCACCCAAACATCTGTAGATTTGATTGGGAGACCAGTATGACTCATACTTCTATTTTACTGCTCATTGGCTGACAGGGGCAAGAACCCAGATCAGTTAATATTTTAATCATTTTGTTTCTGCCTTGAAAGCTTTATTTGAAAAAAAGAAAACACACTTTGACACTAAATATGCTTTCAATGTCCCTTTAAAACATTGCCTCTCAAGCATTATCAAATGTTTGTTCCAATGTGTTTTCAATGCTTTCAGAAAAACTATACTTAAAAAAATACAAATTTTCATGTATTTTATTACTACATGTTATTGCGATACATTAGAGTTATGGAATATAGCAAAGAATGGGAGTGGATTATATGAAGTGTGACCCTTTACGGGGATATGGATTTAAGGCATGGTTGAAGCTGATGCAGATCTGGTCTGATTTAGTATAATGAGAGGAGAGGTGTCAGCACTTACTAGCATAATGATACGACTTTTCTGTTTCTAAGGTCAAAGTTGATTAGGCATCTTTGTTTTTGCTTCTTGGGGTTCTGCAAGAAACCAATCAGTTATTTCAGAGCGCTTACTTCTATCTCATTTCAGGTAAGCACGGTGCATGTCAAGAGCTGTCACAAAGCTGCACGCAGCTCCCTTGATACATCAATGCTTTGAAATTGACATGCACTAGAGTGGCAAAACATCTGGTAACCCCAGGGAGAAATTACAGTGCTGCCTCCTTCTGGGATATGACTAAAAGTTCTGTTTCTACTACTTAGTTCTGCTGCTGCAGATGTATCTTCTGTAATTTAAACAGAAATAACACAGGAGCTACCTGACAGTGCAACAAAAAGAGCAAGACTATGTACTTAAAATTGACACTCAACATAAAGTTTTTTGTACTGTAAGGTCAAACTACATATGTATCCCAGCAGCTGTTTTAATAGGTATTCCTACTTTAGTACTTATTTATGGCTCTGTTGTTTTTCACTAGGCTGATAATAAGCTAATCCCGGGGTATTTTACAACATATATATGTTTACACAGCTCTGCAACAATGGCTGAGACCCTTAAAAGCCCCCAAAACAAAAATATGCACACTACCATTAGATAGAGGGTAAAGAAAACATGTGGAAAAATGTTTTCATTTTTAAAATTGATGCTGTATTCATGGAGTTCTGATGAATTGAAGTCAGGCAATTTCAGTGTATTACCTCTGCCTGAATGAGTAATGAGCTCTGCAGCGTGCAGAACATAATTAATATTAATTAGAATCAGATGTAGAAGCTTTGATTGAGGCAGTAATTTGTAACTACTTGTAACTACTGCAGCAGCACAGATGGCATGGTAACTAAATCTACAGTCTATGTGCCAAAGGTCCTTGGTTACTTTCTCCACTTGGTAGTTAGTTAGTTAGGCCCTCATTCAATTGCGATTTGGCCAATTGAATAGGGATCTAAATAAGCACATAGCATATTTTTTTAAAGAAGTTTTTAGTTAGTGAAAACCTTGCTTTTGGATAGATGCTTACTAACTAAAAACTTCTTTAAAAAAATATGTTATTTTCTTATTTAGAGCCCTATTCAGTTGTCCAAATTGCAATTGAATGAGGGCCTTAGTTAGTTAGTTAAAATTTGGTTCTAAATCAATGTTTTTTTTAAATTAACTAATGTGTTCTTTAACACACATATGATTGATATATATATAAATAAATAAGTACATTAGTTAAAAAAGAAAAAAAAAACAATAGCTGGAAGGCAGGGGAATCAAACCTATGACGTATCAATAAAAACAATCTTTAAAACAGAATGCTTACCACTGCACCACCACACTTTGCTTTTATGTTCAAATATATAATACAATGTATAATGCTTACAGCCTTATTATTTATGAAGATTCTTGCAGGAGATATTCAAGCAACTAAAACAACAATATCTACGTCAATTCTTGATCCACTTTAAAAATGTAAAAAAAAAATTCACATGATTTTCCACCCTCTAACTTGTGGTACAGAGCACATGTGGTGACTTTTGTAATCCTTAAACCAAATGTGTGTGTGAAGTGGGTTAATGTCATGTGACTGCTTTTATACTTTAGAAGTTTTTTTAGCCTGGTATTTTTAACAAATAATTTTTGATACACAGTATTTTGGGAAATTACATTAGCAAGCATAAGCTACGATAGGTATGATTTAATATACATGTGTAACAAGGCACCTAACACTTATGGTGGCAGAGAAAGATACTGTTTTATGTCAGAGTTACTTTGAGTCTGTCCTTACAAAAATGTTTACTATTTCATAATCTATCTCCGTATAGAAGTACTGTACTTTAAAAACTAGTATCAGCATACAAAGAGCACTGAACATGAATATGCTTTATAACCACACTTATTAAATAAATGCTTTGCATTCCCTCCAACCTCAAGGCCATGTTAATGCTGATAGTTGCTTGGCATGTTTAAATAATGTCCTGCACTAGCAGACGTTAATATCTTAAGACACCATTCTGCAGCACAGCAACATTACAGACAGCCAGCTGATATGGGTCTGGGGAAGGAAATATATATTAAAATCCAATTTTCTTTATCAAAGAGTGATTCACTGCATTACACATCAAGCTGCTATGCACCGGTTGTCATGGGAACACAA
Organism: Discoglossus pictus; assembly: GCA_027410445.1. Classification (NCBI taxonomy): domain Eukaryota; kingdom Metazoa; phylum Chordata; class Amphibia; order Anura; family Alytidae; genus Discoglossus; species Discoglossus pictus. The sequence goes on along the minus strand of CM050163.1, from coordinate 201,877,654 downwards.
TCTATTCAAAAAAATATATGAATGGTGACATTCCTGCTTAATAGGTATTCTTCATTTGCTTCGATCAGGGGTCCTGCCATTTTATGTAAAGCTTAATGTTTTTCTTGTCTCACTTAGCTTAAATATTAGCTATGCATGTTCCAAGTGACACCAAAGGAAAAAAGAAGCATATATTCATGAATAATTCATGTTATTATCTATACAACAATAGACAAGGCTTTTAAGTAAACAGGCAGGTATGCAATATTCTATAGACAATTGTATTTTTAATAAGAGAGGGACTACAAAATTATGAGAAAAAATGCTGTATTTTACATGGCCTCCTTTTTAAATGAGTCACATTTACACTATGGCAATCTATAATAATGCATAACCTGTGCCAATAAGTCAGCACAATATTAACCTAATTTAATGTCTCTAGTGGGCTTTCATAAGATGTTTTCTACCCTGATATAATTACAATGTGGAACAGCACTTGAAATTCTGCCAGAGACATGACCCATGCATGATCCATTTAGGCTAAGGTGATAAATAAAGGACACAAGGACTGAAATGGGAGAACAACGGGCCACAGCTTTATTATAAACAATTGTAAACAACAACACATAACTTTATTTACATGAACTACTGTAATCCTTTTACCGGGGGAGGAGCCCGGCCACGGACAGTGACCTCACGCTTTGGGCCCTGCCCAAAGCCCCAATGCTTATATTAAGCACGCCCTGTGAGGTAGGGCCACGCCCACTTAGGCCAGTGGGCCGGGCAACTCACCTCCCGCCAAGCCATAAAATTATCAAAATACAACATGTTTTTGCCACTTCTCCAAAATTCCTTGAATACAAAAACTTTTTTTTTTTTTTTAAAGATAATAATAACATCTTAAATTTTTACAAAAAGCAAATTAACAGGGTGGGTAGGTGGGATTTCAGTCGGGAGACCACGCTGCTGTGAAAACGGCGCAAATGCGGACGACGGACACGCCCCCGACGCAGCTGATTGGCTGAAAGGCCTCACAGGCTCCGCTGGGTCACGCACCGCTACGTGCTGACCCAGGAAGCCTGTGCAGCCTCAGCGTCATACAAAACCATCATTTCAATTCAGGGTTAGAGGACCACTGTACAATGAAGAAAACAGTACAGGTTTGAAAACTTTTAACGCTAAGCATATAATTAACCAGGAAAAGTGGTTAAGAGTTATTTTAATAAACAAATGGAAGCCTCTGATAGACCCTGGAGGCAACCATGACACACTGCTGGAAGTTGCTTGTGTGTGAGAGAGGGGCATTTACATATCTGGAGAGCAGTGGTTGCATCTGTTGATGTATACCTCTTGCTTCTGGGCCTGTGAGGTGGAAAAGGTGTGGTGTCAGTTTCAGTGAGATTCAATTATCTTACAAAGATTTCTGCCTTATCTCAGTTCCCTCCTCCCATTCCTCTCACTCCACTGATAGATTGAAAAATACACCATCATGATCAGGAAGTGATATAACAAGCACAAAATAGATTCCTTTACTCATAAACAGAGTCTACTAAAATTCAGATTTTCTTTAAAACATGTTTATGCCCATGGCTTACACAGCTGCTAATGTTGTTAGCTTGTTACATACTTCACAAACAAGTGCCCTTTATCTTAAAATACCGTGGTGCCTGAAACAGGAGATAGATGTTTAATGCAATTTAATGCAATTCCCATCCAATGCAAGCTTCGATATCAAACTTATTTTCAAATACCCATGTCTAAAACCAGTTGAACTAGTTGTCTCCATTTCTTACATAGTCATCAATGGGGTGGAAGCAACTTCGATTGGCATGTGGACCTTAAAGATCAGATAAAAGCTTATATATAGAAATGGTCTTTATTGGCTGGAGACTTGCAGCCCTATTAAATTCCCCCAATGGTAAAACCCGTAGCCCGTAAAGGAGCCGCTAGACTTATGGGTTTTTAAATAGGCCTCTTAAGGCTACCCGCAGATGATCTGCGGGTTACAGGTGGAAAAGCCTATGGGCTGTCTAAAATCAGAACTCTGTTGCTGCTAAGCTTTTGATCTGTCAAGCCCGTAAATGTTATGTTTGCAAATCGCTATTAAATTGCTACGAATCCACTGGCGTTCAAACCCGTAAACAGCAAATGGAGCCAAAAAGCCTACGGGTACTAGAGAGGACCCACAAGGTGTTAAAGTCCTATCAGTAGCACTGTAAATGCAAATATCAACACACTACTGTATTTTGAATTAAAGAGAAAGTAATGTTAGGTATTAAAATGAATAGCACAATATTCTCAAGCTCACAAATCTTCAATATAAAATACTTTTTTAATTTCCATGTTATATTGATCACAGCAATCAATGTGTTAAAATGGAACTCACATGGACTAGAATATAATATTTACTGATTTATTAATATTGCATTATTTCTGGAATGCGGGTCCGATCATAACTCGTAATTCAAACTCTCTTTTACCATTGGCTCCGTCTAAACCCGTAACTACGAGTTTGACTAATTGATCATGTTCATGGCCGCACATGCAACGTGCACAAGAATGGTTAACGGATTTTGATGTCGGCCTCGTCTGTTGCGGGCTTGGCTAATTTAATCACTTCTCCAAATTTCATATTGGAATTTAATAGGGCCCTTGGTGTGTTAAATTGATCTACCTTGACAAAGATAGAAGTTTGTGTCTTAGGACTGCCTCCCAGTCCGCTCCCACCCCTTGAAAATCTTGTAAGAGATGGATACAAGCAGTTCAGCCGGAGGTGTACAAGTTGATGAAAGTAAGATCGATATTGATTATTGCTTTTCTAAACACTGAATAGGAATTTTATTAACATCAATGCCCAATTCAAACATCCCCAGTTCCTGTTGTTGAACTTAATTTAATGATGCTTTCATTTTGCTTTCAGGGTAGACTTGCCTTTAGCCACCATTTTTCTTTATGCTAGATTTCAAGAAGCCACTTATTTAAAATGATTTGCCAAAGGAATAATACAGGGGTCTAGGAAAGAGAGAGATACTAATTTACATTATAAATTGAGTAATATAGGGTGTATTACCATGAGAAAAGCTATACTACAAAAATACCTCTCAGTAGGTAAATATTCTTATTCAAACTAATTATACACAGGACTCAAAATTTTGTACCTTGCGCTTAAAAGAATAACAATCCAAATCTGAGTTTGATCCTGACATTTGTAAAAGCTACCTTTGCACAACTATTAAAAAGTGTATTACAACACTAATATATGTTTTGTAATGATTAGGAATAATCTTTTAAATGCAGGATAGAAAGTGTAGGAGTTTAATGAAATAAAAGACAATTTTATTAACATTTATACTAAAGTTTCTGCAGTTTCTGCAATATGTTGTATTATAAATGACTGTTTACCAAGCTGTGCTCCTCATTGTAGATGTATGTGTTTTGCTCATTAGTGAGACTTTAATGATTTCTAAGGTTTTGCTCAATCGATAACTGTGTAGTAAATATGTTCTTCTGTCCTGAACTTGTAGAGTTTGAGAGGTTTTCACATAAATGGTTGGAGCTGCTAGTGTAGTTTCGCCATCTGTCCCTATTCTACTTTCCACTGATGATTCAACGTTCAGCTAATTTAGGAAGTTGTGAGATTAACTGCTGTGTATAGATTGTGTTCTCTAGCGACAGTTCACCAAAACATACATTAAAAAAAAAGAAAAAACAGAAAGTAACTTTGTTTGTTTGTCAGTTATACCAAAGTAATTTGTTTGTCTGGGGAAATTTTCTCAAACCATTCATAGCTAGGTTAGTAGTACATAAGCTCATGTTAATTGTAAATGTTAAACGATTTATTTTCCAATTACTTCTTTATTCTATGTATCATTTATTTTATTTGTCTGTAAAATAAGGGCCAACGTAGTCTACTGTTAAACCATACCTAGTATAATAATGATATAATAACCATGTGATCTGCTACAGGTTTTGAGCATGTGCAGAAGGGGGAGGACATTGTTTTAATGTCTGCCTCCATGGCAATCAGTTACGATTCAAGATGGCACTGGACTTTGAAATGAAAGTGATAGAATAGAGCGAGAGAGATGAAGAGATGTTGTAGAAGTTATGCGAAGAGCTAAGCTAACAGTAAGTATTTGGCTTGACAGAAGAAAATGTAGAACCAAAGTGTTAGACATACAAAGAAGATGAGGCACATACAAACCAAGTGCCATATTCAGTTGAGGTTTCGGGCGATCCGGTAGCCGTTAGGGGGGTTGCAAGTTAATTTGCTATTCAATTAGTGTCTTTTTGCGGGCTCCAAATAGGTTACGAGTTACGGCCTTGAAATTATTGTGATGGTTAAACCCGTAACTTACAGCCTCCAGAAGCCTTTGAGCTTTCACTTTCGCAAGGCTAAAATCGCAAATCGCTATTCAATTGCTCAATATCCCAAAGCTTGCAAATGTTTTCACACCCGTAAGTGGCAAATGAAGGAGAAAGTCCTACGAGTGCTAGAGAGGACCTGCAAGGGGGTTAAACACCTATTCGTAGCACTGTAAATGCAAATAACAAATCAATACTGCACTGTAAATAATGGGAAAGCGATGATAGACATTAGAATTAATTGCACAACAGTCTCAAGCTCACGAATCGGCAGGAAATTTAATTTATTTTTATGTTTCTTTTCGGGGTTAAATCGATCTTGGGTATCAATGAGTTAATACATATCAGGCCACCCATATGGACTAGAACTGTATTGGCATTCATTTTCATAATTCTTTATTTTGTGGGTTTGCGAGTCTAATCGCATATCGGACCCTGAACCTAATTGATTGACATATAACCTCCATGTTTTACTGCCATAATAATGACATGTTTTCTATTGGCTGATTTGAAATGGGCGGTTACGGGCTTGCTTAATTAATCATGTTCCCGCCCTGAACTGCTACGAGCCAGTGCATGGTTTACGGTATCGGCTTTGGGCCAGTAACTTGCGGCCTTGAGCAATTGAATAGCATCACAAACGGAGACAAACGGGAGCCCCAAACACGCCCGCAGACATCAGCCCATCTGCGAGTGAGTTACGGGCTTGGAATTAAATATAGCCCGAAGTGAGGCAAGGACGACAGAGATGTGGGGCCACCCAGATATTCACAGATGTTTCTCACTATGTTTTGAAGACTTTTCACTTTAGTGATCTGTGAAAAAAGGCTCCCTAGAATACCATATAACCTAGAAGAGTCCCCACCATAACAGAGATAATGTACAGAGGTGAGGAGGAGGAGGATCAGTGAAGCTTATTCTTGGACATAGACTAGCTTATTCAATCTAATATGTAGATTACTAAATTAAAAAGTTTAATAATAATGATAAATTACTTGTTTTTAATATCCATCATTGTATATTTAGAGGTGAGACTCGCTACTTTTTGGGCAAGCACAGCCATATATTAAAATATGAACACACTAAGAATCTATACTATACCGTGGTTTGGCACCAACCAATTAAAGGCACATGGAAAACAATTCATTTTTCATATATTGAACGTAGTTACAACACATACTATAAACATTAATAATATTCTGTTATAATTGCACAATCAAAGTTTAAAAAAAAAGAATTAAATTTCATTTCATTTTATGCCATATTTGTGCAATGATTACACTAAAGCCTATAAAGTTGTTTCTCTTTTTGCTGACTTTTGATGTTTGTTGTCCTTCCAATTTTGGGGGGGGGGGGGGGGGGGGTTCTGCCTGGTCCTTCTTTCTTCTGGCTGTGGCTCAGTATATTTACATAATGCTAAATGCTTTTTAGTCCCAGATTGTACTTCTTGAGCCATCTGAATAATGTTTAATCAGTTATACCGATGGCTATTTTTGACTTGTCCATTTGTAATAAAAGTGAATTTCTCTTAACTATATGAATATGCCCAGAACACTTGGAACTTGGACATTTCTTGCAGTGAATTATGAAGCAAAAATAATGCAGCTGTTGGTTGTGTCCAGGTCACAGCTGGATATCTGGACAGGATAAGATGCTAGAAAGCCCTAGAGGAATTTCTTGTTGTGCTTGCCCTAGAAACATTTAGAACATTATTTTTAATCTTCAGTTAATTAGCAAGTATAATGATATAGCTAGTAGACATAGCATCCCTACTGGTTTATAGAAGACATACTATATGTTTTATGAAACTTTCCAGGAGCAGCAACATTGAAACCATCAGTGATATATTGTTGGGTGTCACATTTTGCTTGCATATCAAATAATAGTGATTGTAGGAATCTGCCATTTAACTGTAGTAAACCTATGTCCACACCCCTACATCTCTGCTCAAATCTCCAAGTCCTCTTCCGACCTGCTCCTTGCCTACTCTTTAATTACCTTCCCCAACTCTTGTCTACAGAACTACCCTATCTCGCTCCATCAATCCACTTTTTCAAAGAAGCCTACTAATTATAGCCACAAGTTCAAAAAGTCCACTTAATCCAGATGCATAGATTAACTGGATCACAGGGACATTAACAGATAAAATACTATCAGCCCCATTAAATTCCCTGAACGTTTAAAACCGTAGCCCGTAACATAGCCCGCAAGCCTTACAGCTATTAAATTGGCACTGTAAAGCACGCCGCCAATGACTTGTGGGTTAAGGGCGAAAAAAGGCTTCGTGACGTGGAAATTTGCGCCCGCTACGTTCCCAATTTTGCTATTTAATTGCAACAAACTCTGTAACCCACAAATGGAGCCAAAAGGCCAACGGGTACTAGAGAGGTCCCGCAACATGGTAAATGTCCTATCCATAGCACTGTAAATGCCAATATACACACCCTACTGTACTAATAATGAAAGGCAAAGTGATGTTGGGTATTAAAATGAATAGCACAACATTCTCAAGCTCGCAAATCTGCAATATAAAATACTTTTATTTCTGTTTTATTTCCAAGTTATTTCGATCCTGGCAATCAATGTGTTAATACATATAATGGAACACGCATGGACTTGAATATCTTATTTACTGATTTATGAATATTGCATTATATCTGGAATGCGGGTCCGAACGTAACCTGTAATTGAAAACCGTTAGGCTTTGAAAATCTAACCTCCATTTTTCAGTGAATTAATGATGAAGATCTCTTTTACCATTGGCTTCCTTAACTACGGGTTTGACTAATTGATCATGTTCACGGCCACAAATCCAACGGCGCTAGAATGGTTTATGAACTTGTGTCCTGTAACTCACGGCATGGTGGAATTTAATAGCTCTGTAACACAGCCGAATTTCAAGCCCCCAGCCTTTGCAGGCTTGGCAATGTCGCCACCGGCTTCGAATTTAATGTAGCTGAATGTGTAGTATACGAACACTATTTGCTTACAAAGTACTCGTTTTTATCTCACTGGCACCGTAAATCCAGAGATAACAAATGAGAAATCAAACTTACAAAGTAAAAAACATGGATTTTCTAACTTGAAAAAGACTTAACACTATACCCAGAGTACAAAACACAACCATAATGATATTTTGCAGGTTAGCGGTTTCAGGATAATTGCCAATTGCAGAGGGAGTTAAGACTTTCCTTACTAAATGATTGCAGTAAAATATCGAACAAATGTTGTTTTCCTTCTAAGAAATTAAATTCCCAGCATCATTCATCTTTGGTGGAAAGATATAGAGTATGTTCCTGTAAGTTATTCATATAGTGTTCTTAAATAAAAATAACCATTACCTAAAATTGCTTATGCTCTTTGTTTTATTTTGCTGATGCTTCATGTGATAGAGATCTTGGAGCTTGATGAAGGCCTAGCTACTAGCTACTCAATTACAGGAAACACAGGCACTATCTATAAATAACCAAATCTAATCTTATTTTCTGCTGTGTTATTAAGTGCAACTGCACACTGATAAATGTAAAATCTGTTGTCTCTGCACTATTTCAATCTAAATCTCTAATGAACCAGAACTTGTAAAAAACAAAGCATCCTCTCACACAGTGCAACTTTAACCCATGTTGGTTCAGGAATGTAGACCTTGTTCCTCATTATAAAAGAGCATCATTTGTAGAGCCTATGTTAAATAGACCTACCCTCCTAGACCAAAATGGCTTTTTATTGGCCATATTACTCCTTTAAAATGTATATTTAAATATTTAAATGAATATATTTTTGTATATTGTATGATATGACTATATAACTATAACATATATAGTATGCTTCCTGTACAATTAGTAAATCCTAACATTATACCTTGGCCATAAAATCATTCTGCTTGATGATATATACTAAATAGTTTAAAATAAATGTGTGATTAACAGCCAAACTGTGGTAAAATAAATCCTCTAATTGTCAAGTTAGACAATTATAGTGGAACAAGGCTTCTAAATACAGTACTGAGCTTGTGAACATACAGTGGAACTGAAGATGCTAGTGCCATGGCATATATAACATAGCTTGTATATATCGTAGCTTACAGGACCACCACACAATAAAATATATATATTTTTTAACTTTAAGTCTTATTAGCATAATTTGGCAGTAAAAAAGTCATTCATTTAGTTCACTTAATTGGAAAACAATAAATGTTGAGGTCTCTGCAGGATTCTGGAGGGATCCATGATACATTGTTGGGAGCTGCGTGAATGAGAGGGAATTTACATTTCTCGAGAGCTGTAGTTGCAGCGAATGATGCAAGGTGTCTGCTTCTGGATCAGTGAGAGGGAATGGGTGTTGTGTCAATTTTAGTCTTATGCAAATATCTTTACAATGGCTCTATGTCCCCTCATTCCTCACCCTTTCTGCTCTGAAATCCAACAACCCTGATTCAGCACTGAGGATGTAATTCTCAAAAAAAATAATACAACAGCCGATGGAGGACATCTCTGACATATATATATATGTAATGGGGCTCATGCGCTGACTCTCACATTGATTTTATTGTAGCTTTATTTCTTTATTCAGCATTCATCAAGACGAAAAAAGTAGTATTTCGAGTAATTGGCTCTGATTTAAGAATTTGTGAGCTGTTCTATTCGTAAACTTGTACACACTTAAAACTGCTCTTAATATTGTCACATATTCTATTATCTACTAGCAATCCGATTACGAGTTCCCCGCTCACAATCAATACTGGCCAGCCAAAGACGCAAAACTGCCCTTAGAACTCTATTGGATTTAGCACAGCTCGAATATTTTGAGCGCTGATTTATTAAAGTTACATAACATTTATATTCTTTTAGACCAGTAGCTATAGCTCGCAAATAAAGTCTAACCCACAAATAAAAAAGGTATCAAGTTTCTGTCAAAAATATTAAGAGTATTAAATAGGACTCACAACGGCTTTTTCAGACACTCGTTAGAGCTGTAGCAGCAATTAAACACACAATACTGTACTTTAAAGTCATGGGGCCTCATTCAATTGCAATTTTGCCAATTGAATAGGGCTCTATATAAGCACAAAGTATATTTTTTTACAGATGTTTTTAGTTCGTGAAGACCTTGCTTTTGGATAGAAGTTCACGAACTAAAAACTGTAAAAAAATATGTTCTGTGCTTATATAGAGCCCTATTTAATTGGCCAAATCGCAATTGAATGAGGCCAATGGTAAGGCATGGAAAGATATTAGAATTAATTACACAACAGTCTCAAACCCACAAATATGCAACAAAAAAATATTATTAACCCCTTGAGTCTCAGGACTCAAGGGGTTAATACATATCATGAAACCCACAAAGACCAAAACAGATGATCGAATGCATTTTATAGAGTGCTAGAATACATGATCGCGACCACGATCTGCAACTGGTACTTATTGGCATTAATTCATTAGTAGCCTCCAATTGCAGATTACGTCTAACCTCCATGTTTTACTATTGGTTTTGTCTAAGAAGTAAAATAAGGGGTTACTTACTTATTGCCAGATTATACGCCCCCTGAAATCAACCTTAAAAAGGCAGGTTTTACATGTGGAGGCTGTAAGACATAAATTGCGAGTCAATAGAATACATCTAAACATTTAGAGAGAAAAAACACCTGCCGCTAAAATCATGGGTTAGAGGCATATACAGGCTTCTAATAGAATAGGGCTCTATGTTTATGAGTATAGGAATCCACTTTGTGTTTTGTAATATCACTTCCTCATAGCTGAATTATGAGTGTGTGTGTTTTGGCTATTGGTGGAAAGAGGGGTGGGGAGGAGGAAACAGGCAGAAGTCCAAATCCTTTGTTAATTAATTGGATAAGACTGAAATTGACACCACAGCCCTTCCCCTCACTGGCCCAGAAGCAGAAACCCTGCTTCAGGAAATGCAATCGTATCTCTCCAAAAATGTATATGTCCTCTCAAACACACAACTTCCATCAATGTATCATAGATCCCATCAAAGATTTTTTTCTAATTAAAAACTAGGTGTATTACTTTTTTTCTGCATAATTATGCTATTAGTTAGACTTTTACAAACAAGTATTTTTCTTTATTGTGCAAGTGTACTTTAAAATGTAAAAAAAGATAGAGAGAGATAAGTCGTAAGTTTTCAAATCAGAGTTTTCCATCTCTAAGACAGGCTTTTTAGCACACTAAACTAAAAATATGTCTAAGACGTTACCAAATGCATCACACTTTAGTACATCTGCCCACTGACTAGCAATAAAAAGCAAGTTCTGTAAAGTTTGCGTTCATATTTCATCTTCTTTAAATATACTGATGTAAGAGCGGCTTATTTTAGGCAGAAGCTCTTTCATACAGGTTTCACATATATATCTACATTGTTTGAGAAACACTTCAAAAAAGAAGTGCAAACTATAAAACCTTTGACCATTGTGAAAATTCATTACTAAAAAGGTCAAAACATTAAAAAAATACATTGTGCTTTTGAGCTTTGATATAAATGTGCAAAGTGCTCCAAAGGATCACAAAACAACCCAGTGTTTCCATTAAACTGTAAGGAAACAAGTGAATTACAGTACCTGACAATGCCAAAAATATAAGTGAGTATGCTATATATATTAAAAGGATATGGAAGGTTTCTGGATTTCACTAGGAATATAATATATATTTCTATATCTTTACTTTTGTGTACATTATTTTATTAAGAAGTGCTTAAAAGCTCTCTTTTACTACCTAAGTTCTACAAATAGAAGGGGTTGCACTGTCTCCTAATGATCAATCAATGGCAACATTCTGCAAACTGCTACTTGAGAGAGGTCACTGACAGGCTAATTTGAAACAATATACTTCACATTCTGTGTTCATGAGCAGTATAAGCTACAGAGGACAGATTCAAAAAGATACTTAGGAAAGAAAATTAGGCAGAATAAGCAGTGTTTTTAGGCACTTCTTAATAAAATAAAGTACATAAATGTAAACAGATACATAGTTATATTATATTCTTAGTAAAATCCAGGAACCTTCCCTGTCCCTTTAATGTAATGCCCATCATTCACAATGTACAGTACAGCCAAAATATTGCTGTATAATGGAAAAATATATGGGGATAATTAGGCAGTCAAAATGTCATAAAGCTAATTTGAAATGAAACAAAAAGAATAATTTTGATGGTGCTACTAGACCCTTGGGGTGCCATGATACTCTTGTGAAGGCTGTGTGTGTGTGAGGGGAATTTACAGTTGTGGAGAGCAATGCTTGCATTAATTGATGCAAGCTGTTTGCTCGTAATCATCTGGGGGGGGGGGATGTTGGTGTAAAATTTAGTGAGATGCAATTATGTAACAAATCCTCCTCACTTCTCCCATTTCCACACCCCTGAAATTTTCAGAATTAATGGTACAAAGATAAAATAACTTTTTCTTTACATTTACAAAGCTTTCAAATATTCAGATATACTCTAAATATGTTTTCAGGTCCATGGTTTATACTGCTGCAAATGTTGTTAGTTTGTTACATATTTCATAAACCAGTGCAGTTTCATTGTATTCATTTCAAATACAAAAATAAATTTGTTACTCAATTATGAATAGTCACAGCAGTCATTTGTATGTTTGAATTTTTGAATAGTGACATAATAATCGAGTAAATGAGGTTGCAATTAGACTTTTTGCCCATCGAGTTCAACCTTCAAACTCCTCTGATCCTTGTAATATGTCGAATAATTGTAAATTGTTAATTGATCCAGAGGTAGACAAACACAAAACCCAGTTGAAACATTGTCAATTGTCCCATAAAGGAAAAAAAATCCTTTCTGACTTCAAAATATTAAAATATTTTTTTCAAATCATGCATTATAATAGCCACAAAATGTTGTAATGTAACTTGCAGCCCCTATCACTAATATAGTTTCTAAAACTTTTTTAAAGCTACAGAAACATATTTTCATACATGCCGCAGTGCGCATGAGCGGTGCCAGCCGCGCATGTGCAAATCGCGGCACAAGCCGCGCTGCGCAAGGGACCGAGGGAGGGGAAAACGAGCGCAAGATGAGGTGCCAGCCCCCCCTGCTCAAAGCATGGCACCAGCCGCGCTGCGCAAGGGACAGAGGGGGGGAGGAAGGGACAGAGAGGGTGAAAGGAACACAGGGGAGGGGGGGTGAAAGAGACACAATGGAAAGAGGGAAAGAGACATAGGGGAGATTTGAGGGGGGAAAGAGACAGAGGGGGAAAGGGACACAGGGGAGGGAGGAGGGGTGAAAGAGACACAGTGGAAAGAGGGAAATAGAAAGAGTGGGAAAGAGACATAGGGGAGAGAGGAGGGGGGGAGGAGACAGAGGGGGAAAGGGACACAGAGGAGGGAGGAGGGGTGAAAGAGACACAATGGAAGGAGGGAAAGAGAAAGAGGGGGAAAGAGACATAGGGGAGAGAGGAGGGTGGAAGAGACAGAGGGGGAAAGGGACACAGGGGAGCAAAGCTTTTTATCTCACACAATAAGCAATGTAAAGATCGATGTTCATGCACATTGCAGTGCTCACTGCAGCAAGAAACAACAAGCTCCTTGAAATGCTTAAAATTACAAAGCACCTTACTTATTCTAGGCCTATAGGTCTTATAAGTTCAGTTATTGCTTTTCTGCAAGTTGAAAGAAATCCCTGTGTTTGCTCAACAGAGCAGGGCCTTATAGTCCATTCCCCTTCTATATTCTGTGTACTGGTACTACCTATTAAATGTGCACCAGATTAATTACTGTTTGCTTATGTCTTATGGGTTAATAAAGCATCTTTTTCTATAGATTTCCATTTTTGTGTAGGAAACCACTCACCCGACAACATTCGTTTGAAAAAATGGAGATGAGGAAGAACATGAGGCATATTAAGTATTTATACATTGGGTTAATTAATTAAATCCGGTACCTAAAAAGTTGATTATTAGTCAAAACACTACTTCTCCCACTTCCAGACCTTGTTGCCATTTAACCTTGCAAATCACTCCATTTTGCAAATAAATTGCTTATTCCACGTACTTTACTCTTTCTCAAAGCAATTGGTTATTCTAGTGGTAGTTTTCTGCCTAGGGCAATAAGGCCCAGGCCTATGGCAGCACATTTTCATGATGTAGGAATTTGCTTCATGTTGATGGAGCTGTGCTATGCAATAGAGCGTGCATATGGGCTGAAAAGTCTGTATGCATTGGAGAACCTCTCCTAGGATTTGAGCTTCTGAAGTAAGACTCTACGGGCCTCATTCTATTGCGATTTGGCCAATTGAATAGGGCTCTAAATAAGCACATAACATATTTGTTTTAAAGAAGTTTTTAGTTAGTGAACATATATCCAAAAGCAAGGTTTTCACTAACTAAAAACTTCTTTAAAAAAATATGCTCTGTGCTTATTTAGAGCCCTATTCAATTGGCCAAATTGCAATTGAATGAGGCCCTACATATCCAAGACTTCACTAACACCTAACCCTTTCATTCATATGGCCCCATAACACGCACTGCATCACATTTTCCTCCTGTGATATATTAATACTGTCTCTGAAGGATCCTGGGTGTTAGGCTTTTCACTGAACCTACTTTGGATAGTCAGCTACCAGATGGTAATTTTCCCCATGGGATGCAACCATCACATATATAGTTGTGAGCGTACGAGTTGTTGCTAACGCTGCGGGCTCGCTACGCGAGCCCGCGGCCCTCGCGCAGCGAGCCGAGGCCCTCGCAAAGCGAGGGCACTGCCCGAGGGTCTCAGTTGCTGGCATGGAGCGCCTACGGCGCTCCTTGCCAGCAACTGCGACCCTCGCAAACTTCACGTCGCAACCCAAACAGTACGACACACACATTACGACACTCGCAAACAACATACGACACACGTTCACACACATTACGGACTCGCAACACTCGGACGCAACTCGCGAACATTACAAAATGTCAAACACAATACATACACACACCACATACATAAAAAACTTACCTACACCAAGAGGGAGCACCCAGCACCTCAAAAATACAACTTACACCTCGATTTTACTTCAAATAAAACAGTTTAGAGACTAAAAAAAAAACGAAGCGAGAGAAAAAATGGCCGCCGAACAAAACGAAAACGAGGCTACAGCACTCTAAACTCGCAAAACACCACAAGAAACTCGCAAAACACCACAAAATACCTACGGATATTCCGATACAAACGTATAACACACATTACTCGCCATTTCTCGCCAATGCGGAAGTACACGACTACGCTAACGGTTTGGTCTCGCGCACGCACAGTGTTACACTGCACACATTCAGCACGCTTACACAGCAGATCCACACCACTAATGCTGCAGCAACATCAAAACA